>CM067336.1:55097500-56580000 GCA_034376525.1 Nicotiana benthamiana
AACTACGAGGTAGGAGAATGTGACTAAGCCCTGGTATCTAAGCTGCCTACATATCCTTGGCTATAAAGGAATCAAGCCACGTGTAATTTAGAGGTGAGTGAGATGATGGAGTATACAAAGGGAAAGCCGATCAATGTGTCGTTCCGTCGAGGATCCAGTCCACAATCCTATTGTTACATCAAAATTAAAAAAATGAAAAGGACTAAGTAAGCCTGTCAGCTATGAGTTACAAAATTCCTTTATATAAGTCTTGTGAAGCTTGATCTTGAGTCTTGAGTGGTTCTTCATGCAGACTTTAACTTTGAACCTTGATGCTTGTTAGCTGTAGGTGCTAGTTCATTTTTCTCCATTTTTTTGGATCAAGTCCGAGAATGCAGTGCTTATAACTTCAATCATGTCTTGGGCAATTCACATCTTTAATATACTTCTACATTTGGATTAACTTTTTTTGTTTCCTTTCTTTTTTTTCTTTTTTCTGCATTAAGACTACTATTGGTCACCTCGGATTTTTGACTCGCGTTCTTGCCACAAGCTTCTACTACTTCTAACTTGGTTTGAATTCTGAAATTGCTTCCCTCATTCTCCAGGTGGATGCTTGTTATTGACTTGAAACTTGAAATGACTCTAAGATGAACTCTTAAATGTCTTCCCTCGTTCTCCAGGTGGGTGCCAGTGATAAAAATAACAAAACAAACAAACTTTTCTGCCCCAATTTACACTATGAAGATATATGAGTTGTTAGCAAAACTGTAAACCACTTATGCTATTAAATACAATGGTGAGAGTAAAACTATAGAATCGACTATGATGTGTATCTCCTAGGGATAAAACTCGAACGACTCAAACTATGAAGTACGTCTTCTAGGGAGGAAAATTGGATAAACCAAACTAAGAAGTGTGTCTCCTAGGATAAAACTCGAATAACTAAAAATAGGAAGTGTGTCTCATAAGGATGAAACTTGATTGAACCAAAACTAGGAAGTGCGTCTTCTAAGGGAAAAATCTCAATTTAGGAAGTGTGTCTCCAAAAATGAAAATATAACCCGAACGACCTTGACTAGGAAGTGCGTCTCCTAGGGGTTAAATTTCAATGACTCAAGATAGGAAGTGCATCTCCTAGGAATAAACTTAAATGACCCCAAACTAGGAAGTGCGTCTCCTGGGGATGAAACTCATTTTAAGAAGTGCATCTCCTAAAATGAAAATATAACTTTAACGACCCATACTAGGAAGTGCTTCCCCTAGGGGTTAAATTTCAATCACTCAAGCTAGGAAGTGCGTCTCCTAGAAATAAACTAAAATGACCCCAAACTAGGAAGTGCGTCTCCTAATACGAAAATGTAACCTGACATATCCAGACTAGGAAGTGCATCTATTAGGGGTAAATCTCAATGATACAAACTAGGAAGTGCGTCTTCTAGGGGTAATGCTCAATTTATGAAGTGCGTACCCTAAAACAAAAATATAACCTGAAAGACTCAAACTAGGAAGTGCGTCTCCTAGGGGTGAAACTTCAATGGCTAAAACTAGGAAGTGTGTCTCAAAGGAATGTACCTAAATGCCCAAACTAGAAAGTGCATCTCCTAGGGGTTAAACTTAATTTAAGAAGTGCGTCTCCTAAAACAAAATATAACCTGAAGGACGTAGACTAGGAAGTGCGTCTTCTAGGTATTAAACATCAATTGCTAAAACTAGGAAGTGTGTCTCCTAGGAATGAACTTAAATGACCCCAAATTAGGAAGTGCGTCTCCTAAACGTGAAACTCAATTTAGGTAGTGCGTCGCCTAAAACAAAATATAACCTGAAGGACCCAGACTAGGAAGTGCATCTCCTAGGGGTCAAATCTCAATCACTCAAACTAGGAAGTGCATCTCCTAGTAATGAATTTAAATGACCAAAGCTAGGAAGTGCGTCTCCTAACAAGTATAATCTGAAAGACCCCTACTAGGGAGTGCGTCTCCGAATGGGTTAAAATTCAATGACTCCAACTAGGACGTGTATCTCCTATGTATGAATTTAAATGACCAACATTAGGAAGTGTGTCTCCTAACATAAAAATATAACTTGGAATACCCAGACTAGGAAGTGCATCCCCTAGGGGTAAAATCTCAATTTAGGAAGTGCGTCTCCTAAAATAAAATATAACTCGAAAGGCCCAGACTAGGAAGTGCTTCTCCTAGGAGTGATGTGTAATCTTCTCAATAGCCTTTGCATAGGTAGAATTGTGGAATTACACCTGAAAAGTTCAAGATTTGTTATGAACATAACCTTCATCCTTGTTCAAGAAAAAGAAAAATTTTCTGTTTAAAGCACGGTGGTTAGTTTGTGGCCTTGTTCCTGAAGGCGATTGCTCCTTCAATTTCCATGATAATTATGATTTCAACTTGAAAGACCTTTCTTTTTTATTGATTAACCATTTTCTCTATAACCCTTATCACACAAATACCTTTGATCCATTCAAACCCAATACCCTTTTTCTGTTACATTGTGATTATGAATTGACATTTACCGAATCTTTGCATTTCACATGAATCCCAAGGCATGTTGATTGTTACCAACTTAGTGCTCATACTATTTATTCCTAACTTATGCTACTTTGATGTGCTAGCCAGACTCTACTTTGTGCGATTGGAAAGCTAGTGGAAGATTTTGATGTTATTTCTCACTTTTTCTGACTAGAAAGACTCAAGAAGGGGCTCGAACAGAACAAGAGGAACAATATAAGGGTGAAGTGAAAGAGATGATACCTAGAAAGAAAAGTACAAAGTAGAAACTTATCAAATATGGATACCAACTCTAATGACCATGACATGAAGCTTTGGATTAAGTGGCCTAATCTCTCAAGAGAGTCTAATATTCAACTCTTGTTGTACCACTTTGTTGTGAAACCGGGCTTCTGCACTTCAATTGTCCCATCTGATCCACAATCCTCAGTTGACTTATAGTGCCCTGAAGGGCTTTTACCATCAAGCCTCTCTCATTTTTCTCTTTCTTCTCAAATCATTGTCGCCTTACGGTGCCCATGAGGGTTTTCACCGATAAGACTCTCATATTATTATTTTCTCTCTTTGTGTTTGAGGATAATGTATTACTAGCGGTGCTGGAAGATCATACTTTTATCACACACTTGACTTGGCATCCTCGAAGATTTGTCGGAAGGTCTTTTTTTGGACCGTAACGTATGCTTTTTGGACAAGGTTGGAAAGAAATGATGGCATGAAGGCTCAAAATCTTTTGGCAAAATAAAAAATTCTGCCCCGGTTTCTTTGAGTCTGGGTTTTTTATGCCCACTCTCAACTTTAGGGGAATGTGGAATATTTTATTCGATACAATCGAACCGTAAGGCTGCCTACGTATCTTGAGGTATCAAGAATCAGGTCGAACGTAGTTCAAGCACAAAGTTATTTTTTCTTTTTTCTTTCTTTTTCTTTTATCTTTTCCCTTTTTTCTTCTTTTTTTTCTTTTCCTTTTCTAGTTCCTAACTCTATTTCTGATTCCAAAAGAGGGGCATGAAACAAAAAATTAGGGCTAAAATGGGTAGCAGAATAAAATTCCTTCACTATAAAAAACTTAAAAATGCCAACTACAAACATACAATTGAATATAAGAAAAAAAATTACACATAGTATCTATTGATGGCATCAACAAAAACAAAGAGTGCCAATGGGCAATACCTATTTCCCAATGAATGATCCTTGCCAATTCAAAGCAGACATTATTCAACGTTATCTTGAATGTGGAAGAACGCATTTCAACATTGACTAATTTACCTCAAACTACTTGAGAGACATTCCTTTGTTGTATGCTCTCACTAGCCTCTTGATTTTCCAAACTAACTTCCTCAGTTTCACTCTATTCAAGCCTCAGGTCATCTTAGAATGCGTGAATCTTTAATTATTTTCTCAAATGCATCCTTTTATCATATTTAAAATTATGTTATTGCTTCATGATTAGACTAAATTTCAAGATTAGGCTGAGAATTATGTGTGCATGTTATGTCACTAGAGTCCGGATAAAAGAACTATAAAAGGAAAAGTAACCTGGGTTGCAACTGTGGAACAAAGGGTTTGAACAAAACAAGCAAAATAAACATGGGTTGCAACTCTAGAATAATCCTAGATAACACTAGACAGGTTACTACCATTAAAAAAACTAGAAAAATAACAAACAGAAGGTTTGACCCAACAAGACAATGTCTGGATTACAACCCTAAACCTGGACAACAGAAATGACAACAAAATAAACCACCAAAACTCCTCCCTGTCCAGTCATGAAAGAAGTGTATTTCTAATTACCAAGCTCGATATCTTAGCCACTGGGTTGCACATGCAAATTACAGAGACATTTACCAATTTCAAAATCATTAACTATAGTCAACAAATTCCCAAGGGGATTCTCTTACTCCCTGTCAGCACACACCGTCCTCACAAAGTGTATATCATTATATGCAGGTAAAGGATTTTGTGCAAAGTTGTGGGTGTCACTGTCCTAGAGGAAAATTATCCCTTCATGGATCATTGATTATATCTCCCCTTCTCAAAGCACGACAACCTTCAATGATATACCTTTGGATATTAGAGTGGAACATACACCGTACAGTAGAAACAAAAGCTTTTGCATATGGGTACGGAGTATAGCCGAGGAGCGGCTCAATCAGTCCAGACTGTTTTAGCTTTTCAAACAAGGTTGTGTAGGATTCTCTGATTAGCTTAAAACTATTTCTTCGCCTTTGTTCCACTCTATGCCCGTGTTTCCTAGGGTTTTAGATCCTCGAAATTTTTGTGAAATTGAAAGAGTATTATGTGTTGCTGGTACTCGCCATAAGGAGTGACCCAATTGTGTAACAAATGACTAGACGTTGTTTGGAGCATAGTTCTAAGGTGGATTATGTGGATCTCGGGGATATTTTGGATTTGGGGTTGAGGATGAGTATATTGGTGAGGTGGACCCATTGAGCCATGTCGTGATCTTGAGACAACCATGGCAATATCATCATGTTCCTTATTACGTATCAAGCTTCCCGTGCCATGCTGAATTGCCTGTGTTGTGACTTTTAAGGAAGAATAGCTCATGATCTTGCTTGACTTCAATTCATAATCCACCATTTCTCCAATCTTTACCACATCGTTGAAAGGCTTACCAATGGTTGGGATGAATGGTCGAAGTAAGTAGGCTACAGGGCTTGAAGAAAGTACTCAACTATCTCATCTTCATCCATCGGAGGATTGACCGGTGCATCTTGATCCCTTCATCGAAATCTATATTCTCTAAAGCTTTAACCGGCTTCTTTTCGACCTTGGTCAGTGAAAGGCGATCCATGATAATTTCTATGTTGTACTGAAAATGTCGAGAAAAAGTCTGAGCCAAATCGTCCCATGTGAACCACCTTCTGACATCCTGGCGGGTGTACCATTTTAGAGCTACCCCAGTCTAACTCAAGCTGAAGTACACCATCAAAAATTCTATCTTTTCCCCCGGAGCCTCTAATTTTATTGCAATAACATCTCAGATGAGCAACAAGATCCCCATGTCAATCATACGTGTCAAACCTGGGCATATTTAACCCAACAGGCAACTGAACATCAGTAAACAAACACAAATCCTTGTAAGCCACATTCACCCGGCTACCTAACCCTTTCATATTTCTCAATGATTGCTCCAGGCTCTTTACTTTCCTAAATATCTTCTCTTGCTCCATGTTCTTGGGTGGTTCCTCAGTTTCAACATGAGGCTCAAAGTAGGGAGTGTAGAAGTAAGGATTTGGGACTTTAAAGGTGGGTTCCAGAGCATAGTATTGAATATCTGGGCTGGGAATGCGGTTGTTTTGGCTGGTGGAGCAAGAAAAGTTTGGGACGAATTGCCAAGATAATTGTGGTAAGGGGTGAAGCCTTGTGAGTGTTGTGGGGAAAGGTCAACGGTACTTGGAATCTGGGCTTGGGAAAATGGTGGCATGGAAGCAGGGTTTTCTGTATAGTTCGTAGGGAATAAGGGTGGAGGGTGCCCCTCAATCTAGACTTGATATATTTCCGCCATCTGATGTTTCAACCCCGGGACCTCCTCTTTTAGTTCCGATTTTGACTCAATAATCTCCCTCGACAGGTCTAAAACTCTTGTTTTCAAGTCTTTGCTAGCCATGGCTACCTTGCTTTTTTACCTTATGTTGTATAGACAACTCACCAAGATGCCACAAACTAATCACCCTCTGTTATGAAAACAATAAAAGTGACAAAAGGGAGAAAAACAAAGCCAACATGGTAGCATTAGGGTATTTATTAGATAGAAATATCACATTGCATGTAATGCCTCCTAGCAACATATAACGGTTCTCGAATGGCTTCCAGGGTATGAAGGTCATATGGAATAAACCCAATATCACTCATTTCATTCTTCTTTTTTCTTTCTTTTCTAACACTTCTTGACTTGCTCATTTTTTTACTTTCTGATAAATACTCTTTTCTCTCCTCACTTCCCACATCTACAATTTCATTTTTTGTTTTTCTTCTTTCTTTTAGTTTTTAATAAAATAATTCGATAGAACCCTATGTAGGTTGCCTATGTATCATGTCCCTCATGAATTACATCGTGCGTAGTTTTGAAAAAAGTAAAAGACAAAATAAACTTAAACAAAAATCTTTTGGATTTTTAATTTATAATTATTTTTGTCTTCCAAATACAAAACATGAAATATGATGATGAGAGACTTCACAGTCTCAACTATACTACGACAAAATGTTACACCAACTAAAAGACTGAACAACCATACGAGACTATAAAGCAAAAAATAATATAAAACATATTCAAAAAATAGAAAGTCTCCTCAAACAGCTCCTAATGTGATGGTCTCAGGGTATCTACCGTGCTCGGGCTCTTTTAAATGAATTCATACTTGAATGGGAAAGATAATATCAAATGGAGTTAGTGACTGAAGACACATGTGACGCCACGACACCTTCTATTGGGAATATGGAATGCATGATTAAGGCTATTTTTTCAAAATGATCTACGTAGCCAAAATGTAGCTAAAGATACAACCTCAAAAAAATATTACCTCAAAGACATGGACATGCCTCCCTAAGACATATGGATTCAAACTACCAATAATCATGATCCAAAATTAATTTTCAAAAATGATCCATTTTGCAAAAACGAATGATATGGCCAGAAGTGTCTAATGATGCAAACTAAAAAAGGAAGGGCCTAAAAGTAATATGACACCATATGTGGCTCAAGATCCTAAGCCATGGGTTATTGAACCACTTTTGTAAAAATGACCCCATTTTACAAGAATGGTCGAAGTGACCGAAAGTGGCTTGACATGCAAGATTTGGCTAAAACCCCGCAAAGCCAAGAACCTAAAACACTAGGAAGACTGGACCTAATGTGTGTTACCTACGTATCCCACCCCAAAAGACAAGAACTGTGTATGCATTGTTCGGGAAGATTGGATATGGGAGAAAGCCTTTAAAAAAATGCAACTAATTTGAAAAATCATATTTTTTGTCTTTTTTAGAAATGATGGAAAATGTAAAAGTTTTTTGGATTTTCTTTTTTATCTTTTTTGAATTTTGATTTTTCGAAAATGGTGGAAAAGTATAAAATCTTTTAGGATTTTCTTTTTGTACTTTGTTTTTGAATTTTTTTAAAACTGTGAAAGAAAAGTGTGAGTGGGCTCGGCTTGCTTCATTTTATATTTCACCCTCAAATATCCTTGGTCAGCTAAATGACCTTTTTACCCTTAAAAAGATGCAACATGTAGCACATATGGATGATTAAATATCTTTTTGGGTCATAAGCCCATTTTGACATAATTTCGATAAGCCTCCTACAACGGGAAACGATGTTTGGGGCTAAATCCTACTAGGTTTAAATGACATAATGCACATTGGCATGACCTAAAGGCTTACCTGGCGTTTACTGGACAAGACAATTCAGGGCAGCACATGGTCGATGGCGGCTGCTGTAGCTCTCCGCCCACTCCACGCTCCCACGCCACCCACCTAAAGATACGGCTTACTCACAAAAATGTCCGTGTACGCTCAAACTACTCCAAAAGACTTGTTGTGAAATATTGACCGTTTATGAAGCAGCAATACATAAGGAAAAAAACTGTAAAAAAATAACCAGCTAGCAAATATAAATAGACATAAACAAAATATATATCAAATAAAGCAAACAAAACACATAAAAACGTCAATCTAATATCATAAAATACAACAATGTTGTGGTATCAGCTCGAACATGCATTTCCCCAGCAGAGTCGACACCCTTTTTTCACGAAACTTCGCTTAACCCTCTTAAAATAAATAAGAGGATTTTGAAAAGATTGAAAGCGATTTCAATTTTGAAAGTGACAAAAATATGTTCAAAAGGAAATAACCCAGAGTTACCACCTGACATTTGTTTCGGTGTGCCAGGTCAGCATTTTATAAAAATGATTTTCCGTTTAAAAGACTATGGACTCCAAACGAAGTCTGCTGCAGAGATTCGGGTAAGGGGGATCATTTGGCTCGGGGGAAGGTGTTAGGCGTTTCCAAAGTTCCGTAACTAGTACGATGCATACTTGATCTACCCGTCTTTTAGAATGTTCTAATTAAGGTAAAATCATACAAAGAAAATAAACATCTAAAAGGTTCGAGGTCGTCCCTTTCTAATAAAAAAAAAACAAAACAAAATAAGTCCTCCTAGCCTATACCACGCGTCCATTGATGATGCAAAGACCTCCATTTACATTTACTTTGGGTCATTCCCCGGGTTAAAATATTTACAATGTCCACGGGGCATTCCTCGGATGAATTTATCTAAGGGACAACCTCTCACATTACGTTCAAACACTATCAATTAAGCTAAACATACTAAGGCTTGCCTGCTCAATTGTGGTCGTCCTAAACATACTACTAGGGGTTAAATACGATTAGATAAAACCAAACAAAACATTAATTTTTTGAAGTCCAAAGTCTTTAATTTAAGCCTGACATCCCTGTGGACTAATTTGTTCCAAACTTTTATTTTGTTTGCAATGTCCTCTCTTATTTCAAAGTAATATTCTCAACTGCCCAAATTTATTTCTCTAAAGCCCGATCCTTACTTCTTTTCAACTTATAATCTTTCAAATTTACTACATATTCATGTAATTCAAACACCAGCAAAAGGGTATCAAAAGTTAAATACGAAATGTAAAAGCACTCATTTAACATTCATAAAATGAAATTCAAAGTAATAGAGATTAAGAAAGATCCTCAACTCATCCAAATAAATCATATGTCCACACAAATAGAAAACAAAAATCAAATAGAGAAAGTGAGAGATGAACCTTAAAGAAGTTTTCTCAAAAATAGAAGTTTGGATCCGACTTTTGGGGCGTTCGACGGAAAACTCGACGGAAAACTCGACGGAACAACAAACAACAACTATTGGCAAGGAACCATGAATTAGTCCATGAGCGAAACCAGGACCCGGAAACTCAAACGAACCAACATGTGTACTCAATGAAGAAGGAAAACCTTGAAATAGACCGTGTATCCACAATGCTATATGCCGCTGCAGCTAAGTTCGTCAGTTCATAATCCGAACTCAACTCGAAATAGAACTATTTTTAATTTTTCTTTTTTTTGCACATGGTTTCTGAAGAAGAAAAGAGAAATACACACGTTTAGAGGAGAAAGGTGGGGTGGCCGTTGACGGCTTGGTTCGCGGCGGGTGTGATGGCGGTGTAAGGATTTCAGTTGTTTTTGGGCTGCTGGGTGGTCTTTTTCTGGCTAGTCCAATGGCTGGCAGAGCTGTGGGTTGTGTTGCTGCTTGGTGGTAGGTGGTTAGCGGTTTTTTTCAGGCAATTTTTGAAAGGGGAGGTCAGACTGGCGGCGGCTTATTGTGTATGGTTTTGGGGTGTATCACGGCTAGGAGGGTTGTCGTTATTAGGAGTTAGGGTGGGCGGTTGTGATGTGCCATTGAAGGAGTTCTGGCTGGCGTGTTTGGACGTGTTCAAGCTGCTGATCTTATGTCTTTTGGGGTTCACATCCGAGCCATCAGTATTCACATCCAAGATCTCTAACTCATAAGTCAATATCCGTTTGACTTTTCCAACTTTAGCCTTCTATAAAGAGACTAAGTGTCTCATTTCTTATTAAAATCATTCCAAACGCAACCCAATCAACTTGACCACGTAAAACACATATAACGAAGCATAAATAAGCTTAAATTGGTGAAAAGAGCAGTAACTCATGAGACGAAGGGCCAGATAATCATATCCTCCCTAACTTAACAAACGTTCGTCCTCGAATAAGTCAAGAAGCATACCTAAAGCCTCAAACATGTGAGGATATCTGCTTCGCATCTCCCGCTCGATCTACCAAGAAACCTCCTCTACGGGCCGACCTCTCCTATGCACTTTCACTGAAGCTATATCTTATAATCTTAAATTTCGAACCTGAAGACCAAAAATAGCCATTGTCACCACATCATAGGTCATATAATCATCCAACTGAACTGTTCTAAAGTACAAACATGGGACAGGTCCCCAACATACTTCCGAAGCGCAGAAACATGAAATATCGGGTGCACGCTCGACAAGCTGGATGGAAAAGCAAACATATAAGCCACCTCCCCAATCCTCCTAAGTACGTCAAAAGTCTCAATGAATCACAGACTCCACTTTCCATTCTTTCCAAATCTTAAAGCTCCCTTAATGGGAGAAATCTTCGGCAAGACCTTCTCACCAACCATGTAAGACACATTTCGAACCTTCCGGTCTGCATAACTCTTATGATGCGATTTCATTGTATGAAGCATCTCCTGAATCACCTTTACCTTTCTCTAAGGCATCCTGAACCACATCTGTCCCCCAATAGCATAGCCTCGCCGGGCTCAAACCAACCAACTGGAGATCTACATTGTCTCCCATACAAAGCCTTATATGGTGTCATTTGAATGAAGGACTGGCAGCCGTTGTTGTAGGCAAACTCTACAAGCAGCAAAAACTCATCCCATGAACCTCTAAAATCAATGACACAAGCATGCAACATGTCTTCCAATATCAGAATAGTACGCTCGGACTATCCGTCTATCTAAAGATGAAATGTTGTGCTCAACTCCACCTGAGTACCCAATTCTCTTTGCACGGCTCTCCAAAACTGTGAAGTAAATTGAGTACCTCTATCCGAGATAATGGAAATAGGAACACCATGCAACTGAACGGTCTCCCAGATATAAATCCTTACCAACCGCTCTGAATAATAGGTAGTACACACAAGAACAAAGTGCGCGGACTTGGTCAGCCGATCCACAATCACCCAAATAGCAACAAACCTCTTCAAAGTCCATGGAATTCCAACAATAAATTCCATAGTGATCCTCTCCCACTTACACTCGGGAATAACCATCTGCTGAAGCAAGCCGCTCGACCTCTAATACTCATATTTCACCTGCTGACAGTTAAGACACAGAACTACAAATCCCACAATATCTTTCTTCATTATTCTCCACCAATAGTGTTGCATCAAATTTTGATACATCATTGCACCCAGATTAGTACAATACCGCGAGGTGTGAGCCTCATCTAGAATCAACTCTCTAAGGTCATCCACATTGGGCACACAGGTCTGGCCCGACATCGTCATACCATTATCACCGCTAGTTACATCTCTGGCATCATCACGCTCAACTTTGTCTTTAGGACAAGCAAATACGGTTCATCATACTGGTGCTCTCTGATGCGATCACATAAGGAAGATCGAGAAATAACACAAGCCAACACCTGACTGAGCTCCGAAATATCTAATCGCACAAACCGATTGGCGAAGGCCTGAATATCAACTGCAAGGGGTCTCACCCCAACTGGAATGTAAACCAAACTCCCTATACTTAGTCCCTTTTGGCTCAAAGCATCGGCCACTACATTTGCCTTTCCCGGGTGGTACAGAATAATGATATCATAATCCTTAAGCTACTCTAGCCATCTTCGCTGTCTCAATTTATGATCCTTTTGCTTGAACAAATGCTGAAGATTTCGATGATTGGTGAACACCTCAAAAGATACGCCATATAAATAGTGCCTCTAAATCTTCAATGCATTAACTATGGCAGCCAACTCCAAATCGTGTACAAGGTAGTTCTTTTCATGGGGCTTCAAATGACGTGAATCATATGCAATCACTCTACCCTCCTACATCAATACACAGCTCAATCCCAACTCTCAAAGCATCACCATATACGGTATATGAACCTAAAGCAGATGGCAGAACCAACATTGAAGGTTGTGGTCAAAGTTGTCTTTAGCTTCTGAAAGCACTCCTCACACTCGTCCGATCATACAAATGGTGTACCCTTCTGAGTTAGCTTGGTCAATGCTGATGTAATGGATGAAAATACTAGAATAAACCGACGATAATAGCCTGCCAACCCAAGAAAGCTAATAATCCCTGCGGCTGAGGATGGTCTAGGCTAACTCTGAACTGCCTCTATCTTTTTTGGATCAACCTGAATATCCTCGCCGGACATCACGTGCCCTAAGAAAGCCAGAGAATTGAGCCAAACCTCACACTTGGACAATTTTGCATAAAGCTTCTTCTCTCTCAATCTCTGCAACACATCTCTCAAATGCTCTGCGTGTGATCGTCCTAACTACAGGAATACACCAGAATATCATCAAGGAAGATTATGACAAGGAACTCATAGTGATCGTTTCTAGTATTGAAAGTAGTCTTAAGAATATCTGAATCCCTGATCTTCAACTGGTGATAGCCTGAACAAAAACCAATCTTGGAAAACACACTTGCTCCCTGAAGATGATCAAATACATCATCAATAAGAGGCAAATGATTCTTGTTCTTAACTTTTACTTTATTCAGTTACCTATAATCAATGCACATTCTCATTGTGCCATCTTTTTTCTTCCCAAATAAGAGTGGTGCACCCCAAGGTGACACACTGAGCCGAATGAACCCCTTTTCTAGGGGTTCCTGGAGCTGCTCTTTCAATTCCTTCAACTCCGCTGGTGCCATACGATACGGTAGAATAGAAATGGGTTGAGTGCCCGATGCCAAGTCAATACCCAAATCGATATCCTTATCGGGTGCCATGCCCGGCAGGTCTGCAAGAAATAACTCATCAAGAAAGTCCCTCACAACTGGAATAGAATCAATATTGGGAGTCTCAGCTCCAATATCCCTCACAAATGCTAGACATGAAAGATAACCTTTCCCAACCATAAGTTGGGCTTTCATGAAAGAAATTACTCTACTAGGAACATAATCAGTCATACCACACCACTCAATCCACGGTACACCAGGCATAGCCAAAGTAAGTGTCTTAGCATGACAGTCTAGAATAGTACGACACGGAGATAACCAATCCATGCACAAAATAACATCAACGTCTAGCATGCTAAATAGCAATAGATCAACTTAGGTCTTCAAACCCCCAATATTCACAACACATGACCAGTACACACGATTTACAACAGCAGTATTGCCCACCAGGTAGATATAAGAATAGGCAAAGAAAGAAACTCCCGGGATGTACCCAAATAATGAGAAAAATATAAGGACACATAAAAATAGGTGGAACCGGGATCGAATAATATTGAGGTATCTTTGTGGCAGTTTGGAAAAGTACCTGTAATACCATCATCTGAAGCAGTAACATCTGTCATGTATGGAATAGCATAGAAACGAGCATGGCCACCGCCTGATCGACCTCCCCCTAGACTGACGCCTGACAACCTGACCTCCACCCCTAGCTGGCTTGGCGGGCGGTGATGTAGCTATAGCAGAAGTCGAGGGCTGACATCTCTACTAGGACGAACTAGAAATACGACAAGGACACTGCCTCCACATGTGTTCGAAATCTCCACACTCAAAACAACTCCCAGGCGCTGGAGAAGGCGGTTGAAGGGAACCCCTCGCGCCGGAGTGACTAGTTGATGCACTCGACATAGAAAAACTCTGAGCTAAGGAAGCGTGAGATGAAGTGTGGGATGGGAGGGCGCTAAGTGAAGGATGACCCTACTGAGAACCCCTTATAAGCACGACCCGAAGATCCCCTGCGATACTTTGGATGGGCCAACTTAGTAGGACCTAAAGAACAACCTCTACCATGCTAGAACTGACCCCTCGAATGAGCACCACCATAATTGCCCGCACCTCGAGGCCTCTTCGCCTCCCTTCCTCTATATCCTGATGGCGAGCCGTCTCAATCGCACGAGCGATATCTACCACCTCCTCAAATGAAATACCCAAAACTCTCTCTCTAGTCATCAGAATACAGATATGATAATTAAGGCCATCCACAAACCTCTTGATCCTCTTACAATCTATCGGGACAATCCATCCGACATAACGAGCTAACTTAGAATATCTCGCCTCATACTATGATACAATCATATCTCCCTACTTCATCCACTCAAACTGTCCGTGCAGCTCCTCCATGCGGGACTCTGGTACATACTTATCTAAGAAGAGAGTGGAGAGCTCCTGCCAAGTAAGAGGCACTATACCAACCAGCCAACGCCTGTCATACGCCTCCCACCAAGTGAAGGCAGCCCCAGTAAATTTGAAGGTGGTAAATGCTACCCCACTAGTCTCGAGGATCCCTACTGTACGGAGCATGCGCTGACCTTGTCAAGAAAACCTAAGGCATCATTTTCCTTAGCTCAACTCAATAATGGAGGCTGAAGTCTACCAAACTTCTCAAGTTGACGCTGCTCATCATCTGCCATAACTAGTACTATAAACCACTGAGCTTGTGCAACTGGCTGGCTGAAATTGCCTGTGAAGTAGCTGCAAGTGTAGTGGCTAAATTTGCTTGAGCCAAACCAGTGCAAACTGATTTGATCTATGCCAAGGCCTCCTAAAGACACAGAATCACAATGGGAACAACTGGTGTGTTATGCCCCGCAATATTACGTCGATATTATGTTCGGCCGTATTATATTACAGTGAGGTTACAGTTCGCAGTAATAACTTAAACGATGTTGCACCCTGTATTAATATACGTTAAAATTTATCGTAAGGTAATTGACATCAATCCTAGAAAAATATTATTTGGAGATTATAAGGATTATGTTATTTCACAAGTAGTGAGTAAATTCGTGAAGATGGAAGGGGAAGCAAGTGAAAGAAAATTAATTTTCGTCGAATTTTGTCGATTTGGGATAAAATACGGGTCAAATAATAATACCCAATAAATATAAACTAGTACCATGAGAGGTACCATATGATCCTGGTAGTATAATATATAAAGTATATATTATGTATTTTAGTAATAAATAAAATTTTAAGTTATTTAGGGTAATTTTTAAATTATGGAACTATTTGGTTAATTACCGGGTAACGTGACATTATCCGGTTAAATAATATGTGTAAAAAATTAACAAATGATCATACCAAAAAGGGACGTAGCAGCCCATGGAATGGTCCAAAAAGACACAAGGTGACTCTTATAGTACATGGAAAGGTGTCACCTTATTAAAATATTAAGTCATGGCTCATGGGTGTTGTAATAACTCCATATCCCATATGCTCATGGATTTCTTGTTTCTCTAATCAACGGACCTTCTTGGATATCAGAGCAACAGCAAAATCATAGAAGAGGGAGGTAATTAGAAGTGGAAAATGTTTTTACACCATGCGGGTGCTAATTGGAAGCAATATTTTGGTCGCATCTTTGCGTCTCTTGTTCTAGGCAAAGGGGTCATTGCACGAAATCTGTTTTGAAACGAATTTGTGATTACCTTATCTCAGACAAAGAAATTAGTTCCAAATATTGGTCTTACTATTGTGTTAATGGTTTTGAAGATTAACTCAATAAAAGATTGTGATATTTAAGAATTGAAAAGTCATTTAAGGGGCAAATGTAAGTCGCTGCGTTGAAACATCTTAGAAGGAGCAATGATTGTCTAATGATTTGGTCCAACTGGATGTGGGATCCTAATTATGCCATTCATGATTTGTATCATCTTGGGACATATTTCTTTATTATTGGCGAAATATGCTGGTAAAAGGATTGATAACGAAGTTGAGTTCGAGTCGATACTTCATAAGCGAAGACACTGCCATTGGGTTGGGACTCATTCACACAAGATTCTTTTACCAGAAAATATGACAAATAACGAATGTGGTCGGTCAATTAAACTGAAGTTCTAGATTATCACCGAGTCATGAGTTGAGTAAACTTCTGCTTAAGGGCTTTCAGCTGCTGCTCAGGTATGTTAAGGCACTTTCTTCTCTCTTTTGGCATGATCTAATGTGAAATGAATACGTAATTTCATAATAAATTTATTCCTAACAACTAAGGTTGTCCATGTTCTTCTTTACGTAAAAAATTATTCTAAGAAAGTATGTATGATCCTTGCGTCCAAGTGAAGTTCATATTGATGGTATGATGTCCATAATGTTAATCGAAGTTACAACGCCCTTACGTCACTCTAAAAGGTTGAGAACATGATTCTATAAGTCGAGCATGCATTATATATATGTATCTATTTTACTCTACCGAGTCGCGCTATAGTCGGCCTGGTACGACACCTATTTTGCAACAACCGATCAGTTGGATTTACCGAGCTCCACGTGGCCGGGTACGATTCTACCGAGCCTTATGATGGCCGGGAATGTTTTTACCAAGTCCTCTTTGAGGCCGGGTACAATATGATAATGATGATGCCCACAGAGGCAAATATTTTAAAAGTTTATGTATATATATGTATTATGCATTTTATGTCAGTAGTCTCCAGAGGCACTCAGATATTACTGGTTGTATCTTCTCGATCTTTCTTCATATTTCTGTTCATGTTTATGATTCCATGGCTTACATACTCGGTACTTTATTCGTCCTAACGTCCCTTTTTCCTGGGGACGCTGCATTTCATGCCTGCAGGTCCCGATAGAAAGGTTGTCATTCCTCGAAGTAGGCTATCAGCTCAGCGGAAGGTGTTGGTGCACTCCACTTGATCCTGAGTTGCTTATTTGGTCAGTATGATTTGTATATATGTTGATTGGTATGTCGGGGCCCTGTACCGACCTTTATGATACTAGGTACTCGTAGAGGCTATTAGAAAAATATTAGGTGTATGGATACTTTTATGGCCTGGTGGCCTATGTTTTGAGTTTTCAAATTGTCATGTAGGCCTTATAAGCCCATATGTCATATGTATAAGTTTACATATCATGTTGGATCCTCATATGTTGAGTATTCCCATACGTTTCATTCTTTTTATCTCATGACGAGTTTCCTAGCCCATTTACCTATGATAGTATGATATGAAAGATATTTTACGTTGGCACTCGGTTGAGTAAGGCACCGGGTGCCCATCGTGGCCCATCGGTTTGTGTCGTAACATGGTGCCTTATCCTGGGCTGGGGCAGCTGTTGGATCAATAGGTGTTTCTCTCGCTACCCTGCCTCTACCACGATTATGACTGCATCCTCAACCTCTGGTGGTCGCAGCAGGTGGAACTGGTGCTCGTCCACCTCGTCTGGTAGCACGAGTCCTCTCCATCTACGAGACAATAGAATACAGAAGTTTAGTTCTCGGATAAACAAAGTCGCACGATAAGAATTTCAAGAATATGAATATTTCCTAAAGGTTCTGCAGCCTATCGAGGATAAATACAAACGTATCCATACCAATCCGCGAGACTCTACTAAACCTGCTCATGACTCGCGAGACCTATGTAACCTGAGCTCTGATACCAACTTGTTACGATCCAAATCTCGAACTTGGTCGTGATGGCGATGCTCGTGAAAACAAGGCCATCCAGTCTAACCCAATTCATCCTTTAGAAAAGTTATGTAACACAAATATAGTACAACATGGTTTAATAATACCAAATATCGGAAAATATAGATAAAAATGTAGAGAACCCAACCTGACGTTACAAGTTATAAGCAACTAATGAGTCCTGATACAAGTCTTCTTAATACGAAATCTGATACGATAGCTCAAATAACATGAAAATGATAAGATAAAGGAGGCACGGGGGATGCGGACACCAACAACTACCTCGTAGTGTCCGAAGCACCGCCCTGACTAGGAGGATTAGCTCGCAGATGTGGAAATCTGTTATGCGTTAATCTACACACAGTGCAGGGAGTAATGTGACTACTCCGACCCAATGAGCAAAAAATATAAATAATGGCAAAAAACAAGAAAATATGTAAAGGCACAAAGCATTCTATAGAGAAATAGTTAACTCACATAAAACACTAAATCAGTGAAACACCAAATGAAGTCTCTTTTAAAATGAGTACACAGGTAATTTGGCAATAAATAACAAGTAGAAATCTGTCCCTCGGTTACAGTATCAATTACTCAGTATAGTATTAGCCTCTCGGCAGTATCAGCCCCACGGGCTACCTCATAATCTCTCATATCATCCCCTCGGGCTCAGTATAGTATCAATCTCTTAGAACAATGAGTACCCAAGCTCACTTTAGGTGTGCAGACTCTGGAGGGGCCCCTTACAGCACAAGCACTATATCAAGCCACCTCGTGGCATCATCACTTGGCACCGGCCTCACATTACTAAAGCCACCGCATGGAAAATAAAGTATCTCGGGCCCTCGATCTCATATCACTCAGGATATCCTCAAATATGGCCCTCGGCCTCACTTAGTCTGGAAATCATCATAAGCCCCTCAGGCATTTGTAAAACAGTAGTTCTCAGCTAAAAATATCCATTAGAAGTATCATTTAAGTTTTAAATCTGTAGAAAAATGGTTGAGTTTGTAAAACCATTAATATCAACAGGACTGAGTTTAAATATAAGTCCAAAAAGCAAGGAAATAGTGATGAAAATCCCTTAAGTGTCCAAATAATTGGCACGAAGCCCAAATATGGCAATAAACCCAAATCGTGATGATAACAAATAAGTTTCAGTCAAATATATGGTAAAATAATCAATCGGGACGGACCAAGTCACAACCTTCAGTAGTAAAAGACCCCGCACTCATCATCCAAAGTGTGTCTCACCTCAATATAGCATCACGATGTGCAATCCAGGGTTCCAAACCCTCACGACATCATTACAATTATTACTCACCTCGAAACGGCTACTTCTTTAACTCGCGCGCCTCTGCACCTCGAATTGGCCTCCACGCGCGTCAAAACAATAAAAAATCAGAATGAATACGTCATAACATGACATAAGAGCAAAGACTAAACAAAAAAAATTGAAAGATAACGAAATTCTCGCAATTAGCAAAAACCTGAGCCCGTGGCCAAAATATCAAAACTCTGAATTTTTTACATCAACGGGTTCCTTATTTCCCCACGAGTCTAACCATACCAAAGTTATCCAAATCACATCACATTTTGACCCTAAAATCTGTTATTCTATCCAAGAGGGTTTTCTAATGTTTTCCAACAAAATTCGCGGATTAAATGCCAAAACTAGTGATAGATTCAAGTTATCCAACCAAAATTATGCTAAGGACACTTACCGCGTTGTTCTCTCAAAAATTGCCTCATCCGAGCTCCAAATAGTCACAAATTGAAATGAGAATGAAGTCCCATTTTTAGATCTTAACATTCTTTCCAGCAAATTTTCGCTTCTACGGTCAAGGGATCCTATCTGCAGTCCCGCTCAGAACAGGTACCGCATCTGCGGCTTTCACTAAAACCCAAAATTTTTGCTTCTGCGGTCATTCACTCAAAATCCACCGCATCTGCAAAGCCTGTTGATTCAAATAAAAACTGCTTATGCAGTCTTCTTAGCTGCACATGTGATCTTCTTAGCCGCATCTGCGGTTCCCAAGCTGCCTATGCGAGAATACCAAAAAGCAGCAAAAATCTAATATCTTCAAACTTCCCAAAATCCTTCCGTCAACCATCTGAAATAATCCCGAGGCCCTCGGGATCTCAACCAAAAGCACCAATAACACCTAATAGCCCATTCAAACTTGTACCAATCTTTAAAATACTTTACACCACACCGCAAACCCGAATTAATCAAAGATTTAAGCCTAAAAACTCAAAATTTTATCAAAACACACTTTCGATCAAAAACCTAACGGAAACACGTTCGAGTGACCTGAAATTTTAAACACATATCCCAAATCACAAAACTAAGCTACAAAACTCTCAAAATTTTATTCTGACCCGCGGATCAAAATTTCATCTATCAACTGGAAATTGCCAAAATACTCACTTCGCCAATTCAAGTCTAATTCTATATCGAACCTCCAAAATCACTTCCGATCACACTTCTAAGTCGCAGATCACCTTCCAGAGCTAATCTAGCCATCAGAATTCATATTCGAGCCTATAACTCATAAGTCAATGTCCGGTTGACTTTTCCAACTTAAGCCTTCATAAAAGAGACTATGTGTCTCATTTCTTATTAAAATCACTCCAAACGTAACCCAATAAACTTGACCACGTAAAACATTGATAACAAAGCATAAAGAAGCAGAAATGGGGGAAAGGGAGCAGTAACTCATGAGACGACAGGCGGGGTCGTCATACCATCTTTCTCTTATACTAGTTTTGTTAGCCCCTATAGGGCATAAATGAGATGGGTGTGGCTAAATGTACGTACCTCTGTTATTGTTGAAGTTAACTCAAACGGCTTATATTCCTCTACCTAAATTGTTAGAAGCCTCGTACACTTTTTCATCTTGCTTTTTTTATTTGTTGAAACTTGTATATATCTTCTCAATCTTTCATTGCCTTTCACCATTGGGGTGAATAGATATTATTGCCCTAAGGATCTAATGAAAAGGCTTATATGTCTTAGTACATACATGATCTACTGAAGACCATACATTTACTCATCTTAAGCATTATGAAAAATCGAGTGCCTCTGACTCAACTCCTCCATAGCCACGTTCGATCTCTACCAACTATCGTTCCAGATGTAGGTAACATCTTACGATGAATAAAATAGAAGATAGGAATTTGAATTTTTATAAGTGAGCTCTACCACGCGATCTTGAGTAGAAAGAAAGTGTGGCAATCCTAAAGGTCCTGTAGCCTCCTACTTATAAGTGTGGTGCATAAAACACCCATAAAAGAGACTCTACTGGACACGGCTTGTAGACTCCCTATGACAGAACTACTCTGATACTACTTTTGCCAGGACCCAAATTGATAGGCCGCGACGAGCACCTGGTGCCTTACTCAATCGAGTACCAACATAATGCATCTTTATTATTACATCATTATGTGTAAGTGGGACAGAAGGTCCATACGAGGCAAAAAGAATAAAACATAAAGAAACTGTCGACATAAAATAACCCCACCTAATATAGAAACTTATATACGTCACATATGGGCCTATAAGGCCAAAATGATCATTCGTAAACTCAAAGCATAGGTCGTCAAGGCTATAAAAGTATCTGTATACATGACTTTTGGATAAAAGACCCTAAGATAACGTTGTAACCTTTTCCCATATCCCATATATATATATATATATATATATATATATATTTGGACATAGGTTAATTTACATGTATAAATGAATGCAATGCATGAGAAGTACGTCAATAAAATCTATCGGAATGTCACAAGACCATTATGTCTTTGAATAATATCATCAAGCAAATTTATCAACATATGTATTTTGTACAACATATGAATAAATGATAGAACAATACGACATGTGGGAATTCAAGAACATAGGCATCTCTAATACTTCCATGAATAGAGTCATTTATGGAAGTTGTGCATTTGCTCATTTCATTTTTATCAGATGGATCATGCCAAAAGGAATGACAGGATGGCCTTAACATACCTAATCATGTTCTCTTGAGAACCCCTAAACACTCGTTGATTGTGACAACACGTTTGTTAATCGAAGGATAGAAGTGGAAAAAAGTCCTTATGATATTCTTGAGAAAGATTTCACCGTACTCCCTTATAATTACCATATGTCACGTTCATAGGCGAAATACATATTTTACCCATCCAACTTATGACCAAATCTCTATTACCCATCGCGAACACGCTTCTTCCTCAAACAACTCTTCGCTAAAGCGATGAATAACTTGACCTCAAACCCAACCGACAACTTTCCTCTATGCAAACGTGGAGCTTCACTTGCAAATGCGATGATCAAACACTCAGCCCTTCGTGAGCGTGGAGCCTTCCTCGCAAACGTGAAGGACAAAATTCCAGGCTTCACAAAATAACCCTTCGCGAACGCGAGGACTTATTCACTAACGCGAAGTCCTAATTCTCTGCAACACTTCACCTGTGTTTCTGCAAATTCCAGAAAACGTGAAATGGTCTGATTGTCCACCCGAAACTCAACCTAGGTCCCCGGAACCTCAACCAAACATGCAAACACATCCCATAACCTCATTCAAAAACTTGTTCCAACCTTTGAAACTCACAAAATAACGTGAAAACACAAAAATCACATCGAATTCAACCTTGAGAATTTCAAGAACTTCCAAATTACGCTTGTGATAAAAAAAACCAACCAAACCACGTCTGAATGACGTAAAATATTTCACACACGTTACAAATGACACAATGGAGTTAGTTCAACTTTCGGAATTCAATTACGACTACCATATCAAAATCCCACATATCAACCGAAAAATGCCAAAATCTTAATTTTGCCAATTCAAGCCTAAACCTTCCACGGTCTTCCAAAATGTATTCTGATCACGCTCTTAAGTACCAAATCACCTAATGGAGCTAACAAATCATAAAAATTCCAATCCGAGGTCATCAACTAACAAGTCAAAACTGGGTCAAACCTTTTAAATTTTAAAGCTTCAAATTGAGAATTACAACAACAACAACTACCCAGTATTCTCAACATCAAATTGAGAATTATTTTTTCAAATTAATTTTGATTACCCTGAAAACCAAAACCAACGATTTACATTAGTCATAATATATCAGACGGGGAATGTCATGCTCGAGAACTAGCGAGCGAAGTGCAAAAGCTCAAAACGATCGATCGGGTCGTTACATCCTTCCTTACATAAACATGCATTTGCCTTTGAATGTGCCTGGAGTTGTTCCAAAAACTAACCAATCGCTGAATAACCTTACCATGAACATACCCGGAGGTGATCATATAGGTGCGATACACAATGTAACTGAAATTTCACAATCCAACCAAGCCAATAAACCTTAGAACCACATTTCTACTTTTGAAATCATCCACAAGATCAAAATCTTACATATATGCTCTGAATATGCCCGAACAACTGTAATGACCCATACCTTCAACCTCAAGTGCCATTACATGATATACCACATAATATAAATGTGTGTAGCGATAACTTCTAATCACAGCAGGTGCACATAAGAACCGAATATCGATAGAAAACCTCTTAAAAACTAAAGACTCATTCCAACACCTTAATACGCTACCAATGATAAACAAAAAATTCAGTAAGCCATACCCACTTCTCAGATCAACCATTCATAAAGACCTTATACTTTGTCAAAGACCATAGCAAATTTCTGAGCCAAACCTCGATATTATCCTGGTAACATATTGAAATCGAATATGTTTGCAAACATTAATGATCCCAATGATCTTATCTAATCCGACACAATTACTCTAGTGACATGACACATAAATATATATTAAAGCAACAACTTTTGCACTTTGCGCACCAATAAGATGAGGTCAAATTGTGAAAATGACTAAAATGAGAGAGCTGTACCGCAAGCACACCACTACCACCACAAACAATGCTGAGAACCCATCACACATCATAGAAATAGAACACACCAATCTATCCCGCAGGATCATACCTGCACATAGCTTCGCTCCAATGCGCGACCTCATCCAAACACTAACCCACATAAAACACCTTAAGTCACTATGCTCAAAATCGACCATCGTGCGCAATATGATGTCTAAAACCAAAGTAATCACCATAACCACAGCAAAGCAATTAAATAACTCCACACAACTTGAAAGGACATAAATGATATGCCATCCACCGAGCAATACCCAGTACTCTTCCCGCTCCAATTCCACTAAGAGGGCCTAATAATACCGCATCGCATGTGCCTATAGCCAACAAATTCTAACCTCTCACAACGTGGAAAAATAACTCAAAGATCCCCCCTAATTACTAATATCTCAATAACTACATCCCCCACCAATAGAAACTTGAAATCAACAAAGCTATCTGGATGGAAAACATACATCCATATAGGTCTACCAATGAACAACACATCAGCTATAGTCACACAACATATAAATAACCTTCCAAATGTTCACAATTACTGAATCATAGCACATGCTATCATCTAACTACTTACCCATATCTTTATTCTCTACAACCACGAGATAACCTATTTATGAGAACTTCTAATCTCCAAGTCCATAAAGCGCATGAATTACCATATCTGATCCCGATTCTGCAGTTCGAATATACAACACACCTCTAATACTCAATCATCCCGTGAAAGGTATACCAACAATTCTTCTGTGCCACCAAGCAAACTCAAATATCATTAGTCGATCAAACAAGATAGTGCCCCAATACCAATAAAGCATCTATTACACAAACACATCGCCCATTCTGAAATGTATACTCTCACCAAGCCAAACCTTTTAGTAATACCCCTTCCTTAATCATCTGAAACAGCCTGTGTTGCCTAAGAATTCATCGCCTTCCTTACAAAACTGAACCGTGACCTTACACGTGCAAATCTCAATCCCCCACAACATACTGCATACACCATAAAATCTTAGGATAATATGAGAACTTCACATCCCTTCTGATCCACATACAACTATGTAGTCCACTAATCAAGAACTTTCCATTGAGCCCATCTGGAAAAAAAATCATTATACATCCCATGCTCCTCATGCCTGTGTGATGATCCAGAAGGCAATCACTTATTTTGAAATAAAATTATACATTTCATTGACTTAAAAACCTATTATGTCTCACCTGAATTTGCGTGCATAGTCCGGACGCGTAGTCGGAAAGCTAATATGTGAAAAATGATAAATTTTGGCTATTAAATGAATTAAGTTGACTTCGATCAACATTTTGAGTAAATGAACCCAGACATGTGATTTGACAGTCCCGAAGGGTCCATTGAAAAATATGGGACTTTGGCATATGGCCGGTATCAAATTCCGAGATCCCATGCCCGAGAAATAAATTTTTAAAGAAAATTATTTTTTAAAATTAATTATGAGATTTGGAAATGAATAGTTATTAGAATTTGATAGTACTTGGCCTGTATGTTAGTTTTGACTCCCGATACAAGTCTTATATGTGATTTAAGATAATCCTATGTAATTTGATAAGAAATGGACTTGAAACGACGTGAATCAGATCATTTTTGGAAAAAATTTAAAGTGTGGAGTTCGTAAGAAAATTTTATGATTTTGATGCTAAATTCATAATTGTTGATGTTTTTTACAGATTTAAATGCACGAACAAGTACGTATAATATTTTTAGGGTGGTGTGCATATTTGGTCTGGAGCCCTGAGGGCTCGGGACTTGAGGAATTGCAGATTTTTAGTTATTGCATTCCAAGCCTGCAAGCTTCGCGTTTGTGAAGCCTGGATTGCAAATGCGAGATCGCAATAGCGAGAGGCATGTCGCAAATGCGAAAGAACCCCAGGCCAAGCTATCCTCAGAAATGTGACGATTCCATCGCAAATGTGATGCCTCCCTTCCTTGCTAGTGGTCACAAATGCGATCCTATATTCGCATTTCCCAGCTCGCAATTGTGAGATCCTTCTTCACAATTCCCAATATAGCAGAGGTCGAGGTTTGCAATTGTGAACCATGGTTCTCATTTCCCATAACTGCGACCAGCAACTTTTATATATCACTGAAAATCAACCATTGTTCACACCTCCTCAAAATATAAACTCCCTACGGCTATTTTTTAAGATTAACTCTTCTTCCAAAACGATTGTAAGGAAAATTTTAACTTGTTTACTTCAATCATTAAAATCTTTTAACGTGATTTCAACTCAAAATCAATGATTTTCATAAGAAAGATTATATGTTTAGGGTAGAACTTTGGTTTTTCAAAAATTAGGGGTTTGGAACTCGATTGGAGGTCCGATTTTAAAAATAGATTATGGGTAATTGGGTTTTGGTTCGAACACTGGGTTTTTTCCATGTAGGCCCAGGGGAAAATTTTTTACTTTTTGGGAACAACTTTCGAAAACTCATGTTCCTACACTCGAATTGATTCATTTAGCATTTATTGACTTCTTTTGCGGGGATATTGTATTGTTTTTATGTTGTCCCTTGCCGAGACTTAGGGTTGAATTATTGTTCCCTTGCCAGGATTCTTGTTGTAACTTCATTTATTTCCTTGCCCTAGTGTTTGTGATTGTTGTTTGGATGAGGAAGAGAGTTAAAGCACGAATGGCGATGTCGTGTATTATTTCTGTGAGGAAGAGAGTTAATGCACGAAGGATGATGCAATGTATGATTTATGAGGAAAGCGTGTAAAGCACGAATGGACGATGTTGTGCCGCACGATGTACCACTCACTGCCGATTGTATTGATTAGATGTTGAGGAAAGAGAGTAAAACATGAAGGGTGATGCCGTATATGTTTTCATTATATGATTGTTTGGGTGAGGATAAGAGTAAAAGCATGAAGTGTGATGTCATGCATTTATTGATTTCTATTTTTTGTTGTCATCTGAGATATATTGTTTCTTTCATTTACATGTTGTCTTTCTATTCGGAATTGATATCTCTCACGCAGCATGCTCCCCCTACCATATTTGACTTTTTATTTATGTTCTTTTTTTCTGATGTATATAGTTAAATTGCACAGGTTATTTGGTAGTCTAGTCCTAGACTCTTGAATACTTTTCTGAGGTTAGGCTAGGCACTTACCAGCACATGGGGTCGGTTGTGGAGAAACTACACTCTGCACTATGTGCAGTTCCTGGTGTAGCTCTTGGACCGTAGTTTGGAGGCCACATTCACTCCATGCGGAGATCCAAGGTAGACCTGCAGGCGTCCGCAAGCCATGTCATCTCCCTCTATCCCCTTTTTCCTGTTTCATTTTCCTTAATTCAGAAACAATGTATCGTTATTTTTTTCACACTTTGTATGTAGTACCATCCATGACACTATGACACCAGTTTTGGGTAGTTTAGGCTTAATCTGTTGTAATAGCCATACCTTTCTATATTTTTTTATTTTCTTCCGCTTATTCTATATTTTCGTTGTTTACTCGTTATTGTTTCATATAAAGTTAAAGAGAATAAAATTGGTTAAAATAGAATTTATTCAATAATTGGCTTGTTTTGCTTACAATAGTAGGCGCTATAACGACTCTCGAGGGTGGTAAATCTGGGTCGTGACAAGTTGGTATCAAATTTAGAGGTTACATGGGTCTCACAGTTCAAAGATAAGCTTAGTAAAGTCTAAGGAATCGGTATAGAGACGTCTGTGTTTATCCCTAGAGGCTATTGAGTTAGGAACAACTTCACATTTATTCTTTCCTATCGTGCGGTTTTGTTTCTTAATGCTAATTGAATTTCTCCTCTATTCTTTCACAGATGGTAAGAACACGTGCTTCCTCATCTACTAACCAAAGCCCGAGCCCCTGCAGAAACTCCTTCGAAGGGCAGAGGACAAGGCCGAGGCCGTGCTAGAGGCTGATGTACAGGAATAGCTCATCCTAGAGTAGCAACACCAGCGGTGAAGCCTAAGGTTGACTTTGATCATGAGGTTCAGGCCACAGTAGTTTCAGTGGGCCCAGATCAGGTCCCAGAGGGGTTTATTGCACCCCAGTACTCCAGGATGTTTTGGTCCGTCTAGTGGGCCTTATGGAAAGTGTAACCCGGGCAGGCTTGCTCCATGTAGCACCAACTGTCTCTCAGACTGAAGGAGGAGCCCAGACTCATTCTATACGCACTCCGTAGTAGGTAGCTCCCCAGTTATTGACTCTACTAGTTCAGCCAGTTGGAGCAGTTTAGGTGGGTATAGTAGCTTAGACCAGTGATGGAGAAGCTATGTGTGTCAATGCTTTGTGGATACTGGATAGGTTCACCAACCTCTTCACAACTACTTTAACTGGTGCATATTCTGAGGATCCCCATGATTATCTAGACAATTGTCACGGTGTTCTCAGGAACATGGGGATAGTTGAGACCAATAGAGTTTATTTTGCTACTTTTCACTTGTCTGGATCCACCAAGACTTGGTGGAGGGATTATTGCTTGGATAGACCATCTAGATCGCCAACTTTGATTTTTGGAGCAGTTTACTCAGCTATTTCTAAAGAAGTTTCTCCTTATCACTCAAAGAGAGGCCTATCTGAGGTAGTTTGAGAGCCTTGAGCATGATTCTATGATTGTTTCCCAGTATGAGACGAGATTCATAGACTAGGATTGTCATGCTCTTATCATTATTCCCACCAAACGATAAAGGGTGAGGTGGTTCATTAATGAACTTATTTAGCCGATTCGTCTTAATATGGCTAGGGAGACAGGGAGTGAGATTTCATTCTAGGAGGCGGCCAATGTGGCCAGGAGAGTGGAGATGGTTCTGTTGTAGGGAGTTGTTCATGGATCAGACAATAGGCATTGTCATTCAAGCCAATTCAGTGCTACCTCATTTGGAGATAGGGATTCGTATGGTAGAGGCCATCCTTCTTGGCCTTTTCAGTTAGAACTTTAGGTTTTCACGGTGCCTCAGGTGGCTGTAGTCCTTTGATGTAGTATTTTGATGAGCAGTCTTATAGTGCACCACCAGCTCCTATAGTGCACCGTCACTTCAGAGTCTTTAAGGTTGTCATTCAGGTCGTCAGGGCCAGCAGTCTCAACAGTTGAGAGAATGTTACACACTTACACTTGTGGTGATATACATTACATTGCTAGGTTTTGCCCTCGAGCACTGAGTAGCTCTCAACATCAGGGTTCCCGTTCCATAGTTCAGGCACCGAGTGTTCCACAGCCCGCCCAACCAACTAAAGGTAGGGGTGGAGGTGCTAGAGGTGGAGGTAGATGTATTATAGGTGGAGCTCAGACCACTAGAGCTGGAGGCCAGCCAGCAACAGGTCGTCCTAGAGATTTAGTTCACGGTGGTAGGGCCCAACCCTGATGTTATGCTCTTCATGCTAGGCCCGAGGGTTATGCTTAGCAGTTATCAGAGGTATGGTTCGTGTTTGTAATAGATATGCTTCAATGTTATTTGATCCAGGGGCTACATACTAGTATGTGTCATCATATTTTGCACCATATCTAGTCATGCTTAGTGATTCTTTGAGTGCTCCGGCTTATGTATCTACGCCGTGTGTGATTCTAATGTGGTAGATCGAGTCCATCGTTCAAGTATATTTGTGATTTAGGGTTTTGATTCTAGTATAGATTTGCTTCTTCTGGACATGGTTGATTTTGATGTCATATTGGGGATTAACTGGTTATTACATCACCACGCTTTCTTGGACTTGTATGCCAAGACAATTACCTTAGCTTGCAAGGTTTACCTCGTTTAGAGTGGAGTGGGACTCCTGGTCATTCTACCTGTAGTGTTATCTAGTATATAAAGGCTGAGTGTATGGTCGAGAAGGGGTGTTTGGCCTATTTGGCCTATGTACGTGATTCTAGTGCTGAGGTTCCATCTATTTATTCTGTGCCTGTTGTTCGTGACTTTCCTAAGGTATTCGCTTTAGACCTGTCGGGTATGCTACCCGGCAGGGATATCAGCTTTTTCATTAATTTGGCCCCAAGCACTCAACCCATTTCTATCCCGCCATATCATATGGCACCCAACAGTTGCAAAACATTCTTGAGAAGGGTTTCATTTGTCCGAGTGTTTCGCCTTGGGGTGCACCAGAGTTGTTTGTTAAGAAGAAGGAAAAATAAATGAGAATATGTATTGATTACTGGCAGTTGAACACGCTTACAATCAAGAATACATGCCCATTACTGAGGATTGATGATTTTTTTTATCAACTTCAGGGTGCCAAGGTATTTTCAAAGATTGACATGAGATCTGGCTACCATCAGTTGAGGATTATGGCATCCGATGTAACTAAGATAGTTTTTTGCACTTGGCATGGCCATTATGAGTTCTTGCTGATGTCATTCGGGTTGACAAATGCCCCAGCAGCTTTTATGGATTTGATGAACTGAGTGTTCAGGCCTTTTTGTATTTGTTTGTGATAGTCTTCATTGATGATATTTTGACCTATTCCCACAGCCGGGAATTGCACGATCAGTATCATAGAATGGTTCTTCAGACCTTGAAGGATAGTCGGTTGTATGCTATGTTTTTGAACTGTGAGTTCTGGTTGACTTCAGTTGCATTCCTATGTGATGTTATTTCAACAGAGAATATTCAAGTTGATCCGAAGAAGATTAAGGAAGTCAACAATTGTCCTAAACCAGCATCAGCTACAAAAATTCGAAGTTTCTTGGGATTGGTAGGCTACTATCATCGGTTTGTGGAGGGGTTTTCATTTATCGCAACCCAGATGAACTGGTTAAACCAGAAGGGTGCCCAGTTCATATAGTCGGATGAGTGTGAGGTGAGCTTTCATAAGCTTGAGATAGTTATAACTGCAGAACCGGTATTGGTTTTGCCCACAGGTTCAGGGCCTTATACAGCTTATTGTGATGCATCTCGTATTGGACTTGATGCGATGTTGATACAAGATGGCAAGGTCATCTCCAATGCTTCACGCCAATTGAAGATTTATGAGAAGAACAATCTAGTTCATGATTTGGAGTTGGTAGCTATTGTTCACGCGTTGAAGATTTGGAGGCCTTACCTACATGGTGTGGCATGTGATGTGTTCACGTATCACAAGAGTCTGCAATATTTGTTCAACCAAAAGGAGTTGAATTTGACGTAGAGAAGGTGGTTGGAGTTATATAAGGACTAATATATCACCATTTTATATCATCGGAGAAAGGCCAATGTTGTGGCCAATGCTTTGAGTAGGAAGTCAGCCAGTATGGACAGCCTTACTTATATTCAGGTTGGTGAGAGACTGCTTGATTTGGATGTTTAGGCTTTGGAAAATCAGTTCATGAGGTTGGATGGTTCTGAGCACATCGAAGTGTTAGAATGTACAGTTGCTCTTTGTTCATTATTAGAGCGTATCCGTTATCAACAATATTATTATCCTCATTTATGTGTCCTTAGAGACACGGTGCAGAACAGATGTGCCAAGCAGGTTACCTTAGGTGATGATTGAGTTTTTAGATTGCAGGGTGCCTAATGTGGATGGGATTCCAGAGATGATTTTAGAGGATGATTATAGTTCCCTGTGCTCTATTCATCGGGGCACCATTGTGATGTATCAGGACTTGCGTCAACATTATTGATGGATGAGAATAAAGAACGATATCGTTGCGTATATGGCTCAATTTTTGAATTGTCAACAGGTTAAGTACGAGCATTAGAGGTCGGGTGGTTCTCATTTCCCATACATGCGAGCATCAACTTTTATACCTAGCCGAAAATCAACCATTGTTCACACCTCTTCAAAACATAAACTCCCTAAGCTGATTTTTCAAGAACAATGCTTTTTCTAAATCAGTTGTAAGTCAAACTTTAACAAGTGTCCTTCAAAATGAACATCTTTTAACATGATTGCAACTCAAAATCAATTATTTTCATGGGAGAAATTGGGTGTTTTGGGTAGAACTTAGGTTTTTAAAAAATTGGGGATTTGGACCTCGATTTGAGGTCCGATTTCAAAATAAACTATATAGTTGGGTTCGTGGGGGTATGCGTAATTAGATTTTGGTTCAAACTTCGGGTTTTGACCATGTGGGATCGGGGGAGATTTTTCACTTTTTGGCAAAACTTTGGATAACTCATTTTCATGCATTCGAATTGATTCATTTAGCATTTATTTATGTAATTAAGTAACTTCTGAGTAGATACGAGTGGATTGGTGGTGGAATCAAGGATTAAAGCTATAATTTAAACATGAATTGTGTTCGAGGCATCGAGATAAGTGTTTGGTCTAACCTTAGCTTAAGGGATTAGGGTTCCAGTCCTATTTGCTATGTGGTAATAATAGAGTAGGACATATAGGCATGGTGATGAGAATCAATACATTGCTGAAAAGCGTGACAGTGAGTCTTATATTGTGATAAGCATGAGATCGTTGTATTATACATGCTTTGGTGGCGATTTCAGTTTGTTATGCATAATTTGTGGAAGGAATTGTTACCTATGAACATTGAGGAGATTTCTTACAAGTTGTATTAACAAATTGTGAAAGTATCAGTGGTAATTGAAACCTTGGAGCATTGGCTCAAGTTGTAAAGTGAGTTATGTAGTAAAAGTGAAAAGGAGAGAAGAATCATTATATTGATTTCTTTGCGGGGATATTGTATTGTTTTTATGTTGTCCCTTGCCGAGACATAGTGTTGAATTATTGTTCCCTTGCTGGGATTCTTGTTGTAACTTCATTTATTTCCTTGCCCTAGGATTTATGATTGTTGTTTGGATGAGGAAGAGAGTTAAAGAACGAAGGACGATAACGTGTATTGTTTTTGTGAGGAAGATAGTTAAAGCACGAAGGGTAATGTCGTACTGTACGATGTACCATTCCATGCCAATTATATTGATTATATGGTGAGGAAAGAGTGTAAAAGTACAAAGGGTGATGCCATGTACGTTTTTATGATAGGATTGTTTGGGTGTAGATGTGAGTAAAATCATTAAGGGTGATGCCATGCATTTATTGATTTATGTTCTTCTGTTGTCGTCTTAGATATATTGCTTCTTTCATTTACCTGTTGTCTTTCTACTCGGTATTGATATCTCCCCCGCAGCATGCTCTCGCTCAAATATTTGACTATTTATTTCTATTTTTCTTTTCCTCTATACATAGTTGAATTGCACAAGTTATTGGATAGTCTTGTCCTAACCTCGTCACTACTTCACCGAGATTAGACTTGGCACTTATCATCACATGGGGTCGGTTGTACTGATACTACACTCTACAATATGTCCAGATCACGGAGCTGCTCTTGGACCGTAGTTTGGAGGCTACCTTCAGTCCACGCGGGGATCCAAAGTAGGCTTGTAGGCGTCCGCAGGCCCTGGTGTCTCCCTCTATCCCTTATTTTGTGTTTCATTTTCATTAATTCAAAAATAGTGTAACGTTATTTTTTCCTGACATTGTGTGTAGTAAATCTTAGACCGTTTGTGAGACTGTGACAACAGTTCTGGGTGGTTGAGGCTTAAACTATTGTAATAGCTATTTGTTCCATTTTTTTTTCTTCCGCTTATGCTAAATTTCCTATGTTTACCGTTATTGTTTTATATAACGTTAAATTGAATAAAATTGGTAAAAAGTTAATTTGTTCAATAATTTGACTTGCCTGACTCACATTAGTAGGTGCCACCATGACTTTTGAGGGTGATAAATCCGGGTCGTGACAACCTGTAGAAAATATATAAGAATCCGTGGTAGAAATCATCAAGATTTCTCCGAGTTCCCTTTGCATAAACCAGACCTATTCGGACTGAATACTTCTAACCCGACCAATCTACGCAAATCGCGAAAGACCTATGGGAACTCATTACCTCATAAGCATCCCAAGAACTAATCATATCCTTTCCCTACCGACTCGGCCTACTACCAAGCTATCCCATCTATCCAAGTTTTCTTCTGATTTACCTTCAACTGGATACTCCTTCTTCCTATAACACCACAATTCCTCAACCCAGACTCACCACACAAGAATAAAACATATAACCACACCGTCTAAGGCTCATAACCAGTTGAATTCTCTCCTTAATATTTCAAAAAGCATCATAATAAAAATACATACTCTGATAAGACTTCATGCGAATCAAAATCTGTTACTGTTACCTTCCTGATGCAAATGTATATAGAAATCCCTAATCGACATCAAAATATCACAAATCTTGTAACCCTCCAGACGCAAACCTCAGTTTCTAGCCAAAAGTACAAATTGAAAATACCCAATCGTTACATGTAAAATCTTGAATGCACTAGAACCTTTCTCAAGTTTTGTTCACTCTACTCAAACCACAATTAGCCTGATCAAACCAATAGAACCACCCGTGCCTGAATAGTAGTCCGACACTGCAGCGTGTAACTTCATCTTAGAACAACTACGTAACTTCCTGATCTATACATCGAGCATCCTTTACCAACAATAACTCAAGAAATTTCATGATTCTCATACACCTATGAAGAATAATATAACCTTTGTAAAATATTTCCTCTACTCGAGCCATCCTCGGTCTCAATCTCCGTAAGCCATAACTGATTCACCAGTATGCCTCAAACTTGAACCAATATAGCACATAATCATGCAATCAACCAATCAATATCAGACTCCCCCTCTTAGCTCGAAGCCATGGATCAAAACACATTCAATAACTCATAGCGCATATTCTCTATTACTACCATAATGCCATAGTGAGATTAATCTCGATCCTTCATAAGCTCGTGAAACACAGACCATTTGGTACTTTAAATCTTCTACAACTCTCGCATTCACTTCTCGTAGCAGTCAATCCTACTCTCTTAAGCAATTCAAATTCAAATTTTAACACGTATATTTCCCTAGTAACAGAGATCTTCCAACAAATGACATAAGGGATTACACAAACTTCAGAACAATTCGCAGGAGATAATCCACCTGCTTTGCCTCAACTAACGTTTCTGTATACCTTCCGCCGTCATAAACATTACGTAGTCACTTAGTTCTTCCTGAATCTGAACTCATACCGCATCATGAAATTTACTTCACTCTAACCATAACTCGGGGCTATACCTCAAATCAAGATGGAAGTTAAGCACCCAATAGTTCTTCTATCCTCCAGCTGACCTTTCTTGTCGCTTCCAAATCATATGAATACATATCGCAGCTATAACATACTCATCACATAGCCATCCATCCATCACTTCTATTAGAAGGGACACTACCAAAGATATAAGTTCAAAAATACGTGATCACACAATTAGCACCTTGGTGCTCATGATATAGGGAAAAATCCGGCCTCAAGTCCTCCAGACTGGCCCAACATCAACACAAAGAGATCACATCTCGCCCCTCGCTCAGGGATCACAAGCCATCGATGCACATTTGATTTTGAGCGCTCATGCACACATACAAACATGTTGAAGGAATTCAAAAAGTTACCTTTCAAGCTGAATCAAGGACGCACGATAAGAATTAATGAATGTGAAGTCTTTCCTAATGGTTCTGCAGCCTCTTAAGGATAAATACAAACGTCTCCTTATCGATCCGCGAGACTCTTCTGAACATGCTCATGACTCATGAGACCTATGTAGCCTAGGATCTAATACCAACTTGTCGTGACCCAAAACCGACTCAGCCGTGACGGCGCCTATCATGAAACTAGGCAATCCGACATAACTCCCAAATCAACCATTTCTCCAATAAAAGTTATTTTTATACCATTTATAAACAATAATTCTCATGATGAAATTTTAAAGAAAAGTGCAGAATAATTACACAAGCCCGACATCGGGGTATCACTAGTCATGAGGATCTACCAAGGTCTGAGTACAACAAGAGTCTAAAAATTTATTAAATACAGTAATAAAAATGAGACGAAGGAAGCAGTATTGCAAACGTTGTGCAGCCACCTTTCTGTTGAAACACGTTCTCAAATCACTAAAACTAAACGTGTGTCCATCTTTGTAGGTTTTGATAAATGACAAACCAACGCGCATGGAACATTGACATATGCCGAAGTCCAAGCACAAGAGAAACAAAGCATAAGATCAAGAAAAGCAACGAAGATATACATGAGTCATTTTATATTGTGGTCTTGATCCAACAATAGATTCAAGTCTTGGCTTCTCTCGTAAAATCATTTTCATCAAACCATGCATCTTTGTTTTAAAACAAAATGATTTTCAAACACATTCATTTTAGCCAAAATAAATTTTGAACATGTCTTTCAAATCTGGACAGTAATAATCAATTATATTTTTTTATAATCGATTATGTTAAGACAGAATAAACCGGAATTTACAGAACAGCAAAATAATCAATTATGTAATACGATAATCGATTATTCACTGACCGTTACCAAAGTATTTTTAAACGCTGAAAGATAATCGATTATACACAAGGCAATAATCGATTATGCTAGCATAAAATCAGCGTTTGATTTTTGAACATTATCAGGTAATCGATTATGCAATTTGAATAATTGATTATTCTAGCTTAAAATCTGCATATGATTTTTGAACGATTTGCAGATAATCGATTATTCTAGCACAAAATCAGCAATTAGTGATTGGCAATTAAGCAACGGTCTTTGGGTCTTTGAGGACTATAAATACACCTCAAAATCACTCTTTTAAGTACAACAACTGATTACAATCCTTGCTTAAGCTTACATACTTTCATATCAATCATTTCATATTCATTTCATAGTTTTTGAGAGCCAAATTCTTGACGAAGTTGTTGTGTTCTTGAGCGTAATAATTTTACTCACATCTACTCTATAAGAGAGTCTTGTCTTGAGTGCTAAGTGTTTGCATACACTTGAAGGGAAGTTCTAATCCCTTGTTGTAAGAAGGAAAGTTTAGTTCCTTGACTTGAAGTCTTGAGGTGAGGTATCCTCGAGCAAGTTGAAGTCTTGTAGAGTGTATATCTACGAGCAAGTGTAACGGTTTGTTAGGCACCCGTAAGCTTAACGGAGTTAGTGTAAAACTCGAGAGAGTCTCTCGGGGACTGGACTAACCACACGTTATGGTGAACCAGTATAAATTTGGTGTGTTCTCTCCTCACTACTTTAATTACTGCACTTACTTTATTCCTGCAATTTTAATTCCGCAAATTAATCTTAATTTTTATGAAAACGTTATTCACCCTCCCTCTAGCGTTAAGCGTATATTCTAACAATTGGTATTAGAGCCTAACTCTCTGAAAGACTTAACAGTTTGAGAGAAACAATCCATGGCTTCTACTCGTAACGTTTATGCAGGACTAGGTGAAGGACAATGCTTCACAAGGCCACCACTCTTCGATGGCACCAATTACACTTATTGGAAGGAGAGGATGAGAATATTCATCCAATCAAATAATTTTGTACTGTGGAAAATTATAAAGAATGGAGAGCAAATACCAACCAAAAAGGTTGAAAATGAAATGGTTCCTAAATCCAAAGATGAATACGATGCGGACGATATCAGAAGAGTGGAGAAGAACGCTAAAGCCATCAACATGATGTACTGTGTTGTAAACCCCGATGATTATAGGAAAATATCATGTTGCACAACGGCCAAACAAATGTGGGATTAATTGGAAATCACCTACGAAGGTACGGACCAGGTAAGAGAAGCTAAAATAGATTTTCTAACCCATGAATAAGAACTTTTTCATATGAAGGAAAACGAGAAGATAGATGATATATTCAAACGATTTTCAAAAATCGCTAATGATCTTCATGCTCTTAAGAAGACCTTCACGGATAGGGAACTTGTCCGCAATATTCTTCGAAGTCTCACTCCGGAATGGCGCTCCAAAGCTGACGCTATTCAAGAATCAATCGGCATTACAAATGTCACAATCGACGGGCTTAGAGGTAATCTCAAAACCTATGAATCTACTATTCTTAACCCTCCTTTGGATGATCAAAGGAAACGATGAATCGCCCTAAAGAAAGCACGGCTCAACCTCAAAATGATGAGGATTCAAGCGACGAAGATAACGAGTTCGGACTCGTTATTAAGAAATTTCACAAGTTCATGCGAAAGAAGTATGAACGAAAAGGTAAGCAACAAGGAGACCAATTAACGTGCTATGGATGCGGAGAAATCAGGCATATCAAACCAAATTGTCCAAATACCAAAAAGGAGAAGAAACCCGTCAAGAAACAAAGAGCATACATCTCTTTGGGAGGCGACTCCGGAGACGAATCAAGTGATGGAGAAGGAAACGAGACCGCAAACTTATGTCTTATGGCACATGAAGAAACTCAAAATGAGATATGTACTACTTCTAAGAACTATTTCACTTTAGAAAAAATGCAAGATGCATTTGATTAATTGTATAAAGAGTTTATTGGCACTTCTAAATCTATAAAAGATTTAAGAAAACAAATTTCTTCAAAAGAAAAGGATTTTGAAAAACTAACTCTTGAAAATGAGAAATTAAAAGAGGAAAACAAGTTTTACGACAAAAGAAGCACCGATAAACCCGAAAGCTCAAACAATGGTTGTACATCTTGCAAATCTCTAAAAGATGAAGTAGAAAAACTCAAGAGCACCTTGAATAAATTCAACTCCTCTCACAAAAATCTCAATGAGGTTCTTATAAACTTGAAATCTACTAAACATGGAATAGGTTTCAAAAATGTGCCTAACAAAAAGGATGAGACCATTCCTAAACAACCTAGAAATAACAATCCTAGGACCACTATACATCCTAGAACGAGCACTAGAAGAAATGTAGAACAATTTAAAACACCTAGAAAAGATTTTCAAAAATTGCAACCTAGAAATATTCAACCTAGAAATAATAATCCTAGAATCGTTATGCATCCTAGAATAAACACTAGGAGAAATGTTGAGCAATTTAGACTACCTAGAAAAGATTTTCGAAAATTACATCAAAACTATATTCCAAGAAATAGGGTGAATGAATTTAGATCCCCAAATTATTAGCATCCTAGAAGAATGCACAATCCGAATGTCATTTGTCATTATTGCAATAAAATTGGACATATTGCTCCCGCATGCTTCACTAGACATAGACATTTCACTGCAGGTCAATCACACCACTATTTTGCACCTAACACACAAGGACCCAAAATGGCTTGGGTACCAAAATCTCATTAATTTGTTTTGTAGGTGTGTTTGAAGGGATCAAGTGTACTTTGGTACCTTGATAGTGGATGCTCCAAACATATGACCGGGGATGCATCAAAATTCCTTCAACTAAAACCCACGGAAGGAGGAAATGTTATTTTTTGAGACAATAACAAAGGAAAGATTATCGGCATTGGCTCGGTCGGTAAGGACGAATCCTCCTCCATTAAACATATTTTGCTAGTTAAAGGTCTTAAACATAATCTCTTGAGCATAAGTCAATTATGTGACAAGGGAAATCTTGTATTGTTTGACTCCGAAGAATGCTTAGTTATCCGTCGTAGTGATTTTAAAGTTATTCTTCGTGGTATTAGAATTGATAAAATCTATATGGTTGATCTTGAAAATTCTTCATCATGTTTTGTGAATTGCCTTTTGAGTAAAGAAGACGACATGTGGTTATGGCATCATAGAGTAGCTCATGTCAACATGAATCTTTTAAACAAATTAGTTTCTCAAGATTTAGTAATCGGTCTTCCAAAACTAAAATTTGAAAAAGATTCTATTTGTGATTCATGCAAAAAAGGGAAACAAATAAAAGCCTCTTTTAAATCTAAAAATGTTGTTTCAACCACTAGACCTTTACAACTTCTTCACATGGATCTTTTTGGACCATCTCGTGTTGAAAGTCTTGGTGGAAATCTTTATGCTTTTGTAATTGTTGATGACTACTCTAGCTTCACATGGACGTTATTTTTTGCTCGTAAAAGTGATGCCTTTCAAGCTTTTAAAAGTTTTCTTAAACGTGTTCAAAATGAAAAGAACACAACCGTCACTTCCATAAGAAGTGATCATGGGGGAGAGTTCGATCATAATCTCTTTGCGGATTTTTGTGACGAACTCGGTATTGAACATACCTTTTCGGCTCCACGTACACCACAACAAAATGGAGTGGTGGAACGTAGCAATCGATGTCTCGAAGAGATGGCTAGAACCATGCTTGATGAGGCTAAGATTTCCAAAAAGTTTTGGGTGGATGCCGTGAGTACCGCAAGCTATATTTTAAACAGAGCTGTCATAAGACCGATACTCATGAAAACTCCCTATGAACTCTATAAGGGAAGGAAACCAAATCTTTCCCATCTTAGAGTCTTCGGTTGTAAATGTTTCATTCACAACAACGGAAAAGATAACTTGGGAAAATTTGACGCGAAATCTGATGAAGGAATTTTTCTTGGTTACTCATCGCGTAGCAAAGCATATAGAGTTTTCAATAATCGAACCAAAATTGTTGAGGAATCTCCTCATGTAGTATTTTGTGAAAATGATGCTCGCTTGGCGAGAAAGGATTTTTGTGATCATCTTGCAGATTCTCTAATCAAGATAAGTCTTCAAGACAAGGTGCAAAAGGAGAATCCAAAGGAAGTTCAAGATGAAGTTGTGGAACAATCATCGGAAGAAGAACCACCACAAGAGGAAGAATCGATGATGCCTAAGGCTTGGAGGACGTCTAAAGATCATCCTCTCAACAAGGTAATTGGCAACATCGAGAAAGGGGTAAGTACTCTAAACCTTCTTAAAGACACTGCAGGGCATATGGCTTTTGTTTCACAAATAAAACCTACAACCATTTCCGAAGCAATTGGGGATGAGCATTGGACCTTGGCAATGCAAGAGGAGCTTAACCATTTCAAACGTAATGATGTTTGGGAATTGGTGCCAAGACCCGATAATCACACCATAATTGGTACGAAATGTGTTTTTCGAAATAAATTAGATGAAAACGGTATAATCACTAGAAACAAAGCTAGGCTTGTAGCTAAAGGATACAATCAAGAAGTAGGAATTGATTATGAAGAAACTTATGCACCCGTAGCACGGCTCGAAGCTATTCGTCTATTACTTGCTTTTGCCTCTTCTATGAATTTTAATTTATATCAAATGGATGTAAAGAGTGCCTTCCTAAATGGGTTTATTCAAGAGGAAGTATATGTTGAACAACCCCCGAGTTTTGAAGACATCAAATCTCCCGATCATGTTTTCAAACTTAAGAAAGCCCTCTATGGTCTTAAACAAGCTCCCTGAGCTTGGCATGAACGCTTAAGCAAATTTCTTTTGGACAATGAGTTCATTAGGGGGAAAGTTGACACTACACTCTTTATTAAGAACAAAAACAATGACATCTTATTAGTTCAAATATATGTAGATGATATTATTTTTGGTGCTACTAACAATTCTTTGTGCAAGGAATTCTCTGAATTAATGACAAGTGAATTTGAAATGTCAATGATGGGCGAGCTAAACATCTTCTTGGGGTTACAAGTAAAACAAATGAAAGAGGGAACTTTCATTTGCCAATCTAAATATTGCAAGGAGTTGCTAAACCGTTTTGAAATGAGCAACGCCAAAGCAATGCCCACTCCAATGAGTACATCCGACCATCTTGACAAAGATGAGAAAGGTAAGGAAGTGGACACAAAGAAGTATCGAGGTATGATCGGATCCTTTCTTTATCTTACTGCAAGTAGACCGGACATCATGTTTAGCGTGTGTTTATGAGCTCGATATCAATCATGTCCGAAGGAGTCGCACCTAACTGCGGTAAAACGGATAATGAAGTATCTTGTTGGAACTGTAAATGTGGGACTATGGTATCCCAAAGGTTCTTCATGCCAACTTGTTGGCTATTCCGATTCCGATTTTGCGGGTTGCAAATTGGACCGCAAGAGCACTAGTGGCACTTGCCATTTGCTCGGTAGCTCTCTAGTTTCTTGGTTTAGCAAGAAACAAGTAAGTGTTGCGTTATCTACAACCGAGGCTGAATATGTAGCCGCGGGGAGTTGTTGTGCTCAAATCCTTTGGATGAAACAACAACTCTCGTATTATGGTCTTAGTATCAATCATATCCCTCTTCGATGTGATAATACTAGCGCCATAAGCTTGACGAAGAACCATGTTCTTCATTCAAGAACGAAACACATAGAAATTAGGCACCACTTCATAAGAGATCACGTTCTCAAAGGTGATGTCGAAATTGAGTTTGTTGAAACCAAATATCAATTGGCCGACATCTTCACAAAGCCTTTAGAGAAAGAGTCCTTTTCTCGAATTCGTAGTGAACTCGGAATACTTGACTCCACGTTGATCTAATACATGCATTGCATTTTTTTTAACGATTAATAACTTGAGCGTCGGAGGCGCCTAATTATTTTTTGCAGGTATCGCCCTAGAGACAGGGGGAATTCTCGGGCACTGGTGATAAATAATCGATTTTTCTTAGTCAATAATCGATTATTACTTCTTTATGTTTTCCGATTATTCTGCTGGAAAAATAAAATAATCGATTTTACAATACAACAATCGATTATTTAACATTTCCGTTTTGCAGGATTTTGGCGACCATATGCAATAATCGATTATCAATATTTCATAATCGATTATATTTGTGTTCTGTTTTGCAGATTTTCTGGCAAACTTAAAACATAATCGATTATCCCAATAGCCATAATCGATTATCTTAACATTCTGTTTGTCAAATGATTAGTGAACATATAGAATAATCGATTATCTATTTATCGCAATCGATTATTAACTAATTCTGTTTTGCCGGTCTAATCTAAAGATTAAAATATCGATTATCGGCAACCTCGTAATCGATTTTCCTGTACCGCTTCGACTTTCCGTCAGTTAGTACATTTCCTGCCATAATCGATTATCTCAAAATGATAATCGATTATTCTCTGAATCTGTTTTCAGACTGGGTCACCAAAATCGATTATCGGACCAACAAAATCGATTATCAACGTTCACTTTTTCAAACTTCTTACTGATTTTTGACCGTTTGGGACTTAAAATCTGAAGTTATTGTACAATTAAATGCCTTCATCTCCTTCACTCTAGAAATAGGTGCTTCCACCCTTCAAATTCTTCACTCCAACATCACTCCTAGCTCCTAATATTCTTCCAAAGTCTTCAAAAATTTCTGCAAAGGCTCCTAAATTTCTTTTTAAATGACGGGCAAGAATTCTAAACAAGCTCGCTCCGGCAAACATATTGCCTGCTCTTCCAGTGCTCCTCCACCCGTTCACTACTATAAAGACGGATCTTATTTACGGTTCGACAGTGAAGCCGAACTTATTCGTTTCGTCGAAAAATTTAAAAATCGAGAAATCCTTCCTCCTCGATTCTCCACTGATCGATTCCTTAGCCACATCGCCCCTCCATCCACAGCAAATATCCTCATGCAAAGTCAACTTCTTGAATTCATATATCTTCAATCCCCTTACATTCACCCTTCTCTAATTCGTGCCTTCTATTCCAATCTCGGGAAGGACGAAGATGGTGAACTTGTCTCGAGCATTAATGGAGTTCCAATTCTTTTAAATGAGGAAAACATGCAAGTCCTCACTAAACTTCCACGAAATGGGGAAGACATTTCACTCTACACTAGGGAAGAAGGTGCTTTATTTGATGAACAAGTCCTTTTCAACCAAATTGGCATTGGAAAATTTATTGCAAGTCCGAAGCATCATCGCCCAACCATTACGCACATGCTCCCGGAATATCGTCTAATCTTTTATTTCATAACCCGCGTTCTAAAACCGCGCAAATTCATCATACGACTCTTTCTCATGAGGATTCAAAACTCATGCACGTAATTATCACCGGGGCTCGCATCAATTGGTGCCAGTTCGTCATGACTCACATGTATGATGCAATTGGGGACGATAAGCCACTCCCCTATGCTTTTGTCATAATGGCTCTTTTTCAAGCCTCCGGTATCGACACCTCCGTCAGTCCTCACAAAAAGGCAACAAAACATTGCGAAATTCAAGAATCTTCGTTTCCCAATATCGGTGAACATCCGGCTCCTCCTCCAACTCAAAGACGTCGTCCTCAGGCGCCGTCCGTTGCTACCCTCCAAACCATTTCTGAGCAACTTGCCTCTTTGTCCACATCCATGACTCGTATTGATAGGAATGTCACCCGATTATCCCACGAGCTTCACGGATATTTTGACCACGTCTGCTATCCCTATGCCCAAGTTGCCCTTCCGGAAGAAGTGTCGGATGCCGAGGCGGATGCTAATGTTGACAATGAATAATTTCTTGTCTATGTTTTTTCTTGCTTCCATTATGTATCGTTGGAATAATATTCTGTCTATTTTTCTTGCTATATTATGTATTTTCAATATTGTTTCCTCAATAAAAGTTTATTACTTTTTTGCTAATGTCAAAAGGGGGAAGAATAAGGGCTATGCACACTAATACATATTGGCATAAATTGAGGGGGAACTCATTCACATATCTGTATACTTGTCTTGGATTGTCATTATCAATTATTTAATATGCATATCCCAATATTGGTTTGCCATTATCAAAAAGGGGGAAATTGTTGAAACACGTTCTCAAATCACTAAAACTAAATGTGTGTCCATCTTTGTAGGTTTTGATAAATGACAAACCGACGCGCATGGAACATTGACATACGCCAAACTCCAAGCACAAGAGAAACAAAGCACAAGATCAAGAAAAGCAACGAAGACATACATGAGTCGTTTTATATTGTGATCTTGATCCAACAATAGATTCAATTCTTGGCGTCTCTCGTAAAATCGTTTTCATCAAACCATGCATCTTTGTTTTAAAACAAAATGATTTTCAAACACTTTCATTTTAGCCAAAATGAATTTTAAACATGTCTTTCAAATCTGGACAAATATAATCGATTATGTTTTTTTATAATCGATTATGTTAAGACAGAATAAACAGGAATATACAAAACAGCAAAATAATCGATTATTCACTGACCGTTGCCAAAGTATTTTTAAATGCTGAATGATAATCGATTATGCACAAGGCAATAATCGATTATGCTAGCATAAAATCAGCGTCTGATTTGTGAACGTTATCAGGTAATCAATTATGCAATTTGAATAATCGATTATTCTAACTTAAAATCTGTATATGATTTTTGAACGATTTGCAGATAATCGATTATGCAAATCAGATAATCGATTATTCTAGCACAAAATCAGCAATTAGTGATTGGCAATTAAGCAACGGTCTTTGGGTCTTTGAGGACTATAAATACTCCTCAAAATAACTCTTTTAAGTACAACAACTGATTACAATCCTTGCTTAAGGTTACATACTTTCATATCAATCATTTCATATTCATTTCATAGTTTTTGAGAGCCAAATTCTTGACGAAGTTGTTGTGTTCTTGAGCGTATTAATTTTACTCACATCTACTCTATAAGAGAGTCTTGTCTTGAGTGCTAAGTGTTTGCATACACTTGAAGGGAAGTTCTAATCCCTTGTTGTAAGAAGGAAAGTTTAGTTCTTTGACTTGAAGTCTTGAGGTGAGGTATCCTCGAGCAAGTTGAAGTCTTGTAGAGTGTATATCTACGAGCAAGTGTAACGGTTTGTTAGGCACCCGTAAGCTTAACGGAGTTAGTGTAAAACTCGAGAGAGTCTCTCGGGGACTGAACTAACCACACGTTGTGGTGAACCAGTATAAATTCGGTGTGTTCTCTCCTTACTACTTTAATTACTGCACTTACTTTATTCCTGCAATTTTAATTCCGCAAATTTATCTTCATTTTTATTAAAACACTATTCACCCCCCCTCCCTCTAGCGTTAAGCGTATATTCTAACACTTTCTAACTCTGATGACTTCGCATCTGAGCAATCAAAAACCACTACCGGGTTCCGAAACACTTGAATTTGCGCACAAGGTGCAGAGAGTAATGTGTGCACTCCAACAAGTAAGTAACAAGAGTAAATAAAGACTGAGCGATTGGAAGCAATAAATCACGATTATGATAAACTTAGTAAGCACAACAACCTTTCAAATAATAATACAAGTCAATAGTCTCATTTAACATCCAGGCGTTTGTTAAATATCATTTGAAGATGCTTTCCAACTGTTTCAATTAAGATTTAATATAATTTATCATTTAAGAGATGAAAATTGTAATCGACCCTTCGGGAAAAACATAGTTTATATACGGCCCCTCGGGAAAACATGAACCATAAACACCTTATAACATCAAAATATTAGTGAAAATAACAAAGCCAAATCAGTAATTAAAGTTCAAACATCTCATATAGAGGTGTTGAAAGACCAATTTCATGAAAACAAGCCCCTTGGGCAAGCATCACTCATATATGCATACAGCCCCTCGGGCAAGCCTCTCAGTCACTCAAGACTCAACTCTCACCAATCAACATTCACAGTCAGCACTCACACTCAATAAGTACCATATAGTAACCGCTGCAGCGTGCAACCCGATCCAGATATCGCTACAGCATGTTGCCCGATCAATTTATCTCGTCGACGGCGCTCCTACAGCCCAAACGCTATATCGCTGTGGCGTGAAGCCTGATCCACACACACAAAAACACACACACACACACACACACATATATATATATATACATACATATATATATATACATACATATATATATATATATGTGTGTGTGTGTGTGTGTGTGTCTATATATATATATATGTGTGTGTGTATGTGTGTGTATATATATATATATATATGTGTGTGTGTGTGTGTGTGCGCGCGCGTGCAGCCCTATCCATAAATATATAATCCTCACAATCAGACCCTCAACCTCACTCACTCATTAACCTCACAATCAGACTCTTGGTCTATCTCAGTCATCAACCTCACAGTTATACCCTCGGTATATCTCAGTCTTCAACCTCACAATAAGACCCTCAGTCTGTCTCATCCATCAACCACATAATCACTCGGGCCATCAGTAGATCGGGGAAGTCAGCCCAACCAGTTTTCACATTTAAGAAGTAAAGTGACAAAATGAGATTTAAACGATAATAGGGAAAAAAAGATTGAGTATACGCTTTCAAAACAAATAGAGTGAGGAAAAAAAGTGAAAATGCCCCTAAGGGTCTCAATAGGTCAGCACAAGGCTCCAAACATGGCGTACAACCCAATATATAATTTCAATCTCTAATATATGGAATATCGTAAGGTTTTCAATCAAATACACATATTAACAGTCGTACGATATGGACCAAGTCACAATCCCCTACGGTCCATGACTCCATGCTCGTCATCTAGCGTGAATGCTGCCTCAAAATAGCATGACAATGTGAAATCCGGGGTTTCAAACCCTCAGGACAGTATTTATAATCAGTATTTATAATCAGTATTTACCTCGATTTGGTCAATAATCTAGCCTGTGATGCCTTTGGCCCCACGAATCGACATCTGGGTGCTCCAAGTCTAGCCACAATCAGTACATAATCATTAGAATATACTAAGGGGAGGAAGCCCACTAGAAAATATTCAATTTACATCAAAATTCCAAAATTGCTCAAACCCGACCCCCAAGCCCACGTCTCGGAATTCGATGAAATTAACATCAATAAAATCCTCATTTTCTTACGAATCTAAACATTATCATCAAAATCGGACCTCAATTGACCCTTCAAGTTCTGAATTTGGACTGTCCAAATTCAAGCCCTAATTCCCATATTTCTGACTTTAATTTCCACATATTTAATGATTAGAAAAGTAAGATTCAACATAGGATCGAGTATTAAGTGCAAAAATCTTACCTCCAAGTGTTACCTCTTGAATCCCTCTTCAAATCCTCTCAAAACGCTCCAAATCCCTCAAAAATTTTGAAAGTTATCCCCAAAATCACTGACAAGATGACTATTTACACATTCTGCCCAGGCATCATTTCCTTCTTTGTGAACGTGATCAACGCCTTGTGTTTGTGGAGTACAAAATAATACATACCAAAAATTCCACTTTGTGATCCCGACCTGCCCATCGCGAATGCAATTCTTCCTTAGACAACTCTTCGTGAACGCACCCCTTCAAGCCGAACGTGATGAATTAATTCACCTCAAACCCAGCTGACCACTTTCCCATACACGTACGCGATGACCAAACAATCAGCCATTCGCAAATGTGGAGCCTTCCTCGCGAACACGAAAGCTAAAATTCCAGCCTTCACCAACTAACCCTTCGTGAATGCAAGGGCCTACTCGCGAATGCGAAGGTCTAATTGTATGCAACATTTCAGCTATTTCTCTGCAAATTCCAAATAATACGAAAGGGTCTGATTGACAAGCCGAAACTCACCCGAGGTCCCCCCAAGACCTCAAAAAAATGTGCCAACGCATCCCATAACCTCGTTTAAACATGTTCCAACCTTGGTAACTCTCAAAACAACATAAAACCACCAAAATCACATCAGATTCAAGATTAAGAATTTCAAGAACTTCCAAATTACGCTTTTGATAAAAAAAAAAATCCAAGCAAACCACGTCCAAATGGCCTAAACGTTTGCACACACATCACAAATAATAAAACGTTATTACCGAAACTTCCGAAATTTTATTCCGACGCCTATATCAAAATCCCACCTATCAATCGAAAAATACCAAATCTCAATTTCGTCAGTTGAAGCCTTAACATTCCACTGTCTTCCAAAAATGCATTTTGAGCATGCTCCAAAGTCCCAAATCACCTAACGGAGCAAATCATAAAAATTTCAATCCGAGGTCACCTACGGACAAGTCAAAACATGGTCTAACTTTTCTAATTTTTTAGCTTCCAATTGAGAACTGTTCTTCCATATTCATTCTGGTTATCCTGAAAATAAAAATCAACGATTTACATATGTCATAATACATCACACGGGCCAAGTCATACAAGAAAAATAGAAAATCTCAAAACAACCGATCGGGTCGTTACAAAACTACAATATAGATAAAAATCAAATTTAAATACATAAATAAAATTGACCACTAGCAAATTTGAATGAATTTTTAAAAATTTTATGGACTATAATGATGAAATCAAAAACTATATTAATCCTATTCTAAATACCTCCGCATATAAACCTATTAAAATAACCCTAGAATATGAGAAAAATAAAAAAAATGTATAAAGAAAATATTCATGTAACTTTTTTTTAAAAAAGAAAGCAAAAGATATAGAGAATTTGCTTTTCAATTACAATATTCCTCGTCAAATATCTATATTTTTTACATTTTAAGAAAATAGAAGTTGTTTATTTAATTCATCAACTATGTCACGAAAAAATATTTAAGTATTTAAAGAAAAAAATTAAAAATTGAAGGGAGGGCCCGCACTAGCCCATGACCCTCTTAGAGCTGGGCAAGACATTTAAGGACCATTCAAATGGCGGGCCGGCCTATCCTTACCCGCCATATATTAAAACCCCATGAAGCTTGGGTTGTGCTGGACTCAGCTAGCCTGTTATGACTGCTCTAATAATAAGGTACACCATCTTTTCCTTTTACTATATTAAGAATATTTTTGTTGTTGAGACGAAGAAGTTGTGAAATTTGAAAAAATCTAGTTTTAGCTACTATTTTAAGTGTTGGGCGGCAGTGTTCATTGCGTTTGCAAGAACACTGTCACGATTACACAGGGCTGCCAATAAGTGGACTTACCCGATCACGATTACGAACTAATCTGTGAGATCAAATCGTCAAAATAAACTCAGTAAAAACGAATTAATCCTCAAAATCAAACTTCATTTAGTATCAAATTTAGCAATTTAGGTCTGAATCATGTCAAATCATATCCGTTTTAACTTACATGAATGACATAAACTATATCTAAGACCTGTACTAGGTGCCTGAACCAAAATCCGTGCCCGATACTATTACTTTCTAATCATATTTCATTTCAAATTTCCTTTAAATATTTCAGAAAAAATGTTTAATTAAAAATTCATTTCTCGGGCTCGGTACCTCGAAATTCAATTTCGGGCACACTCCCAAGTCCTGTAATTTCTTATGGATCCTCCGGGACTGTCGAATCACAGGTCCGGATCTGTTTGCCCAAAATATTGACCGAAGTCAAATTAACTCATACTATAATCAAAGCTTATCATTTTTCATACATTTTAATAATTAAGCTTTCTATCTACACATCCGGATTGTGCAAGCAAATCGAAGTAACTCTGAATGAGGTAGACCTCGGATGCACATAATTCAATTAAAAGCAAGTGTCATCACATTTTCCATTTCTAAAATAACCATTCATCCTCGAACAGACAGAAGAAGAAAGTACTTGAGTTGGGGAAAAGATGAGGATAACGGCTCCGCATATCAGACTCGGACTCCCAGATCAATGCCTAGGAGGCTGGCCTCTCCACTGAACACGAACAAAAGGAAAAATCTTGGATCTCAACTGACGAACCTGCCGATCTAGAATAGCGACTGGCTCCTCTTCATAAGACAAGTCTTTGTCCAACTGGACATTGATAATATCTAACACGTGAGACGGATCGCCATGATACTTCCGAATATGGACACATCACATACTGGATGCACGACTGATAAGCTCGACGGTAATACATGTTTATAAGCCACCTCTCCCCCTCGATAAAGAATCTCAAATGGACCAATTAACCTAGGGCTAAGCTTGCCATTCTTCCCGAATAGCATCACGCTCTTCATAGGTGACACTCGGAACAATACCCGCTCACCGACCATAAAAGCCACATCTCGAACCATGTGGTCTGCACAACTCGTTTGCTTGGACTGAGCTGTGCGAAGCCTATCCTGAATGATCCCGACCTTGTCCAACGCCTCCTGAACCAGATCCTTACCCAAAAACCAAGCCTCCACGACTCAATCCATCCAACCGGAGACCTGCACTGGAAGCCATACAAAGCCTCATAAAGAGCCAACTAGATACTCGATTATAGCTGTTGTTGTAGGCATGCTCTGTTAAAGGAAAAAAACTGATCCCACGAGCCTCCAAAGTCAATGGCACAAGCTTGAAGCATATACTAAAAATTCAGAATAGTCCTCCCGGACTGCCCGTCCATCTGAGGACGAAATATTGTACTCAACTCAACCAAAGAGCCAACCTCTTGCGTAAATGCTCTCCAAAAATGCAATGTAAATAGCGTACCTTGATCCGAAATGATGGACACGGGCACACCGTAAAGACGAACAATCTCCCGGATATAAATTTCAACTAACCTCTCAGATGATCTCCTTATCGGAAGATTTATTCGGGCTCCAGGTCTTGCCGGAGCCATGGACCCCGACTCACAATATAGCCTTGGAGTCAACGATGATAAATAGGATACTCTCACATACTTCCTCAACAAGTGGAACACTCAATGCCCAAGAAGTTACCCGTTGTTGATTTCAGACTCCTCCGCTGTTGGCTTCAATAGGACCAGATCCAATCGAATCTGATTGTACATTCGAGTTTAGGTGTCGTACTGCGGCTGCATCAGAAATGAGGCATTCGTGAACTTATTTTTTCTCTTGGTAGTGTGGAGAAACTGGTTTTCTTGAATTGCTCGGTGAGCTTCACCCTAGGACTGACTTTGTTCGACCTCCCTTGATTGCCTAGCTAATGCTACCGTCACAAGAAACCTCTCATAGAATAGGAAGTGAACAACCCTTCTGTCTAGATCGGTAATTCGTTCGCACTTTTAGTGGTACTGAGACTGTCCCTGCCAGTACCCTATATCAAACTGGTTTACAAGTGTTCTGTCTTTCCTAACCGGATAAAACTTCTAGGAAATCTAATTTCTTTCTAACCTCCTATTATATTTATATGAATAGGATGCTGCCACAGGAATGAAATGCGCTGACTTGGTCAGCCTATCAATAATGACCCATACTACGTCAAACTTCCTCAGTGTCTGTGGGAGTCCAACAACGAAATCAATGGTGATCTGCTCCCACTTCCACTCGGGAGGCTCAATCCCCTGAAAGAATTCACCAGGCCTCTGATGCTCATACTTAACCTACTGGTATTTCAAACACCGAACCACATATACAACGATATCCTTCTTCATTCTACACCACCAATAATGCTGCCACAAATCATGATGCATCTTCGCGGTGCCCAGATGAATTAAGTACCAGCAGCTATGGGCCTCCTCTAAAATCAACTCGTGGAGCCCATCCACATTTAGCACACAAACTCGCTCCTAAAACCTCAAAACCCCATCATCATCTAAGTTAACCTTCTTGGCACCTCCACGTTGTACCATATCACTAAGGACACAAAAATAGGGATCGTCATACTGCCGATCACGGATATGGTAAAATAATGAAGAACGAGCGACCATGCATGCTAATACATGACTAGACTTAGAAATATCCAACCTCACAAATCGATTTTCCAAATCCTGAACATCAAAAGAAAGAGGCCTCTCACCGTCCGCATATGACCATGACTGCCCATACTAGCTGACTTCTTACTCAAAGCAACAGCCACCACGTTGGCCTTCCCTGGATGATATAAGAAATCATAATCCTTCAACAATTCCAACCACCTCCTCTGCCTTAAACTCAAGTCTTTTTGCTTGAACAAATGCTGAAGACTCCTGTGAATCGTGAACACCTCACATGCCACGCCATACAGATAATGCCTCCAAATCTTCAATACATGAGCAATGGCTTCCAACTCTATGTCATAAACCAGATAGTTCTTCTCATGAATCTTCAACTGCCATAAAATCTATGCAATGACCTTGCCATCCATCATCAATACTCCACCAAGCCCTATACAAGATGCATCATTATAAACTGTATAAGGCCCTAAACCTATGGGTAAAACCAACATTGGTGCCATAGTCAAAACTATTTTGAGCTTTTGAAAGCTCACCTCACACTCATCCGACTATCTGAACTGGGAACCCATCTAGGTGAACCTGGTCATCGGGGTGCTACGGATGAAAACCCCTCTACGAACCAACGATAGAAGCCTTCCAATCCCAAGAAACTTTGAATCTTTGTAGCTGATGCTGGTCTAGGCCAGTTCTTGACTGCCTCGATCTTCTTCGTATCAACTTGAATACCCTCTGCTGATACAACATGACCCAGGAATGCAATTGAATTCAACCAGAACTCACACTTCAAGAACTTAACATATAACAGGCTATCCTTTAGAATCTGAAGAACTAATTTTAGATACTGCTCGTGCTCCTCATGGTTGCGATAATATTTTAGAATATCATTACAAAAGACTATCACGAATGTATCCAAATAAGGCCTGAACACTCGATTCATCAAATCCATAAAAGCTTCTGGGTATTTGTCAACCTAAATGACATAACTAAGAATCATAATGCCCGTACCGAGTGCGGAAAGCTCTCTTAGGGACATCAGATGCCCTAATCCTTAACTGATGGTAGCCAGATCTCAAATCGATCTTTGAAAATTCCTTAGCACCCTTAAGTTGATCGAACAAATCATCAATCCTCGGCAATGGATACTTATTCTTGTTTGTAACCTTATTCAACTACCAGTAATCAATACACATTCTCATCGTACCATCTTTTTTCTAAACAAACAATACCGGTGCACTCCAAGGTGATACACTCGGTCTAATGAAACCCTTTCCAAGCAAGTCTTGCAACGCTTTCAACTCCGGTGGGGCCATACGATATGGCGACATAGAAATGCTCTGAGTTCCCAAAGACAAATCAAAATAGGAATCAATATCCCTATCGGGTGGCATCCCCATTAGGTCTGAAGGGAATACCTCAGCAAACTCACGAACAACGAGAAGAGAAAAAATAAAGGGAACCTCAGACTAGAATCGCGAACATACGCCAAATAGGCCAAACACCCCTTCTCGACCATAGGCCGATCCTTCAGATATGAGATGACACTACGGGTAGAATGATAAGGAGTCCATCTCCCCTCTAAACGAGGCATGCCCAGTAATGCTAAGGTCACAGTCTTGGCATGGCAGTCCAAGATAGCATTGTATGGTGATATCTAGTTCATCCCAAATATAACATCAAAATCAGCAATGTCTAAAAGCAACAAATCTACACGAGTCTCAAGATCCCCAATAACCACAATAAAAGAATGATGGACTCGATCTACTATAATAGAATTACCCACCTATGTAGACACATAAATTGGAATACTCAACGAATTACTATGCATGACCGGATACAGTGCCAAACAAGATGACACATACGAGTACATATACGTTAGATAAAATAGCAGTGAAGTATCTCTATCAAAAACCAAAATTGTACCTGTAATAACGGCATCTGAAGCCTCAACCTCGGGCCTAGCTGGGAGGGCATAACATCAGGGTTCGGCTCCACCATCCTGAACTACCTCTCTAGAACGGCCTGCAGCTGGCTGGCCTCAACCTCTAGTCGTCTGAGCTCCACCTCTAGCACATCTACCTCCATCTCTAGCCTTTCTACCCCCAACTCTTGCTGGCTGGTTGGCTTGTGGAACACCTGGTGCCTAAATCATAGCACAATAACCCTGATGCAGAGAAATGCTCGAAGCTCGAGGGCAATACCTAACAATGTGCCTTATGTCTCAACAAGTAAAACAAGCCCTTGGTTGCTTGGGATAACGACCCTGGAAACTCTAAATCGGTAGTGCACTGATAGGTGCTGGTGGAGCACTGTAGGACTGCAGTTCAGAATACTGCATCTGAGGACCATGAGAAACATGATGAGGTTACTGAAAAGGCCTACGAGGATGGACTCTACCATATGAATCTCTACCTACAAATAAGGCACCATTGGATTTACCTGAATGCGGGGGCCTCTTATCCGACCCATGACCACCTCTCTACGACAGAACCAACTCAACTCTGCAGGCAACATTGGTCGTCTCCTGGAAAGATATCTCACTCCTAGTCTCCCTAGCCATATGAACACGAATCGATTGAATAAGACCATCAATAGAACTTCTCACCCTCTCTCTCTCTAGGTAGAAAGTATGAGAAGGGCATGGCGAGCTAAGTCGATGAACGTGGTCTCATACTAGGCATTCATCATGGAACCCTCCTGGAGGCGCTCAAACTACCTCTGATAGGCCCCTCTTTGTGTAATGGGGAGAAACTTCTTCAGAAATAGATATGTAAAACGCTCCCAAGTCAAGGCTGGCGATTCGGCTGGTCTGGCAAAATAGAAATCCCTCCACCAAGTTATGGCGAATTCAGACAAGCAAAATGTAGCAAAATCGACCCCATTGATCTTAACAATACCCATGTTCCTAAAAACCTCGTGGAAGCTATGCAGGTAATCTTGGTGATCTTCAGTAGATGCACCGCTGAAAGTAAAAGTGAAGAGCTTGGTGAACCTATCCAACCTCCAGAATGCATCAGCAGACATAACTACTCCATCGCTGGTCTGAGCTACTACACCCGGCTGAACTGCTCCCACTAGCTAAACCGCTGGAGTCTCAATCTAGGGAGCTACCTGCTCTAGAGTACGTGTAGCAGGAGTCTGAGCCCTTCTTCCATCCTGAAAAATGGCTGGTGCTACATGAAGCAAGCCTTCCCGGGTGACATTCTCCATAAGGTCCAATAATTGGACCAGAGCATCCTGAAGAACTGGGGTACAAATAAACCCCTCTAGGACCAAAGTTGGGCCTACCGGAACTGGTGGGGCTGCAACCTACTCCTCAAAATCAACCTGAGGCTTTGTCACTAGTGCTGCTGCTTGGGGCACAGCTCTGCCCCTACCTTGGCCTTACCCTTTTCCCCTTGTAGGATCTGTTGCTGGGGGCTTGGAGTTCTTAGCGGTAGATAAGGAAGCTCGTTTTCTTACTATCTACGAAAGAAAAGAGTAGAAATTAAGTTAGCATTGAAAAAAAGTTGCACAACAAGAATAAACAAATGTGATGTTTTTCCTAACCCTGTAGCCTCTGGGATAAATACAGACGTCTTTGTATCGATCGCTTAGACTCTACTGAGCTTGTCCGTGAATTGTGAGACCTATGTAACCTAGAGCCCTGATACCAACTTGTCACTACCCGAATTTCCCACCCTCTGGAGTTGTGATGGCGCCTACTCCTAGAAGCTAGGGAAGCCACAAACTTAGAAATCTTAAACTTTTTTGTTTTAAATCTTATTACCAGTTATATTAACAAGGAATAAACATTTCAATAGCAGTGAAATATAAAATTTAGTAGATCCCTAAAATAAATATAAAACCAAAATATCTCGAAGACCAACACATGCCTCTATCCAGAACTTGGTGTCACAACATCCACGGACTACTAAGAGGACTACATACAACAATTTAAAGGAAAGATAACACTGTTAGTCTCAAACACATAAGATAACATGACATAATATAAGATAGAGGAGATGTCAGGTTTGCGTACACCTGCAAGGCTACCTCGATGTCTTGGTGGACTGAAGGATTGCTCCCGAGCTACTGCGGCTTACCAAATGCTACTCCGGTATCTGCACATAAGTGTAGAGTGTAGCATCAACACAACGGACTGCATGTGCTAGTAAGTTCTTGGCCTTACCTCGGCGAAGTAGTAACGAGACTAGAACCACACTCCAGATAAATATGTGCAGTTATACATATATACAACGGAAAGATAGATGGAGACAAACAATTAAAGTTAGGGAGATAAAACATGCTTCAGGAATAGCAGATAAAATAAAATATCAAAAGAATAAGGAAACCAACAATTTAACTTCTAATACAGATAAGGAAAAATAAAGGCAGATCTCACTACAGTATACATCTTGTTTCAGGCCTGCAACCCGATAGCATTTCTCATATCTCGTGGTACGCATACTACCCGCTTCCATTTCAGTAAATCTTGTGGTAGGCGAACCACTGGCTCCCATTTTATTAAGTCTTGTGGTAGGCATACCACCCGCTCCCATTTCATCAAATCTTGTGGTAGGCATACCACCCGCTCCCATTTTATCAAATCTCATGATAGGTGTACCACCTAATCCCATTTAAAGCCAATACCAAATCACAAGGAAATCCCGGCAAGGGAAAAAAGGCAAGATAACAACTTCAAGGAAAGGGGACAAAAGCAATATAATAACTTCCCGACAAGGGAAACAATAATATCAAAACAAGCATCTCGGCAAGAGAGAATGAGCTATATCCAATCTTAGCTCAACTTCTATTTCGATCAATTATACCCATACTCAGTCATAAATAAGGTCCACGGAAATAAACTAAAACCTTGCTCAGTATCGAGTATCATAAATCAAAGCCTTCGTAGTATAAATTAAGAACAAAATAATTATCAATTTAAGACCCACGGTCATGCTCGATACCAAAGTATATGTAGTCTTCACCATGCCTATATGTCGTACTATACAAGAAACAATTAGCAAATAGGATACAACACATAATCCCTCAAGCAAAGGTTAGACCGGACACTTACCTCAAACCTCAACGGCTAACACTATGCGTTCGTGTCACACATGTCCTGTTTGTGATGAGAAATCCCCCAAGGATCCGCATTTGTGAAGAAAAATTTCCACCCCTATCCCCATTTACCCTACACAATCATGATAGTTACTACGCGGTCGCGATCGTTACTACGCGATCGCGATGAACAATAGGTCTAAGCACATGTATCAGATTATATGCAACTTTTCTTAAGTCATAGAATTCATGAACAACATTTGAAATACGCCCAAGCCCATGAGGATCCTAACCAAATACACATACTAACTCAACAATAGCATACGAACTTTTTGGTGCAATCAAATTGCCAAAATAACCTCAATAACAACGAATTAATCCTCAAAATCAAGAACTATTTCTCAAACTTCATCAAGTATCAAATTTAGTAATTTAGGTCCGAACAAGGTAAAATGATATCCGTTTTAAACAAAATTTCATAGGAATGACTTAATCCATTAATAAGACATATACCGGGTACAAGAACACAAATACGGGCCAGATACCATATCTTTCTAATCAGATTTAATTTTAAATTTTCTTAAAGAGTTTCAGAAAACAATTTTACATAAAAATTAATTTCTCGGGCTTATGACCTTGAAATTTTATTTCGGGCACACGCCCAAGTCCTATATTTTCCTGCGGACCCTTCGGGAGCTTAGAATTGTGGGTCCGGGTCTGTTTATTCAAAACATTGACCGAAGTAAAACTCATATTATAATGAAAACTTGTCATTTTTCATAGATTTTCATATTAAAACTCTTTGGTTACGCGTATGGGATGCGCACGCAAATCGAGACAACTCTAATTTCAATGCCTTAGAGGGCACAGAGTTCAATTAAAAGAAAGTGATGACCGTTTAGGTCATTATATTTTGCACCGGCGGTAGGGAGCCTGCAGAATCAAATAGGAGGTCACAGATGTGGGCAAGACTAGGTGGACTGGAATCGTATGAGCGAAGAAGATTGTGCATATGTGAGCCCGCGGGTGTGAAGATGGCTCCGCAATTTCGAAGGAAAGGATTTTGGTTGTTTCCGCAGAAGCATATGATGGGCGCAGGTGTGTGTCCGCAATTGCAAGGCCAGAGTTTTAAGTGAGTTTCTGCATATGCGGCTCAGGAGGTGCGGGTTTGCTGGGCAGAACCTATAAATAGAACACTTATAGATATTCCACCATTTTTATCACTTTGATCTCAGATTTTGGGGATTTTTTTAGAGGTATTTCAAAGCAATTACTGATTAACTTCCTTATGCATATGCAACATCAATAATATTCTTTCCCACTGATTTTACACCTAGTTAGTGAAATATTAAAGTGAAATTTGGGGGGTTTAGTGCTTGAGAATTGGAGAGTGAATTTTGGGGTTTTGGATATTCAAATGATGTTAGATTTTAATAAATTTAGTATGGTTGGACTCCCGAGTGAATAGGTTTTCGGGATTTGTAATTTTTGTCAGATTTCAAGATGTGGGCTCGGGGGTCGAGTTTGAGTTGATTTCAAATTTTAAGGCTTAATTTAGTAGTTTTCTTGTGGAATTGTTCCCTTTAACCTTTAATGATTGTGTTGTTTTACTTCTGACTAGAATCAAGATATTTCGAGGCTGATTTGAGAGATGAAGGCATTTTAGAGTTGCACGGATTGAGGTAAGTAAGAGTTAAAAATTTGGTCATAATGGTATGAAGCCTTGAATTTTAGGTTGTGTGACTATTTTGGAGGTAACACACATACTAGTTGATAGGCGTGCACCGAAGGATCTGTGACTTGGTCCGTCTCATCAGTCTGTGGAATCGAATAGCTTACTGTCTACTACATGTTCCCTCTATTTTTATTGAAATTAAATGCACTTCATATTAGAAATCATGTTTAGGCTATATGATATCACTATTCGGACCTATTGAGGTCGTGTAATTGTTGAATTAAATGTTAATTGTCGTTTTGTTCTCAGTCATGATATTACTTGCATGTCATACATATGTTCCTTCTTATTTGTTATCGATACATGTGATTATCTCTATTTAGGGCTGAACTATGTGCTTTACGAGAGCCCGAGGCACTGGAGAGGTTGGTGACTTAGATAGGGCCTGAGTGTTGAGCTGTGAGCTATGTGAGTGTATATGGATCGGGTTACAAGCCACAACGAGCCTCAGGGCTATATATGTATATATGTTGGATCAGGTTGCACGTCGCAACGAGCCTTCGGGCTAATTATCTATATTGGATCGGGTTGCACGCTGCAAAGACCCTTATGAATGTTCATATATTCGATCAGGCTGCACACTACAGTGATATAGCGCTTGAGCTAAAGGAGCCCCTCTGGAGGCTGCACACCCTTATTGAGCGCAAGTACCTGTTGAGTGTGAGCATTGAGGGCTGAAAGCCGAGTAATTGAGTTGTTGAGATGAGTTGACTGACTAATGTCTTGAAAGATTGTACTTGCTTTCAATTAATTATTGCATTTGGTTATTATATGTTCCTGTTGTACAAATTTCTAGAAGACATGATATCTAGATTACTTGAGCACGAACTGATTTGACTTGAACTACTAAATTTGAAAGAATGACTATTCTTTATTGACAGTTACTGAAATAAAGTAATAAACTATACTTGCATTGCTCGTCGTTGCTTCTCAGTTTCTTATTTATTTCAGTTACTTACTGAGTTGGAAGTACTCACATTACTCCATGCACCTTGTGTGCAGATTTAGGTGAGACCAGTAGGGGAGGTCCTTGAGTTCGTGCGCAGTTGATCATCGGAGACATACGAGGTAGCTGTCGGTGTCCGCAGACCTTGTCTCTCCTTCTATTGTTACCTCTTCTTTCTTTTTTTGGCATTTGGCATACTATTATATACTCTGATTTTATACTGGTTCTAGATGCTCAAGACTTAGTGAGATCTCGATGTCGGGTTATCTTTTCAGCATTTTATTTTGAGTTTAACTCTTTTGTGAAATTTCTGTTATGAAAAAGATCTTTAACTTATCTTTTTTGAAATATCAAAGTATTTTAGAAAGGTGTCAGTTTGCATAATACCACGATAGACGTCATAACTACATATTATGTTTGGTCGCGACATAACGTTAGTCATTTTTGTTTAATAATACCATAGGCTTCATAATCCGTTGGATATTAGCAAGAGGTAGTTGCAAATTTTCTTATTCGTGTTGAATTGATATCTTTTCGAAATGTCAACAGTAGATAGGCACTAATGAATTGGTATTAGAGTTCCATATAAATTTATGGTAGAAGGGGGTTTTAATGTTAGCACAATTTTATCCAATATTTAGTTTTTTGAAGAACAATTATTAATTGACACCAAACAAAATTAATAGAAAACAGTCTTGGCGAGCATAAAAAGCATTTTTTAAATAAAATCTCAACTTTAGCTACTTTGTTTTTTTTATTTAAGCAGTCAAATTTCTATAATTGGGATGTTAAAGTCCCATGTGTATAATTGACTTCGATTAACTTAATGTTTTTCATAATTTTAAGCACTAAGTAATAAGTATGGTTTTGTTCATTATGAAGTATGACGATACAAATTTAACGAGAAAGCAATGACTAAAAGAAGTGGAATCAAAGATAAATTTTTAAATTTGTTAATTGTGGTAACCTTCTAAAGAATCTTCAACGGCCAAAGAGTATGTAACTTTTAGAATTATGTAGTTATGTAAATGTGTGTGTTTTCAATATTTATATTTAGAGTGAAATAATGAAAATTAGAGTTTCTATCCTAATTCAGTGTTAGAGCCCCGAGCCGGCTTAGACTCTTTTGCACAAACGTCATGAAAAAAAAAAATAGTTATTGTAGTTAGAAAATAAAAGAGAGCAATATGTTATTGAACTATTCGTAAAGAACATCCAAGTATACTAGAAGACTATGCTAATTAAGAATATCTATGATCATTAGATAATACTACAATTTATTTGTAATACCTTTTCAGATTAAATCAAACCTTGTCGGATTTCACATTCATGGCACAAAAAAGTACTTAAAACCCCTTCAACCAAGAACTTGTGAGTTATAATTGATAATATTTATCGAACACAGAACTTGAAAAACTTAATAAAGAAAATATTTCACTACAATGTAACCAGCAAAAATAAATCAATCAAAAACAATACTCAGTTATATGATTCAAAAGTAATAGATTTTGATTTTCATCAAATATATTGTAGTTACATAGGATTATAAGACTAAAATTACTAACAAAACAAATAAAGAAAGCAACAAAAAGTAAGATTACAACGAATAAGGCTTGAATCACAACCAAAATAAAAGGCAAAACAAAGTAACTAATCAAACCTATCTGAAGTGAAAAGAGTGTTTTAGTCATTAAAATATACACTTAAATCTAAGTTTGATGGTGATTAAGTTACAAAATTGTCTTCCTTTCCAACGTGATTTTTTATTATTTTATGGTTAGTATAATAGGCAAAATCTTAATTAAACGCTTTAAATAGAAAATACTTTTTACATAGTTTAAATAAGGAACAACAGACTAAATAAAACTTTGGTTGATTTAAAGTGCTAAATATTAGGAATACAATTAAATGACTATTTGTCCAATGTGAAATCTATTTTAAAAGGGTAAAAAGGCAAATGATATTTTTCTAAGGGCCTTCGTGCTTTTAATATAATATAGATAGATAGATTTTAAGCTCAAAGGACACTAAGCCATCTTCATGGATCGGAGCGATCGGACCCGGATGGCCTAAAATTTTCCCGGCCCAAAAAAATTACCTAAGGAAAAATTGTCGTCGCCTCGCCATTACTATTCCTCATTTTTTAGCATTTTAAGGGTATAAAACTGGGATTCCGCCTGATTTCAAGATTTTTGTATGCTATAGTCCACGCTATCTGCATCGACCCAGACAACACGACCCGAATAGCCTAATATAAAGCAGACCCATAAACATTCACCTAATGAACAATATTCATCGCCTCGCCATGACTATTCCTCGTTTTTTGGCATTTTATGGCCATTAAATTTGAATTCTAACCAATTTTAAAATTTTCTATGCTACAGCCCACACTATCTGAATGGGCCCGGGAGACCGAACCCGGATCGCGTAAAATTTTATCGGCTATAAAAATGAAATAATAATCATCACCTCGCCATGATCGTTTTTAATGACCCGATGCCACGACCCCTAACCTCGGTCGTGATGGCGCACAACACATTGCTAGGCGAGTCGGACCAACTACCAACCACAACCTATTTCCTTATAAGATTCATCATCAGCTAACATAGTTAATTACCAATTTAGCAAAATAAATGTCTAAATAGCAAGTTAGATATGTGGAAGTCAAGAGATAATACTAATACATAGCCCACACAGATCTAGTGTCACAAGTCTCGATCCTCTAATACAAGTTCAACAGCCTACTATATAGATAGTCTAGGAAATGCGAAAACAAAAGGATAGAAGGGAGAAATCAGGGTTTCGGATGCCGTGCAGCTACCTCGATATCTCCAGCAATCTAAATCGACTGGAAAGCCCTCACTCAGCCGCTGGAACACCTGGATCTGCATGTAAGGTGCATGGAGTGATATGAGTACTTCGACCCAGTGAGTAATAAGCACATACAATGACTTAGAATAAGAAATCATGTATACATTGGGTAATCTATAATGCGGCAATTAAACAACTAATATGAAAGTAATAAACCAATAAAAAGTGGAATGAGATACTTCTACAACAGATACGCATTTAAGTGACACACAGTTAAAGAAAGTAAACATATAGAACAATATCAACTCCTCGGGCTCTCTCTCTCTCTCTCTCTCGCTCGCTCGCTCACATAAAAAATGGGTACTCGCGCACACCGAGGGTGTGCAGACTCCAGGAGGGGCCCCTTTACGGCGCAAGCACAATATCAAGACATCTCGTGGCATCAAATATAGGCCCTCGGCCTCATATGAGTCAAGCCACCTTGTGGCGTATATATGTATCTTTGGCCCTCAGCCTCATATCAGTGTCAGTGTATCCTCACATCTAGCCCTCGGGCATACTCAGTCCAAAAATTACACAAGCCCCTTGTGCATTAGTAAAACAGTAGTTCTCAACCCAAAATATCATTTAAAATATCATTTAAGTCTCAAAGCAGAGTAAAAGTGGTTGAGTTGTAATACAGTGAAAAATAGTACGACTAAGTTTAAGTAATAAGTTATAAGGAAATAGTGATAAAAATCGCTGAAGGGTTCAAATTGTTGGCACGAAGTCCAAATATAACAATCAGTCCAAATCATAATGATAACAAATAAGTTTAAGTCAAATACACGGTAAAATCATCAATAGGGATGGACCAAGTCACAATCCTCAGTAGTAAATGACCCCACGCTCAGCATCAAGCGTATGTCTCGCCTCAATATAGCACTACGATGTGCAATCTAGGGCTTCAAACTCTCATGACATCATTTACAATCATTATTCACCTCGAACTGACAAAAACTCTAGCTCGCGACGCCCTTGCCCCTCGAGTCGGCCTCCACGCACGTCGAATCTATCCAAAACCAGAACGAATATGTCATAATATGTTAAGGGAACAAAACCCAAGAAAAAATACTCGAAAATTATCAAAAATCCTGAAACTAGCAAAATCCGAGCACTGATCCTACTTCTCAAAACTTAGTAACTTTTACAGCAACGGGTTTCTTATCACTCCATGATTTCATACATATAAAAAGTTCACAAATCCGACCTTAAGTGGTCTTTCAAATCCCAATTCAAAAGTTCAAAATCTCAAGCCCTAGTTCTTCCCTTTTTAACTTAAGTTCCATGAACTTCTAGGTTAATTTCACAATGGAATCGCGTTTTTAGTTCAAAAATCTTACCTCCAATTAATTCTCCTTAAATCCCTCTTTTATAACCTTCAAAAAGCACTCATAATGCTCTGCTATGGAGGAAAAATGACTCAAAATTGCAGATGAAATAACTTAAAACACTTTCTGTCCAGTTCTATTCCTCCTTCATCGCGATCGCGATCTCAGTCTCGCAATCGCGAAGCACACTTTGATTATTCCCAAAATTAACCTCACGCGAACGTGAGTCACTCCCCACAAACCTGATGGTTCAGACTCATACACCAACGTGAATGCAATCCCACATACGCGAACGTGAAGAATAAATGCTCTTGAACCCCTCACGCGCCAATTCCTCTATGCGATCGTGAGTGTCCTCTCGCAAATGCGATACACATTTCTCCAGCCTTCCGCGAACACAAAGCCTCAAATGTGAGCGTGAAGGCTAAACTGTGGTCACTCCAAAATCCTTCTACACAATTGCGACTCACCCCATGCGATCGCGAAGGGAAAAATCTTCTGCAAAAGATGTTCCAAATTCTGCAACTTTTCAACACAGAAAATGGTCTTATTGACCAGCCGACCCTCACCCGAGGCATCTGAGACCTTAACAAAAAGCACCAAAACATCTTAAACCTCATTCAAACTTGTTCCAATCATCGAAATACTTCAAACAACACCAAATCCACCAATTCAGATCGAATTCAAGCCTAAGTTTTTTAAAAACATCTGAAATATGCGTTCCATCAAAAACGTAACCAAACCACGTCTGAATGACCTAGAACTTTGCACACACATCCCAAATGACATAACAAAGCTACTGCAACTCTCGAAATTCTATTCCAACCCTCGAATCAAAATCTCACCTGCCATCCAAAAATTTCCAAAATACTAACTTCGCATATTTAAGCCTAATTATACATCGGACCTTAAAAACCAATTCCGATAATGCTCCGAAGCTAACCGAACTATTAGAAATCACCTTTGTGCCCTCTAATACATATGTAAACATACGGTTGACTTTTCACACTTAAACCTTATAAAAAGAGACTAAGAGTCTCATTTCTTACCAAATCCACTCCGAACGCAAACTACTCAACTTGATCACATAAAATACGGATAATGAAGCATAAATAGGGGAAACGCAACGGTAACTCATGAAATGATTGGTCGGGCCTTCACATCCTCCCTAACTTAAACAAACGTTCGTCCTCGAATGAGTCAAGAAACATACGTAAACCCTCAAATAGGTGACGATATCTGTTCCGCATCTCCCACTCAGTCTCCCAAATAGCCTCCTCCACGGGCTAACCTCTCCACTGCACCTTCACTAAAGCTAGATCCTTTGACCGAAACTTCCAAACCTGACGAACCAAAATAGCTACTAGCTCAACATCAAAGGTCAAATCATCATGCAACTGAACCGCACTGGAATCCAAAACATGAGACAGGGCTCCAATATACTTCCGGAGCATAGAAACATGAAATATCAAATGCATACTTGACAAACTGGGTGGCAAAGCAAGGACATAAGCCACCTCTCCAATCCTCCGAAGCACCACGAATGGCCCAATGAACCAGAAACTCATCTTTCCTTTCGTTCTGAATCTTTTTACACTCTTCAAGGGTGAAACCTTCAGCAAGAACTTCTCATCCACCATGTAGGACACATCTCTAACCTTCCGGTCCACACAACTCTTCTGATGCTACTGCGCTGTGCAAAGCCTCTCCTGAATCACCCTCACCTTCTCTAAAGCATCCTACAGAAAATCTATCCCCAACAACCTAGCCTCGCTAGTCTCGAACTATGCAACTGGAGATCTACACCGCCTCACATACAACACCTCATACGGAGCCATTTGAATACTCAACCACTAGCTATTGTTGTAATAAAACTCTGCAAGCAGTAGAAAATTATCCCATGAACCTCCGAAATTAATAGCACAAGCACGTAATATGTCCTCCAATATCTGAATAGTACGCTCGTACTGCATGTCCGTCTAAGCATGAAAAGATGTGCTGAACTCCACCCGAGTACCCAACTCTCGCTGAATAGACTTCCAAGACTGGGAAGTAAGCTTAGTACCTCTCTCTGAGATGATGGAAACCGGAACACCATGCAACCGAACAATCTCCTGAATATATATCTCTGCCAACCGCTCAGAATAATAAGTAGTACATATAGGAATGAAGTGCGCGGACTTGGTCGGTCGATCCATAATCACCCAAATAGCATCGAACTTCTTCAAAGTCCTAGGAAGTCCAACAACAAAGTCAATATTAATCCTCTTGAACTTCCGCTGGAGAATAACCATCTACTGAAGCAAGCCACCCTGTCTCTGATCCTCACATTTAACAGTCTGGCAATTGAGACACCGAGCTACAACTCCCACAATATCTTTCTTCATTATTCTCCAATCAATAGTCCTGCCTCAAATCCTGATACATTTTTGCGGCACTAAGATGAATAGAATACTGCAAGCTATGGGCCTCTCTAGAATCAACTCTCTAAGACCATCCATATTGGGCACACAAATCCTTCTATGTATCATCAACACCCCATCATCACTGATGGTCACATCTCTGGCATTATCACGATAAAGTATTCCCCTAAGGACAACAAAATTCAGATCGTCATACTGGTGCTCTCTGTTCCGATCATATAAGGAAGACCCAGACACACGCCAACACCCAACTAGGCTCTGAAATATCCGATGTCATGAACCGATTGGCCAAGGCCTGAAAATCAAATGCAAGGGGTCTCTCCTCAATTGGAATGTATTCCAAACTCCCCACACTCACGGCCTTTCGACTCAAACTATCATCAAACACATTGGCCTTTCTCGGATGATACAATATAGTAATATCATAATCCTTAAGCAACTCTAACCATCTCCCTACCTCAAATTAAGATGCTATTGCTTGAAAAAATGCTGAAGACTGCGATGGTCAGTGAATACCTTACAAAATACTCCTTACAAGTAGTGCCTCCAAATCTTTAGTGCATGAACTATGACGGCCAACTCCGAATATTGAACAAGGTAGCTCTTCTCATGGGGTTTCCGCTGATGAGAAGAATAAGCAATAAATCTACCCTCCTGCATCAATGCATAACCAATCCCAACTCTCGAAGTATCACAATACACGGTATATGAACCTAAAACTGATGGCAACACCATTATTGGAGTTGTGATCATGGATGTCTTGAGCCTCTAGAAGCTCTCCTCACACTCGTACAACCATACAAATGAAACTACCTTCTGAGTCAACTTGGTCAAGGGTGATGCGATTGATGAGAATCCCTTAACAAACTAGCGGTAATAGCCTGCCAACCCAAGAAATCTATGAATCAATGTGGCTGAGGACGGTCTAGGCCATCTAAACGGCCTTTATCTTCTTTGGATCAACCTTGATACCGTAGTTGGACACCACGTGCCCCAAGAAAGCCACTAAACTAAGCCAAAACTTACACTTAGAGAATTTTGCATAAAGCTTCTCCTCTCTTAACCTCTGCAATACAACGCTCAAATGCTCTGTGTGATCCTCTTTACTACACGGGTACACCATAATATCGTTAACGAATACTATAACAAACGAATCCAGATAAGGGCTAAATACACTGCTCATCAAATGCATGAACGCTGATGGGCATTAGTCAACCTGAAAGACATAACAATAAACTCATAATGACTATATCAGGTCCTGAAAGTAGTGTTAAGAATATATAAATCCCAAATCTTCAACTGGTGATAACCCGAATGTAGATCAATCTTGGAGAACACCCTCGCTCCTTGAAGCTGGTCAAATAAATCATCAAAGCGAGCTAAAGGATACTTGTTCTTAATTGTTACCTATTTCAATTGCCTATAATCGATGGACATTCTCATTGTGCCATCCTTCTTCTTCAAAAACATAACTAGTGCACCCCAAGGTGATATACTAGGCCAAATGAACCTTTTATCTAGAAGTTCCTAAATTGCTCCTTCAATTCTTTCAACTCTGCTAGTGCTATACGATATGGCAGAATGGAAATGGGCTGAGTGCCCAGCACTAGATCAATACCGAAATCAGTACCCATGTCAATGGAATACCCGGCAGGTTTGCAAGAAATACATGAAGAAAATCCCTCACAACTGGAACACAATCAATACTAGAAGTCACGGCTCCAACATCCCTCACAAGCACTAGATATGAAAGGAAACCCTTCCCATCCATATGCCAGGCCTTCAAGAATTAGATCACTCTGCTAGGAACATAACCAGTCACACCATGCCACTCGATCCGCTGTACACCTGGCATAGCCAAAGTGACTGTCTTAGCATGACAGCCTAAAATAGCAAGACGCAGAGATAACCAATACATGCCCAAAATGACATCTGAATCCACAATGCTTAACAGCAATAGATCCACTCAGGTCTCCAGACCCTCATAGTCACTACACATTGATCGGTACACATGATATACAATAACAGTATCTCCCACCGTGGTAGATACATGAAAAGGTAAAGTAAGGTACTCCTGAGGCATACCCAAATAATGAGCAAAATACGAGGAAACATATGAATATGTGTAACTAGGATAAAATAATATAGAGGCATCTATGTGGCAGATTGAAACAATACATGTACTGACACCATCTGAAGCAACAATAGTTGTCCTGCCTGGAATAGCATAGAAACGAGCCCGGCCATTGCTTGATCGACCTCCCCCTTAATGGCGACCCCTGGTTGTCTGACGTCTACCCCTAGCTGGATGGGTAGGTGGTGAAGCAACTAGAGCAGAAGTCAAGGGCTGACCCATCTGCTGAAATGAGCTAGCAACACCACGAGGACACTGCCTCCAAATATGCCTAATCTCCACGAACTCAAAACAACTCCCAGGATCTATAGAAGGGGACTGAAGGGAACCCCTCGCATTGGGGTCACTAGCTGATGTACTTGGGGCAGAAGAACCCTAAACATATGGGGCATGAGATGAACTCTGAGCTGGGAGGGCGGTGATTAATGATTGGCCCTACTGAACCCCATGATAACCACGACCTGAAGATGCCCCGCGATACTCTGGACGGGCCGACTGAGCGGGCTTGAAAGAACGACCTCTACAATGCTATAACTGGCCCCACGTAGGAGAACCACTATAATTATCTGATCATCGAGGCCTCTTGGAATCCCTCTCCTCTCGATTCTAACGGTGAATCTTCTCAATATGGCCAGTGATATCAACCATCTTCTCGAACGTAGCACCCAATACTCACTCTCTCTCTAGTCATAAGAATATGTAGATGGTAGTTAAGGCCATCCACAAATCTCCTATTGCTCTCGCGATCTGATGGAATCATCCAGATGGCTTGCCGAGTCAACTTAGAAAACCACACCTCATACTTGGACACGATCATATCCCCCTGCTTCAACCACTCAAACTGCCTACGAAGCTCTTCCCTAGGGAAGTGCGGTACGTACTTTTCCAAGAAGAGAGCGGAGAGCTGATGCCAAGAAAGGGGTGATGTACTTACAAGACTACGCCTCTAAAAATCTTCCCACCAAGTGAAGGCAGCCCTTGAGAACTGAAAGGGGGTAAATGCCACACCACTAGACTTAAGAATCCCTGTTGTATTGAGCATCTTGCTGACACCTGTCTAGAAAACATTAGGCATCCTCTTCCTCAACACCACTGAATGATGGAGGCTAAAGCCTACCAAACCTCTCAAGATGACACTACTCATCATCCGGCGTAGCTGGCATGAACTCCTGAGCTGGTGCAACCGGCTGGGCTGTGGTGTCCCTGGCATCTGTAGTCGCTGCACCACCTTCTCAGTTGTGCGAGCAGCGGGGTCTGATTGCCTCCTCCGGTGTGATAAGTAGCTTCTATGGTAGTGGATAAAACTTCCTAGCTAGGCCAATGCAAAGTGATAAGATCTGTGCCATGGCCTCCTGAAGACCCGGGATCACCACGGGCATAGTTGGTGCCTGAACTGGTGGTATTAGAGCATCCACAGCCGGAGCGTGATCCTGAGCTGGGGTAACTAGTGGATCAACAGGTGTTTCCCTCGCTTCTCTACCTTTGCAATGACCACAACTGTGTCCTCGGCCTCTAGTCGTCTCACTGGGTGGCACTAGTAGTCGTCCATCTCGTCAGGTAGCTCGTGTCCTTGTTGATACCAAAATTTCCCTATAAATTTCTTGTACCTAAATACTTTCACAATAGTATATGTATGCATATATAAGCATGCATAATAATTTTGGTATTTTTCCTTAATTTTTAAAGATTTTTAAAATCAATTTAATGACTATTTTTGACAATATAAAGGCTAAAATTATTTCCAAATTATTATTTTTAGTGCACAATGTGTTTAATTCTCATATTTATAGCAAAACATATTTAATGTAGTTTTTTGCACATTTTTTACAAATTTATTTGGATTTCTAAAAGTTAATGCACAAAATTGCAATTGTGGCCTATTTTTCAATTTGTTATGTTTTATAGCTATAAAATTATTTATATTATTTCTAGAATAATATTTATATGTTATTAAGCAGATTTATTCTTTCTATTTAGCTTTTAAATTATTTTATCTATTTTATAAAATTAATTGGGAAAAGGAGGCTATTTAAATTATAGCCAGATTTTATTTACAACATGGTCCAAATTCAACCCCCCTCAGGTCAGCCTAATTAAATGACCTAATTTGCCAAATAACCCGAATCAGACCCATTTAAACTAACCCACCCGGGTCCCTCTATAAATCGCGGTCGTTGATCATTTAAAGCAACGGCCCACAACAGCCCTTTCCTTTGTTAACCCAAGATCACCCTAACCCTACTCCCATTCTCTCATATCTGCCGCCCTTGTATCCCCTTCGTCCCCAAATGCTCTAAATCACTATCCAAACCCTAGCCATCTCCGGCTGCCGACTTATCTCACCGGAAAATATGGCTTCCCAAACCTTGTACAACCTATGCTCACCCCCCACTCCCTTCTATGGCTCCTCCGTTCAAGGATCAAAACCATACCTTAAAAGTCTCCGGTTCATAAGACCTCTGATTCGAGTTTAATGGCTATTTTTGGCCTCTCTCAAGCGATCTCTAGCTTTGTGAGTTCGTTTCTGATTCAAAGCCCTTCCGTTCCGGGCCTTTCTCATTTTCCTAGACCCTAAGCTTCGAGATTTTTCTTCTTATTTTCTATAAGATCTGCTCTGGATCCGTGAATGCTAAGTGTTTTTTTATGTTTTTTCGATTTTACCTTTCAAAATTGTTTGTCTTCCTAAAACTAGGTTTTCTCCGGTGTTTCTTTTGTTAACTACTCTAACGTGATTTCTTTGTTTTTCTATGAATTTTGGATGTTTTACATGTGATTCCATGTAATTTTTTGCCTAAGTTTTCTCCCATTCCTTTTTTTTTAACTTCTCTACTGGGATTTATTTAGTTCTTGCTATGACTTTCAAATGTTTTCGTCTACCTAGGTTTCTAGTAACTCTCTACTGTATTTTGCTTAATGCGAGTATTTTTCTTCTCTCTAAGTTGGTTTACCTGAGTGTACTTTCACTTTATTCTATACACTGTGAAATCTTAGGAAACCCTAGACTTTGGGGTTTTCGACTTTGTGCCTATTGCTTATCTGATTCTTAGACCCTAATGTATTTGAGTTTCTTTCATGCTTCTGAGTTCTTGCTAAGCTTTGCAAGAACTCTAATCCATTTCATGCTGCTTTTCTGCTTTCTGATTATGTGACTACTCTGTCAATCCTAGCCTCGCCTGCTTAATTTGTGCATCTCTTTATAGTCATATTTTCCTTTCAAATAACCCTACCTTTTGGGGTTTTGATTATTTTTACAAACTAATTTGATTCTCTGACCTAGACTTATTTTTGGACTGCATTCGAATACATGTTCCCTTGATTCCCTGTGTAATTGATGACTCAGTTTTCCTTATTTGTTAAGCCGCGTGTATTAAAAAAACCTATCTGTATTTAACCTCTGTTTTACAACCCATTCTTGATTTTATTTCAAAATTTGGAACATTATTTAATTAAGTAAGTCTGAACCCCTTAATTAAAGAGAATTCTTTCCCTAATCGATTTTGATTGATACTAATTTATTTTCCTTCCTTCTTTACTACTTACTTTCAAGCTATAAACCCCCTACCTCTCTTCACTACAGACACAAAAAAACTCTCTATTTTCTTCCCTACTCTTCTCTGTTTCTAAGTGTGCTGCTCGTGTTAGCCGGCTGAAAGCCAAGGCTAACTATAAGATCCTATTTTTTCTATTTGTATTGCTGTTTGAAACTTGCAACTGGTAGGTTCCATGATTTAAACTATGTGTTTACTTATACTTTTCATATGTCTATTTATGCTTTATTTCCCTACATCATGCAATTGAACTTCAGCATATTACACCCCTTCCTCACATTCTCCTGTCTTTAAATCTATTATTTTCATGCACATCCCTACCCCCATATTCCCATGTGTTTAATTCTGTTATGTTTGGTATTTGTTACCTTCCTGCACATCCGTTTCCCCAAACCCCTTTCTGATTAACTATGTTCTGTTTTATGCAAATGCTTTAATATTTGATCCCTTTCCCGACCCTTTGTTGTATGTGACTGTTATTTTGGACTAGAGTGGTACCCTATTTCCACCTCTAGTTTAGATCCAGGTTGTTCTCAACCTATACTCAAAGTAATCCCACTCCCCTAGCCCTCCATTATGTGTTGAGCTTTGACTCAGGTCTGTTGGTTCCCTAATCACCATACAGGCCTAAGTTTGACTTCTTTCAAGTCTGCTCTTACTTGTTCAACCATGTAAAGGGCCACGGGTGTGCCAGTCTCCTTCATAGCTAGATATGACCACCTTTGCGTTGGTTATCCTCTAATCTTTCACCATTAAACTCATTCTTTGTCTCTTAAGCTCTGCCCTCCTTTGGTAAGCCATGCCTTGGGACCCTTGAGCTCCCTCTGATCTCGAATGCCTTAGGGCTGGTATTTCCTCAATGCATTATTTGGCTACCCTAAGTTATTCAGGGTGTTAAGCACTGTCGGGAATCCCTGAGAATCCTTGGAACTCTTAAAACACTTTGAGTTGAGAATGACTTGGAATTTGGAATCTGAATTTGGTAAAATGCTTGGTTTGGACATTAAAGTTGCTTTGAGCTTCTTCTACTTTTATCTAAACTATGCCTTTCCCCTTTTCAATTCCCAAGTTTCATGAATATTTATATGCAAACCTTACTTGTTTATTTGCATTATCTCTCATTAAGTCACAATTAGCACTGCCGGGAACCACACTAGTGGATCTTGAGGGGTGCCTAACACCTTCCCCTCGAGATAATCTCCAGCCCTTACCCGAACTCTGGTTTTCTTTTCAAAAATACTCTCTTATTATTAAAAGTGTCCTAATGCATTATAATCATTAGGTGGTGACTCTTCAACTTCTAATACCCAATTCCCGAACAGGAATAAGAGTTGTTTTGTCCATAACATCGTAAACCTGATTTTGCTTATCTTTAGTAGTCGAAAAAGGTGGGCGTCGACAGCATGGCGACTTTGCTGGGGATATCTTTAAGGCGTTTACCAGTACGTGCTTTGTGACTTTATTACTTTCTTTACTGCCTTTATTTACCGCTTTAATTATTTCTTCATAATTACTAACTTGATTCTTCATGTTTTTTTTCTTTTCTGTTTTACTACTTTAACTTCATTTCAATTCCGTGTTAAATTTCAACAATCTATTGTAATCATTATCTTATGAACGTGAAAATACAGGTATTTATTTCATTGTTGTAATTGCATCTTTCAACATCATGTTCCACTCGTGCCAAACAAATCCTATAGCAACGCATATAATGATTGGTTGCGCTCTTCCAATAATACGAACCCGCTAAATGTGGCAAAGGCATATTTATGGTAAAACCAGTCGATCAACGGTGTAGTCGACGGTTCCGTGCCTTTCCCTCTTGAGTTGTCTGCTCAAGGGTACCTTGTCTAGCACCTCAAAGGTAGAAACCTTATTCCGTTATACTGTTCATGCATCATGTTCAAACGGACATTCACGTTATGTGCATTGATTTGGAGAACCAAAAGCCTTTTGCTAATTATTGATTAAAATAGTCGAGTCCGGTGGGGTTAGGGCCTAACACTCTATTTTGCAGGAAATGAGGCACGAGGTCCCCAGATTCGGTATGGTATCAAACATTCACCCAAAGTTACTAAGCTGGTGGGAGAATCTGCATTGTAGTGATCGGATTCTTGTCCACAAGTACTTAGGTAATCTTCCTTCACTCCTGGAAGTTAAGCTAGATAACAAGATTGTGGAAGCTGCTACTCTATTTTGGGATAGTGAATGGTCTGTCTTTCGCTTTAGGGGTATTGAAATAATGCCGTTGTTGGAAGAAATTGGGGGTATAGCGTGAATTTCTTGGGATAGCCCGGGGCTACATATGCCAAAAAACTGGAAAGGTAGAGGGATCCTAAAAATGATGGGACTCAAAAACAATCCTAATCTGACCAGTCTGAAGGACTCCTACATATCCTTTGACTTCATATATGAAAGGTTCGGACATAGAAAATTCAACCGCACTCACATGGACGAGTTCGCCCTCACCTCGTTGGGGTACATACACAAGATAGCCTTTGTATTCATGTTCTGTTTCCTGTGCATGATGGTCTTTCCAATGAAGAAGGCTAGAATCCATACAAGACTAGCCATGGTAACCAAAGCGATAATTGAAGGTATCGACGGGCAGGCAATCAGCATACCACCCATGATACTCGCCGAATTGTACCAATACTTAGAGAAATGTCAACAAGGGGAACCACACTTTGAAGGGTGCAATTTGCTACTACAACTCTGGCTCATTGAACATCTTCAGAAGGGAGTTTATAGACAGGAGATCGTACGACGAGAATGGGATGACCATATCGCTTTCCATTAGCCAAAGCGAATGCACTTCAAGCCGCATATGTTCGCTCGCCCGGAAGACGCCAGTGGATGGGTAGAACTATTGGAGAATCTCAGAGAAGAGCGGATACAATGGATGTACGAGTGGTTTCCAACTGAGGATTTTATCATTCGATCTACGGATGCGCCATTCATCGGCTTAGGAGGAACTTACCCTTATTTCCCTCTTCGAGTCATGAGGCAAGCAAGAAGAAAGCAGATTATACCAAAGGTAGAAAAGATGAGTCACTATAGGGCTGACTTCCAAGATGACGATAGCCCATACAGGTGTCTGCATATGTGGCATTCCAAACTCATCTTGGGAAAGGAATCTATGGAACGAGACAGGTATCAGGCGGGGTAAGCGCAGTTTTATCTAGGATAGTTATAAGATGGCCATATCGGCTTGGGAAAAATAGGTTTCGTCCATGGTCACAGGGTTATTGATGAGAAGACTGCAGCAAAGGTCAAGTACAATCAGCTATGCAAACGGATGCGAGAGTGTGATAAGTGAACATCGGGAAATACTAGAGGCCCAAGAAAAGCTAATCAATGAGTGGAAGGACATGGTTGTCTGTGCAAACAACCGTTTAGGGTACTTGGAGCGGGGTTTAGTGGAGCTGGAACGAAAATTTCTGAAAATGATCAACGACTGTCAGGAAGCTGAAGGTAACGAAGGTGGGCACTTGGCCCGGGCTTACTTGTTGCTGGGACTGCGCGAGTTGATGAAGCTGTACGAGGGAGGCAAAGATACCGAATCTGGGGAAGGTCCTTCTGGGACCATGTAGTTAGGAGTTTTACTGCTTCCTTGATGTAATAAGGCCACTGGCCATTAGTGACAATTTCTCTTTATTTCAATTTGTTTTGACTCGTCTATTTTCTATCAATAAAATGAGGCACTTGGTGTTATAAGTTCTCAAAATTATATCTGTCCCTAAGCCTTTCTCGGATACAACGAGGCACCCAAATAGGAAACAACTTATATTCTTGCAACAATGTCTTTAGATACCGCAATATTTTCTTTATCAGAATCCGCACTAACTTTTTACCTTTTTGTTTTTCTTTTATTTCTATTCCCCTCCCGAAAGGTTAGTTCGTTCATTATGGAACCATCAACATATTCCACAAGATCAAAGGGTCCTCCACCTCCTCCTCCTCCTAGTACTCCCAGAAACAGGAACAAGAACAAAATGAAAAGATACCAATGCTAGAAAGGAAGTCGGAGAGGCTTCAATAACCAATGAAACTGTTGCTCATCTCGAGCAAATTTTGCTAAGGTTTCGAGAAGAGTTGGAACAAGTCTGAAACATTGCGATTCTGTCGATCACACTTGTTGCTGCTGATGCCAACAAATCACCACCGCCGCCAACTCAGCCTGCTCAGAACCAAGTCCACAACACAGGCAACAGTGCTCCACTACTTATCTTAGAGCCCCAAAACACCCCAAGATAACAAGAACGCTCCCATCTTTGTGGATACTGTACCACATTACGGTCATCCAGTCACCAATGTAGCCGAGTCAGACGATAAAAGCTCTGTCATTCAGAATCTGGCTGCTGAGATTAAGAAGTTGACCAATCGGGTTCAGGGTTTTAAAAGTCACAAGGGTGTTGAAGGTTTGAACTACTAAGATCTCTGTGATCAACCTGACGTTGAGCTTCCAGAGGGGTACAAACCTCCCAAGTTCGAATTGCTCGATGGTACCGGGGACCCCAAGGTTCACTTAAGGATGTATTGTGACAAGCTAGTAGGAGTTGGTAGGGACGAAAAGATCTGTATGAAGCTATTTATGAAGAGTTTGAAGGGTGATACCCTGTCATGGTATATTTTCCAAGATGGGATGAAATGGACGAGTTAGGTGAACATGGCGTCCGATTTCATAGACCGTTTCAAGTTACACACTGAGAATGCGCCAGATGTGTTCTATATCCAGAATCTTAAGAAGAAGCCTATGGAGACTTTTCGCGAGTATGCTACTCTTTGGAGGTCAGGAGCTGCTAAGGTCAGACCGGCCTTGGAGGAAGAACAAATGAATAGATTCTTTGTCCCTATTCAAGACCCACAGTACTATGAAACATTGATGCTAATTGAGGGTCAAAAGTTCTTCGATATCATCAAATTGGGATAAAGGATCGAAGAAGGCATTAACAACGGTATGGTAACTAACCTAGAGGCATTGCAATCCACCAACAAGGCTCTACGGTATGATGGCTCGACAATGAAGAAAGAGGTAAATTCTATAATGGCTGCGCAATGAAACAACTTTCCAATGAAGTACCAAACCTATCCTTCAGCTCCACTCACACACCAGCCTACCCTAAATTGCCAAGCACCATCACCTACGTACCAAATTCCACCACCTGCTTAACAATCACCTCCACCACCCACATACCAACCCACTTCACACCGATATTCCCAACCTGCACCCGTATACCAAGCATATAACTCCCAACCTTCTCACTACCCATTACCACCTACTCGCAAAAATTTCCATCGACCTAGACCAATCTTCGACCGCAAACCTCCTAGATAATACACCGCCATAGCTGAGCCAGCTGACCAATTGAATGAGAAACTTAAAGCAACAGGTTACGTCACACCTATCCCGGCCGTAACTCCAGAAAACCATTCCCAGTGGATTAAACCAAACAATACTTGCGCATACCATTCCCGGATGAAGGGACATACCATTGATGAGTGCCTCTCATTAAAAGACAAAATTCAGAACCTGATTGACAACAAGATTATCATAGCAAAGGAGCCCGCACCTAATGTCAACAACAACACTCTGCCTGATCATAAGGGTGGAGGCATCCACATGATTGAGACCAAAGATGATTGGGACCCCAAAGGGTCAATTGGTTTAATAGCTGAAAGAGATGAGCCCAAGAAGTCGGCGGTTACTCTCAGTCCTATTATTGTACAAATCCAGCCGTCTGAGGGTGACGTGAAAAATGTATCCCTGCCACTCGAACTTGAAGTACCTTCCGCAAAGACACCAAAACCGATTGAGGTTGAGTTTGGACCTCCGAAACCACCTACACCATTTGAAGTTGTTGTGTTACCTCCTAAGGGACCTATTCCAGTCTGCATGACATACATGAATCCATTCCAAACAAATGCTATAGGGACTACACAGCCGAGGCGAGAAGGAAAGGAAAGACACACATTGTACAAGCAACTGCCGCACAGGGCATGACTAGAACAGGCAAGGTATATACACCAGAACACCTAGCTGAGTCCAGCAAACAGGCCTCTGGACGTCTCGTTGAAACCGTACCAAATGATCTCTGGAGAAAGATACAAGATAAGGAGTATTAGGTCATTGAGCAGTTGAACAAAACTCCGGCACAAATCTCCATCTTGGCACTTCTAGAGAGTTCTGAGGCACATAAAAATGGCTTGATGAAGATACTAAGTGAAGCTTATGTTCCCATCAACATAACAGGAGGCGAACTCACAGATATGGTGGGACAGATACTGGAAATCCATAAGCTCACCTTCCATGAAGATGAATTGCCACCAGAAGGACTTGGTCACAAAAAAGCATTGCACATCACCGCGCATTGCGAGAATCACTTTATCACCAGGATTCTAGCCGACGGGGGATCCAGCCTCAACATTTTTCCGTTGGTGACCCTCAGGACATTGGGCAAAGGGTTGCACGAGATCAAAGACAGGGCCATTAATGTCAAAGCTTTCGATTGATCTCAGAGGCCACCATTGGAGAAATCATCATGTGCCTGCAGATGGGGCCCACTTGGTTTGATGTTGAGTTCCAAGTCATTGACGAACCCGCATCCTACAACTTATTGCTAGGAAGACTTTGGATTCACGCTGTTGGAGCTGTGGCGTGAACATTCCATAAAGCCGTGAAATTTGTGTGGAATCATCAAGAAGTAATCATTCATGGTGATGGTAGCAACCCCATATACAGTCGCCAGGCTATCCCGATAATCGGAGGAAGAAGAAAAATAGGTGGACAAACATACCTTCACATCGAGTGAGTCAATGCCATAGACAAGGAAAAATGGTGGTATAGTAAAATTGAAAGCATTTTGAATTGGAGCGGGTATGAGCCCAGAAGAGGGCTTCGCAAGAATCTTCAGGGATCACCAAGCCCATCCATTTGAAGAAGCATGGGACTTTTTTTGGCCTGGGTTATGAATACACTTGGCAGGAATTCAAGGACTGGTCACCACCATGGCGCGGACCATACTATCCATTGGAATACCCCATACCTCAATTGGAGCAGACATTTCAGCCAGCCGACACTCTCTACGGGTTAGAATAAGATGAGACGCTGGCAGCCATGAAGAACCTGTTTCTGGAAGAGGATATGGATTGTTGTGTTACCTTCGAGGAGGAAGGGGAGGAAGGCCCTTCAATTTACGCTGCGAAGCGAGGGGAGCGCCTCACCAATTGTTCAATCAGGACCACCGTCGCTGTAGAGCCACAAGGTAGCAAGGCTAAACGACGCATATGCATCGCATTTTACTTTTTGTTGATTTTACTTTTCTGTATTGTCTTTACCTTTGAAAAGAGCTCCAATGTTTCAGACAATTATGAATTTAATTAAAGCATTTTCTAAGTTTATCTTTATATTTCGCTCTCATTTATTTTCTCTACCATTTACATTATTTCACACAGCATTACTATTACATATCTTGTTGATGAACCCATTACTGTAACTTGAAACGAGACAATGCGACAAACGGACATAGATTCAGAAGAGGATGAAATACCAGAAGAGGTTGTTAAAGAGGTAGAAAATTTCGAGAACAGACCTAAGTCTAATCTAGACGAAACCGAGGTCTTAATCTGGGATATGCCAAAAATACCAAGGAAACATGAATCATTGTGCACTTGTCACTGTCAGAAAAGGAAGAATACACAGAATTTTTGAAAGAGTATGAGGACATATTCCCCTGGTCATACGATGATATCACCGGTCTCAGCATGTCCATTGTGTCTTACAAGTTGCTGACAGATCAGGCATGCCCACCGGTGAAGCAGAAGCTCAAAAAATTTAAGAAACACATGAGTTTGAAAATCAAAGAAGAAGTTACAAATCAAGTCAAAGCCAGGGTTCTCAGAGTGGTAGAGTATCCAACATGGTTAGCCAACATTGAGTCGGTGCCAAAGAAGGATGGGAAGGTTAGAGTCTGTGTCGACTACCGGGATCTCAACCGGGCTAGTCTTATGAATGACTTTCCATTGCCAAATAAACACATATTGATCGACAAATGCGCCAAACATGGGCTGCAGTCGTTCGTTGATTGTTTTGCTGGGTACCATAAGATATGGATAGATGAAGAGGATGCAGAGAAAACAACGTTTATCACGCCATGGGGGATTTATTGCTATTGAATGATGCCATTTGAGGTTAAAGAAAGCAGGGGCTACTTACATGAGGGCCATAACTACCCTCTTTCATGACATGATACATAAGCATATCGAGGTATATGTGGACGACGTCATCATTAAATCCAGAAAAGTTGCAGATCACATGGAAGATTTGAGAAAATTCTTCAACAGACTGAGGATATACAACTTGAAACTAAAACCCTCCAAATGTGCACTCTGGGTCCCGGTCAGAAAATTATTGGGTATCGTTGTGAGTCGCCGAGGAATAGAACATGATCCCTCGAAGGTCAAATCTATTCAGAAGTTTCCACCACCGAGGAACAAGAATGATGTGATAAGTTTCCTAAGAAGACTCAATTATATCAGCCGTTTCATAGCTCAGTCCACCGTCATCTGCGAACCAATCTTCAAGATGCTGAAGACGGATGTTGCCGCTGAATGGACCGATGAATGCCAAAAGGCTTTTGATAGGAACAAGGAATATTTGTCTACACCTCCATTCCTAGTTCCACCTGAGCCCGGTAGACCTTTATTGATTTATCTCGTATTTTTGGATGGGTCATACGGTTGCATTTTAGGACAACATGATGAAACAAGGAGAAAGGAGCTAGCCAACTACTACCTCAGCAAGAAATTTACCCCGTACGGGGCTCGGTATTCCTTACTAGAGCGCAACTGTTGTGCTTTGACCTGGGTAGCGCAGAAATTGAGGCATTATTTCTGTCCTTAATCTACTTACCTTATATCAAGGATGGATCCGATGAAGTATAATTTCCAAAAGCCCATGCCCACTGGCAAGCTCGCCAAGTGGCAAATTTTATTAAGTGAGTTCGACATTGTCTATGTCAGGCAGAAGGCAGTTAAAGGACAGGCTTTGCCAGATCATCTCGCCAAGAATCCTGTAGGAGGAGAATATGAACCCCTAATAACGTATTTTCCCGGCGAGGAGGTAGCTTTCATTGGAGAAGATATTGCAGAATCCTATGAAGGTTGGAGAATGTTTTTTGACGGAGCCGTAAACTTCAAAGTAGTGGGTATAAGAGCGGTTCTGGTATCGGAAACTGGTTAGCAGTATCCAGTGTCCGCCAAGCTCAGATTCCAATGTACCAACAATATGGCCGAGTACAAAGCCTGCATCTTAGGGCTCAAACTGGCCATTGGCACGAATGTTCAGGAACTACTAGTAATCGGAGATTCGGACTTACTCATACATCAGGTCCGAGAAGAATGGGCAACCAAAAATTCCAAGATAGTCCCCTATCTATACCCTGTGCAAGAGTTGAGGAAATGATTCAGAAAGACGGAGTTCCAGCATGTTCCCAGAACAAAGAACGAGTTCGCCGATTCTTTAGCCACTTTATCATCCATGATCCAGCATCCGGATACAAATTTTATTAATCCTATTCCGGTCAAGATTCATGACCAGCCAGCTTATTGTGCTCATGTCGAGGAGGAAGCCGACGGTAAACCTTGGTTCCAAGATATCAGGGAATACTTAACAGCATGAGGGTACCCAGAGCTTGCCAAAGCTACTCAAAAACGAACACTTCGGAGGTTGTCCAATAATTTCTTTCACAACAGAGGAGTTCTGTATAGGAGGACTCCTGATTTGGACTATTAATGTGTGTCGAGGCAAAAGAAGCAACTAGAGTATTGGAGGAAGTGCACGCGGGAACTTGTGGGCCACATATGAATGGTTTCGTTTTGGCAAAGAAGACACTTCGAGCGGGCTATTTTTGGATAACTATGGAGACAGACTGCATCCAGTATGTCCGGAAGTGTCATCCTTGTCATATACATGCAGATATGATAAAGTTACCTCCAAACGAGCTCACTACAACGAGCTCACCATGGCCATTCGTTGCCTGGGAAATGGATGTTATTGGACCAATCGAGCCTGCCGCATCAATCGGACATAGGTTCATCTTAGTGGCAATGGATTACTTCATTAAATGGGTTGAAGCAGTAACCTAGAAAGTCATGCCAGACTTTGTCCGCAAGAGTATTTTCTATCGGTTCAGGATCCAAGAATCAATCATCACCGATAATAGTTCCAATCTCAACAATGACCTGATGAAAGTAATGTGTGAAACATTCAAAATCAGACATAAGAACTCTACAACTTACAGACCTCAGATGAACGAAGCTGTAGAAGCATCCAACAAGAACATCAAGAAGATACTAAGAAAATTGATCGAAAGCACAAGAAATGGCATGAGAAGTTATCAGTTGCCTTATTGGGTTACCGTGCTAAAGTTCGCACATCAACCGGGGCAACCCCTTACATGCTGGTTTCTGGAATGGAGGCGGTCATTCCCGCTGAGGTATAGATCCTATCCTTAAGGGTCATACAAGAGGTTGAATTGGATGATGCAGAATGGATCAAAAGTCTCTACGAGCAATTAGCCGTCATCGACGGAAAGAGGATGAACGTTGTCTGTCACGGTCAGTTATACCACCACAGGATGTCCAGAGCCTTCAACAAGAGAGTTTGACCAAGGAAGTTTACACCAGGGCAACTGGTTTTGAAGAAGATATTCCCACATCAAGATGAAGCCAAAGGGAAATTCTCTCCCAACTGGCAGGGTATGTACATGGTTCACCTGGTTATGACTTGAGGAGCCCTCATCCTTGCTGAAATGGACGGAGAAGTTTGGCCCAAACCAATCAACTCAAACACCGTGAAAAGATACTACATTTAATCATCACATTTTTCCTTGATGTAAATTGAACTACGCTTGTCCTGATTCCCCATTAAGATGGAATACGTAGGCAGCCCTATGGGTTCGGTCACATTATTAGCAAAATTCCATTTTTCCCGAGAAAATCTACCCAATAAACTGGGGTAGAGTTTTGAAGAAAGACCTTCAAAATTCTAAGGATTCAATTTTCAGTCATTCAGCACTGCCGTCAAACATCGCAGCCTAGTAAACTGGGGCAGAATTTTTGAGGAGGACCCTCAAAATTCTAGAGCAAGCAAGGTTGTCGTGTCTTGAACCACATTGCGGTTGTTGGTTCATCATAAAACAAAAAAAATTATTATTATTTTTTTTATTTATATATATATTTCCATCATGTTTGCTAAATCTTTTGCATTAAACCATTCGGATCAATAACGTTCAGCAACGCTACCCCAAATGGAATAGGGCGCCACCAGCCGAGAGATACGAACTAACCACCCCCTTTACAGAACTCATGATTTTTCTTTAGATGCAGGAATTCAGGATACAAATCGGCAATGCATGCGCATTACATAGCCGAAACTCTCCAAACAACTACTTACTTCGCAAAAGGTCTACTACCTACATCCAACATCTCCCCAGCATTCATGATATCGCAATCATCTACCAGCTAATAAAACCATTACTATCTCCTCATTTACGTTTCCGCATTGCATAAGGCTATTCTCTGCCTTCCAAGGTTAAGCTATACCTCAATCCTGCATAAGGCTACTCGTTGCTTTTCGAGACAAAGCTCTGTCTCCATCTTGCATTTTTGCATATGGCTACTCTCTACCTTCCGAGATTATGCTCTACCTCCATCTGCATAAGGCTATTCTCTGCCTTCTGAGGTTAAGCTCTATCTCCATCCTACATAAGGCTAATCTCTGCCTTTTGATACTAAGCTTTGTCTCCATCCTGCATTGCATAAGGCTTTTCTCTGCCTTGCGAGGTTAAGCTCTTCCTCCATCCTGCATAAGGCTATTTTCTGCCTTGCGATACTAAGCTCTGTCTCCATCCTGCATTGCATGAGGCAATTCTCTGCCTTACGTGGTTACGTTCTACCTTCGTCCTGCATAAGGCTACTCGCTGCCTTTCGAGACTAAGCCCTGTCTCCATCTTACGTTTTTGCATAAGTTTATTCACTGCCTTCCGAGGTTAAGCTTTACCTCCATCCTACATAAGGTTATTCACTACCTATCAAGACTAAGCCATGTCTCCATCCCGCATTTCATAAGGCTATTCTCTGCCTTCCGAGGTTAAGCTCTACCTCCATCCTTTATAAGGCTATTCACTGCCATTTGAGACTAAGCCGTGTCTCCATCCCGCATTGCATAAGGCTATTCTCTGCCTTCCGAGGTTAGGCTCTACCTCCATCCTGCATAAGGCTATTCGCTGCCTTTCGAGACTAAGCGCTGTCTCCTTCTGAGGTTAAGCTCTACCTCCCTTATTTGGTTGAAAAATTGCCACCCTGTTTCATTTGGCTGAAATATCGCCACCCTGCATTTTAAGATCTTGCTCGGCTGACACATCGCCACCCTTGCATTCATTCAGCTAAAATATTGCCACCTTTTGATGGGTTGTAATATCGCCAACTTATTCAAAGGCGTCATAGTTCGGAGGAACCATCTGCATAGCCCGATAACACCATTTCATGGCCTACGAATCTTTATTTTTATGCTCTTAATAGCCCAGGACGTCATAGTTTGAGGACGCCATCCTAATCGTCCGAATACAGCATTCATGGTCCAATGGGAACTTGCATCATATATAAATTATGCAATATATACGCACATCGACTCGTTGCAGGTACATCGTCTGGCTCACAGCTGTCTTAGCAGGAGCGATCCCGCTCCAGTCCTCCGCAGCCTGTCCAATCTCCAAACCCCTGTCGCATCTCAAACCATGTTGCGTCCGTCTTTTCTGAACCTCCATCGGCATATTCCGCCAAAGGTTCCTGAACTACAAATGGCCAGATTCCTGTAAAACCAGGGATATGTAGGCAGCTCAGAAACTAGAGCGCGTTCAAAACTCTCTTACAATCGCCAATTCCGGTCAAAATTGGCCTTCTTATCTTTACCCGACAACTCAATCATCCTCCTCGGGTAAAGAGGAGCAGCTGTTGATACCTAATTTTTTCCTATTTATTTCTTGCACCCAAAATGCTTTCAAAATAGTAGATATATACATATATAAGCATGCCTAGGAATTTTGGTATTTTTCCTTAATTGTTAAAAAAATTTAAAATCAATTTAATGACAACTTTTGACAATATAAAGGCTAAATATATTTCCAGATTATTATTTTTAGCGCACAATATGTTTTATTCTCATATTTATAACAAAACAAAATTTATGTAATTTTTTGCACATTGTTTTACAAATTTATTTGTATTTTTAAAAGCTAATTGCACAAAATTGCAATTGTAGCGTATTTTGCAATTTGCTATGTTTTATAGAAAATAATTTTTAATATTTTTAGATTAATCTTTATATGTTATTAAGTAGCTTTATGCTTTCAGTTTTGCTTTTTAAACTATTTTAGCTATTTTATAAAATTAATTGGAAAAAAGGCTATTTAAATTATAGCCATATTTTATTCAAAACATGGCCCAAATTTAACCACCCCCCCAGGTCAGGCGAATTAAACGACCCAAATTTCCAAATAATTCAACCCAGACCCATTGAAACTTACCCGCCCGGATCCCTCTTTAAATCGCGGCCGTTGATCATTAAAATCAATGTCCCACAACAGCCCTTTCCTTTTTAACCCAAGATCACCCTAACCCTACTCCCATTCTCTCATTCCTGCCGCCCTTGTATCCACCTCATCCCAAAAATGCTCTCAATCCCTCTCCAAACCCTAGCCCTTTCCGGCCATTTGCCGGCTTATCTTACCGGAAAATATGGCTTCCCAAACCTTGTACAACCTATGCTCACTCCCACTCCCTTCTATGGCTCCTTTTTTCAAGGATCAAAACCAGACCTTGAAAGTCTCCGGTTCATAAGACCTCTGATTCGAGTTTTATGGCTATTTTCGGCCTCTCTCCGGCGATCTCTAGCTTTGTCAGTCTGTTTCCAACTCAAAGCTCGTCTGTTCCAGGCCTGTCTCATTTTCCTGGAAACCCTAATCTTCGAGGTTTCTCCTCTTATTTTCTTTAAGATCTTCTTAGGATCTGTGAATGCTAAGTGTTATTTTATGTTTGTCGATTTTACCTTTCAAAATTGTTTGTATTCCTAAAACTAGGTTTTCTCGGATTTTTCTTTTCTTATCTACTCTACTGTGATTTATTTTCTTTGCTATGACTTTTGGATGTTTTACCTGTGATTCCATGTAATGTTTTGCCTAGGTTTTATCCGATTCATTTTTTTAACTTCTCTACTGGGATTTCTTTAGTTCTTACTATGACTCTCGAATGTTTTCCTCTACCTAGGGTTTCTGGTAACTCTCTATTGTATTTTGCTTTCTGCTAGTTTTTGTGTCCTCTCTAAGTTGGTTTACCTGAGTGTTCTTTCACTTTCTTCTTTACACTGTGAAATGTTAGGAAACCCTAGACTTTGGGGTTTTCGACTTTGTGCGTGCTGCTTATCTGATTCTAAGACCCTAATGTGTTTGAGTTTCTTTCACGCTTCTGAGTTCTTGCTAAGATTTGCATTAACTCTAATCCATTTCGTGCCATGCTTTTCTGCTTTCTGATTATGTGACTACTCTGCCAGTTCTAGCCTCGCCTGCTTAAATTTGTGCATCTCTTTATAGTCATATTTTCCTTTCAAATAACCCTAACTTTTGGGGTTTTGATTTTTTTTTACAAACTTATTCGATTCTCTGACCTACACTTGTTTTCGGACTGTATTCGAATACATGTTCCCTTGATTCCCTATGTAATTGATGATTTAGTTTTCCTTATTTGTTAAACCACGCATATTAAAAACCCTATACGTGTTTACCCTCTGTTTTTCAACCCATTGTTGATTTTCTTTCAAAATTTGGAACTCTATTTATTTACCCTAAGTCTGAATCCCTTAATTAAAAGGAAACCTTTCCCTAATCGATTTTGATTGATACTAATTTATTTTCCTGCCTTCTTTACTACTTAATTTCAAGCTGTAAAACTCCCCCACCTCTCTTCAATACAGACACATAAAAAAGAACATTTTTTTCTTACGTTCAGCATCTAAAAAACTCTCTTTTCTTCCCTTCTCTTCTTTGTTAGTAAGTGTGTTGCTTGTGTTAAGAAAAGGTTAACTATAAGATCCTATTTGTTCTATTTGTATTGTTGTTTGAAACTTGCAACTGGTAGGTTCCATGATTTAAATACCTCCTCCAAACTATGTGTTTACTTATGCTTTTCATATGTCTATTTGTGCTCTATTTTTGTACATCATGCAATTGAACTTCAGCATCTTACACCTATTCCCCACATTCTACTATCTTTAATTTTGTTATTTTCCTGCACATCCTTACCCCATAGTCCCATGTGTTTAATTCTGTTATGTTTGGTATTTGTTACCTTCCTACACATCCCTTTCCCCAAACCCCTTTCTGATTAACTATGTTCTGTTTTATGCAAATTCTTTCATACTTGATCACTTTCACGACCCTTTGTTGTATGTGAGTGTTGTTTTGGACTAGAGTGGTACCCTATTGCCACCTCTTGTTTAGAACCAGATTGTTCTCAACTTATACTCAAAGTAATCTCACTCCCTAAACCCCCCATTATGTGTTGAGCTTTGACTCAGGTCTGTTGGTGCCCTAATCACCACACATGCCTAAGTCTGACTTCTTTCAAGTCTCCTCTTACTTGTTAAACCATTTAAAGGGCCAGGGGTGTGCCACTCCTCTTCATGGCTAGGTATGACCACATTTGCAATTGTTATCCTCTAATCCTTCACATTTACACTCATTCTTAGTCTCTTAAGCGCTGCCCCCCTTTGGTCATCCATGCCTTGGGACCGTTGAGCTCCATCTGATCTCGGCTGCCTTAGGGCTGGTACTTCTACACTGCACTATTCTGTTACTCTAAGTTATTCACGGTGTTAAGCACTGCCGGGAATCCCTGGAAATCTTTGGAACTCTGAAAACACCTTGAGTATGAGAAGGCCTTGGAATCTGGAATCGGGATTTGGTAAAATGCATGGGTTTGGACATTAAAGTTTCTTTGAGTTTCTTCGGGCATGTTGTAGTTCTGATGTATTTATTTTATTCTCTTTTTGTCCTTTCTTTTAAGTTTTGTAATAATTGGTAAAACGATTTGGGGATATTCGTTAAAGGGTGTGGGAAGTGCTTTACTATTTCTACATATGTCAAATGGTAGAAATCATGTTCATAGGGTTCTATGCTTAAATCATTTATAAAGCATGCATATAGGACTTGCATATTTTCATAATCAAACGATTATAGAAATCCTAACTATAGGACTTACATACTTTCATAATCAAATTCATATTGAAATCCTGCCTATAGCATTTGCATACGCGATTGGCGAGCTGTAGGGTTAAACGTTCAATTATTTCATTAACCAATTTTAAAATCAGTAGCATAGACATCATCATGCCTATAGGATTGACTGTCAAACTCGCCTTATTCTCAAACTGTTAGTAATGCATGCGTGTCTCAAGTCTGTGTTTTAAAAACAAATTCTGATTTCCAACGGTCTTTGAAATAAAGTTCTGCCCAAAGTATTTTCTATGAAACAGTCTTCTAGAATAATCTACCTGCTCAAAAGCTTCTGCATAAAACTACTCTGCCCCAACGTTTTTGAAACATATGTGCAACTCGTTTTCTCCTCAAATATGTTTGTTTATTTTAAACCTTTTCTGCATATTTTATTTATATTGTCCGCTATTTTTTTTTCAAGTCTTTTATTTCTCCTACTAAAACTCCCCTGTTTTCTCAAATAAAACAATTCCTGATAACATGCCCGGGGAGCTCGACACAGATTTTCTATCCAGCTTTATGTGTTTAACTAACACCATTCGCGATCAGCTTTAATCTTAAGACCGAACCTGTATTTGTAAGCATGCTATACTAATTGCTGCTATGGTTTACGGGGTTTATATGAGCCTTTGAATTTCTGATTTGCATACCCTTATATGTTATTTGTTTTGATTGACGCTTAGTATTTTTGCCTTTGAAAATTCCATATATGCCCTATCTTTCTCTCCCTCTCTTAAGTTTTGAATTCCTAATACCCCGGAACTAATAGGTTTGGACGGGTATTAGCATGCAATAAGCAAACGAGACCAAACGATACCTTAACGGGGTGGGAAGGGTAGAATATGGAGATGATGACGATGCGATAATACCATAAAGAGACCCCTCTTTGGGAATATGTGCGGGATATTGTATCAAATGATTCATATATAGTCAAGCCTAGGACCTCTTTCTCTTTACTTGCTTTAGTTAAACAGTTTTCCTAATGTAATGCTTTTCAAATAAGTTCTCTCTTCTACTTTTATCTAAACTATGCCTTTCCCCTTTTCAATTCCTAAGTTGCTTGAATATTTATATGCAAAACTTACTTATTTACTTGCCTTGTCTCTCATTAAGTCACAATTAGCACGGCCGGGAACCACACTAGTGGATCTTGAGGGGTGCCTAACACCTTTCCCTCGAGATAATCTCAAGCCCTTACCCGAACTCTGATTTTCTTTTCACAAATACTCTCTTCTTCTTAAAAGTGTTCTATTGCACTATAATCATTAGGTGGTGACTCTTCAACTTCCAATACCCAAATCCCAAACATGAATAAGAGTTCTTTTGTCCATAATGCCGTATAACCGATTTCGCTTCTTTTTAGTATTCGAAAAAGGGGGTGTTGACAGTCCTCATCACCTGTGATAGAATAGAATAACAGAAGTTTAGTACTCGAATCCACAAGTTCGCACGATAAGAATTTCAAGAATAAGAAGTTTTCCTAAAGCTTCTGCAACCTCTCGAGGATAAATACAGACATCTCCATACCGATACGCGAGACTCTACTAAACCGGCTCATGACTTGCGAGACCTATATAACCTAGGCTCTGATACCAACTTGGCACAACCCCAAACCCCCGTCATAATGGCATCCAACACATTTCAAGGCAGGCCGGACCAACTATCAACCACAACCCATTTCCTTACAAGATTCATCATCACCTAACACAGTTAATTACCAACTAAGCAAAATAAATGTCTAAATAGCGAGTTAGATATGCGGAAGTCAAGAGATAATACTACCACATAGCACACACTGATCTGGTATCACAAGTCTCGAGCCTCTAATACCAGTTCAACAACCTACTACATAGACAGTCTAGGAAATACGGAAAATAAAAGGATAGAAGGGAGAAACCACGGCTGCGGATACTATGCAGCTATCTCGATATCCCCGACAATGCAAATCCGCTGGAAAGCCCTCACTCAGCCGTTGAAAGCTTCAATAGCTTTCCTCTTCGTTTCAGTAGAGGAATCAATTCTAAAAATATGTTAAATAAAGATGGATTTTATTTTATCTTAGAGAGTAAAACTTCAGAAGCAAACATGTTGATGCAACAGTATACATGTATATGAGCATGAAGTCTAGATTGAATTAAAATATGGATATCCTTGTCGTTTGGCCCATATTTCATTTGATTTAGTTTAGCAGTAAATTCCTTGAAGTAAAACCAAGTCTCTGATGTCATGCTCTCTATGTTAGTATTCCCCCCTGGACTGCCCGGGTTTATAACCACTGGGCCTAATAGTGGCCCATCTGCATAATACTAGACCAAATACTTTTGGCCTTGTAATTAATCTTACCCAATTAAGTCCATGGGACTCCATCTTGAGCCTCAGGTCCTGCTGGATATCTATTTAGGCATGTCCCAAGGCGCAGGCTTGAGACCATTTTACAGACAGCAATGACAATAACAACAATCAAGTATAGTCCCAAAAAGTGGGGTCTGGGGAGGGTAATATGTATACGAGCCTTATCCCTACCCGAAAGGGCAGAGAGGCTGTTTCCAATCGACCCCCGGCTCAGTGATGGAAAGGAAAAACAAAAACAAAAACAAAAGAGCATTAGTAACTCCAGCAGAAATAGCGTAAATAATTATCTAAACATAAGAACCATAAATAAAATAGCATGCAATAATATCAGACAATAACTACCATAAATAACTACCATAAGGGAGACACAATCCAATGCACAAATCATCTATGGATAGACCTGCCAAGCCTCGCCCAACCCCGGGTAAGGAGTAAGAAAAACTCTAGGAGCCCCTATCCTACAACCCTGATAGTAGACCTCCAGACGTTGCTATCAAGGGCCATGTCCTCGGAAACCCGCATTCTAGCCATGTCATGCCTAATCACCTCTCCCCAATACCTCTTAGGCCTCCTTCTGCCTCGCCGTACGCCGACCATCGCCAGCCGCTCACAACTCCTCATCGGGGCATCAGGACTTCTCCTCCGCACATGTCCGAACCACCTCAACCTTGCTTCTCGCATCTTCTCATCCACCGGGGCCACTCCCACCTTCTCTCGAATAACTTCATTCTTAACCTTATCTAACCTGGTGAGCCCGAACATCCACCTGATCATGCTCATCTCCTCAACCTTCATTTTCTGAACGTGAGAGTTCTTCACTGGCCAGCACTCCGCCGCATACAACATGGCAGGTCTAACCACAGCTCTATAAAATTTCCCCTTGAGTTCTGTGGAACTTTCTTGTCGCACAGGACTCCTGATGCAAGCCTCCACTTTGACCACCCCGCTCCTATTTGATGAGTGACGTCCCCGTAAATCTCTTCGTCCCCTTGAATTACCGACTCAAGATATCTGACACTGTTTTAAAAAATAAAATCGGATAGCCTCCGTTCTTCTTGGGCTGGCTTCGAGGCCCAACATGCTAAAAGTCTCATCGCGTTATTAGAATTGTGGGTGGAATTTAGATGTAGGTTTGGGCATTCCAATCTAAGTAACGAACTTGAATAAAGCGGTCTTCAATAACAGAGATCCCTTTGTATAAGCTCCCACTTGAATTTGTGGGCAGAATTTTTGAATAGTACTTAATAAATAATGTTAATCAATTAGGCCCTTTAGAGACAATACTTAATAGAAAATTATAGTTCTTTTAGATTGACCTTTAAAATAAAATGAGGTGTGCCACGCCAAACAAAATTCATATACTGCGTAGCCCTCTTTAAATACTCACATTAAAATACTTAGGAATCGGGACGTGCCATTTAGCGAATTTTCATGGCCTCCCGCAATGTTAATAAAACGTTAGTCACTTTAGGCGCGTTCTTTAATAATTTTTCCTTCCTAAATTTGGGTGTGTATTCTATGTGACCCAAATCCAAATCTCAAAATGTTAAATAAAATATGTTAAGGATTCTGGTGCATTTCATGTGACGTGATCCAAAAACATATTTTAAACGACGTTCAATTTCCTTAAAATTAATTAAAATTGATTATTGCATGATGCTACTGACTCCTTCTTATTTTGCTTCAATTCCATATAATATTTCAGCCTCACATGACATGTAGAAAATGAGTCAAAGTTGATCAATATTGGAAGAGATGATGAAACACAATATGATCTCATGAATACCAGTACTCTAGTTTAGTTTAAACTCATATTATAACTGTATTATGTGAACGTTATATGATTTGTACTAATTGGACTGTATAAACTATTTTCAGACGTGTATGAGTGTTAGGAGTATGGTACTAGCTGTAAATGTCTAGTTTTAGATTATCATATGATTTTAATCACTGAACATTACATATTATCTTAGTAACTTCACAAAATTATTTTTTGCCTCATTTTAGTACATGAACCAAGTGTTAATTACCGAAAATTTCCGACGTCATAAAATGACACGTCAATACATTTTTAGTTTCTATTTATCTCGAAAATACGAGTAACAATTAAATTTAATTTGTGGTTTTAAAGATATGAGATTTAGTTCAATACTAATTAATAATCAAGAAATATAAAGTAAAAATGAAAAGAATAAGTGAATCAAACCAGTATTACTTTGCAATATTGACCTCGAGCTCAATGACCTTGAGATGAACCAAAAACAATAAAGTAAGAACAATAAAGATAAAGGACAATTCTGATGAACAATGAGCGAAAAAATAAGATAGTATATTTTTTGCCAATGATTAGATGATGTTTACAAATGATTGGGGTCCCCTTTATATAGGATGTGAACCCTAAAAATGGTACATTTCTAGTTACAATAGAGAATCTTATTGGAACAGCGGTATAACCGCCTAGTATGAATTTGTACTAATACGTACAAATAAACTCCGAAATTTACGACATGATCTTGGGGACACGGCGAGAATCTTATCCTTCTGTAACAAACTTATAACGGCATTGTCTCAGAGCCGGTCGTGCTTGGCTCCGACGTTCCTCGTGCACTTCGAATCTCGGGCACTGCATTCTGTCTTCAAGCTCAGGTCTAGTCCATCGAATTCGGACTCGACCTTACCTAAACCCGGGCTTGAATCGGCTACTCGAACCCGGAAGATCGAGCATACCAGATTTTGACCATATACAGTTTCTTTTATGAATCCAGCTTGTATGTAAAAATGCATTCCTTGAGTATCCTTGAAGGACTATTATTCCATCAAAAACGTTGAGTTACTGCTAAATGCTATGGCAGATTTTTCAATAGAACGACCACAAAAATCATAGTTCTACAGAAATTTTCATGCACAAAATTGTTGAAATCTCTATAGTTCCTTTACTTTTCATAGTATAAATTATGCAAACTCTATAGTTGAAATCATAGTATTATGCAAACTCCTCAAATCATCATTGAAATCTCTATAGGTCCTTCAACTTCTTTGAGTTCACCTTCCTTCCAATTAGCTATCACCATATCATCATTTTCCCTTCTCATGAATTTCTAAACCATAATAGCTAAGACATTTAAATTTGTTGCCCAAAAAGAAAGAGAATATTCATCATCGCGGCCGGCCAGAAGTTAAACGGTGGTGCAATCTCGTATCGAGGAGTGTATTCTCCCGCTGTGTGAAACAATATTCAATTTCAAAATCAAACAACCGGCATCGATAACATGCCGATATGAGCCCATGTCTCGATATATATGTTTGATAATCAAAGATAAACTCGAGTAGGTAAAAAAGGACTGCAGCTGGGAGAAAGAAAACATAGTGAACCCTTCCCATAAAGAGAACATAACTACTCATAAAGAAGAGTATCTATCACGATCCAAAGCCCGGTCATGATGGCGCCCAACAATAATTGCTAGGCTAGCCCGACCATTAAACACTCTCAACCCAAGTACGAAAATCCATTACTAATTAATAGAGTTAAATTTTCAGATAATATAGTTCAAACCAGAGATAATAGATAGAAATAATACGAAAAATCATAAGCAATATCAATACAACTCCCAACAGATCTAGGGTCATGAGTCTAGAGCCTCTAAATACAACTGAGTAGACAATAAAAACAAATGAGGGTCTAAGATGCGGGAAGAAATGACAGGGGAGGAGTCGGGTCATACGGACGACTGGCAGCTACCTCGACAACTTCGGGATAAATCTGAAAACAACAACAGTACGACTAAGCTCCCGATGCTCCTGAATCTGCACACATGGTGCTTGGAGTAAAGTGAGTACTTCCAACTTAGTGGTAGTAGACATATATAATGACTAAAAGTAAGAAATCTCGAAAATACCACAATGTAAAGCTGAGACTTAAAACTTAGCACATTTAGCGGTGAAACAACAACAAATCAAAAACCGATAGACAAATAGATATCAATGCATGAATGCATTGCAATGCACATGACCGCTGCGGCGGACAACCCGATCCATTTGGGTACCTGTGCTCACTGTGGGGTTTCAGACTCCGGAGGAGCTCCTTCAACCCAAGAGCAATATAATCATAGTATTCGCTGCGGCGTGCACCCCGATCCACAATCAGACCAGTTTTATGCATGCAAGCCACACGAGCACAGTCAAATCAATCATTTTTCAGTTCCAACTATCAGGAATATAGCTTAAGTGATTAAAACCTTAGAAATTTACTAATCATTTCTAGACAGTGTTTAACTCAGGACTGATATCATGAAAACACCCTCAACATCATGGAAACAGTGGCAATAAACCCAAAGGAATCCAAATAATCAGCATGCAGCCCAAATATGCTCATAACAATCCAAGTAGGATGTTTACAATTCAATTTCTAGTCAATAACACATTATGAACATCACTCGGACGGACTAATCCATAGTCCCCGTCCACAAGCGTCCCCGCACTCATCGTAGAGTACGTGTCTCCCCTCAATACAGCGTCACGGTGTGATATACCGGGGTTTCAAACCCTGAGGTCATCATCTACATCTATTACTCACCTCAAAACAGCCGAAGACTAGCCCACAATTCCCTTTCCTCTCATATCGACCTCCTCGTGTGTCGAATCTGGCCAAAACAACAACAAATACATTACAATAGGCTAATAGAACACAACCCAACTGAAAGACTCGAAAAATACAAAAAATTGCGAAGTTGGCAAAACCCGAGCCCCGGGCCCACTTCTCAAAAAATTACAAAATTGCCATCACCGGGCTCCTCGTCTCACCACGAGTCTATACATATCAAAATTACCAAAGTCGGACTTCAATTGCTCCCTCAAATACCAAATTTTTATTTCAAAACCCAAGCCATAATTCTTCAATTTTTCACCCAAATTCTAAGCATTAAATGTTGATTCTTCAATAAAATAGGGTTTCTAGGTCAAAAGACTTACCTCCAATCACTTCCCCTCAAACCCTCTTTAATTTCTACCAAAAAGCTCTTGAGATGGCCAACAATGGAGGAAAATAATGATTGGGTCGCTCATGAAATATTTAATAAAACCTCATTCTGCCCAGCTATGTCCTACTATACGAATGCAAGACCCCCTCGCATTCACAAAGCACAAGAATTCCTCAGAAAAAATTAACCCTTTCGCAAACGCGTCACTCCACCCACGAACGCGATACTTGAACATCTGATACTATGTGAATACGATCCTTCAACGCAAATGCGAGGCTCAACGATCCCCTCTTACGCAAACGCGACTTCCACGTCACGAATGCACTGAACAACCTAGGCAGGACCCCCAGGCCCTTCTATACGAACGCGAAGAGACTACCGCGAACACGATGACCCAAGACATCACCACTACGCGAATGCGATTACCCCTCCGCGAACGCGGAGCACAAGGGTGGTCTGCAACTGCTATTGTTATTCTGTAATAAAAAATCCTAAGTCCAAACTTCACGTTTAACCATCTGAAATCACCCCGAGGCCTCTGGGACCTCAACCAAATACACCAACATTCCCAAAACATCATACGAACTTATTCCAATCATCAAATCACGTCAATCAACACTAAAATCATCAATTCCCCACTGATTCAAGCCTAAGTTTCTTCAAAACTTCCAAAACACACCTTAAATCAAAAACCCAACCAAACAATCTCCAATGACCTAAATATTTTTGCACACATATCCAAAATCACCTAACGGAGCTACTGCAACTCTTGGAATTCCATTCCGACCCTCGGATCAAAATTTCACCTATCAACCGAAATTCGGCAAAATTCAAACTTTGCCAATTCAAGCCTAATTCTACACCGGACCTCCAAATTCAATTCTGATCACACTCCTAAGTCATAAATCATGCCCCTAAGCTAACCGATTCAACAAAATTCACATCCGAGCCCTCTAAGTAAATAGTCAACTTCCAGTTGATCTTTCCAAAACAAGCTTTCCTTTAAGAGACTAAGTGTCTCATTTCCATCTAAAACCAATCCGATTCTACCCGATCAACTCAAATACCGATATTGAAACATATAGAAGCATAATATGAGGAAAACGGGGCGGTAACTCACATGACGACGAGCTGGGTCGTTACATCCTCCCCAACTAATAGAAATGCTCGTCCTCGAGCGGATTAAGAAACATACCTGAAGTCTCAAATAAGTGAGGATATTTGCTCTGTATCTCCTGCTCGATCTCCCAAGTTACCTCCTCCACGAGCCGACCTCTCAACTGCACCTTCACCGAAGCTATCTTCTTAGATCTCAACTTTCGAACCTGACGACCCAAAATAGCCACTAGCCCCACATCATAAGTCAAGTCCTCATCCAGTTGGATCGTATTGAAGTCTAACACACAAGACGGGTCCCCAGCATACTTCCGGAGCATAGAAACATGGAACACCCGGTGAACCCCCGACTGGGTGGCAAAGCAAGCATATAGGCCACCTCTCTAATCCTCCTAAGTATCTCAAAAGGTCCAATGAACTGTGGACTCAGCTTCCCTTTCTTTCCAAACCTTATAACACCTTTCATAGGTAAAACCTTCAACAAGACCTTATCGCCCACCATATAAGATACATCTCGGACCTTCCGGCCGCATAACTTTTCTGACGTGACTGCGCTGTTCGAAGTCTCTCCTGGATCACTTTCACCTTCTCTAAGGCATCCTTAACTAACTCTCTCCCCAATAGTCTAGCCTCGCCGGGCTCAAACCAACTAATAGGAGATCTACACCGTCTTCCATATAAGGCCTCACACGGCGCCATCTGAATACTGGATTGATAGTTGTTATTGTAAGCAAACTCTGCAAGTGGCAAGAACTCATCCCTAGAAACTCCAAAGTCAATAACACAGGCACACAACATGTCCTCCAATATCTAAATAGTACGCTCAGACTGTCCATCCATTTGAGGATGGAACGTTGTGCTCAACTCTACCTATCTACCCAACTCTTGATGAAAAGTCCTCCAAAACTAGGAAGTAAACTGAGTACCCCTATCTAAGATATTGGAAACTAGGACCCCATGCAACCGAACAATCTTCCGAATGAAAATCTCTGCTAACCGCTCCGAAGAATAGGTAGTACACACTGGAATGAAGTGCGCGGACTTGGTCAGCCTATCCACAATCACCCAACTCAAATCAAACGTCTTCGAGGTACCAGGGAGAACACTCACAAAATCCATAGTAATCCTCTTCCATTTCCACTCCGAAATATCCATCCGCGGAAGTACATCAACGGGCATCTAATGCTTATATTTGACCTGCTGACAGTTCAGACACCAAGCTACATCACTCACAAAATCCTTTTTCATTCTCCTCCACCAATAATGTTGTCTCAAATCCTGATACATCTTTGCAACACCCGGATGAATGGAATACCGCGAGCTATTGGCCTCCTCTAATATTGGGCACGCAAATCCGGCCCTGTATCTACATCACACCATAATCACAAATAGCCACATCTCTGGCATCATCATGCTGGACCATGTCTTTCAGGACAAGCAAATGCGGGTAATCATACTGGCACTCTCTAATGCGGTCATACAAGAAAGAGCGAGAAACCACACAAGCCAACACCCGACTAGGCTCAGAAATATCAAATATGACCATCCGATTGGCCAAAGCCTGGACATCAACTGCAAAGGGCCTCTCCCCAACTGGAATGTACGCCAAACTGCACGTACTAACTAACTTTCAGCTGAAAGCATCAGCCACTACATTGGCCTTCCCCATGTGATACAGAATGGTAATATCATAGTCCTTGAGTAACTCAAGCCACCTCCGCTGCCTCAAATTAATATCCTTCTGCTTGAACAAGTGCTGAAGACTGCGATGTTTCGTGAACACTTCACAAGATACGCCATATAAATAGTGCCTCCAAATATTCAAGGCATGAACTATAGCAGGCAACTCCAAATCATGAACATGGTAGTTCTTCTCATGAGGCTTCAATTGACGAGGAGCATAAGCAATAACTCTACCATCCTGCATCAATACACAACCGATCCTAACTCTCGAAGCATCACAATACACCGTGTAAGAACCTAAAGCTGATGGCAATACTAAAAGCGGAGCTGTGGTCAAAGCTGACTTGAGCTTATGAAATCTCTCCTCGCACTCATCCGACAACACAAATGGAATATTCTTCTGTGTCAACTTCATCAAAGGCGAAACAATAGATTAAAATTCCTGAACGAACCTGCGATAATAACCCGCCAAATCGAGGAAACTCTGACTCAGTGGCTGAGGACGGTATATGCCAACTATGCACTGCCTCAATCTTCTTTGGATCAACCTGAATACCATCACTGGACATCACGTGTCCTAGAAAAGCCACAGAACAAAGCCAGAACTCACACTTGGAGAACTTTGCATAGAGCTTCTCCTCTCTCAGCCTCTGCAATACCACCCTCAAATATTGTGTGTGCTCCTCTTGGCTACGCGAGTACACCAGGATATCATCAATAAACAGAATCACAAATAAATCCATATACGACCGAAATATACACTGTTCATCAAGTGCATGAATGCGGCTGGGGAATTAGTCAATCCGAATGACATCACTAGGAACTCATAGTGCCTACATCTCATCCTGAAAGTCGTGTTCATAATGTCTGAATCCCTAATCGTAAACTGGTGCTAGCCTGATGGGGGATCGATCTTTGAGAATGCCTTCGACCCCTGAAGCTGGTCAAAGAAATCCTCCATACAGGGTAGTGGATAATTATTCTTCATTGTCACCTTGTTCAACTGTCTGTAGTCAATGCACATTCTCATTGTGACATCCTTCTTCTTTACAAATAAGACCGGTGCACCCCACAGAGACACGCTCGGGCGAATAAACCCCTTATCCATGAGTTCCTGAAGCTGCTCCTTCAACTCTTTTAACTCAATTGGTGCCATACGACAGTGATGAATAGAGATGGGCTGAGTGCCTGGCACCAGATCAATACCGAAATAAATATCCCTGTCCGGAGGCATGCCCGGCAGGTCTGCTGGGAACACACTAGGGAAATCCCTCAAGACGGGAACCAAATCAAGACTAGGAGTCTCAGCTCCAACATCCAAGTACGATAAAAAACCTTTCCTAACCATCCGCTTGGCCTTTAAGAAAGAAATCACCATGTTGCGCACATAATCAGTCATACCTCGCCACTCGATCCTCGGAACACCCGGAATATCCAACATAACAGTCTTGGCATGACCGTCCAGAATAGCATGGTACGGAGATAGCCAATCCATACCCAGAATTAAATAAAAATATACCATGCCCAATAATAACAAGTCAACTTGGGTGTCTAGACCCCCAATAGTCACCATACACGATTGATATACATGATCCACAATAATAGTATCACCCACCGGGGTAGATACGTGCACAGGCAAGGCAAGACAACCACGGGTCATACCCAAATGATGAGCACAATAGGAAGATACATTGGAATAGGTAGATCCGGGATCAAAAACAATAGAGGCATCCATGTGGCAGACTGAGATAATACTTGTGACAACAGCATCTGATGCAATAGCGTACCTCCTATCTGGAAGAGCATAGAATCAAGCCTGACCACCGCCAGTCCGGGGCAACCTTTGGCTACCTGGCCCCCACCCTTAGCTGACTGAGTGTGTGCCGATAAAATAGGAGTAGAAAATGAGGGTTGATCCCTCCGCTGAGACTAACTACCACGAAGTCAAGGACATGTCTCCTCATGTGACCAAACTCACTGCACTTGTAGCAATGACCGGGAGCTAGAGATGGGGACTGAAGGGAACCCCTCACAATATATTAACCCTAGGTTGAAGAGACAGGAGTATTAATCTGAGATGGAAGGGTACTAAGTGAAGACTGGCCCTTCTGATAACCCTGATGACCACGGCCTGAAGAAGCCCCATTGGACTTTGTACGACCTGACTGAAGAGGTCTGAAGGAATGACCTTTGCTACACTAGAACCGGCCCCTAGATGGAGCACCACTGAAGCTACCTGAACATCGAGGAATTTTGGACTCCCTCTCCTCACGCATCCGACGACAATCTGTCTCAATCTGACGAGCCATATCAACTACCTCCTCAATTGAGGCGGCCACAACCCTCTCTCAAGTCATCAAAATGCGGATAGAATAGTTGAGGCCATCCACAAACCTCATAATCCTCTCCCCATCTGTCAGGATCATCCAAGTAGCTTGTTGAGATAGCTGCGTAAACCTCAACTCATACTGGGTCACAGTCACGTCCCCCTGAATCAACCACTCAAACTGACGACGCAGCTCCTCTCTGTGAGACTACGGTACATACTTCTCCAGAAAGAGAGTGGAGAACTGCTTCCAAGTAAGGGGCGCTGCTCCAACAGGCCTACGCCTCTCAAACTCCTCCCACCATGTAAATGCATGCCCTGAGAATTGGGAAGTAGTAAAAGCCACTCCACTCGACTCCAATATACCTGCAAGCATACCCTGACACTTGTCTAGAAATCCCTAAGGATCCTCGCCCTCAGTATCAGTGAATGTCGGAGGCTGGAGCCTACCGAACCTCTCCAGTCGATGTTGCTTGTCATCTAGCATAGCTAGAACCACAAAGTCTGGAGCTGGTGCGACTGGTGCAACTGGTGCAATTGCGGGAACTGGTGCAACTGGCTGATCTAGGGCTACTCCGAGTGTCTGCAATCCCTGAACACCCTGCTCGGGTGTGCGAGAAGCAGGGGTCTGTTGACCACCCCTGGTCTGAGAAGTAGTTGTTGCAGTAGTGGCTGAGACGGTCTGAGCCATGCCAATGCAGATGGATAAAATCTGAGCTAAAGCCTCCTGGAGACCAGGAATCACATTGGGCACTAATAGTGCCAGAACAGGTGCTGTTGGAGCATCTACAGCTGGAGGCTGGTCCTGAACCTAAATAGTTGGTGGATCTACAAGTGCTGCCCTCGCTGGTATGCCTCGACTACGACCACGACCATGGCCTCTAGCGGGTAGCAATGGTGATCGTCCGTCATGTCCGGTAGTACGGGTTCTCTCCATCTGCGAGATAACATAGTACAAAGTTTAGGTCTTAGAACAACGAAGCTGCACGATGAGAGTTCGAGAATATGATGTGTTTCCTAAAGGTTATGTATCCTATCGAGGATAAATACATACATCTCCGTGCCGATCCGCGAGACTATATTAACCGGCTCATGACGCATGACGCCTTGTAATCTAGGCTCTGATATCAACTTGTCAAGACCCCAATCCCGGTCGTGATGGCGCCCAACAATAATTGCTAGGCAAGCCCGACCATTGAACACTCTCAACCCAACTACGAAAACCCATTAATAATTAATATAGTTAAATTTTCAGATAATATAGTTTAAAGCAGTGATAATAGATAGAAACAGTACCGAAAACCATAAGCAATACCAATACAACTTCCAACAGATCCGGTGTCATGAGTCTAGAGCCTCTAAATGCACTGAGTAGCAAATCAAAACAAATGAGAGTCTTAGATGCGGAAAACAAAATGATAGGGGAGGAATCGGGTCCTGTGGGCGCCTGGCAGCTACCTCGACAACTCCGCGATAAATCTGGGAACAACAACAATACGACTAAGCTCCTGATGCTCCTGAATCTGCACACATGGTGCAGGGAGTAAAGTTAGTACTTCCAACTCAGTGGTAATAGACATATATAATGATTGAAAGTAAAAAATCTCAAAAATACCACAATGTAAAGCTGAGACTAACAACTTTGCACATTTAACACTGACATAATAGCAAATAAATACTGATAGACAAATAGATATCAATACATGAATGCAATGCAATGCACATGACCGCTGCGGCGTACAACTCGATCCATTTTGGGTACCCGCGCTCACTATGGTGGTTCAGACATCGGAGGGGCTCCTACAGCCTAAGCGCAATATCTTTGTAGCATTCGCTGCGGTGCACAGCCCGATCCACAATCGGTCTAGTTATATGCATGCAAGCCACACTGGCACAGTCAAATATACCATTTTCAATTCCAATTATCAAGAATATAGCTTACATGATTAAAACCTTAGAAATTTACTAATCATTTCGAGACAGTGTTTAACTCAGGACAGATATCATGAAAACATGCTCAACATCATGGAAACAGTGACAATAATCCCTAAGGGATCCAAATAATTAGCACGCAGCCAAAATATGCTCATAACAATCCAAGTAGGAAGTTTACCAATCAATTTCTAGTCAATAACACAGTAGGAACATCACTCGGACGGACTAAGCCATAGTCCCCATCCACAAACGACCCTGCATTCACCATGGAGTATGTGACTCGCCTCAATACATCGTCACAGTGTGATATACCGGGGTTTCAAACCCTCAGGTCATCATCTATATTTATTAGTCACCTCAAAACGGACGAAGACTATCCCACAATGCCCTTCCCTCTCGTATCGACCTCCCCTCGCGTCGAATCTGGCCAAAACCACATCTAATACGTTACATAGGCTAATAGAACACACCCAACCGAAAAGACTCGACAAATACAAAAAATCACGAAGTTGGCAAAACCCGAGCCTCAGGCCCACTTCTCAAAAAATTACAAAATTTACATCACCAGACTCATCGTCTCCCCACGAGTCTATACATATCAAATTTACCAAAATCATAGTTCAATTGCTCCCTCAAATCCCAAATTTTTATTTCAAAACCCAAGCCCTAGTTCTTCAATTTTGCACCCAAATTTCTAAGAATTAAATGTTGATTCTTCAATAAAATTGTGTTTCTAGGTCACCAGACTTACCTGCAATCACTTCCCGTCAAAAACCTCTTCGAATTCTACCAAAAATCACTTGAGATGGTCAACAATGGAGGAAGACAATGACTGGGTCACAGATGAAATGTTTAATAAAAAACCCTCTCTGCCGAGCTATTTCCTTCTATGTGAACGCGATACCCCCTCGCGTTTGCGAAGCACAAGAATTCATCAGACCAAATTAACCCTTTGCAAATGCGGCACTCCACCCACAAACGCGATACCTGAACAGCTGATACTATACGAACGCGATCTTTCAACGCGAACGCGATCCTTCAACGCGAACGCGAAGCTCAACGATCCCCTCTTGCGCGAATGCGACTTCCACGTCGCGAACGCACTGAACAACCTAGGTAATGACCTCAATCCCTTCTACGTGAATTCGAAGAGACTAACGCAAATGCGATGACCCAAGACATCACCACTACGCAAACGCGATTACCCCTCTGCGAACGCGAAGCACAAGGGTGGTCTGCAACTGCTACTGCTATTCTACAATAAATTCTATGTCAAAACTTCTCGTTTATCCAACCGAAACCACCTCGAGGCCCTCGAGACCTCAACCAAGTACCCCAACATATCCCAAAATATCATACAAACTTATTCCAGTCATCAAAACACGTCAAACAACACTAAAATCATCAATTCCCCACGGATTCAAGCCTAAGTTTCATCACAACTTCTGAAACACACCTTTGATCAAAAACCTAACCAAACGACGTCCAAATGACATAACCGTTTGCGCATATATCCAAAATCACCTAATAGAGCTACTGTCACTCTCCAAATTCCATTCTCACCCTAGAATCAAAATCTCACCAATCAACCGAATTCGCAAAAATTCAAACTTTGCCAATTCAAGCCTAATTCTACACCGGACCTCCAAATATAATTTTGATCGCACTCCTAAGTCATAAATAGTCCCTTGAAGCTAACTGAGTATCAGAATTAATATCCGAGCTCTCTAACTAAATAGTCAACTTCCAGTTGACTTTTCAAGAATAAGTTTTCCTTTAAGAGACTAAGTGTCTCAATTCCATCTTTCCGATCAACTCAAATACTGATATTGAAACATAGAGAAGAATAATATGGAAAAATAGGGTGGTAACTCACATGACAACGGGTCGGGTCTTCACAGTATCTAAGCATGTATACCTACCCATTCACGCTGGGTTCTGCCTATCCAACTCTGGGTCTTATAGATCCGATTATCCTTATTTTTACCAATCATACCAAGTGACGCTTGGCCAGATCTATCCTTCATTCCATCAAATTATCAATTTAATCAGATACTACTCGAGCCAGGTCGAGGGGATTCCCTTTATCCTCGACCATCTGATCAGGTTGTACAGCCCTCGCCTTTATCGAGGTGTCTTGATAAAACTACAATGCCGATCCTCGAAATCTTTCTTATTCAGCATCAATAAGGACAAAGACTGAGAATGGATGAGTCGGTTTGTCCGAGTGAGGACCTCTGACTTGATTCCTGCTGAGAGGATGCGATTCCCCGAGGAATGGAACATGAAACATAAGTACAGCTTATTGACAGTGACTTTATACCCTATTTTCCCTTATCTTCCTCGACCTTATTATTATCTTTTTCTAGAAATGACCCCTTTCTGATAGTGTACTTATTTCTTGGTTTTCCGGTGCGGTCCCAGACCTCTAAGGTTGAGTACACAAATTGGCCTGTGCTTCTTCGTATGCGGACCACAAGGGCGTGACCTGGTCAAAAGTCGATGGGAAGCTAAAAACTATAGTGTGTTCTCTTGTCTGCATACTTATGTTTCTCAGTAAAATACTTACTTTATTTTTTTGCAGACCTCAGAGACGCCATATCTATGCGGCCGCCCCCATCCGGTGGTGGAGAGACCTCAATGCCTTCCAATGGAAATAAAAGAAAGTGGGGGTTTCCTGTAAATTCCCCGAAGCCAAAGAAAGCAAGGCTCGAAAGCCTAAGGCCGATAATATGGTCTTGCATCCTGAAATGGCCCAACACCTTCGGGATGAAAACGAAAAGGGAGAGGACGATGAATATCTTCTGGTAGCTCAGAAGAGAGAAAGATCTAACCTTCGAAGGCCACTGAACTGAGGGAGGCAGATGTGGGTCAATAACGAACTGAAAATATTTTGAAGGGGAGTTCGAGCAAAGTCCCCGAGCCATCAAGTGGAAAAAGTGCACCTTATTCTAGGGACACTTAGTAGATGAGCTCAATGAGCTAACTCCGAGCCCTTTCAAAGACAGGACAATATCCCAAGTGAATCACTTGGGGTAATCAACAGAGATGACTTCCCATAGGGCTAGGTGTTCTCTAAAGGGCAATCCAATATGCCCAGGCCATTGGGACTCCTTATGTGGGCACGACCCGTGAGGGGAACGATATTTTTCTGGAATGTCTTATAGGGATCGAAAAATGTCCTGACCTTGATGCCTCATTTATTTTTGAGGAGGTCAAAATACTTTTAAAGCAAGTAAGTTTTGTCTCCCATTACTTTGAGTTCATTTCATTATCTTTCTAAATCTATCTTCTTTTCCTTGTGAGAAGGCCGTGTCGATTCCACGACAAGCATTCGCCAAATCACGAGCTGAGTTTGCACGATGTGAAGACGAACTTAAGAAGCTCATGGAGGAGAGGGATATCCTTAATATCCTCTATGTCAAAAAAGAGGGGGATTTCAGCGATCTTCTAGTTGAATTAACGAAGTCTTATCAAGAGCAAACCGAGATCATTGAGAAGGTAATATAGCCTTTGAGCGTCTATTATGCACTTTCTTGTTTTGGCGACTAATACTTTGATTTAGTAGTCGCAGCTGAACGGCAAGCTAATGGAGCAGCTTTGGGAGGATCTCAAGACAAAAGAGGTTGAGACCCTCGGTTTGAAGCAACACATAGACTGTCTTGCCTCCGAGAAAGATGTACTTTCAGGAATCGCTGGCTTCAATCGAACGCCAACTCCATGATGCAAAGGAGAAATGCTTTGCCCAGAGTCGTATAGTCAAGGAGCTCGAAGATAGATCTACTGCTGAGTTACCAAAGGCCAGATCTGATGCAGAGGTATTTTTGTTTGAATATAGGGCTGATGCTGAAGCCGCTAACGCCCAGGCAAATGAGATCTCTGTTGCGATCGAAGTTATGCTATCTTGTGAACTCGATCACGCCAGGCGACAGTCCTGGAGGGAAACCTTATATTTCGGTATTGATTGATATGATTTGAAAGCTCGACTTATCCGGTAATGTGTTTTGGGACGTGTTGGTAAAATTGGTTGAGGTCCCGAGGGTCTCGCGTGGGATTCGGATAGTGATTAGATCGAGTTTGGACTTGGAAAAAAAGGTTAGCCAACCTGCCTTCTAGTGTAACAGCACCTTTTGGGCCGCAGGTGCGGAGAAAAGAGGTTGCAAGGTAGGAGCATACTAGAAAGGGGAGGCCAGTGATCGCATGTGCGAGAAGGCTTGAGAATGTGAGGTTTCTTTAAAACGGGGCTTGCCCATTTTTCTTCCATTCTCTCTTGGTTGGATGAATTTTTGTGAGCTTCAAGTGGGAATTTTCATCATTCAAGTCAAGGTAGGCTATCCCCACCTCATTATAAGTTAAATACATATGTTTATTGTGGATTCAAGCATGAAAATTAGTAGAAATTTGGAATTTTGAAGAAAAATACAAGAAATTGGTATTCTTGAATTTGAACACAATTTTTGGACATGGAAATGAGAATAAATTATATATTTGAGTTCGTAAGGTTATTGAAAAAGTTTATCTTCAAAAAATTTCAGAATACGGGTATGTGTACCCGAGGGTGATTTTATCAACTTTTCCAGCATAGTTGGGAATTGTTGTAAATTGAATTGTTATGAGTAATAGAGTATATTTTTATTGGTTTGCACATTGTTTGGATAGTTATGGACCGTTATGCATCGGTTTGAAGTGCTAGAGTTGCGTTGGAGTCGGTTATGGAACTTTGGAGCGAGACAAGTCTCCTTTCTAACCTTATAAGAGGGAATTAACCCTATAGGTGAACTAAATTATTATCTGCTTCTATTTATGGGAGCTACGTATGCACGAGATGATGAGAGTTTGTATGTAGCTACTAGCTATGCCTATGTTCGGATAGTTTTAGGCTTACATCATGTCTTGTTATGTTGTTGTTAACTTATGTTTATTATTTGTCTTGAGAAGAAGAGAGATTGGGTTAGCTTATTAAATGTTTTGAAAGGAGTTGAAATTGAGGAAAAGTTAGGAACTTAAAAATTTTCATTTAAAATTCATAATTTTAAAAAAAATTGAGGAATACTTTAATACCTTAGGAAATTTATTCGTAACCGCGTGGCATGTATGTTTCGCGAATAGGGTAATTTACTTAAAAAGCTACAAGTTGAGTTTCCCTTATTTTGAAAAGAATCAATAAAGAGATATGATTGAATGTTAAATTTATATTTGACTGGGTTAGAGGTAGGATTTGCGAGCAGGGATTCCTTATAATTATTTTTAATCGCATCACACTTATGATTCGCAAGCAGGGTACTTCCTTCTACTACTCTTATGGGATCGGGCCGCTCGCGTAGGCAAGATTTATGTACCACACTTTAATTTAGTGGGTCGTTCCCTTGGCAGGTTAATTGATGCATCTATGGTTCGCCTCGTTCGATCCTCGGCAATGCATAATTTACGTTTATTGTTGATCGGGCCATAAGCCTTGGTATTTCTGGAATCGTGTGTAACATTTGGCTAGAAGTCAGTGTATCTGAGAGTTTTTCTCCTGATTCGAATTATGACAACCTTTTGATGATATCCACTATATCTTTACATATATTCTCCGGTAATGGAGGGAACTTTCTAGTTAGGAGTTTGAGTAAAATTGTAAATATGGGAATTATACCACGTGTCATTGGACGACTAGTAAGTATCGAAGTCAACCTCTCGTCACTACTCTTCGAGGTTAGACTGGATACTTACTAGGTACGCATTATTTCCGTACTCATAATACACTTATTGTGCATTTTTATTTCACATGCACCTATATGACTAGTGGCCAAATGAACACAACGGCATGCCAATAAGGAGACTTAGATGAGATGGATCTCTCGAGATGACCCACAGCCAGTAAAGGTTCCTTCAAAGTATTGTATTTCTTTTCTATCAAATTTAGATTCCAAAAACTTATTGTATTTTATTTTATTTACTAGTAATTTCTCATGCACTTGAGATACCAGGTTCTTGGGCGATTATGGGATATTCTGTGTTCAAAATCGAAAAATATTATTATTTACTTTATAAATTTCATCTGTTACTAGTAAAATTGAAGAAAACTTCATGACTTCAAAAATAAATAAAAGAGAATTTAGTTAAATGTTTAGTGTTGGATAACCTGACAGTCGTGTATGGCGTCATCATGTTCTTTAACTAATATTGTGTCATGAAAATATAGTATCAGAGCACTACGTTCACTTAGGTGTCACGAGTCATGAAGAAGTCTTGTACAGTCTTGCAGATCGATACGGAGACATCTATACTTATCTTCGGGACAATAGGGTTGTTAGGAGCACTTCCCTTCTTGATTACCCATCGTGCAGTTTGATTACTTTGAGTCTTATGCCTTTGTTTCTTTCCTACTCAATCCTATGTGATGTGAAACGCTTACTATCAAACGAATTGAGGAATCGTAATGGTACTACAGTTGCGGTGCTGGATGTTCCCCCCTCTGTAGTTTATTGGGATATCATCATCACCTTAAGGATGGATATTTCATCATATTAGCTTATCGATTGTACTTATAAGAGCTTCGTGGCTACACACACGTCGCTATGTTGCTCATGATTTGTTATCGTACATTATTGAGGTGATGGTGAGATGCTTGTGTAAGGCCCCGAAAAATATTTCTAGGTAATTTGAGATTTGTCGTGCCAATGTCAGCTAATTATTTCATTTTGTGTGAAAATGAGGATTCATGATATAATGGGTATCAATTGGATATGTTAATAAGCATATAATTAATACTAGAGGCAAATTGGGGTCTAAAGAGAGGCCTAAGTCTAAGCCAAGTTTGAACATTTCATATTAAACGAAATCTGTAAATGAGTGCCCACAAGACCTGACTTTGGACAATCATATCTTCAGTTATATAAGGATTTGTCTGATGCGCAACCTATGAAATTAAAGTACTTTGAGTCTAGTTTCCAATGCAACAAACCGTTTGTCATTTGGAAGTGCATACAGAACATTATGACCATTTTACCAAACATACGTCACCAGCGCGCCTAGGCGCGCGGCCGTAGGGTGGACCGCGAGGCATACTGCCTGGAACCGTGTGGTTGACCACGGTGGAACGCCGGGACCGTGGGGAAAACATGTGAAATGTCTAAAATACCCCTGGTCAGTGTAACAACCAAAGGGGATACCACCTTTCCTTCATTTTTTTCATTCAAGCTCGAATTTGGCAAGATTTCTTCATCCTCCCAAGACCTCCAACCCCTCCCATCATCAAGGTAAGTAATACTTATGATCTTGGTGTGAAATTACATCATTTATACACTAATATGGACGAAATCTTCATATGAACATATATATTTTTCAAGAAATTCCTTCAAGAACCCAAAAAAAGATTTTGCAATATTTCTTCCAAAAAGGTAAATCCTACACCTTAGACTTACATATATGGAGTTATTATGAAAATATGAGTATGGATTAAGTATTTTAATAACTCATGGGATAGTGATTGGAAGACATAGGTGCCTAACTGTGATTGTGTTGGTATTGTAGAGATTGTGAGATGGGTTGTTGAGGTATGATTCTTGGGGTAATAGTATTATGTATTCATGCATGTGCAAATTAGGTTTGTGGGAAAATTGATTTATATAAATAAATAAATATGGGGTTGGCGAATGAAGGAAGTCTTGTAAAAGAGATTAAAAATCAAGATGCTCAACTAGTATGTGACAAAGTGCTCAAATACGCTTAAACCATGAATACCTTCCTAAATTGTGTTCAATTTCTGTTATGTTTCAAGTAGATTGGGATTGCTAGAATTTCTGAAACATCATATTAACAAAAGGAAATCCTAAACGAGGTATATATGGCTAAAAACCCCTTTTATTAGAAATTGAGCTCTGTTGGTGTTTACGAAAGTATGGTAAGATTGGATTGGTTAATGTATTGATTGTTGTTGCTCATTAATTAACCTGCAATTATATACACAAATAAATAAAGGATGTACCTCAATAGGTTTAATGTACTATTCTTGATAATTAGAGAAGGATGAAAAATACAATTATGTGTTGAAATGCCTGGGCTATAAGCCAATATCAAAACGGAGAATTATGCATGCTAGCTATGTGTTCACTTACCTTGATTGCAAGTTGAATTGTTTTTGTATATGCCTAAGATCACAACTTGCAAGATGAGTATTGACAATAGAAAATAATGTGATAATGGTGGCCCTAAGTGCCAAGGAATATATATGAGGTATGTGAAATAAAGATTTCGATGTGCTGACTAATGAGAAAGGAATAATGCCTAGGCAAGGCGACCTAGTCGATCAGGTTGTAATCAGACACCATGTTGCACGCATGGTGGAAATGTGATGATATTGAATTTAAAATAAGAGGAATAAAATTTTAATGAGATATATGCCTCCAATGAGGTGACCTAGCCAGTCGGGTCGTGATCGGACTCCACTCAAGGCAATGGTGGTATTGAGACCAATGATGAACATATGAAAGAAATTCCCCAAACTAAGTTTTGGAAATTATATGAAGATTATGTGATTTGCACACTTGATTTACTCATGCGATTTACTTGTACTTGTTTGACTGTTCTTTCTAGTAAAATGGTGTTTAGTTATACATACTAGTACTACTCCATGGTACTAAGGTCCCTTTTGCTGGGGGTGCTACATTTTTAAATGAATGTAGATGGCTCCATAGCAGATAGTGCCGATTGTGTGTAGCAGAGCATCCTTCTTCACAGAGTCTTGGTGAGCCCCTTTCTCCTTCAAGGTGTTATATTGTGCATCTTCTTATTTTGGACTTTCACTTTTGAGGTATAGCTGGGGCCTTTTTGCCGGCGTTGTTATCACTGTCTTTTGTATCCTTAGAGGCTCCATAGACGTTTGTGTGGGTTATGTTTGGGTATTGGATAGGTCAATGGACCATGTTGTAACTTTGTACTCTTGCTTTTTCTAAACTATAACTTGTATGGAACCTTGGAAGTTTAACCACATTTTATTGTTATGATATAAAGTGAACTAAGATACTGAATGTACTATTGTTCCTATTTTAAATAAAGGTAAGCATGGCTTCCTTATTCCTATTGAGTTGGGTAGGTAGTGGTCGATAAGGCTTGCTCAGTTGGGTTCACTTGATTGAGCGCCGGTCGTGCCTCCCGAAGTTGGGGTATTACATTTTGCCTATGTGTCAAGGCAGTGAATGACTTGAGATGAGGTTTGCTTAGTGCATGTTTCAGAGATTCAGTATTTTAATTCTGTTCAAGGAAAAAGCAATCGGACTATGAATGTTCAAGTTTGGGTTGACGAAGAGCTAGACTTGGTACTTTCAAGGGTGTGATGCAATGTCATTGACCTTGTTGAATACGTTAAGTTTGCCAATGTTATAGTTTTCTTCAACTCGCCTTTAGGGAATGGTAGTGTGAAAAATTGCCAGAGAAGTGTATATCAAAGGTCAATGTGTCATGCGGTGGTTAGACTTCTAGAAGGCCAAGTGTGAGAAATAGGAGTCGAGTAGGTGCTTAAAGGAGTCAAATTGACCAAAGCGGGAGAATGGCAAAGTAGCATATGGGTTCTGTTGCACGATGAGTACATGCCTTGATAAGAGTTTAGAGCTATTTAGGATTCATGGTGGACAATGGTTTGGTCTACGGACTTAATTTAGTATATTGGCTATTATTCAGGAGAAGTCGAATACGACATAAAAGAGTGCTTGATATGAAGAAGAGTACAACATAACTTTGGATTGAGGTGTATTGTCGCACCTTTTAGTTGATGTCCATGATAAGTGAATGGACTCGTACAACTAGAAATTGAGCATGGGCTCAGGATGGTTACTGATTTTGTATCAACTGTTCCTAGTTCAGCGACAAATGAAAAATCTTGGTCGGTTCCATGTTTATGCAATGGTAGCTTCAAGATAAGTGGGAGGGTCCTACAGCCTAAGATTGGATTTTATAGTTATCTACTTGTGAGATCTCTGGTGATCGGCATATTGATGGGTTATTATGACTAAAGAAACAGAACATTAGTAGTGATTTGAGCAAAGGATTTGAGAAATGTGTGCTATAATTGGCCTTATTAATTCATGTTGAGAATTTGGTAAGACTCGAGATGAATGCTACATATAGAGGTAATCTGTAGGGAAAATGATCTAGTGGGATGCCTCTTTGAGAGGGTGTTCATGTGCTAGCGAAACCTTGGGAGTTTGATTATATTTGGTACTAAGCAGTGGGTGACTCACACAATAGTCCTAGTGGATTCAAAAGTTAAAGTGTGGTGCCTAAGGATTTTGAGTCCATAGTATGGTTGAGTATCGAGCTTTTGTAGTAGATTATGATAAAGGAGATTGGAGTGTTTAGTGTTATCTTTTGTCTACGGTATTAAATTTTGGGTGCAAATGATTTCGAATTCATAGAGGAATTTCAGAATGGATGTACCCGTTTAAGACGTGATTGTGCGCACAAGGAGAATATGAAATGGTTAATGGGTTAGAGACAATGTGGCCGTATGAAATGGGGTCGCTCAAGACAAGTGCAGATTAAGTTCACTATGTTTTGAATGGAGCTATTATTATTCCTAAGGCAAGTCAAGGGTAAATTAAAATAAGTTGGATTGGTTAGAAATGGTTGAATTGGCATGATGATGGCAATGATCAGCTTATTCAGTATGTTGAGTTACTCGTGTGGTTTGTGACGGTACGTCCGAGGTTTTATAGTCACCATAATTGATTTTATTTTGAGGATTTCGGTATTATTGCATGTTACGTGAAAATGGGTTCCGGAAGAGTTGTGGTTTTTTAGACCACTATTTGAGGTTGGTGTTTTCTACGGATATGAGGAATCAATCATGAGTTTCAATGGTTCTCTTAGAAAGAGTTAAGTAAAAGGTTCCTTTATGATGAAGTGTCTATCCTATTGGTGGTTCAGGAGTTTTGATGAAATATTTGTACTATTATGTATTGGCATGATTAGGTGCAGTGGGTAGCATGGGAATTGGAAGTTGAGGATCAAGGTTGTTGTTTGGTGTTGGAAAGAATATCACGAGCTCGGAGGAGCAGGGATAAAGGGTTCAAATGGTTAGACCAAGCTGGTATTATTTTCAACATCAATTGAGATCGGCGTATTGTGTAAAAGGCTCTGCCTACTGGTTGTGGATTCTTGAATTGTTTTACGACATTAGTGCGTCTGGTGGTACAGATGTGTAGATTATTACCTGGCGCGGAAGGTCGTGGGGCGTACCCCACGGGAAGATTGTATTAGAGTGACATGTATTCACTTGATTGATTGAAGATTGAAACCAAGTAAGAAGATTGCGGTAATATTACTAATCTAATAATTTATCCCTAGAGGGCCCTCAGTCCATTTGGATGTGGACTGTGGAAGTTTTTCCCAGTTACGACGGTTGCTCTTGTGTATAATAACAAAAAGGGTTACGGTGAATCCTTGAAAGATTATTAGCCTAGTGCGGTACAATCAGAATTGGCTTGAGGTCCGTAAATGCATCTAAATATGATTGTAGATCATGTCGGATGTATTTATTTCAGCATAGCGTTCCTTATGGAGGAGTACTAGTGCTTTAGGTGTTACTTCATTGTCTGTTAATTAAGGTGATACTGTAATGTGTCATGTGGGTTATGAAACGGCTGAATTTATTGTATGTGTTGAGGTTCCGCGTACCGATTGTGTTATGTAAGAATAATGACTCTCGAAATATAGTTCATTTATTGCACCTTATTCGTGTTTGAGTTTCGTAGTTTATGGGACTATATGTATCCCCAGGGTTTGTATTATGCACTTCGCGTGCCAGTAGTTGATATTCGTTTTTTCACAGGTATGAGCATTTTAGCTCAGTAAGTATTTCCCTAGTAGATTGTGATGTTTTGTTCGGGTGACACGCCTCCACGGGTATCATGTGTGGATCCGGTTACATGCTATAATAGTGTGATGTTGAGTACAGTCCCCTATATTTATTTTGGTGCATTTTGTTTCCCATTTTACGAGGAAGGTTCATGACACCTTTTCGGTTGTCTAATTAGTTACGTGGGTGGAGTAGTTCCTTCCATAGTTCGTTTTCCTTATGTATCACATTTGAGTTGTTGATTATTGGCACGTTGTGGACTCATATAAGAATTTTAGTAGTGTCTGAGGTGTTTTATTTTGTGGGCATCTTATACTGGATGGGACAAGATTATGGTACCTGGTATCAGTGTGGTCAGATTTGTATGAACTATAGTAAAGAGAAAATATAGTTATTTGGTTCATAATGAGATAATGGTTCTTGTCAGGAGGAGAGGCTCAATGAATTATTGACTTGGCAGTCGGTTATGAATTTCTTTGCATCTCTTTCGTCATGGCAGTATTGCAGTAGTTGGAACGGGACATATATACGTCAGGAAATGCATTGGGAGCATCATATTCGTGAAATTTCGTCTATTATTATCAGAGGATTTTATTTTGGTTATGTGAGTTATGAAGTGCCTAGTATGGATTCAGAAAAGGTATGTTAATCATGTATCAGTGTATCGTGTGTTGATTGATACGGTGTTCATATGATGGAAATAGGCCTGGAAGAGAATTTCGGGTGTTGGAATTGTGCTCTGATGCTTACTCACATAAATAAAAGAGGATATCTTCATATTTGCTCCAGCTAATAAGCTCAAATGAGTTGTAGTGTAATGGGTAGGAGCACGAAGTGTTAAGGAGCGATTTCACACAACTCCAATGCAGTTCTTAGCACGTTCAAGGCAAAATGTATGTTTAACCGAGAGAGACTGTAACGACTCGACTAATCATTTTGTGCTCTTGCAGGTCGTTCAGCGGTTTGAGGCTATGAGCAACTTCACTTAAGGTATTATGAATTGCATGTGTGGTCATAATTGAATTTTAGGAAGTTCAGAGTTGATTTGGAAAGAAAATTCTCATTTCGGAAGCTTTAAGTTGGAAGAATTGACTAAAGTGTGATTTTTAAGTAAACGACATCAAAATCGGGATATGATGGTTCCAACGGGTTCATATGGTGATTTTGGACTTGAGCATATGTTCAGTATCGGGTTTTGACTGACTTGGGAGCTTGTCGGCGCCTATTGTGGAAGTTGGCATTTGGAAGAATTTCATAAATTTAGGTTAAGGTGTATCTCAATGTTATAAATGTTCCTCAGATTTAGAGTCTAGGAATAGCTTTGTATGGGGATTTTACTATAGGAAACCCATCCTGAACTGAATTTTGAGATCTGTACGTCATCTTTGGGTCATCTGCTGAAATTTATAAATTTGAAGGTTTTTGAAATGTTTGACCGAGAGTGTACTTTTTTATATGGAGGCCGGATTTCAATTCTGGCAGTTGGAGTAGGTTCATAATGTCGAATATGACCTGTGTGCAAAATTTGAGGTCAATGGGACATGATTTGGTAGGTTTCGGCATTGAATGTAGAAGTTTAAAGTTCTAAAGTCATAAAGCTTGAATTGAGTTGCGATATGTAATTTCTATATTGTTTGATGTGATTTGATGGCACAGCTAAGTTTGTAATGTATTTTGGGACATGTTGGTAAAATTGGTTGAGGTCCTTAAGGCCTCGAGTGAGATTCGGACGGTGAACATATCGAGTTTGGACTTGGAAGAAAGCTTAGAGAAGGTTCCTTTTGGTGTAACCGTATCTGCGAGTTTTGGACCGCACGAGCGGGGCCGCATAGCAGCCACAGGGCCGTAGAAGAGGACAGGAAAATGGGGGCCAGTGACCGCAAAAGTGGACCAGAGATCACACCTGCGAAGGCGCAGGGTACGAAGGAAGCCATCGCAGAAGTGGCACGAGCGCCACAAAAGTGGCCTATGCATTGCAGAAGCGGCCTATGCTGGAGGCAGTGAGGTTTCTTTAAAATGGAGGTTTGGCCATTTCTCTTCCATTCTCTCTTGGCTAGACGATTTTTGGAGAGCTTCAGGTGGGGATTTTCATAATTCAAATCAAGCTAAGTTATTCACACCGCATTATAAGTTAAATATATGGTTTTATTATGGACTCAAGCATGAAATTAGGTAAAAATTTGGGATTTTAAAGAAAAAGCCGAGAAATTGGTATTCTTGGATTTTGACTACGATTTAGGTATGTAATTGAGAATAAACTATATATTTGAGTTGATAAGGTTATGGGTGATGTTTATCTTTGAAAATTTTAAAATTTATGTACGTGGGCCCGAGGTTGACTTTATCGACTTTCCGAGCATAATTAGGAAATGTTGTAAATTGAATTGTTATGAGTAGTAGAGAATACTTTTATTTGTTTGCACATTGTTTAGCAAGTTTTGGAGCGTTGGACATCGGTTTTAGGTGATAGAGTGGCATATGAGTCTGTTATGGAACTTCGGAGCAAGGCAAGTTTTCTTTCTAACATTGTAAGAGGGAATTAACCCCATAGGTGAACAAAATTATTATGTACTTCGATTTGTGAGGGCCATGTATGCAAAAGGTGTGGAGAGTCTGTACGTAGCTACTAGCTATGCCTATATCCAGGTAGTTTTAGGCTTACATCATGCTTTGTTGATACTGATGTTAATTTATGTTTATTATTTATCTTGAGAAGAAGAGAGATTGAGTTAGCGTCTTAAATGTTTTGAAAGGAGTTCAAATTGAGGAAAAGTTGGTAACTTAAAATTTTTCCTTTAAAATTCATAATTTAAAAAAAAACCTGAGGAATACTTTAATAACTTAAGAAATCTTTGTGTAACTGTGTCGCATGTATGTTTTGCAAGCAGGGTAATTTCCTTAAAAAGCTACATGTTGCATTTTCCTTACTTCGAAAATAATCAAGAAATAAATATGATTTTAATGTTAAATGTTTATTTGCACACGTCACAAATATGATCTGAGAGCGGCTATTTCTTAAATTTATATTTGACTGGGTCGCACGTACGATTCACGAGCAGGGTATTTTAATCTAATACTCTTATGGGATCAGGACGTCCGCCATGGCAGGATTTATGTACCACAATCTCATGGGAGCGGGCCGTTCGCCTTAACAGGTTAATAGATCCATCTTGGTTTGCATCGATCGACCCTCGGTAGTGTACAATTTACTTTTATGTTGGATAGAGCCGTACGCTTCGGCATTTCCTATATATATATATATTTATATACACACACACACACACACACTTATTATTCTCCTGGAATCGTACATAATCTTTGGGTAGAAGCCAGTGTATCTGAGGATTTTTCTCCTGATTTGAATTATGACAATCTCTTGATGATATCCTCTATACCTCTATATATTTGCTCCGGTTATAGAGGAAAGTTGCTAGTTCTGATCTTGAGTAAAAATATAAAGAGAGGAATTGTACCACGTATTTTATACATGTTTATTTCATATATTTACTCTGCTTCATTCTTGTTCACTTATTTACTATATCTGATATCATTGGACCACTAGTAAGAGTCAAAATCGACCTCTCGTCACTACTTCTTTGAGGTTAGACTGGATACTTAATGGGTACCCGTTGTTTTCGTATTTGTGTGAATTTTTGTTGCACAGGCACCTGCATGACTACTGATCTAGTGGGTGCAGCGGCATGGCCGATACAGAGACTTAGGTAAGTTCCATCTCTCGAGAAGACCAACAGCCAACAGAGTCTCCTTTAGAGTATTGTATTTACTTGTGTCCAAATTTATAATCCAGAAAGTTATTGTATTTTATTTTTTTCCTAGTGATTGCGCATGCATTTGTGACACCGGGTTCTGGGCTGAATATGGGATATTTAGTGTTGAAAATTGGATAATATTATTATTTAGTTTATAAAGTTCATATGTTACTAGTGGAATTGAAGAAAACTTCACGATTTCAACAATAAATATAACAGAGTTTGATTAAATATTTGGGTCCCGCGCCATCAATACCTTTATCGGATTTTGGGTCGTGACACCATTCCTCGTTCTTTGACGTTTTAGGGCATAAAACATAAATTTTTCCCCCAACTCTCAGATTTTGAGTATTGTACACCTCGCCATCTATATGGGCCTTGGGAATCGGAATCAAATTGCATATATTTTGTCGGCCCATAAAAAATACCTAATGAACAATATTCATCGCCTCGCCGTGATTGTTCCTCATTTTTTGGGTACCCGCGCTCACTGTGGGGGTGCAGACTCCGGAGAGACTCCTACAGCCCAAGCGCTACATCGTCACAAGGCATGAAAGCCTATACATATTAACATGAGGCCTGAAATCCTGTACATATCAAAATGAGGCCTGAAATCCTTTTCACAATACACTCGAGCCCTGAAAGCCTCCTCACATATCACTAGAGGCCTAAAAGCCTCCTCATATCACTCAGCATATCCTCACATATACCCCTCGACCTCGACCAGTCCAGAAAATAATCATAAGCCCCTTGGGCAACAGTAAAACAATAGTGCTCAGCTCAAACATCAGTTCAGATATCATTTAAATCTCAAGCTGAGTAAAAGTATAGCTGAGTTCATGAAATAGTGTAATTTAATTGGAGTGAGTTCAAGTAATATTTAAAATAGCGAGGAAACAGTGATGAAAGTTCAAAAAGGATTGTAAATAGTCGACAATAAGCCCCAATTATGGCAATAAGCCCAAGTTATAGTGAAACAAAACAAGTCTTAGTCAATTACGCGGGAAAATATCAACCGGAACAGAACACGTCACAATCCCCAATTGCAAATGACCCCGCACTCGTCATTTAGCACGTGTCTCACCTCAATATATCACTACGATGTACAATACGGGGTTTCAAACTCTCAAGATTTCATTAACAAGCATTACTCACCTCGAACCGGTGAAATTTCTAGCTTGCGATGCCCTTACCCCTCTAATCAGCCTCCACGTGTGTCGAATCTAACTAAATTAGAGCGAATACATCACAATATGCTAAGGGAACAATACCTTGAAAACAATCGAAAAATATCAAGAATCTCGAAATTAGAAAAACCCAAGCCCCAGGCCCACTTCTCGAATATTAGAAAATTCAACATCAATGGATTCCTCATATTCACACGAGTTCAAACATACCAAGAACTCTCAAATCGGAGCTCAAATGATCCATCAAATCCCAATTTGAAATATCAAAAACTTAAGCCCTAGATCATCAGTTTTTGGCTCAATTTCCATGATATTTCTAGGTTAATTCTCATAATAATCATGTTTTTAACTCGTAAAACCAACCTCTAGTCAGTCCTAGTCGATACCCACTGCATTTTTTTCTAAAAAGCTCTCAAGATGTTCAATAAAGGAGGAAAATAACTTAGGCTCGCGGATGAAATATTCAATAAAAACCCTTCTGCCCAGGTCATTTTACTCTGTGTGAACGCGGTCAAATCCTCGCGTCCGTGATGAACAAAGACCCATTGACCAAAATTAACCCTTCGCGAATGCGGTGCCAAACCCACAAACGTGAACCTTCTGGAACCTCAACTACGCGAACGCGTCCCCATGGCCGCGAACGCGATGCTCACTTCCAAGACCCTCCGCAAATGGAATGACAGAGTCGTCGAACGCGATGAACGAATATTCAAGGGCCCAACTTCCTTCTACACGAACATGTGATCCTCACCACGAATGTGAAGATTTAGGATTTACCTCTCCGCGAACGTGGGACTGCCTTCGCGATCGGGAAGGCTTATTCATACCTGCACTGCTTCTGCATTTTTCTGATGCGTCACCAAGTTTAAAACTCTCCGCTAAGCCATCCGAGTTCATCCCGAGGCCCCTGGGACCTAACACAAAAGCGCCAACATATCTTAAAACATCATCCAAACTTTCTCCAATCATCAAAACGTATCAACTAACACTAAAATCATCAATTCACATCGGATTCAAGCCTATGTTCTTCCAAAACTTGTAAAACACCCACTCGATCAAAAATCCAACCAAATCACCTTCGAATCATCTAAACTTTTTCACACACATTCCAGATCGTCTAACGGAGCTAATGCAACTCTTAGAATTCCATTCCGACCCTCGGATCAAAATCTCACCTATCAACCGGATATCGCCGAAATGCTAACTTTGCCATTTCAAGCTTCTACACTGGACCTCCAAAATCACTTCTGATCACGCTTCCAAGTCACAAATCATCCCCGAAGCTAACCGACTCACCGAAAATCATATCTGAGCCTTCTAACTCATAAGTCAAATATCCGTTTGACTTTTTCCAAACCAAACCTTCGTTAAAGAGACTAAGTGTCTCATTTCCAACCTAAACCAATCCAATTCAACTCTAACACACCAAACGCCAATAATAAAATGTCAAGAAGCATAAAAATAGGGGAAACGAGATGGTAACTCATGAAACTATGGGTCGGGTCGTCGAAGGTACACTATTCATCTCCCCTTTAATATTCACATACATTTTATTATATAATATTTTAATTTATCTCTTTATATATACCTAATTATGTTTATATAATGTCTTTCTAATATTAATTTTACATCTCTAACGACCCAGTCGTTCATTCTGAGATTTTAAGCCCCATTTTCCTCATATATGCTTGTTTAAGTGTTGTTAAGTTGTGTTAAGTTTTATCGAGTTGGTACGTTTTGGTTCAGAGTAGTTTTGGAGTCAAATGAATACTTAGTCTCTTAGTTAGAAAGCTAAGTTGGAAAAGTCAACCGAAAGTTGACTTATGAGTCGACGAATTCAGATTCTGATTTTGTGGATTCAATTAGCTTTGTTAGGTGATTTTAGGCTTAGAAGTGTGTCTGTAATGCAATTTGGTGACCCATGATAGAATTAGGCTTGAATTGGCGAAAGTTGGAAGTTTAGAAGTACTTAGGCTTGAATTCGAGGTTGATTTGGTATTTTGGTGTTGTTTTAGATGTTTCAGAGGTTAGACAAAGTTCGGGTAGTCATATATGACTTGTTGAAATTATTGGTTGCGGTCTCGAGGGCCTCGATGAGTTTCGGAGAGGTTTGGGTTGTGTTGCGCTCATTTTTCTAATGTTTCGATGTCGTTTCTTCAAGCATAAATGATATTAAATTGAACAAAGGAGCTTTGATTTCCTTTTTAACTTAAGAATTAGATCTGTATCGTAATTACGGACTTGTATCAAAAAGAATCATCAAATTTGGATATCATATGCAGATTTTATGATCATTTTGCTAAGAATTAGGTTGCCTATTTTTTTAGTATTAATAACAGAATTGCCACTGATAGCGTAATTAAAAATTTGTACTATTTGCAAATATTAAAACTTACATATCTCATTTGTTATAAGGTCAAATTGACTGATTCAAAAGCCTAACTTAGACTAGAATTTCACTAGAAATTCATTGGAGGCATAAAATACGAGTTTCAGGACTGTTTCGCATGAAAAATGAGGCAGAATAGCTGGCAGAAAAATATATAAAATTAGTGTTTGTTCATTTGGTCATATTTTTAGTTGGGGAGCTCAGATTTGGGCTATTTTGGAGGCGATTTTCACCACATGGATTGGGGTAAGCGATCTTTACTGAATTTTCATTATATTTCATGAATCCATCTTCGTTTCTAGAATTTGATTGATGATTTCAAAGTGAATGGGAGTTAGGGTTTATATTTTGGATATATTTAAGTGGGGATTTGAGGGACCAAACGGAGTCCTATTTTGAAGAATTTTATATGGTTAGACTTGGAAGAGGACGAGGATTAATATTCTAAAAGTTTTGACTGATTCTGAGACATGAGCTTAGGGGCGGGTTTTGGCAAATTTCGAATATTTGGAATATTTTGTAGGTTTTATTGTGGAATTCGATTCTTTATCACATATTGATAATATTATTCTTATTATGGCTAGATTTAGAGCTTTTGGAGGCCGATTCAATAGACGGGGGCATCCCCAAGTAGATTTTATGTTGTTGAGGTAAGTAACCATTTTAACTCTCGCTTTGAGGGTATAAACCCGGAGATTTGATATCATGTAATTGTGTGGAAGTGATACTCATGCTAGGTGACGGTCGTGTGGGTGTTCACCTTGAGGGATTGAGACTTGCTCTGTCCGTGAGGCTAGAGCCCTAATGGCTATTATCTGTGTTTACGTAGTTACTTGTTGTTGAACGTGTTTGCCTTCTTGTTAGAGTTCATGTTTAGGATTTATTCATGCTCACATTATTTGTACTTAGTCATAGAAATTAGTGTACATGTGTGCCTCAGTCTCTATTATTTGCTAATATGTTGTGGTACTTGACGTGGGCTATGTCTCCTTATTTGTTGATGATGGTGAGGCTAGTGAGGTCCATGATTGAGTAAGACTGGGGGCCTTTTTGTAAGGATATTAATACCATTGTGCACGAGTTATCTGCGCGCACGTGAGTTGACCGTGCGGGTTTGGCTATTTATACCATAGCGCGTGAGTTGTGTGTGTATCATGTGAGTTGACCGCATGGATTCAGACATGGATATGATAGCACGTGAGTTTTCGTGCTTTGCGCTTGGGCTTTGGGAGACCCTCCAGAGTCTGTACATGCCTCTAATGAGCATAGAGTCCTGACTTTATTAAGTGTTGAGTGTTGAGTGCGAGTGATGAGTGATGGACTGACATTGTAGTAAGGTTGCATTTACTTTTGTTGTCGCTGCATTTACTTGTTAAATTTCTTTGTGGAATTTAGTGGGTTATGAAATTTACCTATTTATTCCTGTTATTTTTAAATTGTGAAAATAAATAATTGGATTGTTTTGCTTAGCTTGTCACTACTGCTCAGTTCCTTAGTTATTTCTGTTACTATTGAGTCGGTTGTACTTATTCTATACCCTGCACTTTATGTGATGATCCAGATGAGTTAGAGCGCGGAGATCGTTTATTTCAGGCTGGGTAATGGCTAAAATCCTCATGACCTTGTTGCTCCTCTTTTCATTTCTTCGTCAGGATGATTCGAAAATTATATATCTTAGTTCATAATTTTAGACGCTCATGACTTAGTAACAACTCGATATTTGGGGCTTGTTGTTGTATTTTTTATATTATGTTTAGAGTTGATTTAAGAAAAATTTAAATGTTGAAATTTTTATTATTTACTTACAATCAAATTAATATTAATATATAAGAAATAGGCTTGCCTTGTAATACGATAGGCGCAATCATGACCATGGCTAGATTTTGGGTCGTGACAAGTTGGTATTAAAGACTAGGTTACATAGGTCTCACGAGTCATGAGCGGGTTTAGTAGAGTCTTGCGTATGGAGACGACTGTACTTATATTCAAGAGGCTGCAGAACCTATAGGAGAACTTCACCTTCTTGAATCTTATCATGCGATATTGATTTAGCTTGAAGTGTAACTCTTTGAACTCATTAAATGCATTCATAGGCGCACATGAGTGCTCGGTATCAATTTTGTATTGATGGATTTTGATTCCCTAGATGAGGTGCGAGATGTGATTTCTTTGTGCTGATGTTGGTCCAGACTGGAGGACTTGAGGTCAGGTTTTGAATGTCGATTAAGCACTAAGATATTGATTGTGTGAACGTGTGCTTGTGGACCTGTATGTCCGATAGTGTCCCTGTTAGTAGAAATAGTGATTCAATTGATATGTGATGAGCATGATGTGACCGCGAGATGAGTTCATATGATTTGAGTGTGATGAGAAGGTATTGGTGAAGGTTACTGTAACGACCCGACCATTCCTTTTGAGCTCTAGCGCGTCATTCAGTAGTTGGAAGTCATGAATAACTTCATTTAAGGTATATTGACTTGTGCGTATGGTCAGAATTGAATTTCAGGAAATTTGGAGTAAAATTGGAAAAATATTTTTTATTTCGGCAGCCTTAAGTTGAAGAAAATGGCTAAGATTAGAATTTTGAGTAAACGACCTCAGATTTGGGATCTGAAAGTTCCAGCATGTTAGTATGATGAATTCGGACTTGGGTGTTTGTCCTGATTTGCTTTTGAATAACCCATGAGAATTTCGGCATATATTGTGGAAGTTAGTATTTTAGAAGAATTTCATAAATTTGGGTTGGAAGGCATTTCAGTGATATATATGTCTGTTTGGGATTTCGAGTCTGGAAATAGCTCTGTATGGTGATTCTAGAGTTTGGAGCGAGATTGGAAGTGCATTCGGAAATTTGAAATTTGAAAGTTTTTGAGAAAATTCGACCGGAAGTGGAAATTTCGGTATCGGGTGGGAATGCGATTTCGAAAGTTTGGGAAAGTGCCTAATGTCGAATGTAACTTGTGTGCAAAATTTGAAGTCATTTCGGAATGATTTTGGTAAGGTTTGAGACACTTAGTCTCTTTAAAGGAAGCTTAAATAGGAAAAAGTCAACCGAATATTGACTTATGTGTTAGATGGCTCGAAATGCAAATTTTACGGTTCGGATAGCTTCAATAGGTGATTTGTGACTTAGGAGCGTGTCCGGAATATTTTTGTGATGACCAGTGTAGAATTAAGCTTGAATTGGCAAAGTTAGCATTTTGGCGAATTCCAGTTGATAGGTGAAATTTTGATCTGAGGGTCAGAATGAAATTTCGAGAGTTGTTGTAGCTTCGTTATGTTATTATAGACATGTCTGCAAAATTTGAGGTCATTCGGACTAGTTTTGACGTGTTTCGGCATCGGAGGTGTAATTTGGAAGTTCTTGAGATTGATAGGCTAGAATCCGATGATGATTTGATGTTTTGATATTATTTTGGGTGTTCCGAATGTTAGAACAAGTTTGAACAATATTATGGGACATGTTTTATAATTGGTTAAGCTCCCGAGGGCCTCTTGTTGATTTCGGAAGGTTAACGGAATGAAATTCGGACCAAAAAGAAAAGAAAAAGCTGCAGAAATTTTTGCTGCTAAGCTATCTTTGGACAGCAAACGTTGCATAATTCAGGGGCCTATATCTTTTAATATACAACGAATTTTGAGATGATTCAAATATGAAAGTTGTAGCCCTTCGTGTCTAGTTTTCAAAAAACTAAAGTAATTGTAATTTGGACATCATTAGTGAAAGTTATGATCAATTGAAAATTACTAGTGGGGCAGTTTCTCCAGAATTTTCTGATTTTATGGAGTCTATTTTAGAAGCTCATATCTCGGGATATATAAGAGTTATATGGTGTACAACCTATCAAATTAAACATCTTAGAGTCTAGTTTCTAAATTTTCAAACCGTTTTTCATTAAGATATTTATAACATACGTTATGGGTATTTAAACAGAGGGTGTCCGACAAGGAACAATTTTAATAGGATGTACAACCTGTACAGCACAAGTGCAAGGTACAACTCGACGAATCACTGGCAGATTCTTTTGAACACGTATTTGGCTTATTTTTTTCATTTCTTTCATTTGGTTTGGATGATTTTGGAGCGAATTTCAAGGGGATTTCATAAAGCATCAAAGGTGAGTTATTTCTACTTATTTTCAGGTTAAACACACTATTATATATGAATTAGAACATGAACAATTAGTAGAAAAGTGGGGTTTTATGGCATGTGATATTAAGATATTCTAAGGTTGATTTGAATGGTCAAACGAGCTTCCGATTTTTGTGTTCATTATATGTGCGGACTCGTGGGAGGACGAAGAACATTTTGGTACAGAAATTTATGTGTTTCGAGATGTGGACCCGGGGCTCGGGTTTTGCCAAATTCGTGAATTTTGATATTTTTGATTGGGTATTGTCCCTTTAGCATAATGCGAAATATTCGATGTGATTTTGGGAAGATTTGTCGCACGAGGAGACCAATTCGAGAGACAAGGACATAACGACCTAGACTTTTGGCCGTTTTTAGGTGAGTAATATTTGTGAATGATATCCTAAGGGTTTGAAACCCCAAACTTTCACATTGTAATACTATATTAAGGTGTGACACGCATTTTATGATGAGTGCGGGGTCGTTTACTGCCGGGGACTGTGACTTGGTCCATCCCGAGTGTTATTTTCTACTATATTAGAGATTGATACGCATACTTTATTATTGAGAATTAGCTTACTGCTAAGTTTGCGACCTTGTGACGGCCTGTAGAATCCTTAGGGGATCCTTATGTGTTTTTCCTCACTTGTTTGCATAAAACCATACTCCTAGTCATTTTTTCAACTATTAAAAATGTTACAAGAACTGTATTTTTGAACATGAATTTTGAATGAAAAGTATATGAGGGGGAAGATCCCTATAACTTGTTTTGCCCGAGAGATTGTGCATTACTTTACTGAGATGGGTCAAGGACCCGATGTGAGGATGTTTATACTTGATATGAATCGGGCTACATGCCGCAACAATAATATATTGATATGGATCGGGCTGCCCCGCAGCAGTGACATATCATATGGATCGGGCTGCACGCCGCAGCAGTGATATATTGATACGTATCGGGTTGCATGAAACAGCAATGATATATTGATATTGACGACGAGAGCCTATTTGATGCCATTAGATGGATAATATTATGCTTGGGCTATAGGAGCCCCTATGGAGTCTGTACACAGCCCTAGTAAGCGTTTTCGACGATAAATAAATAGAGCGGGTTGCACTCCACAGTGGGAACGACAGTGTACCGTCATATGCATTGCATTGCACTCATGCATTTGTTCCTTATCTGGATTATCTGCCATAATAATTATGTGCTCTTATTTCATCATTTGGTTTCTTAATATCGTTTTGAGTCTGAGGGGATGATACTGTTCTGAGATATTGATATTGCACCCGAGAGGCTGATGTTGTACCTTGTCAGTTAAGAGTGAGCCCGAGAGGCATATGTTGTACTTTGTGAGTTGGGAGTGAGCCCGCGTGGCTGATACTGTACTGAGAGGTTGGTATTGAGCCCGAGGGGCAGATTTTTGATAATTTCTTACTTGTTGAAATTATTTTCGCAACTGTTGAAAGGATCATTTTCAAAAAGAATTTTTAAACTAAGCCAAGATATTTCTAAAGATTTCACAGTTTTCACTGATTTTCTCAAATTAAGGGTTTTTTCTGCTTCTATGTAGCATGACGATATGTTTTACGTGATTTCTTACAACTCAGTTGTTATTTACTTTTATTACTCACTGGGTTGGAGTTCTCACTTTACTCCCTACACCTCACGTACAACTGCAGGTATTGATCACCCGGTAGTGGGATATTAGCTAATTGAAGGTATTACTATTGTAGTTGAGCAAGGTCGCCAGCGTTCGCGGCACCAGGCATTGTCTTTAGAATTTCAGAATTTAATTTTGTATATTATTGGCCATGTAGTTGTGCTCAGGTTTGCTTTAGATGCTCGTCACTTGTGACATCCTGATCAGGTTATGTTGGTTGTAAACACTGGTTATTATTGTAATTAAGTTGTATTTATCTATTCATTTATGTTTATTAATTGTTAAGAGAGGATTTGTATTAGTTGGCTTGCCTTATCTTCACGAGAGGCGCCAACACGACTGGGTTAGGAAATTGGGTCGTGACAATTTGGAATCAGAGCCTACGTTACTACATCTCACGAGTCATGAGCAGGTTTAGTAGAGTATCGCAGATCGATACGGAGACGTCTGTATTTATCTTGGAGAGGCTGCAGAACCTTTAGGAAAACTTCACATTCTTGAATTCTTATGCTACGTCCTTGAATCATCTTGAAGAGAAACTTTTGAAATTCCTTCCACGCATTCGCATGCGCGCATGAGTGCTTGGTATCATACATTCCCTCATGGCTTGTAATTTTCCCGATCGAGGGGCGAGATGTGATTTGTATGAGTTGATGTTGGGCCAGTCTTGAGGACTTGAGGCCTGATCTTCACTTATGGCTTGAGAACCAAGGTGCTGATGGTACGAGCTAGTGTTTTGAACTTATATGTTGAGTATTGTCACTAATGATGGGAGTGATGGCTGGATAGCTATGTGATGAATATGTTAGTATTGCATAATGTTTTAATATGACGTGGAAGAGTCGAGGAAGATTTGCTAGATGAGAGGTAAACTACTAAGTGTTCGATTTCCATTGTGGTTGGAAGTGTAGCTCCGAGTTATGGGTGCATGAAGAATCCTTTCATGTAACTTAGTTGGTAGTGAAGTAAATTTCATGTTACGGTATGAGTTTAGACTCAGGAAGACTAAGTGATTATGTAATGTTTATGACGGTGGAAGGTATACAAAAATGTTAAATGGAGGCAAAGCAGGTGGGTTATCTCATGTGGAATAATCTACGTTGGTGTGTTCCTTATAATGTTGAGTAGAGAGTTTCTATTCTACTGACAGTATGTATGTGATGAGATTTGAATTTGACTCTGATTGAGAAAGGAGTTGATTTTCACGAGAATGAATGTGATCTTAGTAGTGGAATTGAGGTATTTTACGGTATGGGTTACCTAAGCTTGTGAAGAATTTTTGTTGAACTAGTTATAGTAATATGGAAATGTTCTTGAGTTTGATGACCTATGTGGCCTGGTTGAATTAGAGGAATTTAGTTATGATAGCTTGATTAGGAGAAAATGGATTTCCATGTGTTCTTGATGGTTTCTACCATGGTTTAAACCAGACACTTTCTACAGGTATGGGGAATGTGTTGTGTATTGTGAGTTCCTATATATTTCTTCATTATTGATGGAGTACGAAAGTTTTAGAGTGAGGTTCTGTTTAATGTGTGCTTTCCTACTGGTACTTGGTTGCTTTGAGTGGTTATGGTGATCGAGAATGGTGTTACGAGTATACGAGTTGTGTAGTATGTTATGCGATTATATCTAGGGTTATTGTTATGGCTTGACACAGTTTGTTCGAACTTATTCAGTGTGTGCATGTGAGATTAGGGTCTTGTAAAGAATTTTGGATGTTAGAAATTGGGCTACAAAGATTTTGAGTAAGGTTAAAATAATATTTATTAGTCACTATAATGGGTTTAATGTGTTTCGGAATAATTGGTTCCAACTTTGTTTTATGAATTATATGCCCTACCGGTATGAGGGTTTGTTATGTGCTATGAAAAGAAAAATGACTACGAAATTTATTGAGAATAACAAAGAAAGGAAATTGAAAACTGTAGTTGGCAAAATGTGAAATATTTAAATCGGGCTGCAAGCCGCGGTGGAGGTTATGTAAGGACGAGGTCCTTGTGGTAAATATTTATGAGTTTAAAGTTTCCCTTTGTAAAGTTCAATTCGTACGATAATATTAAAAGGGAGTCATGCCAGTTAGGTTGATTTGATAATTCTTGTATACTTTATGTTCATATTAAGCCATTTTCGTACTGTAAACATTGAGTTTTAGCTTATTAGATGAGTTATTAGGTGGCGTTAAATGTGACTCATTAATCCGAGTAAGTAATAATGAGGTCTTCATGCCTCACATTCTATTGTCAGTATTGTAAAAATTTGAAATGAGGTGGTGGTTAAAATGAGATTTATTGATAATGATGGAATTATTTATGAACAACTATTAAGAGTGACCATACAAATGATGTGTTTCATGTCAAGATATCATTGTGATAATGTTGGGCTTGTAATGCAGAGATTAGTGTTATCGGTGTACTTGGGGTACTTGTTGGGTCGTGGACATGTTGTTAGGAGTTGTTTTAGTGTTACTCTGACAGTTGGATAGGCCCAATTATAAGGGAGACTCTGCCAAAATATTTTAAAAATATGGGAGTTAGTCAAAATTTGGGGACTTAAGAAAGTTGAAATGTTGGAAGAATATCTAAGATTTATATGAAATCGTTCGGTTTATTTGGTTGTAGATTGTGAGGTGTTATCCCGTCTATGGTGGTAGTTCTTACATGTTATGAGAATAAATGATTTATTACGGATCCAGGAAAGACTATTAACCTAGTTTGGTGTGATCAGAATCGACCTAAAGTGGGTGAATGGATTTAAATAGGATTATGGGCTTCATATGAGTCAGATATGTTAATTTCTGTATAGCACTCCTCAATGAGGGTGTTTTACTATCATATGTTGTTCCATGTTCATCAATTCATGTAATATTGTGATTTTGCCATGTGTGCTGTGAAACGGCTTGATAAATTCCTATTCTCTGGAGAAAAGTTCATATTAGTTGTATGGGTTGAGCAGTTCATTCCTGAATCATTTCCTTATGTATCTTGTTCACGTTATGGCCTATTGGCGCATTTTTGCATCATGTGAGACCGTTGGTCATTGTCTGTGGTGATTGGTTGTCTGAGAAACTGGTACTAGGTGAGGCGAGACTATTGGTATCGGGAACCATTGTAGTGGAATTATTTGAGGTATATTACAGGGCAGTTACCAATATTTGGGTAGTAATGAGGTGATGTTTTTAGTCAAAAGGAGAGAATTAATGTTGGGTTAACTCTGCAATTGGTTAGAAATTTCTGTACATCTCCTCGGTTGTGGTTGTATCGTCAGCATTATAAAAGAATGTATAGGTATATCATCAAATGATTAGGAGCATAAGAGTTGTGGAATTTTGGCTATTAAGGTTCATGGAGTGTCATTGTGGTTAGATGGTGAATTATACGATGCATGGTGCTAATTCAACAAAGGTACGCAGTCGTGTTCTGGTACCTGGTGTGGTAGTTGATACAGTGTTTATATACGGGGAACATGTCTGGCAGAGAATTTGACGTGTTGGAATTGGGTTTCAAGCTTATTGTATGGATAAAAGAGGATATTTGCATATTTGATCAAACTAATGTGTCCATATGAGTTGTGGTAGCAGGGCAGGTGTGATTTTGAGCATAATGCGACATATTAGTTGTGATTTTGAGCAGATTCGTCGTATGAGGAGGTCAATTCGAGAGGCAAGGGCATAATGAGCTAGACTTTTAGCCTTCTTGAGGTGATTAATGCTTGTAAATGATATCCTGAGTGTTTGAAACCCAAACTTTCACATCGTAATGTTATATTTAGGTGTGACAGGCATTTTATGACGAGTGCAGGGTCGTTTACTGTTGGGGATTGTGACTCTGTCCATCCCGAGTGATATTTTCTTCTATATTGGCGATTGATACGCATACTTTATTGTGGAGAATTGAGCTTACTGCTATGTTTAGGGCCTTGTGCCGACTTGTAGAATTCTTTGGGGATCCTAATGTGTTTTTCCTCACTTGTTTACATAAAACCATACTCTCGGTCATGTTTCAACTGTTAAAATGTTATAAGAACTATATTTTTGAACATGAATATTGAATGAAAAATATATGAGGGAGAATATCCCTATAACTTGTTATGCCCGAGAGGTTGTGCATTACTTGACTAAGATGGGTCGAGGACCCGATAGTGAGGATGTTTATACTTCGTATGGATTGGGTTGCACCCCGCAGCAATGATATATTGATATGGATCAGGCTGCACGCCACAGTAGTGATATATTGATATGGATCGTGTGGCACGCCGCAGCAATGATATATTGATACAGATCGGGCTACACGCCGCAACAGTGATATGTTGATATTGAGGCCGAGAACCTATTTGATTCCATGAGATGGCTAATATTGCGCTTGGGATGTAGGAGCCACTCCGGAGTCTGTACACACAAGCGACGTCGATGATAAATAAATAAAGCGGGTTGCACGCCGCACCGGGTACTAGAATGTACCATCATATGCATTGCATTGTACTCATGCATTTATTACTTATCTGAATTATCTGCCATAATGATTATGTACTCTTATTTCATCGTTTGGTTGCTTCATACCATTCTAAGCCTGAGGGGCTGATACTGTTCTGAGATACTGATATTGAGCCCGAGATGCTGATGTTGTACCGTGTGAGTTAGGAGTGAGCCCGAGAGGCTGATATTGTACTTTGTGACTTGGGAGTGAGCCCGTAGAGGTGATACTGTACTGAGAGGTTGATATTGAGCCCGAGGGGTAGATTTCTGATTATTTCATACTTGTTGAAATTATTTTCCCAGCTGTTGAAAGGATCATTTTCAAAAGATTTTTTAAACTAAGCCAACATATTTCTAAAGATTTCACAGGTTTGACTGATTTTCTCAAATGAAGGGTTTTTCTCTTCTTCTATACATCATGACGATATGTTATACGTGATTTCTTACCACTCAGTTGTTATTTACTTTTATTACTCACTGGGTTAGACTACTCACTTTACTTCGTGCACCTCGCGTGCAGCTCCAGGTATTGATCACCCGGTAGTGGAATATTAGCTTATTGAAGGTATTGCTATTGTAGCTGAGCAAGGTGACCGCCAGCGTTCCCGGCACCAGACATTATCTTTAGAATTTCAGAGTTTCATTTTGTATATTATTGGCCCTGTAGTTGTGTTCAGGTTTTCTTTAGATGCTCGTGACTTGTGACATCCCGGTCCGGTTATGTTGGGCTTTAAACACTAGTTATTATTGTCGTTGAGCTGTATTTATCTATTCATTTATGTTTAATAATTTTTAAAGAGACGATTTGGATTAGTTAGCTGGCCTTGTCTTCAAGAGATGTGCCATCACGACCAGATTAGGAAATTGGGTCGTGACAAGTTGGCATCAGAGCGTACGTTACTAGGTCTAACGAGTCATGAGCAGGTTTAGTACATTCTCGCGGATAGGTACGGAGACATATGTATTTATCCTCGAGAGGCTGCAGAACCTTTAAGAAAACTTCACATTCTTGAATTCTTATCGTGTGTCCATTATTCATCTTGAAGAGAAACTTTTGGAATTCCTTCCACGCATTCGCATGCGCGCATAAGTGCTCGGTATCAGACGTGCCCTGATGGCTTGTGAATTTCCTAATGCGCCTGCAGTACCCATTATCTCTATGTTACTACAGCTAGTTCAACAAAAATTCTTCACAAGATTAGGTAACATAGACCGTAAAATACCTCAATTCCACTACTAAGATCACCTTCATTCTCGTGACAATCAACTCAACTTTCTCAATTAGAGTCAAATTCAAATCTTAACACGTAAATCCTGTCAGTAGAAAACAAACTCTCTACTCAACATTATAAGGAACACAGATACGTAGATTATTCTGCATGAGATAACCCACCTGCTTTGCCTCCAATTAAAATTTTTGGATACCTACTACCGTCATACATATTACAAAATCACTTAGTCTTCCTGAGTCTAAACGCATACTGTAACATGAAATTTACTTCACTACCAACTTGTTAGAACGAGTGCTTAACGCTAGAGGGGCGGTGAATAGCGTTTATAAAAATTTTGCGAAATTAAATACGAGTTGCGGAATTGAAAACTGCAGGAATTAAATAAGTGCGGAAATTAAATGAGTAAGGAAAGAACACACCGATGTATACTGGTTCGCCACACCTTGTGGTTAGTCCAGTCCCTGAGAGACTCTCTCGAGATTTTCACTAACTTCGTTAAGCTTACGGGTGCTCAACAAACCGTTACAACCTGAGAGCTTGAGCCACACAAGCCTCAGCAAACCGTTAAGTTTACGGGTACCTAACAAACCGTTACACTTGAGAACTTGAATCCCACAAGTCTCAAACAACCTTGCTCGAGGATACCTCACCCCAAGACTTCTCTGTTAAGCTTACAGGTGCCTAACGAACCGTTACAACCTGAGAACTTAAATCACACAAGCCTCAAACAACCTTGCTCGGAGATACCTCACTCCAAGACTTCTCAAGAAGAAATACAGTATTCCCTCTTGCAGCAAGTGTATGCAAACACTTCCTACTCACTTAAACAATACTCTCTTAACAGAGTGGATATGAGTACAAAATAATCAGCTCAAGAACACAACAAACTTAATCAAAGATTGGCTCTCAAAAATAATGAATTTAGAATGAAATGATATGCAATTGTAATATGTAAACTTTTACAGATTTTGCTCAGTTGTTGTTGTATCATAACGAGTTTTAGAGGAGTGTTTTTATAAAAGATAGAGTATCTGACCATTGCCTTATTGCCAAACAAAATCCCTGATTTTATGCTTATGACAATCGATTGTCACACCCTAACAATCGATTGTTGACCAATATTTCAAAAGACAAATCTTGACTTTTAAGCAGAAAATCGATTGTAAAATATCTATGTCAGATTTGGAAAATCAACAATCGATTGTTACCCCTTGACAATCGATTGTGGTTTACAAATTCAAAATATTTCTGACAATGTTTTGAATAAACCAGATTGTGTAATAAATTCTCAACTAACAGATCTTGACTTTTAAGAACAAAAATGATTGTAAAAATCTGTTTGGGATTTTTGCAGCTTCAACAATCGATTGTTGCATGAAGACAATCGATTGTCAATTTGAATTTCAAAAGCATTTTTGACAACGGTACTACGACAATCGATTGTTTGACTATGACAATCGATTATTGTGAATTATAGAAGATTTTGAAAACACACTGCCTCGTGACAATCGATTGTTAAACCATGACAATCGATTGTTTTGCATTTTGGAAAATTTTAGTAACTCACTGCCTCAAGACAATCGATTGTTTAGTTATGACAATCGATTGTTTTGCTACTTTGAAAAATTCATTGAGACACTGTCTCATGACAATCGATTGTTTACCACTGACAATCGATTGTTAGCTATTTCCAAAAATTCATTTAAGCACAGTCTTAATAAAATCGATTGTTTAAAACTTCCAGTTTAGGCAGTCTTTATGACAATCGATTGTTGGTCTGTGACAATCGATTGTTGTTAGTCCAGATTCAAAATACAAGTTTTAAAATTATTTTGGCTAAAATGCAACTTATTTGTTTGAACATAAAGATGCATGATTTGATGAAAAATGATTTTATGTGAGAGCCAATATTAGAATATGTCATTGAGTCAAGATTACAAAATAGGACGGCTCAACAGTTAACTTCATTTGCAATTCTCGACCTTGTACTGTTTCTCTTGTACTTGGACTGTTATTGTTCCATCCTCGTTGGTTTGTCATTTATCAAAACCTACATGAATCAACACACGTTTTGATTGAGAACGTGATTCAACAATTTCCCCCTTTTTGATAATGGCAAACCTATATCGGGATATGCATAATAATAACAGTTCAAGATATGACTATATGCATAACAGTTCAAGATACGTGTTCCCCCTCAATTTATGATTCCCCCTCAATGTATGCAAATATATCAAAGTGTGCATGGGAAATATATTATAGTATGTATGCATGCATAGCCCATTATCTTCCCCCTTTTGACATTAACAAAAAGTATAAGAAGAAATATTTTATTATTTAAAAAGATAAAGTAGTACATGATCAACAAGATACCAAAATTAAACGGGGGCAGAACATAAGCTGAAATTTCAAAATACAACAAGAAAAATTTTTAATCATCATTATCCTCTTCGTCGTTGACGTTGTCTGGCGCAGTTTGATATGGAACAAGAGCAGCATATGGATAATTGACGTAATCAAAATATCCATGAAGTTCAAATCTCAGTTGAGAAATTTGGTCTGAGATTGATTGGAGAGTAGGCTCTTGAGTACGACGAGGTTGAGGACGAGGACGAGGAGGAGGAGGAGCAGCTTGTTCACCAATAGTGGGAAAAGAAGATTCTGAAATTTCCCAGTGCTTAGTAGATTTGTTGATCGGGCCATTGGTGGTGATGAAACCAGTGGCTTCAAGAAAGTTCATGATAAGAAGAGCGTAGGGAAGAGGTTTATCGTCTCCAGTGGCATTGAACATGTGAACTTTAATGAACTTGCACCAATTGATGCGAGCTCCGCTTATTATGGCATGAAGAATTTTGGCGTCCTCTTGAGAAATAGTAGTGTGGCTATGCTTACGGGGTTTGAGCACACGAGTTATGAAGTAAAAGATCAAACGGTACTCAGGGAGCATCCCCGTGATGGTGGGACGACGAGAGGTGCCTCTAGGATCAAAATGCCCAAGCCCGATTTGATTTAGAGTGGGTTGCTCATCCCAAACCCCATCTTGAAAGTATCTAGAAAGATCTTCCCCATCTTGAGGAAGTCCACACAGTGTTTGAAGATTTTCATTAGAAATGAGAATTTGGATACCATTGATGGTTGTAGTAAGATCACCATCATCATCTTTCTTAAGATTGGAATAAAAAGCTCTAATATATGGATGATGAACGTGTGGATGTGTAAGGAGTAAAAAATCAGCAAGATTGCTTCCCCGAAGCATATTCGCTGCGAGAGCATTCGATTCAAGAAATTGGGTAGTAGAAAAACAAGGAGGTAAGATGTCTCGGCTTTCGAATTTGGACATGAACCGAGTGTATTCTTCATGAGACAAGAATTTTAAATATGAACGTCTTGATAGGGAAAGACGGGAGTAGAGGAGGAGGCAACATCTTTGCCTGATCGGGAACGTTTTTGGTGGTGTCTTGACATATTGATAGAGAGTTAAAGACGGATTTTTGTGAGAAATTGAGAGAGTTTTGAAGTTTTGATCTTGGTTTGAAGTGATAAAAGTGAAGAAATCAGCCCCAATTTATAGAGTGGGAGTAGATAACAATAAATTAGAAGATTGGGCAGAAATTGAAGTCTGAAACGTTAAAATTTTGAATTTCTGCCGCAGAACAATCGATTGTTGAGCTGTAACAATCGATTGTTATGGAATAATTTGAATGGTACTCTGACTTGTCAGTAATTAATCGATTGTGGAATCTTTCAGAAGTCAGAACGGCAAAATTTTGAATTTGACAATCGATTGTGGAGCCTAAACAATCGATTGTTAAGCGATTTGAATTTTGGTAAGAAGAGCAACAATCGATTGTTGAATATGGACAATCGATTGTGGACAGGCAGTGAGTATTTCATTTTTCAGAGATTTTGAAACAATCGATTGTAGCTGAGAGACAATCGATCGTAGCTGAGGCAGAGAGTTTTATGGTCCTGAAAAAATGTTGAATAATCGATTGTGATGGTGAGACAATCGATTATAAGGTCCAATGAAGGATGACAATCGATTGTGGATATGTAACAATCGATTGTGAGCAGGCAAAACGATATAAGAACCTTAATGAATATTTTGACAATCGATTATTGAAGAATGACAATCAATTGTAGGAAGGCAGTGCCAAACGAACAAAGACAGCAAAAGACAAATGATTTTGCAGATTGATCAATCGATTATATATCAAAACTTATAAAACTGAATCTAAGCACAATCGATTATTGATACAGATAATCGATTATTGTATACTTTCCAAAACGCTTGCACAACACAAATGTCAGTCACGATCGATTGTGGTTAGTAAAGAATTGATTGTATAACACCAGAATTAAATTCCCCTTGTTTTTGAGGATATCTCTGCAAAAACACAATTAAGCGACTCCTTTGGACATGATTTATATCTAACACATCAATAAATGTTAAATATAGTATCAAATCTACTAGTAGTAAGGTAAAGCAGGGAACGATCATACCCGGTATATCTCGGTGTCAACCTCCTTACCCTTTCCATATTTGTCAAGATGGTCAAATATATTCATTGAGGTGCTCTTTTGCTTTGGCGTTGCTTATTTCAATTGGTTTAGCAACTCCTTGCAAAATTCAGTTTGACAAATGAAAGTTTCCTTTTTCATTTGCTTAACTTGCAGCACAGAGATAGAGTTTAGCTCATCCACCATCACAATTTTGCCAATTATGAGTTATACAAACTTCTTGCATATAAACTCATTAGTTGCTCCAAAAATATTATCAACAAACAAATTTATTTTTGAAATACAAAAATAACATTATCCACAAGATACATTGAGATACGAAAATAATATTATCAATGCAGATTTTATTTAGAGACATTGACATAGTATTATCAAAAACATAATCAAAACATAAATTCATGTTTGAAATACAGGAATAATATCATCAATAAATATTCATGCAATCTATTTCCTCCTTAATGAAAATTCCCCCTCAAATAAGGCATACTAAAAGAAAGCATTCTCCCTTATTTGAAGCATGTCGCCTAAACACTTCTTCTTTTGCCACAAAGAGAGAGTATTACGACTATTTTCCTTTTTCGATAATTCTCCGAATGTCAAAATAAAATAGGAGAGACATTGAGGAATATGCATGATGATGATTGTGAATATTTTTCAAGGCATACCAATAGTTTTAAACAAAATATATCAATTGTTTTTCAAGCCAAAAATAGCATTCGTCGAAAACATAAGTGAAAAGTTTTTAGACAAAAATATGCTAATTAGAAAGATTTAAAAAAATATCAACAGTTATTTAAAAATACAAACAACATTCCTTAAGACAAAAAATGAAATGTCTTTACTATGAGCATGCTAGCAGTTAACTGTTAAATAGAACAAACATTTCAAAAGATATCGAAAGATACTTGTTATTTAAAAGGCATTTATCAAAACATATATCAATAATTGATACCAACAATGATTATTCAAATATGGATCAATCATTTGACAGATTTTCAGCACATGAACCAACAAGAATAATTGATATCAATTGTTAACAAAGACAATTTAATTGTTAACACATACCAACTATTACGATTAAGCACATCAACAATGAGAACCAAATTAACAACAAATATGTCAATATTAATTGTTGGCACATATTAACAATTCGGTTTTTATCAAAAAGAATAGCTAACCGAAATTCCCCCTTGATGCAATAAGGTGTCGTGCTTGGTGCATCTACTACAATATTGTAGCCTTCAAGCACACCTGCAAAAGAACCTAAACATAGGTTTTTGGTACCCAAACCGTTTTGGGTCCTTGGGGGTTAGGCATAACGTAATGTTGTGATTGGCTATTATGCCTATGTCTTGTAAAGCAAACGGGAGCAATATGACCCATCCGATTGCAATAGTGACAAATCACGTTTGGATTATGCATTTTCCTAGGATGATCGTAATTAGAGGATCTAAATTTATTCATCCTATTTTTCTGAAAATTGTTTTCATGTAATTTTCGAGATTCATGTCTAGGTGGTCTAAACATGCTAATATTTCTTCTATAATTTATTTTAGAAGAATTATCCACTCTATGATTAGTTTTTCTAGATGGATTAATTTTACCTTTCCTAGGTTGAGTCTTAGGTGATTTATGAATGGACTCAACTTTTTCTACATTTTTAAACCCTATTCCATGCTTAGTGGATTTCAAATTGACAAGTACATCATTCAAATTTTTGTGCGAAGAATTGAATTTGTGTAAAGTGCTCTTAAGACTATCTACTTCCTCTTTTAAAGATTTGCAAGAAGAACAACCTTTGTTTGAGCCTTCGGGTTTATCCATGCTTCTTTTGCCATAAAAACGGTTTTCTTCTTTTAATTTTTTATTATCAAAATTTAATTTTTCAACTTCCTTTTCTTTTAAAGAAATTTGTTTTCTTAAATCATTTATTGTTTTTGAAGCATTAATAAACTCATCATAAAGCTCATCAAAGGCATCTTGCAATTCTCCAAAAGTAAATTTATTTTTGGAAGTGGTACATACCTCATTTTGTGTTTCTTCGTTTGCCATGAGACACAAGTTTGCGTTCTCCTCTTCTTCTCCGTCGCTAGATTCGTCACCGGAGTCACCTCCCCAAGAGATGTAGGCCCATTGCTTTTTGGCAGCCTTCTTCTCTGTTTTGGTATTTGGGCAATTTGGTTTGATATGCCCGATTTCTCCGCATCCATAGCATCTTAATTCACCTTCTTGTTTCTTACCTTTTCGTTCATACTCCTTTCGCATGAACCTGTGGAATCTCTTGATGACAAGTCCGAGCTCGTTGTCATCGTTGCTTGAGTCCTCACCAATTTGAGGTTGAGCCATTCTTGCTTTTAAGGCAATTTTTCTTTGCCTTTGATCATCTACAGGAGAGTTAAGAATAGTAGACTCATATGTTTTAAGGTTACCTCTTAGTCCGTCGATTGTGACGTTTGTTACGCCGATTGATTCTTGGATAGCATCGGCCTTTGAACGCCATTCTGGATTAAGGCTTCGGAGAATTTTACGGACAAGTTCCCGATCCGTAAATGTCTTCTTGAGGGCGTGAAGATCATTGACGATTTTTGAAAATCGTTCAAACATGTCGTCTATTTTCTCGCCTTCCTTCAATCAAATAATTCATACTCGTGAGTTAAGAAATCAATTTTTGCTTCACATACCTGGTCTGTGCCTTCGTATGTAATTTCAAGCTTATCCCACATTTGCTTTGCGGTTGTGCAACACGATATTTTCCGATAGTCATCGGGATTTACTGCATAGAACAACATGTTGATAGCCTTTGCATTATTCTCCACTTTTCTAATGTCGTCAGCAGTATATTCTTCTTCCAGTTTTGGGACGACTTTATCACCATCTACATTGGTGGGAATCTGTTCACCATTTTTAATAATTTTCCAGATTAGAAAATTATTTGCCTGGATGAATATCCTCATTCTTTCTTTCCAGTAGGTTTAGTTGGTTCCATCAAAAAGTGGTGGCCTTGTGGTGCAAGATCTTTCACCTATTCCTGCATAAACACTACGAGTAGAAGCAATAGAAAGATTCTCTCAAACTGTTAAGTCGTACAGAGAGTTAGGCTCTGATACCAATTGTTAGAACGAGTGCTTAACGCTAGAGGGTGGGGGGTGAATAGCGTTTATAAAAATTTTGCGAAATTAAATACGAGTTGCGGAATTGAAAACTGCAGGAATTAAATAAGTGCGCAAATTAAATGAGTAAGGAAAGAACACACCGATGTATACTGATTCGCCACACCTTGTGGTTAGTCCAGTCCCCGAGAGACTCTCTCGAGATTTCCACTAACTTCGTTAAGCTTACGGGTGCTCAACAAACCGTTACAACCTGAGAGCTTGAGTCACACAAGCCTCAGCAAACCGTTAAGTTTACGGGTACCTAACAAACCGTTACACTTGAGAACTTGAATCCCACAAGTCTCAAACAACCTTGCTCGAGGATACATCACCCCAAGACTTCTCTGTTAAGCTTACGGGTGCCTAACGAACCGTAACAACATGAGAACTGAATCACACAAGCCTCAAACAACCTTGCTCGGAGATACCTCACTCCAAGACTTCTCAAGAAGAAATACAATATTCCCTCTTGCAGCAAGTGTATGCAAACACTTCCTACTCACTTAAACAATACTCTCTTAACAGAATGGATATGAGTACAAAATAATCAGCTCAAGAACACAACAAACTTAATCAAAGATTGGCTCTCAAAAATAATGAATTTAGAATGAAATGATATGCAATTGTAATATGTAAACTTTTACAGATTTTGCTCAGTTGTTGTTGTATCATAACGAGTTTTAGAGGAGTGTTTTTATAAAAGATAGAGTATCTGACCGTTGCCTTATTGTCAAACAAAATCCCTGATTTTATGCTTATGACAATCGATTGTCACACCCTAACAATCGATTGTTGACCAATATTTCAAAAGACAAATCTTGACTTTTAAGCACAAAATCGATTGTAAAATATCTGTGTCAGATTTGGAAAATCAACAATCGATTGTTACCCCTTGACAATCGATTGTGGTTTACAAATTCAAAATATTTCTGACAACGTTTTGAATAAACCAGATTGTGTAATAAATTCTCAACTAACAGATCTTGACTTTTAAGAACAAAAATGATTGTAAAAATCTGTTTGGGATTTTTGCAGCTTCAACAATCGATTGTTGCATGAAGACAATCGATTGTCAATTTGAATTTCAAAAGCATTTTTGACAACGGTACTACGACAATCGATTGTTTGACTATGACAATCGATTGTTGTGAATTATAGAAGATTTTGAAAACACACTGCCTCGTGACAATCGATTGTTAAACCATGACAATCGATTGTTTTGCATTTTGGAAAATTTTAGTAACTCACTGCCTCAAGACAATCGATTGTTTAGTTATGACAATCGATTTTTTTGCTATTTTGAAAAATCCATTGAGACACTGTCTCATGACAATCGATTGTTTACCACTGAAAATCGATTGTTAGCTATTTCCAAAAATTCATTTAAGCACAGTCATAATAAAATCGATTGTTTATAAGTTCCAGTTCAGGCAGTCTTTATGACAATCGATTGTTGGTCTGTGACAATCGATTGTTGTTAGTCCAGATTCAAAATACAAGTTTGAAAATCATTTTGGCTAAAATGCAACTTATTTGTTTGAACATAAAGATGCATGATTTGATGAAAAATGATTTTATGTGAGAGCCAATATTAGAATATGTCGTTGAGTCAAGATTACAAAATAGGACGACTCAACAGTTAACTTCATTTGCAATTCTCGACCTTGTACTGTTTCTCTTGTACTTGGACTGTTATTGTTCCATCCTCGTTGGTTTGTCATTTATCAAAACCTACATGAATCAACACACGTTTAGATTGAGAACGTGATTCAACACAACTAAGTTAAATGAAAGAATTCTTCATGCGCTCATAACTTGGAGTTACACATCCAACCACAATTGAAAATCGAACACTTAGTAGTTTACCTATCATCTAGAAAATCTTCCTCGTCTCTTCAACGTCATATAAAAACATCATGCAGTACTAAAATATTCATCATATAGCTATCCAGCCATCACACCCACCATTAGGGACAATACTGAACATATAAGTTCAAAACACTAGCTCGCACCATCAGCACCTTGGTGCTCAAGCCATAAGTGAAGATCCGGTCTCAAGTCCTCGAGACTGGCCCAAAATTAACTCATAGAAATCACATCTAGTAATATGGCAATATTCTTGAGATTGATGACCTGCGTGGCCTGGTTGAATTAGAGGAATTTAGTTATGATAGCTTGATTAGGAGAAAATGGATTTCCAAGTGTTCTTGATGGTTTCTACTATGGTTTAAACCAGACACTTTCTATAGGTATGGGGAACGTGTTGTGTATTGTGAGTTCCTGTACATTTCTTCATTATTGATGGAGTACAAAGGTTTTGGAGCAAGGTTCTGTTTAATGTGTGGTTTCCTACTGGTACTTGGTTGGTTTGAGTGGTTACGCTGATCGAGAATGGTGTTACGAGTATACGAATTGTGTAGTATGTTATGCGATTATATCTAGGGTTATTGTTATAGCTTGACAAAGTTTGTTCGTACTTATTCAGTGGGTGTATGTGAGATTCGGGTCTTGAAAAGAATTTTTGATGTTAGAAATTGGGCTACAAGGATTTCGAGTAAGGTTAAAATAATGTTTATTAGTCACTACCATGAGTTTAATGTGTTTCAGAATAATTGGTTCCAACTTTTTTTTATGAATTATATGCCCTACTGGTATGAGGGTTTGTTATGTTCAATGAAAAAAAAAATATTTACGAAATTTATTGAGAAAAAGAAAGAAAGGAAATTGAAAATTGTAGTTGGCACAATGTGAAATATTTAAATCGGGCTGCAAGGCGCGATGGAGGTTATGTAAGGACGAGGTCCTTGTGGTAAATATTTATGAGTTTAAAGTTTCCCTTTATAAAGTTTCATTCGTACGATAATATTAAAAGGGAGTCATGCCAATAAGGTTGATTTGATAACTCTTGAATACTTTATGTTCATATTCAGCCATTTTTGTATTGTAAACATTGAGTTTTAGCTTATTAGATGAGTTTCCAAGTGGCGTTAAATGTGACTCATTAATCCGAGTAAGTAATAATGAGGTCTTCATGCCTCACATTCTATTGTCAGTATTGTGAAAATTTGAAATGAGGTGGTGGTTAATATGAGATTTATTGATAATGATGGAATTATTTATGAACAACTATTAAGACTAGAAATGTGGTTACGATCATACAAATGATGTGTTTCATGTCAAGATATCATTGTGATAAGTCGAGCTTAGAATGCGGAGATTAGTGTTATCGATGTACTTGTGGTACTTGTTGGGTTGTGGACATGCTGTTTGGAGTTGTTTTGTTGTTACTGTGACAGGTGGATAGGCCCAATTACAAATGAGACTCTGCCAAAATATTTGAAAAATCTAGGTGTTAGTCAAATTTTGGGGACTTAAGAAAGTTGAAATGTTGGAAGAATATCTAAGATCTATATGAAGTCGTTCGATTTATTTGGTTGTGCATTGTGAGGCCTCCTCCCGTCAATGGTGGTAGTTCATACGTGTTATGAGAAGAAATTACTTATTATGGGTCCAAGAAAGACTATCACCCTTGTTAGGTGAGATCAGAATCGACCTGAAGTGGGTGAATGGATTTAAATAGTATTATGGTCTTCATATGAGTCAGATGTGTTCATTTCAGTATAGCGCTCCTCAAGGGGGGGTGTTGGAATATCATATGTTGTTCCGTGTTCATCAATTCATGTAATATTGTGATTGTGCCATGTGTGCTATGAAACAGCTTGATAAATTCCTATTCTCTTTGGAAAAGTCCATATTAGCTGTGTGAGTTGAGCAATCCATTCCTGAATCATTTCCTTATGTATCTTGTTTACGTTATGGCCTATTAGCGCATTTTTGCATCATGTGAGACCGTTGGTCATTGTCTGTGGTGATTGGTTGTCTGAGCAGCTGGTACTAGGTGAGGTGAGACTATTGGTATCGGGAACCATTGTAGTGGAATTATGTTAGGTATATTAAAAGACAGTTACCAATATTTGGGTAATAATAAGGTGATGATTTAAGTCAAAAAAGAGAGAATTAATGTTGGGTTAACTCTGCAATTGGTTAGAAATTTCTGTACATCTTCTCCGTTGTGGTTATATCGTCACCATTATAACAGAATGTCTAGGTATATCATCATATGCATTTGGAGCATTAGAGTCGTGGAATTTTGGCTATTAAGTTTCATGGAGTGTCATTGTGGTTAGATGGTGAATTATGCGATGCATGGTGCTAATTCAATAAAGGTACGCAGTCGTGTTCTGGTACCTCGTGTGGTAGTTGATACAGTGTTTATATACAGGGAACATGTCCTGCCGAGAATTTCACGTGTTGGATTTGGTTTTAAGCTTATTGTATGGATAAAAGAGGATATCTGCATATTTGCTCAAACTAATGTGTCGATATGAGTTGTGGTAGCATGGGCAGGTGAACGAGGTGTTAAAGAGTGATTTCAGAAAACTTAAGAGTTGTTCTTGGAACGTTCGAGGACGAACACCTCTTTAAGTGGGGGAGAATGTAACAACCCGACCGGTCGTTTTGAGCTAGAGTTGTTCAGTAGTTGGAAGTCATGAACTTTATTTCAGGTATATTGACTTGTGCATATGGTCAGAATTGAATTTCGGGAAATTTGGAGTCAAATTGGAAAGAAAATTTTATTGTGGTAACCTTAAGTTGAAGAAAATGGCTAAGATTAGAATTTTGAGTAAACGAATTCGGAATTGGGATCTAAAAGTTCCAGCATGTTCGTATGATGATTTCGGACTTGGGTGTACGTACGGATTTATTTTTGGATAACTCATGAGCATTTCGGCGTATATTGTGGAAGTTAGTATTTTAGAAAAATTTCATAAATTTGGGTTGGAAGGCATTTCTGTGATATATATGTCTTTTTGGGATTCCGAGTCTGGGAATAGCTCCGTATAGTGATTCTGGAGTGGGGAGCGCGATCGGAAGTGAATTCGGATGTCCGGAGGTTATTTTGAAGTCATTTGGCTAAATATACAAATTTGAAGGTTTTTGAGAAAATTTGACCGGGCGTGGAATTTTTGATATCTGGGTCGGAATGCGATTCCGAAAGTTTGGGAAAGTCTGTAATATCGAATGTGATTTGTGTGCAAAATTTGAAGTCATACCAGAATGATTTTGGTAAGGTTTGAAACACTTAGCCTCTTTTAAGGAAGCTTAAATTGGAAAAGTCAACTAGATATTGACTTATGTGTTAGAAGGCTTGAAATGCAAGTTTTATGGTTCGGATAGCTTCATTAAGTGATTTGTGACTTAGGAGTGTGTCCGGAATATTTTTGTGATGACCGGTGTAGAATTAAGCTTGAATTGGCAAAGTTAGCATTTTGGCGACTTCCGGTTGATAGGTGATATTTTTATCTGAGGGTCGGAATGGAATTCCGAGAATTGTTGTAGCTTTGTTATGTCATTTTAGACTTGTTTGCAAAATTTAAGGTCATTCGGACTAGTTTTGATGTGTTTCAGCATCGCATGTGGAATTTGAAAGTTCTTGAGATTCATAATCTTGAATCTGATGATGATTTGATATCTTGATGTTATTTTGATTGTTCCGAAGGTTGGAACAAGTTTGAATAATATTGCGGGATATGTTGTAATAATTGATGTCACACCCCTGTTTTTAATAAACTTCACTAAACCATCTTAAATTAATAAAAAGATTTTAGTAAAGCTTGAAAAGGGTTTTCAATTTCGAAAGTGACAAAAGTTGTTCAAAAGGAAATAAACTCAGAGTCGCCACCTGAGATTGATTTCGGTGTGTCAGATCACCCTTTTTTTTAAAAATATTTATTTTTCCTTTTCAAACATTTCAGACTCTAAAACCAAGTCTGCAGCAGAGATTGAGGTAAGGGGATTCATTTGACTCGGGGAGAAGGTGTTAGGCACTCCCCAAGTCCCGTAGCTAGTACGATTGCGTACTCGATCTAGTTGGCTTTTAAAATATTCAATTGAGGAAAATACACAGAAAATAAAGACAGACATGCAAGAGGTTCGAGGTCGCTCCCACCTAGTAAAAGAAAAATACTAAATTAAAATATTATGAGCTTCACGTTAGGCCTCCAAATACAAGTACTTCGGGGCATTCCCCGGAATCAAATATATGTAAATCCTTCGGGGCATTTTCCAGATAAATTTAACTAAGGAAGCGACCCCTTACCTCGAAATCAAAGAAAATGAAAAACCCTAAGATTGCTTACCTAAAATGATCGGCCTAAAGCATGCTCCTAACGGACAATGTCATCAACAAAGAAAATAAAAGAACTAAATAAGAGAACTAAGTAAAAGAAACAATTCAAATCATGCTCATGTTTTGTTCTTAACTTTTCATTTTATTAGGCCGAGCCCGACACCTAGAGTATGGAACTAATTAGTTGCTAATGGGCTTCAACCTTTTTACCACTCCCACGGCCCATTTTACTCAAACCAATACTAACGTGAGTTTAGCAAGAGCGACACAGAATGTATGGGCAAATAGCAAGCAAGTAGTTAACATCACAAAACCAAAGAGAAATGAAAGACTAATAAAGGAAAATAATCTGAAGCACCGGAAAGATTTTCCCCACCCCAAGTTTTTAACATATGCTCAACTAAACCGAGCTTCCCCGTCTGCTTCATTCGGAAAGATTATCTATTTGGGTTGCACACGCAGATTACAATTAATCATTTCCCTTGAGCTTCATATCCTAAAAGGTAATTAGAAGTTCTAATGCAAGAATGCACTTAAACACCCCAAGCAAATAGCCAAATAATAGCATACCAAAAATGAAAATTATAGAACTCCGTCATTCTATAATCTGCAGAAGACACCCAGTATAAAATCTTGGAAAGAAACTAATTGAGTATTTTCCAAGTCAAAAAAAAAACTTATTTATCTCATTTGAAATCTCATAAAGCCCAAAGATGAAGTCAACACAAACCTGTATTAAAAACAGACATATATGCAACATGAAACACTTAAGAGAGTAATGAAATTCAGAACATGAAGCAATTAGCGCATCCAGTAGACTCTCTCAATCTCATATCATTGAGGATATTTCCATTTTTAACTAGAAGCAAATTAACTATGGAATGTAGAATTAAGCAGCATCTGGTAAATCTCAGTTTCAAGTCACTTTACTTAATCAACATGAAGAGACACTATGAGAAACCACCACTCCGTCATAACAACAGACGCAATGAAGGTTAATTTCAGATCGACGAAACGAAATATGCTTCACACAGTTAATCCATTCGTGAACTTGAACTTAAACATGTCATGGAGATCTCAACTAAGCAAATGATTTAAAACAAGTCAAATCACACTCTTAAACACAAGAAGGAAAGGGAATGAGATGACCTGAAACTAGAATTTCCAAGAAGCCTGTCCGGATGCGATACAGGCAAAAATCGAACGATGAACTTAGTAGGGGCTGAATGAAACAGTAACGATCGAATCCGGAACCACAAGCTCGAACCACGAGCTCGAATCAGAACATCAATCAAGCACCAGCAGAAAATCAGTCGCACTCCATGCTTAAACCAGAATAGGAATCTCAGAGACGGAAGTGAACTGATTTTTTTGTGTTTTTCTTTTAATGATATTTCTGACTTTTTTTGTAAAATCCGAATGAGATGAAACTAATTATATATATATATATATATATATATATATATATATATATATATATGAAAAAGGAAAAAATGTAGCAAAACAGAATCAAAGAACACCGAAAAGAGAACTCTCTTGAAATTCGAAGAACCCACCAAGAAATCCGAGAACCCTAGCTTCTATTCTCTCCTCAGATTTTCCTCCCCTATTTTTTTCGAAAAATACCCTAAAATCTTCTGATTTCTATCTTTTATAGTTCGAAATCGAACAAATGGACGGTTTAGATTGATCTTAAATCAATCTACGGCTCACATTGATTCGATTCGTACTTGGAGAGCAAGAAAACGCCTGGAAATGATGAGACCTTGTATGGAGCATATGACGTGGAAGGAGGGGACCATCGAGGGGAGGGGACCATGGAAGAACATGGGATTTTCTGGTGGCTTGGGGGTGAGTCACGGCAGGGGGTGAGAGGGTGTGGGCGGCTGTTTTGGTTTGGGGATTAGGGTTAGGTTTTGGTAAAAATTTGGTTTTTATATGGGGATTTTAACGTATACATACCATATAGCAAACATTATTACCACCCATGTTTAAGGTTTGTGTTTATTACATTTAAGTATACCATTTTTCAATTTATGTACCAAAATTCTATTTAAAGTTTAATTATCAACTTATTAATTATAGGCTTGATTTGTGGAACTGAAAATCTTTTCATATTTTATTGTACACGTTTCTTCTCTCTCTTACAAACAAAGCCCACGATTTTCTCCCCTTTTTTAATTACCCTCCCCCCACATTTTTTTACCAAAACCGATCTCTCTCTCTCTCTCTCTCTGCTTGAATTTCATCCGCCATTGTCGAAGCTTGATTAGTTTCAGATCGAGAAGTTCTTCTCAATCCACCATACTTTCAGTCCATAAAATTGTATCAAAGCCAGAAACCCTCTACAAAACCAATTTCTCTCTCTATCTGCTTTGAAGTCGGATAACATGTCAGTTTGTATGTCCTTTTGGCGTGTAAACAGTCTTAGGATCACAATACTTTGGAACGACAAGCTACCAACTATTGTTGCAGTTCATTTGCGATGTATGAATGTTTCGTCTATTCGGCAGCATGTGTATTGTCGGCTAAAACTTCTTATCTTGAACAATAAAGAATCATGAATTGACGTTGCCTTGAAATGCCATTTGCAGTTCTCAGCTACACATACAAGCCAGTAGCTACAAAAAAATCCAATTTTCAGACATATTTATTAAAAACTACAATTAACTACAAATTGACTACAATTAACTACAAACTGACTACAATTAACTACAAACTGACTATAAGTAACTACAAACTGACTACAATTAAATCAAAAACTGACTACAAGTAACTACAAACGAACTACAATTAACTGCAAACAATTAACTACAAACTGACTACAAGTAACTACAAACTGACTACAATTAAATACAAACTGACTACAAGTAACTACAAACGGACTACAATTAACTACAAACTGACTACAATTTAACTACAATTTGTATAAACAAACCTAGCTTCAATAATCTGGAATCTGGAAGAACTACAATTTGATTGACTATCACGCTGTAAATTCTGATTTTCGGTATTTGATTTAGAAGAATGAGAGATTTTCGAAACTGAAATCTGGAAGAACTACAATTTGATTGACTATAACACTGTAAATTCTGATTTTCGGTATTGGATGTAGAAGAATGAGAGATTTTCGAAACTAATGGCTACGTATGAGAGATTCACGCAGAGAGATTTGCGTTGTGATTAGATCTATTAAGGTTTTAAAAAGATCATTTAATTAAGACAGAATCAAACATTAATTGGGATGCTTAAAATCTGGCGCTATTTTAGGCTATAAAATCAGCCAGATATGGTTTGGTACATTTTTTGTTACGAAAACATGGAATATGCGGGTAATAACCAAACAAGACACAATAATGGTAATAAGCTTTGCTATATAGCATATTTAGGTAAAAATCCCTTTTATATGTGGTGGGGAAAGAATAGGGGTTGTTGGATTTATTGGGATGGAGGGCTAGGATTTAAAGGGGAATTGGGGCGGATCGGTGGCTCGTTTGGGCTGCCAGATTTGGGCCTTAGATGTGCGAAATTGGGCCACAATTTGGGTTCTTAACCCTTTTACATTCACCAATTAAGAACACTTAAATATTTTCATTTACAAGAATGATTCAAAAATAATTCTAATTGATAAAAGTAAACTATCATATATATATATATATATTCAAAATAAAAGTAGAATCATAATGAAACAAAAGATATTGCTATAAAATACTAATGGCCTTAAGTTAAAAATAGGAAAATATATAATGAAACTATTTTGTATTATTTTTTTCAGTATGCCTTTAAAAATAGAAATAAAATTAATAAAAAGTCAAATCCTATAGGAATAAGCCCAAATAAATATCCTAAAAATCCTATGACTATTAAAAGTAATTGTAATGCGTAGGTCAAAAATTACATGTCTATAATTGGTTAAGGTCCCAAGGGGCTCGGCTGGATTTCGAAAGGTTAACATAATGAAATTCGGACCAAAAAGAAAAGAAAAGCTGTAGAAATTTCTGCTGCTAAGCTGTCTTTGGACAGCAAAAGTTACATAATTCAGAGGCATATAACTTTTGATCTACAAGGAATTTTGAGACCATTTAAAGACAAAAGTTATAGCCCTTCATGTGTAGTTTCCAGTAAGCTAAATAGATCATAATTTTGACATTTGTAATGAAAGTTATGATCAATTAAAAATGACTAGTGGGGCAGTTTCTCAGAACTTTCTAATTTCATGGAGTCTAATTTAGAAGCTCATATCTCGGGATATATAGGGAGTTATATTGTGTACAACCTATCAAATTAAAGATCTTCGAGTCTAGTTTCTAAATTTGTAAACCGTTTGTCATTTTTGATATTTATTCAAGACGTTATGGGTGTTTAAATAGAAGATGTCCGACAAGGAACAATATTAATAGGATGTAGAACTTGTACAGCACAAGTGCAAGGTACAACTCGACGAAGCACGAGTAGATTCATTTAAACACGGATTTGGCTTATTTCTTTCAATTGGTTTGGTTGATTTTGGAGAGAATTTCAAGGGGGATTTCATCAAGCATCAATGATGAGTTGTTTCTACTTATTTCCAAAGTTAAATACAAGATTATATATGAATTAGAACATGAAAAATCAGTAGAAAAATGGGGTTTTAGGGCTTGTGATTTTAAGATCTTCTATGGTCGATTTGAAGGGTCAAACGAGCTCCGATTTTTGTGTTCTTTATATGTACGGGCTCGTGAGAGCACGAAGAACAATTTGGTATAAAAATTTTTGAGTTTCGAGATGTGGGACCATGGCTCGGGTTTTGTCAAATGCGTGAATTTTGATATTTTTCTATTGCTTTCAATTGGGTATTGTCCCTTTAGAATAATGCGACATATTCGTTGTGATTTTGAGCAGATTCGTCGTACGAGAAGGCTAATTTGAGAGGCAAGGGCATAATGAGCTAGACTTTTGGCCGTCTTGAAGTGAGTAATGCTTGTAAATGATATCCTGAGGGTTTGAAACCCCAGACTTTCACATCGTAGCACTATATTTAGGCATGACACACATTTTATGACGAGTTCAGGGTTTTTTACTATCGGGAATTGTGACTTTGTCCATCCCGAGGTTATTTTCTACTACATTGGCAATTAATACGCATACTTTATTATGGAGAATTGAGCTTACTGCTATGTTTAGGACCTTGTGTCGACCTCTAGAATCCTCAGGGGATCCTTATGTGTTTTTCCTCACTTGTTTGCATAAAACCATACTCTCCGTCATGTTTTCAACTGTTAAAAATTTTACAAGAACTGTATTTTTGAACATGAATATTGAATAAAATGTATATGAGGGTGAAGATCCCTATAACTTGTTTTGCCCGAGAGGTTGTGCATTACTTTACTGAGATGGGTCAAGTACCCGATAGTGAGTGTTTATACTTGATATGGATCGGGCTGCACGCCGCAACAATAATATATTGATATGGATCGGGTTGCGCCGCAGCAGTGATATATCATATGGATCGGGCTGCACGCCGCAGCAGTGATATATTGATACGGATCGGGCTGCATGCCACAGTAATGATATATTAATATTGAGGTCGAGAGCCTATTTGATGCCACGAGATGGCAAATATTGTGCTTGGGCTGTAGGAGCCCCTCCGGAGTCTGTACACATCCTTGGTGAGTGCCATCGACAATAAATAAATAAAATGGGTTGCACGCTGCAGCAGCTACTAGAGTGTACCGTCATATGTATTGTATTGCACTCATGCATTTGTTCCTTATCTGCATTATCTGCCATAATACTTATGTGCTCTTATTTTATCGTTTGGTTGCTTCATACCGTTATGAGTCTGAGGGGCTGATACTGTTCTGAGATACTGATTTTGAGCCCGAGAGGCTGATATTGTACCTTTGTGGGTTTGGAGTGAGCACGAGAGGCTGATGTTGTACTTTGTGAGTTGGGAGTGAGCCTGCGGGGCTGATACTTTACTCAGAGGTTGATATTGAGCCCGAGGGGTAGATTTCTGATTATTTCTTACTTGTTGAAATTATTTTTGCAATTATTGAAATATCATTTTCAAAAAGACATTTTAAACTGAGCCAAGATATTTCTAAAGATTTCACAGTTTTCATTAATTTTCTCAAAAGAAGGGTTTTTCTCTGTTTCTATACAGCATGATGATATGTTTTACGTGATTTCTTACTGCTCAGTTGTTATTTACTTTTATTACTCACTGGGTTAGAGTATTCACTGTACTCCCTGACCTTGCATGCAGCTGCAGGTATTGATCACTCGGTAGTGGGATATTAGCTGATTGAAGGTATTTCTATTGTAGATGAGCAAGGTGACCGCCAGCGTTCGTGGCACTGGACATTGTCTTTAGAATTTCAGAGTTTAATTTTGTATATTATTGGCCCTGTAGGTTTGTTCAGGTTTTCTTTAGATGCTCATGACTAGTGACATCCCCATCGGGTTATGTTGGGTTGTGAACACTGGTTATTATTGTCGTTAAGCTGTATTTATCTATTCATTTATGTTTAATAATTGTTAAAGAACCGATTTGGATTAGTTGGCTGGCCTTGTCTTCACGACAGGCACTATCACGACCGGATTAGGAAATTTGGTCGTGACAAGTTGGTTTCAGAGCCTAGTTCACTAAGTATCATGAGTCATGAGCAAGTTTAGTAGAGTCTCACGGATCGGTATAGAGACGTATCGATTTGTCCTTGAGGAGCTGCAGAACCTTTAGGAAAACTTTACATTCTTGAATTCTTATCGTGCGTCCTTGATTCATCTTGAAGAGAAACTTTTGAAATTCCTTCCACGAATTTGCATGCGCGCATGAGTGCTCGTTATCAGACGTGCCCTGATGGCTTGTGATTTTCCCAATCGAGGGGCGAGATGTGATTTATATGAGTTGATGTTGGGCCAGTCTCGAGGACTTGAGGTCAGATCTTCGCTTATGGCTTGAGCACCAAGGTGGTGATGGTGCGAGCTAGTGTTTTGAACTTATATGTTCACTATTGTCCCTAATGGTGGGAATGACGGCTGGATAGCTACGTGATGAATATGTTAGTACTGCATGATATTTTTATATGACGTGGAAGAGTCGAGGAAGATTTGCTAGATGATAGGTAAACTACTAAGTGTTCGATTTCCATTGTGGTTGGATGTGTAGCTCCGAGTTATGGGTGCATGAAGAATCCTTTCATGTAACTTAGTTGGTAGTGAAGTAAATTTCATGTTACGGTATGAGTTTAGACTCAGGAAGACTAAGTGATTGTGTAATGTTTATGATGTTGGAAGGTATACAAAAATGTTAATTGGAGGCAAAGCAGGTGGGATATCTCATGCGGAATAATCTTCATAGGTGTGTTCCTTATAATGTTGAGTAGAGAGTTTCTTTTTTACTGACAGCATGTTTGTGTTAAGATTTGAATTTGACTCTAATTGAGAAAGTTGAGTTGATTGTCACGAGAATGAAGGTGATCTTAGTAGTGGAATTGAGGTATTTTACGGTCTATGTTACCTAAGCTTGTGAAGAATTTTTGTTGAACTAGCTGTAGTAATATGGCAATATTCTTGAGTTTTATGACCTGCGTGGCCTGGTTGAATTAGAGGAATTTAGTTATGATAGCTTGATTAGGAGAAAATGGATTTCCAAGTGTTCTTGTGGTTTCTACCATGGTTTAAACCAGACACTTTCTACAGGTATGGGGAACGTGTTGTGTATTGTGAGTTCCTGTATATTTTGAACTTATATGTTCAGTATTGTCCCTAATGGTGGGAGTGACGGCTGGATGTCTATGTGATAAATATGTTAGTATTGCATGATGTTTTTATATGACGTGGAAGAGTCGAGGAAGATTTGCTAGATGATAGGGAAACTACTAAGTGTTTGATTTCCACTGTGGTTGGGAGTGAGCCCGAGAAGCTAATGTTGTACTTTGTGAGTTGGGAGTAAGCCCACGGGGCTGATACTGTTTTGAGATGTTGATATTGAGCATGAGGGGTAGATTTCTGATTATTTCTTACTTGTTGAAATTATTTCCGCAATTGTTGAAAGGATCATTTTCAGAAAGAGGTTTTAAACTAAGCCAAAATATTTCTAAAAATTTCAAAGTTTTCACTAATTTTATTAAATGAAGGGTTTTTCTCTGCTTCTATACTGCATGACGATATGTTTTACGTGATTTCTTACCGCTCAATTGTTATTTACTTTTATTACTCACTGGGTTAGACTACTCGCTTTACTCCCTGCACCTTACATGCAGCTGCAGGTATTGATCACCCGGTAGTGGAATATTAGCTTATTGAAGGTATTTCTATTGTAGCTGAGCAAGGTGACCGCCAGCGTTCCCAGCACCAGATATTGTCTTTAGAATTTTAGAGTTTAATTTTGTATATTATTGGCCCTGCAGTTGTGTTCGTGTTTTCTTTAGTTGCTCATGACTTGTGACACCGCGATCGGGTTATGTCGGGCTATAAACACATGTTATTATTGTTGTCTAGCTGTATTTATCTATTCATTTATGTTTAATAATTGTTAAAGAGACGATTTGGGTTAGTTGGCTGGCCTTGTCTTCACGAGAGGCGCCATCACGATCGGATTAGGAAATTGGGTCATGAAAGTTACACCTATTGTGTCTCTATGTATGTTTTTAGACTCGTTTGAGGACGAACGTCTGTTTAAGAGGGGGAGGATGTAACGACCCGGTCGTTCGTTCTGAGAGTTTAAGCCCCATTTTCCTCATCTATGCTTGTTTATTTGTTGTTCAGCTGTGTTGAGTTGTATCGAGTTGTTAGGTTTTGGTTCAGAGTAGTTTTGGAATGAAATAAACACTTAGTCTCTTAGTTAGAAAGCTACGTTTAAAAAGTCAACTAAAAATTAACTTATGAGTAAACGAATTCGGATTTGGATCTTTATGATTCGGTTAGCTTCGTTGGGTGATTTTAGACCAGTGATTGAAAAAGTGCTCGCTTCATCGCTTTAAGCGAGAAATGAAGCAACGAAGGTCAGGGCTTCAGGTCTGTGAAGCGACTTTGGTACGAAAAGATGCTTCTCTATAAAAAATTGAGAAGGGTGAAGCGAGCGAAGCGACTGATCCTTTGTTAAAATTAACACAAGCCCTATTTTATAAACCCAAGCCCTATTGTAAACCGTAAACACTGGTTGGAGTCCAGAAACAGCAGCAAGACTAGGTATTTGTCAATGCAGTATTTGTCAATGCAGTATTTTTTTTTAAATTTTGCTTCACTTAAAAAATCGAGCACTCCGTTTCTTGCCTCTCGTGAAATGAGGGTTGTCAATTTTCCTCTTTTCACGCTTTTACAACACTATTTTAGGCTTAGAAATGTGTCTGGAATGTCATTTGGAGGCCCGTGGTGGAATTAGACTTGAATTGGCGAAAATTGGAAGTTTCGAAGTTCTTAGGCTTGAATTCGAGGTTGATTTGGTGTTTTGCTGCTGTTTTGGATGTTCTGGAGGTTCAACTATGTTCGGGTAGTGATATATGGCTTATTGAAATTATTGGTTGAGGTCCTGAGGGCATCGGGTGAGTCTCGAAGAGGTGTGGATGTGTTGCGCTCAATATTCTTGTGTTTCAATGCCCTTTGTTCAAGCATAAATGATATCATATTGAATAAACGAGCTCCGACTTTTATAATTGAAGCATTAGATCCGTATCGTAATTACGTACTCGTAGCAAAAAATATTATTGAATTTTGACATCGTATAAGCATTTTATGGTCATTTTGCTAAGAATTAGGTTGCTAGATTTTTTTTGTAGATTAGTTACAAAATTGCCACTGATGGTGTAATTAAAAATCTGCACTATCTGCAAATATTAAAACCTCCTACATATGTCATTCGTTATTAGGTCAAATAGACTCATTCAAAAGCCTAACTTGACTAAAATTTCACAAGAAATCCATTGGAGGTATAAAATACGTGTTTTGGGACAGTTTGGCATGAAAAACGAGGCATAATAGCTGGCAAAAAAATATATAAAATTAGGGTTTGTTCATTCAGTCATATTTTTAGTTGGGGAGCTCGGATTTGGGTGATTACCACAAGGGTTGTGGTAAGTGCCTTTCACTTGGTTTTGGTTATATTTCATGAATCCATCTTCGTTTTTGGAATTTGATTGACGATTTCAAAGTAAAATTGAGGAAGTTAGGGTTTATATTTTGGATATATTTAAGTGAGGATTTGAGGGACCAAACGGAGTCATATATTGACGAATTTTATATGGTTAGACTCGGGCGAGGATGAGGATTATTATTCTACTAGTTTTGACTGATTCTGAAATATGGGCCCGGGGGGCAGATTTTGATCGTTTTCTAATTTTTGGTATATTTTATAGTTTTTATTTTAAAATTTAATGACTTAGCACATTTTGATAATATTATTCTTATTATGGTTAGATTTAGAGCTTTTGGAGGCCGAGTCAAGGTACGAGGGCATCCTGGAATAGGATTTTATATTGTTGAGGTAAGTAACAGTTTTAACGATGGCTTTGAGGTATAAACTCGGAGATTTGTTATCATGTAATTGTGTGGAAGTGATACGCTGGGTGGCGGGCGTGTGGGTGTGCACCTCGAGGGATTAAGACTTGATCCGTCCCGTGAGGCTTGAGGCCAAATAGTCATTATCTGTGTTTACGTAGTTACTTGTTGTTGAACTTGTTTACCTTCTTGTTAGAGATCAAGTTTAGGATTTATTCATGCTCACATTATTTTACACAGTCATAGAAACTATTGTACAAGTATGCCTCAATCTCTATTATTTGCTAATCTGTTGTGATACTTGAAGTGGGCTGTGTCCGCTTATTTGTTGATGATGGTGAGGCTAGTAAGATACATGATTAAGTGAGACCGAGAGCCTTGTTGTGAGGATATTAATACCATAGCGCGTGAGTTTTTCGTGTAGCACGTGATTTGACCATGTGGGTCTAGGTATTAATATGGTAGCACATGAGTTGTCCGTGCTTAGCGCGTTGACTTTGGGAGCCCCTCTAAAGTCTGTACACACCCCTAGTGAGCGCGGAGTGTTGAGTGCATTGAATGTTGGGTGTTGAGTGTCGAGTGATGAGTGATGGAGTGATATTACTGTGCGGTTGTATTTACTTTTGATGTTGCTGCATTTACCTGTTAAATTTATTTGTTGCATTTACGGAGTTATGGAATTTACATGTTTATTCCTGTTATTTTTAAATTGTGAAAATAAATAATTAGATTGTTTTGCTTAGCTCGTCATTACTGCTCAGTTCCTTAGTTATTTCTATTACTACTGAGTCGGTTGTACTCATACTACACCCTGCACTTTATGTGAAAATTCAGGTGCGTAAGAGCGCGACGATCGTTTAGTTCAGGCCAACTATCTTTAGAGACTGCAAGGTAGCTGCTAACATCCGTAGGACCTTGTTACTCCTCGTGTCATTTCTTCGTATGTATAGTTACACAATTTATATATTTTAGTTAATAGTTTTAGATGCTCATGACTTAGTGACACCCCGATATTTGGGGCTTGTTTTCTTATTTTCTTATATTATATTTAGAGTTGATTTATAAAAAATTCAAATGTTGAAATGTTTTATTAATTTCTTATAATTAAATTAATAGTAATATTTAGGAAATAGGCTAGCCTTTTAATATGATATGTGTCATCACGCACGTGGTTAGATTATGGGTCGTTACAACTTCTTAACTTTTGTGTGTAATTTTGATAAATTAATTTTCGTGCATTTATTATTTTTATGTATAATTATAAGTTAATTTTGTTATAAGTTATAATTGTACAAAAAATATATGACCATCTCAAAAAATGAATGGTGTAAATATAAAATATTGGATGTTGCTAAAATTGAAAGGTGCGAATATAAAATATTATATGTTGCTAAAAATAAAAAGTGAAACTAAAAAATACATTAAATAAAAATACATTAAAATTGGAAATACATGACAATTGAAAATACATGAAACGGAAATACATAAAAATTGAAACTACGATAAATAGCATAATAAAAACTAAAAATTAACAATTTCAAGAATTTTTTGCTTGATATTGAAGAATTAAGGACAAAGATAATCATTTTACAATTCGTAATGTATTAATAGATAGTTTATGAGAGAATACTAGATATTGAAGTTGAATATTTATGTAGTATTTCGAATGAATTTTATCGTTATGTAATATATATTTAATTAATTTTATATCACAGTGATTCGACTTATATTTGAATTAGTTAATCTATAATAATCGCTTACAATTTATATTATTATAATTTTGTTATTAATAAAAATAAAAGATGAGATTTGTTAATTAAAATAAAAATAATAATATAATATGGAAGAGAGAGATGAATATAAAAAATTTGAAAAAAAATTGTGAAATAGTTAGTATAAGTTGTTCTCAAAATAGGAAAATTTTCATTTCGGGAGGTAAAGATTGGGGATGCCGCCTTTTACTTGTTTCTATGAGCCAATTCTTATTTAAAACTATCTCGCTTGTCGTTTTCCTAATGGGGCATGGCGCATGTGCATTTTACTTGTTTTTCTATATAATATATGAGCCAATCTTTATTAAAATATATCCCGTTTGTCGTTTTTTTAATGGGGCATGACATGAGATGATACAACTATTAGTATTCAACAACAACAACAATCTAGTGTAATCTCACTTAGTGAGGTCCGGGAATAATAGTATGTATGCAGACCTTATCCCTACCCTTGGGTAGAGAGACTGTTTTCAAATAAATACCCGACATCTTTCCCTCCTAGAACTTCACACCTTGCTTTTGGGGAGACTCGAACTCACAACCTTTCCAAATATTAGTATTCAACAACAACAATCTAGTATAATCCCATTTAGTGAGGTCTGTGAATGATAGTATGTATGCAGACCTTACCCCTACCCTTGGGTAAAGAGGCTGTTTTCAAATAAATACCCGGCATCTTCCCTCCTAAAACTTCACACCTTGCTTTTGGGGAGACTCGAACTCACAACCTTTCCTGAAAAAGAATGGACATTGGGCCTAATTCAACCCCAAAAGCTAGCTTATGAGGTGAGGATTGCCCAAGCCATATAAGGAGACCAAGGACCTCAAATCCCTCTGATGTGGGACAACTCAATACCCCCCATCACGCCCAGATCTCTGGAGCGTGGACAACATTAATAGGGGCCCAACATCGGTAACAATAATTGGAATGAGCCTGGCTCTGATACCATGAAAAGAATGGATATTGGGCCTAACTCAACCCCAAAAGCTAGCTTATGAGGTGAGTATTGCTCAAGTCATATAAGGAGACCAAGAACCTCAAATCCCTTCAATGTGGGACAATTCAACCAAATATTAGTATTCATTGAATACTTTTAACTACTGAAAATTCATAAAGCAACATTCTTGACGTGTGCAAAATGTGCCACTTTTCTTTTACTTATTTTAAACCCTTAAAGAGAGGTAGAAAAGAAAAGCTAAAATATAAAGCAATTATTTTCATATTATGGCAGGTGAGACTCGAGTTCACCGTTTTCATAAATAGAGTGGCTTTATTTATTATTCAGTATTATCTCTGTTTCAGTGAGATGATATAGTTTGACTTCATGCAAAGTTTAAGGAAAAAAGAAAATTTTGAAATATTTGTCCTAATAGCTTGAGACAAAAAATTTGTGGAGCTATAATATTTATGTGAGTGTAAAAGTTTTTTATTATAAGTAAAGTGACTAAAATAAAAGGTTTCAACTTAAATTATTTTTAAATATAAAAATATATCATTCTTTTTTAATACAAACTAATAAAGAAAATGTGTTCTAAATTTAAACAAAGGGAGTATAGATTTGGGATGATTATTGCTAGACACCTTCTACGCAAATTTTATGGTAGTTGAGATCACTTGACTTCCATGTTTATAACAACAACAACAACAACTACCCAGGTAGTCCCACCAGGTGGGGTCTGGGGAGGGTAATAGGTAGACGAGCCTTACCCCTGCCCGAAAGGGCAGAGAGGCTGCTTCCAAACGACCCCCGGCGTATAGGATGTGGGAGGAAAAGCTGCATTACGAAAACAAAGGGGAAATTAGAAACACAAGCAAAACAAAACAAAATAATAAAGCATAGGTACTCCCGCAGAAATAAAGTAAATACGTATGAAGGCATAAGCAACATAAATACAGTCACATGCATTAATGCAATAATAACAAGCCGTAACTACCATACTAACACTCATAAGGAGACATAAGCTAAAACACTAATCCCCTATGGGAAACCCTAGATATCCCACACCCAACCCCGAGAGATGCGAACGACGGACTCTAGAAGCCCCTAGCCTAAAATCCTGATTCTAGACCTCCAGACTCCCCAATCAAGTGTCATGTCCTCGGTAACCTGCATACTGGTCATGTCCTGTCTAATCACCTCACCCCAATGCTTCTTAGGCCTCCCTCTCCTTCGCCGACCACCCACAATCTCCAGCCGCTCGCAGCTCCTTACCGGGGCATCGGGGGCCCTCCTCCGAACATGCCCGAACCACCTCAGCCTCGCTTCTCTCATCTTCTCGTCCACCGGGGCTACCCCTACTTTCTGACGAATAACTTCATTCTTGATCTTATCCAGCCTGGTGTGCCTACACATCCACCTAATCATCCTCATCTCTGCAACCTTCATCCTCTGAACATGCGAGTTCTTCACGGGCCAGCACTCCGCCCCATATAACATCGCAGGTCTAACCACAGCTCTGTAGAATTTTCCCTTGAGCTTGTGTGGAATTTTCTTGTCACACAGGACCTCTGAAGCAAGCCTCCACTTTGACCACCCCGCTCCTATCCGATGGGTGACGTCCCCGTCAATCTCTCCGTCCCCCTGAATCACCGACCCAAGATATCTCACACTGTCCTTCTTGGCGATGGCCTGAGAACCAAGCATCACTTCTCCGCCTAACCCATTCGGCTCGACGCCAAATTTGCACTCCAGATATTCTGTCTTAGACCTGCTTATTTTGAAACCCTTAGACTCGAGGGTCTGTCTCCATATCTCTAACCTTTCGCTAACACCGGCCCTCGTCTCGTCTATCAATATTATATCGTCGGCAAAGAGCATACACCAAGGCACATCCCCTTGGATATGTCGGGTTAGAGCATCCATCACTAAGGCGAACAATAATGGGCTCAGCGCCGATCCATGATGGAGCCCCATTACCACAGGGAAATGGTCTGTTTCACCCCCCACCGTCCTAACCCTAGTCTTAGCTCCGTTGTACATATCCTTGATCACTCTGATGTAGGCTTCTGGAACACTCTTCGCCTCCAAACACCTCCACAGCACCTCCCTCGGGACCTTGTCATACGCCTTCTCCAGGTCAATAAGCACCATATGGAGGTCCTTCTTCTTGTCCCTGAATTGTTCCGCCATCCGCCTGACTAGGTGAATCGCCTCTGTGGTGGAGCGTCCCGGCATGAAACCGAACTGGTTCTCAGATATAGAAGTCGCCTCCCTCACCCGCGCCTCAATCACCCTCTCCCAAACCTTCATCGTGTGACTCATTAATTTGATGCCCCTATAGTTGTTGCAGCACTGGATGTCCCCTTTGTTCTTGTACAAGGACACCACTGTACTCCACCTCCATTCATCCGGCATCCTCTTGGTCCTGAAGATCACATTGAACAGCCTAGAGAGCCATTCCCCTCCAGCTTTACCCATGCACTTCCAGAACTCCACCGGGATCTCGTCAGGCCCGGTCGCTCGACCCTTACTCATCCTACGCACTGCCCCTAAGACCTCTTCTACCCTAAAGCGCCTGCAGTACCCAAGGTCTCTATGGCGCTCTGAATGCCCCAACTCCCCTAGCTCTATGCTCCTATCCCCCTCCTCGTTAAGAAGATCCCGAAAGTACGCCTGCCACCTCTGTTTGATTTGCGATTCCCCCACCAAAACCCTACCATCCTCGTCCTTGATACACCTGACTCGGTCTATATCACGGGCCTTCCTCTCCCTTGCTTTAGCCAACCGGAATAACTTCTTATCCCCACCCCTCTCGCCTAGTTCCTCATACATGGAGGTAAAGAAGGCGGCGTTTGCTAGGTTGGCAAAGAGCACAGGTGAAGAGGAGCGGAGAGCGAACATGTTGGTCTACAGGGATATACAGTAGTTTTGAAATGATTAATACTAGAAACTACGTTTTAACTGCACTTTATATATATGATATAAAAAAGTTTTATGGCTCCTTAATAATCTTCAACCAAGAATATTATTTGAATACGATGCTTATTGATTCACGTGTAAAACGAAACGCCAAGAGATTAAAAACACATGCACGAAATTAAAGGAGCTCACAAAATTGGCATTAGACCTTCACTTAACGGCTATAAATATGCCCCTAATAACTCAAATAAACACAACTTCCCCACTTCAAGTTTCAAGACAAAGCATTGGCAATGGCTGGAATTAAATTTGCTTTCTTTTTCGTTGCTCTCCTCTTGGCGATTGTTGGTTAGTGGTTGCATTCCCCTCTTCCTAGCTTTCGAACTCTATGTATATACAACTCCTTCCGTTTCAATTTATATGAACCTATTTTTTTTTTAGTCTGTACCAAAAACATTAACTTCTTTTCTTATTTAGAAGCAATTTATATTTATGCAATGATTTATAGCCACACAAAATATATGTGCCTCATTTACTTCACAAGATCAAAAGTCTTCTCTCTTTTCTTAAACTCCATGCTCAGTCAAATGAGTTCACATAAATTGAAACGGAAAGAGTATATTTTTTCCGTTCCAATTTATATTGCATATTCCATTTTAGTCTATCCCAAATGAAAAACACAATTTTATTTCAAAGTTCTTTATTTATTTTTCTTAAATCTCTGTGTTAAGTCAAACAAGACCACATAAAGTAGGATAGGGGGAGGAGTTAGAAGCCTAAATACGTTCAACCGAACTCAATAACTTTTGTTCAAATAATATATTTGTGTTAAAAATCATTATGTAGAATTCTAAACCTAGAACGTAGTTATTAGCTAGCACTTGAAATCGCCGTTCTAAAATCTGGAACACATAAAGTTAAAATTATAACTTCAACTCTGAGTATGTGCAGGGACGGAGGCATAAGTCGAGCAAAGGGTTCGGTAGAACCAATCAGCTTTTGCTCAAATAATATATTTTATATTAAGAAATTCATCAAATGTTTATAAATATTAAATTTAGAACAAGTCATTAGCACCTGAAATAGTCGCTCCAAAATTTAAATCCCATTAAATTGAAATTCTAGCTCCGTCGCTGAGTGTGTATGCATAGATCATTTTATATTAATATTTAACTCAATTTTGATTGAATTAATATGCAGTTAATCCTTTCATGATCAGCTCGCTGAAGATGAAAGTGACAGCATTGAGAAACTTACCCTTAGATATGGAAATCGTTCAAAGAAATCTACTAATAGATGGTTGGATAACTTGTAATAGAGCTTGCAATCAGGATAGTGATTGCTCTGACGGTTGGTTTTGCAAGAATTGTGCAATTCCTTTCGTAGGGGAGCAACACATGCAATGCCTCCATGCTCTAGAATCCTCAAAGTATGCTCAAGTGATTCCAACTGCATTTATTGCGGGAGGTGATAAGCTGCTTGAATAGAAGAAAAGACAGCTCGGTACCTGAAGTATTTTTGCGTTCACGCAAAGAAATAAAATTGCATTTTCATGTACCTGCTTTGAGTGAATAGTGACGACTAAGATGTTATTAAGATGTCCAAATATTCGTGGTTATTTCATACCATATATGTATATGTCTACTTACCATGGAGCATTAATCTTAATGAATGAAAAAAGTTATGTAGTTTGTGTATTCTCTCTCTTTTAGTACTTGTTTGGCTCAAAAGTCATCATATATTTTATGAGTATAAAACAATATAAATAAATCACAGGAAAATTATAGCAAACCGTAATAATCCATTGGACCAAATGAACGAAAATAAGTACTCAAAGCTAGGAGGAGAAACATTAAAAGCCTTTATTGATAGCATTCATTTGGTCTGCCTCTACATGAAGAGGGTCAGAGCCTTACAATGGTGTTCCACTTTCCCATAATATCGGTATTGTTGTCTTTTTTCTCTCTTGTGAATAGTGGCGAAGAAGAATCCCTATTCTTGGGCTCCCTTTCTTGATATTTATAGATGTGAGTTTCGTGAGCTGTCAATAAGTGGCCGTGACAACGTTGGAGTTTCGCCTTCATGATGGCGGATGGGCCGTGGCCTTGTTGATCGAATTAGATAAGGGTTGAATGCTTTCTGAGTGTTCTTACCATTTATTAATCATGAATTAGCTTAAGACGGGATTAACTTCGTTGATTATCGTGGAGTCGGATTCTGACCCATACAGTTAGTCCCTCTCGATGAGTGAACTTCATCGACTGTAGTTTGAGGAACTCGGATAGGGAGGTCAACTGTCGCTTCGGTCAAGGCTGAATCCTCTTTGGCGATGGCCCTTAGCCTTGTAGAGTGTTAGTATGTTTTTATTGTGTTATCAAGTCGTCGTTCGATCAAGGTCGAACTCTCCTCCTTGGCAAAGGCACTTAGCCCTTTAACGTAATTCGAATGAGGTCGAGCTTTGTTTGTCTGGGAGCGTTCGTCGACCACGGCGGACGGGTCGTATGTTGTGCGGCCGAGAGAAGTAAGGGCACACTTGATACGCGTCTGGTGACTTCCAAAAATCTGTGAAGGCGCACAGAACATCTCTTCAGCGTTCATAGGTCGTTACGACCGTTTCAACGGTGAAATGCCGGTTGGTTACTGAAAAGCCGCTTCATGGAGCCTGTCATAATGACGCACGTTTTGTAGAACTGAACCATTTTGCGGTTGGTTATGTAGTTAATGATGGCTATTGGGGGTTCGTGAAAGCCACTTGTGTTGCCTATAAATAAAGGGTTGAGGTATTTACTTCTCATATTTTTATTATTTGTCTGCGAGAGATTTTGAAGAAGCTTTTCTTCCTGCTAATTCACCTTCATCTTTGTTCTATGATTGTTATAGCTTCCATATTATCCATCAAACTTTGTTTCTTTCTCATTAGTGGATCAACAATGGCAGGCAATTCTTCCCAAAACGTTCTTCCGACAGACCTTCCGGTTAACTTTCCGATGGTTGAAGGGCTATCTTCGGCAATGCGAGGTGCAGAACTGGTGGAGACCAATGAAGTTCCATCAGTTGACGAGATAGTATCTCTGCCCGGAGGCCTGATGACTGACTTCACTATTGATGGTGGAGTGGATCAGGTAAATGGAGCCCCGTTAATGGGGGAAATTTGGATGGCCCAACTACGAGAACAATGGGCCGTCCCTAGCTATGCTGACACCTTTCTTGCTAGAAGCGAGGGGAGGGTCCACACTGACTGTAGAGGATACTGCATCTTTTATGCCTATATCTTCAAGTTGGGGTTTAAGCTCCCACTCCCAATGCTGGCTGTTGACTGTCGTTATTACGGGGTATCCCCAAGTCAGCTTGCTCCTTCTCTTTACAAATTGTTAGCAATGGTTATCAAGTATGCAGAACTGGCCGGTAGGGAGGTCATGCTGCAGCATGTGCTTAGTCTCTACGCTCCCTAGAGAGTCCGCGACACCATGATTCAAGCGTGTTCTCGTGGGTTGAGGGGCCTGACTGTAAAATTAGATGACGAGGTCGAGCTTTGCCCTTTTGAGCACTTCTTTTACATTAGGACTGAACATTTAGTGGCGTACCCCACTGGGTTCCCAGAGGCTTGTAATCATACACGTAAGTTCTTTATTCGTCGAATTCACTTTTCTACCTCTCCTTACGTCTTGTGCTCGTAAGCGTTAACTTGTGTCAATTTTGTAGCCGAAAAATTGCCGCCAACTCCATTATCAGGGATACGTGAGTGGGTTGAGGCCGTTCTCCCCTATACGGTAGGGTTACGCACATGGGCATCTTTGTAGGAGAGGCATGGTCGTAGGCCTGTGACAGGTGAAAAGTGGATTTCTTCTTCTATTTCGGTTTGTTTCAACTCTATTAATCAACTTTGTTTTTCTGTGATCAAGGAGGGCATGCCGCGTTAGGGCCCCTAAATTGGCGTTCTGTTGGCAGGGTGCAATTTCTCGGCTCACTGCAGCTACGGTGCCACAGCCAATACCAAGGGCAGCGTTAGTTGAATCTTCTACGGCTCCTTCTCTAGCACGGGCCGCGCTTCAGGATGTGGGTCAATCGGGGGTTGTACGCCCTAGAGCGGAATCACCCTCAAATAAGGAGGAGGAGGAAGAGAGGCCATTGGTAAGGAGGAGGGTCGCGTTCACATCGGCTCCACCTGTATTAATTAATTTGGATTCCCCCAACACATAAGAAGAGGAGTGCGGCTGCGGCGCCTGCCCTTGAGGGCGGACAAACAGTGGGGGTTGCCCCTGTTGGCTTAGGCCATGATGATACCGTCGCTTCGGCGACTCAATTGGTGGTTCTAGTCGTTGAGACGGGAGGCAATTCCTCGGTGGCTGCTATTGTTGGTGAATCAAGCACTCCTTCGGCAGCTACGGCGGGTGGTTCTACCTCGCTGGCGGCGGAAGGAGGAAGGGATGTTGTAGGATATGAGTATGAGTCCAAATCCGATTTGGACCCCGGCGACGCCCATATGTTCTGAGAAGGCTTCACCAATTCAACGGTGCGCGCATAGGGGCGATCTCACTTCATTGAGGTTCCCACAGAGTTGAAATTATTGCTCCAAGGGAATAACTTGGTGCCGCTATTTTATGTGCTATGCTCTGAGGCTTAGAACACCTCGTTGAGGGACGTCACGGATATCAGACTGATGAATGAAGTGTCTGTGATGGGCCTGATGGTACATATTATGACCTTAGCCCGTTTTTTCCTTGCCTTATTTTATTCTTTATCTTAATTGCAGTCTTTGCTTTGCATTCTTATATGTTGGAGATAGAGAGCATCCGTCGAGCCCACATCCGCTCGGGGATCTTTTTGCGGGTGCTGGAGAAGTACCGCCACTACCGAGATCGGTGCCGAGAGATGAAGTAGTGCTAGAGGAACGACCCTTGAGCCGGGCCTTGGTCGAGGATCTGGAGAGGCGGGAGCTTCAGGTGCAGCAAACACTTGGTAGAATATGTGCCCTCGAGGAGGAGCTTCATCAGAAGGATGAGGAGCTCGAGGAAGGAAGGAGGGCTGCAGCTGAGTGCGAGCGCCAGGGCCATGCTAAAATAGCGGAGGCCGATGTGTTGGAGGGTAAAGTCACAGATTTGAGACTTCAGGCGAGGGACGCCTCATCGAGGGTTGCGGCGTTAGAGGAGGCGATCCTCTTTCACGAGTCCCAACGGAAGTTGGAGAGGGCTACTTTAGTCCTCAGAGAAGTGGGACTGGAGGACCGAATTGGTGTCTTTGAGCAGGACGACAGGTCATGGCGGATCGGATCACGGCCCTAGAAGAAGAGAATCAGCACATATGGGACCTGTCCGCTTCTTCCAACTAGGCTCACAAACTTTGGGTCTTTGCTGAGGCCCAACGTGATGTATATAAGAATTTGTGAGAGGCCGGAATCGTGACCGAAGATGCTTTTGAGGGAGCGCGTCAAAAGACTCGTGAGGCCCGTACCGAGTGTGGTATTGACGTGGCGACTCCAGAGGCTGACGATGGTGCAGATGGTGGCGCGGATAGCGCCAAGTAAAAAGATGTTATGCATTTTTATCTTATCTTGTTCATCGTTTGGCGGTTAGGTGTTTCTTGTTTTTTCTCTTTTTTGTACTGACCGGCCTTGGCCGGGAATAAGAGAGGATGACCTGTCATTAAATTTGTAGATAAATGGAATTCCTTTTTCGTTATTTTCTATGTATTTATTTTTTTCTCTTCCCTTCTTCCCCCTTAGAATTTTCTTTGCATGTATTCGAATGGGTGATTTGCCTTTAAGTTTGACTCTGGTCGGCATGTTAGTTTTTGATTATTGATGACTTTTCTTCTTCGACTAGGGGTGAGCGAGTTGGAGTCGTTGCTTGATGCTAGCGACACTTAGCCTTAGTCCCAGTTCGGGCGTTGTCGAACTACCGGCTGTAATGATAAAAAGCGCAGCCATGTAGTTTGACCGGGGCCAGGCTTTACGTGGCCCTAATCTTAGTTCAAGTTGGGAGTACTTACTTGAATGGCGAGGGTGCCTAATCTGCACCTCGATTCGTTGGAGGTTGTTTTGCTGAGTTTAATGTTGAAGTCGCTCGGTCCAAGTCCTGGTTCAACTGTGGTTGAACTTGTTAGATTTGAGAATGAAGGCGTATAGCCTTATGGTTCGAGCGAGTTCGAACTCATTAGATTTGATGGCGAAGGCGCGTAGCCAGAGTCTTGGTTCAACCGTAGTTGAACTTATTGGCAAAGGCGCATAGCCTTGATTTAATGGTGAAGGCGCATAGTCTGAGTCTTGGTTCAACTATAGTTGAACTTACTGGCGAAGGCGCATAGCCTTGATTTAATGGTGAAGGCGCATAGCCTGAATCTTGGTTCAACCGTAGTTGAACTTACTGGAGAAGGCGCGTAGCCTTGATTTAATGTTGAAGGCGCATAGCTCGAGTCTTGGTTCAACCGTAGTTGATCTTACTGGCGAAGGCGCATAGCCTGAGTCCCAGTTCAACTATTGTTGAACTTTGTTAATATTGATAGCGAAAGTGCATAGCCTGAGTCTTGGTTCAACCGCAGTTGAACTTACTGGCGAAGGCACATAGCATGAGTCCCAGTTCAACTGTTGTTGAACTTTGTCAATTTTGATGGCAAAGGCGCGTAGCCTGAGTCTTGGTTCAACCGCAGTTGAACTTACTGGCGAAGGCGCATAGCTTGAGTCCCAGTTCAACTGTTGTTGAACTTTGCCACTTTTGATGGCGAAGGCGCATAGCCTAAGTCTTGGTTTAACCGTAGTTGAACTTGCTGGCGAAGACGCATAGCCCGAGTCCCAATTCAACTGTTGTTGAACTTTGTCAATTTTGATGGTGAAGGCGCATAGCATGAGTCTTTGTTCAATCGTAGTTGAACTTACTGGCGAAGGCGCATAGCCTGAGTCTCGCTTCAACTGTTGTTGAACTTTGTCAATTTTGATGGCAAAGGCGCGTAGCTGGAGTGTTGGTTCAACCATAGTTGAACTTATTGGCGAAGGCCCATTGTCTGAGTCCCTGTTCAACTGTTGTTGAACTTTGTCTTTTTTGATGGCATAGGAGCATAGCTTAAGTTCTTGTTCAACCGTAGTTGAACTTACTGGAGAAGACGCATAGCCTAAGTCTTGGTTCAACCGTAGTTGAGCTTACTGGTGAAGATGCATTGCCTCAGTCCCAGTTCAACTGTTGTTGAACTTTGTCAATTTTGATGGCGAAGGCGCGTAGCTTGAGTCTTGGTTCTTCCGTAGTTGAACTTACTGGCGAAGGCGCATAGCTTGAGTCCCACTTCAACTGTTGTTGAACTTTGTCAATTTTAATGATGAAGTCGCATAGCCTGAGTCCCAATTCAACTTACTGGCGAAGGCGCATAGCCTGAGTCCCACTTACTAACGAAGGCGCATAGCCTGAGTCCCAAGTCAACTTACTGGCGAAGGCGCATAGCCTGAGTCCCACTTCAACTGTTGTTGAACTTTGTCAATTTTGATGACGAAGGCGCATAGCCTGAGTCCCAATTCAACTATTGTGAGCTTTGTCAATTTGGATGGCGAAGGCGCGTAGCCTGAGTCTTGGTTCAACCGTAGTTTAACTTACTGGCGAAAGTACTTTCATTAAATCGCGCCTAAAGGTTCTAACGTAATATTATTTTGGGGAAGGCCGTGATGGCGCATAGCCTGAGTCCCAGTTCAACTGTTATTGAACTTTGTCAATTTGGATGGCGAAGGCACATAGTCTGAGTTCCACGTTGTGGGTATTGAGTGTTGAAGCTCGGTTTTGATTCGAGACCTTGAGCAGCTTATATGTTGTCTTCCCAATCGGGGTATGTAGGCTGGCTTGAGGACTCTCGGTTCTAGATATCTCTGTACCAATTTTCGGTTGGAGCCCGTATCGAGGATGCGGGAGATGCCTTACGGAGATCATAGCAAACCGTAATAAACCATTGGACCAAATGAAGGAAACGAAAATAAGTACTCAGAGCTAGGAGGAGAAACATTAAAAGCCTTTATTGATAGTATTGATTTGGTCTGCCTCTCCATGAAGAGGTTCAGAGCCTTACAATGGTGTTCCACTTTCTCATAATATCGGTATTGTTGTCTTTTTTCTCTCTTGTGAATAGTGGCGAAGAAGAAGAAGCCCCTTTCTAGGGTTCCCTCTCTTGATATTTATAGTTTTGAGTTTCGTGAGCTGTCAATAAGTGGTCGTGACCACATTGGAGTTTCGCCTTCAAGATGGCGGATAGGCCGTGGCCTTGTTGTTCGAATCCAATAAGGGTTGAATACCGTTAATTCTGAGTGGTCGTACCACTTATTAATCATGAATTAGCTTAAGACAAAATTAACTTCGCTAATTATCGTGGGGTCGAATTCTGATCCTACAGTACTATTTATTTCGCTTCATCATTTTTGAAAAACGCTTGGAAAAATCTTATCGTTAAAGTTGAATGGTAACTCAATAGTAGAGGTGTTGTCGCGCATCTTAGAGGTGCCATTGTTTAGGAATTGTCATCTTTAAATTTCTTGAGCTTTTATTTTTTTTCTACAAAACAAAAAGTTAATATTCAAAAAAAATGTTATATACGTCATCTCGCATTTTTAAAGTAGTCTCTACACAACACTCAAAAACCTTTCCATCAATACTGAACACCTGAACATAACCTGGAATGGCGTATTCCGGTTTGTAAACCTCTGGCTCAATAGGAACAATCTCTACTGCCACAACATTTGTAAAGTACTTACCCTCAACACTGTTGTCATACGTTGCATGGAGTTTAAATTTTCACTGACTCACCAAATCAAGATAGCACCTTCATTCCTATATTGGTAAGGTGGCACCCTCGGCTGTATCTGATTTAAAACTCAACATAGATGGGGTTTTTAAAGGAAAATACAGAAAAGGTAGTAATGGAGGTATTTTCTGGAATAAAAATGGCGACTGGATCCTTGGCTACCATATGCCTGTTAATGGCTACACGGCTACCTACATGGAGCTGCTCGCCTTAAAACCATGGCCTCTACATTGCACAAGCCAACCACTTCCACAGTTTAAAAATTCAAATGGATGCCACTGAAATATTCTAATTACTTTGCCATGATAGCTGCTCCCTCTACTCTAACCTTGTTAATGAGTGCAGTTCATTACTGAAGGAATTGAAGAATCCGGGGATCCGGCATAGCTTTAGAGAGAAAAACAATGTTACACATGTTTTGTCTACAGTAGAATCCAAGCAAGCTACCACCAGCATCCTTGCAACACAAAGCTCTCCACCTAACGATATTTTGAAAGTGGTCCAGGAAGACCAAATTGGAGCACCCCATACTAGATTAGTAACTACAAATATATTAAATAGTTTGCCTAAATTTGGAAATCTTAGTAGTATTAGTAACTCTATCTCTAACAGCCCTACTGGCTTAGACGTTTTTGATAGTCCCAATGGGACATCATCCTTATATACCGCTGCTAATTAAGTTTTAACAAATTTTGTGGTAGTTTTGCATGCGATTATATGCAAATATAAAAGAACGATCTATTCCCCATATCCAAGTACACTGGGATAGCACTTAATTATTTTGCTCGTATCTGTAGCTAATTTTTATGGTACTTTATGTCACGACCGGAGCAGTGTGCCACCGCTCGAGCTACTATTAGTAGTCTGTATTCGAAAAATAAGTTTTAGAAAAATAAATAAGAAAAATAGAAATGTAGAAGAAGCAGAAATTAATCCAAGCTTATTAAAGTTACAGTATTTTCTTAAGGAGCTTAATTATCTCCTAGTACCTGAGGTTTAGAATTATTTTTTTCAGGGATAGGACAAATAACCATACTGGTATAATGGTGCTTCAAATACTAATGTATGGTGAACACAAATGGTAACCGTAATTACATTTACTGTGTTTTTGTAAAAAAAGTAATGCAAAAAAGAAAAAAGAGATTTTAATTAGAATTTTTGTAAGTACATTTGAGCGAATGACCTAGTATTTATAAACAGCAGGTTGAGTTCAAACGAAGAGGTGCAACTTTTTCGAATGGCCTTTCCCGTAAAACGGCTATAACGAAAATGACTATTTATGCAAAATAAAACGGAAAATTAAATTTAGAGGGAAACTTAAATTACCGTTACAAAAGCGGTTGATTTGGATTAAAAAATATTAATATAATATTAATATTAATATTAAACAAATAAATATGTCCAAAGCTGAGCAAGAAGAAGTGCAATTATATATATGCTCAACAAATGAGTTTTCCTCTTCCAATAACGAAAAAGATTTCTTTATAAATGAGGGAAATTTTACAATTTATTTTTTCGTGCATTTTCTAGTCACCTTAATATTTTATTAAAAATCTAACAACTACTACCTAACGAGCGAACTCTAATAACAATAAGAAAAAAAATCAACTATAATCTCATATGTGGTATATCATGCTATTGCATCTTGGGTTATGGTTATAGCTTGGTACAACTTTTTCAGACTTATATAGAGTGTGGATGCGAGATTCTAATCTTATAGAAAATTTCAGATGTTGGAAATTGGATTCTAAGGCTTATGGGCTAGGTTGAATTAAAAAATTTCAGTTATGTTTGTTATCAAGCTTGTATGGGATAGGTTGACATGGGATCACCCTCGGATATGTGCATGGTAAGGTTATACGGCAGTTTGAAGGATTTGGGAAAAACTATTGGCATATTCCAGGACAAATGTATGTTTAAGTTGGGGAGGGTGCAATGACCTGATCGGTCGTTTTCAGCACTTGCACTTTACTTGGTAGTTTACGAGTATGAGTAGCTCTGTATGATGTGTTATGACTTAGATGAATCATCATTTTTGTTCTTCAGGTTATTCAGAATCGATTTGGAAGAATGAATTTCATTGTTGAAGCTTTGAGTTGAAAGAATTGACCAAGTTTGACTTTTGATGAATTTGACCCTAGAATGGAGTTTTTATGGTTCCATTAGTCCGAATGGTAATTTTGGACTCAGGTGTATGCTCGAATTTGCATATGGATGTTTTTAGAAGGTTTCAACACAAATTAGCGAAAATTGGAAATTTGAAGGTTTGAAAAGTTAAAAAGTTTGACCGAGAGTTTACTTGTGGATATCTGGTTCAAATTGTAGTTCAAGGAGTGCGAATATCTTTGTTATTTGATTTCTTACTTGTATGCAAAATTTGGATTCATTCCGGGTTAGTTTGTTATGTTTCGGCACAAGTTGTGAAAGTTCAAAGTTCAAAGTCCATTAAGTTCGATTCAAGGTGCAATTCATTGATTCAATATTGTTATGCTTGATTTGAGACATCGACTAGGTCCATGTTATGCTATTAGACTTGTTTTCATATTTGGACGGGGTCCTAAAGGATTCAGGTGAGTTTGGATGAGGTTTGGAGCATCTTAGAAAGATTGGCTAAGGCTGGTTTAGGAGAGATTCTGGTGTAACCGCACTTGTGAAGTCATGGGCGTAGGTGCGGAGATGTAAAAGTGGCAGTGTCATCTGAAAATCAAAGGAAGGTTTGGTTGGGAATCATCATAGATAGGGAGGAAGAGGTGCACATGCGTGTGCACAGAAGCGGAAGTGTGATTGTGGAAGCGGGTTTGTGGGCAGAAGTATGTTTTGTCTCGCACTTGCGCTTGCACAAAAGCAGTGCAGTTTTCTGCTGAAGGGAAGACCTCCAGTGTTTTCCATAGGAACGGGAATTTGTCGCAAAAGCAACATCGCAGAAGCGACCCTTTGTTCGCAAAAGAGAAAATTGTTGTGTAGAAGCTATATATAAATCAAGGGTTTTGGTTCTTTCTTCATATTTTGAGTTGTGAGACTCGGATTGATGCCATTTTTGGATAAATTTCATCACAAGAACTGGGATAATTATTCTACACTTGATTTTGATCTTATTCCATGAATCTATCTTTTTTTCTGCAATTGGTTGATGAATTTTAAAGAGAAATCGAAGGGTTTTGTCTAAAGTTTCATAAAATAAAGTTTTGAATTTTGAAAACGGATTCAGAGTCGGGCTTGAATGAAACTAGTATCGTTGGACTTGTAATTGAGTGGGTTATCCAATTTTGTGAGTTTTGTCACGTTTGAAGGTGTGAGCCAATGTGTGACTTTTAGCCGATTTTGGGTTTTGATTAAGGATTCGATCTTTATCATTTGGGATTGTTTTCTTAGGCTTTATTTGATATATTTAAGTTTTTTTGGCTAGTTTTGAGCCGTTCGGAGGTCGGTACGTGCAAGCTGGCATTTTGGAGTATCGTTTGGCTTGCTCGGTATTGAAATTGGCTTATTTGAGATAAGTAACACTTTTAAACTTAGTGCTAAGAGTATAAAATCCTGAATTACGTGTTATGTTATTGGTGTTGAGGTGACACACATGCTAGGTGACGAGCCTATGAGCGTGCACAGGATAAATTGCAACCTCGTTATTTCTGTGCTACTGCGGAGTTACCTGATCTTAACTGTGACCATACAACTTCTACGTACTTGAGCTATTGAGCTATGATCCATATAAGAAACTATTTCTAGGCTACATGCTTATCCTGTTAAGACCCACTGAGGTCATTTTTACTGTTGAGTTATCTGCTTTCATTGCATTATATACTCAGGCATACACATTCAAATGCTTATTATATCTAAGTCTCTATTGTTATTTATTGATAGATCATATCATTATTTCGGCCTAGTTCCATGACATTCTAAGCCCGTGAGAAAGAGACTGGAGAGATTGATGACTGAGTGAGGCTGAGACCCTAATTGTGAGTGATGTTATGGGATCAAGATATATGCTGTAATATGTTGTATTGATTATATTATGGGATCGGGCTGCATACCGCAGCAGGTTATATTGATTTGTGCCATGATTGACTTGATATAGCTCTTAGGATAAAGGAGATCCTCCGGAGTCTGGACACACCCCCAGTGAGCGCGGTTGATAATATTGACGGATGGAAATTCCCTAGACATGGATCTTGTCTGAAGCATTTATATACTCGGGGATGGATCTTCCCCGCGAACTGGCCTACTCAGTACTGGTGATTGTTGGTCAGTTGATGTATATTCTGGGATGGATCTTCCCTGGGCCGGATTGGGCATATATAGTACTGACTGATTGGGCATGATGGGTAAAAAGTGTGAGACTGTGAGATTGAATACTCTGAAAGTGTAAATTAGATGAGTTTATCTCCGAGATACATTGCATTGACATGCACACATGACATACAAGCATAAAGGTGTATTTTCCTCATCCTATATTGACTTCTCACACGTATTGGCATATGGGCATAGTGATGCATTTTACACTAGGTATCTGAAAAGAAAATGAAATATCTTATCTATTGTTGAGAGGATTTTTGGAAAATTTGTGCTTTCAAACTTACTCATATTTATGGCAACTTTGGAAAATGACTTGGGTTTTCCCTATAATACTTGAAAGGCATAACTATTTTTTAGAAACTATCATTAAACTGAGAATTTTATCTTTGAGTTACTTTTTTATCACCTGCTTTATGTTGTTATGGATTGTTATTGGTTATTGGTGTTGAACCCGACCTTTGCTTCAGCTTGTCACTACTTTCAACCTAAGATTAAGTTAGTTACTTATTAAGTACATGGAGTCGATTGTACTCATATTACACTTCTGCACCTTGCGTGCAAATGTTAAATGTTGATGTTGCTGTGTTCGATGGGAGCTGGTTAAAGATGTACCTACGTTCTGGTTGTAGCTGCCTCTTGTTCATGGTAGCCTTAGATTTATAAAACTCTTTTTATGTACTTTTCAAACAGATGATGTATTTACTTCATACTAGCCTTGTAAACTCTATTATTAGAAGCTCATAATTTGTACTACCAATTCTTGGAGAATGTATCGGATTCAGATACTTTTTTACTTAATTACTTTAAATAGCATATTGGATTAGATGTCATCACGACTAATTGAATTTTTGGCCGTGATAATACATCCCATAACAGAGTACACATGGAGCATCTATAAGTACTACTTAGTACAAAATTAGTACATAATCGGACAACATATATGAAACAGTAAAAGATATAAATATAGCATGGTATTGAAATTAGTAAAATTTTATGTATTGATACAGTAAAAAATATTTACCAAATCAAATTATTTATTATGTAATTATAAGTAAATCTCTTAATATGCATTATTTAGTAATATGATAAAATAATAATTAATCTTGCTATCACGTATTAAAATTTACTGATAGTGTAAGATATTATTAACACACGAATTTGATTGTTTTAAAAGGTACTTCAGCATTTATGATCTGGGGAATTTTAAGTTATATTGCTTCAAAATTTCATCATTATTATACTTCAAGTCTTCAACTGGGAGCATTCATTGCAATGTTGTTCCTAATGCGCCACTGTCCATCAAAAACTGTACCTGTAAATAAAAGTGTATGTTCTTTTTTAATAGTTTAAGCTTTAGATGAGATTATCGATACTTAAACATGATGTCTAAGCCGACGAAGGTCCTGAGTCCGAAAGGTCACTATCATACATTATCAAAAAGATTTTTCTCCTACTTTACTCATGGAAAAGATTCAAGCCGATACGTGAAGGTACATGTTGAAGTTACAATTAAGTAAATAAAAGTATTTGAAACTATTTGATAAATACCTAATCAAACTTAGGTAATTATTAAAGAATATGTAAAGTTTTATCCTTGTTACTGAATATTGTCTTCATCGCGAGAAGGGACCAAAGATTTTATTTTGACAATGTTGTACCGGTCAATCACAACTTTGTTTGAGCTCCTTGAACTTAGATATCGTTAACATCCAAAATTCTAGGTAGAGTTACCGACATGTTGACTTGTCCTCGGCCATAGTCTCATTCCCTTAGATGGCTTCTCCAACTCACTCTCTAGTTAAGCCTTTTGTAAGCGGATCCGCCACATTATCCTTTGATCTTACATAATCAATAGTGATAATTCCACTAGAAAGTAGTTGTCTAACAGTGTTATGTCTTCGTCGTATATGACGAGACTTTCCGTTGTACATAACGCTCCCTGCCCGTCATATTGCAGCTTCACAATCAGAATGTATGCAAATAGGAGCCAAAGGTTTTGTCCAGAATGGAATGTCTTCTAAGAAATTTTGAAGTCATTCAGCTTTTTCATCGGCTTTATCCAAAGCTATAAACTCTGATTCCATTGTAGAGCAAGCGATACACGTCTGTTTGGAAGACTTCCAAGATACTTCTCCTCCACCAACAGTAAAAAACATATCCACTTTTGAACTTTATTTCTGTTGAACCGGTTATCCATTTTGCATCAATATATCCTTCGATAACCGCATGATATTTATTCTATACAAAGCATAGTCTTGGGTATACTCCAAGTATCCCAGAACTCGTTTCATTGCCAGCCAGTGATGTTTGTTGGGATTACTTGTGAATCGACTAAGTTTTACTTATTACACAAGCTATGTCAGGTCGTGCACAACATACTCCAATTGAGACGTACTTTCACCTTTATTCTTTATAAGATGATGGTTTAAGTCAATTGGAGTTCTTGCACTTATAAATTCCAAGTATTTGATTTTTCAAGTACCATTTTCACGTAATGTGATTGAGACAAAGCTAGACCCTGAGGAGTCCTCTGGATTTTAATTCCTAGAATTACATCGGCAACTCTTAAGTCTTTCATATCAAACTTACTAGCAAGCATACACTTAGTAGCTTGAATGTCGGCAATGTCTTTGCTCATTATTAGCATATCATCAAGTATAGCTTCACCCCACAAGTTTTGTGGTAAGCCAGAATTTATCAACGCATTCATCATCTCCTTCAACGTTCGATTCTTTCTCTCCGCAATTTCGTTAGATTGTGGAAAGTAAGGGACATTTGTTTGGTGAATAATGCTATTTTCCAAACATATTTCTTCAAAAGGAGATTCATATTCGCCACCCCTATCACTTCTTATTATTTTGGTCTTTTTGTTAGTTGTGTTTCTACTTCACTCCTGTATTTCTTGAAAGCATCAATTGCCTCATCTTTACTATTAATTAAATAAACATAGCAATATCTCGTGCTATCGTCAATAAAAGTGATAAAATATTTTTTCACACCACGGGATGGTGTTGACTTCGTATCGCAAATATCTGTGTGAATTAAGTCTAAAGGACTTGAATTCCTTCCAATGGACTTATAAAGATGCTTAACATACTTTAATTCTAATTTCAGCTACGTACTTTTATATGAGAGTAAGTGTCTAATATATATATATATATATATATATATATATATATATATATTGGATTTCCACGAACTCTTTTAAGAGTATTCAATGAGCCCGATGATATATATGTTGGACTTTTAAGCCATTGCTCTTTAAAGTATAAAAGTGTTAATTGAAAATGTATGGAAAATGAAAATTTGAAGAAGTGCGCTTTTGTCTTGCACTTTATCCCTCATTGGTGAGGAACAACTACATTTGTATGCTTATATATTGAATCACTTCTTAAAACTCTTAAAAGGAATTGAAGAGAATGAACCCTCGTGTCGTCGTCGTCGCTCACTCGGCTTCGACTTCGGCTTCAGAGGATTTGGATTTGTCAAATGAAATGATTGATAAAATTATTTTTGGACAAAATTTATTTAATTATTTAATAATTAATTATCTTGTTATTAATTATGTGTCTATTATTGAAGGTTTCAAGTCGCCTCTTTCATTGAGAAATTACTCCGTTGTGGAAAGATTTTAAGAACTATCTAAAACACAAGCGGAAGGATATGACACTTGAAGACTTGATTGTGCGTTTGAGGATAGATAAGATAACAAAAATGCGGGAAAGAAGTCACGTGAAAACTCAACAATAATAAGGCTAACATTGTTGAGGAAGCGCCACAAAATAAGAAGAGAAAGAAGGCTTCTGGACCAGAGAACTACCCAAGCAAGAAAAAAGTTCAAGAGTAATTGCCACAACTGTGAAAAATTTGAGCATAAGGCCGTGGATTGTCGTGCATTGAAGAATGATAAGAAGAAAAAGAATCAAGCTACTATAGTTGAAAATGCTGAAGAAATGGAGGTCTTGTGTGCCATGTTGTCTGAATGCAACTTGGTAAGAAATTTGAAAGAATGGTGGATAGATTCTGGAGCCATCCGCCATGTTTGTGCTAACAAGGAGTTATTTGCTTCTTATGCCCTTGCAGGACCTGACGAGACAATATTCATTGGAAATGCGTCTACAACAAAAATTGAAGGAGTTGGCAAGATTGCGTTGAAGATGACGTCGAAAAAAATAGTGACTCTAAACCAAGTTCTCCATGTTCCAGAATCTTATGTCTACTTCACTTCTTTTCAAGAATGGATTCAAATGTATTTTTGTTTCTAATAATGTTGTACTAAGTAAGAATGATGTGTATGTAGGAAAAGGCTACCTGAGTGATGCCTTTTAAGCTAACTATAATAGCAAATCCTATCAATAACGTAAACGCTCCTTCTTACTTACTTGAGTCAAACACTTTATGGCATTCATGTTTAGGTCACGTAAACTTCAAAACATTGCGAAAAATGATAATTAATGTATTGCTAAAATTTGATTGCATTAATTCCAAATATCAAATATGGCTTTCACATAAAAAGAACATTTCTTGACGTGGACATGTCACGACCCGGAATCCTCACCTTCGGGAGTTGTGATGACGCCTACTCATGAAAGGTAGTCAAGCCAAGAACCTTGGCAAACATTAACTCATCTCGTTTTACACGTAATTAAACAATTCAATTATTAATGAATAAGCAATTAAAAGACAACGAAAGGTAAATTTAGCAAAAATATAAACTAATAATAGAAACAACTTCTAGAAAATCAATACAAGTATCTACCCAACACCTGGTGTCACAACTATGCACGAACTGTCTAGGATTACTACAAATAAAAATTTGAAATAAAGGACATAGTCTGTCTCGAATACAAATATCAATAAAACATGAATAAAACTTATAGAAGAGCCGCCAGTCCTGCGGACGCCAGTAAGGCTACCTTGGAGTCTCATGGATTGAAGGTCGGCTCCTTGACTACTGCCCGACATCGGAAGCTGCACCGACACCTGGATCTGTGCAAAAGAGTACATAGTATAGCATCAGCACAACCGACCCCCTGTACTGGTAAGTGTCTGACCTAACCCCGGTGAGGTAGTGACGAGGCTAGGACTAGACTCCAGATAAACCTGTGCAGATTATATATGCAAATACAGTGAAAAATAGAAGAAATTAGACAAGTAAAGCTGGGAGGGGGAAACACACTTCGGGAAATGGCAGATAAAAGCAGGATATCGGGATTAATAAGGGGAAACTACAATTTAACTTTTAACACGAAATAAAGAAATAGAAACAACTTTCATTTTCAGTTTCATCTTGTTGCGGGCGTGCAATCCGATCCCATTTCTCGTATCTCGTGGTAGGCGTACCACCCGCTTCCATTTTATTATATCCTATGGTAGACGTACCACCCGCTCCCATTTCATCATATCTTGTGGTAGGCAGGATATCAGGAATAATAAGGGGAAACTACAATTTAACTTTTAACACGAAATAAAGAAATAGAAACAACTTTCATTTTCAGTTTTATTTTGTTGCACGCGTGCAACCCGATCCCATTTCTCGTATCTCGTGGTAGGTGTACCACCCGCTCCCATTTTATCATATCTTGTGGTAGGCATACCACCCGCTCCCATTTTATCATATCTTGTGGTAGGCATACCGCCCGCTACCATTTCATCATATCTTGTATCAGTCATATCACCCGCTCCCATTTCATCAATAACTTGTGGTAGGCGCGTACCACCCGCTCCCATTTCAATCCCTCACAAAATAACAATACAATCCCGGCAAGGGGACAAAACAATATAATAACTTCCCGGCAAGGGAACAAGTATATCAAATCAAATGTCCCGGCAAGGGAGAGTCAGATATAACCAATCTTATTCAACTTCTACTTGACACAATTAATACCAATACTCGGCTGTAACTGAAATCCATAGAAATAAACTAAATCCTTGCTCAGTATCGAGAATCAGTCAAATCTATCATAGGATCAATTAAGAATATAACAATTAGCAATTTAGGACCTACGGTCATGCTCAACACCAATTTATAGATACTCGTCAACATGCCTACACGTCGTACACAACACAAAACAAGTATCAAATATGACTCAACTCCTAATCCCTCATGCTAAGGCTAGATCGAACACTTACATTAAACTTTCACTGCCAAATCAATCCTCAATTACCGCTTTTCCTCTCGAATTCGGCTCCAAATCAATCGAATCTATACGTAATTGACTCAATAACATCAATAAGAGATAAACAAACCAATTTCTATGTCCAAATACAATTTTCCGATCATTCTTCCCAAAATCTCAAAAATCGACTCCGGGCCCACTTGGTTAAAAAAAGAGGTTCGGGCCAAAATCAAATCTCCCATTCACTCACGAGCTCGAATATATAATTTATTTTTAAATTCGACTCCAAAACGAGGTCTAAATCAAGAAAACTCAAAAAGCCCTAACTTTACTAAATTCTCTAATTTCTACCCTTAATTACATGTTTTAGGCCTAGAATTTTAATAGATGTTGATGAAAAATAAAGAAAACGAGTTTAAGATTACTAATCCACGAGTTAATGGTAAAAAGATGCTTCAAAAGTCTCCCTAGAACTTTGGAGAAGAAGGAACTTTGGAAATTTTGTAAAAATCCCGTAAGGGTTCTGTTTTGGGCTTTTAAAAATAGCTTGGCAAAAATACTTATCGCGTTCGCACTGGTCGCGTTCGCGATGAGTCAAACTTTAACATGCCTTCGTGTTTGTGGAAAGCACTTTGCGTTCACGGAGAAAAATCTTCCCAGACCTTTGCGTTCGCGACCAAGTGACCGCGTTCGCGTAGCTATAGTACCCTACCCCCACCCAGGCTCACATTTGCCTTCGCGTTCGCGAAGCCAGGGATGCGTCCACGAAGTTATAACCCCCCGTTGCCTCGCGTTCGCGACCTGGTCAACGCGTTCGCATAGAAGGAAACCCCTTTTAGCTAATTTTACTCATTGTGTTCGCGTGGGTTCTCCCAAGAACGCGAAGAAGACCATACGAGAGCTGGAAACCTGCAATATTCATAAGTCCAAAACCACTCTGAAACACTCCCGAGCCCTCGGGGATCCTAACCAAACGTATGCACTAACTCAACAACATCCCATGAACTTAACCGTGCAATTAAATTACCTTAATAACATCATTATCAACAAATTAAACCTCAAATTCAAAGCATTTTTCCAAAACTTCATCAAGTTCCATATTTGGATTTCAAGTCCGAAACACGTCAAAGGACGTCCGATTTTAACCAAACTTTACAGATACATCTTAAATCATATATATGACCTGTACCGGGCGTTGAAACCAAAATACGGACCCGATACCGATACGTTCTAACCAAATTTTATTTTAATTTTCCTTAACAATTTCAGAAAAATAATTTCCTTTAAAAGTTTATTTCTCGGGTTCGGGACCTCGGAATTCGATTTCGGGCATATGTCCGAGTCCCATATTTTCCTACGGACCCTCCAGGATCGTCAAATTACGAGTCTGGGTTCGTTTACCTAAAATATTGATCAAAGTCAAATTTATTCTTTTTAACATCAAAACTTAGCATTTTTCACAAATTTTCATATTTAAGCTTTCCGACTAAGCGTCCGGACTGCGCACACATATCAAGGCAACTTTAAGTGGGATTTTTATGGCCTCGAAAGCACAAAATAAGTAAGAAAACATGTGATGACCCTGAGAGTCAATAGTCATTGAAAACATGCCACTTGTCCTTTACTTATTTTAAAATGTTTATGAACAACCCATGAAGAGAGGTAGAGTAAAAAGTTAAACTACAAAGCTATTATTTTCACAGTAAGGTAGTTGAGACTTGAGTTCAGCGTTTTCATGAAATAAAGTGGCTTTATTTGCTATACAATATAGTTTTGGAACGATTATTGCAGACATTACAACTTATAAAGTGGCTTTAGATGACATAAAAATGTTTTCTGCTTCCTTAATAATATTCAGCCTAGGATTTACAGTTAAATCTCTTTATGATAAACTCATTTATTTTAATATTTTTTTGTTATTGTTGTTATAGAAAAAATATATTAGAACATAATATAAAATATTGGTTCCAAAAAAAATTTGACTATCGTTATAAAGGATAAATGTTAATAGAAAGGTCCGAAAATAGAGCTTTTAAATTATGCATTTGTTTACTATACATAGACCAAATGCTTTGATTCACGTGTAAAACGAAACGATAGGAGATTAAAAACACATGCACGAGAGATACACGACACTTCATTTTTTAAAACTAAATGGAGCTCGCAAAATTGGCATTAGACGTTCACCAACTGCTATGAATATGCCCCTAATTAGTTGAGCAAAGAACTACAAACAAACACAACTTCCGCTTTCTTTTTTGCTACTCTCCTCCTTGCGATTGTTGGTTAGTAGTTGCATTCCCCTCTTCCTAGCTCTCTATCTCTTTGTATATATAGACTCTCTTTCCAAATTTATATGGCACAATTTCATTTTTAATTTATCCCAAAAAACAGAAAATTTTATTTCAAAAGTCTATATTTATTTTTGTTAATCTCCACGTTAAGTCAAACAAGACCACATAAAGCAGGATAGAGGGAGTGTGTGCAGGAGCGAAGGCGGAAGTCGAGCTTCAGGTTCAGCCGAACACAATAACTTTAATTTTGCTCAAGCAATATGTTTTGTGTTAAGAAATTCATCAAATATATATAAATATTAATTCAGAACACAGTTATTAACACCTGAATTCGTCGCTCTAAAATTCAGATTCCATAAAGTTGAAATTCTAGACCATTCTCTAAGTATATATATATATATATATATATATATATATATATATATATATATATATATATATAGTGCATATAAATTAACATGGGCAACTCGAAAGCAGTAAAACCTACCTGTATCATTTACTCAATTAGGAGGAACTTATAATTTGCAAACTTTCACATTGATATATTTGCTTATTGAGAGCTAGACCATTTTCAAAGAGAGCCTTTAGAATCAAAGATTTTTTATACCATTTAATGAAATATCAAACCAAACTGATACATACTCATTCTCATCAAATTAATTAATTATATTACCCTGGCTCGGAAAATAGGAATAATCAACCGCTAATATGTTAAACAATATGTATCTCATACTTTTCCAAACAACAAAGAGAAAATCATTTCTTCTGCATCTTCTTTGTCAATCATTTATATGTAGCGCGCGGTAATTCGTGCAATGGTTTTCGATAAATTCTAAAAATTTTAACCTATCTAAATTTTGATCGTATGTTCTCACCAAATATAAATTAATTACCAATAATGATCTTCTTGTTTGATGCAACTAACTAATTTATATGTCAAAAAATTTATTGGTCAGCAAAAAGAATAACAAATTAAACTGTAAACATATATTATTCCTAATTATGCATTTAATTGTGCAACATGAGATTATCACTTTAAAATTTACTCTACCCTATAAATCATAGAAGTTGGATTTTAGTAAATTAAAAGGGTAGAAACTAAAATAAATAAATAATAGTGTTAAGAAAGTAGAGCTCGGTTATATCGCCAACTTATAACTCATCACCGATCGACTGCAATCTTTAATTGCCATGCACCAAGTCACCAATGATTTCGAAGCGATGTAATTGGCACTACAAACGTACAAAATGCGTCGGTTGGAAAATTTGAAAGCCGAAGAACTTTACCCACTTTGCTCCAGCTTTACAAAACTCATAGCACTGTGCATTTCTGTATCTTCAATGTTTTCTTCTAAGGGCTGCTTGTGTCATCCATGATTATCCTTTATTTTTTCAGCAAAATTCTAATATTGGATTATATAAATTCATGTATTTTTTAGAGCATCTTCTTATAATTAGGTTGCCATACGAATGGACACTAATTTTGAAAGGGTAGGTTTGTTTCGACTATTAAGGTTAGTTAAACAATTGAAAGCACACAACCGTTGCAGGAAAGGACGCTTCAAATTAATAAATTTTTTATTTAATTATAATTATAAAAAGGTCTTTAATTTTTAGTGGGCATTTTACTAATTTAACTTTTAACTTAAAGGTTTTTCACTTTTAACATATATATATATATATATATATATATATATATATATATATATATATATATATATATATATATATATATATATATATATATATATATATATATATATATAGTGCTTAACTCAATTTTGATTGAATTAGTATGCAGTTAATCCATTCATGATCAGTTCGCCAAAGATGAAAGTGACAGCATTGAGAAACTTACCCTTTGATATGGAAATGGTTGAAGAAAACCTACTAATAGATGGTTAGCTAACTTGTAAGAGAGCCTGCAATCAGAATAGTGATTGCTCTGACGGTTGGTTTTGCAAGGAATGTGCAATTCCTTTCTCAGGGGACAAATATTTGTTGAGTTGTCCCACATCGGACAATCCTCACCACATAAGCTAGCTTTTGGAGTTGAGTTAGGCCCAAGATCCATTCTTTTCAATATTTTCAATGCCTCCATCATTCAGATTCCTCAAAGTATGCTCAACTAATTCCAACTACATTTATCGGGGGAGGTGAAAACCTGCTTGAATAGGAAATAAAAAAGGCAGCTCGGTACCCGAAGAAATTAAATTGCATATCTACATGTGTCTATCTTGTTTTCCATATACCTACTTTGAGTGAATAAGTGACGACTAAGATGTTAGAAGTCCCAATATTCGTAGTTTACTTTCTATCATATAGGAGTATGTATGTGCAGTGATGACTTCGGGAAGAAGATCACTCTTGTGAATTGCAGATGTTCGTATCGTACTGATGTTTGTTGTTTCTCTGGAATGATGACATACTAACTGCAATAACTAAACACAGATGTGAAAACCAAAAGATTAACTGACTGCAATTTCCATTAGATAAATGAAACACAGACATTTAATATCAAACAGAAGAGGTGGTTCATATCAGCTTGTTCAAGTACTCGAATGGAACAATGGACGCTCAAAATCACTGATACTTACACCTAAAAAATAATTCAAAAGGACCAACTACTAAGAAATCTCAGAATGCTTGAAGTCCCTTTCTCCCACTGCTCAATGGAGCCTGGAAGTAGATTTTGGCAATCAAATGTATGCTATGAAGCTTGTTTATTGGTTTTTCCACAAGAGTAATGACCATAAGAAATTTAATCGGCTGAAAAACTGTGAGTAAATTTGTTTAAGCTTTAGGATTGAGGGCCTTGACAGTTTCCCAGGTGAAATCAGGGTCATCACGGCCGAAGTGACCATAAGCAGCAGTCTTCTGGTACCTGAAGTTACCTCCTCTCTTCAAATCAAGATTAATTGCAATCATTCCAGGCCGGAAGTCAAAGTTCTCCTTGATCAGAGTCAAAATATCCTTGTCTGGAATGGTTCCGGTTTTGTAAGTGTCAACAAACACGGAGAGTGGTTCTGCCACACCAATTGCATAAGAAACCTGGACAATACAGCGGCGAGCAAGTCCTGCAGCAACCACACTCTTTGCTGCCTGTCTAACAATATAAGCACCACTTCTGTCCACCTTAGTAGGATCCTTCCCTGAGAAAGCACCTCCACCATGAGCGCCCCATCCTCCATAAGTGTCAATGATGATTTTCCTGCCAGTGAGTCCAGCATCTCCATGTGGACCACCAATCACAAAGCGACCTGATGGGTTGAGGTGGAAGATGGTTTTCTCATCAAGGTACTTAGCTGGGATCACGGGCTTGATCACATGCTCTTTCAAGTCCTGGGCAATCTGCTCATTTGTGACAGTTTCATCATGTTGAGTTGAGATGAGAACAGTGTGAACTCTAATAGGAACCATGGCACCATTCTCATTCTTGTACTCAACTGTAACTTGTGTCTTGCCATCTGGTCTGAGCCATGGGCAAGTCTTGTTCTTCCTCACTTCAGTAAGCTTGGCACCAAGCTGAGTAGCCAAAACATGAGTAAGGGGCATGAGCTCAGGAGTTTCGTCGGTGGCATAGCCAAACATGTGTCCTTGGTCACCAGCTCCAATTTCCTCTGGTTTCTTTGTAAGATGCCCGTGAACTCCTTGGGCAATGTCAGGGCTCTGCTGCTCAATATTGACAAGGACCTTGCAGTGGTCAGCATCAAGGCCGACATCAGGTGAGGTGAATCCAATGCCTCTGCAAGTATCACGTACTATCTTCTCATAGTCTACATTGGCTTTGGTTGTTATCTCACCAAAGACCATGACCATGTTTGTCTTTGTGCAGGTTTCACATGCAACCTTGCTCTCTGGATCTTGAGCAAGGCAAGCATCAAGAATGGCATCTGAGACTTGGTCACAGAGCTTGTCGGGATGGCCTTCATTGACTGATTCTGAGGTGAACAAGAAAGTTTCCATGTCTTCCCTGAAATAGAGAGAATATGTTAGACTGCAATCCTGAAATATCCAAATAACATGAAAACTAAGGCAAAAGTTGATCATATCCACGGTGATGATGAGACAATAGAAAGCATAAAGAAGTTATCAAAACATGGAGAACCAAGAATTCAATCATACCAATTGATAAAAATACTTCTGCGGCTTGGGAACAAAATTCCATGACAAGATAGCATGGTGGCAAATGTGGTTGGTTTTCAAATTCAGAAAATGTTAGCAGACAATTTAATGGTTTTCCATTTACAGCAACCAGTCAATAATGAACTGACAACTATTGGCGACATACATTCGGAGGGAACAGAGAGAAGTGTATCAGGGTTTCCTTAAATAACATAATAAGACTCATTTTCTATAAGGCTCCCGTTTAAGCGGAGAAAGTTCGATTATTTGAATTTCCAACACCAAATACCCCCATAAAGTTAAACGCTGACACACATTACTGAAAATTTGCATTATTTGCTACACATGAACTATATCCAAAGAGAGACCCCAGACATGTCCAGATCCATTAATCATTTGGTTTGAACAAACCTTCCATTGTGAAAAACTAGAAGAAATAGTTTGGATATATAGAATAAGCTGAAATCAAAGGTGAAAAACTTTTCATTCCAAAATCAACTCCAAACTCGTATTCACAAGTGGCAGCTAAAACCAAACAGACATGCATCTACAATTTAAGGAATTCGGCACCAAATCCAAACATATTACATTTTACACACATGATATTATGTATTTCACCACTGTTAACTCTAATTTGGTACCAATCCACCAACTGTGAATATCGTATTGTAACTCTTATGTTAACAATGAGATCCAATTACTCCTCTAGTTAGCATTTATGGGGGAGAAATTACAACTTTGGTAACAGATCTTATCATCGTCCTTGTTATCAATGAGATAAATTAAATGTATTTACATTTTTACATGATAGAAAAACATAACAAAAAAATTTAGATAAAATCATTCATAAACAAATCATTCTGATCATATCCAACTTGTCAGTAGTCACGCATGAGTAACTGTAACAGTACAATAATTCCTAATTATATAGCACAAAAAAAAAGTGTTGTCAACTTAATCCCTACAATCAGTAAACTTTAGTACATTCAAGTTTAGAAATTCAAGAGTAAAATAACAAAACAAAACATTAACATCAGAAATGTTGAGATCATAAAAGAATAAATGCCTAGATCTAAATCTAGTGGAGAGAAAAACAGAGATTGAAGAGTGAATTAAGTGGTAGATTTAAGTAAATACCTTGAACGAGAAACAACTCTTAGATCTGAGAAGAAACAAAGAACAAGTGAGAGCAGAGAGATTTATAGGAAGCGGAATTGAAGGGGGAACGGAGCCAGCGACTCGCTCTCTTTTTCTTTTTAGCAACTACCACTTGCATTAGTTCAAACTTACACAAAAATAGTAGTAGGCCAAAATATTTAGTTTGAAAAAGGTAGTTTTTGAGTTTTAAATAAAATGTCGGTTCAAGATTTAAATTTTATGAGCTTTTAACTTTTAAGGTTTTAAAGTTGTACCTATTGTATTTTAATATTATATTTCAGACTTAGCATTAGTTGAAATTTTAGTTTATTTTTATATATAAATTTATATTTCACGCTGAATATACAAGATTTAGATAAAATTAGTGACGAAACTCTACATTCGCCCTTGGTTTTATGTTGTATTCGTAAAATACTTAAATTTACACTGAAAATTAAAAGAAAATTTAATAATATAATAAATTTTAACTTGTACTAATATATTTTTTGTTACTATTTTTATTAACTTACTAACTATACCTAGTTGATTTGATTTCTAAATAACAAGTGCGTTCTTAGTTTCCAGCACGACACCGAATGGCCAACCATCATAGTAGGACTGTTTACCAAAAAAAAACCATCATAGTAGGACCCACCAGCTTACAAACCCACCAACTCTATAGCGGGTCTGATTTTATGTTTTAAATTATCATTTTAAACTAAAAATGCCAGTCAAATACCAATAATTAAAATAGACGGAGTATGTATTGGTTGAAGGAACATAGGATGTTGTTAGCAGTTGGAGATGTATTTTTGCATTCGACTAAAATTTGTTTTGTATATATAATATCACTATTAATTTATCATTATTTTTTAAAAATATATATAGAGAAAGATCTTTTCCTAAAATTCCTGCTGCCGATAATCCCTCTCTTTACAACATAGGTTCACCTCTACTTTTAAGCATTAGGAAGCTTGTATATCGTGCCTCAAGAATTGTACCAGTTGGTTGAGAAGTCATAGAATTTTTAAAACTTATTGCCAATTAACTTGGAAGGTTGGTAGATTTTTTTTTTATTTGAAGAATTTGGTAGATGTCACTTGGCTAGTTTTTTTCTATAACAAGTATGACAAGTTACCAACCCCCATAATCATAAATAATAATTTAGGAGAACATAACAAAAATAAAATTAGCACTATTTTTCTACATATTTGATGTTTATCATATTTGCCTTTGTCAAATCTGATTTTGTTTCTCTCCCTCCAAATCATTGTAATAGTAGTGGCAAAAACATAACTGGTTATAACATTTATCTCTTTCCCGCTCTTAGCTTTCTTGCATATCTATTCCATTTCAGCTTCCCAATCTCCAACGTTCCTCTTATGCCCCAGCCAGTCACATACTCTACAACAAAGTTTCTTTGTGATTGAGCATTCAAAGAATAAGTGGTTAAAAGATTCTAGACTATGTACACAAAATGCACAAGCTACAGGCACTTGAATACCAAACTTCAATAGTATGTCTACTATTCTTAGTCTCTGCTGTACTGCAAGCCAAAGAGTGAATCTATGTCTTAGATGTGCATTTGTATACAACATTAAACTCTTCCATTCAACTTTGCAATGTATCAGCTTCAAATACATCTATTTGATCTGGAACTTTCTATTTTTTGCACACTGCCTGCAATCTATTGTGAATATTTCCTTGAAATTGTTGATGCCCCATGATCACACCTATATTGTCCAGTATCCTTCTAACTATCCAAGATGTGGTCTTAAGAATATCCATTGTTTCCATATCTCTGCTCTTTATGTAAAAGCTATGCACCCATCGTATCCATAGACAATCCTTCTTTCTTGTTAAGTCTCATAAGTGTTTGATAACAGATACTTTGTTCCACATCTTTATGTCCAGTATGTTGAGACCTCCGGCTGCCATTGGCCTACATACATTCTCCCAAGCTACTAGTGCTTTCTTTGAAGCATTAGCACTACCAGTCCATAAAAATGTTTTGCATATAGTTTTAATAGCTTGCATCACCTTCTTCGGGATAATGAACACATGTTCCCAATAAGTCTGAATACAAAAAATAATAGCCATGATCAATTGACATCTACCAGCATAAGACATGAGCTTTGCTTGCCAACATATAACTTTTACTGTTATCTTCTCAATCAAAGGCAAGTATTGATAGACAACTAACTTCTTAGAGTCTAAAGGGATTCCCAGACATTTGAAAGGGGGTTTTCCTTCAGTAAAACCCAGAGTTCCAAGAATTTCTTCTCTAGTATCTTGATTTATCGCAGCCATATATATTGCACTTTTACTCACATCGGCTTGCAAACCAGAAGCAGCTGAGAATCTGTTAAAAGCATAATTTAAGATGCTGGTGGATTTAAAGTCAACTCTACAATACATTAGTAGGTCATCAGCAAAGCATACATGTGTATTGTTTAGCTTCATGCACTTAGGATGAAAATTAAAATCCCCATTCTTATGCAATGCCCAATTCTCTACTCAAATATTCCACTGCAGTAACAAACAAGTATGGGGACATTGGGTCTCCTTGTATAATCCATCTATTGTATTTGAAAGGCTTTGTTAGACCACCATTCATAACTAAGGAATACGATACAGTGGTAACACAAGTCATTATTCATTGCACAAACTTAGAAGGAAACCCAAGATCAATAAGCATTTAGAAAATTCCATTCTAGATTATTATAGGCCTTCCTTAAATCCACTTTCATCACACATCCAGGAGATACTCCTTTTCTAGAATATCCTTTGAATAATTCATGGCGTAGCAGTATATTATCAACTATGCTTCTTCTTTCAATGAATGCTGACTGAGACTGTCCAATCAATCCATCAATCACACTTTTCATTCTTCTTATAATAACTTCGGAGATGATCTTATATAGAGTAGTACAACATCCAATGGGCCTATAGTCTTTAACTGTTGTTGGTGCTTTCACTTTAGGGACTAGAGTAATAGCTATTGTATTTATCATTTGAGGTAATATGTTAGTAGAGAAAAAAATCCTTTACAGCTGCAGAGACATCTTATTTCACTATCTCCCAATTTCTAGTAAAGAATTTCACAGGGAACCCATTCACCCCTGGTGGAGAAGAATGAAGAAGGATATTGTTGGATTGGTAGCTCTATGTCTCAATTATCAGCAGGTGAAATATGAGCATGAAAGACCGGGCGGTTTGCTTCAGCAGATGGTTATTCCTGAGTGGAAGTGGGAGAGGATCACTATGGATGTTGTTGTTGGACTTCCACGGACTTTGAAGAAGTTCGATGCTATTTGAGTGATCGTGGATCGACTAACCAAGTCCACACACTTCATTATTGTGTGTACTACCTATTCTTCAAAGAGGTTGGCAAGATATCCGGGAGATTGTTCGTTTGTATGGTGTTCCGGTTCCATCATTTCAGATAGAGGTACTCAGTTTACTTTGCAGTTTTAGAGAGTCGTGCAGAGTGAATTGGGTACTCAGGTGGAGTTGAGCACATGTTTTCATCCTCAGATGGACAGGTAGTTCGAGCGTACTATTCAGATATTGGAGGACAATTTGCATGCTTGTGTAATTGATTTTGGAGGTTTATGGGATGAGTTCCTACCGCTTGCAGAGTTTCCCTACAATAACAATTACCAGTCGAGTATTCAGATGCCTCCATATGAGGCTTTGTATGGAAGGCAATATAGATCTCCAGTTGATTGGTTCCAGCCCGGTGATGCTAGGCTATTAGGGACTGATTTGTTCAGGATGCTTTGGAGAAGGTGAAGGTGATTCAGGAGAGGCCTCGTACAGCGTAGTCGAGGAAATAGAGTTATGCGGATATGAAGGTTCAAAATGTGTCCTCCATGGTTGGCGAGAAGGTTCTGTTGAAAGTTTAACCCATGAAGGGTGTTATGAGATTTGGAAAGAAAGATAAATTGAGTCAGTGGTTCATTAGGCCTTGTGAGGTGCTTCGGAGGATCGAGGAGGTGGCTTATAAGCTTTCTTTGCCACCCAGCTTGTCGAGTGTGCATCTAGTATATCATGTTTCTATGCTCCGAAAGCATATTGGGGATTCGTCTATTGGGGACTCGTCTCATGTTTTGGACTTTAGCACGGTTCAATTAGATGATAATTTTACATTTGATGTGGAGCCAGTAGCTATTTTGGGTCGTCAGGTTTGGAAGTTGAGATCTAAGGATATAGCTTCAGTGGAAATGCAGTGGAGAGGTCGCCTCATGGAGGAGGCTACCTGGGAGACCGAGCGGGAGATGAGAAGCATATATCCTTACCTATTTGAGGCTTCAAGTATGTTTTGACTCATTCGAGGATGAACATTTGTTTAAGTTGGGGAGGATGTGACGACCTGGCCGGCCGTCTTATGAATTACCACTCTGTTTCCCCCATTCTTCTTCTTTATGCTTCGTTATCTGTGTTTTGTGGTATCGGGTTGGTCGTATTGTGTCCGGACGGAGTTTGGTGAAGTTTGATACACTTAGTCTCTTTTAAGAAGGTTCAAGTTGAAAAAGTCAACTTGATGTTGACTTATGTGTTAGAGGGCTTAGATGGGAGTTTTGATGGTTTGGTTAGCTTTTGGAGGTGATTTGTGACTTAGGAGTGTCACCGGAATGAGTTTTGGAGGTCCAGAGTAGAATTAGGCTTGAATTGGTGAAGTTGAAATTTTGGCGATTTTCGGTTGATGTGAGATATTGATATAAGGGTCAGAATGGAATTCCAAGAGTTGCAGTAGCTTTTTTGTATCATTTGGGATGTGTGTACAATATTTTAGGTCATTCGGACGTGGTTTGTTTGAGTTTTTTTATCAAAAGCGTATTTCGGAAGATTTTAGAAACTTAGGCTTCAATCTGATGAGTTTTGAGTGATTTCATGTTGTTTGGGGTGTTTTGAAGATTGGAACAAGTTTGAATAAGGTTTTAGGATGTATTGGTGCCTTTGGTTGAGGTCTCGGGGGCATCGGGTGAGTTTCGGATGGTCAATCGGACCATTTTGGAGTTGGAGAAATTACAGAAAATGAGCTCCAGCAGTTGCAGGTATATTAGCCTTCGCGTTCGAGAAGGGCCGAATTTTTGTAAGCTACACAATCGCGAGGGCGTAGGCCGCATTCGTGAAGTTTTGTGAAGGGAGTTCAGCGGTTTTGCGAGTGGGTACACACGATTGCAAAGAGGAATCTGGGTCTGATGGTCCAAGGTGATTTGTTCAACGCGTTCACATGAGGGTTTCCGCGTTCGCGAAGGTATAAGTGGAATGGGCATCACTTTCACGTAAGGTAAATGTTTGGTCAAATGCGAATTACTGCATCGCGATCGCGAGATGTTGACCACGATTTGAGTAGAAGGGGAAATCAGACCTGGGCAGAATAGTTTAAGTCATTTCATCCGCAATTTTGGAGCTCATTTCCTCCATAATTGATCATTTTGCGAGTTTTATGAAGGAGATAAAAGAGGGATTCAAGGAGAAACGTTTAGAGGTAAGAATTTCGGACCTAAAACACGATTCTATTATGAAATTGTGACGAGCCGGCCGGTCGTCTTTGGTATTTAAGCCTCGTATCCCCATTAACTATTTTCCCTAAGTTCATTTCTACTATTTTGGTTTGCCGGGATGTTCGGTGTTAGAACTCGGAGTGTCTTGGGACACTTAGTTCCTAAATGAGAGCTTAAGTGTTGGAAGTGAAGATGGCCTCGGAATGGAAATCTGATGGTTTTATTAGCTCCGTTAGGTGATTTTGGTGTTGGGAGGTTGTCCGGATTGTGTTTGGAGGTCCATAGCTCATTTAGGCTAGAAATGTCGAAAGTTAGAATTTTGAAGTTTCCAGTTTGGTAGTGAATTTTTTATCCGAGGGTCGGAACGGGATTCCAAAAGTTGTTGTAGCAGTGTCATGTCATTTGGGGCATGCTTGCAAAATTTCAGGTCAATCGGAGGAGGTTTAGTTAGGTTTCTGATCGAAAGCGAGTTTGGTTGAATTTTGAAGTTCTTAGGTTCAAATCATGGAGTAATTTGAGTTTCCGACGTTGTTTTAGGCGTCTTAATGATTGGTACAAGTTTGTATGGTGTTATGGAATATGTCTGTGGGTTTGGTTGAGGTATCGGGGCAATCGGGTGTGTTTCGGATGCTTAACGGAGCAATTTCGGGACTTAGAGGATTACAAAAATTTCCATACAGCTGTTGCTGAGCTTTGTTCTCTGCGATCACATCAATCCCCATGCGATCGCGTAGTGCAAATTGTGGAGCGCCATTTTTCCTTCAATTCGATTGTATAAACGTTCCTGCAATCGCATAGTTCTGCTCCCTCCTTCTCCGCGTTCGCACCTCCTATTCCGCGATCATATAGCTTCACCTTATCCTCTTATGCGATCGCAGGACTTTGGCTGCGTTCGCATAGCACTAATTCCGGGCCTTCAAAATTTCCTTCTACGCGATCACATCCCTCTTCATGCGATCGCATTGAACAAAAGGCCTGGGCAGATATAAACATTTCAAAATGAGAGTTCTTCCATTTTTATCAAAAACTCAAGCTAGAGAGCTCGTTTTTGGGATATTGTTTTAGGGCTTTTCAGAGGCAACGATTGGGTAGCGATTCCTTACTTCCTTGTGATTAATACCCACTAATCTAACCTCAAATTCAACCTTTAATTTCGGATTTTGAATGAAAATTGGGGTAAAGTTCTTAGACATAATTGTGAGGATTTGAGGGGGCATTTGACCTTTGATTTGGGAGATTTTCATGGTTAGACTCATAAGAGTATGATGTTTTCGAAAATGTTAAAATTATTCAATTCTGAGACATTGGCTTGAGGGGCGTTTTGGTAGTTTTATCTATTTTCGCGCCTTAACTTTAATTTTAATAGTATAATTAGTTACTTACGATGTTATTTACAATGTGTAATTAGTTTGAATAGATTTGGGCCACTCGTAGTCGGATACTTGTGGCAAGGGCATCATTTCATAGTGATTTTTGTATGGGTTTGAGGTAAGTGGCTTGTCTAACCTTGGGTGGGGGGACCCCTCCCCATAGGACTTCTTATCTACTGATTTAAATGCCTTGTGAATGAGGTGACGAGCGTGTACTTGTGCTAATTGTTGAAAAATCCACTTTACTCGAATTTTTTAAACTGTGTTACTTTATTTATTTGACTGATTAAATGTAAGATTAATCTATGTTAGTTAGATAAGCATGATTAGATAGAAATAATTGCTTAATTGCCTTAATTGAAATGTCGTGAAGCATGGTCGGCCAGAGTTTATTTGTTACTTGTATTGTTGTTCTTCATTTTCGTAATATTTCTCCGATTTGGTTGCGCATTTACATTGGAACTACGGATGTGGGATTCTGGTAGCCCCCTTACTTGTTTACTTTGGGACTGCGGGTTCGATTCCCGATCTGCACGGTAATATGGAACTACGGCAATGCAGCCGGTAGATTCCCGCAGTACTGGATATTGATATGATGAACTACGGGTTCGATTTCCGAGATATCCTCCATATATTGATATGGTGGACTACGAGTTTGATTACTGGGAGATCTTCCAAATATTAATGTGATGGACTACAGGTTCGATTCCTGGAAGATCCGCCAGATATTCAAATGCGATCGATTATGGGTTTGATTCCCGGGAGATCCACTAGATAGTTGAGGAAAACAGACTACAGGATTGTATCCTGGGAGGTTCACATGGCACCCTGATATTGAGGGATACTTGGTTGTGTTATTTTCCTTACTTAGCTTAATTATCATTGACTTGCAGCTTATATCCTATTTTTATCGTTATTTTTCCTGATTATTCTCTACCTTGTACTGTTCATTATTGATATTATGTTTATTCTCAGTAGGGCGCTAACTTTTCTCGTCACTACTCAACCGAGTTTAGGCTTGGCACTTACTGAGTACCGCTACGGTGTACTCATGCCTCTTCTGCGCATTTTGTCATATGCAGATCCAGGTACTTCTTGTCGAGCGCACTATCAGTGATCAAGGAGCTGTACTCAGAGACTTGAGGCATGCATCTGCCGCGTCCGCATATATGAAGAGTCTCCCTCTCATTCTACCCATAGTTAGCTAGTTTCTATTTGTTCTTCTTATATTAGACTATTTTGGTATTTAGAGCATCGTACATTTTCAATAGCCTGTGTAGCCTGTGGGATTCTGTGTTTTATGAATTATTTACAATATTTGGTATTTCAGTATATTGTGCCAGGCAGCAACTCTATGAATTTCTATATGTTATTTGGTATTCTGTGGTTATTTTCCATAGAGATTGTTAATTCCGCAATGTGTGAGGCTTACCTAGTCGCAAGACTAGGTGCCGTCATGACAGTTTTAGAATTGGTGAACTAGGGTCGTGACAAGTTGGTATCAGAGCTCTAGGTTCATAGGAGTCAGAGGACACATGCTGGTTTATTAGAGTCTCGCTGATCGGTACGGAGATGTCTGTACTTATCTACGAGAAGCTATGTAATTGTTTAGGAAAATTCTCACTTCATTGAAATCCTTCTCGTGCTATATTTTTGATATTGACTCTAAACTTTTATTTTCTATTCTCTCACAGATGGTAAGGACACGCACGACCCATGACGATCCAGCACCAGCACCCCCTCCTGTAGTTGTTAAAGGCAGGGGCCGGGGCAGGGGTAGTGGACGGGCGCACGGTGCAACCAGAGCACCTGCACAAGCAGCCGCCGAGGTACCACCAGCGGATTTAGCTAGGACTCTGGCGCCTGACACGCCCACAACCACCACTACTCCAGCTGTTCAAGAGGCATTGGCACAGTTTTTGAGCATGTATACAACGTTGTCATAGGCAGGGTTGCTTCCCCTTCCTGCAGCCACGTTCCAAGCCGGAGGAGGAGCCCAGACTCTCACAGCTCGTACTCCGAAGCAGAGGGTGCATATGGGATAGATTCCATATATTATCCCCGTCCAGCTTGTAGTACCGGTTCAGCCCGGGGATGGGGCACCTGCTTCGGAGGATGAGCAGCGTAGACTGGAGAGGTTCAAGAAGTATGGCCCTCCTATTATTAGTGGACTAGCTACGGATGATGCTTTGGGATTTTTGGAGGATTTTCACCGTATATTTTGCACCATGGGTATTACTGCCTCGAGTGAGGTTTCTTTTGCAGCTTTCCAGCCTCGGGGGGGAGGGGGGCGCCTATAGTTGGTGGAACACCTTTGAGTTAGACAGTTCGGATGAGGCTGCCACCCTAACTTGGACTCGATTTTTAGATATGTTTCAGAGGGAGTTTGTTCCCCAGAGCCTCCGAGATGCATGGCACGCGGAGTTTGAGCACTTTCGCCAGGGCCCTATGACTGTCTTTAAGTATGCCATCCGTTATACTAGGTTGGCCAAACATGCACCGACTTTGGTGGCTACTGTTCGTGAGAGGGTTTGCCGGTTTATTGAGGGTCTTATTCCTCCCATCAGGTCTGGCATGGCTCGAGAGTTGGATATGGATATACCTTATGAGCAGGTAGTGAGCATAGCCAGGAGGATAGAGGGTATTCATGCAAGAGAGCGAGAGGAGAGAGAGGCCAAGAGGTCACATGAGTCGGGTCATTACTCTGGTACCCGTACATTAGCAGCAGGAACTCATGGTAGGGGCTATACGGGTCCCCCAGTTCACTCAGCTCTTTCTTCATCCAACAGTACTCCAGCTCCTCCCAGATCTCAGGAGCTTTATTATGCACCTCCGGTTTCTAGTGTGCCTCCTGCGCAGGGTACTTCCGGAGGCCAGTCTAACGGGGGTGGGCCTAGTCAGTCACAGCCATCGCGCCCTCCCAGAGCTTGTAATGAGTGCGGGGATACCACCCCACATGGTTAGAGAGTGCCCAAAACATGGGAGGGGTGCGCCTTCTCAGACTCCACAGCCTAAGCATGCTCTACAAGGTCAGCAGGCCATCGTTCCAGCTCCAACTGCCACCCCGCCTACCCAGCCATCTAGGGGCGGAGATCGGGTAAATAGAGGTCACCCTCGAGGGAGGAGCCGGGCCTGATTTTATGCCATTCCTAATCGTGTCGCGGCTGTCTCCTCCGATTCTGTTATCACAGGTATTATATTGGTTAGTCACAGAGAGGCATCAGTTCTATTCGATCCAGGCTCTACTTATTCTTACGTGTCATCTTATTTTTCTCCGCATTTGGGTACAGTCTGAGAGACCTTGAGCTCTCATGTTTATGTTTCTACTCCCGTGGGAGATTCCCTTGTGGTGGACTGCGTATATCGGTCATGTTTGGTTACTATTCGTGGTTTTGATACCTGAGCAGATCTTTTATTACTTGATATGGTTGATTTCATTATTATCTTGGGCATGGACTGGTTTTCGCCCCAGTATGCTATTCTTGATTGTCACGCGAAAACCATGACACTGGCTATGCCAGGTATATTGCGTATTAAGTGGAGTGGTACATTTGATCACACTCTCAGTAGATTTATATCTTTTATTACAGCTCAGTATATGGTTGAGAAGGGGTGCACCACGTATTTAGCTTATGTGAGAGACGTCAGTACTGATACCACTTCTGTTGACTCTGTCCCAGTGGTACGGGATTTCCCCGATGTGTTTCCAGTTGATCTTCTGGGCATGGCGCCCGATCGGGACATTAATTTTGGCATTGATTTGTTGTCGGGCACTAGCCCATATCCATTCCTCCTTTCCGTATGGCTCTTTTTGAGTTGAAGGAGTTGAAGGATCAGTTACAGGAATTGCATGATAAGGGTTTTATTCGACCCAGTGTTTCACCGTGGGGTGCTCCTATCTTGTTTGTAAAGAAAAAAGATGGTTCTATGCACATGTGTATCGATTGTCATCAATTGAACAAGGTTAAAGTGAAGAACCGATGTCCTTTGCCTTGTATCGATGATCTATTTGACCAGCTTTAGGGCACACATGTGTTTTCTAAGATTGATTTCGCTCAGGTTATTATCAGCTAACGATTTGGGAGCCGGATATCCTAAAGACTACTTTCAGAACTTGGTATGGTCATTACGAGTTTCTTGTCATGTTATTTAGGCTGACCAACGCCCCAACAACTTTTATGCATTTGATGCGCAGTGTATTCAGGACCTATCTCGACTCGTTTGTCATTGTTTTCATAGATGTATTCCTGTATACTCTCGGAGTCAGGAGGATCATGAGCAGCACATGAGGACAGTGCTTCATATCCTGAGAGAAAAGAAATTATATGTGAAGTTCTCAAAATGTGAGTTTTGCTTGAGTTCTGTGGCATTCCTAGGCCACATAGTACCGAGTGAGGACATTCGGGTAGATATGAAGAAGGTGGAGGCCGTGCAAAGTTGGATAAGGCCCTCCTCAACTACAGAGATCTACAGTTTCCTTGGCCTGGTGGGGTATTACCGTCATTTTGTGGAGGGGTTCTCGTCGATTACAGCCCCTATGACTAGATTGACCCATAAGGGTGCTCCCTTTCAGTGGACAGACGAGTGTGAGGCGAGTTTTGAGAAGCTCAAGACGGCTTTGACTTCAGCCCCTATTATGATTTTTCCTACTAGTTCTGGGTCCAATAGAATTTATTCTGATGCCTCACGAGTCGGACTTGGGGCGATGTTGATACAGGACGGTAGGGTGATTGCCTATGCGTCCAGACAGTTGAAGGTACGTGAAAAGAACTATCCTGTACCTTGAGTTAGCTGCTATTGTTCATGCCTTGAAGATCTGGCGTCATTATTTGTACGGCGTGCCTTGTGAGATCTACACGGATCATAGGAGTTTACAGCACTTGTTCAAGCAGAAGGATCTAAATTGCGCCATAGGAGGTGGTTGGAGCTACTTAAAGACTATGACATTACTATTCTTTATCACCCGGGCAAGGCAAATGTGGTAGCCGATGCCTTGAGTTACCTGGTAGAGAGTTTCATGAGTTTGACATATTTACCAGCTTTAGAGACCTATGGCGATGGATGTTCAGGCCTTAGCCATTCAGTTCGTGAGATTGGACTTTTCGGAGCCCAGTCAGGTTCTAGCGTGTTTGGTTTCTCGGTCTTCATTGTTTGATCGTATCAGGGAGCGGCAATATGATGACCCGCATTTGCTTGTCCTCAGGGACACAGTTTAGCATGGCGATGCTAGGGATGTGACTATCTCAGATGACGGTATATTGAGGATGCAGGGTCAGATCTGTGTACCAATGTTGATGATATTCGGGAGTCGATATTGGCAGAGGCCCATAGCTCGCGGTACTCCGTCCATCCGGTTGCCGTGAAGATTTATTAGGATATGATACAACATTACTGGTGGAGGCGGATAAAGAAGGACATAGCAGAGTTTGTGGCTAGATTCCTCAACTATCAGTAGGTAAAAGCTGAGCACCAGAGACCGGGAGGTTACTCAAGAAGATGAGGATTCCAGAGTGGAAATGGGAGAAGATCACTACAGATTTTGTAACTGGCTCCCTCTGACTGCAAAGAAATTTGATTCCATTTGGGTTGTTGTGGATCGGCTGACCAAGTCCGCTCATTTCTTTCCAGTATGTACTTCTTACTCGGCGGAGCAGTTAGCGCAGATTTATATTGGGGAGATTGTACGTCTGCACGACATTCCAGTTTCTATTATCTCAAATAGGGGTTCACTGTTTACATCACGATTCTGGAGAGCCGTACAACGGGAGTTGGGTACCCGGGTGACTCTGAGCACAACTTTTCACCCTCAGATGGACGGACAGTCCGAGCGCACTATTCAGATTCTTGATGATATGCTCCGTGCGACCGTGATTGAGTTTAAATGGTCTTGGGATCAGTTCTTGCCGTTGATTGAGTTTGCATACAACAACAGTTATAAGTCCAACATTCAGATGGCACCGTATGAGGCCTTATATGGTAGGAGGTGCAAATCCCTGGGGGGTTGGTCCGAGCCGGGTGAGGCCAGGCTATTGGGCCCTGATTTGGTCCAGGATGCAGTCGAGGAGGTTAAGTTGATTCAGGATAGATTCCGTACGACCCAGTCCAGACAGAAAAGTCACGCGGACCGGAAGGTTCGTGATGTTTCCTTAAGGTCATGGAGCGGGTTTTGCTTTGGGTCTCGCCTATGAAGGGCGTTATTGTTGGAAACATGTTCTCAATGCAATATACTAAAACGTGTGTTCTTTTGTATAGGTTTTGATGAATGACAAACGAAGCAAAAATTGATATATGACGAAGTTCAAGAAACAAGCGCACAATTGATATACAACGAGATTCAAGCTCAAGACAAAGTTTTATAGTTTAATTGAGTCATTCTTAATTGTGATCTTGATCCTACAACTTGACTCGTAACCTGGCTTCTCTCATAAAACTATCTTCCAAAATCATGCATATTTAATTTAATGTCAAATGATTTTAAATCATGCATATTTACAGTAGTCAAAATAATTTTTAGACATGCCTTAAAAATCTGGACTAAGATAATCGATTATGTACTTATGATAATCGATTGTTTTAGGCCAAGACTGCATGACAATCGATTGTGAACTAATGACAATCAATTGTGAGTAAGACAGTGAGCATCAGGTTTTTCAAACCTGCATGACAATCGATTGTGAACTAACGACAATCGATTGTGACTGAGGCAGTGTCCATCAAAGTTTTTCAAAACTCAGAATAATCGATTATGAACTAATGGTAATCGATTATGTTGAGACAGTGTCTTCCAGTGATTTTCAAATTTATTGAATAATCGATTGTTACATTGGACAATCGATTGTCAAAGAGACAGTGTCTAAAATGTTTTTCAAAAACTGATAAGTAATCGATTGTTGACTTTGTGCAATCGATTGTGAAGCTGACCGTTGTCGTAAAGTTTTCAAATACCGTCAGGTAATCGATTATTGATTTGTATAATCGATTGTTTTATTTAAAATCCGGAAAAGATTTTTTGAACGTTGCTGAGTAATCGATTGTTGATTCTGGACAATCGATTGTTTGTGGTAAAATCTGGAAAGGATTTTTTGAACGTTGCCAGTAATCGATTATGGATTGTAAGTAATCGATTATCAAGCGTAAAATCTGGGATTGAATTTTGATCTGACTGGCAGACAATCGATTGTTGGGGTTTGACAATCGATTGTCAGTGAGTAAAATCAGCAACTCTTAATTGGCAATTAGGCAACGGTAATGCCAAGTTTTTCAACTATAAATACAGCTTCATTTCAGTGTTTTAAACACAACAACATACTACAACTGATCATTACATTGCTATAAGCTTGCATACTTTTGTTTATCATTTTATATTCAATTTCATAAAGCTTTTGAGAGCCATATTCTTGTCCAAAGTTGTTGTGATCTAGAGCTTACTTCTTTTACTCATATCTACTCATTAAGGAGTATTTTGTTTGAGTGTTTAGTGTTTTATACACTTGTAAGAGAATTGTAATTCTCTTGTTGTAAGGAACTTGTGTTTCCTTGGTTGAAGTCTTGGAGTGTTGTATCTACGAGCAAAGGTGTTAAGGCTTGTGTCCTTAAGTTGTAAAGGTTTGTTCAGCACCCGTAAGCTTAACAAGTTAGTGGAAAATCTCGAGAGAGTCTCTCGGGGACTGGACTAGCCACGTGTTGTGGTGAACCAGAATATATCGGTGCGTTCTTTCCTTTTTGTTTATTTAACGCACTTATTTATTTCCTGCAAATTTTAATTTCCGCAAGTTTACGCTAAATTTTATTATAAAGCTATTCACCCCCCTCTAGCGTTAAGCGCTTTATCTAACAATTGGTATCAGAGCCCAACACTCTGAAAACTTAACAGGTTGAGAGAACCATCCATGGCTTCTACTCGTGATTCTTTTGCAGGAATTGATGAAGGACAGTGCTCCACACGACCACCTCTATTCAACGGTACAAATTACACGTACTGGAAGGAGAGTATGAAGATCTTCGTTCAGTCCAACAGCTTTCACCTTTGGAAGGTGATAATGAAGGGAAACCAAATTCTAACAAAGAAGGTGGAAAACGAATGGGTTCCCAAGTCCGAGGATGAGTATGACGCGGATGACATCCGAAAGGTTCAAAATAATGCTAAAGCAATTAATTTATTATATTGTGCTGTTAGTGCTGACGATTACAGGAAAATATCGTGTTGCACAACGGCAAAGGAGATGTGGGACAAGCTAGAAGTTACGTACGAAGGTACGGACCAGGTAAGGGAAGCAAAAATTGATTTCCTAACCTATTCTTATGAATTATTTCACATGAAGGAAGGTGAAAAGGTGGACGAAATGTTTGAGCGATTTTCAATAATCGTAAATGACCTACATGCTCTCAAGAAAACATTCACGGATAGAGAGCTCGTGCGAAAAATTCTTAGAAGTCTCACACCGGCATGGAGATCAAAGGCCGATGCAATTCAAGAATCCATTGGCGTTTCAAACGTCACCATCGACGCACTAAGAGGTAACCTTAAGACCTATGAATCTACTATTCTTAACCCTTTTGTTGACGATCAAAGGAGGCAAAGAATAGCTCTAAAGGCGAGCACAAGCCAACCGCAAATTGATGAGGAAGGAGACAACGAGTTTGGACTCGTTATCAAAAGATTTCAAAAGTTCATGCGCAAGGAGTATGAACGCAAGGGCAAAAAGCAAGGCGAACAAATCAAGTGCTATGAATGTGGTGAAACCGGGCACATCAAATCAAATTGCCCAAACATCAAAAAGGAGAAGAAACCTTTTAAAAAGCAACGTGCATGCATTTCTTGGGGAGGCGACTCCGGAGATGAGTCAAGTGAAGGAGAAGAAGACGAAGCAGCAAATCTTTGCCTTATGGCACAAGAAGACAACAAAGATGAGGTATGTCAAATCTTGTCTAAAAACTTCTTTACTCTTGAAGAAATGCGAATTGCTTTTGATGAATTATATGCTGAATTTATTAAGGCTTCAAAAACTGTTAAGGGCATAAAAGAAAATGCTTCATTAAAAGAAAAGGATTTTCAAAAATAGCTTTCTTTGAAAGAAAAGGATTTAGAAAAACTGGTTTTAGAAAATGAAAAGCTGAAAGAGGAAAACAAGTTTTTTGGAAAAAGAAGCGCCGATAAGCCCGAAAGTTCTACTAAAAATTGTTCTTCTTGCTTGCATCTCAAAAATGAGGTAGATAGACTCAAAGGTACCTTAGATAAGTTTAATTCTTCCCACAAGAATTTGAATGAGGTCCTTGTAAATTTGAAATCAACCAAGCATGGCATAGGATTTAAGAATGAGGTTAAAGAAAAGGTTGAAGCCAAACCCCAACCACCTAAGGCTCAACCTAGGACTAATAAAACAAATACTTATCCTAGAAATAGCAATCCTAGAACCAATATGCATGCTAGACAAAATGTTGAACATTTTAGGAGACCTAAAAATGACTTACCACCTAGAAATAGTTACCCTAGAAATGATGCATATTTTAGGCCAAATGTTGAACCTTTGAGAAGACCTAGAAATGGCCTTCAACCGAGAAACAATCACTCTAGAAATGCTACCCATCCTAGAGCTCATAGTAGGATAAATAATTCTCATGAAATGCGAAATAGTCATAGTGTTCAAAATAGAGTAAGAAATTTTCATCCGTCTAGTTACTATGAACCTAAAAGGATGCGTAACCCAAATGTGACTTGTCATTATTGTAGACGTATTGGTCATATTGCTCCTGCATGCTTTACACGTCATAGACATATTACTCAATCGCATCATTATAATATGCCTAACCCCCAAGGACCCAAGATGGCATGGGTACCTAAAGAACATTAATTTCTTTTGTAGGTGTGCTTGAAGGGATCAAGTGTACTATGGTACCTTGATAGTGGATGCTCCAAGCATATGACGGGAGATGGATCCAAATTCCTTCAATTAGAGCACAAAGAAGGAGGAAGTGTTATCTTCGGTGATAACAATAAAGGAAAGATCATCGGCATCGGCTCGGTCGGTAAGGATGAAAAATCCTCTATTAAGCATATATTACTTGTTAAAGGATTAAAGCATAATCTCTTGACAATAAGCCAATTGTGTGACAAGGGAAATCTTGCTTTATTTGATTCGGATGAATGCTTAGTGTTCAGACGTAGTGATTTCAAAATTATCCTCCGTGGTTTTAGAGTGGATAATATTTATATGGTTGATCTTGCTAATTCCTCACCCGATTATGTTGATTATCTAATGAGTAAAGAGGATGATACTTGGCTATGGCATCGTAGAGTAGCACATATCAATATGCATCTTTTGAACAAATTGATTTCTCCAACTTAGTTGTTGGTCTTCCCAATTTAAAATTTGAAAATGACTCTATTTGTGACTCGTGTCAAAAGGGGAAGCAAACAAAAGCATCTTTCAAATCTAAAAATATTGTTTCAACTTCTAGACCATTGCAATTGCTTCATATGGATTTATTTGGTCCCTCTCGCATTGAAAGTCTAGGAAGAAATAAATATGCTTTTGTGATTGTTGATGATTACTCGAGATTTACTTGGACATTATTTCTTGCCAATAAAAGTGATGCTTTTCAAAATTTTAAATATTTTCTTAAGCGTGTTCAAAATGAGAAAGAAACAACCGTCACTTCAATTAGAAGTGATCATGGGGGAGAGTTTGATCACAATCTCTTTGCAGACTTTTGTGACGAACTCGGAATCGAGCATACCTTTTCCGCTCCACGTACACCACAACAAAATGGGGTGGTGGAAAGGAAAAATAGGTGTCTCGAAGAGATGGCTAGAACCATGCTCGACGAAGCTAAGATACCCAAATATTTTTGGGCAGACGCCGTGAGTACCGCTTGCCATGTTCTAAATAGAGTAGTAATTCGGCCGATACTCATGAAAACCCCCTATGAACTCTATAAGGGTAGAAAACCAAATATTTCCCATTTTAGAGTTTTTGGTTGCAAATGTTTTGTTCATAACAATGGCAAAGACCAATTGGGTAAATTTGATGCTAAGTAGGATGAAGGTATTTTCATTGGATATTCTTCACGTAATAAAGCATATAGGGTCTTTAATAAAACAACCCAAATCGTGGAGGAATCCCCTCATGTTGTATTTTCCAAAAATAATGCTCGCTTGGCGAGAAAGGATTCCGGTTTTGATCTTGCAGGTATCTTAGATAGCTTGAAAGACAAAATACAAGAGGAACCACCCAAGGAAAATAAAGATGAAACTGAGGAACAACCAACGGAAGAAGTGCCACAATTGGAAAAAGAAATGAATATGCCTAACGAGTGGAGGACAATCAAAGATCACCCTCTTGAACATGTAATTGAAGACATCGGAGGAAAGGTAAGTACCCGAAACTCTCTTAAGAACACTTTAGGATACACTTCTTAAGAGCTCACGTTCTCACTTGACAACACTAGTTTATGTTATTACTTCTTTACAAATTACTGACTTGAGCGTCGGAGACGTTTAATTCTATTTTGCAGGTATCGCCCTAAAAGATAGGGGGAATTATACAGTTTTGGCACAGAACAATCGATTGTTCCAAGCAAATAATCGATTATTTTACTGTGCTGAAAATCGATTAGCAGTATCACTAATCGATTGTTTATGGTTTATGTTCATTATGCAGTTTTGTTTAATAATTGATTCCTTAAATTGCATAATCGATTTCTGTCTCAGCCATTCAGCAATGCTTTTCCAAAACAATCGATTATAATGCTATCATTTGAGCTATTATACTCTCTTTAAATAATCACACCTTCTTTCCAATAAATAAACAAGGTTTATTTCATCTTTGGCATCTTATTATTATTTTTGCTAATGGAAAAAGGGGGAAGATAATGGGTATGATGCACTCTCAAGTTATAAGCTTAAATTGAGGGGGAATTCTCAAATTGAGGGAGAACAAATTGCATACTTGTTGCATGTATATACTTGTCTTGAATCGTCATTATAAATTGCTTGTCTTGCATATCCCGCTTAATGTTTGCAATTATCAAAAAGGGGGAAATTGTTGGAAACACGTTCTCAATGCAATATACTAAAACGTGTGTTCTTTTGTATAGGTTTTGATGAATGACAAACGAAGCGAAAATTGATATATGACGAAGTTCAAGAAACAAGCGCACAATTGATATACAACGAGATTCAAGCTCAAGACAAAGTTTTATAGTTTGATTGAGTCATTCTTAATTGTGATCTTGATCCTACAACTTGACTCGTAACCTGGCTTCTCTCATAAAACTATCTTCCAAAATCATGCATATTTAATTTAATGTCAAATGATTTTAAATCATGCATATTTACAGTAGTCAAAATAATTTTTAGACATGCCTTAAAAATCTGGACTAAGATAATCGATTATGTACTTATGATAATCGATTGTTTTAGGCCAAGACTGCATGACAATCGATTGTGAACTAATGACAATCAATTGTGAGTAAGACAGTGAGCATCAGGTTTTTCAAACCTGCATGACAATCGATTCTGAACTAATGACAATCGATTGTGACTGAGGCAGTGTCCATCAAAGTTTTTCAAAACTCAGAATAATCGATTATGAACTAATGGTAATCGATTATGTTGAGACAGTGTCTTCCAGTGATTTTCAAATTTATTGAATAATCGATTGTTATATTGGACAATCGATTGTCAAAGAGACAGTGTCTAAAATGTTTTTCAAAAACTGATAAGTAATCGATTGTTGACTTTGTGCAATCGATTGTGAAGCTGACCGTTGTCGTAAAGTTTTCAAATACCGTCAGGTAATCGATTATTGATTTGTATAATCGATTGTTTTGATTAAAATCCGGAAAAGATTTTTTGAACGTTGCTGAGTAATCGATTGTTGATTCTGGACAATCGATTGTGGTAAAATCTGGAAAGGATTTTTTGAACGTTGCCAGTAATCAATTATGGATTGTAAGTAATCGATTATCAAGCGTAAAATCTGGGATTGAATTTTGATCTGACTGGCAGACAATCGATTGTTGGGGTTTGACAATCGATTGTCAATGAGTAAAATCAGCAACTCTTAATTGGCAATTAGGCAACGGTAATGCCAAGTTTTTCAACTATAAATACAGCTTCATTTCAGTGTTTTAAACACAACAACATACTACAACTGATCATTACATTGCTATAAGCTTGCATACTTTTGTTTATCATTTTATATTCAATTTCATAAAGTTTTTGAGAGCCATATTCTTGTCCAAAGTTGTTGTGATCTAGAGCTTACTTCTTTTACTCATATCTACTCATTAAGGAGTATTTTGTTTGAGTGTTTAGTGTTTTATACACTTGTAAGAGAATTGTAATTCTCTTGTTGTAAGGAACTTGTGTTTCCTTGGTTGAAGTCTTGGAGTGTTGTATCTCCGAGCAAAGGTGTTAAGGCTTGTGTCCTTAAGTTGTAAAGGTTTGTTGAGCACCCGTAAGCTTAACAAGTTAGTGGAAAATCTCAAGAGAGTCTCTCGGGGACTGGACTAGCCACGTGTTGTGGTGAACCAGAATATATCGGTGCGTTCTTTCCTTTTTGTTTATTTAACACACTTATTTATTTTCTGCAAATTTTAATTTCCGCAAGTTTACGCTAAATTTTATTATAACGCTATTCACCCCCCCTCTAGCGTTAAGCGCTTTATCTAACAGTTATGAGGTTTGGGAAGAAAGGGAAGTTGAGCCCGAGGTTCATTGGCCCATTTGAGATTTTGAAGCGAGTTGGAGAGGTTACTTATGAGCTAGCTTTACCTCCCAGTTTGGCCGGGGTTCATCCGGTATTTCATGTCTCGATACTCCGGAGGTATCACGGTGACCCGTATCATGTGTTGGTGTTCACTTCACTCCAGTTGGACAATGACTTGTCCTATGTTGAGGAGCCAGTGGCGATATTATACAGGGAGGTCCGAAAGCTCAGGTCGAAGGATATAGCTTCAATAAAGATTCAGTGGTGGGGTCAGCTGGCCAAGGAGGCCACTTGGGAGACCGAGCGGGATATGCGTAGCCAATACCCTTATCTATTTTCTACTTCAGGTATGTTCTCTATGCTCGTTCGAGGACGAACAAATGTTTAAGTGTAGGAGGATGTGACGATCCAACCAGTCTTCTTTGGAATTTAAGCCCCGTTTCCCCATTAATTGTTTCCCCTAAATTCATTTCTGCTATTTTGGTTCGCTGGGACATTCGGTGTTAGAATTTGGAGTGTTTTGGGACACTTACTCCCTAAATGAGAGCATAAGTGTTAGAAAATTGTCCATAATCGGAAAAGTGTAAAGACAGATTCAGAATGGAAATCTGATGGTTCCGTTAGCTCCGTTAGGTGATTTCTAGGTTGGGAGCGTGTCCAGATTGTGTTTTGGAGGTCCGTAGCTCATTTAGGCTAGAAATACCGAAAGTTAGAATTTTGAAGATTACGGTCCGATAGTGAATTTTGGATCCGAGGGTCGGAACGAGATTCCAAATGTTGTTGTAGCCCCGTCATGTCATTTGAGAAGTTCGTGCAAAATTTCAGGTCAATCAGACAAGGTTTGGTTAGGATTCTAATCAAAATCGAGTTTGGTTGAGTTTTGAAGTTCTTAGGTTCAAATCATTGAGTAATTTGAATTTCCGACATTGTTTTAGGGGGTTTAATGATTGGTACAAGTTTGTATGGTGTTTTAGAAAATGTCTGTGGGTTTGGTTAAGGTCCCGGGGGCCTCGGATGTGTTTCAGATGCTCAACGGAGCAATTTTGGGACATAGAGGATTGTAGAAATTTCCACACAGCACTTGCGGAACTTTCTTCTCTGCGATTGCATCAATCTCCATGTGATCGCGTAGTGAAAATTGTGGAGGGCCATTTTTCATTCAATGTGATCGCATAGACGTTCCTGTGATCGCATAGTTCTGCTCCCTCCTTCTCCGCGTTCGCACCTTCTATTTCGCGATCGCATAACTTTACCTTTTCATCTACTGCGATCGTAGGCCTTTGGCTGCGTTCGCATAGCACTAATTCTGAGCCTTCAAAAATTCCTTCTATGCGATCGCATTGAACAAAAGGCCTAGGCAGATATAAACATTTCAAAACGAGGGTTCTTCCATTTTTGTCAAAAACTCAAGCTAGAGAGCTCGATTTTGGGAGATTTTTTCGAGGACTTTTCAGAGGCAACGATTGGGTAGATATTCTTTACTCCCGTATGATTAATACCCACATATCTAACCTCAAATTCGATCTTTAATTTCGGATTTTGAATGAAAATTGGGATAAATTTCTTAAACCTAATTGTAAGGATTTGAAGGGGCATTGACCTCCGATATGGGAGATATTTATATGGTTAGACTCGTGAGAGTACGAGATTTTCAAAAATGTGAAAATTATTCGATTCCGGGACGTTGGACTGAGGGGCATTTTGGTCATTTTACCTATTTTTGCGCCTTAGCTTTAATTTTAATAGTGAAATTAGTTACTTGCGATGTTATTTACAATATGTAATGTGTTTGAATAGATTTGGGCCACTCAGAGTTGGATACTTATGGCAAGGGCATCGTTTCATTGTGATTTTTTTAATGGTTCGAGGTAAATGGCTTGTCTAACCTTGTGTGGGGGACCCCTCCCCTTAGAAATTCTTATATGCTGATTTAAAGGCCTTATGCGTGAGGTGACAAGCGTGTACTTGTGCTAATTGTTGAAAAATCCACTTTACTTGAATTGTTTAAACTGTGTTACTCCGTTTATTTGACTAATTAAATGCAAGATTAATCTGTGTTAGTTAGAGAATCATGATTAGATAGAATTAATTTCTTAATTGCCTAAATTGAAATGTCGTGAAGCATGTTATGGTAGAGTTTATTTGTTACTTGTATTGTTGTACTTCATTTTCGAAATATTTCTCCGACTTGGTTGCGCATTTACATTGGGACTACGTATATGAGATTCTGGTAACTCCCCCTTTGTTTATTTACTTTGGGACTTCGGGTTTGATTCCCGACAGATCCACCTGCACGGTTATATAGAACTACGGCAATGCAGGCTGTAGGTTCCCCCAGTACAAGGTATTGATATGACGGACTACGGGTTCGATTCCCGGGAGATCCTTCAGATATTGATATGATGGACTATGGGTTCGATTCCCAGAAGATCCTCCAGATATTCTAATACGATGGACTACAGGCTCGATTCCCGGGAGATCCATTGGACAGTTGAGGAAAAAGGACTACATGACGGTATCCTGGGAGGTTCACATGTCACCCTGATATTGAGGGATACTTGGTTGTGTTATTTTCCTTACTTAGCTTAATTGTCATTGACTTGCAGCTTCTATCCTATTTTTATCGTTGTTTTACCTAATTATTCTCTGCCTTGCACTGTTCATTATTGTTATTATGTTTATTTTCAGTAGGGCCCTGACCTTCCCCATCACTGCTCAACCGAGGTTAGGCTTGGCACTTACTGAGTACCGATGTGTTTTACTCATGCCTCTTCTACGCATGTTTTTCATGTACATATCCAGGTACTTCTAGTTGAGCGCAGTATCAGTATTCCAGGAGCTATACTCAGAGACTTGAGGTATGCATCTGCCGCGTCCGCAGATCCAAAGAGTCTCCCTCTGATTCTACCTATAGTTAGCTATTTGCTATTCTGTTCTTCTTGTATTAGACTATTATGTTGTTTAGAGCATTGTATGTTTTCTAGACATTGTGTAGCCCATGGGATTTTGGGTTTTGGGAGTTACTTACAGTATTTGGTATTTTAGTGTATTGTGCGAGGCGGCAACTATATATGTTTCTTTATGTTATTCAGTATTTTGTGGTTATTTTTTGTAGAGATTGTTAATTCCGCAATGTTTAGGCATACATATCGCAAGGCTAGGTGCATCATGACAGGTTCACAATTGGTGAGCTAGGGTCGTGACAGAAGTCTACCTAGAAAATCATGGAAACTTAAGCTAAAAATGGAAGAACTAGGGCTTGGGAGTTTGAACTGTTGATTAAGAATTTGGAGGACCATTTGAGGTCGGATTTGAGAACTTTTGATATGTATGAACTCGTGAGGAGATGAGGAATCTAATGATTTAAAAAATTTTGAGTTTCGAGAAGTGGGCCTGGAGCTCAGGTTTTGCTAATTTCGAGATTTTTGGTATTTTTCTATTGTTTTCGCTTGGGCTTTATTCCCTCTGCATATTGTGACTTAGATAGATTCGATGCGTGTGGAGGCCGATTCGAGGGACAAAGGCGTCGCGAGCTAGATTTTTAACCGGTTTGAGATGAGTAATAATTGTAAATGATGTTCTGAGGGTTTGAAACCCCAGATCTCACATCATAGTGCTATATTGAGGTGAGACACATGCTTGATGACGAGCGCGGGGTCATGCACTATTGGGGATGTGACTTGGTCCATCCCGATTGATGATTTTTCCTCGTATTTTACTAAAACTTATTTGTTATCATCATGATTTGGGCTGATTTTCATACTTGGGATTCGTGCCAACTATTTCAACCATTCGGGGATTTTTAGCACTATTTTCTCACTGTTTTGACTTATTTCCTGAACTCAATCATGTTGTTTTCCACTTTTGACTACTCAGCCATTTTTATTGAAATTTGAGACTTAAATAATATTTTGGGCTAAGAAATACTGTTTTACTAATGCCCGAGGGGCTTGTGATGATTTTCGGACTGAGTGCGGCCGAAGGCCAGATGTGAGGATATAGTGATACTGATATGAGGCCGAGGGCCAGATGTGAGGATACAGTGATACTGATATGAGGCCGAGGGCCTGAGATACATATATATATGCCATAAGGTGGCTTGATTGATATGAGGCCGAGGGCCTATATTTGATACCACGAGATGGCTTGATATTGCTCTTGTGCCATAAGGGGCCCCTCCCGTAGTCTTTACACCCTCACTGAGTGCGGGTATCCCTTGTGATGAGAGATTGAGCCCGAGGGGCTGGTATTTTTCTGAGATAGAGCCCGAGGGGCTGGTACAATTCTGAGTTGTTGCCCGAGGGGCAGATTTGTTGATACTATGCACGAGGGGCAAACTTCTATTTGTTATTTACCAGTTAATTACTTTTTTTACTTGTTGAAAAAGGGATTTTACTTGATTCTTCACTAATTTACGGTCTTTAAATGATTTTAGTGCTTCGGCATAGAATGCATTGTGTTTTACGTGTTTTCATCCTTTCAATAATTATTTATATTTTATTATTCAGTGGTTCGAAGTACTCACATTACTCCTGCACTGTGTGTGCATATTCAGGCGTAGCAGGTCTCGCTCTCGAGTGCTGATTCATTCCCTCTTCAGGTGGATCTTCGAGGAGTCTTTAGGTAGCTGTTGTATTTTGTAGCCTGGAGTTCCTCTCTATCTATTTCTTTCACATTTCTAGTTCCGTATTTGAAACTTTGTAGTTACAATTGAGGATTTAGTATCATAGATGCTCATGATTTGTGACACCCCCGTTAGGGTTGTGTCTTTATGGATTTCCATTTTGTTATCTCTATTTGTGCTAAATAGTGCTATTAAATTATATTTAAACTATCTTTATGTTGTTTAACTGCATAAAAGGACAAACTGTATTAGACTGGCTGGCCTTGTCTTCACGAGAGGCGCCATCACGACCGGGTTCGAGGTTAGGGCTGTGACAATCGTGGGCTTACTTAGATTTCCCATTTGGTTAATATATCTGCTGTTAGAATTCTTTCATTGCATTGGATCCACATTGTAAATACTGCTTTAGGTCTAGCCTCATTATGAAATATCAAAGATCTCTACTCCACTTTGTTGAGATTTCCAATAGGCCTAGACAGATCTGTTTAACCACATTCTATCTTTGTTTTACTTGTTGCATTATTTTTCTAGCTTCCATAATCTTCCTCACCATGCAACTTGAATGTTGTGGGATATTCATTTCTAGCACACTTTTCTCTTTGATGTAGTACGTATAAATTCATCTTATCCAAGCTTTGTCTTTCTTTTGAGCCAAGTCTCAGTGAATTTTGGTGATAGCTGCCTTATTCCATACTTGAAGAATTATCAAATTATAACCTCCTACTGATCTAGGTAGACAAATTTTCTCCCAAGCTATCAATGCTTTCTTTGTAATTGTATTAGTGCCAGAGTACATGTAGCTTCTACAATAGGTCTCTATTAATTTCATCACTTTTACCGGCATAATGAATAATTGATCCCACTAGGATTGAATGCCAAATAAAACTGTCTGTACTAATTGCACTCTACCAACATAAGACAATTTCCTAGTATTCCAAGAAAATACTCTTGCTACTATTTTCTGAATCAGTTGTTTCCATTGCAATATAGTTATCTTCTATGTATCCGAAGGAATCCCCAAATATTTAAAAGGCAACTCCCCCAATGAATATTGTATTTTGTAGAATCCTCACTTGTTTTGTCTGTATGACCCCTCCAAAATAAGTGGCACTTTTAGTGAGCTTGGCTTGTAATCCAGAGGCAACAGAGAAATATTTGAAGTAGTCATGCAAAGCTTGAACTGAGCTACTGTCACCTCTGGCAAACATAAGCAGATCATCTACAAAGCTGATATGAGTTGTGTTAAGCTTGCCACACCTTGGATGGAATTTGTTGTCCTTGACTTGCTTCAATCCTCTAAATAGTCTGCTCAAGTATTCTATTGCAATTGCAAATAGAAATGGTAACATGGGGCCACCCTGTCTAAGTCCTTTGGCAGCTACAAAAAGCTTTGTCAATTCTCCATCAATCATGATCGAATAGCTAATAGTTGACATACATTGTATGAACTTTTTTGAAAAGAATAACTACTCCATAAGCTGGTCCAAGTATATCCATTCCACTGGATCATAGGCTTTCATCATGTCAACCTTTAACATATATCTAGGAGAAATATTTTTCTGTTATATTCCTTGACTAGTTCGTGAGCTAATATAATATTATGAGCAATTTTAATTCCCGGTATAAACCCTGCTTAAGCTTCAGAGATGATGTGGGGCATTACCTTATGTAATCTTCCAGCAATGACTTTTGAGATAAGCTTGTATAATACAGTGCAACAAGCAATGTGTGTGAAATCCTTGATTGTCACATGATTGGGAATCTTAAGTAGTTGAGTAATGGTAGTGCAATTGATTGCTGGAAACATTACTCCTGTGTGAAAGAAGTCTTTCACTTATGCATATACTTCTTCTTTGATCACTGGTATACCATCTATACCAGGTGCATTACCACTTCCTATATCTTTTATCGCCTCATAGATCTCTTGATCAGTTAGTTCTGCACTCAACTCTTGTTGTTGTTATTGTGTTAAAGTTGGACCATTCCTTCTAACCATCATACTAACAGTAGGCAATACATGTGCCCTAGATCCCATCAGACTTTTGTAGAAAGAAACTATCTCCTCCTTGATAGATGTTGGCTCTGTGATAGTACAACCTGATAATGCTTGTTTTCAGTGATTTACTTTTTTGTTGTCCCTCCTTTATAACTGCAGAAAAGAATTTATTGTTAGGGTATCCAAATTTGATCCAATTAGCTCGTACCATTTGCTGTAGTATTCCTTATTCCATCAGTGACCATGTTTCCAACTTATGCAATCACTCCTTCTCCTGGTCTTGTAGAAGTTCAGAATTGTGTGTTTGCACCTGCCTTTGAATGTGAAAGATTGCTTGTCTAGCTTGTTTATATTTTCAGTTACACATTTATATTCAGTCGCATTTAGATGTCTAAATTGACTTTTCATATCCTTAAGTTTGAGCCAAAGGTTCTTCATTTTCCCTGCCACATTGTTCCTGCTCCAACCTTCAACAACTATCATCTTGAATATTGGGTAATTTTTCACACATTAAAGAATCAAAAAGGACGTTTGATTTGAGTCCTAGCTTGCCTTATATTGATAATCATAAGATTATGATTTGAGATAGAAGGTTCCCCATATTCTGTGATTAGATGGAATAGTTCATCATCCTTACATCATTTCCAAACACCATATCTATGCCACTCCATACTCTGTCATCACCTTGTTGTTTGTTGGTCCAAGTAAAGTAATCCCTCTCTGTGGAAGCTTTGCAATGCAAATATCATGGCACAATTCAGCAAATTCTCTGATGTCTTCAGTAGTCACATGCACCTTAGACATTCTATCTTGAGGAGTGAGTAGTGAATTGAAGTCTCCCCCTATTATCCAAGGTCCATTAGTTGCCTTTGCTATTCTTTTATGATGTTGCCATAGATTCTTCTTTTGATTAGATATATTCTGTTCATATACCGCTATAAGATAACATTGTAACCCATTTTATTTCCCTGTTACTTGATAGTGAATGAACTGATCATGCTTATCAAGTGGCTAACCGTATACATTTGGTCATCCCATATAATCCCACCCTTCCATTCATAGCATGTTCATAATTAATTAGTCCCATCCAGGTGCTATTTTACTAATCACCTTTTCTTCTTTATCTTCTTTCACCTTTTTTTCTACTAGACCAGCTAACTTGATATACTTGTCCTTTGCTTTATTTCTTTTTTTTATATCTCTTATTCACACCACTGATATTCCGAAGTAACCAAATCATTGTAATAGGAATGTTCCAACCCACTCCCACCACCACATCAGGTGGCATAGGGTTCTCAATTCTCTCATCCTCTCTTTGCAAGATTTGGAACCTATTCTTAGTTGGTATTGCTGGTGTCCCAGTCACAGTTTCTTCTCTTACTAGTTAGCACATTGCCATTCTTCCATCTGTTCAGGTTTTTGACTATCAATTTCTTTTCCTTTATCCTTTGTTTCCGCAGGGGCCACATTAGTTTCAACAACTGATAGCATAGTAGCAGGTTCTGGTACCAATGTTTTGGTTGCTCCATTATTCTGCTCAGCTGGCTGCTGTTATCCTGCTCTTTAATTTGCCACCTTTTGATAACCTCATCTTATGTCTGTAAGTTACAGAAAGCTATGTATGGTCTCAAACAGGCACCCCGGGCATGGTACAGTGTGCTCCGCCAATGCCTTCTGACCATGGGTTTCGTCAACACTACCTCTGACACTTCGCTCTTCGTCTTTCAGCATTCTGGTATTACGGGCCTATTTTTGGTATATGTTGATGATCTGATATTGACTGGTAGTGATTCTGCTTTCTTGAACCGTGTGATGGACTCTCTTGGGACTCAATTTTCTCTTAAAGACATGGGTGATCTAAGCTACTTTCTTGGTGTTGAAGTTCTGCGTTACTCCAAGAGGTGTTTTCTTTCTCATCATAAATATGTTGTTGATCTTTTGACTCGTCATAATATGCTGGAATCCAACCCTGTTCAGACGCCAACAGCGACGCCAACCCGCCTTCATCTGGCTGACGGCTCGGCTCCTGCTGACGCATCCGTCTATCGCCAGGCCCTTGGGGGCCTCTAGTATCTCTCCTTCACTCGTCCTGATATCTCCTTTGCTGTGAATAAACTCTCACAGTTCATGCACGCTCCTATTGTCACTCATTGGGGTGCAGTTAAGCGCCTCTTCCGGTATCTGAATGGGACGCGTGACCTCGGAGTCTGGCTGCGTCCTTCATCTGCTATACCTCTGCATTGTTTCTCTGATGCTGATTGGGGTGGAAACTGTGATGACCGCTCCTCAACTGGTGCCTATGCTGTCTTTCTGGGGCCTAATCCTATTTCCTGGAGCTCCAAAAAGCAGCGTTCCGTTGCACGATCTTCTACTGAGGCTGAATATCGTGGCATTGCTTCTGTTGCCGCTGAAGTCCGTTGGCTTCTTTCACTGCTGCGCGAGCTTCATGTCCCTCTTAAGGCTGCTCCTGTCATTTGCAGCGACAACATTGGCTCCACTTACCTCTGTGCCAACCCTGTGTTTCATTCGCACATGAAACACATCTCCATTGATTATCACTTTGTTCGTCAATTGGTTCAGAATGGGTCTCTTCGTGTTGCTCACGTATCCTCTGCTGATCAGCTTGCTGATGCTCTCACCAAGCACTTATCTCGTCCTCGACTTCTTCTGCTGATGTCCAAGATTGGCGTGTCCTCCGGCCCTCCATCTTGAGGGGGCGTATTAGAATATATTGTGTGTATCTTTTTATTATTAGTAGAATATTCTTTCATTATTGCACAGTCCTATAGTTGGTAGGATTTGATTTCTTTCATTATTGTACAGTCGTATAGTTGGTAGGATTTGATACCTCTCTGTACTCTATATATACTTGTGAGCAATACGAGAAAATTAATTCTCCCAAAACTCTCTATAGAAGAGACATACTATTGCTTTCTCTTATACACTATGATAAACGCATTAAGCTAATAGGAAGTCAAGATTTTGATTCACTCCTATGCAGGTGTGTGTTGCTTTAGTCCTTGGATTGCTGATGTTTACCACTGCCGGGAGTCTTAGAAATCCTAGATATTCATACTAAATCATGACCTGCCTGCTGTACATCCTTCTCCACATCACCCAACTCAGATTCTTTCAACAATACATCAAAGGAGTTGGAGACACTAACATTCTTTGGTGCAGTAGACTTGTTTTTACTAGCTGGAGCATTTTTCTTGTTTAGTGATCGATTTACCATTGCCCAGTCCCTACTCTTTGAATTTTGTATTGCATCGACATCTGAATTTTGAGCATATGTGGCCTTCAAGTGAGCTGCAATAGATTTGCCATCAAAATCACGTCCAGTTTTTCCTGGGAAAGCAGCTGCCCAGCTTGCACAGCAGTAGCTACAAAGGCTGCTGGTTTTTCCATGAAATTAACTCCAGCAACCTGACATTCCCCCTCTAACACATTTGGAAGTTGAGCCTTTACATTGACAGCTTTTGTACCAGTAGAGACCCTTCGATCATCAGCAATATTACCATCACTAGCCTTCCCAATTTGCAAAGCTACACCAGTTCAATCCTCATTAGCCTTTCCATCATTATTTTTCATAAACTCATAGACCATTGTAGCTGGCCTTTTCCCCTTATCATTCACTGCATTTGCTTTGTAACCTGCTACAATTAATGGTGTATTGTAGCCCGGGCCCGGGCCTAAACAGGCCTGACAGGCCGGGCTTCGCGGTTCCGGGCTTTGTGTGCCGGGCCTGGCGGTCCTCACGGTAGAGACCGGCCCATTACGGGCCTAAGCCCACTACGGTCCTGGGCCTGGTGGGCCTAACGGGCACGATGGTTTTTTTTTTTAAGTCAATATCTTGTATAGTAGTCATTAGTATAGTGTAGAATATATTTTATTTGGCGTACTAAGTTATTAGTATAGTATATATTGTGTTGTACTAATTAGTATATATTGTATATCATGTATATATTGTGTTTTAGTAATTAGTATATATTGTATGTTATGTATATATGGATATATGTTATGTATATATTGTGTTGTAGTAATTAGTATATATTGTATGTTATGTATATATGGATATATGTTATGTATATAATGTGTTGTAGTAATTATTATATTATGTATATAGTGTGTTGTAGTAAGTAGTATATATTGTATATTATGTATATATGGATATATATTATGTATATATTGTGTTGTAGTAATAAGTATATATTGTATGTTATGTATATATGGATATATGTTATGTATATAATGTGTTATAGTAATTAGTATATATTGTATATTATGTATATATTGTGTTGTAATAATTAGTATATATTGTATATAATGTATATATTGTGTTGTTGTAATTAGTATATTGTGTTGTATGTTATATATTATATGTTATATATTGTATGTTATATAAATATTCAAGGATTGATATCGAAGTAAAGGCAAAGAAATATTGAGAAAAAAGATATTCAATGATATGATAAAGAGCATATTTATTGACCAAAATGGCATATCTTTCTTAGTCTTCCTTCCCCCAATGGAATGAGCACAACAAGGTACTAATACCACCATTAAAAGGAAAAAAAACTAAAAGAAGATGTGCCAATGTACAAGTTACATCATAATTTACGTTGTATCTCTAACAAATCTCATAAATTCGTCAAGGTTGGGAGGAGGTTGTGTTCGCGGTGGTGGAAATGAAGCTTGTTCATCACCACTTCCGGGTGAAGCCGATTCCTGACAAAGTTCTGCTATCATTTCTTCATATGCTTCATCTATTGCCGGTTGTGATTCTGCAATACCAAAGTTTCTTCTTTCCACCGGATCCAATCTCTAAAAAGCACTGATTTTTCCAAGCTCTCCCGCATCGACGCTCTATGATCACCGATTTGTAGTCTTGCTTGACTGAAAGCGCTCTCCGATGCAACAGTTGAAGCTTGAATTGATAAAACATCCCGAGCCATCCTTGCAAGAACGGGAAAATGTTTTTCCTTTGACTTCCACCATTCCAAAAGATCGAAAGAGCCGTCTGGATTCTCCTTTTCTAGTCCCTGTGACAAGTAAACTTGAAGCTCATTTAGATGGGAAATTTCATCAAAATTATCACCTTGAGAACCCCGGAACTCCGTCCACGATATAAGAGTTGTTAAGCCAGCAGCTCTTTTAGACGATTGTGATGTAAACGAAGTAGGGGTTGGAATATTTGGCCTAGCATGGTCTAACGCCTGTATATAAGCATTATAAATAGTTTGAGCATTAACTTTAATTAATGCTTTTGCATCAGCAATTGTAGCAATTTCCTCTTCTGAAAGATCTAAAGCTTTATAAATATTAGAATACCAAAAATGAGGACCTCGTAATTTCATTGTTGGATTTAACATTGCAGCTACACCAAAAATAGGAGGGATAGGAAAAAATATTTTTTAAAATTTTGTTTCATTTCATTTATTGCAAGTTCATAAATATCCCCACCCTCGCTAAATTCAACAAACAAATCAGCTAGTGGCAATATAAACTAAACAGTTAGAAATAGTCAGATAATATTGCCCAGAAAATGCGTTTGTAGCAACTTGAAAATGTTCTAAAAAATCTAAAAGAATTTTAACATTAGTCCAATCTTGGGTAGTTAGCATTTCATCATCATCCTCACCACCTACCCGAGAATTAAACGTAGCATTAATTGGGTTTCTATATTCATACGCTACTACTAAACTTTCGTACATGCAATTCCACCTAGTCGGGCAAGGTTTAGGAACCTTTCTTTCTCTGAGGCCATATTCATCACATTTTTTAAAATACTCTCTAAGTCTAGTTCTACGGTTTGAATAAAATAGCCAATTAATAGCCATTCTCACCTTTTCAATTTCTATGTTTAATATTCGCATACCATCACAAACAATTAAATGATAAATATGAGAAATACATCTAACATAGAAAATATTACTAAATGCAGGATTAAGGGTTTGTGTTAGCATGCCTATTGCACTAGTGTTACTAAAAGCATTATCCATAGAAATTGCCATTATTTTATCACTAAAGCAAAAATATCTACATATATTTGAAACAGTGTTAGCTGTAAACCTACCCGTGTGAAGTGAATTAATTATTCTATATGCAACTATGCGTTTTTGCATAGTCCAGTCCTAATCTATCCAATGACTTGTAATAGTTAGATAATCACAGTCATTATTACTTCTACCAATATCAGTTGTAATAGAAATATGATTAGGTATATGAGTAAATAAATAGCGCAAATATTGTTCATACTCATGCTTGAATTTATAAATATCGGCCTTAACTGTTGCGCGAGGCCAACCTTTATAAGTAGAATTAAAAACTCTTCTAATATAATGGACCCAATTAGGATTAGAAGCAAAAGTATATGGCAAGCACATAACAGTAATCATTTTTGCTAATTCTTCATGATCCTTATTTGGATCGTAATATAAAATACCTCCGGTGACAGTGTTAATTCCTGGTTGAACTAGATTAGAACCTGTACTAGGGTTAACTTGAGAATCTAAACTTGTCCCATCTTGATGCGCTTGCATTTGAAAAAATCTAGCCCTATCTCTAGGGTGTAATTTTATGTGTCTAACCAAACTACCTGTGCCGCTATGGTCTCCAGTAAATTTATGAAAAAGTAATTTCCCACAAGTTTTACACTTAGCCTTGTTGTGTTCTCTTACTTAAGTAAAAAAATACCAAACTAATGATGTTTCTTGACGTTTAGCAGGTTGTCTACTAAATGTGGGAGTTTCTACAGGTGGGTGTGTCGGTGCATACCTGAGTTATGAGCAGAACTAGTAGGTGTATCATCTAAATATGGTGCTTGGGTTTCATCATCATTATTATCATCCTCATTTTCCTCTAAGATAGGTTCATTAGGATAAAGAGCATTCATAATTTCATCATCTAATCTATCACCTACTGCAACATCATGTAGAAATTCACTATCGGTAAATTGAAAACAAGGGTGATCACTATCAAGCATTACGGGAGGCGGATTAGGACGTCTAGGTTGGCGACTACTTTCAACTTGCTTATCTTTTGTAGGTCGGGGAGCCGGGGAAGGGTAGTATTATGGCCACTACTTTCACCGGTTTTACCTTTTCCTTTACCGAACATTTTTTCCAAAGAAAATGCCATACTAATTAGAATTATGCAAACTAAACAACACAAAAATATATTATTAGCACATAAGAGTTGAAACGAGTTTACCGTTTTGCCGAACAACTTCTTGAAAATTAAAAATCGTTGAACACTTGAAAATTTCAATTCAACAACTTCACAATTTTTCACGAACTTTCAACAATAAATTACGCACTTGTACTAGAAAGATTGAAAGAGAGCTTGAGAGAGATTGAGATATATTGATGAAGGTGTGAATAAAAATGAAAGAATGATAGGTATTTATAGTTGAGAAATGGGAAAAAATGTAATTATATAAAGTTTTGAGTTAAATTAAAGTTTGGGGACCAAATGGCTATTTTTGAAAGTTCCAACCGCCTACTTTTGGCAAAGAGCCGTTACTGATTTTTCAAAATAAAAAAAAATTAAAAAATAGCCGTTGGGCCCCCCAGGACCGGCCCAGGCCCGCCAGGAGGTCCCGGGCCTGGCGGTCCCGGGCCTAACGGTTCAACAAAGAAGATCGGCCCGTCATGGTTTTTTGGGACCGGTAAGGACTGGACAGCCAGGACCGGCCCACCAGGACCGCAGGCCCGCCAGGACCGCGCTCCCGGTCTGGTCCCAGGCCTGAATCGGGCCACAATACAGCATTAGCTATAATATCAACTTGCTCACCTGATTTGTTAACCACCTGCCCAACAATTTTCTCACCTATTTTTGATGAAGCAATACCAGCTTTACCTGGCTTATTAACCAGTTGCCCAGCTATTTCCTCCTCATTATCACCGGTAACCTTCACCAGATGAGGCTCCAAAGATGTATTAATCCTGGCTAATGCTCGATCAACAGAAACAACATTTTCTCACTATTTGAATCAATTTACCTCCACGATCTCTGATATAACTTAATGGATTCATAGCAGGCTGCACATCTATATTTGCGATTTCTTGAGTTTTAGTTGTAGCTCGTTTGCTATTGAACAACTCCCTAGCATCACCTTTAAACGGCTCGACATTATTCTCCGTATCAATGCACACTGTATTTTTTTCGACTTATCTGTTTCTTCCATGTATCGATCGACATGAATTTTCCTCATGTCCTTGATGCTTATAACAGGTACAATACTTTGGGAGGTTGTCGTATACCACATGTTGATAAAACTCCATATACTTCCCAGAACCTTTGTAGACAATGTGAATCTCAACTTTCTTAGGGTGTTTATCCAAAAGGTCTAACAAAACCTTAACTCTTGCAGCACTTGGCCTATACGATCCTGCATCACCTTGTCTACAGCAAGTGGGTTCCCTACTGCTGAAGCGATTGACATTAACAATTTTTTTTGCAAAAAATTTTGCGGCGGATCTGGGAAAGAAATTCACACAACTGACTTCGATGTTTCTTCTCTAGGATTAAAACCTAACATCCAGGGGAACGTTCTGAAGAAAAATTCTTCTCCTTTAGATTTAATATATCTAGTAGACCTGATACAAATTCGACATAATCATCAAACAAATCAAACCTTACTAATATTTGTCGAAATTCCAGTTGCCCGATATTGCAAAATCCTTTAACCTCGAACTATTTCGCAAAAAATCTTTCTGAACTCGTGCAACTCTGGTTTTCCATATGAAAACTTGACGATGATTGCTGGATGAAGCCCTTCTTCGATGGTGAACTTGTTAACCTCCTCCATGGTGAATTCAACGGTCGGTTCTCCATGATCAATTCTAACTGGAAGTAAACTTATGTTTTGATGATTTTGAGCAGATTCTTTGGTAACGACTCACGCCACATATGACTGCTTAGGATTAAGGCTCGTGTTTGTCTCATTAGTGTTATGATTCTGCTCTCCCACAGCCAAAGGTTGGGGAGAGTTTACTCTTCAGAATCAAATTCTTGGAGTTGCAATTCTTCATTCTGCCTTGAGTTAGAAAATAGCACAGGTCCTCTAATCCAGTTGTCTGCTTTGATAGCTGAATTGTGTTTGCTTAGTCTGCTTTTTTTTTTTGGAAGTGTTCACCAGTTTTTGTTCCTTGATAGAGTGAGTGGTATCATGAGACAATTGTTTTTCCAGTTATTTAATAGCAAGTAATTTGTAGTTATTCATTCGAAGACATCAACACTATCTGGATTAGCTACTCTTTTTTTGACACAATTATTTTATAATTTCAGGTTATACCGTCTGATGTTGGACATTTTAGTGGGTGAAAGATTTCATAATGTCGAAAAGTTGCGAAAATCATTTGAAGACCATCATTTGGATTAGTTATATAATGACATTAGCTATTTAGTCCAAATTATATATTTTGTATGTTTTAAGTTAGTGTGATATTAATGTTTTTGATTAGTACTTCCTTTTGTTTGTTAAGATTAATGAGATACATTTATGTTTTTTTAATTAATATTAGTATATTTTATTATTTGAGTCATATTATGTACGAATGTAGTAACTATCACCAATTGTGGCTAAACTATTTATAATTGATGTAAAATTAAATGTCTTTAAAGATATTGACTTTTAGCGGCAATTTAGTTAAACATATTAGCCATTAGAATGGAAGCTAAAAGAGCAAATTACGATGTTTTCAGAAAAGATACTACGGCTATTTTAATTGCCATAAAATAATTGCCATTAAAGATTCGAACTTTTAGTGGCGATTATTTTTAATTTAGCGGCTATAAAAAATAGATGCTAAAGAAGTATAATTAGCCGTTTGGATTGGATTTAGTAGCCATTATAATTTTCAAAAATAATGTCTTTAGCGGCAATTAATTTGAATGTAGCGGCTATAATAATGGACGCTAAAGAAGTATAATTAGCCGTTTTGGATTGGAATTAGTAGCCATTATAATTGCCGCAAATAACTGCCGTTAAAGATAATGACGTTTAGTGGCAATAAAACATACTATTTACTAGCTTTTGTGAGAATAGCCGCTAAAGGCTTTGTCGACCCCTGTTTCAGTGGCAAAAGGCTGATGGCCGGTAAAAGATTTAGCTGCTATTATTATTGCCGCTAAAGACATTTTGTATTGCCGCTAATGGCCTTATTTGTTGTAGTGGTAGTATATTTGATTAATAAATTACCCACTGCAGTAGTAGATAGGAAACACCCTATTCATTGCTTTATGGTAAAGAACCTGGGCTAGATTACCTAAGGGTGTTTGGTTGTTTGTGTTATGCAAGCAGCTTACCAGAGGAGATAAATGGACCCAATAGAAAGAAGGATAGTTATGATGAGATACTTTAATGTTCAAAAGGGATACGAGTTATTTGATCTGGATTCCAAAACTTTTTTAGTCAGTATGGATGTAAGTTTCAGGGGAAAAGTCCTTCCCTTCAGAGCCATGCCAGTTGAACATAAGGAGGAAGTCTTGTTCATGCAAGTACATAATGCAAGATCATCACCAAATCATTCTCATGTAATGCAGAATGACTATGATAACACTCCAGTAATAGGAGACTCCACAGGACAAGCAGAAGCTGCAACTGCCGCTCATGAGACAAATTGAGCAGATGTGACTTCTCAACATGTTGATGATGATGTTGATACTGGTGATTCAATGAAGGAAAATACTTGGTATTTCATTACAAGAAGCTGAATCTATGGAAGAAGAACCTCATCCTACAAAACAATGTACCACTACTGAAACAGTTGAAGGCACTGGCAGAGGAAAGAGGATTACCAGGCCACCAATATGGCTTATATGGCTTAAATATTATGTAATCTCTAAAAGTAATGCCCCTAATTGCTCATACTCCATCAGCAACTATGTGGTGCATGATCACTTATCCATTAGATATCAAGAATACCTGAGCTTGTTCTCAGCACCAACAAAGCCCAAGATTATTAAAGAAGCATCTCATGATCAAAAATGGATTGAGGCTATGCAGCAGGAAGTCAATTCCTTAGAGAAAAATTAAACCTGGGAATTGGTGGATCTACCCAAGGAGAAGAAGGCACTTTGTTCAAAATGGGTATACAAAATCAAGGAACCTGCTGGTGAAATAGACTAGTACAAAGCTAGACTTGTGGAAAAAGGTTACACTCAGCAGGAATGTTTAGACTATCACGAGGCATTCTCACCAGTTGCTAAAATAGTGACAGTAAGAACAATGATCAGTGTTGCTGCCTCAAATAATTGGCCTCTCTTTCGGATAGATGTAAACAATGCTTTTCTACAAGGTAATTTATTAAAAGAAGTCTATATGGACCTACCTAAGGGGTTTCAAAAGCAAGGGGAGTATAAGGTGTGTAAGCTATTGAAGTCACTGTATGGCTTGAAACAAGCTTCAAGAAAGTGGAATATAAAACTCACAGATGCGCTACAATCAGCTAAGTTCTTTCAAAGTCCATATGATCATTCCGTGTTCACAAATAAGGAAGATGAAGAGATAGTCATCATCATGGTGTATGCAAAGGATTTTCTTATCACTGGGAACAACAAAAGACTAATTGACCGAGCAAAGAATACATTGCACAATAATTTCAAAGTCAAAGACCTGGGTGAGTTAAGGTATTTCCTAGGGATTGAAGTTTTGAGATCACATGGTAGCATATTTCTCAATCAGAGAAAATACACTCTTGAGCCTATTTCTGATGTAGGCTTGAGTGGAGCTAAAACTGTGAATACACTTTTTTGGAAGTAAATGCTAAGTTCACTACTATGGATTATGATGAACATGTGGGGGGAGGGGGGGTATAACAAATCCTATACTTCCAGATGCTACTCCCTATCAGAAGCTAGTTAGGAAATTGCTTTATCTGGCCATTACAAGACCTGACATTAGCTTTGTCGTGCAGGTCCTAAGCCAATTTATGCAGTAGCCTAAAACTTCACATTGGGAAGCAGCACTTACGCTGGTTAGATATTTAAAAGGATCACCAGGACAAGGGATTTTGATGAAGAACAACCCCTGAACAGAATTAACTGCACAGAACTTACAACATTTTGTGACAGTGATTGGGCAACCTGCCAAAATACTAGAAGATCTGTTACTAGCTACATAATAAAGTTAGGGGACTCTATCATACTGTGTAAATTAAAGAAGCAGCACACTGTGAGTCGAAGCTCAGCAGATGCAGAATATAAGAGCATGGAAGTTGTAGTCTCAGAGGTAATGTGGATAGCATGACTATTAAATGAACTGAATGTAACAGTCACCAGACCTGTGAGACTCTTTTGTGATAGTAAGGCAGTCATACAGATTGCCTCCAATCTCATCTGTCATGAATAGACGAAGCATATTGAAATTGATTGCCACTTTGTGAGAGGCAAGATCAAAGAAGGGTTGGTAGTGCCGGAGCATGTCAATACCCAACATCAACTGGCAGACTTGTTAACTAAAGGTTGTGGAACTACTCGGCATCAGTACCTTTTATCCAAACTGGGAATGCTCGATATATTCTACCCTCCAGCTTGAGGGGGAGTATTGAAGTAGTTGCTACAACTGCTGATAAGAGTTAGATGTGGTTAGTTACTTAAATAGTATTAGAGGCTTGTTTAGCTGTTGCTTAGCTGTAAACAAAGTAGTTAGTGGTGTAGTTAGAAGTTAATTAATTATATATGCAGTGCACGCATCTCCTTCATCTATAAAAAGAGCAGACCTTGTATTATTCAGCTAAGAAAAAAAAAAAGATTCTCCCTTCTTTTTTATTTCAGATCTCATATTCTAGAGAGTTCTCCGTATGTGCCCTAATTCACTATTCCATTAATTGAACAGTGAGAGCTCCGTCTTGGTCACCAATTTAACATGCTCTGTGGATTATTCGGTTCACCGCCATATTTGTATCTTTAGACTGAAGATAGGAAGCTAAATCTGTTGGCTTTATTGCCTTCACTCCTGGTATGTAATCTATGACGTCCTGGCGTTTGTCCGGCAAACTATGAAAATATAATGACCATAAAATGTATAGAAAAAATATTAAGCTTTTTAAAATGATTATCGATAGTATTGCTGCTAATATAATCATCAATAAAAGGTAGAATTAAAACTTAGAAATGCAAAGTTACTTGCCACAACATATTAAAATCATTGATTGTGTAAATATAATCTGAACTTTTGGTGTATATAAGTTAGATTCCTTATATATTGATTGTTATACAAACTAATTGTGCAAAATATTTTTAAACCATTAATATAATATATTATGGTATAATATTTAGTTACCACGTATATATACTAATAATTAATACTTACTATTAAATAATACTACAAAATAGTGTTATTTGCTGACAACAGTATGACGGAGGCAGTCACGCAATTTTCTTTCTCGCAAGACAAAAAAAATAAAAATAGATTCGAATCACCTTCATCCTTATCATATCCTAGCTATATAAAGCTGGTATGGGCTCATCAAACTTGAACTATCATTTACTAGAACTACTTCAAGTCATCATTCTTCAGACCTCTTATTTCTCTTTAGATTTCTTTCTGTTTTTATGTGCTGTTCATTTCTTTTGCATAGGAGAGAAACAGCGGCCTTAGCGAAAGGAAGGAAAATGAAGATAAAAGTGGAATATCTATTATCTGCAGAGTTTTATGCGAAAATGAAAGAAACACAAAAGGTGGCAGAGAGTTTTGGGAGAAGTTTTTGGAGAAGTGATTGGTTTGAGGCTTCTCACAAAATATATTGTTTATAAAGGTATATATAGAGTACAAAGAGAAACCAAATCCTACCAACTTGACTGTACATTAAACCAAATCCTACCAACTATAGGACTGTACAATAATGAAGGAAATCAAATCCTACAAACTATAGGACTGTACAATATATTCTAATACGCCCCTCAAGATGGAGGGCCGGAAGACACGCCAATCTTGGACATCAGCAGAAGAAGCCGAGGAGGTCGTAACCCGTAAGGAGGGTTCGGAATTGGAATTTTCACGCCAGGTAATTAGTGGAATCCAATTTGAGTGGGATCTGAGCCGATACATTGATGGCAATCGGCAGGAGAAGCTCGTTTGACGTCGGAGCGGCCATGAAGCGCGAGGCAAAGGATAGGAGGCGCTGATCGACGCCGAGAGAGAGAGCTACCGATTAGTGCAGCTACGGCGCGGCAAGACGCCAGAGAGAAGGCGCTGAGAGAGAGGGCTGCCAGATAGTGCAGCGGCGGCGCAGCAAGAGGCCGGAGAACAGTGAAGGTCGGCGTCTGATCTTCTTTGCCGGAGAGGGGCGGCAAGACGCCGGAGAGGGCTGCTGATTAGTGCAGCGGCGGCGCGGCAAGATGCCGGAGAGGGACGACTGATCTTCTTTGCCGGAAAGGGGCAGCAAGATGCCGGAGAGGGCTGCCGATTAGTGCAGCGGCGGCGGCGGCGGAGAGGGTTTCGTTGGCGATAAGCCACTGGCGTATGATACCATGTAGAGAGTTTTGGGAGAAGTTTTGGGAGAAGTGATTGGTTTGAGGCTTCTCACAAAATATATTGCTTACAAAGGTATATATAGAGTACAGAGAGAAACCAAATCCTACCAACTATAGGACTGTACAATAAACCAAATCCTACTAACTATAGGACTGTACAATAATAAAGGAATCAAATCCTACGAACTATAGGACTGTACAATATATTCTAATAGCAGATTTGCTGAAGATAATAAAATGGATGTGGGGAGATAATGATGATTATTTCTGTGTTCACCATTCTTCCGTTAAAATGCAAAGTGATAAGCCATTGTTTGAATATAACATTAGAGATGGTTCTGTTGTCAAAGTTGCACTTTTTGTTGAATCCCCTTAATTCACAGGCTTGAATATTAATGAGCCAAAAATTAATTACTTTAGTTCGGAAATAGCTGGGACTTTAATTAGCTTCTTATGAAAATATTCTTTTTATCATCATATCAATTGTTTCGTGTGTGAGAAGTGATAAGTTATTTTTGGCAGGTTTTCCTTTATCTTCATGCTTCTTCTTTTTTTCTTTTTTCTTTAATATTGTCATATCATGTATGATCTGCTACGGTAAAGTTAAATTTTACTTCCTATACATCATTTTAGGTAGCGAGGCTAGAGTTATGAGAGATGAATTATTTATTTTTGTGTAAATTAGATATAAATTTTTTGAAACAAAATTTATATATTTAAAAACCATATAAAACTTAATAGAAACATACCTAGTTTTAAAAATAATTAATAATTTAAAATTTTAAAAAAAAACCTTATAATCATAAAAGTATTTGACTTTTCAAACAATAAGTTTCGCGTAAAATAAAAATTATTAAAACGAACCAATATTTTGGTAGCTACAATCGATGTACAACATACATAAAATAATTAATGGGCTTTCATTTTTTCTTGTTTTTTTTTCTTTTTTGAATTTCTTATTATGTTTAGTACTTATATTGAGATTCGAATAAATTTAGATTCGCATTGAAAAGTCTTATTAGTGTTGTATAAGTAAGGTTACACTCATAATAAATTTAGGGGCTCATATGTCAATATTAAGAAGTTAAGTGGTCAAGTGTTAGTTAGTTAGAGGCGATTAGAAGTTGGGTCTATAAAAACCCACTCACGTGTATCTCATTTTGTGATACCAGACTCGTCTTCCTCACCTCCTCATTTCTCTTCATCTGTTCTTCCTTAATTCCTTCCTCCCATCAATTGCATATTACATTAGCACAAGTGAATTCAGCTGATTTTATCATGGTATTATAGCGGCGATAGTGAGTGCATCATGTTTCAGGCGAAATTCAAAAGATCGGAGCTCCAACGAAACTGAGATTAAGTCAGCCATGACGGGAAACAAAGTCGCCTCACTAGATCACAACCATCCGATGTTTTACAACCCTCTGATGCTCTACAACTCGTCATAATACCGCTTAAGTTTACAGAGCAAGAAAATTACATTGTGGGGCAGAGCGATGAAATTGACGCTCCGTAAAAAAAGTAAGCTAGGGTTTATAGACGGAACTTGTATAAAGAGTATGTACAGAGACAAATTGACAAAACAATTGGAAAAATGCTATGCGACTATCTTGTCATGGATTGGGAGCATTATTGTATAGGGTGAATTGATGCCGAATAGTGTCTATGCTTCAAAATGCAAGGATAGCGTGGAACGATTTGAAGGAAAGGTTTGGTAGTGTCATATGTGTATCAGCATATAAATTGTATATACTTTCTGGAAGGAAATTCCATGAATATTCCCTTTTTTCTTTTCATTTTTCTTAATTTCTTCGCAACAATGAGAAAATTGCATTGTTACTCTCAGGTGATGTGAAATGTTTCAAGTTATAATATAAGCAGTAGCAAAGATGGCAGCTTTGCGTAGTTAACTAACACCAAACCTAGAATTGGCTTCAGCCAAAAAAATTTATTTTTAAATAGCTTGGAATTACTAAAATTAAAAGATCAAGAAACAAAGTCCACATGATGATCAAAGAAAAATGAGAGCTTCCAAATATCTTCACATGTTGAATCAATCTCCCAGGTAGCAACCATTCTTCTACAAAATCACGTAAATAACAATATTTCATCTTGTTAAACATATATGTTAGTATCAAAAGCTAGAAATTGTACATAAACATGTATTCCACTGTATGATCTTCCAAATCATATTTTTTTCCACAAAAGTCTGAACTAGAGTCAAGCTGTCTTCTTTCCCCGTTGATTCTGCCACTGCCAAGTCCGTTCCCTTGGCCGTGGTTTCACTAAATCGTACACCAACAACAACAACAACAATCCAGTATAATCCCACTTAGTGGGGTCTTGGGAGGGTAGTGTTTACGCAGACCTTTCCCTTACCCTTGGGTAGAGAGGCTGTTTCCAAATAGACCCCCGTCATCCTTCCCTCCAAGAACTTCCTACCTTGCTCTTGGGGAGACTCGAACTCACAACCTCTCGGTTGGAAGTGGGGGTTGCTTACCATCAGAGCAACCCCTCTTATCTTCATTAAATCGTACACCAACCACATCATTGACATGAGTCGTTCACAATTATTCTGTTCGAGGTATTTTTACAATTTGTAGGCAAAGAATTAAGCAAAAAATGTCTTAGAAAGTGTTTTTGTTTGTTTTTTATATCGCTCATGAACCACAAAAAATCCCAAAAAGCATTACGGAAGGAATGACAACTACATTGAATATTTGAACCTCTACTATATATTCCATACACTAAACATGACTCTTGCCACGACACCCAGTTTTTTTGAGCTTAAGTGCAGAGTGCAGATTGTGCAGTCATTATTTGAACATAGCAGCCTAATTTATTTTAAAAGAAGAAATTAATTATAAATTGAAGGTGTTGTTATGAAATAATATAAGAACAAGAACAATATAGAGAAGTAGAGGGAGAAGTATTCTTATTGATACTTAGGGATGGTTTACAATAGAATAGAACCCCTATATTTATAGGGAGGTGGTGACTTAGCCACCAAGTAGTAAACCCTAGAATCTCTCTAAATATAGACATTCCCCTTAAATAGAGTTCTATTTATAACACTCCCCCTTGAATGTCTATTCAATAATGTGCCTCGTTAAAACCTTAACTAAAACAAAACCCAATGGGAAAAAATTATAGAAAAGAAAAAAGAGTACACATGTTTGAATATGCGCCTATTGGTTGCCTTGTTAAAAACTTTGCAAGGAAAACCCATTGGGACAAAACCTTGTAAGGGAAAAAGAGTGCAACGCGCATTAACTCCCCCTGAAAAGAGCATCAATTCACATCCTTGAGCATTTGCATTCCAATCTTGTGCACCATCTTAAAATTATCATTCTTAATAGATATGAACATCTTCATATAATGTCGTGGAATGACTCTTCAATATCTCCATAGAGGTATTCTCGATGCCATCATGCTTATAGTTATAGCAAGATACATATGTACACAAGTTGCACTTGGGATGTGGTACTTCAGGACCAAGAATTGTATATGCTTCAAGCAACTTCAATCATTGACTTTATACTTTCAAGTATTTGAACTACATGTCCAAAACTACATGTCTTTCATATGGAATCAATTCTGCTTGAATTGTATCTCTTCCATTTAGCCAATATTTTTGCTTGTATTCGACAAACATAAGATCCTCATCGATATTTAGCGCTATCATAGATGTCGTCGACGAACATTTTATATCGGTTCCAGTAAATTTTCATAAAGACATAACATGGAGATCTCTTTATTCATATATTCAGGTACCTGAATCTCTCATGAGATTTATGAAGTGTTATGTCATGTGATCTTCTAGATCACTTGCCTCCCCATTATGATCACTTTGATCATTTGCTCATCTTCTTTATTAAGAAGTTATTTTGAAACCGATTTGTCTATACGCTTTAAGCGTATCAAAGACTTTGTCCTTTTGGGACTTAATATGAGCATTTGCAGTGAGAATATAGTTACTTTCTTTGGGTCAGCAAATGCGTATAGCATGCTTTGCAATATTTTGCAATTGAATTATCCTTTTATGAACTTCAGGTTCATATTATGATATTCGAGGATCTATATATAGAAATGATAATTCATCCCATGTAACCTTTTCTCAAGCGTTTATCTTGTCTCCCCCTCATGTTAGAAAAGCTAACTTATTTCCTCAACTTTGAGAGTCCATCTTTGTGCATTATGGTGTTAATGAAAATATACACCGCACATCAATAATAATAAGATGAAATTATTTGGTTCCTGACCCTGAACCACTTGTGAGGGGAGAATATAATATACTCTCGTATACAACGTATATCAAACTGATATATATAACTTTGATCTCATAAGAAACAGTTTAGCTATTAAGTGGAGGCACTCAATAATTATCTTGCTAAACCAACTATGATATAAACCAACTATCAAGATGAACTATCTTGAATAGAAAATCTGGAAATTATGCTCGAAGTTAGATTACTGAGCAATTTACCTCGCAAGCACCGGCCAGGCTGCGGGTTAATAACAATCGCACATGTAACCATATCATAGATGCATCATATGTGGTATACATGGCAGGTGAATGGGCCCATATTCACCTTTGATATTTCCAGAATTTATGGGATTCAACCCGAACTCTTTAGTTGGTCAATCAATTAATGAGAACAAGTAATATAAGAGAATTCGTAAAGAACTTTCTAGTTCTTTAATATTTACCCATGTGAATTCTCTATTACTGCACATCATACTTTAAAATGAGATGGCTAACCCGAATGCCAACTGAATAAATTATCAATATTGATAAGTTCATGTTTACACCATGACATGTGCAATTCTCAATAAACTTCAGGTTTATTGTGGTATGGGTTTTTATACCAATAAATATCTACTTTATTGTGGCATTCTTTTGTTTGTGTAGTACAAACTGGAGAATAAAGCGCGTAGCTTTTCATATACAAATTATCCCGCTACAAGTTGTAGTAATAGAAGATATCAAATCTTTCCTTTATTTATAGTCTCAATATAATCAATCGCTTTCGCATATACTTTGGAAACTGAATAAGTTTCTTTGAGACTTACTACAACACAATACCTTATTGGTAATCAATTGTGTTTCTCCAACATAGTAATAATTGGCTCTTCTAGAGCTCTCAATTAATTTTGTACTACCACGGATTCATCAACATCCATGTGGTGAATATCTCTTTTAAAGAGAAAGTTATACCATTATGGTCATGGTCAAAATTATATGCAAGATATGTTTCTTGCATTATCGTTGTCCTTTAATAGTCATATTTCCAAAATATTTTGGTGTACAATAGGTACGTGACCAACGATCATTCATGCCATAATAATGACATTATTTTCATATATCATCTCAAACTTCCTTCTAGGGGTGAGTGTGGTATATTCAATACCAATGCGTCTGGCATTCGATTTGCTATTCTTTGCAAATGGATAATATTTTGCACCTCTTTTTCACAAATAGAGGTATGTGGATCAAGATGAGATAATGACGCATTTTTCCACAAAATTTCCCGTTTGGTTTCACCAACTTCTCCCCCTAATTTTGGGAAAAGTGTCTCATCGAATTGACAATCTACAAATCGTGCAGTGAACAAATCCCCTGTCAATGTTTCGAGGTAGCGAATAATGGAGGGCGACTCAAACTCAACATATATTCCTAACCTTCTCTGCAAACCCATTTTGGTGCAATATGGCGGTGCTACAGGCACATATACTGCACATCCACAAATTCTTAAGTGGGATATATTAGGTTCATGACCCAAAACTAATTGCAACGTGGAATATTTGTGATAATTCGTCGGTCTGAGACGAACTAGCATTGCTGCATGCAAAATGGCGTGACCCCAAACCGAAGTGGGCAGCCGACGAATTAGCATTGCTGCATGCAAAATGGCGTGACCCCAAACCGAAGTGGGCAGCCAACGAATTAACATTGCTGCATGCAAAATGGCGTGACCCCAAACCGAAGTGGGCAGCCTCGTTTTCATGAGTAAATGAAGTATTCAAGATTATTCTCATCTATTGTCTCAACATGATATCCATTTTGAATGATATCTTTAAAACTCAACAAGTTTCTCTTAGACTTGGAGGAGAACATTGCATTCTCTATGATAAACATTGTTCCTCTAGGCAGAGTTATAGTTGCTCTTCCGGAGCCTTCAATCAATTTACTACTACCAGAGATTGTAGTAACATCTGCCTTACACATACTTAGTTGAGAGAAATATTTCTTTTCTTTGAGTATCGTATGTGTAGTACATGAATCAACTAAACAAATATTTGATCCAAGTTTGCTTTGTGAGATATCCATATTTGCTTTCCCATGTTTTGACATACAAAAGAAAATACATGAACATGAGAATAAACAAATTCAATCTGTTTGTTTCACATTTAAACAATATTTTCAAAATCTGCTGAGGTTAGTTGACTAACTAAATCAGATAGTCGATTATATGTTTTCCATAATCGATTACTTTGCAGTTTGAAAATTTCAGTTTAAGCATTGTCTCAATGTAATCGATTGTTAAACATACATAATCGATTATGTCTTAATATAATCGATTGTTAAACATACATAATCGACTATTTGCTATTTTGAAAAACTTCAGATCACACTGTCTTAATATATTCGATTGTTAAACATACATAATCGATTATGTCTTAATATAATCGATTGTTAATCATACATAATCGATTATTTGCTGTTTTGAAAAACTTTAGATCACACTGTCTTAATATAATCGATTGTTTAAACATACATAATCGATTATGTCTTAATATAATCGATTGTTAAACATACATAATCGATTATTTGCTACTTTGAAAAACTTCAGATCACTCTGTCTTGATATAATCGATTGTTTAAACATACATAATCGATTATGTCTTAATATAATCGATTGTTAACAAGTATATAATCGATTGTTTTTCAGTTTTAATGCGAAATATTAGATAATCAACTAACTGTTAGGTTAGTCGATTAACTCTACTGGAAAATAAAAATATCTTTGAAATTTAAGCATATTGAAACATTCTAAAGAACTAATACTAACATTATATCATAAGCTATCTAATACGAGCTGATACTAATGACTATTAGTTTATTCACTAACTAATACAAATAAGTAAAATAAAATCAAACAATTCCATCTTCCTTCATCACAGATCCATCACCAATTAAGTGGTCTATGTTGGAAACACGTTCTCAAAGCATTATACTAAAACGTGTGTTCATATGTGTAGGTTTTGATGAATGACAAACAAGCGCAAATTGACATATGACGAAGCTCAAGTACAAGCGCACAATTGATATATATATATCGAGATTCAAGCACAAGACCAAGTTTTATAGTTTTACATGAGTCGTTCTTAACTGTGATCTTGATCCGACAACTTGACTCATGACATGGCTTCTCTCGTAAAATTATTTTTTACAAAATCATGCATATTTAAATTAATGCTAAATGATATTAAATCATGCATATTTACTTTAGTCAAAATGATTTTTAAACACGCCTCTAAAATCTGGACTAAGATAATCGATTATGTACTTATGATAATCGATTATGTTAAGCCAAGACTGCATGACAATGGATTGTGAACTAATGACAATCGATTGTGTTAAGGCAGTGAGCATCAGATTTTTCAAATCTGCATGACAATCGATTGTGAACCTTATGACAATCGATTGTGATGAGGCAGTGTCCATCAAAGTTTTTCAACGCTCAAAATAATCGATTGTGAAGTTAATGACAATCGATTGTGAAGAGACAGTGTCCATCAGATTTTTCAAAGTCACAAAATAATCGATTGTGAACATATGACAATCGATTGTGTTGAGGCAGTGTCTTCCAGACTTTTTCAAAGTTATTAAATAATCAATTGTGAGTATATAACAATCGATTGTCATGAGGCAGTGTCTAAATTGATTTTTTAAGACTGATAAATAATCGATTGTTAACATTGCACAATCGATTGTGAAGCTGACTGTTGTCGTAAAGTTTTCAAAATACCGTCAGGTAATCGATTATTGATTTTGTATAATCGATTGTTGAAATTAAAATCTGGAAAGGATTTTTTGAACGTTGCTGAATAATCCATTATTGATTTTGTATAATCGATTGTTGAAATTAAAATCTGGAAAGGATTTTTGAACGTTATCGATTATTGATTTTGCATAATCGATTGTTTTACGTAAAATCTGGAAATGATTTTTTGAACGTTGCCAATAATCGATTGTTGATCTTGGACAATCGATTGTTAAGCGTAGAATCTGGGATTGATTTTTGGAGCGATTGGCAAACAATCGATTGTGGCTTCTTGACAATCGATTGTCACAGAGTAAAATCAGCAGTTCTTAATTGGCAATTAGGCAACGGTAATGCCAAGTTTTTCAACTATAAATACAGCTTCAATTCAGTCTTTTGAGTACAAAAACACACAACAACTGATCATATAATTGCTATAAGCTTGCATGCTCTATTGCTTATCATTTTATATTCATTACATAAGTTTTTGAGAGCCAAACTCTTGTCGAAAGTTGTTGCGATCTTGAGCGTATTCTTTTACTCATATCTACTCATTAAGGAGTGTCTTGTTTGAGTGCTTAGTGTTTTGTGCACTTGAAGAGAATTGTTATTCTCTTGTTGTAAGAAGGAACTTGTGTTTCCTTGGTTGAAGTCTTGGAGTGTTGTATCTCCGAGCAAAGGTAGTTGAGGCTTGTGTCCTCAAGTTGTGAAGGAACTTGTGTTTCCTTTGGTTGAAGTCTTGGAGTGTTGTATCTCCGAGCAAAGGTGTTGAGGCTTGTGTCCTCAAGTTGTAAAGGTTTGTTAAGCACCCGGAAGCTTGACAAGTTAGTGGAAATCTTGAGAGAGTCTCTCGGGGACTGGACTAGCCACGGGTTGTGGTGAACCAGAATACTTCGGTGTGTTCTTTCTTATTTATCGCACTTATTTATTTCCTGCAAATTTTAAATTCCGCAAGTTTACGCTAATTTTTATTACAACGCTATTCACCCCCCCTCTAGCGTTAAGCGTATTATCTAACAATTGGTATCAGAGCCCAACTCTCTGAAGACTTAACAGTTTGAGAGAAACTTCCATGGCTTCTACTCATGACTCTTTTGCAGGAATAGAGGAAGGACAGTGCTCCACCCGACCACCACTATTCAACGGTACAAACTATACGTACTGGAAGGAGAGGATGAAAATCTTCGTTCAAGCAAACAATTTTCATCTTTGGAAGGTGATAACAAAGGGAAATCAAATTCCAACCAAAAAGGTTGAAAACGAATGGGTTCCCAAGTCTGAAGAAGAATATGACGCGGATGATATCCGAAAGGTGCAAAATAATGCTAAAGCAATTAATTTATTATATTGTGCTGTAAATGCTGACGATTACAGGAAAATATCGTGTTGCACAACGGCGAAGGAAATGTGGGACAAGCTGGAAATTACGTACAAAGGTACGGACCAGGTAAGGGAAGCCAAAATTGATTTCCTAACCCATGCTTATGAATTATTTCACATGAAGGAAGGTGAAAAGGTGGATGAAATGTTTGAACGATTTTCAATAATCGTGAATGACCTACATGCTCTCAAGAAGACTTTCACGGATAGGGAACTTGTCCGAAAAATCCTTAGAAGTCTCACTCCGGCATGGCGATCAAAGGCCCACGCGATTCAAGAGTCCATTGGCGTCTCAAATGTTACCATCGATGCATTAAGAGGTAATCTTAAGACTTATGAATCTACTATACTTAACCCTCTTGTTGATGATCAAAGGAGGCAAAGAATCGCTCTAAGGGCAAGCACAAGCCAACCGCAAGTTGATGAGGACGGAGACAACGAGTTTGGACTCGTTATCAAAAGATTTCAAAAGTTCATGCGAAAAGAGTATGAACGAAAGGGCAAAAAGCAAGGAGAACAAATAAAGTGCTATGAATGCGGAGAAACCGGGCACATCAAATCAAATTGCCCAAACATCAAAAAGGAAAAGAAACCTTTCAAAAAGCAACGTGCATATATATCTTGGGGAGGAGACTCCGGAGATGAGTCAAGCGAAGGAGAAGAAGAGAAAAGCACAAACCTTTGTCTTATGGCACAAGAAGACAAGCAAGATGAGGTATGTCAAATCTCTTCAAAAAATTTCTTTTCCCTTGAAGAAATGCAAAATGCTTTTGATGAGTTATATAGTGAATTTATTAAAGCTTCAAAAACTGTTAAAAGCATAAAAGAAAATGCTTCTTCAAAAGAAAAAGATTTTCGAAAAAAACTCTCATTGAAAGAAAAGGATTTGGAAAAACTGGTTTTAGAAAATGAGAAGTTGAAAGAGGAAAATAAGTTTTTCGGAAAAAGAAGCGCCGACAAGCCCGAAAGCTCTATTAAAAATTGTACTTCTTGCATGCATCTCAAAAATGAAGTAGAAAGGCTTAAGGGCACCTTAGATAAGTTTAATTCTTCTGTTTAATTCTTCTCACAAAAATTTGAATAAGGTCCTTGTTAATTTGAAGTCAACCAAGCATGGCATAGGTTTTAAGAATGAGCCTAAAGAAAAGGTTGAAGCCAAACCCCAACCACCTAAGGCTCAACCTAGGATTAATAAAACAAATGCTCATCCTAGAAATAACAACCCTAGAACCAATATGCATGCTAGACCAAATGTTGAACACTTTAGAAGACCTAGAAATGACTTACCACCTAGAAATAACTACTCTAGAAATGATGCATATTCTAGGCCACACACTAGAAGGAAGTTTGAACCTTTTAGAACACCTAGAAATGGCCCTCAACCTAGAAACAATTTTTCTAGAAATGCTGCTCATAATAGTAGGAGAAATGACTTTCATGAAATGCGCAATAGCCATAGTGTCGAAAATAGAGTAAACAATTTTCGTCCGTCCAATTACTATGAACCTATAAGGATGCATAATCCTAACGTGACCTGTCATTATTGTAGACGAATTGGTCATATTGCTCCTGCTTGTTTTACACGACATAGATATATCACTCAATTGCATCACTATGATATGCCTAACCCCCAAGGACCCAAAATGGCATGGGTACCAAAAGATCATTAATCTCTTTTGCAGGTGTGCTTGAAGGCTACAATATTGTAGTAGATGCACCAAGCACAATACCTCATCGCATCAAGGGGGAATTTCGGTTAGTTATCCTTTTTGACAAAAACCGAATTGATAATATATGCAAGCAACCGATATTAACATATGTGTTGTTAATTTGGCCTTATATTGTTAAAAAAAAAATTGATGTGCTTAATCATAATAGTTGATATGTGTTGAGATATCCTTGTTAATAATCAATATCAATTATCCTTGATGCATATGTCGAAAATTCATTGTTAAACAACAATTGGTATATTTGCTTACTTCTAATAAAAACATTTCTTTCATGAATTGATAACTCTTACTTGTGGTTTAAATAAATTATTTCCTCTGGTGTGTATTAACTGTTAGCATATTTTTGTCAAAAAAAAAACTTTTCACTCATGTTTTTGATAAATGCTATTTTTGGTTTGAAAAATAATTGTTATATATTAATGGTTGATATTTTTTTTAAAAAAAAATTTAACATTTAGTATCACTGTTAATAAAATAACATTTGATACATTTGTTATGTTTGCCAACAAATGATTTTATCACTATTTTATAACAATTGGTATATCTATGGCTTGTTGGTATGTTTTGATAAAATTCCAGCAATCTTCATATTGCATACTCCTCGTTGTCTTTCCTATCTCATTTTGACTTTTTGGAAATGTCGAAAAAAGAGAAAGTGTTTAGGCAATATGCTTCAAGTAAGGGGGAATGTCTTTACATTCTAGTTTGCCTTATTTGAGGGGGAACTTCTCATTAAGGAGGAATAGGTTGCATGAATTTTATCTTGATGACATTATTGTTGTATTTCAAAACAACCTTCCATATTGGTAATATCATTCTTCAAAATTATGTTGATAACTTTTATGCTATTAATATTTTGCATTCCAAAACATGTTGAAAATGATATTGTATTATTTTTTTGAGCAACTAATGAGTTTTATGTAAGGAGTCTCCAAAATTTCATTTGAGATGTCCATGATGGACAAGCGAAATTTCCTCTCGGAGCTGCAAGTTAAGCAAATGAAAGTGGGAACTTTCACTTGTCAAACTAACTATTGCAAGAAATTGCTGAATCAAAAGAGCAACACCAAAGCAATGGTCACCTCAATGAATTTATAAGACCATCGTGACAGAAAAGTGAAAGGTAAGAAGAGCAATACCAAGAACTACAGAGGTATGATCATTCCTTACTTTACCTTATTGCTAGTAGACTTGATATAATATTTAGCGTTTATTGATGTGCTAAATATAAATCATGTCCAAATGAAGTGTCTAATGCGGGTAAGCGTTGATCTAAATGCATACTTTTTAGGTTTCTTTTATATATTGAATATTACTGACTTGAGCGTCGGAGACGCGTATTTCCTTTTGCAGGTATCGCCCTAAAGGTAGGGGGAATTATAAAGAAATGGCATAGAAGAATCGATTGTTACAGCAAATAATCGATTATTTTACTGTGCAGAAAATCGATTAGCAAGTATCACTAATCGATTATTTATGTTTTATGAACATTATGCAGTTTTGTTTAACAATCGATTTTTTAACTGTTTAATCGATTACCGTCTCAGCCATTCAGTACTGCTTTTCTAAAACAATCGATTGTTTCATATATATAATCGATTATTTTTCGAGTCAGAAAATCACCGTGCACACTATGTCACAACAATCGATTACATTATTTGACAATCGATTATTTCATGTCAGTAATTCAAAAATTTGTTACCGTTTGGTCCTGAAATTGATTTGTGTCAGTTCCGAAATTCAGTCAAATCTTCATAACAATCGATTATTTCATTCCAACAATCGATTGTCTAACGGTCAGTGCAATTTATTTTCACCGTTTCTGACCGTTTTGGCTTTCAATTTTCTGCAGATTTTCACCATCAATGAAAAGCCACTATCCCCATTATAAATAGGCACCTCATATCTTCATTTCACTCACTCAAGCATCAATTTAGCTCTCAAAACTCTTTTAAGTTTTCTTGCAAAGCTGATTACTTCTATTAAAAATGTCGGGCCGTCACTCTAAACGTTCCCGTTCAGCTAGGCATGGTGCATCCTCCTCTGCTGCCCCACCTCCTCCAAATTACCCTTATCAAGATGGGTCCATTTTACAATTTAATTCTGACACCGAGCTTACTCGGTTTTTGAGAAAATTTGAAAAGCGCGACATTCTTCCTCCCCGCTTTTCAACAAGCAAGTATCTTGAATCATACGCCCCTGCTGCCAACATGCTTAAAGAATGTCAACATCTTGACTTCTTATTTCTTACCTACCCTTACATTAATCCTCCATTGATTCATGCGTTTTATTCAAACCTTCATGAGGATGATGATGGTGAGCTTGTGACAAATATTAATGGTGTTCAAATTCTTTTATCCAATGGAAACCTTCATTCCATTGCCCGTCTTCCTCAAAGCGGTGAAGACATTTTTCGGTACATTAGAGAGGTCGGCGCCTTATTTGATGAGAAAGCTTTCCTAAACCAAATAGGTATTACATCTTATGATCCTAATCTATCTACTCGGCATCCTACTATCACGGGAATGCTCCCCGAGTATCGTTTGATTTTCTATTTCATCACCCGAGTCCTCAAACCTCGGAAGCATAATCACACCACTCTTTCCCAAGAAGACGCTAAGCTCATGCCTGCCATTATAACCGGAGCTCACATCAATTGGTGTAAGTTCGTCAAGATTTACATGCGTGACGCCATCGGAGATGATAGACCTCTTCCCTATGCCCTCCTTATTATGAATTTTCTTGAAGCTTCCGGATTCAACACTTCCATCGGCCCTCTCAAAAAGAGCACCATGAAGTGGGAAATTTCTGAATCCTCCTTTCCCCATGACGACGATCATGTAGCTCCTGCTCCTCTTACAACTCGTCGGTCGCGTCAGCCTCAAGAACCTACTCTTCAATCCATTGCCGACCAAATTGCTTCATTGACCACCTCTGTCGGGCAATTGACACATGAGATCCATGGATATTTTGATCATATTCGTTATCCATATGCCGGTCTTGTTCCCTTTGAAGCAGTGCCGGATGATGAGGCGGGTAATGATGATGAATAATTTCTTTATTTGTCTTTCTATTTTATTGTTCTATGTTTGTATTGTTCCCATTATGTACCCGTGTTTTTTTAATAAATAAACAAGTTTTTTAAAATTTTTTCATAATTTTTGCTAATGGCAAAAGGGGGAAGATAACGGGTATGCACTCTCAATACTTATCGGCATAAATTGAGGGGGAATTCATATATTGAGGGGGAACAAATTGCATATCCATATACTTGTTGCATATCTTTACTTGTCTTGAATCGTCATTATGAATTGCTTAATATGCATATCCCGCTTAAAGTTTCATTATCAAAAAGGGGAAAATTGTTGGAAACACGTTCTCAAAGCATTATACTAAAACGTGTGTTCATATGTGTAGGTTTTGATGAATGACAAACAAGCGCAAATTGACATATGACGAAGCTCAAGTACAAGCGCACAATTGATATATATAACGAGATTCAAGCACAAGACCAAGTTTAATAGTTTTACATGAGTCGTTCTTAACTGTGATCTTGATCCGACAACTTAACTCATGACATGGCTTCTCTCGTAAAATTATTTTTTACAAAATCATGCATATTTCATTTAATGCTAAATGATTTTAAATCATGCATATTTACTTTAGTCAAAATGATTTTTAAACATGCCTCTAAAATCTGGACTAAGATAATCGATTATGTACTTATGATAATCGATTATGTTAAGCCAAGACTGCACGACAATCGATTGTGAACCTTATGACAATCGATTGTGATGAGGCAGTGTCCATCAAAGTTTTTCAACGCTCAAAATAATCGATTGTGAAGTTAATGAAAATCGATTGTGAAGAGACAGTGTCCATCAGATTTTTCAAAGTCACAAAATAATCGATTGTGAACATATGACAATCGATTGCATTGAGGCAGTGTCTTCCAGGCTTTTTCAAAGTTATTAAATAATCGATTGTGAGTATATAACAATCGATTGTCATGAGGTAGTGTCTAAATTGATTTTTTAAGACTGATAAATAATCGATTGTTAACATTGCACAATCGATTGTGAAGCTGACCGTTATCGTAAAGTTTTTAAAGTACCGTCAGGTAATCGATTATTGATTTTGTATAATCGGTTGTTGAAATTAAAATCTGGAAAGGATTTTTTGAACGTTGCTGAATAATTGATTATTGATTTTGTATAATCGATTGTTGAAATTAAAATCTGGAAAGGATTTTTGAACGTTGCTGAATAATCGATTATTGATTTTGTATAATCGATTGTTTTACGTAAAATCTGGAAATGATTTTTTGAACGTTGCCAATAATCGATTGTTGATCTTGGACAATCGATTGTTAAGCGTAGAATCTGGGATTGATTTTTGGAACGATTGGCAAACAATCGATTGTGGCTTCTTGACAATCGATTGTCACAGAGTAAAATCAGCAGTTCTTAATTGGCAATTAGGCAACGGTAGTGCCAAGTTTTTCAACTATAAATACAGCTTCAATTCAGTCTTTTGAGTACAACAACACACAACAACTGATCATATAATTGCTATAAGCTTGCATGCTCTATTGCTTATCATTTTATATTCATTACATAAGTTTTTGAGAGCCAAACTCTTGTCGAAAGTTGTTGCGATCTTGAGCGTATTCTTTTACTCATATCTACTCATTAAGGAGTGTCTTGTTTGAGTGCTTAGTGTCTTGTATACTTGAAGAGAATTGTTATTCTCTTGTTGTAAGAAGGAACTTGTGTTTCCTTGGTTGAAGTCTTGGAGTGTTGTTTCTCCGAGCAAAGGTAGTTGAGGCTTGTGTCCTCAAGTTGTGAAGGAACTTGTGTTTCCTTTGGTTGAAGTCTTGGAGTGTTGTATCTCCGAGCAAAGGTGTTGAGGCTTGTGTCCTCAAGTTGTAAAGGTTTGTTAAGCACCCGGAAGCTTGACAAGTTAGTGGAAATCTCGAGAGAGTCTCTCGGGGACTGGACTAGCCACGGGTTGTGGTGAACCAGAATACTTCGGTGTGTTCTTTCTTATTTATCGCACTTATTTATTTCCTGCAAATTTTAAATTCCGGAAGTTTACACTAATTTTTATTATAACGCTATTCACTCCCCCTCTAGCGTTAAGCGTATTATCTAACAGTCTATTTTCCCCTCAGGGTGCTCAAAGAAGTCTGCCACATCCAAGTGGGTGATGTCAAAATTGTCGTTAGAGACAGAATTGGTTTCAGGGTATTTTCCTTTTAGAGATGCCTTATAAAGCTCAACCAAATGTCTTGGTACACGGCAAATTTTCGCCCAGTGCCCTTTTCCACCGCAACGATAATATATAGTTTATGAACTATTTGCTTTTGGATTCTCATCGCATCGTGCTTGTGGCAGAGTGACCAACTTCAGGTTGTCATATCTCTCTTTATGCCATTCCACAAGATAGGTGGATCTTTGGCTGTGATATATTCAATTTTCAAACCTTCATCAAGGTGATGGCGCAAGAAAATCAAGGCCTTAGCACAGTTTCAAACCGTCATCAAGGTGATGGCGCTAGAAAATCAAGGCGTAGCACAGTTTCAAACCTTCATCAAGGTGATGGCGCAAGAAAATCAAGGCCTTAGCACAGTTTCAAACCTTCATCAATGTGATGGCGCAAGAAAATCAAGGCCTTAGCATAGTCTTGGGTGGATGCATTATTTCTGTCTTTAATGGCGTCTCCAAGACCCATTGCATCCAAATGGATTTTAGCATCCAACACCCATGTCATATAGTTCTTGCCCGAAATTTCAAGGGCAATGAACTTTCTTTTCATAATGTCAGACATAAAACAAAATTACATCAAGAGCGTGTCCATACTTACGGGCTTTATTACAATTATCACATTCACTTCAGGGAATGGATCATAATCATCTGTATGTGCTATATACAATCTCATGTCAAATATTACTTTCATAAAGTGAAAGATTATTTTGAGAATCTTTATTATTCTCATTAATGATGACGATTATAATTCCGTCTATTGCCACGTCCACATCCATTGATACCTTCACGGTAATAATTTTGTCTTCTTTCAGACTTATCACATACTGCTATCACATTCTCTAAAGGGAATGAGAATGAAGCAAATTCAATGGGACGGATTTTCAATTCTTTGCCCACAATCATACATGAATTTAATCATGGCAAGACATAGAACTTTTACCACTTTACGTGGTTATAATTCCTTACAAACTCCATTAGAGTAATAATCAAACTTTGTTGTCTATGTTTGTATATGAAATCAAATCGTAGAATTTCAAGAATTTGAAAGGAAAAAGTAAATTACTTACCTTTAAGGTATACCAATAAATGTTGTGATATCAAATATACCTCTTGAGTTTCCATCCCGTTGCATTACTTTATGATGATACCATCTCTTTTATTTTTCCGTATAGAAAATTTTGGGATTTGGTTACGGCAGAACCTCACGTGAAACCCTACACAAACAAAAGTTAAGACAATCGAAAATTTCAATTGGTTAGAGACTCGTGCTAATAACGTGTTATGAAATAATATAAGAACAAGAACAATATAGAGAGAAGTAGAGAGATGAGTATTCTTATTGATACTTAGGGATGGTTTACAATAGAATAGAACCCCTATATTTATAAGGAGGTGGTGACTTAGCCAGCAAGTAGTAAACCCTAGAATCTCTCTAAATATAGACATTCACCTTAAATAGAGTTCTATTTATAATAGGTGTGTTTTTTTCTTTATATTTGAGCTATTTTTAGAGTTAAATTGGATAGAAAATCTTTATTGGGCTTGAAACAATAAGAAGAATAAAAATGGTTGGACTATAACTTTTGATCCAATATACGGCCCTGCATACCTAACACTTCGACAGGTTATATAGTTAAAGAAAATAGAAGTTAATCTTTCGAATGTTCAAAATGTTACTTCCACCGATGAAATGAATCCTTCAAAAGGTTTGAAAATTATTATTGGCATTAAAAAATTTTCTTTTCTTTTTAATCTCCCACCATCCTCAGGATAATTTGTAATCCAACCGTTCTACTTTATGTGTCAGTATTAGGAGCACGAGGTCAAAACGAATTAATTTTTGTGTGAATTACAAAAAAAAATAGCATATTTAAATTATATAAAAAGTATGATAAATCACAATAACTAACAATTGAAAATGTTACATAGGAAAACAACATCTTCAAAAAAAATCGTTTTACCCAAGAAAATATTGTTTCACATAAAATGAAACATAGTGGAGGAAATATTCTTGTTGACTCTAATATTATAGTTTATGAACAAAAGAAGAAGGACTTTAAGGATATGGGTAAAACCTAATGGGGCTGCGGATCAGCCAACGACCTTTTCTTTGACTAGTTGATAGCACAGGTTAGCGGTTCTTGACTATTTTTCATGGTTTTGAATTTATTAAAACATCGGATTTTGACTTTCCACTTGTAAATTCATATAATTTCTGTCAAAATTAAAGCAATTCCAAGTCCAACAAGGCAGCATGTCAGGATGACGTGGAATGGGGCCACAAATTCAATGAGTCATCTTTGGCGGCTTTTTCCATCGAGTCAAAATTCAGTATTGCAATTAATTTTAGCCGATTTCCTCAAATCCCAAACTCCGTTCGTATCTAAATGGAGAATTTCCAACGTACCAATATTGAAGTCTTTGATATACTTTTTTCCCCACGCATTTTAATTGAAAATGGTAAAAAACACTTTATGCAATCAATCAAGTCCTAAAAAATAACAATTATTAAGTATATTTTCACTAAGTGAGGTCCTGAACACCAATAGCAATTAAGTTTTATTTTGGAAATGATTAATAACCGGAATGGCGGAACCAGTAATCTGTTGAAATCAGTAGGTAAGATTTAAATGTTTTATTGTTATTTTAAATTGAAATAAGAAGCCAAAAAGGCATGGCCAAGTCATATATAGTCAGAGCTGATTCAGATACATTGGAAGGTCAAGTTAACGAGTCATTCAACTACCTTCCTTTCTTCCTCTCTGCTGTTTGATGCTATCTTTATAATCAACATTAAATACTCTCTCCGTTTTAATTTATGTGAACATATTTAATTGGGTACAAAGTTTAAAAAATAATGTAAATTTTTAGAATTTGTGGTCCTAATCACAAATGGGGCCCAAAGTATTTGTGTGGTTATAAAAGCTTTTTATTAAGGGTAGAGATATAACTTTAAGCTAAATTGTTACCAAATTTAGAAAGGGTTCATTTTTTTTTGGAATGGACCAAAAAGGAAATATGTTCACATAAACTGGGGAGGGAGTATATTACTATCATTTTTCTAAAGTTTACGCCTAAAATCTTCTCATTCTAAATTAAATAAAATTCCAGATACCTAATCTCACAATTACCTCTTTGCCCTTCGAGGTAAGAATAAGACGTACGTACATATTACTCTCCCTAGATCTCATTTGTAAAAATATACTGCATTGTTGTTACCTCACCGTCACTGTAATACTACCATTCACTTGTTAGTTTGGCCAGTATAGTAAGCCCCTCTCTACCTTGGACCAAACTATGTAATTAACTTATTTAGCACTTAAATGCATTTATATTCTTGGGGGTAGATTTAAGCACATCAATTTTTTTTGGTGGGGGGAGGGAATTTTCAGCACTAAAGTCCAATCTGACGGTATCATTGAGGGCCAACCTTATCTTTCTCCATTTAGTTTTGTTTAACTGAAGATGAATTCACCTACCAATACCGTGCATATGAAGGTGGAGCCAGGATTTAAAATGTTGGGGTTCGAGATTTTAGTTTGTATATGTTATTGAGTTCTACATTTTTAATAAATTTTTAATGTTAGGTGTTTGTCATAATTTTTTTACCATATTTGATTTTCTTATTTGTTGAACGAAAAGGTAATATAATTACCTTAATTGGGTTTTCCTTTATGTAGAAGGAAATTATAAATCTCCTATAATTGGCTAGTCCTTTTTCTTGTCGAAAAAGGTTTGGACTTCTATAAATGGAGGATTCCTTTCTTCTCATTCAGTAGCATCCACAATGTAGCTACATGGGGTTTGAGAGTCGTGTTTAGGGGGAGAACTTTACGGGATAAGTGTTGGTGTATCACTTAAGTTTGCCTCTCAGTGAGGTTGTTCTCTCGATATTTTGTACTCTCTTTTTATATTGTGGATTGCTCATCTCCATCTGTGGACGTAGGTCAGTTGATCGAACCACGTTAAATGTTTGTGTCTCGTTTGTTATTTGATCTATCATCGATCAAAGGTTTGCTTTGCTAGTGTCCGTATGACACCTGATTTTTTTCCGGTCCTAACAAGTGGTATCAAAGCGAGATTCAAGATAGGCTCAGTTCTAGCCGTAACATATTTGACGATAATCATAATTTTTATTTGAGAAATTTAACCGGTGTACTACACACGCTGAGAAAAACTTTGTGGTGGAGATTTGAAGATGTGGCCTGTTGAAGGCTTTGTGAAGAAGGTGGATCAAGTTTATTTTGTCAGATAGTTCCGGCCATGGGGGAGAATTGCTAGGTGTTTGCCATAATTTTCTTACCATATTTGGTTTTCCTATTTGTTGAATGAAAAAGGTAATATAATTACAATAATTGGATTTTCCTTTTTGTAGAAGAAAATTATAATTCTCCTATACTTGCCTAGTCCTTTTTCTTGTCGGAAAAGATTTGGACTTTTATTAATTAAGGATCCTTCCTTCTTATTCAGTATCATCCACAAGTTGCCACATGGGGTTTGAGAATCGTGTTTATGGGGAGACTTTACGGGACAAGTGCTGGTGTATCACTTGTGTTTGTCTCTTTGTGAGGTTGTTCTCTCGATATTTCTCTTTTTATATAGTGGATTGCTCATCTCCAGTTATGGACGTAGGTCAATTGACCGAAGCATGTTAAATATTTGTGTCTTGTTTGGTATATTTCTCGTTTGTTATATGATATATCGTCGTTCAAAGGTTTGCTTTGCTAGTTTCCGCATGAAACCTAATTTCTTTTCGGTCCTAACACTTAAGATAAATATAAAATTTAGACCACAACTACTGAATTCGACCGAACAGGTATACTAGCTCCGCTCCTGCGTGCAAATCAGAACTGACTAGAAATTATCATATCCTAATGTCCTTATGTAGTTATGTTCCAATCTAACAAATCAATTTTAAATGGACATATATATATATATATATATATATATATATATATATATATATATATATATATATATATATATATATATATATATATATATATGTCCATTTAAAATTGATTACAAAAATAACCTTTTAGTATTAAGCATAATAACTCACAACAAAAGGACATAATCAGAATTTTAGACATTAGCCTTCTAATCCTATTAGTTTTATGATATACTTCTTAAAAGATCTATTACTAATTTAATTTGAAAACGTATTATATAGTCCAAATCCATTTAGAAAAAAGAGAGCATATATTATTATAAAAGCACGAATAAAATATTAATAGACCAAAATAGGCCTTAAACATTAAACAGAAGAACTCATAGTGAAAGGACATAACTGTAATAACTTATTTTTTGGACTAAAATAATTTCTACGTTAATTTTTTTTAATTTTTCATATTTTAAAAGTACTACAATCTTTTCTATTACTTTCTTATTAAAAATATGCAGGAAGGTTTAATAAAATCAATTTCATAAGAATTCTCCATATTAGTAACACATTACCACTTTATAATAAGCAATACCAAAAAAATAAAAGTAATGCTAAACGGACTACATATAAAAGCATTGAAATTGAGGTAAAACATTTCCATGATAATATATTATTATATTATATTTAAATTGTTTTTCTACTTATTATTAATTTTTCGTGTAATATAACCCACTTATTAGAAAACAACTAAGAAACCTTTTAATAAATGTTTGCGAAAAGAAAAAAAATATTGGTAAGACCCAATACCGGTAATGATTTTGCAAACATAAAGATCTAAAAATGGAATGCTATAGATCTTTTACTCTTTGAAAATAGAATTTATGGTGAATAAAATTATAATCACGGTTAATTAATCAAACATGAGATGAACTATTATTAATAATCTAAATTAACAGAAAATAAATTATATTTATGTCAAAATAAAATAAGTAAATCTTTTAATTAATTATTTAGCTAGAAAATTCAAATAAATTATTTTTTAAATTCATTGTATAAGTAAAATTACTTTTCAAGTTGAAAAAAATATAATATTAAGAAGGCCATACAAGTGTTTGAGGAAGCACAATCAAAGCTAAATCATGAACAAGAATAAGCTTTCAAGACTATTTTATAAAAATTAATCTCTGTACAGCAGGATTATCCTCTTAGATGCCTCTGGTGGAATCGAAATAATATTCATATACCATGTATTACTTGCAATTGTGAGATCAAGAGGAATGATATTATTACCAATACGAACAAGTGGTGTACCAACAACAATTTTATTATGATGTCGTATAATTCACTTTAGATTTGATATACCTCTATAAATAACTGAAATAACCATCACAAATATATCAAATCAGATATATAGTACTAAACTTAAAAGGAAAGCAAAAGTGATAATATAGGATGAAGTGTTTTTGGTTAAGCGTCAGATGGTCGAAATAACTGCCCAAAGTTTTAGAGATATATTAGATATCAATGAACCATTTGGCAGAAAAATAATAGTTTGGGAGGTGATTATGTCAAATACGATCATCAGTTCCAAAATTGATCAAAACAGAAACTATAAAAGTTAGCTTGCCAAGCATCCACTTAAAATGATAAGGTTCTTCTAGAATATTTAGTTATCAACCCCAATGGTAATAGTAGTACATTTAATAAGAAAAATATTATTACCATTAGATTAAAATACAATTTTCACAAATTACATGATAGAAATTAAAAAACTATCTTAGGTAGCAGAAATAAACATGTTGGTCAATTAAATAAAAGGTTGATTGCTAAGTATTATAGTGAAAAGTAAAATAGTTTTTAATTTTGACTCAACAGAAAATGATACTAACAATATGTAACGACCCGACTCGTCGTCTTATGAGTTACCGCTCTGTTTTCCTTATCTTATGCTTCTTTATATTTCGTTATCGGTATGTGGTGTGTTAGGGTTGATCTGGACTGATTTTGATAAGAAATGAGACATTTAAGTCTCTTTAAGAAAAGCTTAAGTTGGAAAAGTCAATCGAAGGTTGGCTATTGAGTTTGAGGGCTCGGATGTAATTTTCGGTGACTCGGTTAGCTTCGGGGAATGCTTTATGACTTAGGAGTGCGATCGAAATTTATTTTGAAGGTCCACTGTAGAATTAGGCTTGAATTGGCGAAGTTAGTGTTTTGGCGAATTCCGGTGGACAGGTGAAATTTTGATCCAAGGGTCGGAATGGAATTCCGTGAGCTGTAGTAGCTCCGTTAGGTGATTTGGATATGTGTGCAAAGTTTCAGGTCATTCGAATGTGTTTAGGTCGAGTTTTTGATCAAATGTGCAATTCGCAAGTTTTTAAGAAACTTACGCTTTGATTTGATGAAATTTGAGGATTTTGATGTTAACGATAGTGTTTTGATGGTTCGAGCAAGTTTGAATAAGGTAATAGAACATGTATGTTCTTTTGTTTTAGGTCCCCGGGGCCTCAGGGTGAGATCAGGTGTTTAAACGAGAGATTTGAACTTTTTTTCAGGTTTGTATTTCTGTCATCTGGTATTTCCGCTTCTGCGGAAATGGACCGCAGTAGCGGGTAAGGGAGCGCATAAGGATTTTGACATGGGTTGAGAAGTTCCGCAGAAGCGGAACTTCGTCCACATTAGTGGGTCCCGCAGGAGCGGAAATCTAGCCGCATAAGCGGATATGGGCGACCCGCAGAAGCAGGATCCTTGTCGCATGAGCGGTCGTGAGGGAGTTAAGTTAAAACTGCAGAAGCAGTACTAATCCGCGGAAGCAGAACCTGGGCTGGTCATAAAGGGTCTTATTGAAACATTTCATCTGCGAGGTTATGTATTTTCCTCCATTTTTGATCGAGCTTTGAGATCTTTGAGGAGATTTTGAAGAGGGATTTAAGGAGGAATATTTGGAGGTAAGATTCTTGAATCTAAAACCATTTTTATTGAAAAATCTACCTAGAAATTCATGGAATTAAGCCTAAAATGGATGAATTAGAGCTTGGGATATTGAGAATTTAAATTGGAATTTGATAGGTCATTTGAGCTTGAATTTTGAAGTTCTTGGTATGGATAGACTCATGGCGAGACGAAGAATCCGGTAAGGTGAGTTTTGTAATTTTTCGAGAAGCGGGCCCGGGGCTCGGGTTTTTGCTAGTTTCGAGAATTCTGTTATTTCTTGGTTGTTTTCGATTGGGTATTATTCCCTTGGCATATTGTAATGCATTCGCTCTGATTTTGGTTAGATTCGACTTGCGTGGAGGCCAGTTTGAGGAAAGATTTTGCGGATCGAGGTGAGTAATACTTGTAAATAATATCATGAGGGTTTGAAACCCCGAATTTGCACATCATAGTGCTGAATTGAGGTGACTTACACGCCAGATGAGGAGCGTGGGGTAGAGCACCATTGGGGATTGTGACATTGGTTTGTACCGGTTGTTGATTTTGCCACGTATATGACTGAAACTACTTGATATTATCATAATTTGGGTTGATTGCCATGTGTTGGGCTTCGTGTCGATTATTTGAATCCTTCAGGAATTGATATCACTCTTTTTGCATTACTCTACATATTATTTGATCTAGGTCCAAGGTTAAAAATACGATTTTGTAAACTCAGCCATCTTTCTAAGATTTAAAAACTTAAATGATATTTCACTGACATTTTGAGCTGAGAATTGTTATTTTAATATTGCCCAAGTGGCTTATGTGCATTTTTGGACTGTGCATGGATCGGGCTAAACGCCGTAGTGGTGTGATATTGATATTACTCTTGGGATGTAGGAGCCGCTCCGGAGTCTGAACCCCCACAATAAGCGCGGGTACCCAAATGGATCGGGCTACACGCTGCAGCGGTCATGTGCATTTTATTACATTCATGCATTGGTTTCTGTTTGTACTATGTGGCATGACAATTCAGCAATCTCATATCATTGGAATCTATGCTATGTCTTGCATTGTTACCAAATATGCTGGTGTTATTTGTTAATGGAGTGTTGTGCCCGAGGGGCTAACTCATGTGCGGACTTGCACTATCAGATTTTGCATTTATTTGCTTGACTATTGGGGAAAAAGATATTTTTCGAAAGAGGTTTTTAACTGAGCCCAGATATTTTCTAATGAATTTCCCACGGTTTAACTATTTGTTTTCTCAAAGATCTGCACTGCCCTGTGCCGCATGATGGAGTTCTTTACATGTTTTCTTACAGTTCAATTTTATTACTCACTGGGTTGGAGTACTCACTTTACTCCCTGCACCTCACGTACAGTTGCAGGTATTGTTTATCCGGTAACGGGTTATTAGCTAACGAAGGTATTACTATTGTAGCTGGGCAAGGTGACCGCCGGCGTTCGTGGCACCGGATGTTGTCTTTAGAACTCAGGTATTTATTTTTGGTATATTATTGGTCCTGTAGTCGTGTTCAGGCTTCTTTTGATGCCCATGACTTGTGACATCCTGGTCGGGTCGTGTTGTGTTGTAAATACTGGTTATTATTATCATTAAGATGTATTTATCTATTCAATTATGTTTAATAATCGTAAAAGAGATTGTTTGGGTTAGTTGGTTGGCCTTGTCTTCACGAGAGACACCATCACGACCGGGTTTGGAAATTGGGTCGTGACAAGTTGGTATTAGAGCGAGATTGCTAGGTTTCACGAGTGATGAGCAAGTTTAGTTGATTCTCGCGGATCGGTTCGAAGACGTTTGTTTTTATCCTCTAGAGGCTGGAGAACTTTTAGGAAAAACTTCACCTTCTTGGAATTCTGATCGTGCGTACTTAATTCAGCTTGGAATATAACTCTTGAAATTCCCTCCTCACGTCTGTATGCACACATGAGCGCTCAGTATTGTATGTGCCTTGATGGTGTAACGACCCGACCCGTTTTCACGTGAGTTACCGCCCTGTTTTATGCTTCTATATGTTTCATTATATGTGTTTGGAGAATTTGAAGTAATTCCGATAGAGTTCGATTAGAAATGAGACAATTCGTCTCTTTATGAGAAGGTTAGTTTGGAAAAGTTAACCGAATGTTGACTTATGAGTTAGAGTGCTCGAAATGAATTTTCGATGATTCGACTAGTTTTGGGTGAAGATTTGTGACTTAGGAGCGCAATCGGAATTGAATTTGGAGGTCCGGTGTAGAATTATGCTTGAATTGGCTAAGGTTGAATTTTGGCGAATTCCGGTTGATAGGTGAGGTTTTGATTGGGGGTCGGAATGGCCGATAGTTGCAGTAGCTCTGTTAGGTTATTTTGTATATTCGTGCAAAATTTCAGGTTTTTCGGAGGTGTTTAGATCGGGTTTTTGATCAAACGCAAGTTTTGAAAGTTTTAGTTTGACTTAGGCTTGAATCCGTGGTAATATGATAATTTTGATGTATATGATAGCGTTTTAATGCTATGAGAAAGTTTGAATGAAGTAATGGAATGTACCTGTGCTTTTGGTTGAGATCCCGAGGGCCTCGGGGTGGTTTCGGATGGCTAACGGGGAATTTTAAACATGAAAAGTGCAGCTGGAACTTTGCACAGGAATTTTACTCTATGTGATCGCGTAGGTCTGGCTGCGATTGCATAGAAGACCTGGAGGGGGTGCTCAGACTTGCTCTATGCGATCGCAAGAAGTGGTCTGCAATCGCATAGGTATAGGTGATGGTTCAGTGCTGTCGCGTGGGTGTGTATGCGATCGCGTAGTAGGAGGACGTAGTGCTATGCAATCGCAAGAGGTCTTATGCGATCGTGTACGAGGAATTTGAGGGCCTGGATTGTTGGCCTATGCGATCGCAGGGGTAGTGATGCGATCGCATAGGGGTCGCTACAGTAGTCGGACAGAATGTTTTAAAACCCTTTGGTCCGGGACTCACATCATTTTTCCACCATTTTACTCCGCCAGGAGAGCTTTTTGACCGATTTGAAGAGGGTTTTCAATGGGTAATGATTGGGGGTATGTCTCTTGACTTAGAAACACCATTTTATTAAAGAATTAACACTCAAATTCATGAAAGTGGGTTGAAGTTGTGAAGAACTAGGTCTTGGTTGTTGAAAACAAATTTTGGGGATTTGAAAGGCCATTTGAACTCCGTTTTTGGTGAACTTTATATGTACGGACTTGCGGCGAGACGAGGAATTCATTGATGTGATTTTTGGAATTTTTCAAGAAGTAGGCCTAGGGCTCGGGTTTTACCAACTTCGTGAATTTTAGTACTTTTCAAGTATTTTTTATTGGGTTATGTTTCTTTAGACCATATTGATTTATTCGTTGTGATTTTAACTAGATTCGACGCGCGAGGGGGTCGATACAAAAGGAAAAGGCATTGCGGACCAGTCTTCGACCGGTTAGAGGTGAGTAGTTTGTATAGATGATGGCCTGAGGGTTTGAAATCCCGGTTTATCACATTGTGACGATATATTGGGGCATGACTCGCACCCCATGGCAGGTGCGGGATCGTATATGATTGGGGATTGTTACATGGTCAATCCCGAGTGCTAACTACAATTTATTGGCGGCTGATACGCACATTGTATTGTTGAAAATTGGGCTTATTTCCATATCTGGGGCCTTCTGCCGATTTGTAGCATTCGTCTAGGATGAATATCATTGTGATAGCATGATTTGTGTAATAATTAATCTCATTCATGTGTCTAATCACTGTTATGAAATGCTAAGTCACTTTTCTTGAAATTAAATAATTAAATTATATTCTTCTTGATAATTGGAAACTGGAAAAATAAATTGAATATGCTATGTGACTCATATGCATAGTATGGACTGAGTATGGATCAGGTTTCACGCCGCAACAGTGATATGATGATATTGCGCTTGGGCTGTAGGAGCCCCACCGGAGTCTGTACAGACCCCAGTGAGCGCCGTCGACGTTAAATGGATCGGGTTGTATGCTGCAACGGATCATGTGCATTGCATTGCATTCTTGCATTATACGTGACTGATATACTTGATATTGCTTTGTTGTTAGTTCGTAGTTAAGTTGTCGGGCTGTTAGTATTAGCTTTACTTTATGGTATTTCTTGGATATCTTATCTTCGGACATTTTATATTCTTATTACTCACCGAGTCGGTAGTACTCACCCCTACTCCCTGCATCTTCTGTGCAGATTTAGGTGCACTGGAGGCTTAGCTAAGCAGTCGTTGTCTCCAGAGCTTATCAGAGTTGTTGAGATAGCTTTTTGACGTTCCCAGGACCTGACTACTCCTCCTATTTTAGTTTTATTTATATATACATTTTCAGACTTGAGTATTTTCGTTAAGATATTGTTATCTAGTTTGTTTTAGAGGCTCTTGACTCGTGAACCCAGACCTTATGGGAGTGTTTATTAAGATTTCGTATCTCTTTGTATTATTTTATTATAAATATTGGATTATTATTCTAAAATATTATATTTCTCCTTAAATTGTCGGTTTTGAGATATATTGTTAAATTGAGAGCGGTTGTTGGTCAGGCTTGCCTAGCTTTAGGGTTGGGCGCCATCACGGCCGGGTTTGGGTTGTGACAAGTTGGTATCAGAGCCTAGGTTACTAGGCCTCACGAGTCATGAGCCGGTTAGTAGAGCTAGATCGGTACGCAGACGTCCGTATCTATCCTCGGGAGGCTAGAGAACCTTTAGGAAATACTTCGCTTTGTTGAAATCTTATCGTGCATCCTTGATTCAGCTTGAAAGAGTAACTCTTGAAATTCTTTCCAGGTGTTCGCATGCGTGTATGAGCGCTCGGTAGCATATGTGCCTTGATGGCTTGTGATTCCCTAATCGAGAGGCGAGATGTGATTTCTATTATGATAGGATGTGTAGCCCCAAGTTATGGGTGCGTGAAGAATTTTTTTATGTCCCCGATTTGCAGTAAAGTTAATTTCATGTTATGATATGAGTATAGACTCAGGAAGATTTAGTGATGGTGTAATGTGTATGGCAGTGGAAGGTATACAAGATATTAACTAAAGGTAAGCCTAGTGGGTAATTGGCTTATGAGGGGAATCTATTTGTCATACCAGTTCGATAAGTCTAGGAACTGAGATCGCTTCTGTAAACGTATTATGACGAAGTTGTTGAGTCAAGAAACCACCTTGAAGGTAGAAAACATTGAAGAAAGAATATGTTCTTACTCGGTTGAATAGCCTAATAATGGAGTATTGAAAGGTATTTTTCCATGTGTTATGATTCAAATAGGTGCAACGCATGTCCATGTATCAATCTTTGATAATATAATACATGTAATATTGAGATTAATGTTGTTGATATACATTGTGATGCTTTGTCAAGTTGTGAACGTGTTGTTAGGATGGTTTTGGTGATTCTCCAGCAGGTGGATAGGCCCATTCACAAAGGAAACTCTGCTGAAATTTCTGAAAACTTTGGGACTTTGTAAAAATTTTGTCGCCTAAAGAGTGGGCTTAACTGTTGTGTGAATGAATGTAAGAATTGCAGAAGAGTTAAAATTTCTGATGATTCTTGTTTCCACAAACTTATGGAAGAGTGAGTTTAATCTTACCATAATATTATGACAGCAAAAGAGTATATGAATTGTGGTAAATATGGCTTCAAGCTAAGTTGGGGAGGTTGCTGTTGATTAGCTGATTGTACGTTATGTACTATGTTAGTTCCGATTTGATACATGCGGTGAATCAGTTTTGGTTGCAGAAATTGAGCTGAGGATGGCATGAGTGAAGCAAAATTTTGACAAAGGTTATATGTTGCTTTGTAGATGTGAATAAATAATAGGATGTATTGAGTTGTGGATAAGGAATACTTAGTGCAAAGAGAAGGAAGTTGTTTGGTTGTATCAGAATAAGATCATGTCCTGTGGTGTCAGAGTGCTGATAAGGCACGAGTGGTTCAATTCATTGATTCAAGTAATTTGCAGTGGGTATAAGAGTGGATAACTCTTGAGAATGGTTTTGATGTGGTCAAGATTCTATATGTAGCACTCAGGTGTTTTAAGGTTGAGTATGTGACCACGCCAATGTTCTTATTAGAACAAGTCAAGGCTTGTGGTAGAACAAGTCAAGGTTTGTGACTACGACATGCAGAGGTAGCAGACTTAAATTCGCAGGAAGTTCTTCAAAGTAGGATATTTTAGAAGGTGGTAATTTTGGGAACGTTAGAGAGAGTATATAGCGACCTATTGGTCTTATACATTGTGGTCTTACGTTCGAGTATCGGGTCGTATGCCTAGATTGAGGCGTTGTGGTGCTACAGCAAAAGAGTATATGAAGTTGAAAATGAATCAGAAGGAAATCTAGACAAATGAAGTAGCTTGTTAGTGGACCGAATCAGTATGGTAAAGATATGACCAATTCCTTGTTTATGTTCGAGGTAATGAGTCTTTATGGGTATTGGGCGGCAGAGCTTTTGAGTTCGGGCAGCTTGCTTAGACTGGTGTGGATAGAAGGACTGGCAATTTAGCTTGTGGTTTGGAAAAAGGAGATGGAGTTCTCAGGTTACCCTAGTATGCTATGGTATGTGCGGTCTGTTGTAGAGGATTGGGATTTGTGTGTGTAAGGTACGGTTCAGTCCAAATGGAAATTTTTTAAATTCTTAAGCAGCACGAGTAGCTATAGGCGATTTACGAATCGACCCTCAGATGGTTAAGGAAAATTGTATTACTATTCTAGTGATTTGACATGAGTATACGTTCAGTAATAGGGGAAGGTGATGTAAACTAATAACACTTCAGTGGGATTTCGGCAGTTTCGTGTTGGACCGACTGTTGACATTTGAGTTTGTTGATGGCACCGGAAAATATTAGAATATCTTTCGTGGAACGAATGGGTACTTGATGTGTCATATGTATTCATACGGCGGAATGTGGGACCAGGTATAGTGATTTGTGTGTTATATGGAACTGTAGATTGGGAGTTCTCCGATACAATCTATGTCGTGATTGTGGATCATATGTATTCGGCACCGTTTAGTGGCGATTAGGATTTGGAGGCTAGAGTGGATCTTTATTTGTTGTTATGTTAGATTTTGGACATGATGTTGGGTTATTCCAAACTATTGTGCTATGGGCTAGGTCAAAAAATGCCATAGATTGCGTGGCGAGGTGCATCAGATTATGTTATAGTAAGAGTGGTTTGTATTCCAAAGATCAGCGGAAGGCTGGGAAGGATTTTCTTTCTTAATTAGGCCTTCGTGGCGGATGTCAGCGCAGAGGTTGTTATCGTCGATTCAGTTCTGGTATTGAGGGACCTTTTCGGATGCGTTCCTCGTGGTTGGGCATGTCGCCGGGCGAGATTGTGGACTTCGGTATTTATTTAGTGTCGGGCACCGTATCGTACGGCTTGGGCATGAGTTATAGTAGTGGAACAGGCATCTTCAGGCTTCTTGGTAATGAGTTTGTTGGTAAGCTGATTGAATACGTGTTTAGCTTGAGTTGGCTTGATTAGTCGTGAATTATATTAATGAAGGATGGGTTGATTCGATCATTATTGGACCTACTAGTGATCTGGGAAGATCTATGAGTTGCTTTTCTGTGCTACGAGGCGTTATGATTTTCGGGCAGTGGCACATATATTGCGGTGCTATCGAGATTCATAGTGGAAGTTGAGTTTTGTAACTTACACCACCATAAGTAGATATGATTATGCATTCAGTGTGCTTACGACCGATACTCGGTATTTTGCTATAATGAGCAAATCGGCTCGATGTGCATCTCCCTATGTGAGATATTTGAGTGGATCGGGTGGCATGCCGCCACAGAGTATGTTATATGGATCGGGTTGCGCGATGCAATAGTGTGATGTTGAGGATAGTTTCCGTATGTTACTTTGTATGCCTTGCTTCCTGGTTTATGAGGAAAAGTCCGTATTTAGAGTAGCTCGGCGAAGAGCGCATCGGTTGTGTCTGTCCAGGATTGAATGGTGTATATAACTTAGTTCACCATAGGTGTGATGGATTTCTTGGTTTCAGACATCAATCTGTGCGTGGCTGTCTATTTTTGAGCATGGTGACTCGAGGTGCATCTGTTAGAATATACGCTTAACGCTAGAGGGGGGGGTGAATAGCGTTATAATAAAAAACAATGTAAATTTGCGGAATTAAAAATTGCAGGAATAACGTATGTGCAATAATTAAAAAGATAAGGAGAGAACACACCGAATTTTATCCTGGTTCACCACAACACGTGGTTAGTCCAGTCCCCAAGAGACTCTCTCGAGTTTTACACTAACTTCGTTAAGCTTACGGGTGCTTAACAAACCGTTACACTTGCTCGTAGATATACACTCTACAAGACTTCAACCTGCTCGAGGATACCGCACCTCAAGACTTCAAACAAAGGAACTACTTTTCCTTCTTACAACAAGGGATTAGACTATCCCTTCAAGTGTGTACAAACACTTAGCACTCCCTTAAACAGAACTCTCTTGAAGAGTAGATATGAGTAAATAAATACGCTCAAGAACACAACAACTTAGTCAAGAGTTTGGCTCTCAAAAACTTATGAAATGAATATAAAATGATTGCAAAGAGAGTATGTAAGCTTTACAATAATGTAATCAGTTGTTGTGCTTAGAAGAGTGATTTTGAGTTGTATTTATAGTGCTCAAAATACCCAAGACCGTTGCTTAATTGCCAATCACAAATTGCTGATTTTGTCTAGGATAATCGATTATCTGATTCTGCATAATCGATTATCTGCCAACGTTCAAAAATCAATCCCAGATTTTAAGCAGAATAATCGATTATCCAAATCGTATAATCGATTACCTGAAAACGTTCAAAAATCAATTCCCGATTTTAAGCATAATAATCGATTATCCAAATCGTATAATCGATTACCTGACAACGTTCAAAAATCAATTCCCGATTTTACACTTAACATAATCGATTGTCTGATTATACATGATCGATTATTTTTCAGCGTTTGAAAATATTTTGGCAACGGTCTTTAATATAATCGATTGTCAGAAAAGCCATAATCGATTATTTTACTACTTTGAAAAATCTGATGCTCACTGCCTCAACATAATCGATTATCATAAGGTACATAATCGATTATTTTGTAGCCTTGAAAAATCTGGTGAACACTGCCTTAACATAATCGATTATCATAAAGTACATAATCGATTATCTTACAGCTTTGTAAAATCTGGTGTACACTGCTTTAACATAATCGATTATCATAAAGTACATAATCGATTATCTTTGTCCAGATTTGAAAGACATGTTTAAAATTCATTTTGGTAAAAATGAAATGTTTGAAAATCATTTTGCTTTAAATTATAGATGCATGGTTTGATAAAAATGATTTTACGAGAGAAGCCAAGTCTTGAATCAATTGTCGGATCAAGATCACAATTATAGAACGACTCATGAATAACTTTGTTGCTTTACTAAATCTTGATCTTTGTTTCTCTTGTGCTTGGACTTCGGCATATGTCAATGATCCGTTCACTTGGGTTTGTCATTTATCAAAACCTACAAATATGAACACACGTTTAGTTTAGTGACTTGAGAACATGTTTCAACAATTTTCCCCTTTTTGATAATGGCAAACCAATATCGGGATATGCATATTAATTAATTCATAATGACGATCCAAGACAAGTATATAGATATGCAACAAGTTCCCCCTCAAGTTATGAATTCCCCCTCAATTTATGCCAATGTGCATAGCCCATATCTTCCCCCTTTTGACATTAGCAAAAAAAATAACTATCTCTTTATTGATTAAACAATATTGCAAATACATGAAAATAAAAGACAGAATATTATGCAAACTAGAAAAGCAAAGATTGACTCGGGGGATAATCGATTGTGCTTTTGAGAGAATCGATTATTTCAGGAAATGTAGTCACGGACATCCGAGACGGTAATAGAAAAAACGATTACACTGATTTAAATAATCGATTATTGTCACACAGTGACTTAACACCTGAAAATAAATATCAGCATAATCGATTAGGGATATGTGATAATCGATTTTTATAGTTTAACAGCTAAAATCTTGCAAAGCCAAAACTGTTAGATAATCGATTGTAGTGTCGTATAATCGTTTATGTCAATTTTCCAGCATAAAACGTAGATGGGGAATAATCGATTATTGACTTTAGAGAAATTGATTATTCTGCACCAGTGTCTGATAATTCCCCCTGTCTTTGGGGCGATACCTGCAAAAAAGAATTAGGCGCCTCCGACGCTCAAGTTAGTAATCGTTAAAACATAAAAGTGCAATGCATGAATCAGATCAACGTGGAGTCGAGAATCTCGAGTTCACTACGAATTCGAAAGAAGGACTCTTTCTCTAAAGGCTTTGAAAAGATGTCGACCAATTGATTTTTGGTTTCAATAAATTCAATTTCGACATTGCCCTTGAGAACGTGATCTCTTATAAAATGATGTCTAATTTCTATGTGTTTCGTTCTTGAGTGAAGAATAGGATTCTTCGTCAAGCTTATGGCGCTAGTATTATCACATTGAAGAGGGACATGATCGATACTAAGGCCATAGTCCGAGAGTTGTTGTTTCATCCAAAGGATTTGAGCGCAACAACTCCCCGTGGTTACATATTCAGCCTCGGTTGTTGACAACGCAACACTAACTTGCTTCTTGCTAAACCAAGAAACTAAGGAGCTACCGAGCAAATTGCAAGTGCCACTAGTGCTCTTGCGGTCAAACTTGCAACCTGCAAAATCGGAATCGGAATAGCCAACAAGTTGGCATGAAGAATCTTTGGGATACCATAGTCCCACATTTATTGTTCCAACAAGATACCTCATAATCCGTTTTACCGCAGTTAAGTTTGACTCCTTTGGACATGATTGATATCGAGCGCATAAACACACGCTAAACATGATGTCCGGTCTACTAGCAGTAAGATAGAGAAGAGATCCGATCATACCTCGATACTTTTTGATGTCTACTTCCTTACCTTTCTCATCTTTGTCAAGATGGTCGGATGTACTCATTGGGGTGGCCATTGCTTTGGCGTTGCTCATTCCAAAGCGGTTTAGCAACTCCTTGCAATATTTGGATTGGCAAATGAAAGTTCCCTCTTTCATTTGTTTCACTTGTAGCCCCAAGAAGAAGTTTAGCTCACCCATCATTGACATTTCGAATTCGCTAGTCATTAACTTAGAGAATTCCTCGCATAGAAAACCGTTAGTAGCACCAAAAATAATATCATCGACATAAATTTGAACTAATAGAATGTCATTGTTTTTATTTTTGATAAAAAGTGTGGTGTCAACTTTCCCCCTCTCAAACCCATTGTCTAAGAGAAATTTACTTAGACGTTCATACCAAGCTCGAGGAGCTTGTTTAAGACCATATAAAGCTTTCTTAAGCTTGAAGACATGGTCGGGAGATGTAAAATCTTCAAAACCCGGGGGTTGTTCAACATACACTTCCTCTTGAATAAACCCATTGAGGAAGGCACTTTTGACATCCATTTGAAATAATTTGAAATTCATAGATGATGAAAAAGCAAGTAATAAACGAATGGCTTCTAGGCGTGCAACGGGTGCATAGGTTTCTTCATAGTCAATGCCTTCTTCTTGATTATATCCCTTAGCAACTAGCCTAGCTTTGTTTCTAGTGATTATACCATTTTCATCTAATTTATTCCGAAAAACCCATTTCGTGCCAATTATGGTGTGATTATCGGGTCTTGGCACCAATTCCCAAACATCATTACGTTTGAATTGGTTAAGCTCCTCTTGTATTGCCAAGGTCCAATGCTCATCCCCAATTGCTTCAGAAATGGTTTTAGGTTCTATTTGTGAAACAAAAGCCATTTGTCCTACAGTATCTTTAAGAAGGTTTCGTGTACTTACCCCTTTCTCGATGTTGCCAATTACCTTGTCAAGAGGATGATCTTTAGACGTCCTCCAAGCCTTAGGCATCATCGATTCTTCTTCTTGTGGTGGTACTTCTTCCGAAGGTTGTTCCATGACTTCATCTTGAGCTTCCTTTGGATCCTCCTTTTGTACCTCGTCTTGAAGATTGATTTTCTTTAAAGCATCTGCAAGATCAACACAAGAATCCTTTCTCGCCAAGCGAGCATCATTTTCACAAAATACTGCATGAGGAGATTCCTCAACAATTTTGGTTCGATTATTAAACACTCTATATGCTTTGCTACGTGATGAGTAACCAAGAAAAATTCCTTCATCAGATTTCGCATCAAATTTTCCCAAGTTATCTTTTCCGTTGTTGTGAATAAAACATTAACAACCGAAGACTCTAAGATGAGAAAGAATTGGTTTCCTTCCCTTATTGAGTTCATAGGGAGTTTTCATGAGTATCGGTCTAATGATAGCTCTGTTTAAAACATAGCTTGCGGTACTCACGGCATCCGCCCAAAAATATTTGGGAATATCGGCCTCTTCGAGCATGGTTCTAGCCATCTCTTCGAGATATCGATTTTTACGTTCTACCACTCCATTTTATTGTGGTGTACGTGGAGCCGAAAAGGTATGTTCAATACCGAGTTCTTCACAAAAGTCCGCGAAGAGATTGTGGTCGAACTCTCCCCCATGATCACTTCTTATGGAAGTGACGGTTGTGTCCTTTTCATTTTGAACACGTTTAAGAAAACTTTTAAAAGCTTGAAAAGCATTACTTTTATGAGCAAGAAATAGCGTCCATGTAAATCTAGAATAGTCATCAATAATAACAAAAGCATAAAGATTTCCACCAAGACTTTTAATTCTAGAAGGTTCGAAAAGGTCCATATGTAGAAGTTGTAAAGGTCTAGTGGTTGAAACAACATTTTTGGATTTAAAAGAGGCCTTTGTTTGTTTCCCTTTTTGACATGGATCACAAATAGAGTTTTTTTCAAATTTCATGTTTGGAAGACCAAGTACTAAATCTTGTGAAACTAGTTTGTTTAAAAGATTCATATTTACATGAGCTACTCTACGATACCATAACCACATGTCGTCTTCTTTACTCAAAAGACAATTCACATAACTTGATGAAGAATTTTCAAGATCAACCATATAAATGTTATCCATTCTAAAACCACGAAGAATAATTTTAAAATCACTACGACGGATAACTAAGCATTCTTCGGAGTCAAACAATACAAGATTTCCCTTGTCACATAATTGACTTATGCTCAAGAGATTATGTTTAAGACCTTTAACAAGCAAAATATGCTTAATGGAGGAGGATTCATTCTTACCGACCGATCCAATGCCGATAATTTTTCCTTTGTTATTGTCTCCAAAAATAACATTTCCTCCTTCCTTGGGTTTTAGTTGAAGGAATTTTGATGCATCCCCGGTCATATGTTTGGAGCATCCACTATCAAGGTACCAAAGTACACTTGATCCCTTCAAACACACATACAAAACAAATTAATGAGATTTTGGTACCCAAGCCATTTTGGGTCCTTGTGCGTTAGGTGTAACATATTGGTACGATTGCCCTGCAGTGAAATGTCTATGTCTAGTGAAGCATGCGGGAGCAATATGTCCAATTTTATTGCAATAATGACAAATGACATTCGGATTGTGCATTCTTCTAGGATGATAGTAATTTGGGGGTCTAAAATTATTTACTCTATTTTTAGGAACATAGTTTTGATGTAGTTTTCGAAAATCTTGTCTAGGTGGTCTATACATGCCAACGTTTCTTCTAGTGTTCACTACATTTTTAGAAATGTAGTTTTGATGTGGTTTTTGAAACTCTTGTCTAGGTGGTCTATACATTCCAATATTTCTCCTAGCATTTGTTCTAGAATGAGATGCAATTCTAGGATTGAAATTTCTAGGTTGAGTGTTGACATTTATTTTGTTTTGCCTAAGTTGAGTCTTAGGTGGTTTAGGAATGGACTCAACTTTTTCTTTCGTCTCGTGTTTAAAGCCTATACCGTGCTTAGTGGATTTCAAATTTACAAGCACTTCATTGAGATTTTTGTGTGAAGAATTGAATTTGTGCAAAGTGCTTCTAAGACTTTCTACTTCTTCCTTTAGAGATTTGCAAGAAGTACAATCCTTATTTGAGCTTTCGGGTTTATCGGCGCTTCTTTTGCCATAAAACTTGTTTTCCTCTTTTAATTTCTCATTCTCAAGAGTGAGTTTTTCAAAATCCTTTTCTTTTGAAGAAAATTGTTTTCTTAAATCTTTTATAGATTTAGAAGCGCTAATAAACTCTTTATACAACTCATCAAATGCATCTTGCAATTCTTCTAAAGTGAAATAGTTCTTAGAAGAAGTACATACCTCATTTTGATTTTCTTCGTGTGCCATAAGACACAAGTTTGCGGTCTTGTTTCCTTCTCCATCACTTGATTCGTCTCCGGAGTCACCTCCCCAAGAGATGTATGCTCTTTGTTTCTTGAATGGTTTCTTCTCCTTTTTGATGTTTGGACAATTTGATTTGATATGCCCGATTTCTCCGCATCCATAGCACTTCAATTGGTCGCCTTGTTGCTTACCTTTTCGTTCATACTTCTTTTGCATGAACTTGTGAAATTTCTTAATAACGAGTCCAAGCTCGACATCTTCATCACTTGACTCCTCATCGTTTTGAGGTTGAGTAGTTGATGCTTTGAGCGCAATCTTTCTTTTCCTTTGATCATCCAAAGGAGAGTTAAGAATAGTTGATTCATAAGTTTTAAGATTACCTCGTAGTCCGTTGATGGTGACGTTTGTGATGCCGATTGATTCTTGGATAGCATCGGCTTTGGAACGCCATTCCGGAGTGAGGCTTCGTAGAATTTTCCGGACAAGCTCCTTATCCGTGAATGACTATTTGAGAGCGTGTAGGTCATTGACGATTTTTGAAAATCGTTCGAACATGTCATCTATCTTCTCGTTCTCCTTCATGCGAAACAGTTCATATTCGTGGGTTAGGAAATCATTTTTAGCTTCCCTTACCTGGTCCGTACATTCGTAGGTGATTTCTAATTTGTCCCACATTTGCTTGGCAGTGGTGCAATATGATGTTTTTCGATAGTCATCGGGGTTCACTGCACAATACATCATGTTGATTGCCTTTGCGTTGTTCTCTATTTTTCTGATATCATCGGCGTCGTATTCATCTTCCGTTTTTGGAACGAGTTCTTCTCCAACCTTTTTGGTAGGTTGTAATTCTCCATTTTTGATAATTTTCCACAGTTGGTAGTTGTTTGATTGTATAAAAATCCTCATTCTCTCCTTCCAGTAAGTGTAGTTGGTGCCATCGAAAAGTGGTGGCCTTGTGAAGCATTGTCCTTCACCTAGTCCTGCATAAACACTACGAGTAGATGCCATGGAAAGTTTCTCTCAAACTGTTAAGTCTTTCAGAGAGTATGGCTCTGATACCAATTGTTAGAATATACGCTTAACGCTAGAGGGGGGGGGGGGTGAATAGAGTTATAATAAAAAACAATGTAAATTTGCGGAATTAAAAATTGCAGGAATAACGTAAGTGCAGTAATTAAAAAGATAAGGAGAGAACACACCGAATTTTATCCTGGTTCACCACAACACGTGGTTAGTCCAGTCCCCGAGAGACTCTCTCGAGTTTTACACTAACTTCGGTAAGCTTACGGGTGCTTAACAAACCGTTACACTTGCTCGTAGATATACACTCTACAAGACTTCAACCTGCTCGAGGATACCGCACCTCAAGACTTCAAACAAAGGAACTACTTTTCCTTCTTACAACAAGGGATTAGACTATCCCTTCAAGTGTGTACAAACACATAGCACTCACTTAAACAGAACTCTCTTGAAGAGTAGATATGAGTAAATAAATACGCTCAAGAATACAACAACTTAGTCAAGAGTTTGGCTCTCAAAAACTTATGAAATGAATATAAAATGATTGCAAAGAGAGTATGTAAGCTTTAGCAAGAATGTAATCAGTTTTTGTGCTTAGAAGAGTGATTTTGAGTTGTATTTATTGTGCTCAAAACACCCAAGACCGTTGCTTAATTGCCAATCACAAATTGCTGATTTTGTGCTAGGATAATCGATTATCTAATTCTGCATAATCGATTATCTGCTAACGTTCAAAAATCAATCCCAGATTTTAAGCAGAATAATCGATTATCCAAATCGTATAATCGATTACCTGACAACGTTCAAAAATCAATTCCCGATTTTAAGCATAATAATCGATTATCCAAATCGTATAATCGATTACCTGACAACGTTCAAAAATCAATTCCCGATTTTATACTTAACATAATCGATTGTCTGATTATACATGATCGATTATTTTTCAGCGTTTGAAAATATTTTGGCAACGGTCTTTAATATAATCGATTGTCAGAAAAGCCATAATCGATTATTTTACTACTTTGAAAAATCTGATGCTCACTGCCTCAACATAATCGATTATCATAAGGTACATAATCGATTATTTTGTAGCCTTGAAAAATCTGGTGAACACTGCCTTAACATATTCGATTATTATAAAGTACATAATCGATTATCTTACAGCTTTGTAAAATCTGGTGTACACTGCTTTAACATAATCGATTATCATAAAGTACATAATCGATTATCTTTGTCCAGATTTTGAAAGACATGTTTAAAATTCATTTTGGTAAAAATGAAATGTTTGAAAATCATTTTGCTTTAAATTAAAGATGCATGGGTTGATAAAAACGATTTTACGAGAGAAGCGAAGTCTTGAATCAATTGTCGGATCAAGATCACAATTATAGAACGACTCATGAATAACTTTGTTGCTTTACTAAATCTTGATCTTTGTTTCTCTTGTGCTTGGACTTTGGCATATGTCAATGATCCGTTCACGTCGGTTTGTCATTTATCAAAACCTACAAATATGAACACACATTTAGTTTAGTGACATGAGAACGTGTTTCAACAGCATCAAGAGTCACAATGTTTGGATAGGATCGAGCATTGTGGTGAGGCCACGTGAAGTTATGATCTTTCAAGGAGGATTCAGATATGCTACCTCCATGATGTGAGACGGGGTCTCAGCCGTGTGTTGTGATGGTACTGATGAGCTCGGCGTACAGCTCTTTCGTCTGAATTAATTGCCATGATGTTAGTATGTTCGGACCATCTCTTATGGGTGCGTATACGATGCAAGTATTGGATTAGGCCTGTGTTGAGATGTATTATCACCAGAGTGGTATGTTGGATTCGAGGGGATTGCTGGAGACATAAACGGATACGAACGGGTTTGGTTTCAGCTTGTTAGTATTGAGGTTCGGCTCGGAAATCTATTGTGATAGTAGCGAAAAAAGAGAGTGACTTCATGAATGATTGGTTCGAGCAATTGTCACAATTTATTGTGTGTTTCATCATCGTTGGCAGTATATGAAAGTGCTGGAATAAGACCTTAGCTAATAAGATGATACTATCGATAATTGAGTATTTTGGGCAACTATTGTGAAAGAGACTATCGTTTCGAGTGTTGGATTGTGTGCTTTGTTGCATGGGTTCACCTAAGGTTGCTGGTATGGGTTATTACAGCTGGTACAGGCCTATTCTGAGTATAAATGTGAGGTTCTGATCTTGTGAATGAATTCAGAATTGCAATGTGGTTCGACGGTTATGGTCTAGATAGACTGTGAAATTTTAGTTGTGTTGTATTATCGGGCCTATGTGATTAGGGTGTCACGGGATCACCCTGTGTATATGTTTGGTAAGGTCATTCAGGTATTGGTTGGCTCATAATACAACTCTGGGCACACTCGAGGACGAGCGTTTGTTTAAGTTGGGGAGGATGTAACGACCCGACCCGTCGTCACGTGAGTTACCGCCCTGTTTTCCCTTTTTTATGCTTCTACATGTTTCATTATATGTGTTTGGAGAATTTGAAGTAATTCGGATAGAGTTCGGTTAGAAATGAGACAATTAGTCTTTTTATGAGAAGGTTAGTTTGGAAAATTCAACAGATGTTGACTTATGAGTTAGAGGGCTCGGAATGAATTTCTGATGACTCGACTAGTTTCGGGTGATGATTTTTGACTTAGGAGCGCAATCGGAATTGAATTTGGAGGCCCGGTGTAGAATTAGACTTGAATTGGCTAAGTTTGAATTTTGTGAATTCCAGTTGATAGGTGATATTTTGATCCGGGGGTCGGAATGGAGTTCCAAAAGTTACAGTAGCCCCGTTAGGTGATTTTGGATATGCGTGCAAAGTTCCAGGTCATTCAGAGGTGCTTAGGTCGGGTTTTTTTTTTATCAAATGCAAGTTTTGGAAGTTTTAATTTAACTTAGGTTTGAATTCGTGGTAATTTGATGATTTTGATGTTTATGATAGTGTTCTTATGCTACGAGCAAGTTTGAATAAAGTAATGGAACATACATGTGCTTTTGGTTGAGGTCTTGAGGGCCTCGGGGTGGTTTCGGATGGATAACGGAAAATTTGAACATCAAAAGTGCAGCAGGAAATTTATAGAGGAATTTAACTCTATGCGATCGCGTAGGTCTGGATGGGATAGCGTAGAAGACCTGGTGGGGGTGCTCAGACTTTTTCTATGCGATCCCATGAGGTGATCTGCGATAGCATAGGTATGGGGGATGGTTCAGTGCGGCCGCGTGGGTGTGTATGCGATCGCGTCCGAGGAATTTGAGGGCCTGGATTGTTGGCCTATGTGATCGCAAGGGTAGTGATGCGATCACATAGGGGTTGCTACAGTAGGCGGACAAAATGTTTTAAAATCCTTTGGTCCGCTACTCACATCATTTTTCCACCATTTTACTCCGCCAAGAGAGATTTTTGACTGATTCGAAGAGGGTTTTCAACGGGTATTGATTGTCGGTACGTCTCTTGACTTAGAAACACCATTTTATTGAAGAATCAACATTCAAATTCATGAAAGTGGGTTGAAGTTGTGAAGAACTAGGGCTTGGTTCTTGAAAACGAATTTTGGGAATTTGAAAGGCCATTTGAACTCCGTTTTTGGTGAACTTTATATGTACGGACTCGTGGCAAGACGAGGAATCCATTGATGTGATTATCAAAATTTTTCAAAAGTGGGACCGGGGCTCGGGTTTTACCAACTTCATTAATTTTAGTAATTTCGAGTATTTTTTATTGGGTTATGTTTCTTTAGCCCATATTTATGTATTCATCGGGATTTTGACTGATATACTTGATATTGCTTTGTTGTTAGTTCGTAGTTAAGTTGTCGGACTGTTAGTTTTAGCTTTACTTTGTGGCATTTCGTGGATTTCTTATCTTCAGACATTTTATGTGCTTATCACTCACTGAGTTCGTAGTACTCACCCTACTCACTGCACCTTGTGTGCAGATTTAGGTGCACCGGAGGCTTAGCTGAGCAGTCGTTGTCTCCAGAGCTTATCAGAGCTGTTGAGGTAGCTTCTTGACGTTCGTAGGACCTGACTACTCCTCCTATTTCAGTTTTATTTATATAAACATTTTCAGACTTGAGTATTTTCATTCAGATAATGTTATCCAGTTTGTTTTAGAGGCTCTAGACTCGTGACCCCAGATCTTATGGGAGTGTTTATTCAGATTTCATATCTCTCCGTATTATTTTATTATAAATATTGGATTATTATTCTAAATTATTACATTTCTCCTTAAATTGTCGGTTTTGAGTTTTATTGTTAAATTGAGAGCGGTTGTTGGTCAGGCTTGCCTAGCTTTAGGGTTGGGTGCCATCACGATCGGGTTTGGGTCGTGACAGATGGCTTGTGATTCCCCTATCAAGGGGCAAGATGTGATCTCCGTGAGTTTGATGTTGGGCCAGTATGGAGGGCTTGAGGCCGAATCTTCACCAATGGCATGAGCACCGAGGTGCCAATTTTGCGAGCTGGTTTTATGAACTTATATGTTCAATATTGTCTCTAATTGTGGGAATGGCGGTTGGATAGCTATGTGATGAGTATGTTGGTACCGTGTGATGTTTCTATATGACTTGGAAGTGTCGAAAATGGTCTGCTGGGTGATAGATGAACCATTAAGTGTTTGATTTCCATTGTGATTGGATGTGTTGCCCCGAGTTACGGGTTCGTGAAGGATCTTTTCAGGTCTCCTAGTAGGAGTGAAGTAAATTGCATGTTACGATATGAGTTCAGACTCGGGAAGACTAAGTGGATGTGTAATGTTTATGATGGTGGAAGGTATACATAAATGTTATATTGAAGCGAAGTAGGTGGGTTATCTCCTGCGGAGTGTTCTGAAGTAGTGTGATCCTTATGTGTATGTTGGAAGATCTCATGTGTACGTGAAAGTATGTGTTGAAATTTAGAATTTTGAGTTGCCTAAGAGAGTAAGCTTAACAGATGTGGGGATGAATGCGAGATTTGCATGGGATTACAGTACTAGATGATCATCAGAGTATATGTGTTATGAATTATTGAGTGTGTCCGTATATATGGCTTCAAGCCAAGTTGGGGAGGTTGTTGTTGAGTATCTGATTGCACGGATATGTGTTATGTGATTCCGTTTCAAGGTATGCTGGCGGATCAGTTCTGGTTGCAGAAATTGAGCTGAGGGTAGCATGACTGAAGAAATATTCTGACAAAGGTTATATGGTGCTTCATAGATGTGAGAATGTCTTGAGTTGTTGTTGATAAAGAATGCTTGGTGTAAAGAGAAGGAAGTTGTTTGGTTGTATTAGAATGAGATCATATCCTGCGGTGTCAGAGTGCTAATAAGGCATGAGCGGTTCGATTCGTTAAGTCAGGTAATTTGCAGTGTGTATAAGAGTGGATGACTCTTGAGAATGGTTTTAATGTGTTCAAGATTATATATGTAGCACGCAAGTGTTTTAAGGTGGTGTATGTGACCAATACAGTGTTTTCATTAGAACAAGTCAAGACATGTGGTATTTTTATGTTAATTATGGGATTCTATATATCAGTATATGGGAAGAAAAGGTAGCGGACTTAGATTCACATGAAGTTCTTCAGAGCATGGTATTGTAGAATGTGGTATATTTTTGGAACTGTTGAGAGAGTATTCAGTAGCCTAAGGGTCATAGTCAGTGTGGTCTTATGTTCGAGTCTCGTGTGGTAAGCTCGGGCTGAGGCATTCTGATGCTACGACGAGGGAGAAATATCAAGTTGATGATGAACCAAAGGGGGAAATTAGATATATGGAATAGTTTGATAGTAGACCGAATCAGTAAAGTAAAGATATGATTAATTCTTCGTATGTGTTCGAGGTAATGCATTTTTATAAGTGTTGTACAACGAAGCTCGGGAGTACTGACAATTTACTTAGCTTGGTTCAGGTAGAAGGATTCAGTCCTACTAGTTTAGCTTGTGCAATGGAATTGGAGAGAGAGTTTTTGATGAGTTTTATCATGGTGTGGAGACGTATATATTATCTATAGGCATGCGAAGCATGGGATGTGCAGTGATTTTCTTCTAGATCGGATCAATGGAGTGTTCTCGATTAGTTGGGTACGTAGATGTCTGTGGTTAGTAAAAGGGAGATGGAGTTCTCATGTTATCCTAGTGTGGTATGGTATATGCGATATGTTGTGGAGGATTGATATTTGCCTGTGTAAGGTTTCGGTTCAGTTTAGAATGAAAAGTCATTAAATTCTTAAGCAGCACGGGCAGCTGCAGGTGATTTAAGAATCGACCTTCACATGATTAAGGAAAATTGTATTACTATTCTAGTGATTTGACGGAGGTATATGTTTAGTAAAAGGGGAAGGTGATGTAAACTGAAAATACTTCGGTGGGATTGCGACATTTTCTTGTTGGATCGAATGTTGATATTTGAGTTTGTTGATTGCACAGGGAAATTTTAGAATATCTTTCGTGGAATGAATAGGTACTTGATTTGTGATATGTATTCATATGAAAGAATGTGGGATCATGTACAATGATTTGTGTGTAATATGGAGTTGGAGACCGAGAGTTCTCCGATACAATCTATGTCGTGGTTATGGATCGTCTGTATTCGGCATAGTTTAGCGGCAATGAGGATTTGGAGGCTAGTGTGGATCTTTATTTGCTGATATGCTAGAATTAGATGTGATGTTGAATTTAAGACTGGTTGTCTTAGTGTAGGGTTATTCTAGAGTATTGTGCTATGGGCTATGGCGGCAATGCCACGGGTCGAGTGGCGAGGTGCATTGGATTATGTTCTTGCAGAGTGGACATATTCCAAATACCAGCGAATGGCTGAGAAGGGTTGCTTTCCTTAATTGGGAATTCGTGGCGGATGTCAGTGCAGAGGTTTCTACAATTGATTCAATTCCTGTGTTGAGGGACTTTTTCGGATGCATTCCTTGTGGCCGAGCATGTCACCGGATGAGATTGTGGATTTCGGTATTGACTTGGTGTTGGGCACCGTATCCTACGGCTCTGGCAGGAGTTATAGAAGTGGAAGGAGCAGCTGTTAGATAATACGCTTAACGCTAGGGGGGGGGGTGAATAGCATTATAATAAAATACAGCGTAAACTTGCGGAATTTAAAAATTGCAGGAATGAAATAAGTGCGATAAGTAAATAATAAGGAACGAACGCACCGATGTATACTGGTTCACCACAACCCGTGGCTAGTCCAGTCCCCGAGAGACACTCTCGAGATTTCCACTATCTTCGTCAAGCTTACGGGTGCTTAACAAACCGTTACAGTTGCTCAAGGATACCACACCTTAAGACTTCACTTGCTTGAGGATACCTCACCCCAAGACTTCAACCACTAAGACTTTGGGTACTTAGCAAACCCGACAAATGAGAAGATATGTTCTTCTCAAACAACTCTCTTTTACAACAAATACTCTCTCAATAGAGTGGATAAAGAGATACACAATAAGCTCTATGAACAACACAAAGTTGTCTATCAAATGGCTCAACAAAAGCTCTAAAATGATGCTTGAAAATGATCAATATGTATAACAATGTATGGAGGAGTTGTGTGTATAAAATCAGCTCAAAAGACCTTTTTCTATAGGTGAAAAAGTGGTGCTGAGCGTTGCTTAATTAACAAATAAAATCCCTGATTCTGTGCTCAAACAATCGATTGTTTGGAGTAGATAATCGATTGTTTGACCAATGTTCAAAAGAAAGATTCCTGATTTTAGGCTAAACAATCGATTGTATGGACTAAATAATCGATTGTTTTCAACGTTCAAAAATCAATTTAGGATTCTGTGGGTCAAAATATAATCGATTGAATAAAAACCATAATCGATTATTCTGATTATAATCGATTGTTCAAAACATATAATCGATTATTCAGCTGATTGAAAAATTCAGTTTAAGTACTGTCTCAATACAATCGATTGTTAGAAGTATATAATCGATTGTTTGCTATTTTGAAAAACTTCAGATCACACTGTCTTAATACAATCGATTGTTAAAACTTGTACAATCGATTGTTTTGCTATTTTGAAAAACACAATCGATTGTAAGGAGCATATAATCGATTGTTTAGGTCCAGATTTAAAAGACATGTTTAAAACCTCCAACATCATTTTGTTTTAACACAACGATGCATGTTTATGATAAATAAGATTTAATAAAATATTTTATGCATGTTTATGATGACCTAATGTTGAGCCAAAGGATAAGATAACTTAAACGTTGTCTTTACATTGGTTCTACCAAACGACCTACGTCTTGGGTCTTCGGTCTTGAACTCTTTGGCTCGTTCATGCAATTCCGTCATCAGTATGCTTCTCGCCATTTGATTGATTGTCATATTATATCGTTGTTTGACACTTGACTTCATTGTTTGTCATTCATCAAAACCTATACCTGAAAATCATGCTCATACAACCAAAGCGCACATATCATAGATATACATGATTTCCAACAATTTCCCCCTTTTTGATAATGACAAACAACAGAAGATATGCATATTGAATTCCCCTTAAATAGATGCTATATCTCAACATACAATTTATGCACCCAATTCAATTCAATATAATTCCCCCTAAATTGAATATTCCCCCTCAATTAAAGCATGCATATCGCCCATATTCTTCCCCCTTTTGGCATTAGCAAAAAGAGTATACCAAAAGTTATTTAAACCATTGACAATACCAATCGTTTATAGACAAGATCATATAAAAAGTTAGTAAATGGCATACTAATAATAACGATCAATTTTCTCAACTATGCCAATTGTTATTTAAACTAAAAATATTCATCAAAACATGAATCAATCATTTATTATAAAACCAATTGATACTAATTGTTATTCAAAAATAAAACTTGTTAAAGCATGTATCAACCAAAACTGATATAGATTATTTGCACATATCAACTCATTGCGTTTTTATTCAAAATACGATAACTAACCGACGTTCCCCCTTAATGCATTAAGGTTTCGTGCTTGGTGCATCCACTACAATATTGTAGTCTTCAAGCACACCTGCAAAAAGAACCTAAAAATAGGTTTTTGGTACCCAACTTCTTTTGGGTCCTTGGGGGTTAGGATAATAACAATTATAATCAACACATAAATCTCTATGTTTAGCAAAACAAACGGGTGCAATGTGTCCTACCCGATTACAATAGTGACATATAACATTAGGATTATGCATATGTTTAGGTTGAGCCAAATGCGTTCTAGGTGATCTAATGTTGTTCCCCCTAGAAGCGTTGAATTTCCTAGAGTCATGTCTAGGTGGTCTAAAATTATTCATTCTAGACTCATTTATAAAATTCCTAGAATTGTGTCTAGGTGGTCTAAAACAATTAATCTTACACTCATTAGTGAGGTTCCTAGAATTCTTTCTAGATGGACCAACCTCATTACTTATATCCTTTTTATTCTCTTCAATTTTAGGACTATCAACACTACGTTTTTCTAGTGTGTTCCTAAGTTCTATGTTCTCTAATTTTAAAGAACTACAAGAGGAACAATTAGAACATTTATCAATAGAAGAGGCTTCATTCAATTCCTTGATTTTATTTTTGAAATCAACAATGTCATTTTCCAAAAATTTATTTTCTTTTTCTAAAACTTCAATTTTATTTTTAAGAACACCATTTTCATTAGTCAATTTGTCAAAATCTATTTCTTTCAAAGAAGAAGATTTTTCAAAATCTTTTTCTAGTAAAGAAAGTGTCTTCTGAAAATCCGTTTCTTGCAAAGAAAGTGTTTTCTGCAAAGAAAGTGTTTTCTTCAAATCTTTTATCATTTTGGAAGCATTAACAAATTCACCATACAATTCATCATAGGCATTTTGTAATTCTTCAAACGAGTGAGAGTTAGATGTACTTACCTCTTCTTCGTTTGCCACGAGACACAATGCGGTGGTTCCATTGCCTGAGCTGTCCGAATTCCGTGATACGTGCCTATGGTGTTTCTTCTTTTTCTTGTCCTTCTTCATAGACTTACAAAACTTTTCAATTATATCATTGGAAATATTATCATCATCCCTTTCCGAATCACTTACCTCTTCTCTTTTAGAGGATGAGGCTTTGAAGGCAAAATTCGAATTACTTCTAAGATAAGGATTAAGAATTGTGCTATCATAGGTTTCGAGGTTACCTCTTAGTCCATCAATTGTGATATCCGTGAATTCCATCGACTCTTGGATGGCATTGGCTTTGGAGCGTCATTCGGGAGTAAGACTCCGTAGGACTTTTCGAACAAGATCTTTGTTCGTGTAAACTTTCCCGAGAGCATGGAGATCTTTGACGATTCTTAAAAATCGTTCAAACATAACACCAATGGGTTCCTTCTCCATTTTAAAGATTTCATATTTATGTGCTAGAAAATCAATTTTGGCTTCTCGGACTAGAGGCGTACCTTCATAAATGATCTCGAGCTTATCCCACATCTCCTTGGCAGTTGTGCAGCAAGAGATTTTTCGATAAACATCTGGATTCACCACACAATATAATACATGGATGGCCCTTGCATTATTTTCAACTTTCTTGATATCCTCAGCATCATATTCATCTTCCTTCTTTGTTGGCATTGGTTCACCGTAATGATTTGCCACAAACAAAAACTGTTTGCTTTGAGGAAGATGCTCATCCGCTCTTTCCAATATGTATAGTTTGTTCCGTCAAATAGTGGAGGGCAAGTGGTGGACTGTCCTTCATCCATCGTTCCTGCGTTCAATATTCTCAATAGAAAAATATATATTGCTCTCAACCGGTTAAGGCTTTCAGAGAGTTAGGCTCTCATACCAATTGTTAGATAATACGCTTAACGCTAGAGGGGGGGGTGAATAGCGTTATAATAAAACACAGCGTAAACTTGCGGAATTTAAAAATTGCAGGAATGAAATAAGTGCGATAAGTAAATAATAAGGAACGAACGCACCGATGTATCCTGGTTCACCACAACCCGTGGCTAGTCCAGTCCCCGAGAGACACTATCGAGATTTCCACTATCTTCGTCAAGCTTACGGGTGCTTAACAAACCGTTACAGTTGCTCAAGGATACCACACCTTAAGACTTCACTTTCTTGAGGATACCTCACCCCAAGACTTCAACCACTAAGACTTTGGGTACTTAGCAAACCCGACAAATGAGAAGATATGTTCTTCTCAAACAACTCTCTTTTACAACAAATACTCTCTCAATAGAGTGGATAAAGAGATACACAATAAGCTCTATGAACAACACAAAGTTGTCTATCAAATGGCTCAACAAAAGCTCTAAAATGATGCTTGAAAATGATCAATATGTATAACAATGTATGGAGGAGTTGTGTGTATAAAATCAGCTCAAAAGACCTCTTTTTATAGGTGAAAAAGTGGTGCTGACCATTGCTTAATTGACAAATAAAATTCCTGATTCTGTGCTCAAACATTCGATTGTTTGGAGTAGATAATCGATTGTTTGACCAACGTTCAAAAGACAGATTCCTGATTTTAGGCTAAACAATCGATTGTATAGACTAAATAATCGATTGTTTTCAACGTTCAAAAATCAATTTAGGATTCTGTGGGAACGGTCAAAATATAATCGATTGAATAAAAACCATAACCGATTATTCTGATTATAATCGATTGTTCAAAACATATAATCGATTATTCAGCTGATTAAATTCAGTTTAAGTACTGTCTCAATACAATCGATTGTTAGAAGTATATAATCGATTGTTTGATATTTTGAAAAACTTCATATCACACTGTCTTAATACAATCGATTGCTAAAACTTGTATAATCGATTGTTTTGCTATATTGAAAAACACAATCGATTGTAAGGAGCATATAATCGATTGTTTAGGTCCAGATTTAAAAGACATGTTTAAAACCTCCAACATCATTTTGTTTTAACACAAAGATGCATGTTTATGATAAATAAGATTTAATAAAATATTTTATGCATGTTTATGATGACCTAATGTTGAGCCAAAGGATAAGATAACTTAAACGTTGTCCTTACATTGGTTCTACCAAACGACCTACGTTTTGGGTCTTCGGTCTTGAACTCTTTGGCTCGTTCATGCAATTCCGTCATCAGTATGCTTCTCGCCATTTGATTGATTGTCATATTATATCGTTGTTTGACACTTGACTTCATTGTTTGTCATTCATCAAAACCTATACCTGAAAATCATGCTCATACAACCAAAGCGCACATATCATAGATATAGATGGGGGATAGGTTGATTCGATCGTCATTGAGCTTGCTAGTGATCTAAGGAGAGCTATGCGTTGCTTTTCGGTATTTTGAGACGTCATGATTGGTTGGATATGGGCACATGTGGTGTGGTTCTATTGAGGATTCATACAAAAAGTCGAGTGGGAAGAGTAATTAAGTGTTGCTCGGTAAATGGAGTATTAGTTATGGCCTATCGAGTTGTGAGCCTTATGTTATTTGTTCACAGTAGATGTAATGAATTACTTTGTTTTCAGACATCAAAAATTGTGTGTGGCTGTTGATTTTGAGCATGGCGACTTGAGGTACTTCATGTGTAACAATGTTTGGATAGGATCGCGCATTGTAGCGAGGCTACGTGGAGTTATGACCTGTCAAGGTAGCTTCACGTGTTCTATTTCTATGATGTGAGATAGGGTCTCAGCCTTGTGTTGTAATGGTATTGATGAGCTTAAGGTACAGCTCTTTCGTTTGAGTCATTTTCATGATTTAAGTATGTTCAGACCGTCTCTTATTGGTGCGTGCATTATGCAAGTTGTGGTTTAGGCCGATGTTGAGGTGTCATATAACCAGAGTGGTGTGTTGGACCCGAAGTTATCGTTGGGGTCATTAATTAATACGAACGGATTTGGTTTCAGCTTGTTGGAAGGTTAATATCCAGGTTCGGCTCGGAAATCTGTTATGGTAGTAGTTAAAAGGGAAGTGATTTCATGAATGGTTGATTTGAGAAATTGTTACAATTTATTGCGTGTTTCATTTACCGTTGGCAGTATATGAAAGTGTTGGAATAAGACCTTGGTTGATAAGAGGATTTCCACCGTTAATTTGGGTGTTGTGGGCAAATGTTGTGAATAGAAGTTATCGTTTCGAGTGTTTGGGTTATGTAGTATATCATATGATTGCACCTGAGGTTGCAGGTATGGGTTATTACAGCAGGTTCGGGCTTATTTTGAGTATTAATGTGAGGTTCTGATGTTGTGCATGATTTTAGAAAGTGCAATGCGGTCCTACAGTTTATGGGTTAGATGGACAATAAAATTTCAGCTAAATTGTGTTATCGGACCTATGCGAGATAGGGTGATGAGGGATTACCCCGGGTATGTGCTTGGTAAGGTCATTCAGCTATTGGGTTACTTCTGGTACAACTCTGGGTACGCTCGAGGATGAGCGTTTGTTTAAGTTAATGAGGATGTAACGACCCGACTCCGCATCTTATGAGTTACCGCTTTGTTTTCCTCGTTTTATGTTTCTTCATATTTCGTTATCGGTATGTGGTGTGTTAGGGTTGATTTGGACTGGTTTTGATAGGAAATGAGAAACTTAGTCTCTTTAAGGAAAGCTTAAGTTGGAAAAGTCAACCGAAGGTTGACTATTGAGTTTGGGGCTCGAATGTGATTTTTGGTGATTCGGTTAGCTTTGGGGGATGAGGAGTGCGATCGGAATTTATTTTAGAGGTCCGGTATAGAATTATTGAATTGGCGAAGTTAGTATTTTGGCAAATTTCGGTGGCTAGGTGAGATTTTTATCCGATGGTTGGAATGGAATCCCGAGAGTTGCAGTAGCTCTGTTAGGTTATTTTGGATATGTGTGAAAAGTTTCAGGTCATTTGCAGGTGTTTTGGTCAAGTTTTTGATCGAATATGCAGTACGGAAGTTTTAAAGAAACTTCAGCTTTGATTTGATGAAATTTGAGGATTTTGATGTTAAAGATAGTATTTTGATGGTTCGAGCAAGTTTGAATAAGGTAATAGAACATGTCTGTGCTTTTGGTTGAGGTCCCGGAGGGCTCAGAGAGAGATCAGGTGTTTAAAAGAGAGTTTTGAAGTTTGTTTCAGGCCTGTATTTCTGTCATCTAGTATTTCCTCTTTTGCGGAAATGGACCGAAGAAGCGGTTTCGCAAAAGCGGTTTCGCGGAAGCGGGTAAGGGAGCGCAAAAGCAATTTTGGCATCGATTGAGAAGTTCCGCAGAAGCGGAACTTGGTCCGCATTAGTGGGTCCGCAGGAGCGGAAATCAACGCAGAAGAGGATATGGGCGACCCGCAGAAGCGGGATCCTTGTCGCATGAACGCTCGTGGGGGAGTTAAGTTAAAACCGCAGAAGTTGTGGCTTGGACGCTGAAACGGGAATCGAAGAAGCGGTACTAAAACCGCATGAGCGGAACCTGGGCTGGTCATAAAGGGTTTTATTGAAACATTTCATCAGCGAGGATTATATATTTTTCTCCATTTTTGAGCGAGCTTTGAGAGCTTTGAGGCGATTTTGACGAGGGATTCAAGGAGGAATGATTGGAGGTAAGATTCTTGAACCTAAAACTTATTTTTATTGAGAAATCTACTTAGAAATTCATGGAATTAAGCCTAAAATGGATGAATTAGGGCTTGGGATTTTGGGAATTTACATTGGGATTTGATAGGTTATTTGAGCTCGGATTTTGGAGTTCTTGGTATGTATGGACTCGTGGTGAGAAGAGGAATCCGGTAAGGCGTGTTTCATAATTTTTCAAGAAGCGGGCCTTGCTCGAATTTTTGCTAGTTTCGAGAATTCTTCTATTTCTTAGTTATTTTCGATTGGGTATTATTTTCTTGGCATATTATAGTGCATTTGCTCTGATTTTGGTTAGATTTGACGCGTGTGGAGGCCTGTTTGAGGTCAAAGGCCTCGCTGGCTAGAGATTTCGACGATTCGAGGTGAATAAAATTTGTAAATGATATCCTAAGGGTTTGAAACCCCGAATTTGCACATCATAGTGCTGTATTGAGGTGAGTTGCACGCCCGATAAGAGCGTGGGCTAGAGCACTCTTGGGGATTGTGATATTGGTCTGTCCCGATTGTTGACTTTACCGCATACTTAACTGAACTACTTGATATTATTATGATTTGGGCTGATTGCCATGTGTTGGGCTTCGTGCCGATTATTTGAATCCTTTAGGGATTGATATCACTGTTTTTACATTACTCTGCATATTTTTTATCTAGGTCCAAGGTTTAAAATACTGTTTTGCAAACTCAGCCATCTTTCTAAGATTTAAAACTTAAATGATATTTCACTGACGTTTTGAGTTGAGAACTGTTATTTTAATAGTGCCCAAGTGGATTATGTGATACTTTGTATTGTGCATGGATCGGGCTGCATGTCGCAGCGATGTGATATTGATATTACGCTTGGACTGTAGGAGCCCCTCCGGAGTCTAAGCCCCCATAGTGAGCGCGGATACCCAAATGGATCGGGCTGCACGCCGCAGCAGTGATGTGCATAGCATTGCATTCATGTATTGATTTATGTTTGTACTACATGGCATGACAATTCAGCACTCTCATATCATTGGTATCCATGCAATTTCTTGCATTGTTACCAGATATCTTGGTGTTACTTGTTAATGGAGTGGTGTGATCGAGGGGCTGACTCATGTGCGGACTTGCACTATTTGATTTTGCATTTATTTGCTTGACTGTTGGGAAAAAAGATATTTTTCGAAGAGGCTTTTAACTGAGCCCAGATATTTTCTAAAGAAATTTCCCCGGTTTTATTATTGTTTTCTCAAAGATTTGCACTGCCCTATACTGCATGATGGAGTGCTTTACGTGTTTTCTTACCGTTCAGTTATTATTTACTCTTATTACTCGCTGGTTGGAGTACTCACTTTACTCTCTGTACCTAGCGTACAGTTGCATGTATTGTTCATCCGGTAGCGGGTTATTAGCTGAAGAAGGTATTATTATTGTAGCTGGGCAAGGTGATCGCCGGCGTTTGTGGCATCGGATGTTGTCTTTATTGTATTGGTCATGTAGTCGTGTTCAGCTTTCTTTAGATGCTCATGACTTGTGACACCCCCGTCGGGTTGTGTTGGGTTGTAAATATTGGTTATTATTGTCTTTAAGCTGTATTTATCTATTCATTTATGTTTAATAATTATTAAAGAGACTGTTTGGGTTAGTTGGCTGGCATTGTCTTCACGAGAGGCGCCATCAGGATCGGATTTGGAAATTGGGTCGTGACACAATAACTACCATGAAGAATACTTAATTGCTTTATTACCAATTGACCTTCTACCATATATGTTTGTTGTCAAGTTCATTGTTTCTTGCATATATTACTGTCACCATATATATAATAGACTAAGTTAAAATTGATCTTCCATTACATATATGTTTATGTCTGTCATGCTATTGAAAACTTAGATCCGTTGAATAGCTTATGTAATAGTACACATATGGTATATAAACGTTTTGACAATAACATCATACATACTGAACTTATGATCCTGGTCAATGTGCGTCTAAGTATGTGTTTATTCCCAAATTCAATTTTCGTCTTTAGAAACTAAAGAATATCATTTTAAATTTGTGAGAAAATAATTTTCAGTATGTTTATGTTTTGTAGTTATAACAAATAAAAAACTGTATTTATCACAATATATTTTCTTACAGGAATAACTATATGTTGCATTTCAAGAGAGATTTTAATATTTATAACAAGAGTTCTGATTATGACAGATTAACCAAAGTATTAGAAGGAAACATTTAAAAAAAATACCGTTTATAAAGAAGTATTCGGTAATATGCCACCATGTTAGATACATTTAAACTACAATACATAATTATCTATTTAACATGATTAAAATTGACCATTTATTATTCTTTCACTTTGAATTCACGTATCATGCTAATGTATCAATATGTATCAAATGTTGTTTTACCAACCATAAATTTACAACAGCAATTACACGTTCGAATCGTAGAAATGAAGAAACTTAAATAAATCTTTCAAAAAATTGAATATAATATGAGTAACCAACTAATTAATGACATACAAGTCTAAAATAAATAAACAAACACCTACTAATCCACCATCGGTGATTTAGTCCTTTCTAACTAACCTAGAGAAATTTCCTAAAAAGAAACTCTATCCACATACAAAGGCTTTCACATACATCTGTTTTTTCAGCTTCTATATATTTGATTTACTTACAATTTAGCTGAACTAGAATTCCTATTATTTAAAGCTAGAGGCTTCGCCAGATACAAGTAAAATGAGGCCACTAATTTCGCTCTACTTCGTAGACAAGACTCGTTCCACACTTGAAAGTTTGCGTCATTCACATGACGGAGCAACCATTAGGATTTTCATCACTGAACATTTGTGGTGCGTTCAAGTACGTTGGTGGAGGAGGTGGTGGTACGTATTGTGGTTGGTGTGCATACTCTACCACATAGCTTGTATGAGCATAACGTGGATCGTACGTTGTCAAGCCATAATCTTGATTCATATGACTTTGGTCGTGCATAGGAATTGCATAATATGTATTTGAGTTGTAACCATAGTATTCCATTTTGTTGATCACTTCTGTCTTCTTCTCTTTCGACTCGCCGTCTTTTTTCTCGGTGTCGGTGCCGCCTTTTTCTTTCTTGTCTCCGCCGCCACTCTCTTTCTCCTTCTTGTCATTGCCACCCTCTTTGTCTTTCTTTTCACCACCTCCATTGTCTTTCTTTGGTGTAACAACTTCAACATTTTGCTTTAATTTATCTGTCAAGTAAGGAACTAGCTTCTTTATATCCACTATTCCCTTTATCGTGACCAAATCTTTTTCTGATTCTATTGTCACCTCTTGTACCCCTGTCCAAAAAAAAATGGTAAACAATAAGGCACGTAGTCAACCACTATTAACAGGGCGGATGTTAGCCTAGAGGCACGGATTCATCTGAACCTTAAATTTGTGGCGCGATAAGTAAATTATATATAAATTTTTTTTAAAAAAATTGCTTTAAATAATAAATATATATCCCATAATTTTAAATTATAGATTCATCTCTGCAACTATATGTAAATAACAATAATAATTATAATAACAATCGCACGAGAAGGGAATCATTTTTATATATTGAGATTCGAATATAAATATTTGGGAACTGAAAATATGGTTTGCTAGGTGTACCTAATTTTATGGAGAATATAATATTGTAACGTACTTAATTAACAAAAATATCCATAATAAGCTGATCAAAGCGATTCAGTGTATCTTACCTTTAATCTTTTTTATAATTCGTTTAGTTTTATGTGCACACCCGTCACAGTGCATCCGAATCTTCAACACCACAGTGCTTGCTTGAGGCTAAATAATCACACAAAAAATAATAAAAAGGAACAAATTAGTGATAATTCAATTAATCTAATCCAAGAATTTTCAGAACATTAATTACTTGAGGACTAATTTAGCAATGAAACTGAAGAGGTGTACGTTACACAAGGCTTTTTAGTTTTTACCTCTTTAGGTTTCTTCTCCTCGTCCTTCTTCTCCTCTTTCTTTTTCTCTGTTTTGTCATTAGACTTTTTATCTCCGCCGGCGCCGCTACTGCCGCCGTCATTTTTCGGCGGCGATGATATCAGCTCCACCTTCTTTTTGGTCTTGATCTCCACCCTTTCCCGGAGCCATGTGGGGTCCACGTTCCCTTTTACTGTCAATTTTCCATTTTCACAGTCCGATATCACGTCTTCCACACCTTCATTTGGATCAACACAAACTCATTTAGCCCAAAACTAAAACTCTACCTTATATTAGCGAATAAATCAATTTAAAAATTGTCGTGACTCAAAAGTGTCAATTTTGAAAAGTATATAGTATAATTTTGTTAAAATTTCGTAGGTACATATACAGTCAGATTTATCTGTAGTAACCGTATTTGTTCCAATATCTTTTTGAATACATTATGAAATATTATTATAGAAGACATATATTATGACGTAATATTTAAAAAAGATTTAATTTATATAGTGAATAATTGTTATAGGGATAAAATTATAGGGCGATGTATTACCGAAACCTAAGAATTTGGCGCGATGTATTACCGAAACCTAAGAATTTGGCTGTCGAATTCGGAACTAACAGTGATGGTTCCTTGAGAATTCCGAAAAGTATATTGTTCCGGCAAATTTAAGAAACCAGGTCTTCAACTTTATCCGAATAATAATAAATATAAATTTAAAAAATGAATTTAGTCAAAAGACACACACAATTTCCATGATTAGCGTTCATCAGTTCATTTTGGTTGTAAATCTTAGAATTTTGAAGCTTAAAGTCAAAGTCTTCATTTTGTGAAACCAAACACTAAACCAGACAAATTAACAAATATTCCTATGTAATTATCGACATTTTTCAAAAAATATTAATTAATTAATTACCTTCAGTGTGGCGAATGAAACGTCTGACTTTCTTGGCACAGCCTTCACAATGCAAATCGAGCTTTAACACTATGGTGGCAGTGCTATCGCCGTTCTTCTTTCCGCCTTCATTCTTCTTCTCTGCTCCTTTAACTTTGGTTTCTTCTTTTTTCTGAAACCCAAAAATTAGAAAAAAATTAAGAAAATTAAGTTTAAGTACTACTAGGAAAAAAGAAATTGGAAATAGGGGAAATGAAAGATGGAATTAATGAATTACCTGGCCCATTTAATATGTTTGAGAGGATAAATGAAATGAATTTAATTGGAATGGTTTGAAGTTTGAAGAGAGAAAAAGGAGATAAATGGAAGAATATATAGAGAATTGGTGTGTACGTGGTAGGAAACTGACTGTGACTGCCAGAGTGGATACAAAGAAGACGGTTTCGTTACTTCTGCTTTCGTAACAAACCAGCCAACTTTGACTTCTACCTTCTCTTCACCTTCCTCTTTTTCTATTCCTATCGGTAATATTCTACAGTTATTATTTAATTTGTTGGATAATCAAATCAATGTACGTCTTATAAATATATCATACTACAATTATTTAACACGTGTAATAAACATTATACGTGACACGAGAATATAAAAGTAAAAATAAGAACTCTACTACTACTCCCTCCGTTCCCTTTTACTTGTTGATTTTGGACTTTGCATTTCCCTTAGAAAATAATAAATAAAATGTATAATTTACCATAATATCCATATTAATTGATGTATAATTGTAATGAATTTGAAAAATAATTTAAAATGAGTTATTAATACTAAAAACAAAATAGAAAAAAAATATTTTTTTCTTGATATGCAACAAGTGACTAATTTTAAAAATAATTTTTAAAGAATACTTGACTACAAAAAATAAACGGATGGAGTAATAATATTGAGCTAAATTTGTATATCTATTTAAGGGCCATCTGCCTATGTCTTTTGTGTCTCTCTAAAATTGCAGTCATAGTAACATTTTGATTTACTTAATCATCAGGAACTTCTAAGCACACGAATTTTTGGCAAATAAAAATATAAAATAAAAGGCTTGTTATTCAACACGATAGCTTAATTTATAAATTCGTGTCAATCAAGATGTATGTGGATATATTCAAAACTTTAAGGAAGTTGATATGGAAAAATTCGAATTTCTCTGTAAAGAATTAAAATTTTGATATGACAGTGAATTACCGTCGAACTCGAAACTAGTCTAATGAAGTAGATAAGGGTTTGCAAATAAATGACGCAAATACTTGTTGAGTTCCACATCGATAATAAAGGGGATGCGTGATCTCTTTATATGGACTTGGACAATTCTTACTCCTTGAGCTAGTTTTTGAGGTTAAGTTAGGCCTAGAGTCCATTTAACAATACTAACGCATTGATTATTTCTAATACCAATGGAGTTTTTGCTTATTATATCAAAATGTAAATAACATGTTATTTATGTTTCTCGTTTTTTATCTTGATTAATTGAATTATTTCTTTATGAATTTTCTATATCAAACTCTTTATGTTCCAATGCACGAGTTCATATTCCAAAAATTCTTTTCCTTAGTATAGGAATGCATTGTCTTCTTCTAATAGTAATTAGACTGAACAATAGATGACTACTATAAATATTGACAGCCATTTCAAAAGGTATAGTGTAAATCCATTGGACTGAAAAATGAGAATCATACAGCTAAGCTTTAGAAGGCAAAGAAGGACCATATAGATGCCAAATTTCCAAGAGTCAAATCACAATTAATTAACTTGAAAGGAACGGAATGAATACATTTATAATATACACGTACATTGTACAATATGGATTTGTATGAGTGAGAGAGCGCCAGTGAAAATACAAGATTATTGTTTAGTTTGTATTTCATAATTAATGGTCATCAGCAGTGGAACTTTTGCTCCTTAATTAATTCTTTTTTATATGGGGTTCGATATTCGTATTATGGTCCGACTAAATTTGGATTTATGCAAAAAAGAATTTATAAGGGGAATAAACCGCGCGCAATCAAAGAATATTTTATACCCAAAACTCAAATATGAGGCTTCGAGTTAAAAGATAAAGAATACTTACCACTCTAACAAAATGCTTGTTGGTTCCTAAATTTATCTTTTTACCTTATTTAGTACTAGCTAGATTCCATGAATATAGTCGATTGATATGCCACGTGGCTCCACATCCTTTGGTTAATTATAGATAAAAGAATGACAGATTGTTAATGTTAGCGTCAGCAAAGACGTAAGGGACTAAAGTTAAGTAGCCTGGTTCAATGGCTGAGGGTAAAGTCATTGGCTACGATGATTAATTAAGAAAGGCAATGGCATAGTGAGGATTTTGGCTGCTCAAGAAATAATTAACCATGTTTTTTTTCACCACTATAGTGTTTCATGCAGTCATGTCGAATGCGTAACATCACCAAACTAGAAATGTTAAAGTGGCGGAAAAGGTCTAAATTTTCTGCTACATTTTATAAAATTGCTCAATTTTTTAATTTGCTCCGTATTATAACTTTTGATCTATATGTATCTTTGTCGTTAGCAAGTTGTATTTACTATTGCCATTAGTGTAACTCCAACGGAAAATGAGTGAATTCCACTTGTCCATGTTCTTTAAAGAAAAGGTTTAAACTTTTTCCTTAACTTTTGATTATGGTTAATATTACTATCGACTTTAAATTTTATTAGAAAAAATACGAAACATTTTCCTAAAATGGAGTAATTAGACCAAAAAGAAGGTAAAATTACTCAATTTCGAATAATATATGACCAAATTTAACCCTTCTCCCAATTTACAACCAATCTGTAGGTATGCAAGCAGTAAAACTTGCCAAGTGGAAACAAATCTTATATTAAGAAGCAAAAAAAATGTTGCATCATTTTCAGGTTCAGACTTTCAGATAAATCTTGAAACATTTATAATATATTCTAATTTATGTGATATTTTTATCCAAAAAGTAATGACTAGGGGTGTACATAGACCGGGTTGGTTCGGATTTTACAATTACCAAACCAAACCAATTGTGTCGGGTTATTAAATCTAAAGACCAAACCAAACCAATAAATTCGGGTTTTTCAATATCGGTTTTTCTCGGGTTTTTTCGGGTTTTCGGGTTTTCGGGTTTTTTCGAATTTTTTTCGTTAAAATCTTCGTAGAACAAAATATATAACGTATGCTCAAAATATTTCTTTAATCCTAGTAAGATACAACTATATAAAGTACTGTTCAAGAAAATAATACAAAATATGAGATATGTCATGACGCATGACATTATCCTAAAATATTCAACAATAAAATAATAAAATTATGTACTATAAATATTGCTAATTAAAAAGTCATAATAAAAATAAACATAATCTAAAAGCACTAATTCATGCTAAACGAGATAGACTAATGAGGGAGTATTAGTTATATGCCTAAAAGATAAAGAAAAATAAAAATATGTTATGTATTTTTATCTAAATTATTGCAAAAATAAAAAATAGACATTGAATACATTCCCGTTCGTAATACTGAATTGAATGTTTTTTGTTAGCATTAGTATTAATTGCTAGTATTATTTAATTTACTGATATTAATAAACATAAAACTTATTGGAGCATTCAAAAGTTCTAAATCAAACCTTGAAATAATACCTTAAAAGATAAAATTATGAAGTTTTTGAAGAAATATTTATAAATTACATTATAATAACTATATTTATATATGAAATATATCTAGAATTGCTATATATGTAATGTCAGGTTGCTTTGATTTCGGTTTGACTTTCTTTAGACCAAACCAAACCAATTATGATCGGGTTTTTTTTTCCAACACCAAACCAAGTCAAATCAAACCATAGTCGGGTTTTTTCCTCGGTTTGACTCGGATTATCGGGTTGGTGCGGTTTATCGGTTTTCTTTGTACACCCCTAGTAATGACATTAGTCATCTCTTTTGCCTCCCCGCCCCCAACCCCCCCCCCCCCCCACAACCCCTCAAAAAAAAAACCCCCTAGAGGGACTAGTCAAGTTGAAGTAGTAGTTGGAGAATGGGAGTTCGCAAGCAAGAATTGAAATAATATTAATTTGCTGTTGGAAGATGATGGCCAAAAGAGAATAGATAAGGACAGGAGAAAAGAAGTTTCCTCTCATTAAACATATGCGCTTTTCTTGAAGGAAAAAAAAAACACTAAAGAGAAGCTTCCTTGAACACGTTAGATCTGTACGGATCCGACATTGCATTCCCTACAAAGGAACACCAACGTTGTCTTTAACGATGTTATTTAGCTGTGAGATTGTACGATTTTACAAGTTGAGTTGTTTCCCTTTAATTTATTTGATTTTGCCTGATATTTATTCGATGAAATGGGCCTTCATGGAGGAAATAGGTTTTTATGGCTTTTTACAATGTTAAAATTAATAAAGTTGTTATAAAATATTGTAGGGTTTACTTCTTAGTGGCTAAGTTACCATCTTCCTATAAATAAAGGGGTTCTAATCCATTGTAAACCATCCCAAAGTATCAATAAGAATACTCCTCTCTCTACTTTTCTCTCTATTGTTCTTGTTCTTGTATTATTGTTCTTGTTCTTATATTATTTCATAACACGTTATCAGCACGAGACTCTACCGTCTCAAGAATCCTCTTGAGAAAATTAAGGTATTTCTCTTTTTCCGAATTTGGTTTTAATTATGTCTGATATTATGAAAAGAAAGTTCGTTGCCCTTGAAATTTCGGGCAAGAACTATATGACATGCGTGTTGGATGCTGAAATCCACTTAGATGCTATGGGTCTTGGAGACGCCATTAAAGACAGAGATAAAGCATCCACCCATGACTGTGCTAAGGCCTTGATTTTCTTGCGCCATCACCTTGATGAAGGTTTGAAAATTGAATATCTCACAGTCAAAGATCCACTCATCTTGTGGAAAGGCTTAAAGGAGAGATATGACAACCTGAAGTTGGTCACTCTGCCACAAGCACGATATGATTGGGCTCATCTGAGGCTCCAAGACTTTAAGTCTGTTTCTGAATATAATTCTGCAACGTTCAGAATTACTTCTAAATTGAAACTCTGTGGAGATAATATCTCTGATTATGATATGCTTGAAAAAACGTTTACAACGTTTCATGCCTCCAATATGGTACTGCAACAACAGTACAGAGAGAAAGGTTTCAAAAAGTACTCTGAACTGATTTCTCTTCTCCTTGTGGCTGAGCGAAATAATGACCTGCTCATGAGAAATCACGAAAATCGACCCACTGGGTCTACACCATTGCCTGAAGCAGATAAGGTGTATTCTCATTATGCCAAGCATGGAAAAGGCTATGGCTTTAATCATGGTCGTGGTCGTAATCGGGGTCATGACCGTGGACGTAGACAAGGAAGAAATTTCCCTGATGTCCGTCACCCCCCAAAGAGATATAACCACCAAAAGCAGAAACGGGATTATGAGGATCCAAAGGCAAATAGTTCAGAAACTATATGTTATCGTTGCGGTGGAAAAGGGCACTGGTCAAAAGCTTGCCGTGTACCAAGACATTTGGTTGATCTTTATCAAGCATCTCTAAAGAATAAAGGCCCTGAAACAAATTTTGTCTCTGACGACAATTTTGACATCACCCACCTGGATGTGGCAGATTTCTTTGAGCAACCCGAGGGGAAAACAAACCACTTAATCGGTGACGGATCTGTGATGAAGGAAGATGGAATTGTTTTACTTTCCAGTAGAGTTAATCGATTAACCTAACAGTTAGTCGATTATCTAATATTTCGCATTAAAACTGGACTTTTCCGCAAGCTAAGTTAAGTCGACTATCTGATTTAGTTAGTCGACTAACCTGATGACTGTTTACTAAGTTAGTCGACTATCAACTTAGTTAGTCGACTAACTAATATTTCGCATTAAAACTGGACTTTTCTGCAAGGCAAGATAGTCGACTATCTGATTTAGTTAGTCGACTAACCTAATGACTGTTTCCCAAGATAGTCGACTATCAACTAAGTTAATCGACTAACCTCAGCAGATTTTGAAAATATTATTTAAATGTGAGACAAACGGATTGAATTTGTTTATTCTCATGTTCGTGTATTTCTTTTGTATGTCAAACCATGGGAAAGGAAATATGGATATCTCACAAAGCAAGCTTGGATCAACGTCCAACTATAAAAATATTTGTTTAGTTGATTCATGTACTACACATACGATATTCAAAGAAAAGAAATATTTCTCTCAACTAAGTATGTGTAAGGCAGATGTTACTACAATCTCTGGTAGTAGTAAATTGATTGAAGGCTCCGGAAGAGCAACTATAACTCTGCCTAGAGGAATAATGTTTACCATAGAGAATGCAATGTTCTCCTCTAGTCTAAGAGAAACTTGTTGAGTTTTAAAAATATACGCCGGAATGGCTATCATATTGAGACAATAGATGAGAATAATCTTGAATATCTCATCATTACAAAGAATGTCTCTGGCCAAAAGAGGGTTATTGAGAAATTCCCGTCTTTATCTTGTGGCCTGTATTGGACAAAAATTAGCGCAATTGAGGCACATTCAACAGTAAACCAAAAGGTTACTGATTCCAATACTTTTGTACTTTGGCATGATCGATTGTGACACCCTGGATCAATCATGATGAGACGGATTATAGAAAATTCATATGGGCATCAGTTAAAAAATTTCAAGATTCATTTAAATAATGAATTTTCTTGCACTTCTTGTTATCAAGGCAAGTTAATTATTAGACCATCACCAACAAAGGTTGGGACCGAGTCACCTACGTTTTTGGAACGTATACAAGGGGACATTTGTGGACCTATTCACCCACCTAGTGGGTCCTTTAGATATTTTATGGTCTTAATAGACGCATCCTGTAGATGGTCTCATGTGTGCCTGTTGTCATCACGCAACCTTGCGTTTGCAAAACTAATGGCACAAATAATTTGACTACGAGCACAATTTCCTAATAATCCAATCAAGTCTATTAGACTGGATAATGTTGCTGAGTTTTCATCCCAAGCATTTAATGATTATTGCTTATCAATTGGGATAAAAGTGGAACATTCTAGCTCATGTTCACACTCAAAACGGTCTTGCAGAATCTTTAATTAAACCCATGCAGTTGATTGCAAGAGCATTACTCATGAAAACGAGGCTGCCCACTTCGGTATTGGGTCACGCCATTTTGCATGCAGCAATGCTAATTCGTCTCAGACCGACGAATTATCACAAATATTCCCCGTTGCAATTGGTTTTGGGTCATGACCCAATATATCCCATTTAAGAATTTTTGGATGCGCAGTATATGTGCCTATAGCACCGCCATACCGCACCAAAATGGGTCCGCAAAGAAGGTTAGGAATATATGTTGGGTTTGAATCGCCCTCCATTTTTCGCTACCTCGAAACATTGACAGGGGATTTGTTCACTGCACGATTTGCAGACTGTCAATTTGATGAGACACTTTTCCCAAAATTAGGGGGAGAAGTTGGTGAAACCAAACGGGAAATTTGTGGAAAATGCATCATTATCTCATCTTGATCCACATACCTCTATTTGTGAAAAAGAGGTGCAAAAGATTATCCATTTGCAAAGAATAGCAAATCAAATACCTGACGCATTTACGGACATGAAAAGGATAACAAAATCCCACATCCCCGCAGAGAATGTTCCAATCCGTATTGATGTCCCTGTTTGACAATCATCTAGTGTCATATCCAATGATTCGAATGCACGCTTGAAGCGTGGCAGGCCATTAGGTTCCAAAGATCGAAATCCTAGAAAGAGGAAAGCAAACGATCAAAATGACACTACGAAAGAATCTCATGAGGAAATTCATGATTTAATAAATTCTGAGATTCATGAAGAATCCATTGAGCCCGAGACTCAAGAAAATAAGGAACTATCAATAAATCCAATCGATATTGAGGCAAATTTTAATCGAGTGGATATAGTGGTGAATTATGTCTTTGCTTTTAATGTCGCATCTAGCATTATGATTGAAAGTGAGGATCTTGAACCTCAATCTGTTGGAGAATGTCGAAAAAGACATGATTGGCCAAAATGGCAAGAAGCAATCCAATCAGAATTGAATTCACTGGCAGAACGTGAAGTTTTTGGCCCTATAGTTGAAACACCTAATGGTGTTAAGCCTGTTGGCTATAAATGGGTCTTTATACGCAAGAGAAATGAGAAAAACGAGGTACAAAGATATAAGGCACCCCTTGTTGCACAAGGATTTTCTCAAAGGCCTGGTGTCGATTATGAATAGACATATTCGCCTGTAATGGATGCCATAACTTTTCGTTATCTCATTAGTTTTGCTGTCCTTGAAAAGCTTGACATGCATTTAATGGATGTGGTTACTGCCTATCTTTATGGCTCACTGGATAATGAGATATACATGAAAATTCCCGATGGACTCAAAATGCCAAACGCTCATAATTCAAAGTCCCGGGAAATGTTTTCAATCAAATTGCAAAGATCCTTGTATGGTCTAAAGCAATCAGGACGAATGTGGTATAATCGTCTTAGTGAGTATTTATTAAAAGAAGGCTATATAAATGATGCCATTTGCCCGTGTGTTTTTATAAAGAAAACAACATCGGAATTTGTTGTACTTGCCGTATATGTCGATGACATAAACCTTATTGGAACCCCCATAGAACTCCAAAAGGCAATTGATTATCTAAAGAATGAATTCGAGATGAAAAATCTCGGAAAGACAAAATTATGTCTTGGTTTGCAAATTGAATATTTGGCAAACGGAATTTTTGTTCATCAATCTACCTATATAGAAAAGGTACTGAAACGGTTTTACATGGATGGAGCATATCCTTTAAGTACTCCGATGGTTGTTCGATCACTTGATGTGAATAAAGATCCATTCCGACCGCAAGAAAGGAATGAAGAGCTACTTGGTCCTGAAGTACCATATCTTAGTGCAATTGGCGCACTAATGTATCTTGCAAATACTACAAGGCCTGACATAACCTTTTCAGTTAATGTCTTAGCAAGGTATAGCTCGGCTCCCACAAGGAGACATTGGAATGGGATCAAACATATATTGCGGTACCTAAAAGGGACTACCGATATGGGCTTATTTTATAGCAATAATTGCAGTCCTGATCTTGTTGGTTATGCTATGCTGGATATTTATCCGACCCACACAAGGCTCGATCTCAAACGGGTTATGTGTTTACCTGTGGAGGCACCGCCATATCTTGGCGATCGACTAAGCAATCAATTGTGGCTACTTCATCTAATCGTGCCGAGATAATCGCTATTCGTGAAGCAAGTCGGGAGTGTGTGTGGTTGAGGTCTATAATACATCATATTCAAGACAAATGTGGTTTGAAGTGTAAAAAACTACCCACGACTTTGTATGAAGACAATGCAACATGTATAGCTCAATTGAAGGGAGGATTCATAAAAGGAGATAGAACAAAACATATTTCACCAAAGTTATTTTCACACATGATCTTCAAAAGAATGGTGATATCAATGTGCAGCAGATTCGTTCAAGCAATAATATGGCTGATTTGTTCACAAAATCTCTACCAACGTCAACCTTCAAGAAGCTGGTTCACAAGATCGGAATGCGAAGACTCAAGGATATGAACTGATGCTCTTTTCAGGGGGAGTTAATGCGCGTTGCACTCTTTTCCCCTTACAAGGTTTTGTCCAATGGGTTTTCCTTGCAAGGTTTTTAACGAGGCAACCAATAGGCGCATATTCAAATGTGTACTCTTTTTCCTTTTCTTTAATTTTTTTCCCATTGGGTTTTGTTTTAGTTAAGGTATTAACGAGGCACATTACTGAATAGACATTCAAGGGGGAGTGTTATAAAATATTCTATTTTAGGTGAATGTCCATATTTAGAGAGATTCTAGGGTTTACTTCTTGGTGGCTAAGTCACCACCTCCCTATAAATAAAGGGGTTCTATTCCATTGTAAACCATCCCAAAATATCAATAAGAATACTTCTCTCTCTACTTTTCTCTCTATTGTTCTTGTTCTTGTATTATTGTTCTTGTTCTTATATTATTTCATAACAAAAGTGTCTAATTTAGATCTTTTATATGCAAAAGATAGGTCTATCATGTTAAAAACAATCTCTCATGTATTAAAAAAAAAAGAGATGAGGTTTAAAAACTAAAAATAAGTTTATAATAGGTGACAAAACCATTTGACCGGCCTTCATGGTCATTTACAATGTTGAAATTAAGAAAATATTCTTTTAAGATCTCTTTTGTATAATAAAAGATATATTATATATGTGTAAAAATAAATCTTTCATGTATAAAAGAAGAGATAATTTCATAAGGAAAAATGACATTGTATACCCGCTGTAAAAATAATAGCCGAAAAAATATATAAAAGTTGTATATACACACACACACACGCACGCACGCACGCACACACACATCTTGTATGTTATATACAAAATTTTATACACTTTTTCGGTTACCATATATAGTAAGTTTCTAGCGCGGAATAAAAGTAGCAATACCCCTAAAATTAAGAAAAAGTTTGTAAAGACCCACAAAATCATTTTACCATTTACTCCACATTCGCGTCATGTATACACCATTAAGGGAAGCATCCTTTACCTGTTTACCAAGATATTTTCATCCGCAAAACTCAAACTCGGAATCATAGAGAATATCCTTTCATCCACAAGGCTTGATGGCCATTGTGCTCTACATTGGCAAAACTACATGATAATATGTTTCAGGTGATAATTTCTTGTTACAAAACAATAAAAGAAGAAGAGTATTATAGAAAAAAGTAGAAAGATAATTCTTATTGATTTGGGACAAATTATAATGGAATAGAACTCCTCTACTTATAGGAGAAAAGTGACTGATTCACAAAGTAACAAGCCTTAGAATCTGACATTTACATTAAATACAATTCTATTTATAACACTCTCTCATCCCCCTCCTCCTGAATGTCTATTCAATAGATAATGTGCCTCATTAAAAACTTAACAAAAAAAAATCCAAAAAAAAAATCTAATGAAGGAAAAAAAGTACACATATCTAACAATATGACTTTTGATTGCCTCATTAAAAATATTGCAAGAAAATTTCGGTGGGACAAAATCTTTTATGAAAAAGGAGTACAATGTATATTAACTTCCCTGATGAGAATATCAATTCAGATATTTGAGTCTTGCATTTTAATCTTATGCACCATCTCCAAAAATTATTGGTATAGATTTGATAAATAAATCAGCCATATTAACTGGAATGAATTTATTTCACCTTGAAATCATCATTCTTGATAATGATGTATTGTCTTCATATGATCTTGTTGGAATCGTCATTTCAATATCTTCATATAGGGGTAAAGACTCTTACTATCATATTACCATGCTTATAATTATATCAAGATATATGTGTGCACATATTTCACTTCGGGTGTGATAGTTCAGGACCAAACAATTCTCCAAGAATTGTAATGCTATCAACATGTAAAATCATTCATCAATTTTCATATAAGTATCGTCAAATAACCCATATAAATGGACTTTAGATGCATATCAAGTATTTATGTCATGCTAGACATATAAGATACAAGAAGGTGATTGCACACACAACTAATTTTGTACTTTCAAGTGTTTTAATTGCAAGTCAAAAACCACATGTCTTTCATATAAAATCAATTTTACTTGAATTGTTTTCCAAGACTTAAGATCCTTATATATATATATATATATATATATATATATATATATATAGGGTTATGATAGATTTCATCAACAAATATTTTATATCGGTTCCAACCTCCTTATTTTTCATATTGACATAACATAGAGATCTTTTTATTTGTTTATTTAGGTACTTGAATCTCTCCTGAGATTTTATAAGATGTTATATCATGTGATCTTCTAGATCACTTTCCTTCTTATTATGATCATTTTGATCGTTTGCTCATCTTCTTTATCAAGAATTTTATTTGAAATTGATTTGTCTATATGCATTAAGCATAGCATAGACTTTGTCCTTCTAGGACTTATTCTAATATGAGCATTTGCAGTAAGAATATAGTTACTTTCTTTGGGTCAGCAAATGCGTCTGACATATTTTGCAATATATTGCAGATGATTAACCCTTTATGAACTTCGAGTTCATATTATCTTCTTTGAGGATCTTGATGTATAAATGATAATTCATTCAACGCAACATTTTCTCAACTTTTATCCTGTCTCTCCTCATGTTAGAAAACTAACTTGCCTCCTCAACTTTGGAAACCCACCTTTGTATGTTATGATATCAATCAAAATATACACCAGACATCAATAATAATAAGATGTAATTATTCGGTTCCTGACCCTGAACCACTTGTGAGGGCATAATGTAATATACTTTGTTATATTATATCAAACTTATATAGATAACTTTGTTCTCATAAGCAATAGTTTAGCTATTAAGTGGAGGTACTCAATAAATTATTTTGCCAAACTAACTGTGATGTAAACCAACTTATCAAGATGAACTGTCTTGAATAAATAATATGGAATATGCTCTAAATTAAATTATTGAGTAAGAAACCTAACATTCAAGTTGCGAGTTAATAATAAATGCACGTGTAACCATCTCATAGATGTATATTTATAAGGTTTACTTGGCATGTGAATGAGCCCGTGTTCACCTTTGATATTTCCAGCATTTATGGAATACAATCGCAATTTTAGTTGGTCTATTACTTAATAAGAACAAGCAACATAAGAGAATCCGTATAGAACTTTCTAGTTCTTTACTATTTATCCATGTGAATTTTTTTTTTTTTACACATCATACTTAAATTAATATGGTTAAACCAACTATGCCGACTGGATATATTATCAATATTGATAAACATTAGGTTTACATCATGATATGTGCAATGATATGGCATTCTTTAGGTTTTATGATATGGGTTTTTATGTCGATAAATTTCTACTTTATTGTGGCATTCTTTTGTTTGTGAAGTACAAATTATAAACCAAAGCGGGTAATGTTTCACATACATATCAGTGCGCTACAATTTGTAGTAATAAAAAATATCAAATCTTTCATTTATTTATAGTCTAAATATAACAAATCGTTTTCGCGAATACTTTAGAAACTCAATAAGTTGCTTTGAGACTTACTAAGGCACCAAACCTTTTTAATAATCAATTTTATTTTTCCAAAGCAGTATAATTGTCTCTTCTAGAGCTTTCAATTAATTTTGTATTACCACATATTCATCAACATTCATATGGTGAATATCTCTTTCAAGAAAAAAAATATCATATGGCTATGACCGAAAGTATTATAAGCAAGATATGTTGCTCCAATTACTTTTGCCCTGTTATAATCAAATGTGATGACCCAAAAGGTCATCTTCTAATTTAGAACTCGATTCCATATTTTGTGGCCTTAAAAACCTCATTTATCTCTTCTCGATTTGCGTCGCAGTTCGAACATATATCAGGAAAGCTTTTATGTGAAAATTGGAGAAAATAATAAATATTGACTTAAAAGGTGATTTTTGTCGACTTCAGTCAGTGTTTTAGGGTAAATGGACATGGACCCATATTTAGACAGTTCCGACGGATCCGTAGGAAAATATGGAACTTGTGCGTATGCCCCGAATCGAATTCCGAGGCCCCTAGCCCAAGAAATAAATGTTTGAAGAAAATTAAAAAGGCTGAAAATGTAATAATTCAAAGAATTTGATTTTGTCTATATCGGGCCCGTCATTTGATTTCAGCGCCTAGTAAAGGTCCATTTTAATATTAATACCTTATATCTGCAATTCAGTGAGAATCGGGACAGATTTGACGTGGTTTGGACCTTTGGTTGAAAAGTTAGAAGTTTTAAAACTCTCTTAACTATTCCATGTAATTTGGTGTTAAATTCCCAGTTCTAGATTTTATTTTGGCGATTTGATCGCCCGAAAAAGTTCATATGTTGTGTTAAGACTTGTGTGCATGATTGGTTTGGAGCCCCGAGGGCTAAGGTGAGTTTTGGATAGGTTACAAGATTTCTAGACTTAAAAGAATCTGGTGTTGGATAGTTGTAGAGTTGCAGGTCTCGGATCATGGAAGTCCAGCCGCAGTAGGAAATTCATGGAACGCCCCGCTATGGGAACTTCACAGATCACGATGGAGGTTTTGTGGCCGCGCTTGGGATTTTGCGGGTTGCGTAGTGAGGATCAGAGGGTGCTATATAAGCCGGACTTTTTATTCTTCAATTTTTCAAACCCTAAAACATAAGAGGCGGTTTTCCAAACACTTATTCTTCCCCAAATCATAAGTAAGTGATTCTTAACTCATTTCTTTTACTATTTTATTTCTTTTTATAAGATTTCATCCTAGAATTTAGGTTTTTCATTGTGGAATAGGAATTTCAAATTTGGACCTCAAATTGAAGTCCTCCAAAACCAATTGTATATTCAGGATCAGGGTTAATAGGTAATCGAGTTTTGGTCCAAATTTTGGGTATGGACAAAGCCTACCCGGGTGTTGACTTTTGGTGACCTTTTTTAAAATAGCCTAAATTTAATTCCTTGCTATTGTGGGTAGTTCCTAAGACTTAAATTGAATTTTCTTGGTTGTTAATTTGCTAGATTCAATTGGTTCGGAGGCTTGTCCGAAAGGAAAGGCTGTGATTGAGCTTTGAGAGGCATGCACAGGCGAGGTATGTGTTGGGTCTAACCCTGACTTGAAGGATTGTGTATTATTTGCCTATTCGCTTTGTGTTTTGATGTTGAGTACAACGTATAGGTAAGGTGACGAGTATATATGCATTATTGTCGGGTCATAACATGCGAGTTAGTCTTATTCTTGTAACTATTGTACTCTTTGACCATATATTTCATGATTAGACTTTTTATTCCATATGTTGAGTAACCTTTATCATGTTTTACAAAAGTCAATATTGATTGAGTATTGACTCAGAATTGAGGCTAATATTGTGGAATTAAGTGATTGAAGCATGACTTTCTTGATATTTCTATCTCCCTATTGTTATTGCTCATTGTTTTGGAGAGGGAGAGTGTAAAATCACGAAGGGTGATGTCGTGCACTATTTTTGTGAGTGTGTGATAAAGCACAAAGGTGATGTCGTGTCATATTGTGTGAGTGATAATGCGCGAAGGGTGATGTTATGCCATGTTATTAGAGAGTTAATGCACGAAGGGGATTTCGTGCTATTGCTATTGTTTCTTAGGGTGAGAGTGAGAGTAAAAGCAGGAAGAGTGATGTCATGCACTTTTTTTGTGATGTTATTGCTCATGTTGGTGCAAAGCATGTTATTTACTGCGTTCTTTACTGTTACTATTTTAAGGATCTTATATTTCCCTCGGCATGTTTTCCCCCTTCCCGTTATAATCTACTTAGTGTTCATTTGTTGTTATTTTCTCGTATGGTATTTAACTTAACAAGTTTATGTTATTGTTGTGTCCTAGCCTCGTCACTACGTCGCCGAGGTTAGGCTCGACACTTACCACTACATGGGGTCAGTTGTACTGATACTGCACTCTGCACTTATAAACTCGAGGGAGGATATGTGATTTTATCAGAATCTGAGGCATGGGCCCTGGGCCAGGTTTGACCAATTTAGGATTTGTGATATAATTTGATTATTTTCACGTGGGCTTTAATCCCTTAGCATATATAAATTATTTTAATTAAAAAAACTTATGAATACATTCTTGGCATATAGCAAGATAGTGAATACAATAAAATACTTAAAGTATATCGGGATACATTGAAATACAATAAAAAAACAATGAATACAATGAACTAAATGGAAATAGAGCGAGACGTGTTGATCATAGTGGAGGTGCTGCCTTCAGTCCTATAGGAGACATAAGGTAGATCTGCCGGCGTTCGTAGACCCTGGAGTCCCCTTCCAGTTATTCCAATTTATTGTTTTTACTTTAATTCAAAGACATTAGTATATCCTTTCAGCTAGTAGTTGTAGTGACTTTTAGAGTTTCGTGAATTGTGACACCAGTTTCCGGGTATTCATGTACAAGTATTTGGGTGTTTATGAACTTCCGAACTTAATTAAATTGTGATGTTTTAAATTAATGTCATCTAGTGAATTTATTAATGGGTTAGCGTACTTAATTTATGTATCTTGGCTTTTCTAGCAACTGAAAGGTTAGGTGCCATCACGATCCTGACGGTGGAACATTTGGGTCGTGACAAGTTGGTATCAGAGCATTAGGTTACTTAGGTCCCACAATTTACGAACACGCTTAGTAGAGTCTAAGAAATCGGTACGGAGAGGTCTGTGCTTATCCCCTAGAGGCTACAGAGTTTTAGGAAAGAAATTCACTTCTATTCTTCTCTGTCATTCGATTTTATCTCTCAATGCGAATTGAACGCTCTACTCTTGTTCTTTCACAGATGGAGAGAACATGTACCTCTTCATCGGCTGATCAGAAGCCCGTATAGTGGGCTTTATGGAGACTGTAGCTCAGACCGGCATATTCCCTGTAGCACCAATTGTCTCTCAGGTTGGGGAACGAGCACAGACTCTCGCTACCCATACTCTGGAGTAGATAGATCCTTAGTTTCAAACTCCGGCAGCTTAGCCAGTTCGAGTAGTTCAGCCCGCTGTTGTGGCGCAGGCCGCTGGTGGATCAATCATTTCTTTTGAGGCTTTGTTGAGGTTTGACAAGTTCACCAAGCTTTTCCCAATTCATTACAACGGAGCAACTTCTGTGGACCCACATGATTATCTTGATCGCTACCACGAGGTGTTACGGAACATGGGGATAGTGGAGACCAATGGGGTCAACATTGCTATATTCCAGATGATAGGGTCCGCCAAGATATGGTGGAATAATTTTGTGTTGACTAGACCAGATGGGTCGTCTGCCTTGAATTGGACCTAGTTCTCTCAGCTATTTCTCAAGAAGTTCCTTCCTATTACTCAAAGAGAGGACTATCGCATGTGGTTCAAGCATCTTGAGCAGGGTTCTATGACTGTCACTCAGTACAAGACTAAGTTTGTTGATTTGTCCTATCATGCTCTTCTTATACATCTTATAGAGAGAGAGAGAGAGAGAGAGAGAGAGAGAGGGTGAGGAGGTTTATTGAGGGACTTGCTCACCCTATCAAGTTGCATATGGCTAAGGAGACTAGGAGTGGGATTTCTTTCCGGGATGCAGCCAATGTGGCCAGACGAGTTGAGATGGTTTTAGCTCAGGGGAGTGTTTATGGGTTTGACAAGAGGCCTCGTTATTCTGGTGGGTTTAGTGGTGCCTCATCTTGGATGAAGGGGTTCTTTTGGTAGAGGCCACCCTCCCAGGCTGTTTCATTCAGCACTCTAGACATCCCATGGTGCTCCAGGTGACTGTGGCCCTCATATGTAGTATTTCGATAAGCCAGCCTACAGTACACCACCGGCTCCTATTAGTACGCCTCTACTCGAGAGTTTTCAGGGTGGTTATTCAGGCCGACAAGGTTAGTTTTATGATCAGCATTCGAGGTCTTGTTATACTTATGATGATCTAAGGCATATTGCTAGATTTTTCCCTCGAGAATTGAGCTGGTCTCGGCATCAGGGTTCTTGTGTCGTGGTCTCGGCACCAGGCGTTCTACCGTTCGCTTAGCCAGCTAGAGGTAGGGGTCAGGAAGCTATAGGTAGAGGTCGAGGCATTAGAGGAGGAGGTCAGAATGCTAGAGGTGGTAGCCAGACAGGTTCCATCATCGAGAGGCAGTTTAGAGTAGTGGGACCCAACCCAGATATTATGCTTTTCCAGCCAGTCCTGAGGCCGAGTCATCCAACACTATTATCACAGGTACGATTTTAGTTTGCATTAGGGATGCCTTAGTATTATTTGACTGGAGATCTACTTATTTAGTGTATCATCTTACTTTGCTTCATATTTAGTTGTGCCTCGTGAATTTTGAGTGCTCCCGTTAATGTGTCCACACATGTGGGAGATTCTATCATTGTAGATCGTGTTTATCATTCGTGTGTGGTTTTCATTGGAGGTCTCATGACTTGCATAGATCTTCTACTTCTTGATATGGTCGATTTTGATGTCATTTGGTTATGGTTTGGTTGTCACCTTATCATGTTATATTGGACTGTCACACCAAGACAGTGACCTTAACCTTGCCGGGTTTGCCTCGACTAGAGTGGAGAGGGACTACTGGCCATTCTTCCAGTATGGTTATATCTTATATGAAGGCTCGACGTATGGTCGAGAAGGGGTGTTTGGCTTATTTGGCTTATGTTCGTGATTCTAGCATAGAGGTTCCTTCCATGCATTCCGTACCAGTTATTCATGAGTTTCTAGAGGTATTTCCAGCAGACTTGTTGGGGATGTCACCCGACAGGGATATTAACGTTTGCATTTATTTGGCTCCGGACACTCAGCCCATTTCCATTCTGCCATACCGTGTGGCCCTGCTAGAATTGAAATTAATGAAGGAGCAGTTGCAAGATTTGCTTGATAAAGACTTATTTAACCTAGTGTCTTGACCTAAGGTGTGCCAGTGTTATTTTTAACGAAAGAAGGATAGATCGATTAGGATATGTATAGATTACCGGTATTGCGCCCCCTTTTTCTTCCGAAATCGGGTTTATAATATTTGGGAGGACAACTCATTCCTTTTGGGAATTGAGTTTGCATTTGAAGAATCGCCACCTAATGATTAGGTACATTAGGACACCAAAAGAATTTTGATTTTAACAACCAAAGATTGGGTAAGAGCTTAAAATTATTCCAAGATGAAGATGTTAGGCACCCCTAAGAATCCACTAGTTGCGTTCCCGGCCAGAATATTATTGTGAATTTAGGCGCAAATAATATATAGACAATTAAATCTTCACATATAGGGGATTTTCACATAACGGTTTACAAATAATTGAAGTTGGAAAGAGCAATTAGAAAAAAAAGCTGATTTTTAAAAGAAAGAGCAGAAATTGCTAAAAGGAGTAAAGAATAAAGGGGGGGGGGGGGTCCTAGGTTTAATAAAAATATGGATCACCACACACAATGTCTAGTACTCACTCATCAATGAGGGGCTACACGTGACATTATCGCGTGGTCATCATATTCATATCTACCTTTCCCACCACGTTAAGGTATTTAATGCATGAATTGGTCTCGATTGCTTATTGCATGCTATTACCCGTCCCAATCCTATCAGTCCCGGAGGCACCTAGGACTACTTACGCTAAAAGGGGATGGATATTGGGCTTATTTGGTGTTTCAAATGTAAAAATCTAAGGTGACATACAAAAATACATATTGCACATTTTAAGGGGAAACATCTTTGAACAAAAACACATAATTAGCATGACTTTCATATACTGTTTAGGTCTGATTTAAAGGCGAAGGAGATTAAAAATTGAGGCAGACTAGTTTATTTCATAACTCAGACAAGAAGTCCGAATCAGACCTACCTGTTGGTTGTAATAACTAACAAAAACAGATTCAGTTTATAATTTTTACCCTAAGGCTTTCCTAAGTGTTGGACAAGGATCCTATAGGCATAATATGTATTGGATTCAGAAAGTAATGAAATAGTAAGGCCTGAAATAAACTGTTTGAATGCATACTTGTTAAACATGCTAAGTGAGGGAATCAGATTATAAAAGAGAGGCCAGATTTAACGAATTAATTACAAGTTCTACAGCTGATAGTAACCAATATTACTGTCATTTTGATCTATACATGAGTGAAGATGATCAGATTCGATTAGTAATTCTTATAGGCAGGCTTTTTATGCGTTGCCAATTTTAAACCTTTATAGACATGGAATAAAAATGTTGAAGGCTTATAGACATAGTACCTAAATGCATAAGACTTTTTTTTAACCTGTAAAAATGATATCTAGATGCAACATTTGTTTAACACCTATGAACATGGTATCTAGATGTAATTGAATATGCATAATTGAGAATGGACCCATAGACATGATTTCTATATACATTTGAATATGCATAATTCAGAATACCTATAACCATGGTTTTTATATGAAAGTTGGATATGCAAAATTCAGAATGACTTATAGGCATGATTTCTATATGCATTTGAATATACATAATTCAAAATACCTATAGACATGGTTTATACCCTTTTCATACATAGTTACCCACTCTTTTTCACTAACCATCCCCAAGCATTTATTACAAAATATTACAGCCCTAGGATAAATAAAATAACATCAAAAACTATAAAGATACAACCAGAGGAAGCATGATTCTTGACTTCCTCTCTGAGTTATGAGATAGACCATCTCAAAGAGACCATGATCCAAAGCCTTTCTCCCATGTGAGTGCGTCAAAGTTCCCTCAGAGCCTCAATGGGACTCCGGCAATGCTCACACCCAAATTGTATTATCAAAACAGGGACAAGTGCAGCGTGGAAGGGCCAACCCTCGAGTGTCCAAGTTCAGAGGGAGCTCAATGGTCTCACGGAAAGGCTCACAAGAGGGGCGGGGGAGAAATGTAAAGGCTAAGAGAGAGTGCAAGTGCAGAAAGAGAACTTGAAGAACTAGAGAAGTAGAGAAAAAGGAAAAAGGGGTGCTGGGAAATAGCTACAAAATTAATAACTTCACATAAAAAGGGATTCTGGGGTTGGGAACTGATTGCATAGATCCCTTGTGCTTGGGCATTAATTGATTCTGGACATGTGAAACAATAAGGAATGTTGGCATGGTCACAAAACCAACAAGAATATACAACATACAATGGTAACATGAGGTTATGATCCCAGGGGGATCAAGTTTGAGTTATAGACAACAACACTTTAATATTGTCATGGCTTAAGCAACCATCAGTGTCAAACACACTTAGGATACACAATAGAGGCAGATCAGGTAGAAGAAGAGTGCTAAATAAGTACTGAACTTTACTGAACTAAACAAAAGCAATAGGCAATCAAGAGGAAAAAGTGTCAAATAAACAAATTGTTGTGATGGTGAATCTTAATTAGGACATTCCAGTTCAAAGAAAGAAAATAGAGAAAGAAGCAGGTAGTTGGACTTGCAAACAGGCCACAAGTAACGAGAGAGAATACATTTAAGTATGAGCATAAGTTCAGAAAACTACAAGTGTTGGTGTGTGCCTGTGTCAATGAAAGAGCATGCATTTATAGTATGAAAACAGACCGAAATAAGGTAAGAAAATAATTATGGAACTGGTACCAATTAGAATCAATCAGTATAAGACTTCCTTTAATTAAGGAGTTCAAACTTAAATGGTAGTGAACAAAAAATATTCAAGGAAAGAGATCAAGTAAATATCTTGTGCAAAGTAGGCAATTAGCGGTAAATACATATAAGTTTAATTAAGGGAAGAAATTTTGAAATACACAGTTAAAAAAATAAGGTAAGAATCAATTAGTACATAATAAATCAAGGAATTAGATATTCGAAATTACTGGTTCATGAATAAACCAAGTCAGAAAGGCTAAGAAAAGTTTTTGACTCAAACCAAGTAACATGGGAAAATAGCAAAACAAGGAAAGAAATCAATCAGACTTACACAAAGAAAGTCTGAAATCAATCAAAAATTGGAAGTCATTTTAGAGGGAAAGATCAACACATATAAAGAGTACACAAGTATTAGGCATGTGAGGCTAAATTTAGGACAAAGAAAAGTGGCATGCAATCACAAAATCAGTAAGTAGTGAACTATAGGAACATAGTAGTCACATAGGTTAGTTTCAGTAACTCAGCAATGGAGAAGAGAGAGAGTATCAAATAGTATACAAAGGGTCTGGTAGAAAGATCTTTGAAGAGTTTTGCAGGAAATCAAAATCATATAAAGAAACAAAGGTCGAAACAAAGACTTCGAAGCCCAATCGAGCAGTAGATCAAATAATTTCAGAAACTCGAATAGGTCCAAAGAAGTTGGGGTTTTGAAATCAAACAAGTTCAGAGATGAAGAACAAGCAAATCACTTAGCCAACGGTCTCAAAACTCGAATGAATCCCCAAATTTTAGGATTTTTCATCAATCAAGTGTAGATATGAAATGACAAGTAATCAAGGCAAAAATATAACGAAATAAGTTCAGAAATCTCAAAAAGGAACTCAGACCTTTAACATGCATTTTCCAGCGGAAGAAACTCATAAATACATAGTAAAAGAACAACATGCGAAACACCGTAGAAGAACTCAGAAGAACATAGTAGAAGAACAACATAAGAAACCCAGTATAAGAACATCATATGAAACACAATAGAAGAATTTCATAAGAAACATAGTAAAAGAAACATATAAGAATCATAGTAGAAGAAACACATAAGTATCACAGTAAAACATGCTAATGATCAGAAAAACCCTAAATAAAAAAAGATGAAGGTTTTGAAAGCATAGTTTTTTTAAAGGAACTTTAAAAACATTTGGAAGTTTAAGGAAAACATATATCTAGAACAGATCTAAAAAAATCAGAAGAACCTCAAAAGTTAGGGTTTCAGAAGAACCCAGATGGTGAGAAAGGCTTTGAAAGTCGTTGATCTAAGCAGGAGAAGTCAAGATCAGGCTCGAATAACCATGGCTGGCCGGAGCAAGGTCGGAGACAACCATTGAACTCGAATCGAACAACATTGTTAGGATATATGCCCGTCACTAGAGGGGGGGGGTGAATAGTGCGGCACGAGAATATTGATAAATATTGCGGAATTAAAAATTGCAGGAGTAAAGTAAATGTGGTAATTAAAATAGTAAGGAAAGAACACACCGAATTTATCCTGGTTCACCATAACGTGTGGTTAGTCTAGTCCCCGAGAGACTCTCTCGAGATTCCACTAACTCCGTTAAGCTTCGGGTGCCTAACAGACCGTTACACTTGCTCGTAGATGTCCACTCTACAAGACTTCAACTTGCTCGAGAATACCGCACCTCAAGACTTCACCTAGCTCGTGGATACCGCACCACAAGACTTCAACCACTAAGATTGAGGGTACTTAGCAAACCCGACAATCAATGAGAAGATATGGTCTTCTCAAACACCTTTCTCTTTTACAACAATAACTCTCTCAAAAGAGTAGATAAAGAGATACAATATTAGCTCTATGAACAACTCAAAGTTGTCTCTCAAATGTCTCAACAAAAGCTCTATAATGATGCACAAATGATATCAATATGTATATGAATAATGAGAGGTGTTGTGTTGTTCAATTCAGCTCAAAAGACCTCTAATATTCTTCTTAATTTCTTCAATTGTTTTAGGATCATCAACACTACGTTTTTCTAGTGTGTTCCTAAGTTCTATGTTCTCTATTTTCAAAGAACTACAGGAAGAACAATTGGAACTTTGATCAATTGAAGAGGCTTCATTCATTTCCTAATTTTATTTTTAAGATCAATATTATCATTTTCTAAAAATTTATTTTCTTCTTCTAACTTCTCATTATCACGAGTCAATTTTTCAAAATCTTTTCTTTCAAAGAAAGTTGTTTTTCAAAATCTTTTTCTTTCAAAGAAATTATTTTCTTCAATTCTTTTATGGTTTTGGAAGCTCTAATAAATTCACCATATAATTCATCATAGGCATTTTGCATTTCTTCAAACGAGTAAGAGTTAGAATTACTTACCTCTTCTTCCTCGTTGGCCATGAGGCATAGTGCGGCAGTTTCATTGCCCGAGCTGTCCGAATCCCATGTCACGCGCCTATGGTGTTTCTTCTTTTTCTTGTCCTTGGGTTTTGGACAATGTGATTTGGTGTGGCCAAGTTTTCCACAATTTTGGCATGAAGGATCATAAACTTATAAAACTTTTCAATTATATCATTGGAAATAATATCATCATCGCTTTCCGAATCACTTACCTCTACTCTTTTAGAAGATGAGGCTTTGAAGGCAATATTCGAACTTTTACTTCTAAGATAGGGATTAAGAATTGTGCTTTCATAAGTTTCGAGGTTACCTTTAGTCCATCAATTGTGACATCCGTGATTCCTATCGACTCTTGGATGGCATAGGCTTTGGAACGCCATTCGGGAGTGAGACTCCGAAGGATTTTTCGAACAAGATCTTTTTTCGTGTACACTTTCCCGAGAGCATGAAGATCGTTGACGATTTTTGAGAATCGTTCGAACATAATACCGATGGGTTCTTTCTCCCTCATTTTAAAGAGTTCATATTCATGTGTTAGAAAATCAACTTTAGATTCTCGGACTTGAGACATACCTTCATAAGTGATCTCGAGTTTATCCCACATCTCCTTGGCGGTTGTGCAGCAAGAAATCTTCCGACAGTCATCCGGATTCACCGCACTATATAATAAGTTGACGGCCCTTGCGTTATTTTTAACTTTCTTGACGTCCTCGGCATCATATTATCTTCCTCCTTTGTTGGCATTTGTTCACCGTTCTTGATTATTTGCCACAAGCGAAAGTTATTTGATTGGATGAAGATTCTCATCCGCTCTTTCCAATATGTGTAATTTGTTCCGTCAAATAGTGGAGGCCTATAGGTGGAGTGTCCTTCGCTCATCATTCCTGTGTTCAATATTCTCAACAAAAAATATATATCGTTCTCTCAACCGGTTAAGGCTTTCAGAGAGTTAGGCTTTGATACCAATTGTTAGGATTTATGCCCGTCACTGGGGGGGGGGGGGTGAATAGTGCGGCACGAGAATATTGATAAATATTGCGGAATTAAAAATTGCAGGAGTAAAGTAAATGCGGTAATTAAAATAGTATGGAAAGAACACACCGAATTTATCCTGATTCACCACAATGTGTGGTTAGTCCAGTCCCCCTGAGACTCTCTCGAGATTCCACTAACTCCGTTAAGCTTAGGGGTGCCTAACAAACCGTTACACTTGCTCGTAGATGTACACTCTACAAGACTTCAACTTGCTCGAGGATACCGCACCTCAAGACTTCACCTTGCTCGTGGATACCGCACCACAAGACTTCAACCACTAAGATTGAAGGTACTTAGCAAACCCGACAATCAATGAGAAGATATGGTCTTCTCAAACACCTTTCTCTTTTACAACAATAACTCTCTGAAAAGTGTAGAAAAAGAGATACAATATTAGCACTATGAACAACTCAAAGTTGTCTCTCAAATGGCTCAACAAAAGCTCTATAATGATGCACAAATGATATCAATATGTATATGAATAATGAGAGGTGTTGTGTTGTTCAATTCAGCTCAAAAGACCTCTATTTATAGGTGTTATAAGTTGTATGTCCGTTGGCAATCAATTATGCTGATTTTATAAGTTGCTTAATTGGCAATCAATTATGCTGATTTTATGCCAAGATAACAGATTATCAGATTTGGATAATCGATTATCAGCTTACCGTTACAAAATCGGAAGCTGATTTTATGCAGGATAATCGATTATCAGATATGCATAATTGATTATTTTGTTACAGTGTTCAAAAACTTGGCAACAGATACAAGATAATCGATTATGCACTTCTGATAATCGATTATTTTGCTGTTTTGTAAATTCCGGTTTACACTGTCTTAACATAATCGATTATCAACTTAAACATAATCGATTATTTCTGTCCAGCTTTGAAAGACATGTTTAAAATTCATTTTGGCTAAAATGAAAATGTTTGAAATCATTTTGTTTGAAGTATTTGAAATATGATTTGATAGAATGATTTTACGCATATTAATGATGACCTATGTTGAGCCAAAAGACGAGATAACTTTAAACGTTGCTCTTACATTTGTTCTACCTAACGACCTACGCCTTGGGTCTTCGGTCTTGAACTTTTGAGCTCGTCTTTGGCTTGTCTATTCAATTCCGTCATCAATATGCTTCTCGGCATTCAATCTTGATTGTTTGTCATATAATAACATTGTTTGACACTTGACTTCATTGTTTGTCATTCATCGACTTTGTTGTTTGTCATTCATCAAAACCTATACCTGAAAATCATGCTAATACAACCAAAGCACACATATCATGGATAGAATGATTTTCTACACGTTTGGGCCCAGCTTCTTCAAGGTCAGGCCTTGAAAATTCAGTAACCAGGCGTGTAGTAGTTATAGGAGGTCGGTGTAGGACTTCAATGGACTTGGAAGCCATGGATTCCGATTATTTTTAGGGGAGAGCCGGAGGAAGGCTGCTAGGGTTCGAGAAGCTTTGAAAGAGAATTGAGAGTGGAGGGGGGGGATTTAAAGGTGGATACTAAAGCAAATGGCTAGGGTTTGAGGAGGTAGGTTGGGTTAAAAAAGGAAGGGGTGAATATGAGTTATTGATCTAAATGATCAACAGTTGGGATTAAAAGGGGGATCCGGGCGGGTTATTTAAAGGGATCGTGGGTCGGGTAGATTTAGAATTTGGGCTGGGTAATTGGATTTGAAATTGGGTTTAATTATGTGCCAGATGTGGCTTAAAATTAAAAATGTAAATGGGCTGACATTTAAGTAGTTATTTTTTCCTTATTTATTTTATAAAAAACAGTAAAATAATTTTTGAAAATAAATTAAAGGTACTAAAATAATAATAATATGTAATTATTAAATTAAAATACTGGAGTCAATTTTATAATTATGAACATAATTAAATCTTAAAATAGGATAATATTACAATTATACACAATTTAACTTTAAAAATACTAATTTTTTTTAATATATAAAAAAAATTATGTTAGCTATATTTTAGCATAAATGTGAGAATCAATAAATGAATAACCAAAATGATAATTTTGAGAATAATTATTGGATTGTTCTTGATAAAATAGGACAATTAATTTGATTAGATAATCTTTAAAAATTGAGATAAAATAATAAAACCTTAGGACATACTTAAATACATATACAGGCTATTTGAAAAGTATTTTGCATATAAAATATACAGGAAAAAATTAGGTATCACTAGTTGTCCCTCTTTACCCGGGAAGGATGAAAGAGTTGTCGGCTAAAGATATGATGGCCAATTTTGACCGAAAAAATGGTTTGAAGAGATTTGGCCGCACCTATGGTTCCTGATCTTCCTACACATACCTGATCTTACAAGAATCATGCTTTATGTAGTTCATGATTCGTCGATAGAGTATGCCGATGGTGGTTTTCGAGAACGGATACAGTATTTAGGATGGGACGAATGGTAAAAGTCTAATAGGACTGCGAGAACTGGAGCGGAATCGCTCCTGCCGAGATGTTCGTTGCTCACCGTTTTACCAGCAAATGAGCAATACAAGCATATATTGTGCGTAAATTTAAATATGATGTAACTTGCCGCCGAACCATGAATGTTGTCTTTAGACGGTTAGGATGACGTCCTCAGACCATGTTGTCCTGGGCCATGAGGCATATGATAAAGGATTCGTATGCCTTGAATAATTCTCTCGGCTATGAGAATGATGCTTCCAAACTATGATACCTTTGAATAATGATATGTAAAAGATTAAAAGGAGTCGTTAGGCCATGGCATGGCATTCTCGCGCCATGAAAATGGTGCCTATGAAAAATGACGCCTTTGGATAATATGGCAATCTTTTAGCCCATAAGATGCAGTGTTTGGCGATCTTTCAGCCTATGCAATGCAGAAGGTGGCGATCTTTCAGCCATGCAAATGTAAAGATGGCGATCTTTCAACCGTGGTAACGTAAATAAAGCGGCGATCTTTCACTCATGCAAGTGTAAATAAGATGGTGATCATTCAACCATGTAAATTTAAAGGTACAAATTTTCAGCCATGCAAATAGAAATAAGGTGGCGATCTTTTAGCCATGCAAATGTAATTAAGAGGGCGATCTTTTAGCCATGCAAGTGTGAATAAAGCGGCGATCTTTCCGCCATGCAAGTGGAGGTAGAGCTTAAACTCGGAAGGAAGAATGGTAGCCTTATGCAATGCAAAATACAGATGGAGATAGAGCTTGACCTCAGAAGGCAAAATAGTAGCGCTATGCAATGCATAAAATACAAATGGAGACAACTTTTAGTCTCGAAAGGCAGAATGGTAGCTTTATGCAATGCAAGAATGCAGATGAAGATAGAGCTTAACCTCGGAAGGCAGAATAGTAGCCTTATGTAATGCAGAAAGTATAGATGGAGACAACGTTTAGTCACGGAAGGTAGAATGGCAGCCCTATGCAATGCAGAAAATATAGATGGAGACAACGTTTAGTCTCAGAAGGCAAAATGGTAGCCTTATGCAAGAAATAAAAGGCAGATGGTAATAGAGTTTTCTTAGTTGATGGCTGATTGTGATATTGTGGCTGCCGGGGGACATTGTGCCTACTGGGGATACTGCATGCAGAAAGTAACTGTGAGTAAGTGCAATGATTCTGAGAGTTGTATTTCTGAACAATGTGAGTCTCATGCATGTATAGTATACTTGATGATACTGCAACTCAAGTGCATGAATCTAACGAAAAATTATGAGTTTTTTTAAAGGGGGAAAGGTTAGTTCGTATCCTCACTGGCTTTACTTGATCTGCTCAATTCTGATCCTGTGATACTGCATGTATCATTGGGGTACCGTTGCTAAACAAAGAAAGTTTAGAAATAGACATGCATTATTTAGTAAAAATATTATATAAATACATAATTAAGAGTATTTTCTTTAGATGAACTGACGATTGTGATGTGGTTCAGGACATTGTAACCTTTCTTGCTACAGAATTCTAAGGGTCCTCCTCAAAATTCCGCCTCAGTATACTAGGTTGCTGCTTTCGACTGTTGCTTGCGACGATTGGCTGAAATTACTTCGGAACTTTGTGGGTTCTCCTAAAAATTCTTCCCCAGTTTCCAATTGCGGAGGGAAATGAAAATTTTATTGAATTGTGACCGAACCCATAGGGCTCCCTACATATCCCCTCTTAAACGAAAATCAGGTCAGGTTTAGTTCAATTACAACATATAAGAAAGCATAAATATTACACATAGTGGCGCTTGACTGCATCTGAATTGAACGGCTTTGGCCAGACTTCTCCGTCGATTTCTTTAAGTATGAAGGCTCCTCATGTCAGAACCTGGTGAACCATGTATGGACCCTACCAGTTAAGAGATAATTTTCCTTTGGCCTTATCTTGATGTGGAAATATTTTCTTTAACACCAGTTGTCCCGGTGTGAACTATCTCGGCTTGACTCTTTTGTTGAAGGCTCTGGAAATTCAATTATGATAAAGTTGACGATGGCAAACTACATTCATCCTTTCTCCATCGATAAGAGACAATTCTTCATAATGACTCTTCACCTCGGCGGGAATGATTACTTCTGTACCATAAACCAACATATATGGGGTTGCCCCTGTTGATGTGTGTACTGTGGTGCGATACCCCAACAACGCGAATGATATCTTCTCGTGCCACTGTTTATGCTTCTCTATCATTTTCCTTAGTATCTTCTTGATATTCTTATTGGCGGCTTCTATGGCTTCGTTCATCTGAGATTTGTAGGCAGTATAATTCTTGTGTCTGATTTTGAAGGTTTCACACATGGTTTTCATCAAGTCATTATTGAAGTTGGAGCTGTGCCCGTTGGAAGCAGCGGGCTTGATTTGTCCAATAATGTCCATTTCCCAAGACGGTGAATGACCATGGTGAGCTTGTTGCATTAAGCTTGTTTGGAGGTACCTTTATCATGTATGCATGTATCCGACAGCGGTGGCATTTTCGGACATACTGGATGCAGTCCGTTTCCATAGTCATCCAAAAGTAACCAGCTCGGAGTATCTTTTTTGCTAAGATACGAATGTTCATATGTGGATCGCAGGTCCCTGCATGAATTTCCTTTAGTAGTCTGGATGCTTCTTTTGCATCGACACACTTTAGTAATCCCAAATTAGGAGTCTTCCTATATAGGATCCTCCTCTGTGAAAGAAGCTATTGGACAACCTTCGAAGCATGCGTGTCTGAGCAGGATTTGCAAGCTCTGGGTATTCTCTTTTTGCCAAATATTCTGTGATATCATGAAATCAAGGTTTTCCGTCTGCTTCTTCTTCAATATGGGCACAATAAACTGGCTGATCATTGATATTTACTGGAATGAGATCAATGAAGTTTTTTGAATGTTGTATCATAGAGGACAGGGTAACCAATGCATCGGCAAACTCATTCTGGACTCTGGGAACAAGTTGGAATTCCGTCATTGTGAACCTCTCTCTCAATTCTTGTACATAGTGCAGATACGGGAGTATCTTGGAGTTCTTGGTTGCCCACTCTTCTCGGATATGATGTATAAGTAGGTCTGACTCTCCGATCACTAGAAACTGTTGAATGTTCTTATCAATGGCCATTTTAGCCCTAAGATGTAAGCTTTATACTCGGCCATATTGTTGGTGCAGGGAAGCCTGAGTTTGGTGTTACACCCTATATTTCGTACGTGGAAGTACGCCACAAGTAATTGATATAAGATCCGAAATGAGATGTTACGTGTTACATCTCGTGTTTTTGTACGTTAAAAGTTTCGTCTTCAGCTAATCGACGTAGACTCGAGAATGAGATTATCTTGAGCTTAATGTATTTATGCTATTTAGAAAAAGCAATAACTAAGTACCATGAAGGATAAATGGTACATGAATTAAAGAAAATGAGGAAATTCATGAAGGTGAGAGGGGAAGCAAGTCAAGAAAAATGAATATTCGCTCAAGTTTGGCATATCGGGATAAGATACGAGCCGAGCAATAATACCCGATATTTATGAACTAGCACTATACAAGGTACCACATGGCCATAATATTAAGGTATATACGGTATGTTAAAAGTGAATAGTATTCTAAGTAATTTAAAATAATTAAATTACGCAAATAATTAATTAATTATCAGAATCATTACCCTGTTAATTAACAAATTGGGGATAAGATTAAACCCCCTACCAAAACGTGGCAGCCAAGTATATTGTCAAAATAAGGCTGTATCCGGTTCCGGTTCTGGGTCTATTTGGGTAAACGGTTCCGGTTCTGGCGGTTCCCGGTTCTGGCGGTTCCCGGTTCTGGCGGTTCCGGTTCTGGCGGTTCCGGTTCTGGCGGTTCCGGAGCCGGAACCGGAACCATACGGTTCCGGAACCACCCGGTTCCGGTTCTGGCGGTTCAAGGCGGTTCTGACCTTTTTTTTTTTTAAATTAAATATCTTGTATAGTAGTGATTAGTATATTGTAGAATATATTTTTATATGGTGTACTATTTTGTTACTATAGCATATATTGTGTTTGGAAATTAGTATATATTCAAAATAAGTAGTGTATATTTTGTATATAAGTAGTATATGTTGTAGTAAAGTAGTATATATTGTATATAAATAATGTATATTGTGTAGTAGTTAGTATTAATAGTATTATGTGTTGTATGTTATATATTATATGTTATATAAATATTTTATATTCAAGGATTGATATAGAAGTAAAGACAAAGAAATAGTGAGACAAATATATTCAAGTATATGATAAAAAGCATATTTATTGACCAAAATGGCATATCTTTCTTAGTCTTCCTTCCCCCAATGGAATGAGCACAACATGGTACTAATACCACCATTAAAAGGAAAAAAAAACTAAAAGAAGATATGCCAATGTACAAGTTACATCATAATTTATGTATTATTTCTAACAAATCTCATAAAACCTTCAAGGTTTGGAGGTGGTTGTGTTGGCGGTGATGGAAATGAAGCTTGTTCATCACCACTTCCGGGTGAAGATGATTCTTGAGCAATTTCTGCTAGCATTTTTTCATAGCACTCATCTATTTCGGGTTGAGATTCAGCTAGCCCAAAGTTTCTTCTTTCAGAGCGGATCTAATCTCGGAAGAGCACTAATTTTTCCAAGCTGTCCCGCATCAACGCTCTATGATCTCCTATTTGTAGTCTGGCTTGACTTAATACGCTCTCCGATGCAACAGTTGACGCTTGAATGGACAGAACATCCCGAGCCATCCTTGCAAGAACGGGAAAATGCTTTTCCCTTGCCTTCCACCAATCCAAAAGGTCGAAAGATCCGTCTGGATTATCATTCTCTAGCCCCTGCGACAAATAAACTTGAAGTTCGTTTAGATGGGAAATATCATCTAAATTCTCACCTTGAGTACCCCTGAACTCCGTCCACGATTTAAGAGCTGTTAAGCCAGCAACTCTTTTAGACGATTGTGACGTGGACGAAGTAGGAGTTGGAATATTAGGCCTAGCATGCTCTAAGGCCTGTTTATAAGCATTATAAACAGTTTGAGCATTCACTGTAATTGATGCTTTCGCATTAGATAGTGTAGCCATTTCTTCTGGTGAAAGATCTAAACATTGATAAATACTAGTATACCAAAAGTTAGGACCTCCTGCTTTCATAGCAGGGTTTAACAAAGAAGCCACACCAAAAATAGGAGGGATTGGAAAAAAATATTTTTAAAATTTCTTTTTCATTTCAAATATTGCATTTTTATAAATTTCCCCTCCCTCGTTAAAATCAGCAAATAAATTAGCAAGTGCGGCAATATATACTAAACAGTTTGAAATTGTAGGATAATATTGGCCAGATAAAGCAGTTGTAGCCACACTAAAATGTTTTAAAAAATCTAAAAGAATCTTAACGTTATTCCAATCTTGATTAGTTAGCATATCATTATCTTCATCCTCACAATCCCTAGTACAATATACCTCCGGTGACAGTGTTTATTCCTGGTTGAACCATGTTAGAACCAGTACTTTGGTTAATTGTAGTATCAGGACTTGACTTCCCCTCTTGTTCCGCTTTCATTTGAAAATATCTAGCCTTATCGCTAGGATGTATTTATATATGTTTAACTAAACTACCTCTTCCGATACGATCACCCGTATACCTATGAACAAGTTCTTTACCACAAGTTTTGCATTTAGCCCTATCTTTATCTCTTAGTTGAATAAAAAAAAATACCAAACTAATGAAGTTTCTGTACGTTTCCGAGGTTGTCTACTAAAAGTGGGAGTTTGTACGGGTGGGTGTTCTGGGTCATTAGGAGCAGGACTAGTAGGTGTATCATCTAAATCTACCGGAGGTTGGGTTTCGTCATCATCATCACCCTCATTTCCCTCTGATATTGGTGCATTAGGATAAAGAAAATTCATAATATCATCATCTATTCTATCACCGACTGCTATATCATGTAGAAAATTAACATCGCTAAATTGAAAACACGGGTGATCACTATCAAGTATTCCTAAGTTTTCATTAGTATTTCTAGGTTGGCTACTAGTTTGAACTTGTTTATCTTTTCTAGGTCTGGGAGCCGGGGGAGGGGTAGGATTTTGGCTACTACTTTCACCGGATTTAGATGTACCTTTTCCGAACATTTTTTTCAATGAAAATGCCATACTAATTACAATTAAGGAAAATATCAACACACAACAAATATTCTTAGCACGTAAGAGTTGAAACGAGTTTACCGGATTGACGAACAACTTCTTGAAAATTGACAATCGTTGTAATTGAACACTTGAAAACTTCAATTCAACAACTTCACAATGTTTCACGAATTTGCAACAAAAATTAAGCACTTGCACAGAAAGATTGTAAGAGAGCTTGAGAGAGATTGAGAGAGATTGAGTAAGATTGATGAATTGGTGAATTAAAATGAAAGAATGAGGGGGTATTTATAGTTGAGAAATGGGAAATTGTGTAATTATATAAAGTTTGGGGTTAAATTAAATTTGAGGGGTCAAATGGCTAAATTTTAAAAATGCCAAACGGCTATTTCTGCAATACCAACGTTCTGATTTTCAGAATTTAAAAAAAAAAAAAAAATTTAAAAAAAAAATGGCCGTTGGGAACCGGATAGAACCGGAACCGGACCGGTTCCGGCGGTTCTAAACGGTTCCAAACAGTTCCGCCAACGGTCCGAATTTAAAAAAAAAATTTTTTTTTTTAATATCGGAACCGTTTGGAACCGTTTAGAACCGCCTGAAGCGGTCCGGTTCCGGTTCTGGCGGTTCCGGTTCCACGGTTCTAAAGGGTGGAACCGGCCCGGAACCGCGGAACCGGAACCGCGAAACCGGAACCGTATAATCGGAACCGTTTAGAATCGCGGAACCGCCAGAACCGCGGTTCCGGTCACGGTTCCAGTTCGGAACCGTTATTCGTACAGCCTTATGTCAAAATATGACTCTTTAAGTCATAATGAAATGTGGCAATTATAGAGCATTAAGAGTCCTAGTCATATTATTATGTGGGGCCTCCAAAAAATGGGATTAACTTTCATAATTTTATAACAAAGAACATCAACCAATCTTCCATACATTTAAGTAATGTTAATTTGAAAGGCTTCAGCAAAACATCCTTACGTAGTACTAAGATATCTTCAAAAAATCCTAAACCGATGAGATTTTGCAATTCTTATATTGAAGAGAGTTAATGTTACACCTTCTCCAGAAAGAACAAACAGAAACATGAAAACTGAAGTATATTACTACGGTAGAAGGCCTTGAAAAGGGAACAAATGGCGTAACGGGAGAGTTGCGTAGTGCCTCATCAGTGTTGAGGTTTTTGTATGTATGGTCGTACTTCTTTTCCAAGAATATCATACAAATTTTTTCTATTCTAGATATGCTATGGTTAAGTTCTTCTTTTATTTGGCATGATTTCCTCATTATATTCATATCCCGAAATTTACGTATTTTTTGCTAGTCTCACAAATTGCGTATATTTTCCTAGTATTGTAAGTTATAATATTCTCGTTATCGAGACTTCATGTTCAGTTAAGTTTTTTTTTCCAGTCAAGATAGCAGAGAAGTTATATATATATATATATAGTATTTTTCATTATTATCGAGCTATAATCGATGGGCAGACCCCTATTGGCTAACCTCTGATCATATGGTAAGTTATATACCGAGCCTACTGTGGCCGAGCGTTTATTAGCGAGCCAGTTGGCTGAGATACAGAGTCTAGTGCAGCCGAGCGCTTATGAGCGACCCTGCTACGACAGAGCAGTTATACATATATATATATATATATCAATCATCATGTGGCCAATTGCTTATTAGCGAGCCTAGTTGGTCAAGACGCAAAGCCTAGTACGGACGAGCGCTTATGAGCGAGCCTACTACGGAATAGCAGTTTTATATATACATATATATATATATATATGTGTGTGTGTGTGTGTGTGTGTGTGTGTGTCCGGGAAACTATTTTACTTATTATATTGAGAGAATTGAATTAGTATAAGCAGGTAAGTATATCTTTAGATTATCTTTGACTTCCAGCTACTTGCGATTATTATCTTATCAGTTCAGTTTTAGCTTTCAGTATATTGCGTTATATACTAAGCACATTATTTCGTATTGACGTCCCTTTTCTGGGGGCGCAGCATTTCATATGTGCAAGTCAGACAGACAGACGAGTAAGTCTCTTCAATAAGTGTTACTCGAGTTCAGCTTGATCGGTAAGCTCCATGCCTTTCGGAGTTTCCAGGTCTAGAGCCTTATGTATATATTGTGTATGTGTGTGTGTGTGTGTATATATATATATTTATATATATATATGTGTGTGTGTGTGTATGTGTGTGTGTATTTCATGAGTAGGTCGGAGAGCTACTCCGATCACAGCATATCTATTAGTAGAAGCTTGTAGATATATCTTATTAGTTGGTGCAGTATGTTGGGCTTTCTGACCTTGTATGTATATTTTCTTAGTTGTCAGCTGTAATAAATATGGCGGCCTTGTTGGCGACGTTTTATACTGATATTTAGTCAGCATTCGCTCTCGTCTTGCAATGTGGCCCATGGCAAAAAATATGACATCATATGTTCAAAATCTCTTAGTTGTAAGTTGGTGCTCGATTGAGTAAGATACCGGGTGCCGGTCTCGCCCCCCAAGTTCGGGTTGTGACATGTGGTGGACACTGGATAATGCTGACCGATTTCTGATACTAGGACTGTTCCTATGCCAATTCCTTTGAAATTTGCAGCTCCATCGAAAAATATTCTCCAATCATCGTAGAATTTTGTAATATCTTCTCCTATGAATGATACCTCTTTGTCAGGAAAATACGTTTTTAGGGGTTTGTATTCTCCGTCTATGGGGTTTTCAGCAAGGTTGTTTGCTAGTGATAAAATAGTCCTCGCATTGCATAGTGATTTGCAGTGCTTTGTTGTGTCCCAACCCTTCAGGCGGTAGCTCATCATCATGAAAAGTAATTTTGTGACTCTTTCGTACCTGTCCGACCATGTTAACCATTTCTTGCCGATAATGTTGTTTGGCACGTATGCTTCACTCAGGACCATCGACGAAACATTCTTGTGTGCCTCAGAATTTTGCATCAACTCAAGGATAGAGATTTGTGCCAGTGTTTTGTTCAATTGGTTGATGAACGAGTATTCTTTGGCCTGTATATTTATCCAAAGATCGTCTATACTGGTCTTAATGATAGGCGACCGATTGGAGTAATGCTTGCTTGACTCATCTAGGTGTTCTGGGGTATAGATGTCACGCCCCAAAAACCATAGGATGCGACCGGTGCTTAAAACGAGTAAATCCGATTGAGTAAGCCTGCTATATTATATTCTACCCAAACTAGTTCATAATAAATAGGGGATATTATCGAATTTAATAAAACGCAAAGAAATCTGTCGTTAGAAACCTTCATTTCATTCTCGCTGATTGCTTCATTTAGTATTTAAAATATTACAAGTATAAAAATTTAATGAAAAACATGCTTATCAAGTACTAATATTTCTAGCCCGGGCTCCCAACATCAACCACCAATCAGAATAGTCTACGGAGCCTCTAAATACAAGATAAAAGCAATAGAGAATGCCGGAAACAAAATGAAAAAAAAAATGAACAAAAGATATAAAAAATAACCCCAGGATGAGTAGGACTTATCAATAAGTTGATGGAAAGTAGAGGAGGTGCTACCCCCGGCAAAAGGGACATTAGTGCCATCGAATGGCACTAGTAAGAAAAGAATTTACAAACAGTAAGTCAAGATCAACAATATTCTAACACCCAATTTTGAAGCATGTTATTCCTCTAATTTATGAAAATAATATATATAATTTTTTTTTGTTTGGTTGGGAGATCTCTAGCACTGATATAAGATTTACAATCGTCTTTGTTAGCACAAAGTTCGATTACTATCGGATCGGCTAGTTCATCCCTTTAGAGACATGTACCACAATCACAAATTTTCAGCTTTTTTTTTTAATTCCCAGGTCTTAATCTTCTGGATTTTTTATTTCCAGCACAATACCACCATGCGTGCGGCATGGCATTCAATAACGGCCCGATCGGCTAAGCTTCCTTCCCATATATGCCATGTGGGTTGGTGTTACCAAATCATAATGTTACCAAGATCATCCCAGTTAAGGGAAATAACCACGATCCACTCGACATGTGTAGTTTCAGGAGTGAGTCTTATGACCCACCCTTCCTCGGTGTTGGTAAAGATACTCCCAAATATATATTTGATTCAATTTAGTATTGCACACAATTGTAGTATAAATACAAGTATACGAATATAGCAGAAATGAAACCATTCTTACCTCAATATCCTTCACAATTTATAGGTTCCAATTAGTATTTCCAGTCACCAACAACAACAGTATTTCCTTGGCTTATTTGGCCATTTACAATATTCTTTATTCCTAGCATGGTGACTGTATTTGGTTGTTAACATTTGCATCCCTTTATTTCCAAAGATAACCAACCAATATCAATGTACCAAATATTTCAGAAATTATGCATTTTCGAATTCAATAGAGATAGAATCATCAAGCATAAGGGACTCTTCCCAAAAAGGAATAGACCAATAATTATATTACACATTGATCGTATCTATAAGGGAAAACATTATATAAAACAGCCACTTATGGGCATAGTTCGGATACAAGACCTTTAGGCCATTCCACTTTTGGAAGTTAGTTCATAAGATTTGAGACTTATTTCATAATTGTTTCACACTTCCTTATTCGATTCATTTTCATATTTCATTATGTCTCATCAACAAGTGGACAAAGTAGACATAATCAATCAAGTCATTTAGTACACACAAGAGCAACTAGGAGCATTACACAAAGCAATTCTTCTCACCCAATTAACATGAGAAACTTCTTTTAAGATACGACTTAGGACTATACAATTTTGGTGGGTAAGCCACACTTAAACTTACAAACAATATGGAATTCACTTCTGAGAGAGAAATGTTAGCCTACATACATTGATTGAGCTTTCCTTAAGTCCTACTATACCCCGAGACTCTTAGCAACGTCAATCTCTTTGGAACATGACAAATCGAGCCACAAATTAGAGATGTGATCATATTTCTAGTTCATTTGAGCATATTTTCAAACACTAAGTGGGTATTATGCTTTTAAAACCATTTTGTGAAAGATCCTACCATCCCTCATCCCATCCTTAGCTCAAGACCTAACAAAATATTCTTAAGAACTCATGCATGAAAGATATCCACTTCTATCCTCATCAATTACACTTCTAATGGTCTATCCTAGTTATGCCTAGAAATTATGAGCTTGGATTATAGACCCTTACCTTGTATGAAGATGATCAAGGTGCCTTTCTTGACAAATCTTCAAGGTTTAAGCAAGATCTTTAGGATAAATATTGATGAAGAACCCCTTCTCCCTCTAGGGCCCCTTCTCTCTCTCTCTAAATGCATCAGAAAATAAGCGTAAAATAAAGGGCATGGTGTAATATGTCGACATGCGGTCGGGTTATAAAAATAGAAAAATTAACCTTCGATGTCAAATTTGCTATAGAAGAATGGAACGCAGAACGCGAATGCTAGCCGCATAATGCATCGCGAAATCAGCGTCCAAAACTGGGGTACATTGGTCCAATTTGTGACCGGATTTGCGAGCGCAAATCATAATTCAGACCGTATAATGGACATTGAGATTGCAAATATGACACAGGATCACATTTTTTCCAGCCTTTGGTAATTTGGTCATAACTTTGTATAGAAATATCCAAGTGACGAACGGTTTGAAGCGTTGGAAACCAGACTCAAAGAAATCTCATATGATAGGTTGTTGATCACATTAAACCACATACATATTTAGATATGATCTTTCAAAGTGGAGCCTTGTGCAAATCCATTTGAAATTTTAGCCTATTACGAAATGTATCCCATTTGCCATACACTTAGGCTTCAATTTGAACCTTACATCACTTACCATAAGACTTATACCCATATTTATTAATTCAAATTGATTTCTACCATGTAAATAGTACATAAAATATAATAATTATCCTATATAGCATCACGAAAGCATAATTTTATTAGCGAAATTTTCTGGGGCCTTACAATAGACCCTACCAGTTCTTGTTATGCCCTGTGCAGCAATAGTTTCCTCGGTCCTACCCTTGCCTTTTCTTCTTGGCTCAGCTGTATAGTCCTATGGTATAGCCTTGGTATGGAATGGTGTTACGTCCGATATCGCTACTTTGATCGGCATGGCTATCTTCGCTCCGAACGGAGCATGTGCTTTGGGAGGTAAAACTACAACTTCGAATGGTGTAGGTGAATTTGTTGGAGAGTTGAATTCAACCTCAATTGGTATTAGTGTCTTTGTAGTTGTTTCAAACTCGAGTGGCACCGACATGTTTACCTCAGCGTCCCTAGAGGGCTGAATTTGGACCACAATCAGATTGAGAGTAACTATAGGTTTCTTTGGGTCTTTACCTTTCGTGATCAACCCAATTGACCCTTCAGGATCCAAAGCATCCTTTATTACAATCATATGAATACCTCTGCCCTTATGGTATGGCAGAGGGTTATTGCGGACATTCGGAGCAGGTTCTTTTGCCACAATGATCCTGTTGTCATTCAAAGCCTGGATCTTTTCCTTCAAGGAATGACATTCGTCGATGGTGTGTCTTTTCATTCCAGAATGGTATTCACAGGATTTGTTTGGATTTACCCACTTAGAAGGGTTTCGGGGGTAATAACAGGGATAGGGGTGACATAAGCAGCAGCTGTGAGCCTTTCGTACAATTGGTCAATTGGTTCAACAATGGTAGTATATTGTATAGGAGGTTGGCGAACCTTGCAGGAGGTGATTGATAGTGGGATGATTGAGCATTGTAGGCTTGGTAGACATGTACATATTGGGAATATATGGGTGAAGAAGGTTGATATGTGGGAGGTGGAAGTGATTGATAAGTGGGTGGCGGAGTTTGGTAAGAGGGTGAGGGTCATTGGTAGTTTGGAGTAGGCTGATATATGAGTGAAGACATTGGATAGGTTTAGTATTTGATAGGACATTTTGTTCTCTGTGCAACCATTACGGCACCTACATCTCTTCTCTTGGATGCACCACCATATTGTAAGGCCTTACTGGTAGCTTGCAATGCCTCAACGTTTGTAAGCATACCGCTTTTGATGCCCTCTTTGATCCTTTCTCCCAGCTTGATAAGGTCAGAAAATTTATGGCTCTCAATCAGCATTAGCCTTTTATAATACTGTGGGTCTTGAGTCCAAACGAAAAACTTGTTCATTTGTTCCTCCTATAAAGCAAGTCTGACCTTAGCAAATTTGGATCTCCAGCGAGTAGCATACTAGCAGAATGTTTCTGTGGGCTTCTTCTTTAGGTTCTGAATGTAGAACACATCTGGTGTATTTTCTGTGTTGAAAATGAACATGTCCATAAAGTCGGATGCCATACTCACCCAGATCAACCATTTCTTTGGGTCGTGGCCAATGTACCAAGACAAAGCATCTCCTTTCAGAGTCCTCATGAAAAGTTTCATGCGGATCCTCTCGTCTTTCCCTACTCTGATCAGCTTGTCGCAGATGTTCTCAAATGACTCTCGGATCCCTTTTACCATTAAACATCTCAAACTTATGAGGTTTTTACCCCCCGCGAAGTTCGAAATTAGTTGTATGCAAAGATCTTCTTAGTTCAAGCCTCTTACTTCCTTCGATGCCCTGAATTCGGTTAGTCAATTTGTTAAGTTCTTTAGCTAGGTTCCTGATGAGCGAGTCTTTATCATCAAACTCGAGTGTGCTTGAGATGGGTTGGGTGGAGTGTGGCATGGTTTTCACATATATGGGGGGTGTTATGATGGGTGGGGAAGTGATCAGTTGTGGAGTTCAGGGGTTCTGGGATGAGCACTGGAGTATTATTTGATGTATGGCAGGTGTTGCAGTGGTGGTGAGGAGCGGGATGGTTTTGTGGCTTTGGGATATTTTGTGGAGGTGTGGGGTTCTAAGCATTTGGGAAATTGACATCTGGAGTGGTGAGGGAAAATGCTAGATTTGCCAGATTCTGAACCTGATCAAGGTCCTCTTGGAACTTTAGCAGTTGTTGTTCGAGTTGGGATGCATTTTCTTTGGAAACCTGAGTACCATGGGCATGATTGACCTCTACCAGTTCAGTTGAGTTCTCCTTTCTGGTGTTGTTCAGATCTTCCATCTTCCCTTTGTTCTTGTTTTGACAAGACTAAGATGAGGAGGGGTGGATGCCTCCTGATCTCGTGGAATAAGATGATGTTGCCAGAGTGCACGAACTAACATTTGGGGAGGGGAATAAACACACAAAAAGTAAAAACAAAAAGGTAACAAGTTAGTGAGGGTTATAAGAAAACGTTGCGCTAACACATAGTGCGAGAGTGTAAATCGTGTCCTAATTTGGGGACCTCTTTGTGCCCGACGTAAGCCTGGCGACAAATTGATTTGGAGAACTTAGGATGCTAAGTTCCTCATTTTATTGATAAAAAGTAGATGAATCCAAAACACTGAATAACAGGAAATAAAATGTCAGTAGTGGCTATTGGGCTTATTACATTTCTTTAAGCAAAAAAGAAAACTCCTATCTATTTGGTCCTAGAAGGACCTTCCTCAATCTGAATGCTCTCGTTAATCAGATCCTCCAGTTCACGTAGGTTCACCAGTAAAATGCCTTCGCCAGGTGTTCTTTTTCGTTTCCCTAGCGTTCTGGCAGTCGGTGACTCTCTTCCACACTTTTTCTTCCAATTCCAGCACACTGTATTCTCGATATTCTAACATTTCGCTAGCTTTGGCGGCCCTCTGTTTCCACTCATTGATTTGGTCATTTGATGGACGACTCCTCCACCAGTCTAGCAAGAGTAGTGCATGCTACCCCAACTAGACCCGAATATTTAATACCAACAATTAGCATGAAGCATTTAGTTCTCCAAATAAATGCACAGAATGTGATAATGTCCGTTTGGATTTAGGAAACCCAGTGGACTTGGACAAGGATGTCTTAAAGGATCATTATGTGGACAACATAACTTACCCGGCTAGGTTCGACCATGATGCATGCATAATTTAAACACAGTAAGGTTTCTATGAGGTTTTATACCGTTACCCTTGAGCAGACAACTCAAGGGGGAAAGGTACGGAACCGTACCCTACACCATTGATCAATTGATTATACCGTAAATATGTCTTTTTTGAATTTAGGGGTGATAATATTGGAAGAGCGCAACCACTCATTATAACCATTGCTATAAGATTTATTTGGCACAAGTGGAATATGATATTGAGCATGATTATGCAATAACTAAAAATATATTGTCACATATTTGCACGTTTAAGAAAGCACTAAATACAATAGGTTCATAATTTAATGTAGTAGTTAAAGAAAGTACTGAAGGAAAGAAAAAAAAGACAAGTTTTGCAATTGAAAAGAGAATTGAATGCTTAAGGGAGTTAAACAAGTAATTGCACATAAAGAGGTGTAAATTCACAATGATAGTCTGAAATTGTCAAAGCCTAAAATCCCCAGCAGAGCTGCCATGTTGTCGGGCCCCCTTTTTCTCGCGAAATCGAATTTATGATATTTGGGAGGACAGCTCAATCTTTTTGGAAATTGGGTTTGCATTTGAAGAGTCGCCACCTAATGATTAGGGTGCATTAGGACACCAAAAGAATTTTGATTTGAACAATTGGAGATTGTGTAATGGCTTGAAATTATTCCAAGGGGAAGGTGTTAGGCACCCCTCAAAATCCACTAGTGTGGTTCCCGGCCAAACTATTATTGTAAGTTTAGGGTAAAATAAACATGTAGACAAATACATCTCAAATAAGAGGGGATTTCATATAATGGTTTAAAATAAACAGAGTTTGGAAGAGCTAAAAGAAATTTTTTAAAAGAAGGAGTTGAAATGCTAAAAGAAACAGAGAAATAAAGGGAAAGGAGGTCCTAGATTTATTAACAATATGGATCAACCCACACAATGCTTAGTAATTACTCTTCAATAGGGGACTACATGTGACATTATCGCATTTTCATCATATCCATATCTACCCTTCCCACCTCGTTAAGGTACATAAAGTGCGAATTCGTCTCGATTACTTATTACATTCTATTACCATCCCAATTCTATTAGTCCCGGAGGCACATAGGACTATTAATCCTAAAAGGGTAGGGATATTAGTCTTATTCTGTGGTTGAAAGGTAAATATTTAAGGTGACATAAAAAAATATTGGACATTTTAAGGGGAAACATATTCACAAACAGAGGCTCAGTTATTCCTCCTTGAACAAAACACATAATTAGCATGACTTTCACATGCTGTTTAGGTATGATTTAAAGGAGAAGGAGTTTAAAAATAAAGGCAGACTGGTTTATTTCATAACTCAGATAAGAAGTCTGAATCAGGCTTGCCTGCTGGTTGTTATAAATAATAGAAACAAATTCAGTTTATAATTTTTTTTCCTAAGGCTTGCCTAAGTGTTGGACAAGGATCATATAGGCATGGTATCTATTGAATTCAGAAAGCAATGAAATAGTAAGGCCTGAAATAAACTTTTTGAATGCATACTTGTTAAACTTGCTAAGTGAGGGAATCATATTATTAGAAGTTAGGACAGATTTAACGAATTGATTAGTAAGTTCTGCAACTGATAGTAACCATTACTACTGGTTTTTAGATCTATACTTGAGTGAAGCGGATTAGATTCGATAAGAATTCCTATAGGCATTCTTTCTATACGTGGTTGATTATAAACCCTTTTAGACATGGCATGAAATGCAGAATCCTTATATACATAGTACCTAAATGCAGAAGACTTGTTTTAAACCTATAAACATGATATCTAGCTGAAGAATTTGTTTAAGGCCTATGAACATGGTATCTAGATGTAATTGAATATGCAGAATTGAGAATAGACCTATACACATAATTTCTATATGCATTTGAATATGCAAAATTTAGAATACCCATAGACATGGTTTCTATATGAAAGTTGGATTTGAAAAATTCGGAATAACCTTTAGGCGTGATTTCTATATGTATTTGAATATGCATAATTCAAAATACCCATAGACATGGTTTCTACCATTTGCATATATAGTTACCCAACCTTTTTCACTAACCATCTCCAAGTGTTTATTACAAAATATTACATCCCAGGATAAATAAAATTACATCAGAAACTATAAAAATACAACCAGAGGAAGCCTTATTCTTGATTTTCTCTCTATGTTATGCGATTGACCAACTCAAAGAGACCATGATCCAAAGCCTATCTCCCATTTGAGTGTGTCAAAGTTCCCTAAGAGCCTAAACGGGACTCCGGGCAATGCTCACACCCAAATTGTATTATCCAAATAGGGACATGCAGCGTGGAAGGGCCAGCCCTCGAGTGTCCAAGTTCAAATGGAGCTCAATGGGTCCCAAGGCAAGGCACACAAGAGATGGCAGAACTTAAAGTTTAAGAGAGAGTGTAAGTGCAGAAACATAATTTGAAGAACTAGAGAAGTAGAGAAAAGGGAAAGAGGTGCTGGGAAATAGTTATAGAATTAATAACTTCACACAAAATGGGATTTATGGGTTGGGATCTGATTGTAGAGAGCCCTTGTGCTTGGGCATTAATTGATTCTGGGCATGAGTAGCAATAGGGAATGTTGTCAGACTCATAAAACCAACAATAATATACAACATACAATGGTAACATGAGGTTATGATCCCGGGGGATCAAGTTTGAGTCATAGACAGAAATACTTTAATGCTATCATGGCTCAAACAACCATCAGTGCCAAACACACTTAGGATACACAATAGAGGCAAAACAGGCAGAAGGAGAGTGCTAAATATGTACTGAACTAAACATAAGCTGTAGGAAATCAAGAGGAAAAAATGTTAAATAAACACATTGTTGTGGTGCTAAATCTTAATTAGAACATACCAACTTAAAGAAAGAAAATAGAGAAAGAAGCAAGCAGCAGGACGTGCAAACAGGCCACAAGTAACAAGAGAGAATACTTTTAAGTATGAGTATATGTTCAGAAAACTAGGAGTGTTGGTGTGTGTCTATGTCAATGAAAGAGCAGGTATTTATAGTGTGAAAACAGGAAGAAATAAAGTAAGAAAATGATTACAGAACTAGGTACCAATTAAAATAGTATAAGACTTGCTTTAGTTAAGGACTTCAAACTTAAATGGTAATGAACAAAAATTATTTAAGGAAAGAGATTAAGTAAGCATCTTGTGCAAAGTAGGCAATTAGGGGTAAATACATAGGAGTTTAATTAAGAGATGAAATTTTGAAATACATGGCTAAACAAACAAGGTAAGAATCAATCAGTACATAGTAAATTAAGGAGTCACAGATTCAAAATTACTGGTTTATGAATAAACCAAGTCAGAAATGCTAAGGAAAGTTTTCGATTCAAACCAAGCAACAAGGGAAATTAGCAAAACAAGGAAAGAAATTAATCAGACTTGCACAAAGAAAGTCAAATTAGTAAAAAGTTAAAAGTCATTTTAGAGGGGAAGCTCAGTAGATATAAAGAGTACACAAGTATTAGGCATGTGAGATTGAATATAGGACAAAGAAAAGTGGCATGAAATGACAAACTCAGTAAGTAGTGAACTATAGGAACATGGTAGTCACATAGTTCAATTTCACTAACTTAGCAATGGAGAAGAGAGAGAAAGAGTATTAGATAGCATACAAAGGGTCTATTAGAAATACCTTAGAAGTGTTTAGCAGGAAATCATAATTATATACAGAAACAAAGGTCGAAATAAAGATTTCGAAGCCCAATCGGTCAATAGATGAAATAATTTTGGAAACTCAAATAGGTCCAAAGAAGTTGAGGTTTTGAAATCAAACAAGTTCAGAGATGAAGAATAAGCAAATCACATAGCCAATGGTCTCAAAACTCGAATGAATCCCCAAATTTTAGGGTTTTTTCCATCAATCAAGTGTAGAGATGAAAGGACAAGTAATCAAGGCAAAAATAATAACAAAATAATTTCAGAAATCTTAAAAAGGAACAGAGACCTTTAACATGCATTTTCCGGCAGAAGAAACTCATGAGAAAAACAGTAAAAGAACAACATGTGAAACACCATAGAAGAACTTGTAAGAACATAGTAGAAGAACAACATAAGAAACCTAGTAGAAGAACATCATAAGAAACACAGCAGAAGAAACACGTAAGAATCACAGTAGAAGAAACGCATAAGAATCACAGTAGAACATGCTAAAGATTAGAAAAACCCTAAATCGGAAAAGATAAAGGTTTTTAAGGTAGAGTTTTTTGAAAGGAACTTTAAAAATGTTTGGAGGTATAGGGAAAGCATGGATCTAGAACAGATCTAATGAAATCAGAAGAACCTCAAAAGTTAGGATTTCAAAAGAACCTTGATGGTGAGAAAGGCATGGAAAGTCATTGATCTAAGCAGGAGAAGTCAAGATCAGGCTCGAATAACCATGGCTGGCCGGAGCAAGGTCGGAGACAGCCATAGAAATCGAATCGAACAACTTGTGGGCCCAGCTTCTTCGAGGTCAGGCCATGAAACTTAAGTGTAGGACTTTAATGGCCTTGGAAGCCATGGATTTCAGAGATTTTTAGGGCGGAAGCGAAGGGAGGCGGCTAGGGTTCGAGAAGCTTTGAGAGAGAATTGAGAGAAGTGGGAATTCAAGGGCGACTACAGAAGCAAATGGCTAGAGTTTGGGGTTAGGTCGGGTTAGAAAAGGAAGGGGTGAATATGAGCCATTGATCTAAATGACCAACGACTGGGATTAAAAGGGGGATCGTTTAGATCAACGAGAGGGATTTAAAAGGGGATTCGGGCGGGTTATTTAAAGGGGTCGTGGGTTGAGTAGATTTAGGATTTGGGCTGGATAATTTGAAATTGGGTCTAATTGAGTGCCAAATCTGGCTAAAATTGTAAATGGACTGACATTTAAATAGCCATTTTCCCTTATTTATTTTATAAAAAATGGAAAAATAATTTCTAAAAATGAATTAACGGTACTTAAATAATTAATAATTTGTAATTATTAAATTACAAATACTTGAGTCAATTTTATAATTATGAACACACTTAAATTTTACTGTTAAGGATCAAATATATCCTTGTACTATTCAAAATAGGCCATATTTATCCTCCGTTTGAATTCTTTAACAAATATATCCCCACCGTTACACATTCGGGCCACATATACCCTTCCACCGTTAAAACTTGTTTCCTCATTATTTTGACATGTGGCAGTCTTAGATTGGACCAGATTAGCCCACCCATTCTATTTTTTAAACCCGCCCGATCCACTTTTCTAACCCGCCCCGACCCCATTTATTTATATACTCTCCAGCGTTAATTTCCAATCGTAAGTGGTCCTAAATACTGATTAAGGAGAAGAATTATTGTAGGTTTGGGGCCAGGGTACAAATAGACTTATATGAAATGTTTACCTATAAGTCTTTATTCCTTGCTATTCTATTTGTATTTGACTTATCTCAGAATTTTGCTTAGCAAGCTAATCTATTTGGCTTTTGTTTTCAGAGGCCTCAGAAAATGGCAGGAACTGTAAATTGGGGCACTGGCACTGTAATTGGGGTATTTGCTGGCTTGTTGTATGGAGGTAGCAAGGAGGCTGCTGCTTCTGTTGTTAGTATCTCTTCACACTGTAACTATTATATTGCACTTACTACTGATTTCCCATAGTTGCATTTTGACATAGGAAGATAAATTGGAGAGAGGAAATGCTAATTGTGAAGCTTTGGACAGTAGAAAAATGTTACGTTTGTCTAAATGGTAAATGGGATTTCAAACTACTCGTTAAGGAGGTCAGATAAAATTTTGACATTAGAAAGAAAAAAAGAACAGAAGAAAACTTTGTGCTTTATGGGGTCATGCTAGGTTAAAATCAGAGGAAGATGAAGGGGAAGAGTTACATTGGAAATTAACGCTGGAGTGTATATAAAGAAATGGGGTCGGGGCGGGTTAGAAAAGTGGGTCGGGCGGGTTTAAAAAATAGAATGGGTGGGCTAATCTGGTCCAATCTAAGACTGCCACGTGTTAAAAAATAATGAGTAAACAAGTTTTAACGGTGGAAGGGTATATATGGCCCGAATGTGTAACGGTGGGGATATATTTGTTAAAGAATTCAAACGGAGGATAAATATGGCTTATTTTGAATAGTACAAGGATATATTTGACCCTTAACCATAAATTTTAATATAGACAAATATTGTAATTAATGTAATTTAGCTTTAAAAATTACTAAATAAATTTGTAAAATATATGAAAAAAATATGTTATCTCTATTTTAGTATAAATGTGAGAATCCAATAAATGAATTACCAAAATAATAATTTTGGAGATAATTATTGGGGTTTTCTTAATAAAATAAGGCAATAAATTGATTTAGAAAATCTTTGAAAATTGAGAAAAAAGAATAAAACCTTTGGACATACTTATATATGCATATAAATGCCATTTGAAAGGTATTTTCATATAAAAATATACAGAAAAAATTGGGTATCAACAACCGGCAGTTGAATAAAGTCACCATCAAAAACAAGTATCCACTGCCGAGGATTAATGATTTATTTGATCAACTTCAGGGTGCCAAAGTATTTTCAAAGATTGATTTGAGATTTGGTTACCATCATTTGAGGATTAGGGCATCTGATGTCCCTAAGATAACTTTTCTGACTCGGTATGAGAATTATGAGTTCTAAGTGGTGTCATTTGGGCAGACAAATGCCTGAGCAGTGTTCTTGGATTTGATGAACTTAGTGTTTAGACCCTATTTGGATTCCTTTGTGATTTTCTTCATTGATAATATCTTTATATACTCCCTACCGGGAGGAGCATGAGCGGCATCTTGGGATCGTTCTTCAGAATTTGAGAGATAACCAGTCATATGCTAGTTTTTGGAATGTGAATATTGGTTGCATTCAATTTCTTTCTTGGGTTATATTGTATCGGCAGGGTATTGAGGTGGATCCAAAAAAGATTGAGGCAGTCAAGGACTGCCCCAAACCCACATCAGCTACTGAGATCCGTATTTTTTTGGGATTGGAAGGCTATTACCACTAGTTTGTGGAAGGATTTTCATCTATAGCAACCCGATGACCAGGTTGACTCAGAAGGGTGCCCCGTTTAGATGGTCAGACAAGTGTGAGGTGAACTTTCAAAAGTACAAGGCTGCTTTGACTACGGTGCCAGTGTTGGTATTTACCACAGGTTCAGGATCTTATATTGTATACTGTGATGAATCTCGTATTAGATTTGGTACGGTATTGATGCAGGGTGGCAAGGTTATCGTGTATGCTTTGCAACATCTGAAGATTCACAAGAAGAATTATTTAATTCATGATCTTGAGTTGGCAGCCATTGTTCACGCACTGAAAATTTTGAGACATTATCTATATGGCGTGTTATGTGAGGTGTTCACGGATCGTAAGAGTTTGCACTATTTTTTCAAACAAAAGGAGCTCAATTTGAGGTAAAGGAAGCGGTTGGAACTATTTAAAGACAATGATATCACCATCTTGTATCATCCCGGGAAGGCCAATGTGGTGGCCAATGCTTTCAGTAGGAAGTCAGCTAGTATAGGCAGCGTTGCTTATATTCCCGGTGAGAGGCTGCTTCCACTAGATGTTCAGGCTTTGGCCAATCATTTCGTGCGATTGGACGTTTATGAGCCCTGTCACACCTCCTTTTTCCTACACCCGGGAGGGTATAAAGGAGTTTCTCCAATTAAAGGACAATCGAAACGGTATTATATTTTTAAAATATTCAGAGTCACTACTTGGGAGATTTATGGTGTCCCAAGTTACCGGTTGAATCCCGAACTGAGGAAAAGATTGACTCTGTTTAACAGTTCGCGAACTAGAAATTCGAGTAAGGAATTCTGTTAACCCGGGAGAAGGTGTTAGGCATTCTCGAGTTCCGTGGTTCTAGCACAGTCACTCAACTGTTATATTCGGCTTAATTATCAGATTCTAGATCATTTTAAAACTATGTGCAAATTTTACCTTTAACCGCTTTTATTCATTTCAGAGAAAATTTCAACGTTATTAAAACACGTCTCGAACAACGTCACATAAATGCACCCGTGGCTTTTGACATATATTAACATCATTGAGATTTGAATTTGGAGCACATAATGCGCACCCAAACTTAGGAAAGTAATATTATTAAACTAAAGCGCCTAAAGAAATTTCACGTTTGCAATTTTGTAAGGACCAAAAAATTTACTACAGGGCACTCCTCGAGTTCTAAGAATGAATACAAGATTAGTTAAACGAGGGCCATGCCATTATTATTTTTATTTGGCATGGCGTACCTCAGCTTATTTTAAATCAAAAGATTTTTACATTAAATTATAAGGGCCATAAATTATCAGTTTGACTAGTATGACACACCTTGATGTAACTTAAAAGGTAATCGGCTAACTTAAAAGGGCCCAGAAAATTTACAGTTGCTAATACGAAAATTCAAAATCCACATCCATACTTGCATGTTAGTAGCTCATGGCATCATATCGAACTTTAAAAAAGAACTAGTATTTTATCTTTGTCAAATGTGGGAAGAAACCCAAGCATGCTTAAATGGAAAGCGCAAACGGTCACTCAGCAGGTAGCATTTAATGCAACTGGATCAAGGCTAAAGCCAAGTCTCGACGCCTTAAGCATTGGCCGCTGCAAGAGGGTCCTACTTTAAAAAGGAAAATTATCAGTTATGTCTATTTAGAAGTAATTTATTATAAAAATTAGTTAATTGATAAAATATTATTAATATTAGCTAAAACGGTCAATTAGTTATTTGTAGAAAAAATATCAAATTTTTACTATCTTTTGAGTAGGTGCTATTAGAATAGATTGAGTATATATTAAGGAGCTTGAATCTCAGTTTTGGGATGATTTGATGAAGTTTTGAGGTGGTTTGAATTGAAAATTCAAAGTAAAAACTGAATATGAAATAAAAAGATACGTGTATCACACTGTGTATCACATATGTATCATATTTGTATCGATTGTGTATCACGTGTATATCCATGTATATTGTGTTTGAGATACATGCGTGATACTTATTTGATACATGTGTCACAGAAGAATTTTTTGACATCGATTTAATTATGAATTTTGATACAAATCAATCCAAATCACCTCCAATCTTCCTCAAATTTTGTATATTGACTTACCTATATGTTTTCAATGAAATTTGACTATACCATTAAAAAATTCCTTGTTTGTTTCGATTTTTGAAATATTGACTAGAGTTGGTAAGTTAAAACTTATATGAAATATTTCTGTATTTCTACCCCTTATAAATTCGATTTCTGGGTAGCTTTTTAATAAGGTGTGCAGACTACTTTATCATTTATTCAACTCCCATTGAAATTCCAGCGACAAAATATAACCTCAAAGCTTCAACCAATATTCACCTACTAGATCCTAGTTTCATGCTGGCCTTAAAAAAACATATGACTTATACTTGCCGAAATATCAAATGTAAAGAAACAATCAAACTTTGAAGAATAGCAGGTTTGTATGAGAAAGACCAAAACATTACGTTATATCTCACATCTACTATAAGCATGTTTCTAGAGCAATTAAGGAGCGATAAAAAAGCTAAACTAGAACTACTACAGCATGAGTGAACCAAACCAGCAAACGTACCACCCATAGTCAAAACCAAACCAAACAACCTCATCCATGAGCTTAATAGCCACCATATTCAGTTATGCATACCAAATTAGAATGGAAAATCCTGTTTCAGTCACAATCACATAAGATCTCAGCTTCAGAACAAAAGACGCATCCAATGATTATACTTAATTAATTAACTTGCCTGGACAATAAATCAGAACACTATAAGATGATATGGCTAATTAAATAGCAAGGGATCAACCCTTTACAAATTCATAACTCGAATCACATATCTCACACAAAGCTTAACCCAAATTTCATTTCTATTTTTACTCATACACCTCACTTAACTAATGCATAAAACCAAATCCATAACTCCACTCTATCATTCAGTGAGTTCTGAAGAAATACCTGGGAACAAAATGAAATAAAAGAAGTGAAGATTCTACAACAGAATAGCAACCGGCAGACAACCGCAAAACCAGTTTAACCAATTTGAGTTTTGGAAACAATGAAAAAATCAATTTTACTCGAGAAAATACCAAGGTAAACCCAATATCAAAATCCCAAACAACCAGTTTCAAACCATTTGAGCTATATTCATCAGAACCCTTCAAGAAGTGAAGATCTTAAAAAACCACTAAATTTTTTAATGGAACAATGATTTCAAACAGTCTTCACCCGTCTTCAATTTTCAGGATTTCTCTATAAATTTGGTTTGCCTTTCAAGGCAAGAAAACATGTCTTTATAGGCACGGCAAGTAGGAAAGCCTTAGGTTTTAATTTTTACACTTTACCCTTTTTTGAATTTTTATTTTTGTTACTTAGTCCCTCATATAGTAATTTATCCCCCAAGAAAAATAATTACATGTCTGAAATTCAAATAGAACCCACATTGAAGCTTCCCTTTTCTGTTATCAAAAGATAATCCTTCCCTATCCAAAACTACCCTTAGGAGCCTCGTTAATTACTCCTTGAAACTATTGGATTTACTGGCCTATCTGAGTGGGCTACGGACCATAAATTGAAATCCCCACCCATGACCCTTTTAGGGCTTTTGAATTTTTAGTGGCCTAATTAAAATCAAACAAAGAATCCTACTGTAAAAACCAGCCCAGAATTTAACAAACAAAAAAGCCCCGAAAACTCCATAAAAATGCAATCATAATGTCACGGCCTGGATTTTTCACCCAAGGGAGTCGTAATGGCGCCTACTATCGGAGCTAGGCAAGCCAACAATTAAATATTCCTTTGAGAACCTTCGCAGCAATATAAATAAAATCGGTGTCGTAGTCAGAGCTGTCTTGAGCCTCTGGAATCTCACCTCGCACTCGTCTAACCATCTGAACTGGCTGGGTCAATCGGGTCATCGGGGCTGCAATGTATGAAAATCCCTCCACGAACTGACGGTAGTAACCTGCTAATCCTAAGAAACTCCAAATCTCTATAGCTGATGACGGTCGAGACCAGTTCTTGACTGCCTAAATCTTCTTCGGGTCCACCTAAATGCCCTCTACTGAAACAATGTGACCCCGAAATGCAACATAACTCAACCAGAACTCGCACTTCGAAAACTTGGCATATAACTGACTATCCTTCGGAGTCTGACTAACCACTTGCGGTGCTGCTCATGCTCCTCCTGACTACGGGAAAATATCAAAATATCGTCAATGAAAACAATCCTGAACAAGTCCAAATACGGCCTGAACACTCAGTTCATCAACTCTATAAATGCTGCTGGGTCATTGGTCAACCCAAATTTCATGACCAATAACTCATAATGTCCATACGAGTGCGAAATGCTATCTTAGGGACATCAGACTCCCTAATCCTCAGCTGATTATAACAAGATCTCAAATCTATCTTTGAAAACACCCTCGCACCCTGAAGCTGGTCGAATAAATCGTCGATCCTCGATGGTGGTTATTTGTTCTTTATCGTCGCCTTGTTATTGTCGATAATCAATCCACATCCTCATCGACCCATCCTTTTTCTTCACAAGTAACACCAGCCACACTAGGTCTAATGAAACCCTTATCAAGCAAATCCTGCAGCAGCTCCTTTAACTCCTTCAACTCTGGAGGGGCCATGTGATACAGAGAAATGGAAATGGGGTGCGTGCCCGGAGCCAGATCAATACAAAAGTCAATATCCCTATCGAGTGGCATGCCTGGCAGGTTTGAAGGAAAAACCTTGGGGAACTCCTGAACGACAGGAACTTAATCAATAGAAGGAACATTTGCACTGGAGTCGCGAATATATGCGAGATAAGCTAGACACCCCTTCTAGGCCATGATCGAGCCTTAACATATGAAATAACACTACGGGGGGCATGATCTAGGGTCCCTCTCCACTCTAGTCGGGGTAAATATTGCAAAGCCAAAGTTCACGGTCTTGGCGTGACAATCCAAGAGAGCATGATACGGGGAGAACCAATCCATCCCCAATATAACGTCGAAGTCCACTATGTCTAAGAGCAACAAATCGACACGGGTCTCAATACCCTCAAATAATACCACATAGGAATGATGCACATGGTCGACCTCTATAGAGTCACCACCGGTGTAGATACATAAATAGGAACTCAAGTTATCGCTAGGAATACTCAAGTAGGGTGAAGAATAGGACGACACATATGAATACGTAGATCTAGGATCAAATAGCACTAAAGCACCTATACTAATGACCAGAATAGTACCTGTAATAACAACATCGGAAGACTCAGCTTCTGGCCTTGCTGGCAAAGCATAACACCGGGGTTGGGCCCCAACCCCCTGAACTATGTCTCTGGGACGATCGGCTACTGGCTGACCCTTGCCTCTGGCAGCCTGAGCTCCACCTCTATGTTCTATGTCTCTACCTTTATGACCTCTAGCCACGCCTCTAGCTGGCTGGGAGGCCTGTAGAGCCCATGGTGCCTGAATCATAGCTCGGGTACCCTGCTACTGTGACTCTGTACCCCTCAATCTTGGGCAAGCTCACCTAATGTGACCATACTCACCACACTCAAAGCACCCACCTGAATGCTGCAACTGAGAGGGTTGAGACTGGCCTTTCTGACCTGGATAACCACCCTAAAAGCTTTGAAGCGGTGGTACACTAATAGAATGCTAATCGAAATAGTGTTGCTGAGAACCACCACCACCTGAAGTACCATGAGAGACCTGGAGTGATGACTGAAAGGATCTCGGTGTATGGCCTCTGCCATAAGAATCCCTACCTCCAGACGAGGTACCACTGAACCTACCAGAATGAGGACGCCTCTTATTTGACCCCTGACCACCACCTCGTGCAAGAGACACCTCAACTTTACGAGACGCATTGGCTGCCTCCTAAAAAGAATTCTCGCTCCCCGATCCTATAGCCAACGGGAGAAGGACCGGGCTGAATCAACCCATCAATAAACCTTTGCACCCTATCCCTCTCGGTGGAAAGTATAGCAATATCATGGCGTTCCAGATCAATAAAACGGGTCTCATACTACGTGACTATCATAGATCCTTAATGGAGACATTCAAACTACCTGCGTAGAGCCTCTCGCTCAATCACCAGGAGAAACGTCTCCAAAAATAACTTTGCAAACTGGTCCCAAGCCAATGATGGCGACCCTACTGGCCTGGATAAATAATAGTCCCTCTACCAAGTCATGGCGGATCCTGCTAGCCGAAAGGTGATGAAGTCGACCCCATTAGTCTCCACAATACCCATAGTCCGGAGAACCTTATGGAAGATGAATAAAAAGTCATGGGGGTCCTATGTAGGAGCACCACTGAAGGTGGTGGTGCAGATCTTGGTGAACCTATCAAGCCTCCAAAAAGCATCCGTGGACATCGCCGCACCATCGCCGGTCTGATCTGGAATACCCGTTTGAGCTACCATCGCTGGCTGAACTGCTGGAACATGAGCCTGGGGAGTTTTCTTCTTCGGAATACATATTGCGGGTGTCTGAACTCCTCTCCCAGCCTGAGATATGGCTGGTGCTACAGGAAGCAAAACCGCTCTAGAGACGTTCTCCATAAAGCCTACCAATCGGAACAAGGCGTCCTGAAAGACTGGAGTGGCTATGAACCCCTATTGGACCTGATCTGGGCCCACCGGAGCTGCACAGGCTGGAACTTCCTCAACAAAATCAACATGAGGCTCCACCTCTAGGATTGTTGCTAGGGGATGAGCTCTACCCCGGCCTCAGCCTCTGGCACAGCCTCAGCTCTACCCCTTATAGGAGCTACTGCTGGGGGCTCGGGCTGCTGCACAGTAGAAGAGGAAACACGTGTTCTTGCCATCTGCGAAAGAATAGAGTAAAAAGACAATCAGTACTTGATAAACAGAATCGCATGACCAGAATGAACGAAGTGAAATTTTTCTAAATCCGTAGCATCTGAGGGATAAATACATACGTCTCCGTACCAATCCCTCCGACTCTACTGAGTTTGTCCGTGAGTTGTGATACATATGTAACCTACAGCTCTGATACCTTGTCACGACCCGGATTTCCCACCCACGAGAGTCGTGATGGCGCCTACTATCGGAGTTACGCAAGCTAACAATTAAACATTTCCTTGAGAACAGTCTCAACAATAGAAATAAAACGAAAACAATTAAACAAGCGGAAGTTTAAACTTAGATAGCAGAAAATAAATGTGGAAGTTTCGGAATACATCTCTACCCAGGGTCCAATGTTACTAGCTCACGAACCACTAATGAGTGCTGCAAATAAGTCTGAATAGGAAATACATAATGTACGTCTTGATACAATGAAAACAAACTAAAATATGGAAAGTAACTTCGGTCTGCGAACTCCAGCTAGGATACCTCATAAGTCTCCGGATTGAAGTCGGCTCCCGATCAATACACTGCTGATGGTCCAAAAGATGCTCTAGTATTGTAATCTGTGGAAAAAGCACATAAGTGTAGCATCAACAACCAACCCTATGTGCTGGTAAGTGCCTAGCCTAACCCCCGATGAAGTAGTGACGAGGCGAGACCCGACTACCAGATAAATCTGTACATATATATGATATACTTTGCAGAAAATAAACAGGAGCTAAGAAATTTATAAAAGGAGGGGGGAACATACTTGGGGAACAACAGTTATGAACAATAAGTCTAATTAAAGGGAAATTTACCAACAAAACTCGAGCCCAGAAATAACACATTTATCCCATATTTTGTTGCGGCGCGCAATCCGATCCAATCGTTCTGTAACACTGTTGCGACGTGCAACCCCATCCACATACCTATGGTAGTGTAACGGTGTGCAAACCAATCCGTATGGATATTATTTATCCTTGTTACGGTGCACAACCCGATCCGTACGGATATTATTTATTCTTGTTGCGGCGCGCAACCCAATCCACTAAAATCATACTTTCTCATACAAACATCAGTCACCACTACGAAGCAAGATAAGAATAACTAGTAATAAAATCCTGACAAGGGAGCTTAACAACACAACTAAATCCCAGCAAGGGAGTAAATAAACAACGGTAATAAAACTTCCCGGCAAGGGAGCAACAACAATAACCTTCACATCCTGGCAAGGGAGTAACTACCACGCTTTCTCTTTTGATCACTTCTTTCTCAATTTTCATATCCTCATTCGAGCCAACGCTTCCATAAGGTTCAAAGCATAATTCTTCCTCAAACCTTTCACATTATATGAAACTTATCAATTAAACAAGGAAGAGGTATCACAAAATCCGAATAAACACAATTAATACTTAAGGTCATGCTAGACTCCGGTGTATAGAGACCCGTCACCATGCCTATACACCGTAATCGACAATTAGTAAATAGCAAATAACATCCTAATCCTATTCCCTCAAGCCAAAGTTAGAACAAACACTTACCTCGAATGCTCCACACCCAAATTAATCCTCTAGTATAGCTTTACCCCTCGAATTCACCACCAAACCATTCGAATCTAGTCACAAATTGCTAGAATATGTTAACAAATGCTACTTGAATCAATTAAATGCATGTAAATCTCAAAGTTTTACTCATAAATTCCCAAAATACTCCCGGGCTCACATGGTCAAAACCCGAGGTTCGAACCAAAACCCGAAAAGCCATTCCCCCATGAGTCAAAATATATGATTAATTTTGAAATAGGATCTCAATTGAGGTCCAACTCCCCAAGTTTAAGAAGACCTAATTTTTATCCAAAATCCCCAAGTCCCATTTATGAAAATATTTGATTCAAGTAGAAATCATGTTAAAAGATGTTAAAAAATAAGGAAATTAAGTTGGAAATCACTTACCAATCAATTTGGAGAAGAAAAGTTATTTGAAAAAATTGACTCTTAGGTTTTGGGTTTTCGAAAAGTGAAAAATGACAGAGAACACTGAATTTATATATACCTTACTTAAGGCTGGCACGGACCACATATATATGTACCGCGGCCGCACCGAGGAAGGAAAGAATATGACCCTCAGGACTTACCCAGTGCAGACCGCACCAATTTGGTGTGCGTCCGCGCTGGTTGACCTCGAGTTAAGGCCCTCTGAACTAACTGGCGCGGACCGCGCAGAAATGCACCGCGGCCACGCTGGGGGCATGCAACAGCTGGACCAGTAACATCTAACACTTTTAAGTCTAAGACTCATAACCAAACATACAAATAGCCCCAAAACATCCTACGGATTTACTCGTGCAATCAAATCGCCAAAATAACATCAAAATCAATGAATCAACCATCAAAATCATCATCTTCATTTCAAACTTCTTAAACTTCAAACATTATATATTTAGGTACGAATGACGTCAAACAACTTCCGATTTTGACAAAATTTCACAAAAAGTGCTTAACATAGATTTAGGACCTGTACTGGGTGTCAGAACCGAAATACGGGCCTGATACCTCTATTTTTTTACCTTATTTTCATTTTGAATTTTCATATCATTTTCAGAAAAATAATTTCTTTCAAAATAGTCATTTCTCGGGCTCGGGACCTCGGATTTTAATTCTGGGAATACGCCCGAGTCTCATATTCTTCTACGGACCCTCCTGGACTATCACATCACAAGTCTGGATCCGTTTACCCAAAATATTGATCAAAGTCAACTTTAACAATATTAATATCAAACTTTTTCAAATTTATCACAGAATTCATATTTTCCAACATAAAAGCTTCCTGGCTAGGCGTCCAGACTACGCACGCGAATAAAGGCAACTAAAAGCGGGGTTTTTAAAGCCTTGGGAGCATATATAAAGGGAGAAATACGGTGATGACCCTTTGGGTCGTCACACATAATGAAAAGAAAGCAAGTGAATTAATTAGCTTAACAACGGCAGAAAATTATCTCACCTATAGGCTTAAGTGACTAACTAGAACAAAAATAAAGCAATTTTAATCAGTCAAAAAACAAATGAACTAAACTAGGCTGAAAAGCACACTTGAAGAGACCAAAAACAAATATCATGGATTAAACTGGTCAACCTCGAATTCGGCCAAAGTTCTGGTTATTTTGCAAATAACAAGAAAAAAGGGAAGAAGAGAGGAACACCAATTGAATGAAACCAAAACAGAACAAAATGAGATAGAGCTAACCAGTCGAACTCTGAAAAGATGCTTGGCAATTAGACTCACACGAAACTGATACCAATCATTTTTCTCTATAAAAAAAGAGCGAGTGGCATAAAATTGGTAGTGAATCATCCTTCCTAAGTCAATTCATGCCACCATGTCCAACAATACTGGTTTGAAAATCATTAGGGTTTGAACTTAGATCTAAGATTCGAGTGGTGATGGGCCGACTCAAAGGAAACTGATAAGGGATTTGAGATGAGGGAGTCTGGTGGTTATTTGGTGTGATTTTGGCACGGAAGGAGGTGGCGCCTTCAGGCTTGAAGTGGTGGGTAAGGGTGGGGGCGTTAAGGTCTTTAAATGGAGAAGACAAACTGTTTTGAACTAACCATCTCTGGATGATTTGTGGACACTCTTAAATAACATTGGAGAAGTGCTCTGATCTGTTAGATGTAGCAAAATAAAAGGCCAGGATTTGATCGAAACATATGAAACTTAAAAAGACGCAGCCTACTCCCGTACTACATCGTTTGGTCTTCAACGAAGCTTGACTGGGTTGGACCGAGGTTTTGGACAGATTTGGGGTTGGGAAACGGGTTTCTGGAGGATAAATGACTTGGGCTGGGAATTTAAATTAATTTAGCCCAAACTTTGAACCTCTCAACTCTTTCCCTTTTTTTCAACTTTTTTGTCTTTTTAAACTCCTTTAATTTTCTTTTTTTTTCAAAATTTAAAATAAAATCATAAGTTAAATCATAAACTAAAGTAGTCTATCAAAACACAAATTAATGCTAAATAATAATTAATACAAATAAGTATAAACCAAATTAAAGAAAAACTACAAAAATCAAAAACTAAAATTAAAAGATGCAAACAAGTTATTTTTTTGTGATTTTCCCTTTCCTTATTAAATAACTAATTTGCTAATTAATCCTAAAATGTAGAATTAAATCATGAATACAAATGCAATATATTTTTGTATTTTTTATTAATTAAACAAAATTAACATGCGCAAACAAATACAAACAATTGAAAAAATGCCACAAAATCTTTGTTTGAGCATACCAAGGAGCAGAAGTATGATCCCCTCATTTGCTTGTCCTTAGGGTCACAGTGCGGCACAGAGATGCCATGTAGGTCACAGTGGGAGATTATGTAGTTTTGAGGATGCATGGTCATGTTTGTGTGCCTAATATGGATGGGCTTCATGAGTTAATTCTAGATGAGGCCCACAATTCCCAGAATTCCATCCATCCGGGCAAGATGTATAGGATTTACGACAACATTATTAGTGGAGGAGGATGAAGAATGATATAGTTGCATACGTAGCTCGGTGTCTAAATTGCTAGCAAGTAAAGTATGAGCATTAGAGACCCGGTGGTTTGCTTCAGAAGATTGAGATTCATAGGTAGAAGTGGTAGCGTATCACTATGGATTTCTTTGTTGGACTCCCTCAAACCCATATGAAGTTTTACGCAGTATGGGTTATTGTGAATAGACTGACTAAGTCAGAACATTTCATTCCTATGGTAGTTTCTTATTCTTCAGAGCGATTGACAGAATTTTATATCCGTGAGATCGATCATCTTCACGGTGTGCCCCTGTTTATAATTTCTGATTGAGATACGTAGCTTACCTGCATGAGTTGGGTATGCAGATAGAGTTGAGCACATCATTTCATCCTCACACGGACGGGCAGTCCAAGCATACTATTCAAATTTTGGATGATATGCTTCGCACATATTATATTTACTTTGGAGGTTCTTGGGACCAGTTCTTGCTGTTAGTAGAGTTTGCCTACAACAATAGTTATTAGTCGAGCATCCATATGGTTCTATATGAAGCATTGTTTGGTAGACAATGTCGATCACCGGTTGGATGGTTGAGCTGGGGGAGTCTCGGTTATTGGGTACAGATTTAGTATAGGACGCCTTGGATAAGGTTAAGATCATTCAGGATAGACTTCGTATAGCCAGTCTAGGCAAAAGAGTTATGCTGACCATAAGGTTCGTGATGTAGCATTCAAGGTCAGAGAAAGAGTGTTGCTTCGGTTGTCGCCCAAGAAGGGAGTAATGAGAATTGGGAAGAACGGAAAGTTAAGCCCTAACTTAATCGGGCCTTTTCAGGTTATTGATCGAGTGGGAGAGGTGTCTTACGGACTTGTATTGCCACCAGGTTTATCAGCAGTGCATCTAATGTTTTATGTGTCCATTATTCGAAAGTATCATGCGATCCTTCCGACATATTAGATTTCAGCACTATCTAGCTAGACAAGGACTTGACCTACGAGGAGGAACCGGTAGCTATTCTAGACCAGTACGTTTGTTAGTTGAGATCGAAAAGTTATCCTTTTATTTGTGTGTAGTGGAGAGGTCAGCTGGTCGAGGCTGCTACCTAAAGGTTTGAGTCCAATATATGACGCAGATATCCCCGTTTTTTCTCCTACTCAGGTACTTTTTTATGTCCGTTCGAAGACGAAAGATTATTTTAGAGGTGGAGAATTTGATGACCCAAAATGTCATCTTCTATTTTAGAACATGATTTCATGATTCGGGTCCTTAAAACCCGTATTTTATCTCTTCTCGATTTGCATGCACAATCTGGACGTATATCCAGAAAGCTTTTATGTAAAAAATTGAGGAAATAATAATTTTTGGCTTAAAAGGTGATTTTTGTTGACATAGGTCAGGACTGATTTGAAATTTGGTGAGAATCGGGATTGATTTGACGTGGTTCGGAACTTTGGTTGAAAAGTTAGAAGTTTTAAAACTCTTGAATATTTCATGCAATTTGGTGTTAAATTCGTAGTTCAAGGTATTTTATTCGGAGATTTGATCGCCCAAGAAAGTTCATATGATGTGTTAAGACTTGTGTGCGTGGTTGGTTTGGAGCCCCAAGGGATCAAGTGAGTTTTGGATCGGCTATGGGATGCCTAGACTTAGAAAAATCTGGTGTTGGATAGTTGTAGAGTTGCAGGTCACGGGTCTTAGAAGTACGGCCGCGATAGGAAATTTGCGGACCGCAACCGCGGTGGGAACTTCGCGGACTGTGGTGGAGGTTTTGCGGCCGCGCTTGGGATTTCACGGACCGCGTAGTAAGGATCAGAGGATGCTATATAAGGGGTACTTTTCATTAGTTCTTCAATTGTTCAACCCCGGCGATTTTCCAAGCACTTCTTCTTCCCCAAATCATAAGTAAGTGATTCTTGACTCATTTCTTTTACTCATTTACTTCTTTGTACAAGATCTCATCCTAGAATATAGGGTTTTCATTATGGAATGGAAATTTTGGGTATAACTTAGGAATTTTGATATTTAGGAATTGGACCCCAAATTGAGGTAGGATTCCAAACCCAATTTTATATATGGGCTCAAGGTAAATGGTAATTGGGTTTTGGTCCGAATTTTTGGTTTGGACCAAGCAGGCCTGGGTGTTGACTTTTGTTGACTTTTTAAAAATGGCCTCAATTGAATTCCTTGCTGTCGCGGGTAGTTTCTAATGCTTAAACTGATTCGTTTGGTTGATAATTTGCTAGATTCAATTGATTCGGAGGATTGTGTGAAAAGAAAGGTTGTGATTGAGCTTTGAGTGGTCTGCATAGGCAAGGTAACTGTTGGTTCTAACCTTGGCTTGAGAGATTAGGTGTTACTTTCCTATTCGCTACATGTTTTGATGTAAAATACAATATATAGGTAAAGTGACGAGTATCTAGTGCCATTGTCGGGTGATAATATGCGAGCTAATCTTAACTATTGTATTCTTTGATCATAAATTTCATGATTAGACTTGTTATTCCATGTGTTGAGTAATTCTTATCATATTTTTACAAAATTCGGTACTGATTGAGTATTGTCTCAGAGTCTAGTATAATGTTGTGGAATGAAATGATTGAAGCAAGACTGGTTCTTGATATTTCTATATCCATGTTGTTATTGTTCATTGTTTTACAGAGGGAGAATGTAAAAGAACGAAGGGTGATACCATGCACTATTTTTGTGAGTGAGTGATAATGCACGAAGGGTAATGCTGTGCCATATTCTATGAGTGATAATGCACGAAGGGTAATGCCCTACCATATTATGAGAAAGTTAATGCACGAAGGTGATGTCGTGCCGTTGCTATTGTTTCTTAGGGTGAGAATGAGAGTAAAAGCATAAAGGGTGATGTCGTACACCTCTTTTACGATATTATTTCTTACGTTGGTGAAACGCATGTTATTTACTGTGTTTCTAACTGTTACTATTTTAAGGATCTAATATTCCCCTCGGAATATTTTCCCCTTCCCGTTATAATCTGCTATGTTTCCATTTAATGTTATTTTCTCGCATGTGATTTAACTGCAAAGGTTCATGTTATTGTCGTATACTAGCCTAGGGGGAGAATGAGAGTAAAAGCATAAAGGGTGATGTCGTACACCTCTTTTACACTGTTATTTCTTACGTTGATGAAAAGCATGTTATTTGCCGTGTTTCTTACTGTTACTATTTTAAGGATCTAATATTCCCCTCGGAATAACCCCTTCTCATTGTAATCTGCTAAGTTTCCATTTAATGTTATTTTCTCGTATGTGATTTAACTGCACAGCTTCATATTATTGTCGTATACTAGCCTCATAGCTACTTCGCCGAGGCTAGGCTTGGCATTTACCAGTACTTGGGGTTGGTTGTACTGAAACTGTATTCTGCACTTTCTGTGCAAATTTCGGTACTGGATTGTGTTAATTATAGTTGAGGTGCTGCCTTCAGTCCTACAGGAGACCCAAGATATATCTATCGGTGTTCGCAGACCCTGGAGTCCCCTTCCAGTTGTCCTAGATTACTCTTTTTACTTTTATTCAAAGACAATTGTATATCTTTTCAGCTAGTATTTGTAGTATTTCTTAGAAGTTCGTGAATTATGATACCAATTTCTAAGTAGTCATGTACAAGTATTTAGGTTTTTATGAACTTCTACACTTTATAAATTTGTGATGTTTTAATTTAATGCCATCTAGTGAATTGCTTAACGGGTTAGCATGTTTAATTTCTATATCTTGGCTTTGCTAGCAACTGAAAGCTTAGGCTCCATCACGATCCTGACAGTGGAAAATCCAGGTCGCAACATCAAATTGCCATAACATCTATCATCACAATAGGTACGTGATCAATGACCATTCATGCCATAGTAATGAAATTATTTTCTTATTTCATCTCAAACTTTTTTGTAGATATTAGTGCGGTATATCCACTATCACCAGCATGTTCATATCTTCCAATAATGAATATGTACTCGTAAATCATATGTTGGCTCATTCACAACATTACGACTAAAAACATTCACGCACATGTACGCAATTGTCACATAATAAAGTATTGAGTAGATTATCATTCCCACAAAGACTTATGACTAACTTTTGACTGATTCAAACTCAATTAACTTATCGATTGAATAGATTCTCACAATATATAGAAGTGACTAATTTACTAACTAAAATTATCGAGCAATGAATTAACTAAAAATCAATTAAAACAAATAGCAATTTCAATTAACAATCAGTAGGAGAGAATATTCTAGGGTCAGGGGTTAGCTAACAATCGTATTGCATTCTTGGTTTAAAATAACTACTTCATTTATCTGGATTTTACATTGACAGGGTTGATATTACTCATAAGAATCCGTCGAGTCATTACTTGCCTATTCGAGTTAATTTAATGCCTATATATCTATGGAATTAAGATACAGAATGCATTTACAATTCCTATATTTTAACCATGCAAAGCAATTAAGTATATTTCTATCCTAATTGAGAATATGTTTCTAGATGTCCGGGCTCAAGAACTTGATCTATGTAATTCCATATGCAATCTAGAGTTTCCACTTTCAAGTTCAACTCTAGATGCGTAGATAGTATTTTATTGTTAGCTACTCATCAAAATAATTAAAAAAGGAATTAAATAAACAACCAAATATGATAAAATCAACTTTGTCAAATTAAACTTTAAACATCAACATTCATGTATCACCCATAACTCTAGAATAATAGGGTTCTTAGCCACTCATGTTCAAAAAATCATCATAAGGTTTTCAAACATAAAATCAATGAGTACTAGAAAAGGGATGGAAGAGTTGCTCTAATCCGGGCTCCCAATTGTTTTTCTCCTTTTTTTCACCTCCAAAATCTTATTTTTCCTTCAAATAGATTTTAGAATGGCCTTTTATATCAATTGGAGGCGTCTTGGGATTAAAATAACTAATTCTAAGTCAGAATAGGACACTTTCATGTTCTCAGCGTCTAAGTCAGTATGGGGCACTGGCCACGGCGCTCAAAATCTTTGGATTCTGTAAATTGCGCCACAGCCAGTGCCCCACGCTGGCTGTGGCCCTCAAAATTCACGTTTTGCTTTTTCTTCGAAATTTCGCTCCAATTTGTGCCACTTCGTCCCAAATTACATTTGAATGATTTCTACACATAGAAATACAACAAATGAGCACAAAACATCATATTAAACATCTTAAATGATCGGAACATAAGGAAAATGTAAGGTGATACATATCAAAATATACATACTTTAAGATGATTATCAATACCTCACACTTAGACACTTGCTCGTCCTCGAGTAATAGAACTACATTAATCCCCCAAAACATATCTATCACTACGAAAAGAGCATTACACAATTAATTCCATCAAACACCCTACCTTTTGACTATGATCGATATCAGCAGTTAAGCATGAACACAGAAACTTTACATTCTTCCCATTTTTAAACTAACCCCAGTATATACAATAAGATTCAATAAATTCGAGAACTCTCCAAAACCATTTTACCCCAAGAGACAACTCGTCACCACTAAGCATCTTCAACTCATACACTCACCAAACAAGAAAGTGTATAATATTACCAATCCGGCGTGAGATTAAGCATCCTTACCACAAGCAAAATAATGAATATTAAAGTAGTCCACACCTTCAAATATGTTATTGAACATAAAGTAAGGACATCACATAATTGAACAACATTCATTCACTCTACAAAGAATTCATGTGTATCCCGTGGTCGTACTATAAACTTACCCGTAGTGTATATCTTTACTAATCTAAGCTAGCCAAATTTAGGATCAATTAGGACTTAAAGGTTGTAAATGTAGGCTAAGAGATGGGTAGGATATACTTAGGAATATTGACTACCCTCCTAAGCACTTTAATACACTACACTCGAAAATCAAGTTCAATTTCTTCTTAACCCATACACTTGTCATACACCATGTATAACATTGCCCCTTTTTTCTATTAAGCACCTCTATGGATTCACTAGCATGAATGAAAAAGATTAGGAGGTGTGCATCTTTTCATATTATTTGAACTTTTATTTTCTTTTTCTTGCACGTCTTTTTTTTCTTCACACACTTCATGCATTGAAACCTTAAGGGCCATTCCATGGTTCCACTCAAAAGTAACTCCCCAATCTCTCCCCTTACTTCTTTTAGCGACTAAGTGGCATAGGAGGTAGAGGTTCAATATTCTCAAATCAAGAACAAAGCAAGAGTATGGCTTGTGGGTGCCAAGGAAATGGTCTATAGGCTCAAAGGGAGTTAGCAATGGGAAAATTTTGTTGTAAGTGACATGAACCTTCATGTTCAAGCAAGAAATGCCTACATCATCTCCGAGACTAGCATAACTTAATGATTTTGCGTTGATTAACACATGTGGAAAGTTCTAGACTATATAGGATAGCACAGAGTATCAAAAATCTTTACACACACATGGCACTTGACTCACTCAAGATGGTTCTGTGCAACTCTTAAGTCAAGCAAGAAATAAAGTTGAGAATTCTTAAGCAACAATGCACTAGGTAGGATACAAGTCAATCAACTGAGAAAAATGCATCAATTAGTAGGCTCTTACTTTACATGGACATTACAATTTAAAATATATATGCAGAAAGACATAGCGAATGCCATAACTTAAGTTGCCAACACCAACAATGTCAATAGGTATCTCAAAGCACCTTAATTGCCCTTTTCATACTTCTAAAAAATAAAAATTAATAATAATAAAAACTGAACTAGAATATCCGGTTCGAGCTACAAGCTTGGGAAAAAATGGTGTCGAAAGAAAAACCAAGGGATTCTACATAACTATCAAAAAAAGAAAATCTTTTTGGTATTTTTAATCGGATTTTGCTGCCTCAAAAAAAATTTCCAACAGATCCATCGTCGAGAACAGTCCAATCTTTTTCTTTCTTTTCTTCATACTTTAGCTAATTTAAACTATGTCAATCTTAAACTAAACTAAAAGGTGATAATAAACAAAAATAAAATAGTAACACTAAAAAAAAAAGAAAAAAGGTTATATTATTGCAGCTCAAAGAGTATTCCCCCAGCCCACATTTAAACAATGCGTAGTCCCCAATGAAAAGTAAATTCAAAATAGAGTAAGGTGGAATGAAAGAACTCTTTGTTAGTCGGGGTATGCCTCCTCAGAATGCCCACCAGCTGTAGTAATGGGCTCATCATCATCTCCTAAGTGTACCAAATCCATTGGCCCTGTAACTTCATCCCCATCGGCATCCTCATCATCATATACCTTGTGAGTATTTTCTTCCTCGGAAGGATGAATGAGACTACACGAGGCTATATCCAACATCTTCTTGGACGAACTAAAAATCTCACTCCACAATTGTGTGCGCTCCTCCTCTGTCACCCCTAGAGTTCTCATAATAACATTGACAATTTTGTAGAGATACCTGTTAAGTTTTTTGTCCCCTTCATTACTAGCATCTTGGGTGAGCTTTGATGTGGATTCTAATAAGGATGTGATCTCTAGCACTTCTTTGGGTGCTCCACCACCTCACCATAGCCTGGGTACTCTGGTACTCCCAAAGATAGCATGTATTGTGTCAGGATGCTGCCATAAAAGAACCTCTTGATCCTCCCCCCAAAACGGGTGCGAACCATCTCCCCAAGCATGAGCTCACCCACATTTATGGGGCGCCCGGTCATCAAAAATTATATCAAAAACACTTGAGCTCAAGTTCACTCACTATTATGCTCCACATGCATCAATCTAGCCTCCATAAAGTTCAGCCAAACATTAGTCAACTTGTTGAAGTCAAACCTAAGCATTTCAAGGTGAACATCCCCCTTCGTCCACGCCCACATGCATTGGAATCAATGCCACAATGTGTGTGATGCATTGCTTGGTAGCATAGGCTTTTGACAAAGTATATAAGCCTTTGCGGGTTTGGGTTATCAACTACCGAAAATCGACACAAGGCCTCTCTATGCATTGGAATGTTCTTTCCTCTTACGCATGACTCATCATCTTTCATGTCCCAGTTTGCGTATAGTTCCCAGACCATGCTGAGATTTGTTGGGCCTAGACATTCAAGGAACTTATCCATCTTCTTGTTGATCAATGTAGCAAGTACATTGGGGAAGCTCCGTTCTAAGGCCTTTACATTTATCCCCATATCAGACACATATCTCCCGTATGGAACAAAAGTATCATGCCATATCTTGGCGTCATCATTTACAAATTCCAACCAAGACCGTGATTGCTTTGTAGACCAGCTAGCCACTTACTTTACCTTGGCTTATTGGGAAGAGCTCTCGCATTGCTTGCATTTCTTTAGGCGGGCAGTAGTGGAGGACTTCCCCACGCCTTTTCCTTCAGCGCTAGTGTCACGAGCCATAGCAACCACATGACAAACATAAAGATGAGAGTGGATCAAGAAATTTTGCCTAAGGTCACTGTGAGGGGAAAAGAGGATCCCACACTTAAAGTCGAAGGCTATGCATAATCGAATCAAAATATTGACTTAACATTTATCAATGTGTGATCGTAAGGCTATAGGTACTCAAGACTTCCCTATGCCATACAATTCAGTTAGTCTAACATGCTTGTAACTTAACTATAGTGCAAGAATAACTAAGCTAAAGTCTACATTACTACACTAATTTTGTACACTAACTATGACTTCCAAAAGTTTACAACAACATACAATACCTCCAAACATGTACACTTCGCCCAAACTCAAATATAACTACACTCAGGTACTTAGACTTTATCGGTGTTTAGATTTACTCTCTCAGGCATTTTAGCAGATACCTTGTGGGCATCAATTTTGCTCTTTTATGTCAACAATGGTGGAACAAGGTGGCCCTCCCAAATTTACATAAAATAGAGGGATTTGTAGTTTACTACTTCAAATACATTCACAACTAAACTCTTGCACCAAATTTTCGTGCATATTAAGACCACCATATTCAACAAGGTATATCAAAGAAACCTATGGGATTTTGGGGGTTATGCCAGAATTATAGACAACATTACACTAAAAAAAATTCAAAAAACAACAAAAGAGAAGAATAAGAACATACCTTTTAGTCTTGAAATTTAATGGAGCAAGAAAGATCGAAAATTTGAGAGGGATAGAGAGAAATAGAGAGAGACATCATGAGGGTCGATTGAGAGAGAGAGAGAGAGGTCTTTTGGAGTTTTTTGTTGTTTTAAGTTAGGTAAAAGAAGGGGTTGGATATTGGGTACGGATTAGGTTGTAAGTTTATATGAGTAATTGGGTTGTGTTATTTGGGTTTGGGATTTAATTAAATAAAGAAAAAGGAAAAAGAAAAAAATTAATACAAACATGTGATCCGTCCGCCCAGTGCCCCACGCTGGAGCTGGGGTTGAAAATATTTGCACATGGCAAAGTGCGCCCCAACCAGCAAGGGGCGCTAGGTTGGGCGCTCAGTTCCCTGAATTTTTTTCCAACTACCTTGAACACTCAATACATAAATTACACACACCCCACACTATCCTCTCCTAAGATTTTGTATAGCTACAAACAAAACAAAAAAAAATTAGCATACTCTGACTAAAAGAAAACAAAAGAAAACTAAGCCATGAAAGCAGTAAAAATTGGGTAACATCCCAACGAGCGCCTGATTTAACATCACGGCACGACTCAGCACAGTATTAAGCATCGGGTAAGTCCATTGAGGTATTGTGATGTGCAATGTCACCACTCCAATTATGTTTTATTCTCTGGACATTTATCAAGAAGTTACCACTTGAGCTCGTATCATGCAGTTCCACAGCTCCATGAGGCCTCACACTTACCACAACAAAAGGACCTTCCTAACGAGACTGCTTCAACCTCGAATTGAACAAGAGAACTTCTTGACCCAGCTCAAACTCTCAATGTTTGATGTGCTTATCAAGCCACCTCTTAGTCTTTTCTATATACTATTTGTCATTTTCATATGCGTGCAATCGAAACTAATCAAGCTCGTTGATTTGCAACAACCTCTTCTCACCAGCTAGTCCATGTCCATATTTAGCTTTTTAATTGCCTAATAGGCTTTGTGTTCAAGCTCGACGGTCAAGTGGCTCGCCTTCCCATAAACTAATTTATCCAGATAAGTACCTATGGGAGTCTTGTATGGAGTTCCATATGCCTATAATGCGTCGTCTAGCTTCCCAACCTAGTCCTTTCTATTTCCACTTATTTTTTTCTCCAGAATCTGCTTTACCTCTATGTTTGAAACTTTCACTTGACCACTTGTTTGGGGGTGATAGGCTGTGGAAACTTTGTGCTTAACTCCATACTTAGCAAGAATATTATTCAGCTATTTGTTGCAGAAGTGAGCTCCTCCTTCGCTTATCAACACTCTTGGGGTCCCAAAGCATGTGAAGATATGCTTCTTTACAAAGATTACCACATCCTTTCTGTAATTAGTAGGAAGAACAATGGACTCTACCCACTTAGAAGCATAGTCGACTGCCACCAAGATGTACATGTAACCATGAGGGTATGGGAACGATCCCATGAAATCAATCCCTCAAACATTTAAAAGCTCCACTACCAGAATATTTTGTAGTGGCATCTCGTGCTTCTTCGTGATTGTTCCTATTCTTTGGCATCTGTCACACTTTTAACAGAGGCATGTACATTCATAAACAATTTTGTCCAATAGAAGCCTGATTGTAGAACTTTTTGGGCAGTTCTATCCCAACCGCGATGACCTCCGTAAGGCGAAGCATGACATCATGCAGTATTGCATTCATCTCTTCTTCAGGAAAACATCTTCACACCAACTGAATGCACATAGCCTATATAATAATGGCACATCCCACATGTAGAGCCTCACATCGGGTGTCAATTCTGGAGGTGTCACTCGACTTACAATAAAATTCACATAATCTACATATCGCGGGGCTTTACTTGAGATGATTGCTAATAACTTCTCATCAGGAAATGTTTCTTTGGCCCTCCTTCAACTACATTGCTTCATTCTAATATGGACAAGTGATCAGCCATTTGATTCTCTATCCCTTTTCGATCTCGGATCTCTAAGTCAAACTCTTGAATTGAGGACCCAACGAATCATCCTCGCTTGGCATCTTTCTTTTCAAACAAGTATCTGATAGCTGAATGATATATGTAGACAATGACTTTGGTCCCCACTAGATAGGATATGAACTTGTCAAACGCACACACCACCGCAAGAAACTCTTTTTCAATAACTATGTAGTTCATCTAGGTTGGATTCAGAGTTTTGCTTGCATAGTAGATGGAGTGAAAATTTTTATTTGATCCAAAATAGCTCCAACAGCTATGTCACTCGCATCGCGCATCAACTCAAATGAAGTACATCCACCAATGGAATATTCGGTTAAACCTGGCTCAACACAGAGAGAAATTTACTGAACATTATGATTATCATTCTTTTTCTGCAATCTCTAGGAGAAAGGTGGTGGTGGCCTTGTAGCCTCCACTGGCTCTGAAGTTGCATTATTTTGCTTTGATTCGTGTGTTGCCTTAGGAATCAACTCCCCCTCAAGTATAGGCTTGCCTTTTCTCTTCTTAGGAACTTCCTCCAGTTCCCTTCCATTTCTCAGTGTAACTATATTAACTTGAGGGTTCTTCTCTGTATCACTGGGGAAAGCGCCTGCATTTCTAGTATTTTGATTTGTTGCTTACTTCCCCATTTGCTTCTAAAAATTTCTGAAATAGGTGTTGAGCTGTTGATTGTCAAGAAACAAATTCTTTAGCAAGTCATCTGTACTCGCTTCCATTTGTTGGGGTGGCTTTTGAGGTTGATTAAAATTTCCTGGGCTCTATAATGATTCTAATTAGACTGATTTCCACCCCATGGGAAGTTGGGATGATTCTTCCCATTTGGATTGTAAATGTTCCCATATTGTGTGTACTGATTTATTGGGCAACTGATCTGTTGCCCCATACAGTATATGGATTCATGATTCGTGTGGCACATGTCACTCATATGATTGTTATCACAGAGTTCCCAACAAATAGAAATTTGCTGCACATGTTGCATTGGTGGTGTTTGTTGCATTGTCATTCTATTCATTTAATTTTCCAATCTTACTATATCGACTCTCATGGCTGAGAAGTCATGAAGCTCAATCAACCCGACTGCTTTCTGTTTAATTACCCTTTGTGAATCCCCATCTCCTTCCCAATTATGATCATTAGAAGTGAAGTTATTTAGCAAGAGTTGAATTTCACTGTACGATCTAGCCATGCAACTACCTCCACAAGCTGAATCAAGATTCATATTTGATGCATCATCTATCCCATCAATAAAACTGTTACCAATACCTCATTAGTCTGACAGTGATGTGGGTAGTCTCTGAGTAGCTTCATGTGTCTTTCCCATTCTTGACGAAGATTTTCTCCATCCCATTGTTCGAACCTAAGAATCTGACTCCTCAATGACTTTGTCTTCTTAGTGGGGGAAAACTTTATTAAGAATTTCCTTGCTAGGTCATCCCAAGTGCGGATTTAGTTTGCAGGCTCCTTTTGCAACCATTCCTTAGCTTCCCCAAGTAGTGAAAAGGAGAAAAGTGCTAGCCTAACATAGTCCTTGGAAATGGTTGGATAATTGTAAGGGTCCGCAATCTCCAGGAAGTTCTGAATGTGCCTCTTCAAGCCTTCATAAGGTAGACCCACATATTGCCCTATGGATTGAATCATCTGCACCATGTACTTTTTGAGTTCAAAGCGCACTGTGATATCAGGCATCACAATAGCCTGAGTCATATTAGCAAGACTGGGTCTTTCGGCTTCAATCACCGCTCGCCTCTTCATTAGCTACCATCTCTAGTGGCTGTGGTTGAACTACGATGTCCAACTCTCCTTCTATTCTAGTTCTAGCTTCGACTTCCCTCCTCACTATATGAAGTGTTCGTTCAATTTCAGGATCAAGAGGAAGGAGATTGTTTACGCTTCTACCTCTCTATATTCAAGAGAAGAGCTTGTGTTAACATAAACAGTGTAAACTAAAAATTAAAACTTGAATAAATAACTAATAAAAGCTCAATTCAGTCAAGTAGCTAATTTCTTTGTCTCCGGCAATGGCGCCAAAAACTAGTTGCGACCAAAAATACTCACGCAAGTATACGCGATCGTTAAGTAATAAAGTAGTGAGTAGAGTAACATTCCCACAATGACTTATGATTAACTTTTGACTAATTCAGGCTATATTAACTTATCGATTCAAGAGATTACTCATAAAATATAGAAGTGACTAATTTACTAACTAAAATTATCAAGCAATGAATTAACTACAAATCAACTAAAACAATTAGCAAATTCAAATAACAATCAGTGAGAGAGAATATTCCAGTGTCACGGGTTAGCTAACAATCATGTTGCATTCTTGGCTTAAAATGACTAATTGATTTATCTAAATTGTTCATTGACACGGTTGATATTACTCATAAGATTCTTTTGAGTCCTTACTCGTCTATTCGAGTTAACTTAATGCATATATGTCAATGGAATAAGATTAACAAGAATGCATTTACAATTCCTATATTTCAACCGAGCAAGGTAATTAGGTATATGTCTATCCTAATTGCGAATTCGTTCCCCGATGCCCGGGTTCAAGAACTTGCTCTATGTAATTCTATATGCAATCTAGAGTTTTCACTTTTGAGCTCATCTCTAGATTCGTAGATAGAATTTCACTGTTAGCTACTCAGCAAAATAATTAAAAATAGAATTAAACAGCCCAATATAATGAAATCAACTTTGTCAATTTAAACTTTGAACATCAACATTCATGTATCACTCATGACCCTAGAATAATAGGGTTCTTAGCCACTTATGTTCGTACAATCATCAAAAGCAAGGCTTTCAAACATAAAATCAATGAGTACTGGAAAAGGGATGGAAGAATTGCTCAAATCCGTGCTCCCATTGCTCCTTTTCTTTTTCCTCTCCAAAATCACGTTTTTCCTTCAAATAGGGTTTAGGATGGCCTTTTATATCAAGTGGATGCGTCTTGGGGTTAAAATAATCGAGTCCAAGTCGAAATAGAACACTTTTACATTTCGAGCGTCCTCGGCAGCGTGGGCCGTTGGCCCTGGCGCTCAAAATGTTTGGGTTCTATAAACTGCGCCACAACCAGCGTCCCTCACTGGCTGTGGCCCTCAAAGTTAGCTTTATGCTTTTCCTTCCCAATTTCGGTCCAATTTGCGCTACTTCATCCCAAATTGTATACAAATAATTCCTACACGTAGAAATACCACAAATGAGCACAAAACATCATATTAAACATCTCAAATCATCGGAACATGAGCAAAATGTGAGGCGATATATATCAAAATTTACATACTTTAAGATGATTATCACACTTCATGAATGGACCATAATCATCTATATGTGCTTTACATAATCTCACGTCAAATCGATAACATATTACTTTCACAGAGTAAATGATTATTTTGAGAATCCTTATTATTCTCATTACCATAATGATGTCGATTATAATTTCGATAATTACCACGTCCACATCCATTGATACCTTCACGGTAATAATTTTATCTTCTTTCAGATTTACTGCATATTGGTACCACATTCTCTTAAAGCAACGAGAATAAAGCGGATTCAATGGGACGAGTTTTCACTTCTTGTGCTCATAATCATACATAAATTTGATCATGGAAAGACATAGAACTTTTACCACTTTGGGTGGTTATAATTTAAGGCAAACTCTATTAGAGTTATACTCAAAATTTATTATTTTTGCTTGTATTTATAATCAAATTATAGAATGTCAAGAATTTAAAAAAGAAAAATATGGTAAAATACTTTCCTTAAATCCACAATTTATTCACGAGAAAAGTTCATGGAATGATTGGCAATCATTATGCTCAATTTTATGTATAAGTTGAGCACCATGCACGTGTCCCAAAATAATAAAAGAAGAAGAAGTGTCTTGCAAAGAAAAGTAGAGATAATTCTTATTGATTTAGGATGAATTACAATGAAATAAAACTTTTTTTTTTTGGAAAAGTGACTTAAATCCAATTTTATTTATAACACATTTCAAATAGTTTGGTTATTGTTACATATCACCTCTAAAATAGTTTTTAAAAAAATCGACTATATAGTAGAACTAATTTCCAAATTTTCCATTAATAGTTATCTCGCTGGAGGAAAATGAAACTTGTTGGAGCAGTATTTCTATACTTATTTTAGTCTCCAAGTAATTCGAATTCGTATCGCATTGCACCCATTAAAGAGGGAAGTGTTCCTATCCAAAAAAATCGATTCCTAAGGCGCGAACCCTAAATTTCGATACCCATTAAAGAGGGAAGTGTTCTCTATCCAAAAAAATCGATTCCTAAGGCCGGAACCCTAAATTTCGATACCCATTAAAGAGGGAAGTGTTCTCTATCCAAAGAAATCGATTCCTAAGGCCCGAACCCTAAATTTCGATACCCATTAAAGAGGGAAGTGTTCCCTATCCAAAAATATCGATTCCTAAGGTCCGAACCCTAAATTTCTTATTACAGGTCGAGAGATCATATTCATCCTATCATAACCCTTGGTGATAAGTCCAAATATTAATATGCTATCCAACTAGATCATGCAGCTTTCAAAATTCAAATGGTACTTGTGAATTTTGGGCCATTAGTTAGACTAAGAAGGCCCAATTAGTGTCAGGTTAAGCATTAGATCAATATTTACTTTGAAAAGGCCAGTATTGTTGGACTCACTTCTGCCCACGCAAGCAGTGTAAGTGAACCTTTCTCTTAGGACTTCAAATTGGGTTATTGGTATTTCAAAGCGCTTTGTGAAATGGAGCGAAAATTGAGCAGAGAAATGAAAATTATTATAATCATAGGACTTCAATAAAATCATTCTTTTTTCGAAAGAAATGTATATATTGTCAATTAGAAGACAAGTTGCACCTGCTAGTTTACATAAATGGAATTTTCATATTGACCATAGCAAGCTAGTTTATTTATATATATATATATATAAAAGTACTTCTATTTTATACTACTCGTAGTATATTTGTATAGGATGTTCGAATTTTTTCCTTAACATGTTAATTAATGGGCTTTATTGGTGCTATTATACTTTGCCCATTTACTGTACTTGCCTTGATTTTCAACCATTGGTATTATTTTCATTTACTAAGACAAAATTAAATATCACGTGACCAGCAATTTAGGTGATATTTGTTATCTTACATGTATAAGACCACAATGCATAGAATATATTCCGTTTCAAAAAGAAAAAGGCTATCATTCTATTAAGAGCTACCTGGTTAATTACTATCAATTTGTTTGTTTTGTATACCAATTAGCCGCAGTACCCACAGTACAATACAATGTTTATTTATTTTAGTACGCAGACCTGTTACAAATTTAATTTACATGTGGTCAAACAAGTAAACAGATGAAAACTTATCAAGGCTAGATTGTGAAGGAGTATATTGACCTCATAGATTATGGGCTGCCCTTTCCCTATTGTCATTCCTTGATGGTTCCTTTTTATAGCAGCATCTTTATATAATAGTTATTTTAATTAAATGAATATTATATTATATTATAATATATATTCTCTATAATAACACTTTATTATAATAGCTAAAAAAATTCGAAATATATCTCTTAATAGAAATATTTGACTGTATATGAAAAGGTGATTGTTTCAGCGAGTAGAGACAAATCCAATATCTAAAGTGAATAGGGAGTTTGATTTACAACACACCTCCTGGTTGAACAATTACTGTCCCGTTTGGCCTTAAAATAGATTCTTTTTTTAAAACCCTTTTTATTATTTTTTTTAAATAGTGTTTGGTCATGAAATTTTCGATTTTCACTTAAAAATGAATTTCGAATTTTTTCAAAAATTTGAAACTCCAAAATTTTATTTTTTCGATATTTTTACTTTAGATCACTCACAAAAATTCAAAAATAGCTACAAATTATATTCATTTTCAAAATTTTACAATTCTTATCTCCAAACGCCCACTAGTACCCATAGCGTATAATATATGTTAACATATTTTAGGCTTGAAGCTTTCGTTTGAAAAATTCAGATGCGTGTGGTTAGGGGCAGATACACCCCGTTACAATGGGTGGCATGACACCCGTTAAGATGATAAAATTTTTATATTCCAATAATAAAATTTACTTAAATTAGGTTAAATATTTGATCCCATCACCCGCAACTATAAATTAGACAAAGATGTCATGACTGATAAATTTTTTTGGAAGATTTCTCGTGTTATTATCTTTAACCTTGTCTGAATTTTCCTTTTCGTGTGCTTTTTATTTATTTCTTTTTCCCAATTATTTTTTCTTTTTGGCTACCTCCCAATTTTTTTGTTTATCGTTTCATTATATTTTATATTTTTCTTTCCTTTATTCTATAAATTATATGTAATCTCTAACAAAAACACTTAAAAAAGATACTCCAACATTATAAAATTCAGTTAGTAGAGTGATAGCGTATTCTCTCTCTAGGCTCTCGACGCATGTTATGCTAACATACGTCGGCTGAGAAATAGTCAGGGCGAGAAATCGAGGACAACCAAAGCGAGATCCACTTGTGAGGGTCAGAGAAGCAATAAGTGCAATGGTAATAGCAGATACACTAGCTAAAGGAACTATTCAGCAAGTAACTACCCCAATTGGTAGCCAATTTCAACCTAATTCTTAGAAACTAGGTTCTCCAAACAAAATGACGGGACCGGTGAAATGACTAAATCTAAGTGCAATACAGATGACTTTAGCTTCTTCGTCATGTGAAGGCCCACTAGTGAGTATTGAAATGGGAAACACGAAGGACAAAGGAGAAATTCCAGAAGCTGAGCTAAAAATCAATGGAACACTACCTACAGAGGCGATTATTGAGCCAAAACACATGCAGAGGCACTTGCGCTGGGAAACACATAGGTCAACTTCTTTGTTGGTAATAGATCTTCAGAAAACGGTATGACACTCTTTTATATCCCTCCAGAAATAGTTGATAGTAATATTGTGGTGAAGTTGGATAAGAATGAAATTGATACTCAAACTAAAAAGTGACATTGTTCCCTAATTATCTATGTAATTGCGGATACACCTGGGTATAAATTCATGCAGAGGTACATAGCTTAAAATGGGAGTCGAATGGTTGCTCCATATTTATTCTTACTGAGGAAGGGTATTACATAGCTAAATTTTATACGCTTGGTGACTTGAACGATATCCTTTATGAAGGTCCATATACAATCAATGGTAGACCAATGATTCTAAAGTAGTGGACTCCTGAATTTGATCTTAAGGAAGAATTTCTCACTAAGATACCAAATCGGATTACTCTACCAAAGCTACCAATGAGTTGGTAGGGTAATAAGGTCTTGAGTCAAATGTCAAGTGCCATAGGAAAACCACTTTTTGCAGATAAATACACAACAAAGCAGACGCGTGTATCTCTTATGCTAGAATTATGGTGGAGGTAAATATCACTAAAAAGCTTCCAACAAAATTAACACTGCAAGAGACTTTAGGGAGAATGTTCCAACAACAAGTGTTGTATGAATGGAAGCCACACTACTACACAAAATGTATGAAGATTGGGCATAATTGTGAATTGAATAAAAGAGTAAACAAAGAAGAGCAGCCTAAAGAAAGAAAAAAGATAGGCTTTGTCAACAAAACCCGGTGGTTGTGCCATATAAACATCCTCTGTAAGCCTCCCGTGGAGAAATGCATTGTTCACATCTATTTGACGAAGAGGCCAGCCCTTGGATACAGCTAGACTGAGAACCAAACGCACAGTTGTCGGCTTAATAACCGGACTGAAAGTCTCCTGGAAGTCTACACCTGGACGCTGATGAAAGCCCTTCGCAACAAGCCCGGCTTTGAACTTATCCACAGTACCGTCAGGCTTTCGTTTGATACGATATACCCACTTGCAACCCACAATATTCTGTGAAGAATCAGGCGGAACAAGATCCCAGGTGACATTCCATAGCAGAGCATCAAACTCGGATGACATAGCAGCGCGCCAGCGCTCATCACACATAGCACTAGACAAAGTTTGAGGTTCAGTAAAAGCTGGAGAGGTGACAGCAGACATACCAAACTTCTTGTTGGGCTTAAAGATGTTATTTTTGCTGCGAGTTTGCATATGATGACCACCCTGAGAGGATGTAGGTGGAGGCATAATGGGTGTAGCGGCGGCAGGGGCCGCTGGCGGTGCCGGAAGGGGCGCTGGTGGCGCGGGCAGTGGCGCGGGCAGTGCGTCCGGTGAAGGATCGCTAGTGGGAGCGGCGGCAGGTACTGGTCGCGGCAGCGGAAGGACTTCTAGGGAGACCGGAATGGGTACAGGGGGAGACTCGGGGTTAGACAATTTGGAGAACGGGAAGACACCTTCATGGAAGGTGACATGACCTGAGACGAAGTTTTTAGACGTTTAGGGATCAAAGCATAGATAGGCGCTTTGAGTAGTAGAGTAGGCGAAGAGGACATAGGCACAAGATCTGGGTTCTATTTTGTGTGAGGTGTAGGGCCGAAGCTAAGGGAAGCATTGACAACCGAAGACACGTAGTTTGGCAAGGTTGGGGCGCTTATGGAAGAGAGACTCAAAGGAGGAGAGCATCGAGAATTTGTCTTGGGAAGACGATTAATGAGATAGACCGTTGTGGCAAAGGCATAAGGCCAGTAAATGAGAGGGACAGAGGCATAATGAAGGAGGGTGAGACCAGTATCGACAATATGACGATGACGGCGTTCAGTATAGCCGTTGTGTTGAGGCGTATGAGGAGGTGAAGTGAGATGTGAGATGCCATGGGAGGCAAGAAAAGAGCGTAAAGCTAGGAATTCACCCCCATTATCAGTATACAGAGTAATGATTTTAGTAGAGAAGTATTTTTCGACTGTGGACTTAAAAGTGGGGAAGGTTTGTAAGACATCAGATTTACGGCGTAAAGGGAAAAACCAAACGTACTTAGAAAAATGATCAACAAAAATGACATAATATTTAAATCCTTCATTAGAAATAATTGGAGAGGTCCATACATCAGAAAAAATAAGCTCCAGTGGAGCTAATAAACTTGTCTCAGAGAAAGGTAACTTATGACACTTATGAAGCTTGCAAGAGACACAAGCAAAATCAGACACACTACTGGACGCTATACTGCTAGAAGACACTAAATGACGTAGGATTTTAGCTGACGGATGACTAAACCGAGAATGCCACAATGACGCAGGGAGATTTTGTGCCATGAGGGCGGACGGTAGACGGGAAGCCGCCGGCCAGTAGTAGGGCGTCGTTCCTACGTGGGCCGCTGACGAGTGTTGCCAACGTGCGACGATCCTTCACCTGAAAATCAGCATCAGAAAACACAACATTAACATTATTGTGACGACATAATTGAGCAATAGAGATGAAATTTTTACGAATATGTGGAACACAGAGAGCCCCAAGCAATAAAAGAGATGAATAACTGAAAATTTGGCCAGTATGTGTAATTTTTAAACCTTCACCGTTACCAATAACCACATCATCGAAACCAGTGTCAGGACTGTGAAGAGACATGTTGGCAAGATCATTGGTTATGTGATGAGTGGCACTAGAGTCCAGGATCTAATCAGATGGAGAGTGATGGGCTGTGTGAGCAGCCGGATAATATGACGCAGCGTATGCTCTGTGGTCCACCGAAAGGGGGCTGATTTGCGCCGGAAATAGGATAGGACGGACAGCGGCGCGCGGAGTGGCCAAATTCACTGCAGAGCTGGCACTTCCCATTGTACCCGCGAGATTGGCCATTGGAGGAGTAACCACCGCGGCCGGAGGATAGACCACGGCCGCGCCCGCGGCCACCGAAGCGGTTACGGCCGAACTGCTGTCCGGTGACGAAGGCAGCTGACGGAGCCAAATCAGATGCCGCGTAGGTGGCCGGTGCACGGGCAGTAATCTGAGCCTCCATGCTTAACAGCTTGTCATGTAATTCAGCAAAAGAGATTGGAGATTCACGGGCTTGGATAGCATAAGAGAGCTCCATATACGGATCATCAAGACCATTTAGAACCTTAATGACGAGATCCTCAGAATCAATAGTAACACCCAGGAGAGATAATTCATCCACAATCAGGCGAATACTGTGCATAAAATCAGTAACAGATTTAGAACCTTTTACCGGATTATGGAGCTGCTGTTTGAGAGCCATGATACAATCATGAGAAGCAGTGCCGTATGTGCACGCGAGGATGTCCTAGGTCTCTTTAAAGGTTCCGCAACGGCAATAAAGGAGATGATCGTTGGTGTGATCGACGAGATGATGGCACTGAGAATAAGATTGTCCTGGCGAATTCAGTAAGGATATGCTGGATTGGGGGAAGTTACCTCCTTGTCAACGATAGTGGCTGGTGGGCACGACTTCGATCCGTCCAAGAAGCCGAGGAGGTCGTAACCCGTAAGAAGGGTTCGAAATTGGAATTTCCACGCCAGGTAATTAGTGGGATCCAATTTAAGTGGGATCTGAGCCGATGCATTGATGGCAATCGGCTGGAGAAGATCGTTGGATGTCGTAGCGGCCATGAAGCGCGAGGCAGAGGAGGCGCTGATCGACGTCGAGAGAGAGAAGGCTGCCGGTTAGTGCAGCGGTGGCGCGGAAAGACGTCGGAGAGAGGCGGTGGACCGAGAAGGTCGATGGCGGCGGGCTGCCGATTAGTGCAGCGACGGCGGCGGCGCGGGGAAGAATTAGGGTTTCTTTGACGATAAGCCACTGGCTTTGATACCATGTAGAGAGTTTTGGGAGAATTAATTTTCTCGTATTGCTCACAAGTATATATAGAGTACAAAGAGGTATCAAATCCTACCAACTATAGGACTGTACAATAATGAAAGAAATCAAATCCTATCAACTATAGGATTGTACAATAATGAAAAAATATTGTACTAATAATAAAAAGATACACACAATATATTTCTAATATCTTCTACTTTATTTGTTTATCAGTTTCCCGTTCAAATACATTTGATATCTCAGAAAAATGTGTTCACATTATTGAATCTTTTGGTATGGAGCATATTTATACTGAAAATTCCGCAAAGCACAAACCACAAAACACATTCAAAAATCACCAACTTTTGGATTATAATCTTTTCCTTCCTTTATTTTTCAGAAGATAGCATGTTGAGTCCTCTCCCAGTAGAAGTAATAAGAACTCCACGAAAAAGAAACATATAAACCCAAAAAGAGCATTACTAGTACATGAGGTAAAAGAGGAAACTCAAGGACAAGGTACAACCATAAAGGCTGAACTGGTTGTTAAATTAACAAGCACACGAACTTAAAAATATATAAATATAATAAGAGCCAAATAACTCCAATAGCAGAATATTTGAACATAACATTGATCTCGGTCAGCTCCTTTTTCTAAGTGTTTCTGGAACTGGAACTTCCACCAAAGCACGACCACCTTCTGAATGTGCAAGCCACCAGATGCCTTCCCGTTGTAAGTTACTTTATATATAAAAGTATAAAATTATAAATACCAGTTTTACCAATAAAAAAAAAGTTTATGCGTCCAAGTTCATAATATTTCCCCAAAATATGCCGGATACAGGCTCAATATGGTTAGTTTGTATCAAAACTAACTAATGTATTATCTTGTAAAGCTAACGGTTTTCTCGTAAAAACGTTAAGGTCATACATGGTACAATGAAAGATGCAAAAGGTTAGGAACAACGACGATAACTTTCAAGTATATGCAGTTGCTGCAACAAAAAGAAAATATTGAAGGTATTCTTGGAAATCTCATATATAGTAAGAACAAAGAAATACATCAGTTACAAAGATTTTCACGCAGAAAACAGAGAGAATGATGCACAGCCTCCCTGGGAAGCCGCGAACAATGACAATGATACATAACACTTAGGACTAATAAGAAAAGGCAAGTTGAAGCAGAATATATACATTTAAGAGAATGAAAAATAATTCAACCAATTTTATAGTAAGTAAATTATTGTACAACAAAGAATAGAATTCTGTATATACTCTTTTATGTCATTCTTCTATTTCATCTATTCTAAGTTATTCGATACTACTATTTTTTTTTTCAGATTTCACTTCGAATAGATACTTTTAGTGTTCAAATATAAGTAAAAGATTACTTATAATATATATATATATATATATATATATATATATATATATATATATATATATATATATATCAATCATACTCGGGTAGAATGTTTGAACACAGTTGATTTCATATCTCGACTACGAGCATTCAACTAAAACATCAATATGCATCAACAGACACTTAGAAAATTTAAGAAAAATTACAAAAATAACAGTGCCTTGAAAACAGAGGAACCAATTCAAAAACAAGAGAGTAAAAGAGGAGGAATCAATTCAATCAATCGACTATCAATCTAACAACAACCAGGTATCACAACTGACTAAGTAAACACAGAAAAAGCTATACTTTCACAATTCCCAAAAGGCAGTAGTTGGATATCAAAAACAAAAAATCAAAATTGGAACCTGGTAAGCAAAAAATTTTACCGATTTAGAGCAGAAATTGAAGGAGACGAAGGCTTTCTGCAATAATTCTTAAAACCTACATGAAACAGAAGTTGAAGACGAATTAGAGGGAGAAGATTGACAGAGAATACTGATAATAATCGAGCAGCATAAACACAAAATTATATATAACTCGATCGAGAACGACTTGGTTTGGTTGGAGACTGTGGCAGGGTAGAGGCTTTTCATAGATGCTGTTAACGCACAAGTTTTCCGTCGTTCTATATCGTTCTAATTACAAGCGATATGTGTCGTTCTGTATCGCCCTAGTTACGCACAGGTTTGGTTTTTCTTTTTTTTTTTTTTAACTGTATGGTTTTCTAATTGGAAGGAATGTAATTTATTACCCCAAAAAATTGGAGGGATAGATTATACGGAGGGAAAGTTAAAATAATAAACAAAAAAATCTATTTCAATTAGGGATTTTTTGTGGCAATTGTTTTTTATTGTCGCTAAAAATATATCTTTTACTGGCTAACAGTAATGTGCCGTTAATATTTTAGCTTAAATAATTCATTAGTATCAATTATCTAACTGCCACTAAATAATTACCGCCAAAGACCCTTTTTGTAGTAGTGTACAGTTTTCACACACTCTCCCAAAAATTTAGTTGGAAATAAACTATGTATTTTGAGAGCCCTTGCTACTTCTAAAATGTGTCTATGCTTTCTTTCAATTACTCTATTTTTATGAGGAGTATAAACACAACTACTTTGGTATGCCAAAGGAAGACAACATCTCATTACACCGTGAACTAAAAAATTTCGTGCCATTATCTGACCTCAGTGTCTTTACACAAACACCGAACTGATTTTTGACCATCACTAAAAAGTCTTTAAGTGCAATAGAAACTTCACATTTAGATTGGATCAAACAAGCCCAAGTGTATATGCTATAATCATCTACTATAGAAACAAAGTATTATTTTCTATCAAATGTTGGTCTTCTATTAGGACCCCATACATCAACATGAATCAATTGAAAAATGCTACTAGATTTACTCTTACTAACAGAAAAGATTAACCTAATCTACTTTGCCATTGGGCATACTGAGCAATTCTCCTGTATTGTAGTATTTACTTTATTCTTTAAACTAGGAATATGCTGCATAGCAACTGTTGATAGATATCTCAACCTGAGATGCCACAGTTCTGCTTTATCTACTTCTCCATTTATTGTTGCTCCTACTATGGGTTTGAATTTCCTTTGTAGAATGTAAAGACCATTACTTTCTCTATCAATACATCACCTTGCCATTGTAGTGTCCCTGAAATATACAAAAGTTAGGAAAAAATGTGACTCTACACTGCAACTCCTTTGTTATTTTAGACACTGCATGCAGATTGAATTTGAGATCTGGGACATGCAGTACATTTGTGATCTTTTGACCTTCTAAATCCTTTGTACTTCCTCCACATGATATGGAGGATCTACCTCCTGTAGGACCTGCACTCTACTGTCTTATCGTTTCTCTAATCTTCTTAGTTCATCTAATAGTTTCTTGCATGATGTAATATGATGAGATGCTCCAGAATAAATTATCCACTTACAAGTATATGTACTAGATAGAAATGTAATAGTACCTTCAATCACATTTGAGATGCTATCATCTGATGATAGCTTGTTTAGGAGGTCCATAAATTGTGAATATTCCTTCTCTGTGAAGAAGTGTCCTTGCTGCTGAACTTTAGCAGTTATACTATTAGCATGTGGTTTGAATCCTTCACCAGGTTGTGCTCTCCCACCTTGCCGATCTGATGCGCCACCAAATTGTCCAGATTTCTTTTTACTCTTGAAGTCTGGGGGATAACTTACAATTTTGTAGCAGTTTTTCTTCAGATGACCTTTATATCCATAATAGTCACAAATCAACCCTGCACCTTTAGGTTTGAATCCTTGTGTCATTCCTGCCAACATAGTGAGTGGATCCCTCTGTGTATCTACTACACCAAGCGTTCTTTGGCTCTCCTCTTGTTACACAATTGCATAATCCTCATTAATAGTGACTACTGGTCTCCTTGCTAGGATTTTACTCCATACATTCCCATAGCTTTCATTCAACCCCATGAGGAACTGCAACACACATTGAGATTTTAAATGTTCAAGTGAAGGTCTCGACTCTTCACAGTCACAACAAGAAATTGGAGCCAAAACATCCAATCTATCCCATAAGTCTTTCATATTAGTGTAATAGCTTGTCGCTGAATCTGTCCCCTATCTCATCATATACATTTCAGACCAAATGTAATAGATCCTTGTTAGATTTGAGCGATCAAATCTATCCTGGAAATCATTCCATATCTTCCTAGCATTTGAAGCATAAACTATCCCTGACATCAATTGGTTTGACACTGTACTTCCTATCCAAGACAAGACTATTATATTGTACTTTTCCCATTGCTCAACCAATTCACCTTTGTACCTACTTTTAGAACAAGAACCATGTACAAATCCAAGCTTACCTTTTCCTCTCAGTGCTAGTTTCATTGCCCTGCTCCATAGGGCATAGTTTTCTGGCCATGTGAGCTTAATTGGGATTAAAATCAGTCCTGGAGTGTCTCCTGCTTGAAGGAACAATGGGTGGTTATGGTCGAGTGAGCTTACCTCGTCTTCTGCCATGGCCGACCTCAATATTCTATCAATTTCGCCATATCTTCTCGCAGAATAAAATCCTCACGATCGCCGCTCTAATAACATGTTAAACTTGTGACCAAGACGAAGCTCTCAGTGTTCTATCAATGGAATAGTGAATTAGGGCACATGCAGAGAACTCTCTAGAATATGAGATCTAAAATGAAAAAAGGGAGAATATTTTTTTTCTTAGCTAAAGAATACAAGGTCTGCTCGTTTTATAGATGAAGGAGTTGCTTGCACTGTATGTGCAATTAACTAACTTCTAACTACACCACTAACTACTATTTTTACAGCTAAGCGACAGATAAGCAAGCCTCTAATACTATCTAAGTAGCTAACCACAACTAACTCATATCAGCAGTAGTAGTAGCTACTTCAATATAGCAATATTTGCAGACGTGAAAAAAAAATAGAATATATCATTTGTAACAACTCAAATACGAAACCATTTCATCATTACAAGAGAAGCAGCCTGTTTATGCAATTGGACCACATTTCTCCCGTGGCTTCACCAAGAGCTCAGTGTCAACGAGCCTGTGGTCCGAGTCCGATTGCACCAATGGCTCGACGCCAAGCCTTATGGCTCAGTATTATACGTCTCATTCGGAAGCTATGCTCACACTAGTAAAGATAATATCATGGAAATTACACGTGGCCTAGTGGTCAATGACATGAATTTCATATGGGTACTTCGTCCTGATATTGTTAGCTCGGAAGAAACTGGTTATCTACCGATTGGTTAGGAAGAGTTTATTAGGGATCGAGGGTTAATTGTGCCGTGGTGTTGTCAAATTGTGGTAATTTCTCATCCAGCAATCGGAAAATTCTTGACTCATTGTGGTTCATATAATCTTGGAAAATGGAAAGTGGGTGTTTTGTTCCGTTTATTTGTTTTCCTTTGCTGACTGATCAATTTACTAATCGTAAATTAGTCGTTGATGATTGTAAAATTGAGATTTATCTTTGTGATAAAGAATCAATCACCAGAGATGAAGTGGAAGAGGAAGTTAAACTTTTGATGAGAGGAAAATTAGCAGAAGAAATGAAGCAACAAATCAAGAAAGTCAGGAAAGTACTAGAGGATGCAGTAGCAACAAATAGATCATTTCAAGTGAATTTCTTAAAGTTCATCTATGATTTAAAGTCCAAAATTCAAAAGAAAAACGTGGTTGCCTTAAAATCCGAGGAGCAGCAATTAAACCACACTGAAAAATGATCACCATCCCGAAATTAGGCCTCTCTTTTTAATCATTTTTCAGGAAACTCTAATATTCATTGGCAACGAAATAGCTTCATCAAAGAAGAAATCCTTCCTCATTCTTTCCCAACCCCAAAATACCTAGTTAATTCTCTTGTATATTACCTTCTCTATAACAAAAAATGTTGGTAGGTAATTACTATAGAGTACATAATAATAAAAAATGATGGAAGATGAAACAGTGCACATATCATTTAACTAAAGATTAACCGTTCTTAGTCGGATATTACAAGCACTAAAGTCAGAACTACAAATAATCGATGGACCAAAAGTACTACTACACAATTATATTTTTGGGTAAATGACCAAACGTACTAGTATTAAAATTTAATGTTGCTTTTACTGGCGATGTCGTGACTATGTTTTCTATTTATATCATTTTTTATATTAGTTGTCCTCCTGACTGGTTTTTAAGGAGCTGCTGTGTAGCTAATGTAATCTGTAAGTTGCATTTCTTATTTGCGATTTATATGTCGCATTTGTTAAATATATCGCATTCTGCGGTTTAAACGTCGCACTCACTAAATGTTAATAAGTCGGATTGCAAACAGCTTCTATAAGCTCCATTATGAACTGCGATTAAGTCGCATGCGATTTACAATTTAGGGCTGAGTCTTTTTTGTGAACTATCTACGTCAACAACCTCAACTCCGCCGTCTATGCATCTCTTAAAACCAGACATTTCGAAGCTTGTCAATGTATCTATTTTTGGGTGTTCTTGGATGTATCTATTTTTAGAGGAAGTCTGGGCCATACATAGCAAGATAAGGATAAGCCAGCTCCTGTTGATATGAACTTTGGTTCCCATTTGAAGAAATTAAAGATAGGGTTTTATAGTTTTTGTCGGATTTTCAGGAATATGTAACCGGTATTCCTACCAAAGACTTTGATGATAATTGCTTGAAACCAAAGTCGCGTTCCCTTTAATGGGTCATACGTAGCGCTATATGATTTGGTTGGGAACCATTGCGAATTACCATTGACAAACCAAAACGATTACAAATAAAGAGCACCTAGTTCCACAAAGCAGAACTTTAGGCCTCCAACGAAATAGAGCGGAACAAAAACAGAATGTTAGTTACACATTAGCTTATATATTTACACATTAGCTTATATATGTACTAATTAACCCTCAATATCTCCTTGCTCTACGAGATGTTCTATATAGATGAAATGGCTTCCCGGCCACTTAAACTTGTTAGGTTTTTGAAAGCCGATATACAATCTTTGAATTTTCTCATTTGAACTCTCGAAGTAGTGAAACCCATAACTAATAAACACATTTGACCATTGACCATCCGTGCGTGTATCACACTTCTACTAACGTGTTCATCCAGTCAGATAACTTGTCCGTCCAGTCAGCACTGAGCCAATTAAAACATTACACGTCAAATCAATTCTTTCAATATACCAAAGATGCAAGCATAACTAATCATCTCCACGAAGAAATACATCAGCTAAGTACAATGACGGATCCAGGATTTTGAGTTCGTGGGTGCTTAACTTTTTTAATTGGAGCAAAAGAAAGTTAGTGCTTGATAAATGGAGGAAAAAGTCTAGCTAGGGGCGTGAGTGAGATTCAATCCCTCGACCATATACTCATTTAGAGCCCTTCAACATCCATCATAACCAAAGCACCCACCAAGCCTTTTGTTATCTAGGTGCTTGCTATTTTGTTATATCCGTTTTCTTAAGTTTTTTATATAATTATACATATTCGGGGTCGAGGTTAATGGGTGCTCGAGCACCCAATTTTTACATGTAGATCCGCCCCTGGCTAAGTAGGAGTACTTTATTGGAATATTCAACAAGAACTACAGGCTTATTACTGGAATACTCAACAAGAACTACAAACCAACCTCTCTCAAGTGTTTCCTTAACAGCCTGGAGGGTGGAGCTTGGATCCAGCATAGGATCGTGGTTTGTGGATGAGCAGTTATTCTCGCTCTTGTCATTCTTAACCTCCTACGATGACTCAACAGTTAGATCTTCTCGAGACACACCTTCAACCTACTTACCATTTCGTCTGTCAAGATCAACTTGAAGTTCCTAATCAACACGTCTTTCTCTATCCTGAGCTTCATCGTTCCAATTCTCCATCATGATTCATTGAATTTCCACCTTCTGTACTGTTGCTCGTTGACTTATTATTTCCCTGCACAAAGAGAAAATTGATCTTCAAAGAAGTTTGCTAAAGTTGAAGTTTGTTGAAAAGCAACAAGCAACGATCATTTTTCTCAAATGAAAAAAAACACACACATATGCAAAAGGAGCTTAAGTGATGAAAACTAAGAAAAAGAAATTGAAGTGTAACAGGAAAAGGGTTGGGAATGGTTCTCACGCTCCATAAAGTAGTGAGACTCACGCACATAGATGACTAGGATCAACTGACGCCATATAGGATGGGTCAAAGATCAAATGTGTTTATTAGTTATGGGTTTCACTACTTCGAGTGTTCTAATGGGAAAATTCAAAGCTTGTGTATCGGCTTTCAAAAGCCCTACAAATTTAAGTGTCCAGGAAGCTATTTCGCCTTCTATATATATGATTATAGTCTAACCAATACATCCTTTTCAATATGTGACATTATCTCTGATCTATATACTGTTATTCCTTTAAAAAGTATCCTATTCCTAGATTTCCAAGTGTGATATGGTAGAGCCCCACATATTGCTGCCATTCTTTAGTAAGCAATACCTTCTATGAATATTCTCGACTGGTATATGTAGTAATCACGCCCAACTATATCTTATAAAAAGGACATTGCGAACGTTGCAAATATAACCTGAGTATTATGCACAGAGTCGAATCCACAGAGAGTTAACCTATCAATCACTATCTTTAGACCCACTAAATTCTTGAGAAACCAATTTTCCCAAACATTTGAATCATAGTTGATGGTGTCTTTAATAACTAAAATTGCAAGTAAATAAATAGCTGTAAACTAAGGATGATAAGGTTGTAAACAATAATGAGAAAACGCTAAGGTAATGATTTTCCCAATTGATGGAGTTCCTTCTCTTTATGCCTCATACAAATTTACAAACGCATCTCTATCAATCATGAACGATCTTTTTATCGTAAATCTCTCCCGAGTAATTACAGTAATTTACTAGTTGCACTCTCCCGAGATATACTAGCTTGCTTTATTTAACACAATCCACTTTAGATTATACCCAAGGCTTCGTTATTCCTAATTTGCCTTTAAACCCTCAGTTATTGATCTCTTATATACTTTGGGAGTGATGTTGTTCAACAATTACATAAACATACACTCTCTCCCAAGTTATCCACACTAAATAGGCGCAGCTAATTGAGGATCATGTCAATTAACTACAACAAACACACAGTTGAACAAATAGAGATTGAAGCTAGCAATTTGTATTCACATAAACAAGAAGTTCATTCCTCAATAGGTTCCATCAAAACCTTAGACAAAGGATTTAGCTACTCATAACTATGGGTAAACAAACTAAAATAGTATTCATCATAGAATATGCAAGAAAAATCAAAGAAAAGAAGAAAGATGTTTTGGTGATTTCTCACAATTTTTTTCCTTGCCAAAATACTCTCCATATCAATACATGCCTTCTTTGGGCGAAGTCTAGTGTTAAAAATAGGGTTTTAGGCTAAAATTCCCGTGTTTTGCACTTTTGTCCCTGAACTTTTCAGCCTCTGCCGCGGTTCTGTCGCGGTTACCGTAGAACCGCGGCCAAACATGCTCTCTGATTCTCCCAGTTGTCTGTAGCTGCACACTGCCGCGGTTCTGTCACGGTTACGGTGGAATCGCGGCCAAACATGCTCTCTGAATCTCAACTTGTCTGTGACAGGCCTCTACCGCGTTTCTGTCGCGGTTACGGTGGAACCGCGACAATCCTTCTTCAGGCCTGGTTTGAGCTGCTCGTGTGGTTCGCTTAGTGGAATTTTTACGATTGACCTCTTTTTCTCCATATTTAATTTGAAAATTTCTCCATAGCCTGCTCTTGTCATAAATAACCTGCAAAGCAAGCGTGAATAGCTCTAATCAGAGAATTCTGTTATCATTTTGATCATCAAAACAATACAAAAAGGTGGTTCTTTATGGCATAATTATAGTTAAATTCACATATTATCAACACCCCACACTTAAAACTTTGCTCGTCCTCGAGCAAGTCAAACCACACTTCTAGGCGTAATCATTTGATGCATTACCCAATTTTATGCCACGCTCGCCATTATGAAAGAGCAACCTAAGTAGTGCAACAGTCACACCTCATATGAAGACTCTAACTCCATGACACACTCGTGCTCACTCTAGTTACTCTAACAGAGGTGAAAACTCACCTTTTCTTCCTGAGTCACATTCCCCTGAGAGAAGTTCCACACACATAAAATTCAAGCTACCATGAACCAGAGATAGACATAATTCACTCACTCTCAGCAAAGAACATTCACATGCCCCACAGACACACCATAAGCTTGCCCCTAGTGTAATACTATACTAATCGAGGTATTCAGTCAAATATCAAGAGGTCTTTATTTTGTTGTAATGTAGGCTAAGGGATGGGTAGGATATATTTGGGTATATGACTAACCTCCCTAAGCACTTTTAATACAAACTTCCTTTTATTTCAATTTCCATGTTCAGCCCAATCGTTATTCCACATTTTGTTTCATAATTGACCCCCACTTTTCTTTAGGTGCAACTAGCATGTTTCATTTTTTTTGTTTTGTTTTCTTCATCTCCTTTTTTTTCTTTTACAAAGCCATTGCATCATTCAAGTATCTCTTTCCTGATTCCCCTTTTTTCTACTTCCCTACTACCCCACACTTTGACTTTTGTATGTTCTTTAGTAATTCAAGTGCTTCTAGGAGGTACAAGTTCAAATAGTTAAACTATTCAAACACAGAGATATAGATCATTATAGGGTTATCAAAGAACAGGCTTCAGGTTCAAAGGGTTAACTATGGCCATATATACAGGTGGATTCACAATTATATAGGCTACACAAAGAAATGCCTCAATCATCTCTAAATCAAAACAACTTCTATTTCATTTTACAAACACACATGGCAAGTTCTAGGTATCACATGCAATCACAGAATAAAAGTAATAGCTCACATACACTTGGCATGTAACTCATTCCAAATCAGTTTATCAACACTCATACGAGCGTTCAAGCAAGACAGATGTGCAAAATTAAGGCATAAATTTACGAGTCTACAAACTAGCCTAGACGTTGCACGCTCAAGTTCATTTTTGTTATTCTCAGGTGTGTACATCAAGGGTTGCATTCTAGCTTTCACCCATCTTTGTCCTAAAACTACAAAAGAAAAATCTACCAAACCCGGTTCAAGAAAAGCCCTTGGAAAAGAACCATGGTCAAAAAGAAAAAACCAAGGGAGAATTACTACACTACCTAACAAAAATAAATAGAATAAAATGTAAAATCTAAACAGACTACTTCCCTCAAGAGTACTGTCCAAGTGGTCCGTTCTTAGGAAGAGTCCCCTACCATTTTTTTCATTTTTTTAAAATCCACCTTTCACCCTCAAGAGATCCGTCAACAAGTGTCCGTCATTGGGTCAAGCCAGTTACTTCTAATGTGAGTACAATCAATTACACACAAAAACATCAATCTAATACTACAACATACTTAATGTCTATATACATTACAATACACCACCAGAGCAAGTCTCCTACCCCATACTTAAAATGATGGCATGTCCCAATGTCATATAGAAAATAACGAGCAAAAGGGTAAAAAGACTTCCCTGAGCATCAATCGGAGTTAGAGACGGTACTGGGGTCTACATGATAAGCTCTCCCCAAAGCACGGAACCACGCCATCATCCGAATCTCAGACCTGGCCTGCCGCTAAGACATGGCATCCATACGCACGTTCAGGCCATCCACCAAGGTGAGACGATCTGCTACCTGTTCCACCATAGAACGCAACATAGGTCTGGTGGACTGTGATCTAGAGAATTCTGCCCCAGTATGAGGTCGCCGAGAGGATCCGGATCTGTCGTATGATCTCTTGGATGGTGCTGGGGCGTCATCCTCATCATCAATATGAATGGCGGCGGGTGCATCTCAGCCCACTATGATTCCCGAAGCTTTGAATGGTGCTTTAGCGGGCAAGGTTCCATATGTAGGGCTGATGGGCACATTTTTCAGCAAACACAACCTCGTCACCAATGAAGGGAAGTAGAACGTCTTTGATAGAAACAACGATCGAAGGACCAATCCATCTCCAATAATCCTTGCTGCATGAAAGTCCTTCTTGGTGACGGAGTACCAAGTCAATAGAGCTCTTTGGTAGTTCACATCAGTCGTGTTACGTTTGGGCAAGAATCGGCTGCAAATGATGGTGAACCAACACTTAGCCAAATGGGTAAACAACTTGGAGTGGAGGGTAATGTTTTCATGTAGCCAGATTGGTTGACCCCCCGCACAGAGTACCTTAGTCATCGTCTCCCAAGTGACTCCTTGTGCATCTTGGTAATGGTCAATGGCACCAGTGAACTGGGGCGGCCTCAAAACCTGGTGAATCATTGCAATTGAGGCATTTACCTCCCTGCCCCACACAGTCACATCCCGCAACGTATGTTCTGGTCAGTTTGCATAGCATTCCCTTACTATCATGGGGTTCACCGTCTCAGGGTCATCAAATAGGAACTCCATCTCCCTCCGCCAGATTTTCTCATACATCTCTGGCTTTTCCGCACAGAGGGCTGCCTTGTCAAGAGGAATCTCAGGGATAGAGTTCTTGTTGGCCTTGGATTGAAACTGGTCCTCTTCCCCTGGAGACTCAAATATGGATGCATCATATGTAGGCCCTTGGGACGTGACTATTGATCTCTTTTGCTATTTACGAGCCATCATACCTAGGACCGACGGGGTCTGCCGTTGTTCTACCACAGTCACGGTGGAACCGTGGTATATGCGATTCAGAGAGTTATCCCCACCGCGGTTCTAATGCGCTTATGGTGGTAACGCGACAGAAGAGATTCAGAGAGGGTCTCTCACCACGGTTTGACTGTGTTTACGGCGGAAACACGGTGATAAAACTTCAGAGAGGTTATCTGACTGCGGTTTCACCACGGTTATGGTGTAACCACGGTCTGGGTAGTATTCTGAATCATCGTTGTTTTTTTATTTCATATAATATGTTACAACAATTTTTTTGGGTTTCCTCCCACGCACCGCCTAATTAAACATCACGGCACGACGCAGGATGAGGGCATTTAAGGCTCGCTCGACATATGTGGTTCAGTCAGGTGCAGCTAATACACTTCTTTTTTCTCGCTCATGCCCAAATATGGCTTCAACCTTTAACCATTGACTCTAAATGTACGAGATTCATTCTCTGTGGCAATCTCAACAGCCCTTGAATGGAAAACTTCAACTGCTCGAAATGGTCCAGACCATCGTGACTTAAGTTTACCTGGGAAGAGACATAGTCTTGAGTTGTAAAGTAATACTATGTCCCCGGGTTTGAAATTTCTCTCAACAATGTTCTGATCGTCCAACCTTTTCTTTCTTTCCTTGTACAACTTTGTGCTCTCGAAAGTAAGATATCTGAACTTCTCGAGCTCATGCAATTCAGTGATTCTTGTAGTGCCCGCAACTTCTATATCCAAGTTCAACTGTTTTAACGCCCATCACGCTTTATGTTCAAGTTCCACTGGCAGGTGGCAGGCCTTCCCAAACACCAACTTGTATGTTGACATACCAATTGGTGTTTTGAAGGCAGTTCGGTAAGCCCAGAGTGCATCATCCAGCTTCCTCGCCCAATCAGTTCTTGTGGCGTTCACTCTTTTGGTTAACACACTCTTGATTTCTCTATTGAACACTTCAACCCGTCCAATAGTCTACGAGTGGTAAGGGGTAGCCACCTTGTGGCGCACATCATACTTAGCAAGCAACTTTTCAAAGGCTCTGTTTCAGAAATGAGTACCTCCGTCACTAATAATTTCTCGTGGTTTCCCAAAGTGGGTGAATATGTTCTTCTTTAGAAATCCTACCACCAGTTTTGCATTATTGGTGGGTAACGCCGCAGCTTCCATCCATTAGGACACATAGTCTACTGCAACAAGAATGTACTTATTTCCATAGGAGCTGGCGAAGGGACCCATGAAGTCAATCCCCCAGACGTCAAACACTTCCACCTCTTGAATTGGGTTCATAGGCACCACGTGGTGTTGGGAAATGTTCCCGGTCTGCTGACATTCATTGTAGACCTTCACCCATAGGTGCACATATTTAAACACTGTCGGCCAGAAGAATCCAGCCTCTAGCACCTTTTCCGCTGTCCTAACCCCTCCAAAGTGTCCACCATACGCCTATGCGTGACTAGCCTGCAAAACAGAAAATTGCTCTATCTCGGGAATGTTGATATCCAATTTTTCCCTATTTATTTTTATACTCAAAATTCTTTCAAAATAGCATGTATATGCATATATAAGTATCCCCAAGAGTTTTGGAAATTTTCCTAATTTTTGAAGATTTTTCAGAATCAAGTTGTTGTCTATTTTTAACAGTGTAAAACACCAATAATTATTCCCAAATTGTCCCCTTTGTGAACCATTTATTTTCCATTATTATACTTACACCAAATATAAATAAGGTGATTTTTGCATTTTTTTTTGATAAATTTATTTGATATTTTAAAGCTAAATTGTTCAAACTTGCAATTATAGCATATTTTATAATTAACTGCGTGCTATCATTATAAAATTGTTCCAGATATTTTTAAATTAATGATTATATATAATTAACTAGTTCGATGCCCTTAACTTGTTTCTAAATTATTTTTAACTATTTTAATTAATTAAAAACAGAGAAAGTGGTTATTTAAAAGCTAGCCCATTTCCATTTCAATTTTAGCCACATTTGACCGCAAATTAAACCCCAATTATGCACAATTAAAACGACCAAATTTCCCGAACCCTTGACCCAATTTCAAGCCCACCCGACTGTCCTTTTAATCTAGGACGTTGATCATTTTGATCAGCGGCCACGATTCTCTCTCTTTTTTTTAATTCACTAACCCACCCTAACCCTAGTCATTTATCCAAAAACAGTTGCCTCTAGAATCCCTTTGTCTCTTGAACTCTCTCTAACCCTCTCCGAAACCCTAGACTTACTCGTCGGTTTCCACCTTGTTTCATCGAAATCCATGGCATCCCAAATCCTAGGTGGCCTATAGTCACCCTCATGTGCCCTCCTACCCCTGTTACTTGAAGATTCAAGGTTTGAGCTTGAAGGCCTTCGCTCAGATCTCTACCGATTCGAGTATCACAACCATTTCCAGCTCGAGTCCGGCATATCCTAGCCCTATGAGTCCATCTCTAACTCATTCGATTCGGAGCAGACCCTTTTCCAGGCCTTTCTCGCTTCTAGGGTTCTTCTAAAACCCTAGCCTTTTGAGGTTCTCCTAATTTCTCTAGATCTGCTCAAGATATGTGGTTAGTTTAAAGTTTTCAAACGATTCCCCTAAGTTTCTTTTTTATAATTTTTGATTTCAAAACTCTTCATCTTCTCCGACTTAGGGTTTCTTTGATTTTACTTGTTCTAATGTGATTCCTATGTGTTAACCTTACTGTATTTTCCCTATTGTGACTCCTATGTGTTTCTACTGTGATTCCTATGTGTTCTCTTCTACCATGCTATCTTCTACCATCACTCTGTGAGTTCTTTTTCAGTATTTTGTTCCCTTATTATGTTTTCATGAAATGTTTAAGGTTCTAAGTTCCTTTGGGTTCTCTGACTTTACTTTTGCCTGATTTGCCTGCTTTCGTCTTTAAATATGTTTAATGGCAGAAACCCTAGAATTTGGGGGTTTTCAGACCACTTGCATGTGACTTGCTTATTTCTCATCCCTGAACTAGTTTGATTTCAATAATCCCCTACTCATTTTTTGGTTGCATGACATTTTTCTTTATTTCTTGAACCCGGCCTCGTATATTTCTTGATTTTGGCTGTTCGTTTGCTGTTGCTATTCTGCTGTTCTAAAACTTGCATCTAGTATGTTTTCCTAGTTAAATAGCATCCTATTTATTATGTGTTCACTCCTCCTCTTCTACACTTCTGTCTCAGTGTGTTTACTTATGCTTTCCTACATTATGCCATTACATTCAAGCATGCTATGCCTCTTTATGTTTTCAGTCTGTTATGCTTTTAATCACTTTCTGTATTCCCTTTGTATGTGAGTATTGTCCTGAACCATAACAACACTTTGAAATTCTGTCTGTGATCCAGAACTAGACTCCCCTAAGTCTTTTCTCATTGCGTTCCCATTCCCACTTCCCTTTATGTGCTGAGCTTTAATTTGGATCTGTTGGTGCTCTAATCACTATTCATACCTAAGTTTGACTCTCTCGAGTCTGCTCTATTTTGTTTGAATCTAAGCAAGGGGTCAGGGGTATGCCAGTCTATACCATGTCTAGGTATGACCACCTTCTGCTGTGGTTCCTCCCTCACATTACACTTACTCCTAGTTCTATGTTCTACCCCCCTTTGGTAAGCCAAGCTTAGGGACCTTAGAGTTCCCTCAGAACTTGGATGCCTAAGAGTTGGTAATTCCACACTTTCACTATTTTATTACAATATTCACTCTTAAGAGTGTAAGCATTGCCTGGGCTCTTGAAGCTCCTTGGAACTTCGAAACACTCTAAATAAGAGAAGGCCTTGGAATCTGGAATCCGAATTTGGCGAAACACATGTATTCGATATTGAGATTGCATTACGCAGTTTGGATCTAGCTGTGGGCTACGTTGTATTTTGTTTAATTTCTTCCTTCTGGTTTTGTAATAATACTTTGTAAAAAAAAACTCGGGGAGTATATTGGTAAAAGGTATGGGAGATGTTTATATGTGCATGCATATGTTAAAGGGTAAATACCATGCCTATAGGATCAATATTGTTGTTTAATTACTTAGATACCATGCCTATAAGTTTAATACATTGAATCACCTCGATATTATGCCTATAGGGTTTTAATGTTTGAATTCGACCACTTACATATAATACTTATAGGTTAAATACTTTAAATCACCTAGAGATCATGTCTATACGCTTTGCATTCTTTTTCATTCAAGCATATAGAAATCATGCCTATAGAAATGCATAAAAGATAGGCAAACCGTAGGGTAATTAAATACTCGCCTTCTTTAAACGTTTACAAATAGTAATGAGTCAATAAAACCAAAGTAGATATCATATCTATAGGATCTCAAGTTCACTTAAGTTACATAAGTAGTAATCTGGCAATTATTTTCAATGTTTTCAACAAAATTCGTCCAAACCTGCTTGCAACTTTAAATACTTTCGTTTTTGTCTCTAAAATCGTTTTTCCAACTCTCTGTCTGAACTTTTATTCATGAAGTAAGTTTCAAAACAGTTTTCACACTTCCTCTTCCATTTATAACCACTTTACTTCTGAAAACTCTACCGCACATTTCCTTAAACAGTTCTGTCCATATTCGAAACCTTTTTGAATTTCTACAATTTCCAAGCTTCTGCATTTCCAACTTTTCTGCATTAGGCCCTTAATTAATAATTCGTTAAAATACTCCAATTCCTAACAGTTGGATCCGAGTTGCCCAATGTAGACCTTTTATCTAATTCTATGTGTTAAACCGGTCTGTCCGACGCTTAAGTTTTAATTTAAGACCAAACTAGTATGTGTAAGGTATGCTAAACTAAGTGGTATCTTATTTACGGTGTTTTATGTGAGCCTTACATGCTTGTTTGTCAATCCCCTTACTTGTTATTTGTTTTGGTTGTCGAAACTAGTATTTTGTCCTTTCAAAACCCATATATGCCTTTACCCCTTTCTTTGCCGTTAGGATTAGAAGTCCTTATACACCGAGATTGATAGGTTAGGATGAGTACTAGCATGCAATAAGTAAAACGAGACTAATTGCATTTAAACACCTTAAAGGGGTGGGAAGGGTAGAATATGAATATGATGACTGATGCGCTAATATTTCGTGTGAGAATGACTGTTGGGTACTGCACCAAAGTGATCCATATTATATATAAACCTAGGATACCCTTTCTATTTTTTTCATTATTTATTAATGTTTTCTTAAATTAATATTTTCTTCAACTAAGCTTTCTCTTTTCAAAATCACTTGTATCTTTCTTGTATCAAAATTTTCAACTTGTTTATACTTACTAACTTTGCTTGTTTATTTCTACTCTCCTTAAAGTCACAATTAAGCACGGCCGGGAACCACTCTAGTGGATCTTGAGGGGTTCCTAATACCTTCCCCTCGAGATAATCTCAAGCCCTTACCCGAACTCTGGTCTTCTTTCAAAATCTCACTCCTTTCTTTAAGTGTCCTAGTGCAGGATAATTATTAGGTGGAGACTCTCCTAAATCCATAACCCGATTACTCAAAAGGGAATAAGACTTGTTTTTTCCATAATATTATAAACCCGATTTCTTTCCTTTTTTAGAAAAGGGGGCGTCGACAGCATGGAGACTTTGCTGGGGAATTCTTTAAGGCTTTTACCATTACGTGCTTTTGTGGCTTTATTGCTTCCTTAATTGAATTTACTTTATGTCTTTAATTATTTCATAAAAAAAATACTTACTTGACTCTTCATGTTTTTCTTTCTTTTAATTTCTTCTTTTACTGCCTTATTATTTCAATTCTGTTGTAATTTCTGAGAATTTATTTTAATCTTTATTTTATGAATGGAAAATACATGCAATTTGCTTCATTATTGTAACTGCATTTCTCAACATCATATTCCACTCGTGCCAAAACAAATCCTATTGCAACGCTTATAATGAGTGGTTGCGCCCTTCCGAATATAACCTCTAAATGTGGAAAAGTCAAATTTGTGGTAAAACCAGTCAATCAACGGTGTAGTCTACAGTTCCGTGCCTTTCCTTCTTGAGCTGTACGCTCAAGGGTACCTTGTGTAGCACTTCAAAAATAGAAACCTTACTCTATTAAATTGCTCATGCATCATGATAAACCCTAGCCGAGTCAATTATGTTTTCCACATAATAACTCATTAAGATAGCCTAAACCAAAGTCCACCGGGTTTTCTTGAAACCCAAACGGACACCTCCAGATTTGGTATGGTATCCAACATTAACCCAAGGCTGCTAAGCTGATGGAAAGATATTCATGCCAGCAATCAAACCCTCGTCCACAAGTACTTAGGGAATTTTCCCTCACTTCTGGAATTCCAGCCTAACATCAAAATCATAGAGGTTGCAACTCTATTTTGGGATAGTGATCGACCGGTGTTTCGCTTCGAGGATTTGGAAATGACTCATTTACTGGAAGAAATAGGGGGTCTAGCTGGCATCGTTTGGGAGACTCCGGGTCTGCTTATGCCGGAAAACTGCAAAAGAGGCTTTCATAATGATGGGACACAAGAAAAATCCCGACCTAACTTGTCTGAAGGAATCCTACATACCATTTGATTTCTTGTACGAGAGATATGGCCATAGCAAGTCCTATTGCACATACACTGACGAGTTCGCCCTCATCTCTTTGGGGAATATACACAGGAGGGTCTTTGTGTTCATGTTATGATTCTGTGGTATGATGATTATTCCCATGAAGAAGGATAAGATTCACACTAGACTAGCCATGATGACCAAGATCTTAATGGAAGGAATCGATGGGCAGTCTTTCAGCATAGTGCCCATGATCATTGCTGAAATCTATCGAGCCTTGGGAAAATGTCAACAGGGATTGGCATGACCATATCGCTTTTCAACACCCAAAGAGAATGAAATTCATGCCCAATATATTTGCTCATCCAGAGGACGCCAGTGGATGGGTAGAGTTGTTTGAGAATCTAAAAGAAGAGCAAGTTCAGTGGATGTTTGTATAGTTTCCAACAGTGGAGTTATTTATCCATTCTCGAGATGCACCATCTCATCAGTCTCATGGGAACTCATCCTTATGTCCCTCTGCGGGCCATGAGGCAAGATGGAAGAAAGCAGATCATACCCAGGATAGGGAAAATGAGTCATTTCAGTGCTGACTTTCAAGATGATGATAGCCCGCATAGGTGTCACACTCATCATATGTGGCCCTGTAAGATCGTCTTAGGGAAGGGATCTATTGAACCAGACATGTATCAGGCCGAGTGTCTACAACACTACACGGGTTGCTTGGAAGATGATTACATTTGGTTGGGTCATCCAGGGTTTGTCCATGGTCATAGGATTGTTGATGAGAAAACTGAAGCATGAGTCAAAAATACAATCAGTTGCGCAAAAGGATGCGAGAATGTGAGAATGAAAATCAGGAAATATAGGTAGCCCACGAGAAGCTGATCAACGAGTGGGAAGGATATGGCTATACATGCCAACAATCGGCTGGGGTATCAGGAGCGAGGTCTGGTGGAATTGGAAGGAAAGTTCTTGAAGAGAATTGAAGACTGTCAGAATGCCGAGGGAAGTTCAGGCGAACATCTGGCCCGTGCCTATCTGTTACTATGACTGTGCGAGTTGATGCAGCTGTACGAGGGAGGCAAGAGTACCGAATCTGGGGAAGGTCCTTTTGGGACCAAGTAGTTAGGATCTTTTATTGCTTGCTTTCATAATGTAATAACGCCACTGGCCGTTAGTGACATCTTTTATCATTCAGTTGTTTTAAGACTCGTCTAGTTTTATCAATAAAATGAGGCATTTAGCATTATAAGTTCACCAAATTAGATTTTTCGCTAGGCCTACCTCGGGAAGAAAGAGGCGTCTAAATTAGGGAATGTCTTATATTCTTGCACAACATGTTTAAATATTGCAATATTTTTCTTTTTTAGAATCCGCACTAACTTTTTACCTTTTTTGTTTTTTCTTTTATTATTATTCCCCTCCCTAAAGCATTACTATTATCTATCTTGATAATGAACCAACGACTGTGACTGGCAACGAGGCAATGCAACAAACGGACATAGATTCAGAAGAGGACGAAATACCAGACGAGGTTGTCAGGGAGGTCGAGAATTTTGAGAACATGCCTAAGTCTAATTTGGACGAAACTGAGGTTGTTAATCTGGGAGATGCCGAGAATGTCATAGAAACATGTATCAACGTACATTTGTCACCACCAAAAAAGAAAGAGTACACCGAGTTCTTAAAAGAGTATAAAGACATCTTTACCTGGTCGTATGATGATATGACCGGTCTCAACACATCTATTGTGGCACATAAGTTGCCGACAGATCCGGTATATCCGCCAATAAAATAGAAGCTCAGAAAGTTTAAACCAGACATGAGTCTGAAAATCAAAGAAGAGGTTACCAAGCAAGTCAAATCCAGGGTTCTCAAAGTGGTAGAATACCCAACATGGTTAGCTAACATCGTGCCAGTGCCAAAGAAAGATGGAAAAGTTAGAGTCTGTGTCGACTACCGGGACCTCAACCAGGCCAATCCCAAAGACGACTTCCCTTTGCCAAATATACACATATTGATTGACAAATGCGCCAAACATGAGCTGCAATCATTCGTCGATTGTTTTGCTGGATACAATCATATATGGATGGATGAAGAAGATGCAGAGAAAATGGCGTTCATCACGCCGAGGGTATGTACTGTTATAGAATGATGCCGTTCAGTTTGAAGAATGCTGGTGCTACCTACATCAGGCCATGACCATTATCTTTCATGACATGATAAATAAAGAAATCGAGGTGTATGTGGATGATGTCATCATCAAGTCCAAGAAAGCTAAAGATCACATGGAAGATTTGGGGAAGTTTTTCAACAGATTGAGGAGGTACAACTTGAAACCGAATCCCGCCAAGGGTGCATTCGGGGTCCCTACTAGAAAGTTATTGGGTTTCATTCTAAGTCACCGAGGAATAGAATTGGATTCGTCAAAGGTCACAACCATTCAAGAGTTTCCACTGCCAAAGAGCAAGAAGGATGTAATGAGTTTTCAGGTAAGACTCAACTATATCAGCCGATTCATAGTAAACATACCAGTTGAAGCTAATATAAAATAGAACAGTATGAGCAATGATGTACAGAGAAAAGAGTAGTATGCAGAGAAATGAGCAGAGTGAAGAGCAGTAGTCTGCAGAGAAGTGAGCAGAAGGAAAAGCAAAGCAAACAATACAGTAGAGCCCTAGTAGTAGAGTAAAACAGCCAAGATTACTCAATCTTGGCTTTCAGCCGATTGAGTAGCTACTATTCGATAGAAACATGACAAAGGTTGTATAGAAAACAATAGGGAGAGAGCACTGAGTGTTTTGAAAGAAAGTTTCGAGTGATGATATTCGTGTCTGTATGTTAAGTGAGAAGAGAAGATTAGTACTTATAGTTTTTTGAAAATAGTAGAGAATAGGATAGGGAGTGTATAATTATAGAAAAAATACCAAATTGAATCAATCATAGGTCCTAATTCAAATAAATCAGGGACTCAATATTCTAATAGGAGTACATGCTATCAAATAGGGAAAAAATCAGTTGAATGACTGATTATACCATAACAAAATCAGTAGGCATGCTGTACATAAGAAAGGCTAGGTACACAATATTTCAACAAGGAAAATATTTGATGAATAACCAAAATATACTCGAGTACACAGATATGGAAAGCAATATAGATCAACTATGACCAGTCAGTCAAAGAATCACGAGCAATACCAAAATTAGAGGTAATTAGTCCCAAACATAGAATGCAACTCACAAATAAGGAAATAATTTGAAATCAGTGTAAGAATACATATAAGTTAGGAATTCAAAAAGATACTCGGAACTAATAAGATATTCATTAAAGAGAGAGGCATACGAACTTAAAAGGTCACAGAAATTAAAAACCCTAAGCAAAGAATCATACAAACAGTAGACGGTCGGAGCCCTAGAAGAGACTTGAAGCATGGAACTCAGAGACAACAAGGTTTCAAGCACATAACACAGGTTTAAGCCCATATACCCAAAAGAAAATAGAAGCTTAGCAATTTTAAAAAGGGTTCAGAAACTCTAGTTTTGAAAAAGGAGGAAAGTGTTGGAAAACTTGACTTAATCGAGGATATCGAGTTACAAGTAGTGTAGAAAATAATGATTAAACCAAAATCGTTAAAAAAAAGGATCGGGATTAAAGAGATTTAGGCAAAAAATTAGGGTTTGAAATAAATTAGGGAGATGAGAAACCTCGCCGTGAAACTCATATAATATCGATATTCAAGCATCATCGGACAAAACCCACCGGAGAAAAGCCAGAAATGGACCAAGGCAAGGGCTTTAGTGACTGTCTTTCATGGCGGAAGCCTCTGGGGTTTCAAAACTTAGAGAGAAGAAACGAGATGAGGATTCCATAGCAACTAGAGGTTGAGAGAAGTGAGGATGGAGTATGGCCGGAGAGGCGATGAGGTTCATCGGAGAAGAAGGAAAGAACCAGAAGGTTTTAGAGAGAAGGGAGAACATTCGTTAGAGAGAGAGAGACCAGTCTGAGAGAATGAGGGGTTGGGAAGGGGGTCGTTTGATTTAATTAAGGAAAGAGAATCTCGGCCGTTGATCTTATTTGATCAACGGCTCAGATTAAACCAAAGGCGAACCAGGTTAAAATCTAACGGGTATGGGTCATGGATTAGGCAATTGGGTCATTCAACTTGGGTTTAAAATTGGGCTGAATAGGGGCTAGGATTTAAATATAATCTTGCTAGCTTTTATATGGCCAATTTCTCAAATTTATTTTATAAAATAACTAAAATAATCTGAAAAGCAAAATTGAAACCATAGATCTAATTAATAACATATAAGTATTGACATAAAAATATCAGAAATAATTTTATAGTCATATAACATGGTTATTTACAAAGTAGGCTATAATAGTATTTTCATACAATTAGCTTTAGAAATTCCAAATAAATTTGTAAGAAATGTGCAAAAACTACGTTAATTATACTTTGTTGTAAATACGAGATTCAAATACATTATTCACTAAAAATTAATAATTTTGTAATAATTTTGGACTTTGTACTGTCAAGAATAGGTAGTAAATTGATTTTAAAATCTTAAAAATTAAAGAAAAATACCAAAATTTCCAGGCATGCTTATATATGCTTACATATACTATTTTTAAGGTATTTTGGGTGCAAAAAATACATAGGAAAAAAGTGGGTATCAACAGCAGCCTCTCTTTACCCGAGGAGGATGAAAGAGTTGTCGGGTAAAGATAAGATGGCCAATTTTGACCGGTTTGACTGCGCCCTGGTTTTTGAGCTTCCTACATATCCTTGGTTTTACAGGAATCATGTCATATGTAGTTCAGGAACCATTGGTGGAATATGCCAATGGAAATTCGAAATAACGGACGTGATGGTTAGATATGAAAGGGGTTTGTAGGTCGGACGGGCTGCGGAGAATCAAAGCGAGATCGCTCCTGCTAAGACGGCCGTGAGCTAACCGAAACAGCTGCAAATGGGCAATGTGCATACATATTGCATAATTTAAGCGTGATGCAAGCTCCCATTGGACCGTGAATGTTTGTCCTTGGATGGTTAGGATGATGTCCTCAGACTATGATGTCATGGGCCATGAAAAGCATAAAAGTAAAGGTTTACAGGCCATGGAATGTTGTTCTTGGGATGTGAAGATGGTGCATTCGAACAATGACGCCTTTGAACGAGTTGGCGATCTTTTAGCCCATGAAAAGGTGGCAATCTTTCAGCCAAATGAATGCAAAGAGTGGCGATCTTTCAGCGAAAGCGAGAAATTAAAAATAGATGGCGATATTTAAGCCAGATAAGAATTTCAAATTCAGGTGGCGATGTTTCTGCCAGTCAAAAAATAAAGTACCAATATTTCGTCCATGCAGGGTGGAGGCAATACTTAGTCTCGAAAGGCAGATGATAACCTTATGCAGGTTGGAGGTAGAACTTAACCTCGGAAGGCAGAGATTAGCCTTATGAAAAATGCAGGTGGAGACAGAGCTTAGTCTCGAAAGGACGATAATAGCCTTATGCTGGGTGGAGGTAGAGCTTAACCTCGGAAGGCAAAAAGTAGCCTTATGCAAAATGCAAATGGAGACAGTGCTTAGTCTTGAAAGGCAGATAATAGCCTTATGCAATGTGGAGGTAGAGCTTAACCTCGAAAGGTAGAGACTAGCCTTATGCAAAGTATAGATGGAGACAGAGCTTAGTCTCAAAAGTCAGATAGCACCCTTATGCAATGCGACATGTAAAAGAGCAAATAGTAGTAGATTTTCTTAGCTGATTGACGACTTTGCGAGATTAAAACTATTAGGGAGTGCAGATAGTGACCATATGAGGGTTTCGATCCTGAAAAATGGATGTGCTTTGATCCGTAATCTGAATTCCTGCATCCAAAGAAAATCATGAGTTCTGTAGGGGGAGGTTAGTTCGTATCCTCCAGCTTTTGGCGTCGTGTATCATGGGGGTAGCGTTGCTAAACGATAGTGGTGCAAGTGATGTTTATGCACGACTTAGTAAATATAATGCAAGTACGTGTGTGTGTGTGTATATATATATATGCTTTTATTTTGGATTAACCAATGAACTGCAACGTGGTTCAAGGCACGATGAACTTGCTTGCTCAGGAATTTTGAGAGTCCTCCTCAAAATTCTGCCCCAGTTTACTCGGCTGGCACTGCTAACGGCTATGCTGAATGACTGAACGCGGAATAATTTTAAAATATTGAAGACCCTCCTCAAAATTTTGCCCCAGTTTACTAGGTCATTGTTGATGAAGAGACTGAAAAATTGACTTTGGAATTTTGAGGATCCTCCTAAAAATTCTGCCCCAGTTCCAATAGCGGGGGAAAACTGATTTTTTATTAAAATGTGACCGAACCCATAGGGCTGCCTACGTATCCCCTCTTAAAAGAGAATCAGGTCAGGCGTAGTTCAAATTACAATCACAAAAGAGAAGCATATGATCAAATGTAATATATTTTTGCTATGTCTGAGTTGATAGGTTTCAGCCAGACTTCTCCATCCATTTCGGCAAGAATAAGGGCTCCTCTAGTTAGAGCCCAGTGAACCATGTACGGACCTTGCCAGTTGGGAGAGTCCTTTGGCTTCATCTTGATGTGGAAATATCTTCTTCAACACTAGCTGCCCTGTTGCAAACTTCCTTGGTCTAACTCTCTTGTTAAAGGCTCTGGACATTCTGTACTGATATAATTGATTGTGACAAACAACATTCATTCTCTATCCGTCTATGAGGGGTAACTGCTCGTAGCAAATTTTGATCCATTCCGCATCATCTAATTCTGCTTCTTATGACCCTTAAGGATGGAATTTCTACCTCAGCGGGAATGACCGTCTGTATCATAAACCAGCATGTAAGGAGTGTCCCCGATTGATGTGTGGACCTTGGTACGATAACCCAATAAAGCGAAAGACAATTTCTCATGCCATTGCTTGTGCTTTTCAATCATTTTCCTTAGTATCTTCTTGATGTTCTTATTGGCTGCTTCTACAGCTCCATTCATCTGAGGTCTGTAAGCCATAGAGTTCATATGTCTAATCATGAATGTTTCACACATTGCTGTTGAGGTTAGAGCCGTTGTCGGTGATGATTGATTTTGGAACCCCGAACCGACAAACCATACGATCTCGGACGAAATATACAACTACTTTCTTGGTGACTTCCTTGTATGATGTTGCTTCAATCCATTTGGTAAAGTAATCAATTGCCACTAGTATGAACCTGTGCCCGTTTGACGCGGCTGGTTCGATTGGTCCAATGACATCCATACCCCAAGCGGCGAACGACCATGGTGAGCTTGTCGCAGTAAGCTCGTTTGGAGGCACCTCTATCATATCTGCATGTATTTGACATCGGTGGCATTTTCAGACGTACTGAATGAAGTCCGTCTCCATAGTCATCCAAAAATACCCTTTTTGGAGTATCTTCTTTGCCAAAATGAAACCATTCATATGCGGTCCACAAGTCCCTGCGTGCACTTCCTCTAATAGTCTGGTTGCTTCTTTTGCTTCGACACACCTTAATAATCCCAAATCAGGAGTCCTCCTATACATGATTTCTCTGTTGTGAAAGAAATTGTTAGGAACTCTCCAAAGTGTTCGTTTCTGAGTTGCATTGGCAAGCTCTAGGTATTCTCCTGTTGTCGAATATTTCCTGATATCATAGAACCAAGGTCTCCCGTCGGCTTCTTTCTCGACATGAGCACAATAAGCTTGTTGGTCGTGAATTTTGATCGGGATGGGATCAATAAAGTTTGTATCTAGATGATAGATCATAGAGGATAAAGTGGCTAAGGCATCGGCGAACTCATTCTGTATTCTAGGAACATGCTAGAATTCCGTCTTTCTGAATCTTTTCCTTAACTCCTGTACATGGTGTAGATAGGAGAGTATCTTGGAATTCTTGGCTTCCCATTCTTCTCGAACCTGATGTATGAAGTCCAAATCTCCGATCACTAGTAGTTCCTGAATATTCATGTCAATGGCCAACTTGAGCCCTAAGATGCAGGATTCGTACTCGGCCATATTGTTGGTGCAGAGGAATCTGAGCTTGGGAGACATCGGGTAATGCTGACCAGTTTTTGATACCAAAACTGCTCCTATACCCGCTCCTTTGAAGTTTATGGCTCCGCCAAAAAACATCCTCCAACCATCATAGGATTGTGAAATGTCTTCTCCTATGAAGGTTGTCTCTTCATCAGGAAAATACGTCTTTTGGGGTTCATATTCTCCTTCTACAAGATTCTCAGCGAGGTGATCCGCCAAGGCTTGTCCTATGACCACCTTCTAGGTAACAAAAATGATGTCAAATTCACTTAATGAAATTTGCCACTTGGCGAGCTTGCCTGTAAGCATGGGCTTCTGGAAAATATACTTCAATGGATCCATCCTGGATATGAGATGAGTGGTGTAAGAGTAGAAATAATTCTTCAATTTCTGAGCTACTCAAGTTAAAGCACAACAAGTGTGCTCTAATAAGGAATATCGAGCCTCGTACGGGGTAAACGTCTTGCATAGGTAGTATATGGTCTGCTCCTTCTTTCCTGTTTTGTCATGTTGCCCCAAAACACAACCAAATGCCCCATCCAATACTGCAAGATAAAGCAATAGAGGTCTCCCTGGCTCAGGAGGAACCAAGACTGGGGGCGTTGACAAGTATTCCTTGACTATGTCGAAAGCCTTTTGAAAATCATCAGTCCATTTGGTGGCGGCATCTTTCTTTAGCATCTTGAGGATGGGTTCTCAAATGACAGTGGACTGTGCTATGAATCGACTGATATAGATGAGCCTCCCCAGAAACCTCATTACCTCTTTCTTGTTCTTTGGAGGTGGCAACTCTTGAATGGATTTGACTTTTGACGGATCCAGTTGTATTCCTCAGCGACTCATAATGGAAACCAATAATTTTCCGGCCGGGACCATGAATGCACACTTGGCGGGGTTCGGTTTTGAGCTGTATCTCCTCAGTCTGTTGAAGAATTTTCTCAAATCTGCCATGTGATCTACAAGTTTTTTGGATTTAATGATGACGTCGTCCACATACACCTCGATCTCTTTATGTATCATAACACGAAAGGTTGTGGTCATGGCTCTCATGTAGGTAGCACTAGCATTCTTCAAACCCAAAGGCATCATTCTGTAACAGTACATTCCCCACAGCGTGATGAATGTCGTTTTCTCTGCATCATCTTCGTCTATCCATATCTGATGGTATCCAGCAAAATAATCGACGAAGGACTGGAGCTCATACTTGGCGCAGTTATCAATTTGTATGTGTATATTTGTCAAAGGAAAGTCATCATTAGCACTGGCCCGGTTGAGAAACAGACTCTGACCTTCCCGTCCTTCTTTGGCACCGACACAATGTTGGCTAACCATGTTGGATAGTCTACCACTATGAGAACCCTGGTTTTGACTTTCTTGGTGACTTCTTCCTTGATTTTCAAACTCATATGTGGCTTGAATTTTCTCAGTTTCTATTTGACCTTTGGGCATGTCGGATCTGTTGGCAACTTGTGAGACACAATATACGTGCTGAGGCTGGTCATATCATCATACGACCAGGCTAATATGTCCTAATATTCTTTCAAAAACTCTGTTTATTCTTCCATTTCCAACGGTTACAAGTGTACGCTGATTCGTGTTTCTTTGACTTTTTCTGCATCTCCTAGATCAATGACCTCAGTTTCGTCCAGATTGGACTTAGGTCTGTTCTCAAAATTGTTTACCTCTCTAACAGCCTCTTCTGGTATTTCATCCTCTTTTGAATCTATGTCCGTTTGTCGCATTATCTCATGTCAAGTTACAGTCGTCGGTTCATCATCAAGATATGTAATAGTAATGCTGTATAAAATAAAGTAAGTGGTAGAGAATATAAATGAGAGCAAACTATAAAGATAAAGTTGGAAAATACATTTGATTAAATTCATAATTGTATGAAACATCGGAGCTCCTATCAAAAGTAAAGGCATTGCTGAAAGGTAAAAATAAACTAAAAGTAAAGTGCGATGCATATGTGTCATTTAGCCTTGCTACCCCGAGGCTCTTCGGGCAATGGTGGTCCTGATTGACCAGTCGGTGAGGTGTTCTCCCTGGTTCATAGCTTGAATGGAAGGGCCTTCCTCCGGTTCCTCCTTGAAGATAACATAGTAATCAATATCATCCTCCAGAAACAGGTTCTTCATGGCTGCCAACGTCTCATCTTCCTCTGATATGACATCTGAGAGCTGAAAGGTTTTCTCTAGCTGAGGTATAGGGTGCTCAAGTGGCTAGTAGGGAACGCGCCATGGTGGCGACCAGTGTTGGAACTCCTCCCAAGTGTACTCATAACCTAGGCCGAAAGTGGTTCCATGCTTCTTCAACTGGATGGTCTTGGTAATAGCTTGGTGGCTCTTGCCAAGCCCCTTTCTGAGTTCGTATCCACTCCAATTTAGAATGCTCTGTATTTTTCTATCCCACCACTTATCCTTGTCTATGGAATTGACTCGCTCAATGTGATGGTATGTTTCTCCACGGATTCTCCTTGCGCAGTGATGTGCAATGATTTGTTGTGACCAAGCCCTTTCGGTGGTAATTCATTTTCTTGGAAGGTGATCTTATGGCTTTCTAGTACATGTTTTCCATTTCGCCTCCTGTTATGTTGCTGGGAAGACAAGCTTCTCTTAGTATTTTATCAAGGCGGTTTTATGTGCCTCAAAGCTTTGTAGGAGGGCCAGAATAGAAATCTGCGCTGGTGTCTTGTTCAGTTGCTCGACGGCCGAGTACTCTTTGGCCTGTACCTTTTTCTAGAGGTCATCGGGTCCAGTTTCAATAGCTCGCCCCGAAGCCTGATTCCTAGACTCAGCCAAATGTTCTAGGGTGTATACCCTGCCTGTCCTAGTCATGCCTTATGTAGCAATTGTTTCTCCAGTATACATCTTTCCTTTCCTTCTAGCCTCATCGGTGTAATCCCAAGGTATAGCATTTGTTTGGAACGGGGTCATGTCCATCATGGAGACCAAAATAGGTCCCTTGGGAGGCAACACAATAACTTCAAATGATGTAGGTGGTTTTGGAACTTCAAACTCAACCTCAATTGGTATTGGCGTCTTTGCAGAAGGTACTTCAAACTCGGGTGGCATTGATACATTTACCACGTCGCCCTCAGAGGGCTGAATCCGGAAGACAATGGGATTAAGAGTAACCATTGGCTTCTTAGGCTCATCTTCTTCAGCTATCAAACCGATTGACCCCTTGGGGTCCCAATAATCTTCGATCTCGATCATGTGGACGCCTCTACCCATGTGGTCAGGCAGAGGGTTGTTGCAGACATTAGGAGCAGGTTCCTTTGCTATAATGATCTTATTGTCAACCAGATTGTGAATTATATATTTTAACGAGCGACACTCGTCAATAGTATGGACCTTCATCCCAGAATGGTATGCGCAAGTCTTGTTTGGATTTATCCATTGGGAAGGGTTTTTTGGAGTTACGACTGGGATAGGGGTAATATAACCTGCTGCTTTGAGATTTTCATATAATTGGTCAATTGGCTCGAATATGGCGGTGTATTTTCTAGGAGGTTTGCGGTCGAAGTTTGGTCTAGGTCGAGGGAAATTTTGGCGAGTAGGCGGTGACGAGTAGTGAGAAGGTTAGGAGTTATATGCTTGGTATAGGGGTGCAGGTTTGGAATATATGGGTGAAGTGGATTGATATGTGGGTGGTGGAGGTGATTGGTAAGCAGGTGGTGGAATTTAGTAAGTGGGTGATGGTGCTTGGTAATTTAGGGTAGGCTGAGACGTGAGTGGAGCTGAGGGATAGGTTTGGTACTTCATGGGGGAGTTGTTTCCTTGCATAGCCATTACGGAATTTACATCCTTCTTCTTTGTCGAGCCACCAGACTGTAGAGCCTTGTTGGTGGCTTGCAATGCCTTGAGGTTAGTGACCATACCGTTCTTGATGCCTTCTTCAATCCTTTCTCCCAATTTGATGATATCGGAGAACGTTTGACCCTCAATTAGCATCAATATTTCATAGTACTGTGGATCTGGAGAACAGACAAAGAATCTGTTCATTTTTTCTTCTTTCAAGGCCGGTCTGACCTTAGCAGCTTCCGACCTTCAATGAGTAGTATACTCGCAAAAGGTCTCTGTGGGATTTTTCTTAAGATTCTGAACATAGAACACATTTGGTGCGTTCTCAGTGCTGAACCCAAATCAATCCATGAAATCAGACACCATGTTTACCCAACTAGTCCATTTCTTCGCATACTGGATAATATACCAGGATAAGGCATTACCCTTCAAGCTCCTCATGAATATCTTCATACGGATCTTCTCGTCCCTACCGACTCCTACTAGCTTGTCACAATATATTCTCAGGTGAACCGTGGGATCCCCGGTAACGTCGAACAATTCAAACATGGGAGGTTTGTGCCCCTCCAAGAGCTCAACATCTGGTTGAACACAAAGAGCCCTTTAACACCCTTGTAATCTTTGAAATCCTGAACCCGGCTAGTCAATATCTTGATCTCAGCGGCTAAATTCTGAATGAGGGAGCTCTTGTCATCTGCCTTGACCGTACTGGTGATAGGCTAACTGTAATGCGGCACAATGTCCACAAAGATTGGAATGTTGTGGTCCTTTGCGATGTTTTGTGGTTCAGGAGTGTTATGAGTAGGTTGCATTGGAGGTTGTGGGATGTTTCGTGGTGGTGTAGAGTTTTGGGCATTACATCAGCAGCGGCAAGAGTGATTGACATACTTGCTAGGTTTCTAACTTGGTCCAGTTCCTCTCGGAACCTCAGCAAAGTTTGCTCCAGATGAGCAGCAGTTTCTTTGGTGATTGAAACATTCTGAGAAGTCTTTTCAAGTTCCTTTCTAGCGTTTGTGTCTCCCATTTTTCCTTTATTCCTGTTTCTGGTAGGACTAGGAGGAGGAGGAGGTGGGGGATCCTTTGATCTTGTGGAGTATACTGATAGTGCCAGAATGCACGAACTAAGCTTTGGGGAGAGGAATATAAATAAGAGAAAACTAAAAAAGGTAAAAAGTTAGTGCGGATTTTGATAAATAATATTGCAATATTTAAACATATTGTGCCGGAATATAAATCGCTTCCTAATTTGGGTGCCTCGTTGTGCCCGAGGTAGGCCTAGTGACTAATAAAATTTGGAGAACTTATAATGCTAAATGTCTCATTTTATTTATAAAAACAAAACAACTAAATGATAAAACAAGTCACTAATGGCCAGTGGCCTTATTACATTGAAGCAGAAGAGTAAAAGTCCTCAGTACTTGGTCCCAAAAGGACCTTCCCCAGATTCGGTATTCTTGCCTCCCTCGTACAACTGCATCAACTCGCACATCCTTAATAGTACGTAGGCGCAAGCCAGATGTCCGCTTGCGCTTCCTTCAGCGATTTGATAGTCTTCAATCCCTTTTAAGAACTTTCTTTCTAACTCTATTAGAAATTGCTCCAGATACCCCAAACGTATTTTGGCGTAAACGGCCATATCTTTCCACTCATTAATCAGCTTCTCGTGGGCTTCCTGTATTTCCCGATGTTCATTCTCACATTCTCTCATTCTCTTGCGTAGTTGATTGTATTTGACTTGAGCTTTAAGTTTCTCATCAATAATATTGTGACCGTGGACGAACCCTGGACGACCCAATCCAATGAGATGATCGTGTAACTAACTTGTGTAGTGAGGCACACACCCGGCATGATACCTGTCTGGTTCAGTAGAATCCTTCCCTAGAACGAGCTTGCAGTGCCACATATGCTGAGTGTGGCACCTGTGCAGGCTATCGTTATTTTGAAAGTCAGGCCTCAAATGACTCAATTTTTCTATCCTGGTTATAATTTGTTTCCTTCCGGCTTGCCTCACAACTCGGAGGGGGACGTAAGGATGAGTTCCCCTCAGGCAAATGAGTAAGAGGAATGGTGCATCCCGAGAACGGAAAATAAACTCCCATGTTGGGAACCACTCGAACATCCATTTAATTTTCTCTTCTTTCATATTCTCGAATAACTCTACCCATCCACTGGCATCCTCTAGCTGTGTGAACATATTGGGCATGAAGTTCATTCGCTTTGGATGATGAAAAGCGATATGGTCATCCCAATCTCTGCGTATGATTTCCTGTATGTAGTCGCCTTTCCGAAGGTGTTCTAGGAGCCATAGTTGAAGTAATAAGTTACAACCCTCGAAATGTGATGCCCCTTGTTGACACTTTCCCAAGGCTCGATAGATTTCTGCGAGGATCATAGGTACGATGCTGAATAACTGCCCATTGATTCCTTCCATCAAAGTCTTGGTAACCATGGCTAGTCTGGTGTGGATCCTAGCCTCTTCATAGGGAAAATTACCATGCCCAAAAAGCAAAACATAAACACAAACACCCTTCTATATGTGTGCCCCAAATAGGTAAGGGCGAATTCATCCCATGTAGGTGTGATAGGACTTACTGTGGCCATATCTCTCGTATAGGAAATTGAATTGTATGTAAGAGTCCTTCAAGCAAGAAAGGTTGGGATTTTTCTTGAGTCCATAATTTTAAGGAAACCTCTACTTTTGTGATTCTTTGGCATGAGTAAACCCGCGTTTCCCAAGGGATGCCAGCTAGGCCCCCTATTTTTTCTAGCAAAGGAGTCATTTCCAAATCCCCGAAATTGAACACTAATCGATCACCATCCAAAAACAAAGTGGCAGCCTCAATGCTTTTGCTTTTGGGTTGGATTTCCAAAAGCGAAGGCAAATTCCCTAAGTGCTAAAGGACGAGGGATTGATCACTGCTATGAATATCCCTCCACCAGCTTAGCAACCTTGGATGGATGTTGGATACCATACCGAACCTGGGGACCTCGTGCCTCATTTCTGCAAAATAAAGTGTTAGGCCCTAATTCCCACCAGACTCGACTATTTAAATCAGTAATTAGCAAAAAGCATTTAGCATTCCAAATAACACATAACGTGTAGGTGTCCGTTTGGGTTTTCAGGAAACCCGATGGACTTTGGCTTAGGCTGTCTTAATGAGTCATTATGCTTGACAACCGAACTGACTCGACTAGGTTGACCATGATGCGTGGATAGTTTAATAGAGTAAGGTTTGTATTTTGTATGTGCTAGACAAGGTACCCTTGAGGGGACAACTCAAGAGGGAAAGTCGCGGAACCGTCGACTACACCGTTGATCGACTAGTTTTACCGCAAATATACCTTTGCCACATTTAGGGGGTTTATAATATTGGAAGGGTGCAACCGCTCATTGTCAGCGTTGCAATAGGATTTGTTTTGGAACGAGTGGAATATGATGTTGAGAGATGCATTTACAATAATGAAACAAGTTTCATGTATTTTCAAGTTCATAAAGATTACAATAGATGCTCGAAAATTACAATAGAATTAAAATAAATAGAAGAAATTAAAAGGAAAGAAAAACATGAAGAGTCAAGTTAGTAATTGCGTTGGAATATTTAAAAAAGGAAATAAGTGCGATTAAAGTAAACAAATAAAGTCACAAAAGAGAGTAATGGTAAAAAACTTAAAGAAAATTCCCAGCAGAGTCGCCATGCTGTCGACGCCATATTTTTCACCCTAAAGGACGAAATCGGGTTTATGACATTATGGATAAAATAACTCTTATTTTCTTTTGGGAATTGGGTTACGAAGTTTGAAGAGTCACCACCTAATGATTATAGTGCTTTAGGACACTTTTAAGAAGAAGATGATTTTGAATGAAAACAATAGTTCGGGTAAGGGCTTGAAATTATCATGAGGGGAAGGTGTTTGGCACCCCTCAAGATCCACCAGTGTGGTTCCCGGCCTTGCTTAGATGTAACTTTAAGAAGCGTAGAAATAGACAAGCAAATGTGCATATAAAGAATTCAAAGCTAATGGACAATTTTGAAAGAAGATGAGTATAAGTAAAAGGGAAAGTTTAGAAAAAGTACTTAAACAAAAGTATAGGTAAGGGGGTCCTAGGATTAACTATAATATGGATCATTCGATACAATATCCCGCACATACTCCCAAAGAGGGATCACTTTATGATATTATCGCATCGTCATCATCTCCATGTCCTACCCTTCCGCTTCGTAGAGGTTATTTAAGCGTGTGGATGGTTCACGAGGGATTATTGCGTGCTATTCCCCATCCCGTCCTATGGGTCCTAGAGGGTATTTAGGACCGCTATTCCTATAAGGCAAGGACTAGGTTGAACCCTTAGGTTTAAAGGTCAAAAATACTAAGTGACATAGAAAACAAATAGGACTACGCATAATGGAATCATATAAAGGCATATAAAAAGGCTCAAATATCCCTCCACGGATAAACACATAATTAGCACGTCTCAATCACATTTAAGTTCTAATAAAGGGAGAATTATAAAAGTTGGAGTGTCGAAAATAGATTTAAAATAGAAGCTGAAGAGTTTTAAACAGAATTTGAAGAAAATAGTTGGATGAAAACTTTTGGGACTTGAGAAAAGGTAGTGGAGTATATTAATTTTGAACTATAGTTTTGAAAATCACAGAAGATATAGTGTTCAGATAGGTTTTAGAAAATAGCAGTCCAGTTTTAGACTAGAAAGAAGAGTAACTCAGTAAAAAATATTTGCAACGAGGTGATTGAAAATAGGGTAGAAGTTAGTATAAAAAAAATCAGCGAATTTCAGGGAGACAAACAAATTCGGACGGTTTAAAGAGGTGGAATAACTTAAGCATGACTTAAGGCAATTGATCAATTTTATCCAGCCTAAGGTTTTCCTAGGCGTTGTTTAACCATCAGTGAAAGTGAACATGCGTGTTTGTTTCCCAGTTTTAAAAGGAATCTGTTAACCAGTTTTATGTCTGTTTAACGAAATTAGTGAGACATTCAACAGTTGCAAATAAAAAACCCTAAGTACATGATATCTAATGCATATAAAGGCCCTAAAACATGGTATCTAAATGCAATGGCAGTAACTTGATTATTAACTGATTGTGATTATAAAAATGGGAAATATAACAAGATGAAAGTAAAAGACATAGGAACAAGATTTCTACATGTAAGATGCATGTCCTAAACATGGTGTCTATTGCAAAAATAGGTAAGTAAAATCCTATCAACATGTTTTCTACCCATTCCCCTTAACTAAGCATGCATAACCCTCCCAATTTCACTATAGACCCTATTTGTTTTTTACAAGTTATCACAGACCAACTAATTAAATTTAGAGAAGTGAAATAAAAATAAAAAGTTATTCTATAGGGAGCCTTCAGCCATGCCCGAATCTTCAACCTCACTTCTTTCGAGTTTCACAACCTTTACCAGGGTTTGAGTGCGGCAAAGTTCCCTAAGGGTCCCTTTGAACCCCTGGTCAATACCAGGTACCCAAGACAAATTGTCCTTGAAAAATGCAAGTGTGGAATCGCTAGCCTTGTGCATCAAAGTTCAGTGGGTGCTCAACGCTCCAAAAGAAATGCTTACACTAAGGGGGCAGAACCTAATTTCTAAGAATAGTGAGATTGCGACAAAGTTTGAAGGAGTTGAAAACAGTTGAGAGATAGTTTGAGAAAAACAGTAAGAGTGAAAGAGTTATTTTGAAATTCATTTGGGATGACCAGTTTTGAAAAGCAAAGGGTCACATAAACAGGGGCAGGGGAAAGGGAAAAAATAGCTCACAAACAAGCAAACATACTAGAGAAAAGCTTTTTAGAGAAAAAAAACATGTTTCAAACTAGGAGCCTGGTTCTTACAGCACCAGACCCCAACAAATTCAACCTGAGGAAGAGGTTTTAGGGCTATGGAGTAGCCAAGTAGGTCGTGAACACATGCTAACAATGTGGAAAAACATACGTTGAGGTAGGGGAAGGGGGTAGTGAACATGCTAAGTCAGGCTAGACATACTAATTAACAAGTAAATGCTAATGGAAATAAGAACAACAGAACCATAAATTGAAGCACACAAGAAACAAGAAGAAGTACAAAACTAATAGAAACATATTATTTTGGAGACTGTAACTTAAAATAGTAAACATACCAGTTGAAGATAGTGTAACACAGAACAGTAGTGAGCAATGATGTACAGAGAAAAGCAGTAGTGTGCAGAGAAGTGACCTGAGAGAAGAGCAACAGTGTGCAGAGAAGTGAGCAGCTGGCAAACCAAAGCAAACAATACAGTAGAGCCCCAGTAGTAGAGTAAAATAGCCAAGATTACTCAATCATGGCTTTCAGCCGATTGAGTAGCTACTATTCAATAGAAAAGTGAGAAAGGTTGTATAGAAAACAACAGGGAGAGAGCACTGAGTGTTTTGAAAGAAAGTTTTGAGTTATTATATTCGTGTCTGTGTGTCAAGTGAGAAGAGAAGAGTATACTTATAGTTTTTTGAAAATAATAGAGAATAGGGTAGGGAGTGTATAATTATAGAAACTATACCAAATTGAATCAATTATAGGTCCTAATTCAAATAAATCATGGACTCAAGATTCGACTAGGAGTACGAGCTATCAAATAGGGAAAAAACATTAGTTGAATGAATGATTATACCATAACGAAAGCAGTAGGCATTCTGTACATAATAAAGGCTAGGTAAACAATATTTCAAACAAGGAAAATATATGCTGAATAACCAAAATATACTCGAGAGCACATATATGGAAAGCAATATAAATCAACTATGAACAATCAGTCAAAGAATCATGGGCAAGACCATAATTAGAGGAAATTAGTCCCAAACATAGAAACCAACTCACAAATAAGGAAATAATTTGAAATCAGCGTAAGAATACATACGAATCAGTGATTCAAAAAGATACTCGGAACTAATAGGATATTTCAATAAAGATAGGCATTCGAACTTAAAAGATCACATAAATTTAAAACCCTAAGCAAGGAATCTTACAAACAGTAGAGGGTCGGAGCCCTGAAAGAGACTTGAATTATGAAACTCAGAGATAACAAGGTTTCAATCACATAACACAGGAATAAGTACATAGTACCCAAAAGAAAACAGAAGCTTAGCGATTTTAAAAAGGGGTCAGAAACCTATGTTTTGAAAAAGTAGGAAAGCGTTGGAAAACTTGACTTAATCGAGGATATATTAAAGAGATTTGAGAAACAAATTAGGGTTTGCAAATAAATTAGGGAGATGAGAAACTTGGCCCTGAAACTCATATAATATCGATATTCACGTATCATCGGGCAAAACTCACTGGAGAAAATCTGGAAATGGACCCAGATAAGGGCTTCAGTGACCGTCTTTCATGGAGAAAGCCTCTGAGGTTTCCAAACTCAGAGAGAAGCAACGAGATTAGGATTCCATGGCGAGTAGAGGTCGAGAGAAGTGAGGAGGGAGTATGGCCGGAGAGGCGATGAGGTTCATCGGAGAAGAAAGAAAGAACCAGAAGGTTCTAGAGAGAAGGGAGAGCATCGTTAGAGAGAGAGACTAGCCTGAGAGAATGGGGGGTCGGGAAGGGGGGTCATTTGATTTAATTAAGGAAAGAAAATCTGGGCCGTTGATCTTATTTGATCAATGAATCAGATTAAACCAAAGGCGGACCGGGTTAAAATCAAAAGGATATGGGTCAGGGATTAGGCAATTCGGTTGTTCAAATTGGGTTTAAAATTGGGCGGAATAGGGGCTATGATTTAAATAAAATCTGGCCAGCTTTTAAATAGCCAATTTCTCCAATGAATTTTATAAAAATCGATAAAATAATCTGAAAAGAAAAATTTAAAACATATAAATAATTAATAACATATAAGTATTGATATAAAAATATCAGAAATAATTTCATAGTCATAAAACATTGTTATTTACAAAGTAGGCTATAATTGCAATATCATGCAATTAGCTTTAGAAATTCCAAATAAATTTGTAAGAAATGTAAAAAAATTACATTAATTATACTTTGTTGTAAATACGAGAGTGAAATACATTATTCACTAAACAATAATAATTTGGAAATAATTTTGGACTTTGTACTGTCAAAAATAGGCAGTAAACTGATTTTATATCTTAATAATTTAAAAAATACCAAAATTTCTAGGCATGCTTATATATGCTTACATATACTATTGTGAAGGTATTTTGTGTGAAAAAAATAAATAGGAAAAAATTGGGTATCAACATGTCTTAGGACAACATGATGTAATAGTAAGAAAGGAGCAAGCCATCTATTATCTTAGCAAGAAGTTTACCCCGTACGAGGCTCGGTATTCCTTATTAGAGTACACATGTTGTGCTCTGACCTGGTAGCTCAAATGTCGACGCATTACTTATGTGCCCACACAACTTATATCATATCAAGAATAGACCCATTGAAGTATATCTTTCAGAAGGCCATGCCTACCGGCAAGCTCGCTAAATGGAAAATACTGTTAAGTGAGTTTGACATTATTTATGTTGCCCAGTACGCAGTCAAAGGACAAGCTTTGGCAGATCACCTCGCCGAGAATCCTCTAGGAGGAGAATACGAACCGCTAAAGACATATTTTCCTAATGAAGAGGTAGCTTTCGTAGGAGAGGATATTGCAAAATCCTATGATGGTTGAAGAATATTTTTTGATGGAGCCACGAATTTCAAAGGAATCGATGTAGAAGTAGTCCTAGTTTCAGAATTTTGTGAGTATTACCCAGTATCCGCCAAGCTTAGATTCCCGTGCACCAACAACATGGCCGAGTACGAAGCCTGCATCTTAGTTCTCAAACTGGCAATTGACATGAACATTCAGGAGTTACTAGTGATCGGAGACTCAGACCTACTTATATATCAAGTTCGAGAAGAATGGGCAACCAAGAATTCCAAGATACTCTCTTATCTACACCATATACAGGAGTTGAGGAAGAGATTCAGAAAGACAGAATTCCAGCACGTCCGCAGAATACAGAACGAGTTCGCCGATGCACTAGCCACTTTGTCATCTATGATTCAGCATCATGATACAAATTTTATCGATCCCATCCAGGTCAAGATTCATGACCAAACAGCTTATTGTTCTCATGTAGAGAAAGAAGCCGATGGGAAACCATGGTTAAGAGAATACTTGATAATAGGAGAATACCCAGAGCATGCCAATGCTACTAAGAAGCGCACGCTCCAGAGGTTATCCAGCAACTTGATTCATAATGGAGGAATCCTGTATAGGAGGACTCCCGATCTGGGATTATTAAGATGTGTCGAGTCAAGAGAAGAAACCAAGCTATTGCAGGAAGTGCAGTTAGGTACGTGTGGACCTCACATGAATGAGTTTGCTTTAGCAAAGAAAATACTCCGAGCAGGGTATTTTTTGATGACTATGGAAATAGACCGCATCCAGTACGTCCAGAGATTCCACCGCTGTCAGAGACATGCAGATATGATAAAAGTACCTCCAGACGATCTTACTGCAACAAGCTCACCATGGCCTCCTGGGGAATGGACATTATTGGACCAATCTAACCAGCCACATCAAATGGGCACAGGTTCATCTTAGTGGCAATTGATACTTTACCAAATGGGTTGAAGTAACATCCTACAAAGTGGTGACCAAAAAAATTGTAGCAGATTTCGTCCGCGACCGTATGGTCTGTCGGTTCAGATTCCAGAATCAATCATCACCGATGATGGTTCTAATCTCAACAGTGACCTATGAAAGCAATGTACAAATAATTCAAGATTAAACACAAGAACTCTACGGCTTAAAGACCTTAGATGAACGGAGCTGTAGAAGCATCCAATAAAAACATCAAGAAGATACTAAAGAAGATGGTCGAAAGGCACAAGCAGTGGCACGAGAAATTGTCGTTCTCCTTATTGGATTATCGTACCACGGTCCTCACGTTAACCGTGGCCACTCCTTACATGCTAGTTTACGGTACAGAGGTAGCCATTCCCCCTAAGGTAGAGATTTCCTCCTTAAGGATCATATAGGAAGCAGAGTTAGATGATGCAGAGTAAGTAAAAAGTTGCTACGAGCAGTTAGCACATATAGATGGAAAGGGAATGAATGTGGTTTTCCACGGTCAGTTATATCATAAAAGAATGTCCAAAGCTCTCAACAAAAGATTTAAGCGAAGGAAGTTCACGCCAGGGCAGCTGGTATTGAAGAAAATATTTTCGCATCAAGATGAAGCCAAGGGAAAATGCTCTCCAAATTGGCAGGGTCCGTACATGGTTCACCGAGTTCTAACTGGAGGGGCCCTTATTCTTGCAGAAACGGACGGAGAAGTCTGGATGAAGCCTATCAACTCAGACGTAGTGAAACGATAGTATTTGATCATATGTTTTCTTCATGATATAATTTGAACTACGCCTGACCTGATTCCCGTTTAAGAGGGGATACATAGGCAGCCCTATGGGTTTGGTCGCATTTTAATAAAATTTCTATCTTCCCCCGCTATTGGAATTGGGCAGAATTATGAGGAGGACCCTAAAGATTCTGAAGTCGGTCATCCGTTTTATCATCAATACCAACCCAGTAAACTGGGGCAAAATTCGGAGGGGGGTGCTCAATATTCTGGAATCAATCCGTGTTCAGTCATTCAACATAGTTGTCAACAGCACAGCCCAGTGAACTAGGGCAGAATTTTAACGAGGACCCTCAAATTCCGGGACAAGCGAGGTTGTTGTGTCTTTGAACCATGTTGCAGTTGTTGGATCATCAAAAATAAAATCATTTTTTAAAATATATACTCGCATCATATTTACTAGATCATGCATAAACATCATTTGGACCGCTATCGTTTAGCAAGGCTACCCCGATGATACGTGACGTCAAGAGTCAAAGGCTACAAACTAACCTTTCCCCTCTACAGAACTCACGCTTTTTCTTTGAATGTAGGCACCCCAGGTAGCGAATTATTGAATACATTCACACACTCGTACTCTTCAGGATTGAAGAATGATCGCTCATTTGAAGAGTTACTATCTACACCTAATATCCCCCAACAGCCACGATATCACAATCAGCTATCAGCAAAGAAAATCTCATTACTATTCGCTCTTTACATTTCCTGCATTTTTGCTTAAGGCTATTATCTGTCTTCCGAGACTAAGCTTTGTCTCCATCTGCATTGCATAAGGCTACTTTTCTGCCTTCCGAGGTTAAGCTCGACCTCCATCCTGCATAAGGCTACTTATGTGCCTTTCAAGACTAAGCTCTGTCTCCATCTGCATTTCTGCATAAGGCTACTTATCTGCCTTTCTAGACTAAGCTCTATCACCATCTGCATTTCTGCATATAGCTACTTATCTGCCTTTCGAGACTAAGCTCTGTCTCCATCCACATCCATGTATAAGGCTACTTATATGCCTTTTGAGACGAAGCTCTGTCTCCATCCGTATTTCTGTATAAGGCTACTTATCTTCCTTCCGAGACTAAGCTCTGTCTCCATCCGCATTGCATAAGGATATATCCTACCTTCCGAGGTTAAGCTCTCAACCCTGCATAAGGCTACTTATATGCCTTTCGAAAGTAAGCTCTATCTCCATCCACATTGCATAAAGCTATCTTCTGCCTTCCGAGGTTAAGCTCTACCTCTATCATACATAACTCAACCTATCTGCCTTACGAGACTAAGCATTATCTCCATCCTGCATGGTTAAAATATCGTCATTTTTTATTTTTCGATGGCTAAAATATCGACGTCTGCATTTTAAATTCTCACTCTGGCTGAAAGATCGCCACCCGTGCATTCATTTGGCTGAAAGATTGCCACTTTTTTCATGGGCTGAAAGATTGCCAATCTATTCAAAGGCGTCCTAGTTTCGAGGCACCATTTGAATAGCTCGAGAACGCCATTTCATGGCATGCGAATCTTTACTTTATGCTCTTCATGGCAGGAACATCACAGTCTGAGGACGTCATCCTAACCGTCCAAAGGCAACATTCATGGTCCAAACGGGAACTTGCATCATGTCTAAATTATGCACAATATACACTGTGACGCTCATTTACAAGTTCACCGGCTAGCAAATGGCCATCTCACTGGGATCGCTCCCGCTACCGTTCTCCGCAACCTTTTCGACTTCACAACCTTTCTCAAACTAGACCATCGCGTCCATTCTTTTTTCTAATCCCCAACATTGGTTCCTGAACTACATATGGCCGGATTCCTATAAGACCAAGGATATGTAGGAAAATCAAAAATCAGAGCGCGGTTAAATTCTTTTTCAATCACCGATTCTGGTCAAAAATGACCATCTTATCTTTACCCGACAACTCTTTTATCCTCCTCGAGTAAAGAGGGGCAGCTAATGATACCCAATCTGTCCCTATGTATACATATATATATATACATATATATACATATACATATATATATATACACATATATATATACACATATATATATATATATATACATATATATATATATATATATATATATATATGTATGTATTCCTAAGATTTTGGTATTTTTCCTAATTTTTGAAGATTTTTCAGAATCAAGTTACTATATATTTTTAACAATGTAAAACCCCAAAAATTATTCCCAAATTCTCCCTTTTGTGAGCCTTTTATTTTCCATCATTATATTTACACCAAATATAATTAAGGTGATTTTTGCATATTTTTTATTAATTTATTTGATATTTTTAAGCTAAATTGTTCAAAATTACAATTGTAGCCTATTTTATAATTAACTGCGGTTTATAATTATTCCTCTGTATTACCCTTACTGTATTTGCCCTATTGTGACTCCTGTGTGTTTCTACTGTGATTCGTATGTGTTCTCTTCTACCATTCTATCTTCTACCATCACTCTGTGAGTTCTTTTTCAGTATTTTTCCTTTACCATGTTTTCCCGAAATGTTTAATGTTCTATGTTCCTTTGGGTTCTCTGACTTTACTTTTTCCTGATTTGCCTGCTTTCGTCTTTACAGCTGTTTAATGGCGGAAACCCTAGAATTTGGGGGTTTTCAGACCACTTGCATGTGACTTGCTTATTTCTCATCCCTGAACTAGTTAGATTTTTATAATCCCCTACTCATTAATTGTGGTTGCATGACACTTTTCTTTATTTGTTGAACCTGGCCTCGTATATTCAAAACTTATACACTCTTTATATGTAGATATTTCTCTCAGAATAACCTCTAATTTTGGAAATTGATTTCAGACTTCCATTGTGTGAACTTTATTGATTCTTTCCTTGTCTAAATTGAACCTTCCGATTCCCTTATTTTTTGACTTGGTTCATTATTGATTTTGAATCTTTGATTCCCTGATTTACTATATACTAGTTGATTTACTTCTTGCCTTATTTACTTAACCGTGTGTTTCAAATCTTTCCCCTATCTATTTACCCTCTTATTTGCATGCTGTGCAAGATATGTTACTTGATTCCCTTTCTTGAAATAGCTTCAGCCCTTTAATCATTCAAATTTGGACTCTTTAATTGAAGGAATTCCCTTCTACTTATTGATTTTAACTGATACATGATTATTTTCTTGCCTTGACTACTAGCATGATTTCGAAGTATAAATACATACAACTACTACTACTACCACTACTACTACCACCACTACTACTACCACCACTACTACCACCACCAGTACCACTACCACCACCACTACCACTACCACCATCACTACCACCACCACCACCACCACCACCACCACCACTACCACTACCACTACCACTACCACTTTCACTACTACTACTACTACTACTCTCTATTTTCAATACTACTGTTGAGCACTCTGCTCCTTTATCTCCTGCTGTCTGAATCTCTTGGAGTTTCTTTGAACTCCCAAGTACATGTCGAAGTTCCTTGATTTTATCCAATCATGTCTGCAATTTTAAAAACTTGCGTTTCTGTCTCTAAAATCGTTTTCCAACTCTGTGTCTGAACTTATTCATAAAGTTAGTTTTAAAACAGATTTCAAACTTCCTCTTTCTTTTATAAGCACTTTACTTCTGTAAACTCTACAGCACATTTCCTTAAGCAGTTCTGTCGATTTTCGAAACCTTTCTGAACTTCTACAATTTCCAAGCTCCTGCTTTTCCAACTTTTTTGCATTAGGCCCTTAATCAATAATTCATTAAAACACTCCAATTCCTAACAATTGGATCCAAGTTGCCTAATGTAGACCTTTTATCTAATTCTATATGTGAAGTTGGTCCGTACTCTGCTTAAGTTTTAATTTAAGATCAAACAAGTATGTGTAAGGCATGCTAAGCTAAGTGTTATATGATTTATGGGGTTTTATGTGAGCCTTGCATGCTTGTTTGTCAACCCCTTACTTGTTATTTGTTTTGGTTGTCGAACTAGTACTTTGTCCTTTCAAACCCCATATATGCCTCAACCCATTTCTTTTCCATTAGGATTAGAAGTCCTAATACCCCGGGACTGATAGGTTGGGACGGATACTAGCATGCAATAAATAAAATGAGACTTATCACGTTTAAACACCTTAACGGGGTGGAAATGGTAGAATATGGATATGATGACTTGTGCGCTAATATCTTGTGTGAGAATGATTGCTGGGTATTGCACCAAAACCACTTGTGTCTTTCAGCTTTCAAAATTTTCAACTTGTTTATACTTCCAAACTTTGCTTGTTTATTCCTACTCTCCTTAAAGTCAAAATTAAGCACGGTCGGGAACCACACTAGTGGATCTTGAGGGGTGCCCAACACCTTCCCCTCAAGATAATATCAAGCCCTTACCCGAACTGTGGTCTTCTTTCAAAATCTCCTTCTATTCTTTAAGTGTCCTAATGCACTATAATCATTAGGTGGAAACTCTCCAAAATCCATAACCCGATTCCTCAAAAGGGAATAAGAGTTGTTTTGTCCATAATTTCGTAGACCCGATTTCTTTCTTTTTTTAGAAAAGGGGGAAAAAAGGGGGCGTCGACAGGGGTAGCATCTCCTGATCATATTATCAAGGCATATTCTAAATAGATAAGGCTAATCCTAGTAATATTTGTGGATAACCCAAAAAAATCTTTTCCTTGGGACCGATGAAAGGTCGTGATGAACTATACCACTAGCCAGGTAATTAGCAAAGTCTGCATAGCATGGCGCTTTCTGATGAGTGGTGGCGAGCAGCTGCTCTTCTGGAAAAGTTTCCAGGATTTCCTCGACTTCTACTACATTTTCAGCTCCATCAAGTCGTGATAGATGATCAGCGAGTTGATTCTTAGTGCCCTTATGGTCACGAATCTCAAGATAGAACTCTTGCAATAGCAACACCCAACGAATAAGGCGTGGCTTAGATTATTTCTTCTCAATTAAGTATATGAGAGCTACATGGTCAGTATATACAATTACCTTGTACCTTATCAGGTAGGATCAGAACTTGTCAAACGCGAACACTACTGCCAACATCTCCTTTCTAGTCACGGTGTAGTTCAACTGGGCTCCACTCAGCGTTCTATTAGCATACTAGATTGGGTGCATCAATTTGTCGTTCCGCTAGCCCAGCACTTACCCCCACTGCGTAGTCACTGGCATCACACATTAGTTCGAACGGTTGCTCCCAGTTGGGGGCAACAATGATAGGTGATGTGACCAGTTTCTTTTTAAACTCCTTAAATGCTACCCTACAATCATCAGAAAAAACGGGTGATCTTTTTCTAACAACTTACAGAGAGGGTTGTCCATTTTGGAGAAGTCTTTTATGAACCTCCAGTAAAATTCGACATGCCCAAAGAAGCTTCTAATTCCTTTGACTAAGGTTGGAGGAGGCACCTTTGCTATTACATCAACTTTCGCGCGATCCACCTCTATTCCCTTGCTCGACACCCGGTGCCCCGAGACTATGCCTTCTTGTACCATGAAATAGCACTTTTCCTGGTTCGGAACCAAGTTAGTCTCGATGCACCGTTTCAGCACACGCGTCAGATTTATCAGGCACTCATAAAATGAATTCCCCACCACTGAGAAGTCATCCTTGAACACCTCCATTATGTCCTCAACCACATCAGTGAATATGGCCATCATGCACCATTGGAATGTGGAAGATGCATTGCATAGGCCAAATGGCATCTGCCTAATGGCATAAACGCCATACAGGCATGTGAAGGAGGTCTTCTCTCTGTCCTTCGGTGCAACGGAGATCTCATTGTATCCTGATTACCCATCCAGAAAACAGAATTCTGACCTCCCTGCCAGTCTGTCCAACATCTGATCAATGAAGGGAAGTGGTAAGTGGTCTTTCCGGATGGCTAGATTCAACTTTCGATAGTCCATACAGATTCTCCAGCATGTGACAGTTCTTGTTGAGATCAATTCATTGTTACCATTTTTCACAACCATCATTCCACCCTTTTAAGGAACACATTTAACTTGGCTCACCCAACTATTATCAGATACTGGGCAAATAATTCCAACATCTGACCACTTTATCACCTCCTTCTACACCACTTCTTTCACGTTGGGGTTTAGCCTCCTCTGGTGTTCCTTTGAAGGTTTGTGCCCATCTTCCAGCAGAATATTGTGCATTCATTAAGAGGGGTTGATCCTCTTGATGTCTTCCATAGTCCACCCAATGGAAGTTTTGCACTCCTTTAATACCTGTAAAAGTTTTTGAACCTACACATCTAACTAACTAGATGAGATAATAATTGGTAATGTGGAGTCAGGTCTATAAATTCATAACTGAGGTGGACTGGCAATGGCTTTAACTCCAGATTTGGTGGTTCTTTAATGGATGGTTTAGCTGAAGGAGTTTATCTCTTTTCTAAGTGCAAGGGCTCAAACTATAGATTTCTCTCCTAGAACCCTCTACCTTTTAATGCAAACACCCATTCCACTAGATCCTTACCATTCACTTCATATAATTTTATCAAACATGCAGAAAGGGGGTCCTTAATAACCAACGCCTGATCATCAGACTCTACGATTACATCCACCGCATCAATAAGAGAGCAATTGGAGAACTCGCTTTGTCGCATCATAGACTTTTGCACGTTGAATGTTATTTCCTCATCATTGAGTCTCATCTTGAGCTCCCCAGTCTCATAATCAATCAAGCTCTTCCCGTGGCCAAGAATGGTCTTCCTAAGATCATAGGAATCTCTTCATCGACTTTGCACTCAAAGATCACCCAAATCTATAGGGAACACAAATTTCCCCACCTAAATAAGAACATAATCAACGAGCCAAATGGATGCTTCACAATCCTGTCGGCCAGCTGCAACAACATGGAAGTGGATCTAGATCTCCCAATGCCCAACCTCTTACAAAATATCTAGGGGCATAATATTAATGCTGGCCCCTACATCACAGAGCGCCTTAGCAAAGGCAAATTTTCCAATAGTGCATGGAATCGTAAAGCTCCCTGGGTCAGACTACCTTTTTGCTATTAGTGCAGTCACCACTAAACTACAGATTTGAGTAAGTGTCACCATGGCCATGTATTGGAAATCAAACTTCCGGAACATCAAGTCCTTCATCATTTTTTCATATCTAGGTATCTCTTTTAATGCTTCAATCAGTGGAATATCCTGGATTTGTTTAAGCATCTTAAAGAACTTTTTATACTGATCCTCCTTTTGATGCTTGGCTAGCCTCTGCGGAAAAGGTGCAGGAGGTCTCTTCCTCCCAATCACTTGGGACTGATCTTTACCAGCTACTATCTCAATTACTGGCTCCTAAACTGGCTCAGCTGCTTTCTCGGTCTCCTCCTGAATGTTCTCTTCTTCCTGAGCAGGTGGGACTGTTACTGCTGTCAGTTTAGTTGACTCATCCAGCTCAATTGGTACTGGTATGAGTGTCTCAGCCTATCTAGTTTCTCTAGCTCTTTCTTGCTCTACATCCAGGTCTCTGCCATTACGTAGACTCACCGCCATCAGCTACTTTGGGCCCTGATCTTTTGGATTAATCTGGGTGTCTGCAGGTAATGCCCCCTGAGGACGATTGTGTAGAGACATTGAAATCTAGCCCAATTGCACTTCAATATTTTTGATTGCTGCGTCATGTGCATTTAATCTTTCATTTGTTTTTTCATTTGACCTAATAACCTGTTGCACCATTGCTTCAAGTCTACTGAACACATCTTCTTGCCTTCCACCATGCTGCTACTGAGGTGGGGGATATCTTTGATGCTGATTATTGTACTCTTGTGGCCTTGGATAAGGTTCCTTTTTATTAGGGGGTGTCATACCTCCCATGCTTCCAGTGGTGTACTGTGGCTTAGGTGGTCTTTATAGTTGTTGAGTCTGCTGACCCCAGTTCTAATTGCCCTGTCTCTGGCCTTCATAGTTTGACACACAGTTCATTTCCTCAGGGTGGTGATGATGTTGATCATGTTATGCATTCCAAGGATTACCAATTGGTAGGCTAATGCAAGATGTGCACAAGCCCCCAATGGTAGTGTCTACAATATGTACTTGCTGTATCTGCCTGATTCCTCCACCTTTTTGATGAGTATGCTCATCTGCGTCAGGAGGTTCACCACATTTTTAGCCATTGAATTTGATGGATCAAAAGGCACTGAGTGCACCACTGGAGTGATAGGTGCATTCCTGGTCGTCCACCCAGAATTCTGTGCCATTTTGTCAAGCAGACTCTAACCTTTTCTCCATATTTTGCTAATAAATGCCCCACCAGCTGAAGCATCTACAAAGCTCTCCATGCTGTCTGAAAGTTCCATGTGAAATGGTTATCCCAACATATGATCTGGAATACGATGATGTGGACATATAAAACATTCCTTTAAACCGGCTCCATGTATCATGCTGTGTATCCATTGGTTTCTATTTAAAGCTCACGATCTCATCAATTTGTTGAGCTATTTTTTTGGGCTGGTAGAACTTGATGTGAAATTGCTTGACTAACTCATCCCAAGTTTCTATAGAGTTTATGGGGAGTGAATTTAGCCAGACCTTAGCAGCTCCTATCAATAAGGATGGAAAGAATAACAGTCTGATTGCTTCTAGAGGTACGTTGGGTTGGCTTTGTGTTTTGCAAATCGTCAGGAAGTTCTTCAAGTGCTGCTGAGGATCTTCGGCTTATGTCCCAGAAAATAGTCCCTCGTTTTGCAAAAAGTGCACCATGTTATTCGTGATCTGGAATGATTCAACTTGTATTGTAGGCACAACAATGGCAATGGCCGGATTGTCAGCTGTGGTTTGTGCCCAGTCTTATAGTGCAATCTTAGGCAGAGGAGGTACCATTTCTCTAACGTTTTCGTTGACGTTGTCTATGCACCCATGTCAATTGCGAGTTTGAGTGTTTGTTGATGTTGTTGATGTCTTTTGTTGGCACGGTTTAATATCCGGAATATTTTCTCGTGGTAATGAAAGTCCTTCAAGTGGTTCTCCAGTCCTCGTTGAGTTTCTCGGCATACACCTACACTACCACGTCAACAACCTCATTTCAATCAAAAATTAGGTGTAGAGTAAACTTACTACACTAAGACTTCTTGTATTTCTATAAATGGAAAATGATAATTCCGTTAACTCTCCAACAACGGTGTCAAAATTTGATCACGCCCAACTATGCCTTATAAAAAGGACATTGAGGAAATTGCAAATATAACCTGCGTATTATGCACACAGTCGAATTCATAAAGAGTTAATCTATCAATCACTATCTTTGGACCCACTAAATTCTATTGAACCAATTTACTCAAACGTTTGAATCACAGTTGATGTGTCTTTAATAACTAATATTGCAAGTAAAAAAACAATTTTAAACTAAGGATGCTAAGGTTGTAAACAATAATAACAAAATGCTAAGGTAATGACTTTCCTTATTGATGGAATTCCTTCTTTTTGTGCTTCATACAAATTTACCAACACATCTCTATCAATCATGAATGCTCTTCTTACCGTAAATTTCTCCCGAGTAATCATAGTAATTTACTAGTTGCACTCTTCCGAGATACACTAGCTTGCTTTATTTAACACAATTCACTTTAGATTACACCCAAGGCTTTGTTATTCCTAATCCTGCCTTTAAACCCTCGGTTATTGATCCCTCATAAATTTTGGGAGTGGTATTGCTCAACAATTACCTAAATATGCATTCTCTCCTAAGTTATGCACACTAAATAGGCACGGCTAATTGAGGATCCTGTTAATTAGCTACAACAAACACATAGTTGACAAATAGAGATTGAAGCTAGCAATTTGTATTCACATAAACAAGAAGCTCATCCCTCAATAGGTTCAATAAAAACCTTAGAGAAAGGATTTATCCTCATAATTATGGGTAAATAAACTAAAACAATATTCATCATTGAGTTTGCAAGAAAAATCAAAAAAAAGAAGAAAGATGTTTCGGGTGATCTCTCACAATTTTGTTTTCCTTTCCATAATACTCCCCAAATTAATACATGCCTCCTTTGGGTGAAGTCTAGTATTTAAAATAGGGTTTTGGGCTAAAATTCCTGTATTTTGCACTTATGCCCCTGAACTTTTCTGCCTCTACCGCGGTTACAGTAGAACCACGACCAAACATGCTCTCTAATTCTCCCAGTTGTCTGCAACTGCACACTGCCGCGGTTCTGCCACAGTTACGGTGGAACCGCGGCCAAACATGCTCTCTGAACCTCAACTTGTCCGCGATAGGCCTCCACCGCGTTTCTGCCACGTTTACGATGGAACTGCGGCAGACCTTCTTTAGGCCTGGTTTGGGCTGTTTCACATGGTTCACTTGGCGAAATTTTTACGATTGGCCTGTTTTTCTCTATATTTGATTCAAGAAGTACTCCACAGTCTGCTCTTGTCATATATAACCTGCAAAGCGTGAACAATGATAATAAGAGCATTTTGTTATTATTTTTATCATCAAAACTATACAAGAAGGTGGTTCTTTAGGGTCTAATTATAGTTAAATTTACCTATTATCATGCAGCTTAAGTAGCCTTTCTTTAGTAAGCAATAACTTCCATGAATTGCTAACAACATTAATCTATGCTTGGTTGTGCCATAACAATACATACGAGTTCAGTGAATCTCATCCTAGAATGACTGCCAATTATATCCGAAGAACTCCTTGTAATCGAATACTCACCACTATTTACTATAAGCACATATCTTCTTTGTACATACCATTCTTGCACTATTTCTTTTACGGAGTTAAGTTTCTTCCAATATATCCTATAATCCATAGGTGGTTTTTGTTCCCTAAAATTAGTTCTTGTCTTCATATAAATGTTATGTACCCATTAGACCCACAATGATTCCTTATTTACTTGCAATTGCCAGATTAGTTTACCTATAGAGGTAATGATCCACTCCTTGCACCCTGATAACAAAAAGGTCGGGAGATCCAATAACTTAAAGAAAATAAGTTAGAAGAAATGCGAAAACTATAAAGAAAGGCAATTGAATTTAGAAAAGCAAGAAAAATAAACAAGATATGTAGTAATTCAAGGAAAGATTCAGGAACCCCTAGATTATGTTTATCTATATTTTGACAAGATCCTAATGACAACAAGTTGGTAATGAAATAAATTGCCTTCACTTGCGATAAGCTAATCAAGAACTAGATTCGGATCTTAACTTCCAGTTTGAATAACTTACGACAACAACTAGTAAAAGAAACTAGTCGCCTTCGAAGAATATTAAAAGAAACCAAAAATATCACAAGAAAGAAAATTAGTTTACTACCTTAAGCAATGAACTAGTTAGGGTTGCAGGATAAATCTCAAAGTAAAGTTCACAAAGGTTCAAAAGAACTCGCAATAATAATATTAATCTTCTATGTTCTCTTTACAATGAAAGACAAGCACACATTTACATAGTAGTAAAGAATGATCTAGTCAAGACATCAATAAATGAGAATTATACTTCCCAGAAGCATAGAATACTACCCACACTAAAACCAATGTAGTGAATATACAATAGCGTCACGACCCCAGTTCACCCTCCGTGAACATGTCATGATGGCATCTAGTCCCTGCGGCTAGGTAAGTCTAACAATACGGAAACAAAACAATTTGCGGAAATAAAAGACTATAATTTAAAGAAATGGAAGGAAAACCTTATATCACTGTCGCTCGGCATATACAACTCAACATCATGAAATTTAGACAATATCCCAAAATCCAAAAACTCACGGGAAACACAGGCTAGAGGAATACAATGAAGTGCTATAATCTCCAAAAATGTCTACATCAAAGTACAATAGAAAACTACATGCTACAAGATAGAGTAAGAAGGAGACTCTTCGGTCTGCGCCCGCGTCAGATATACCTCAAAGTCTCTGTAGCTCTTCCTGGAGGCACATGGATGTGCACATGAAAAACTTGCACAGAAAAAGTGTGAGTACACCACAGAGGTACTTAGTAAGTGCCAAGCTTAACCTCTGTCGGGTAGTGATGAGGAAGGTCAGGGCCCTACTGAAGTTAAACAATATAATAAGATGCACAATATAAAAAGTTATGGAAATAATGTGAACAACAATGAAATAAGAAAGAATTTATTGGGGAACAACAAATAAGCGATGAACAAAATAAACACAAGAATGTACAACTCAATACCAAGATACCAAATGAGGATCTCCCAGGATACCGTCCTGTAGTCCTTTCTCAACTGTCCAGTGGATCTCCCGGGAGACCGTTCCGTAGTCCATCTAAAATATGTATTCCGAAGGATCTCCCGGGATACCATCCTCTAGTCGAACTATCAATGTGCAGGGGGATCTACCGGAAATCTAACCGGTAGTCCCAAAGTTAAAGTTCAGGGGGATCTATCAGGAATCTAACCCGTAGTCGCAAAGTAAATAAACAAGGCGGGGGGGGGGGGGGAGGGTGGGAGGGGGGAGCTACGGGAATCCCACATCTTTAGTCCCAATATAAAAGCGCAACACGACCAGAAGATATTCAGAAATGAAGTACAAAAGACAAGTTACATGGAGTATTAGCCTAACATCTTTCACGTAGTACAATCAACGCAACTTAAGCAAATAGGAAACTTAAATCAACTACACATGCTTTTCTAATCTAACAAAGGTTATAATTGCAAGCAAAATAAAGCAAATACGAAAGAAACTCAGTCTCAATATCTTAAATAAAGACCAGATTTTCATCAATTACTCAAGTACGCGCTCGTCACATCACGTAAAAGGCACTCAATTACCAAATATCATATCCTAAGGAGAAACATCCCCCACACAAGGTTAGACAATCCACTTACCTCGAACCGGCTCAAAAATCCACTTGAAATCACACTTTTGGCATGAGTATCCGACTCCAATTGGCCAAAATCTATTCAATTCATTTACATATCATAAATAACATCTCAAGCAACTAATTCTACTATTTAATTAAAAGATAAGACGCGAAAGTAGGTAAAATGACCAAAATACCCCTCAGACCCACGTCTCGGAATCAAATTTTACAATTTCAGAACCCTCGTACTCTCATGAGTTTAACCATATAAAAATCTCTCAAATTGGAGGTCAAACACCCACTCAAAACTCAGTAGTTTGGTCTATGAAGTTTTTCCCATCTTTCATTAAAAAATCCGAAATTAAGGATGCATTCGTGATTAGATTAGTGGGTTTTAACCATTAGAGAGTAGAGAATCGCTACCCAATCGTTGCCCTCGATAACCCCTCAAAATCTCTCCTAAATCAGAGCTCACAAGCTTGTGTTTTGATAAAAATGGCTGAACCTCGATTTTGAAATGTTTATATCTACCCAGATAATTGTTCTATGCAATCCCAAGAGGAGGAATGCGATCATGAAGAGTAAATTTTAATTCTTCAAAAAATAGTCTATGGGAACACAATACTAGTCATGCGATCACAGAAGAGAGAGGACACATGCTTATGCGATCGCAAGCAAAACAATGCAATCGCGTAGAGGAACTTGATCATTGAGCCACCAGCTCAGTTTATTCAATACGAACGCATGTATGGGACTGGGAACGCGAAAAAGGGGAAAGAAGCATTATGCGATCGCGATAAGGGTTGTGTGATCGCATAGAAGAATTTGGCCCCCCCTCTAGAATTTGCACTATGCGATCGTAAAAAAGCAGGGGTCTGCAACAGTTGAAGGGATAAATATGCAACTTTCATAACTCCAAATCGCCCCGCTAAAGATAAAAAAAATGACCCATCCAACGCTCTCCGTATAGAGGATTCCTTGATACAATGTCGCGGCATTGGCAAAATGACCATTGTGCTGCCGCTCACCGGTGAAAAACCACCGGACCTCCACCAACAAATACCCAATACAAATGCATACCACCTCAAACAAATCCTGACCCATACCAACACTCAAGTGAGAATAGGTTTACCAAACAGTGATCACGGAAAAATCCTGGGTGTTTCTAAATTTTCTCCAGCAAAATCAGCCTCTTCATTAAAATTTCAAAATAGGGAAGATTGCTCCTCACCTCAAGGGCACATACCCTCCAAAAATCAGATAGTTCTAACGCGGATATTTCCAGGTCCGACCAATAGAATATCTCCGGTGAGGGAGAAATGCAGATGCCTCCTATTGAAGAGAAGAACACTCATCTACCTCCAATTTCATCTGGGTATCGACCACCTCCACAGATTTTGCAATGGAAACCACCAGTTGCTCCAACTGCACTAACTGCTAGACGAAATGTCAGAGTTGGTTTTGAGTCAATTAATGACCAACCTTCAATTGGACTCCCTTTTACTACACAAATGGAAACTACGTTCAAATTTTCAAGCCAATCCAGTCATAGAATCGATCAGAGACACCAAACATAAATCTAAAAACTATCTACAGTTGGCCGGCATTGGTGCTTCGAGGATAATTGATGGACAAAACGAATGCCAAGCTCCTTCTACCAGCACCAATTTTACAATCCCCCACCTCTTCGAATATTCAAAATGATATCATAGAGCATTGTTCCATTGAAAGTGTTCGACCAAATGTCACTGCCCATTTTAGCCGAAATCAAAAAACACAATTGATTAGAGAGTCCTCAGTCACTTTGAACTCCGTAGTTCCTTCACAGTCTACTGACCCTAGTTTGCTTCAATTGGCCAAGCCCCCTGATGCAGTTGTGCAAAATTCCCCAACCAATGCAACTCTACTGAATAAAACAACAACACCCAAAGTTTTCTCCAACTTTGAAAGACCAAACCTTCCAAGGAAAAATTAAAAAAACCACTCCAAACCTCCAGAAAAACCAGTGCTACCCATTCAACCAAACCTACATGTTAACACCAATCTTAACCACAACAAAAACCCAAATAAAGCCAAACAAACAGCAAATCACCCCCACGGTTACTTAGTCATATGTCACAAGGCTAAGAGCCAGACATGAGGCAGAAATACAACCCATTACCTTCACACCTCCAAAGATAATCACTAAACAGGGATAACTAGCTGTTATCTTCAAAAAAGAAGATTACATAGTGAAATTTGCAAATAGGTGCAAATTTCCAGTGGTGGGCAAGTTCTCTAACACCATGCCTAGAATGGAAGCTATAAGGAAGGGCTTCATTGCCCAAACTGAGCTGAGAGGAGGGGTCAAAATTGTTCATTTTAATGTAAAAACTGTCTATATTGAATTGGACAATGAATATGACCATTCAAGTGTTTGGGTAAACAACACATTTTCATCCAATGTCACCTGATGAAACTTGAGGCTTGGTCTCCTACATTTAAACCAAATGAAGACTTACCCATTATGCCAATTGGGGTGGTCATTCCAGAGATTCCATGGCACTTATACTATATGGAAATCATTACCCCTCTACTCTCTCTTATACGTAAAGCTCAGTATCTGGATTTGGCATCTTTTCAAAAAACAGTGTGGCTAAAGTAAATATCCGAATTGACTTAACCAATAATAAGCCATATCATATCTAGTGAGATAACATGAGGAACAAGATGAAAATGGTGATGGAGAATGGTTGGAGGTTCAATATGACAGTGTACCAGCTTACTGCACCCATTGCAGACATTTTGGGCATTCTGAATATACATGTGACCTCAGAATGAAGGATAAAGAGAAGAAGCAAAAAAGAGAAGAGGAAAACAAAACAAACAGTTCGAAATGTCAAGCCAACACCAGCAACAACAAAAGAAATGGTGAGATATTTAGACATCAACCAACAAGAATTCAACAGGCTCCTCAATCAACTCAAGGGACAGATTAAAAGGCAAACAATAATGAAGCAGTACTAAGCAGGAAAATTTAGGGGAACAAGTCACTAAAGAAACCAACAAAAGGAATGCAATACCAAAATAGCAAATAAAAGATAGAGGCACACAAAATAGTAGAGGAACATCACAGCTATGCAATTGAGATGACAGAGGAGGAATAGAAAAATCAAAAGAAAAAGCACTTCAAAGGTGCCACTCAAAAACAAAAAATAGGTCTACATGTCAAAACAAGTCCCCATCCAGTCCAAGCAACATAATGCTTCAAATGGACCTACAGGTATGCCTTCCATCAATCCTCCTACTCAACTGGAGAGAAGTGCAGATTCTGGTTCCCAGAATCATCCCCTATCTTCCCCCTCCTACTCATGTATTTGAGGTAGTTAATAGAGGGGAGGAGGATTGTCAGAAGAAAACATTAGAACAACAGACAGAGGTTCTATTCGAGGAGTGTGCTCCTGGACATTTGACTAACCTTAGGCCTATCCATCAAGCCCCTGCTACCACTGACTCAAATCCACGAAACGAAATAAACCTTCAATTGTTAAAGTTACTGAAGAAGACTATGCATATGTCAACTCTGAGGAGGAAAGTACTATTCAAATGAGAAGTTTTCTTAAATGAAAAGCCCAGGTTGCTAGTGATTCTCAAATAAAGGCTAAGAACAAGCCCCAACCAAAAGAAAAGGAGAGATATGATAAGGAAAAATGCTGGAATAAGAATTTCTGAACATTATGAACCACCAGACAAATTCCAGTTCATGAGCCTTATAAATTAGGAAAAATGCAATTCTTTACCTCCAGCAACAAACCCTCTTATCTACATATCACCTATAATAGCCAATCCATCCCTTTCCCAACCACTTTTATCCCATAATATACTACCGTTAAATGTAAATTAGTCAGATGAAAATAGACACTCAAAACAGCCCCCTCAGGATGATGAGTACCTACCAATCCAATCAGAAGATGAAATATGTGATAATCGGGAGAATGATATGGTTCTTACTAATGGGGACCCTGAATAGGAACATTGTGATCTTCTAATTTCTGCAGTAAACGGAAGTCCAGCCATAGCCCAATAAAACTCCACAGTAACAATAACTAAACCAATGATAAGGCCATCACCCACATTAACCTGAAGCAAAGATGCTAGAGGTAGCAGTTTCACCAACACACAAATCATCCTCCTTGATTCAATTATTAGTGCAATTATTTTGAATATAAGAGGAATCAGAAGCTCTGGAGATATTGAAAGGCTCAGAATTTTGTAACAAATCCATAACCTCACCTTCATAGTTGTCCTGGAACCCTTTTTGGATAGCTCTACCTCAACCACTACAAAACACAACAAAACACAACAAAACATACAACATGCTGCTTCAAATGTCAACAACAAAATCTGGGTTTTTTGGGATCAAGATTGCTCTGTAATTTCCTAGAGCAAGATGAACAACAACTGACAGTTGAGTTAAAACACACAGAAACATGGGAGAAATTTTATATCACTGGGATCTATGCAAAATTCAAACCTGTCATGAGAACGCCTTTATGGGAAGCTCTTAGATCAAAATCCTCTCTATGTATATTTCCTTGGTTGTAATTGGTGATTTCACGTTATTGCTTCTATTGAAGATAAAACAGGAGGAATACCTTACCAAATCAACAAAAGCTTGGAATTTCTTAGCATGCTGGAGGATTGTGGTCTGGCTGATCTTTGTTATTATGGCCCTAGATATACCTGGTCCAATGGTAGAGGTCCTGGTTCTATCATTTGGAATGTAGATAAAGGACCTGTCATTGATAATTGGTTGCCTGCTTTCCCTACCACTACAATGTCTCACATGGCATCTACAGGGTCTAATCATTCACCTCTCCATATGGAAATGAATGTGATACCTAACAATGCCAATAAGTACTTCAAATTTGTCAATTGTTGGACGGATAATGAAACATTCATGCCTCTAGTTCAACAAGACTTGGATATACCTGTCCATGGTAACCCAATGAGAACTTTCCACCTGAAAATAAAGGCCGTTTGCACTGCTTTGAGTAATTGGTCAATACTGGAGTATGGGGGAATCTTTAAACAAGCCAAAGAATTTGAAGAAAAATTAAGAGAAGCTGAGGATGCATGGGCTCAAACTAACAGTGATAATGAAAGAACAACACTTCATTAAGCTAATGCACAATACATCAAACACCTGAAGGTTGAGGAATCTGTTCGCAAGAAAAAACACAACTCCAATGGTTCAAATATGGGGATGCCAACCCTAGGTACTTCTATAGCTTGATTAAAAGAAGAAAAAGAAATTTGTACATCCACAAAATCAAAGATGATGAGGGTCAATGGATACAGGGTGATGAAGCAATAGGACAGGCTGCATGTGAGCATTTTGAAAACCTATTCTCTGAGCCAGGAGGTACTATCAGGGAAGTCCTCCTTTCATGTATTCCCTCACTGGTGACTCCAGAAAATAATGATCTATTATCCAAACAACCAACCATGGAAGAGCTCAAACAAGTGGTATTTTCAATGATTCCAACAAGTGCATCTGGACTTTCAATGGCAAATTCTTTCAACAATGCTAGTCAATAATCCAACATGACCTCTTGAATATTGTCTTGGCTTTTTTCAGTGATCACTCTATGCCTAGACACATGACTCAAGCATGCTTAGTTCTTCTCCCCAAAACTGAGTTTCCAAATTACCTAAATGAGCTTAGACCCATCAGCCTAGCAATTTCCTGAATAATATCATTTCAAAATTCATTAGTTCCAGAATTGCTCCCATCCTCCCAAGTATCATTTCTGACAACCAGTCAGGTTTTGTCAAAGGCAGAAGCATATCTAAAAATATCATGTTGGCCCACGAAATTGTTTATGTTATAAAATGCGAAATTGTGGTGCAAATATGGTAATAAAACTTGACATGGCCAAAGCATATGATAGAGTTTCTTGGGCCTTCACCTATATCATGATGAGAAGGCTTGGCTTCAATAATTCATTATTGATATGGTTTGTAGAACCCTATCCAACAGATGGTATTCAATGATTATTAATGGTGTTAGATGTGGATTCTTTTACTCTACCAGAGGTTTGAAGCAAGGTGAACCCCTATCACAATATCTATTCATTATGGGGGCGGAACTACATTTCATAATGCTCAATAATCTCACCCATGACCAATTTTTCAATGGATTTTATATGGAGAAAAGATGCCCTCAAGTGAATCATCTAAGCTTTGTAGATGATGTGATCATCTTCACATTGGGCTCTAAATCATCCCTTCATAAGATCATGAAGATTCTTGGTGATTATGAATCCACATAAGGGCAACTCATCAACAGAAATAAGAGTCACTTCATGACATCTCCCCCGTGCATTTCAATATACCATAAGGAGGATCCAACATATCATTGACTTCTCAAGAAAGGAATCACCTTTAACCTATCTAGGATGCCGCTTGTACACAGGCAAGAAGAGAATCATACACTTCAACAACATCATATCCAAGGTGGTGAGTAGAATTAGAAGGTGACATGCAAAACTTCTTTCCTATGGGGGCAGGGTAACTCTCATCAAACATGTCCTCCAATCCTTACCAATTCATCTTCTCTCAGTTGTCTCTCCTCCAAAAACTGTCCTATGACAAATAGACAAACTTATAGCTAATTTTTTCTAGGGAATGAACAAAGAAAGAAACAGGTACCATTGGGCATCATGGAAAAAATTGTCTATCACTCAGGAGGAAGGTGGAATTGGCCTCAGAGCCATTGAAGATATTTGTAAGTCAATGGTGTTCAAACAGTGGTGGAATTTCATATCCAAAGAATCATTATGGAGCAATGTTATCTTAGCCAAATATTGTAAAAGATCCCACCCTTGTCTCTAAAAAGTGGGCTACATGGGAGTCTCAAGCCTGGAAGAGAATGGTGGTAAATATAAAGGAAGCTGAAAACCAAATCCAATGAAGATTGCACTTAGGAAATTATAGTTTTTGGTGGGACAACTGGTTGGGAATTGGAAACCTAGCTAGTTACAGAGAAGACAATGGCAGACCAGGGAAAATCAAGGTGTCTCACTTATGGAACTCAGGCCAATGGGATATACCAAAGCTCAATACCTTTGCACCCTCATCCATGATTCCTCACATCACTCAAATTTCCATTCATTACAACCCCCAAGTCAGGGACACACCCATTTGGAAGCCATCAGTCACTATAAAATTCAGTCGTGCCACTGCATGGAAAGTTATAAGGAGAAAGAAGCAGTCTATGCTCACAAACAAATGCATTTGGCATAAGAAAATCCCATTCAAGTGGTCATTTTTTCTTTAGAGAGCTCTAAGAAATAAACTTCCAACTGATGATAGAGTTGATAGATTTTCCCCCCCCCCCCAACTGTAAATAAGTGTGTGTTGCCTTCAGCCAGCAGGGAAAAATGCCATTCATACCTCAACAATGGTCATTTTACCAGAGCCATTTGGATACATTACTCCGCGCCTGTGGGAATGATTATTAGCCGCATGTCTCTAAGTCAAACTCTTGTAAAGTGGTGGATGATAAAGAGAACCAACCAGGTGCAGAAACTGATGCTAGACACCCTTCTAATCAACATTAGCTGGAACCTATGGAAGAACATATGTTATGCTAAATATGGTGGAAAAAGCTCATCCCTTTCAAGAACCATTTTCTTCATCAATTCTGATATTCAACTTCTGTTGATAAGTCATTATGCTCAGATCAAATGCCCCTTTAATGTGCCTCAGCTTTACCCCCTCATTGAGAGCATCAAACATACCACCAATGTGTAGAAAGTTGTTTGGACAAAACCTGAGCCTCGATTTGTAATGGTCAACAGTGATGGTAGTGCATTGGCAAATCCAGGGAAGATTGGAGCCGGTGCCATCATCAGAGGCCAAAATGGTGAATTCATACATGCCATCTCAGCCTCTTTAGGCTATGGTACCAATAATCTAGCAGATATTTTATTTATATTTATCTAGCATCATAGGGGCATATTCATATTGATGCTTAAAATAGGTAGAGGCCAAATGTGAAGGTATTTGGATTTTGTTTAGCACACCTATTTTAGGAACAAGGTGGAAAAAATTCCTTTGGATGGTTCGAGTGCCTTCATTCAGTGGTATTAGCTTCCTTAAAGCTCATTCTTATGGAAGTGCCTAAACTGTTCAAAAATTCTGAAACAAATTCCCCCTTGAACAAAACAACGTCACAACTGGGATGCCTTCAGTGATCAGGCAACAACAGCTCCCACATGAGTACTTTTACTCCATTGATTCTCTGAAGCAGCTCTTTGAGGAGGTCCCAAGCATCATTCCAAGCATTAACATACAGGAACCATCATCACAACATGCAAAAAGTAGGGTCTTTGGAATAGTACAACCAAGACTTTGCTCCCTCTCTTCTGTCACAAGCGACAGTCAGCATCACATAATTTGCCAAAGTTCCGGGGCTGCTTTTGTCTCATATCTTCAGACTTGCTTTCTTTTTCATAATGCCAAATCAAGTTTGATGAAAGTTGCCCTCACTTCCACCGCAGTTTTGCTAACATTTCAGGGTTCTTTCACTCTCTAGATTGACTTAGAGTTTGTTATTATGGAGGTATACCTCCCATTTTCATCTTTTAGTAGCATTAGGATCAAATGTGCAAGTTTGTATACTTGATCTACGACTTCTTCAAATGTAATTTGTATATTCGATTGCCAATCATTGTTGGATCGACAATAGGATCAACATAATAGGTCCATCTCATCATAGTGGTCAAATGCCATTTGGTTACCTTATTTGGTTAATCAAATGCATTTTCATCTTACGTGTGGAGGTAAGGTTCATGTTCCCCTCAACTTTTTTTGTGCTATAATTTGTATTTATGAAAATCAACCCTAGGCACAAGGCCTAGTGGATTAAAAAAAAATTGCCCCGTTGAGCATCCAAAGCACACTCGAGGCACCCGAGACCTCAAACAAACATACGAACATAACCCATAACATCATTCAAACTTTTAACAATCCTTAAGCCACCTTAAAGCATATCGAAAACTCGAATTAAACAAAGATTAGAGCCTAAGAACTTCAAATTTCAACAAAACACGCTTTTGATTAAAAACCTAATCAAAACACGTATGAATGACCTGAAATTATATGCACACGTCCCGAATGACATGACGGTGCTACTACAACTTCTAAAATTCCATTCTGGCCATCGGATAAAAAACTCGCTATCGGACCAAAAACTTCAAAAATTCAAAATTCGGCATTTCAACCCTAAATTAGCTACGGAATTCTAAAATACATTTGGAACACGCTCCCGAAAAATCACATGACGGAGCTAACGGAACTATCAAATTTTCATTCTGAGGCCGTCTTCATATTGTTCCAACTACGGACCACTTTTTAAAACTTAAGCTCTCATTTAATGACTAAGTAACCCAAAACTCTCTGAAACTCAACACCGGACATCCCGGCAAACCAAAAATTGTATAAATGAACTTAGGGGAAGCAGTTAATAGGGGATGAGGGCGTTAGTTCATAAGACGACCGGCCGGGTTGTCACATCCTCCTACACTTAAACATTCGTTCGTCCTCAAATGAGCATAGAGAACGTAATTGAAGTAGTGAAAAGATGAGGGTATCTGTTGTGCATATCCTGCTCGGTCTCCCAAGTCACCTCCTCAACCGGCTGACGCTGCCACTAAACCTTTACTAAAGCAATGCTCTTTGACCTTAACGTTTTGACCTACTTGTTCAATATAGCAGCAGGCTCCTCAACATAGGATAGATCATTGTCCATAATGCCCTTCACAGGAAAAAATCGAAGAAGAACCCACTCTCCGACCATATATGACACAACACGAACCTTCCTATACGTGTAGTTCTTCTGTCTGGACACAGCTGTACTGAGTCTATCCTGAATCACCTTGACCTTCTCCAATCCATCCTGAACCAACTCTATGCCCAATAGCCTTGTCTCACCCGGCTCAAACCAGCCCATCAGAGATCTGCACCTTCTACCATATAAAGCCTCATACAGCGCCATCTAAATGCTAGACTGATAATTGTTGTTGTAAAAAATCTCCGCCAACGGAAAGAACTAATCGTAATACCCTCCAAATGCAATCACACACGCACAAAGCATATCTTCATGAATCTGAATAGTACGCTCATACTGTCCGTTCATCTTGGGGTGAAATTGATGTTATTAACGTCAATTGCACACAAGAGGGGGGGGGTTTGTGTGGTACCTAATTTTCGCATTAGAAGAACCTGGTTCTTCTAAGTTTTCTAACAATTGTAGTTTGTGGTATAAAAAGTTCTGAAAGTAAAGTACACAAGGAATTTTACATGAAGAACACCTGGCTCAAAAGGTGAAAGAAAAACAACCTACTACTCAGTAGGATTTTCCAAACTCCACTAAAATCACTGATCAAAAAACTGCATTTACAAAACTCTTTGTAAACCAAAGGATTAACTCTAATCCCAGTGTGGCACACAATCTCAACTATTGCGACACCTTCAAGTTAACTCTAACTTGAATACTCAGAATACCTAATACAATTACTTCTAAGAAAGCTTACTGGTACAATATTAAATCCTACTACAATTAGACTAGACTTGGAATAAACACAATGATGAAACTGGTTCTTCTATATTAGTTCATGTAGCTTCAAATGTGCACACTTGTATCTAGCATATGTTGCTATCAAATCAGACTTACTCTTTTTGCTCTCAAATATGCTTAACTCTGCGTATGTGCATTACCTGTAAAAGAGAACAACTTGATAATATAATAGATTAGCAGTTAGAGTTTGATCGAGACTCCAATGCTTATCCTTCGTCTATTTGAGTCCTCAACCAAGACAAACTCTCATCCTTATCATAACTTACGATTGTGTTCTCTTATCATAAGGACACTATCCTCCATAGAACTCAGTGGAACCTTTTCAATTTCGTTCAGAAGATATTTGCTGCGTAACCTTCAATACATATCTTCCTCACGTGCCTTCCATGTGCAATGGTTTTGACTAATTGTGTCTCCCAAGATCGACCAGGTCCTTCCCTGAGTTCATTTGTCAATATTCAAAACTACAAGTGAACTTGGGCCAACAAATCCCCCCTTTTTGATGATGACAAACTCTGTGCTTTTAGAGATTAGAAAACTTGTGAAACTCAGCCGAAATATCAACACTTAGAAAATTTTCAATTTGTCATAAAGGGCCATATTTAAGTTAGGTCATTAACATCACTTGTTAAGATAATGAATTTAAGCACAATATCTTCCTCCTTCTGGCATTATAAAAAAGTTGCATAACTAATGTGAATCCCAGTAATTTAATTAGTATTTATGGCCACTAGATCAATTGCAAGTGAACACATGATTTGGTTAATCAAAAATCAACTCATCAAAAATACCTATTAAGAATAGAATTAACAAAAAGCAAGAAAAGCTACATTCATTGATTAGTGGGGTGTTTCTATATAGCATTCCTCAAGAAGAAAAACAAAATTACCAAACCATGAACAAAAAAGAGATAAACAGATAAAATCCCAAACTAGGTCACCTTGGGGGGTCTAGACTGGTTCACACTAGTACATGACACCTAAGGCTTAGAAGAGCTATAGGGTTGGGTTTGTAGCAGGTTGAGCATCTGTTAAAGCATTCCTTCATTTTGCTCCTTCTACTTAGCAAGTTCAGCTTTCTATCCATTCCTTTCTCCCTCCAATTTTGCATCTCTGGCCTGAAGCCTTGCTATCTCAGCAACCTTTGCCCCAACCTCCTGAACTAAGGCTCTTACCTTGCTATTCACCGGGGTTTTTGCTGAAGAAACGGGTTCAACTGAGTTGTACTGAGCATATAATCACAAGCTTGAAGGGTTTTGCTGCCAAAATGCTCTTTGCTTGAGACCATTTCCCACTTTTTCAGGGTAACATTCAATCTTTCAAGCAAAGTTGTCAGGATAAATCCATAGGGAATGGCATGAGCTTTTGAGCCATTGATTACCCTTTCAAGCAGCTTCACAATAAAGGCAGGCCAGTTGATCTAGTTCCCTTCATTCAGGGATTGCATAAGAAACAGATCCATATAATTTGTTGTATGCCTTCTTTCCTATCTGACCAGAAAACATTTATTGACAAACTCAAAAAATACTTTGTGGTCTGGCCTCATTTCACTCTTTTGAACTGCCCTGACCTCAGGTACCTCCTCATCTTTTGTGGTGTCACAAAAGTTCCATGTGATCTGAAGATTAGTAGGCAACCCATCCAGGCAAGGCCACCTCCTTGTGTAGTCATCATATCCCTCACTAGGGATGCCTAGAATATGTCCCAACTTTGCTGCATTGAACTTCACTTTGACACCTTTCACTGTGATAGTCACCAACCTATTCTTCACTATCCCATTTGCCATGAACTCTAAAAGTTCTTTCCTGGAAGATTTTCCATCCATATGAAAGACCACGTCCTTCCAGCCTTGTGCTTCTAGTGCAGTCAAAAGACTTATCATACTTGGCTCCTCCAGGTCCTTGAGAAGTCTCCCTTTCAAAATGTTCCTCTTTCCAACCATGGAATTTCTGTCATGTTCCTTCTCTGACTCATCTTCTTCATCCTTTCTCCGTTCATTATCATCTTCGGTAATTTTCACTTGTTTGCCACTTAAAGCTGACCTTGTTCTCTTGACAAGAACAGGTTCAGCATGCTTGGAGAGCTTCTTGGCAGAAATCCTGGCTCCCTTGGATTTGGTAGTAGGAACATCCACAGTAGTACTTTTTTTCTAGATGGACCTACTCCATCTCTTCTTCTTCTTCAACCACAACCTTCGAGCTTTCACCTATCTTTGCTTTCCCATTCTTTTTCCTTGTTTTCTTACTTTCTTCTAAAGCCTTCTTCAATTCCGCTTCACTTTCCCTGACCCTAGTTCTGGTAGCTCTAACCCTAGGAGCAGATTTGGGTGATGATGGTTTACTTTTCTTGGTTGGTTTGGATGAAGCACGGGTCCTTTATGAGGAACCCTTGCATTTCTTTGGGTCATAGCCGGCCCCCACTTTCTTCAAAACGTCAGCCAAGTTGTCCTCCCTAGATGAACCAGGCTCATCTTGTTGCTTGCGCAAATTCATCAACACCTCAGCAGCCTCACTTGATCCACTTCCCCCTAACTTCGAGACTCCCTCTTCCCCACCCCCACATATGGCTAAAGGCTCCTTCCTCTTTTTATTCCTCATTTTCCCAGAATCAATCCCACCTACATCTCTAGCAGCCCCTATTAGTACAAATCGATTTTCTTCCCTTACATCAGAAAAATCAAAGAAAGATTTTACCTCTCCTTGGGTTTCTTGAGTTTTGGCCTTTACAAAGACCCAATTTCATCTCCTTCATTGGCGGAGATATAATCATCAGATTCATAGGTAGAGTTGGTCTTAGCTGCTGCAACTAGTTTCTTTTGGCTGCCCTGAAGTTTTTCATTAAAATTTTTCCTCAACGAACCAGTAGCTATAGTTTTTCTTGCTTGAATTTTATGGCACCAGAATCTAAGTTTTGGAGTATAGAATGGTGGTGCGGAAGATGACATGTTAGGTGAAACAGGTGGTGGTGTGCTAGGGTTCTCTTGGGGATTCGTCATGTTGAAGAATTTTTGAAAACCCTAGGAAATTTTGGTTGTGTGAAGAAATTCGGAGAGTTTCAGAAACGAGAGAGATGATGATCAGGGGTTTTGTGAAGAATTGACGGTTATTGAGTTATTTGGGGTTTCTTAAAGAGGGTAATGATTACTCAGAAACTACAGCCTTTTCAGAGGTCACATTGAGGTCTAATCAATTTAGAGTTCTGGTCTCCTTAGAGAATAATTAGAATTGATAAAATTTAGGAGAAGGTTTTGTTACACGCCGACTTCTAGTTTCAATGAAACTAGTTAAATTTGCCCAACGGATAGAATTGTTAGGACGTTTGGTATATCTAGGACTCTTGCTGGAACTCTTGCTCACGATTGATAATTATATTTTTCTAATCGTGCAAAGAATAGAAACATACTTAAACTTTCTCATGAGCGTAGTTTGATGAACCAGATTCTTCAAGTGAAACTTCTCTTGATTACGCCTCAAATGTCAAAATAGAAAATTTGTAAGAGATTCGTGAGTCACATAGACACATGTCACAAGAGTATACTATTTACAATATGAAATTGAGTAGTAATTAGTCTAATATTTATAAAGATTAAGAACTCCTAGCCAGATTTTTTTTTCAATATATACAAAAGAAATTTAATTGTGCATTATGAACTGGACCTTTGAGGTGATCTTAATCATCTTTAACTCCAACATGTTCCTATCAAAATTTTCTCTACTGGGTGCCTTAGTGAAGATGTCAGCTATTTGTTTATCGGTAGCACAAAATTCTATGAAGATTAGCCCTTTCTCATAGTTGTCTCTTATACAGTATTGTCTAACATCTATGTGCTTAGTCCTTTTTTGATGAACGGGGTTCTTTGTCATACTCATTTCTCTGGTGTTATCACAAAATATTGGGATGCACCCTACTTCAATTCCAAATTCTACTAGTTGTTGCTTAATCCACAGTAATTTAGCACAACATGAAGCAGCAACAATATATTCAGCTTCAGCAGTAAAGAGAGACACTGAATTTTGCTTTTTGGTAGCCCGTGATACAATACAACACCCTAGGAACTATGCCATACCTGAAGTACTCTTCCTATCCACTATAAAACCTACATAGTTAGCATCAGCATATCCAATTAAGTCAAAATTACTACCATTGGGATACCATAGACACAAATCATTTGTGCCTTTCAATTATCTCAATATTCTTTTGACAGCTGCCAAGTATGACTCTTTTGGATTTGCCTGGAAACGAGCAGAAAGTCCCACACTGAAAACGTCAGGTTTGCTGCCAGTAAGATATAAAAATGAACCAATCATACCCCTATACAACTTTTGATCAACTGATAAACCAGGTTCATCAACATCTAGCTTTGTGGCAGTTGCTATAGGTGTATCTATTTTCTTGGATTCTTCCATTTTAAACTTCTTGATTAGTTTCTTTGTATACTTCTGCTGATGGATCATATACCATCTGGCCTTTGTTTAATCTGTAGCCTCAAGAAGAAATTGAGATCTCTCGTCATGCTTATTTTAAATCACTTCCCATTAATTTAGCAAATTCCTTATTTAACCTATCTGTAGTGGCCCCAAATATTATGTCATCAACATAAATTTGTACAGCAAGAAGATCTTTTCATTTTTTCCTTAGGGACAAAGTGCTGTCAATCTTACCTCTTTTGTACCCATGCTCCAGAAGGAATTTTAACAATCTTTCATACCAAGCTCTTGGGGCCTACTTGAGACCTTAGAGAGCTTTATCTAGCTTGTATACATGATCAGGACATTCTTTGCTTTCGAATCCTGGAGGTTGTTTCACAAATACTTCTTCTTTAATATAGCCATTTAGGAAGGCACTTTTCACATCCATTTAATGAAGAGTGAATTCCATATGTGCTACAAAGGCTATGAAGAGTCTAATTGCTTCAACTATAGAAACTGGTGCTTCATATGTGCTTCATCATAATCAATGACTTCCTCTTAACTATAGCCTTGAACCACCAACCTTGCCTTGTTTATTGTAATTGTTCCATCTTCATCTAGCTTGTTCGTGAAGACCCTTTTTGTCCCAATGACTGACCTGTCCTTAGGTATGGGAACCAAGTGCCAGACTTGGCTTATTTCAAACTGATTGAGTTCATCTTGCATAGCATTGATCCAATCTACATCTTGTAGATCTTCACTCACATTTTTAGGTTCTATGAGGGACAAAAAGGCATCAAATGCACATAGGTTCTTCAGTTGTGATCTAGTCTTGACTCCAGATGTTGGACCACTGATGATGTTCTCAATGCGGTGAGAACTCAGGTACTTGTAAGATTTTCCCACAACCTGGTTCCTTCTAGTTTCTCCTTCATTGTTATGCTGCAGAGGAATAGGTTCAAGTACATGATCCTTTAGAGAGTTTTGTATAGTTTCTCTTAGATTGGTTCCCCCTATCAGGTTACCTGGACGAAAGGACTTGTTCCATCACCTACTCCTTCCTTTGATGCCACCTTGACTTGTGCTGTGACTTCAGTAAATTTTCTCACCAGTCCAATGGCTTCATCTTCATATTCCTGTCTCTCAGAAAGAGTATTAGGTTCTTCAAACACAACATGTACATTTTCTTCAACACATGGAGTTCTTTTATTAAACACTTTATATGCTTTCTATGTGAAGAATATCCCAAGAATACCCCTTCATCACTTCTGGGATCAAACTTACCTAGGGAGTCTTTTTCATTATTGTGCACATAGCACTTGCAACCAAAAGCCCTAAGATGGGATATGTTTGGTTTTCTCCCTTTAAGTAACTCGTAGGGAGTTTTCTCTACAAGAGGTCTGGTCATGCATCTATTTATTATATAATAACTAGCCTCTCCCCAGAAGCTATGAGGTAGATTATTAGAAAGTAACATGGTTCTTGCCATATCCTTATGGGTCCTGTTCTCCCTGTCAACTACCCCATTTTGCTGAGGAGTCCTAAGGGCAGAAAAATTATGATCTATTCCTTTTTAATCACAAAATTCAGCAAACTTTGCATTTTCAAATTTAGTTCCATGATCAGACCTAATGGATACAAGTTGATTTCCTAATTGTTTCTCAGTCTTTTCTAACAAAAGCAGTGAACATTTCAAATGCTTCATCTTTAGAAGTTAGAAACAAAACCCAGGTAAATCTAGAATAATCATCAACAAGCACCATTACATATGTTTTACCACCTCTGCTCATGGCTCTCATTGGACCACGTAGATCCATATAAACCAGTTCCAACGGCTTAGGCGTACTTATCATTTTCTTAGGTTTGAAGGATGAGCTTATCTGCTTCCCCCTTGCTCATGCCTCAGCAACGCTTTCTTCCTCGAACTTGATATTAGGTAACCCTATCTCCAAGTCCTTGGAGACTAATTTGTTCAATTGATTTTGAATGGCATGACCAAGTCTTTTGTGCCAAAGGAGGTGATCATTAATAACACACTCAAGCAAGTGAGTTCATTTTCAGAAAGAGTTGACAAATCTACAATATAAATATTGTTAACTCTCCTTCCCTACAAAACAATCTTGTCAGTAGTAAGGCTAATCACAAACATTTTGTGGAAGTGAAAGCCACTAGGTTGCCTCTGTCACATAGCTGTGACACACTTATCAGGCTCTATTTCAAGTCATCTATCAAATAGACATTCTCAATGGAATGAGAGTATGTCTTTCCTACCTTTCCAACTCCTATGATCTCGCCTTTCTTTCCATTTCCAAATGAGACACTGCCTCCTTTTAGGTTCTTATGTGAAAGGAACTGGTCCTTGTTACCAGTCATGTTTTGAGCAGCCACTATACATGTACCATATTTGGCTACTCCCCTTTCACTTGGACCTCATGTTCATCTTCTGATTCTCTGATGGCCATAAGAGCTTGCTCATTTTCAGCTTCGTTTTCTGAGTCCTCATCTGATGTTCTCCCAATGCAGCAACCATAGCTTTAGTTGATCCTTTGTTCCTTCTTGGTTGAACTTGTTCCTTCTTTTTGTTTCTTCCATCTACTCTTTGTTTGTTCCATTAAACCTCCCATTGAGGGCAGTTTCTGATGTGGTGATCAGTTTTCCCACACTTGTAACACCCCTTATTAGTTTGTTTCTCAGGAGCCCTAGGTTTGTTGAATGTTGTTCCTTTTTAAGGACCATTTCCTCTCAAAAGATATTTCTTGAAATCTATGGTTATCATAGCCATTTCATCATCTTCAAGTAATGATCCTTCTGAGATTCTGAGAGCCAAACATCTTTATTTCTCCGGAATATCCATCTTCATTGTTTGCCTTCTCAATTCACAGGTAGTAAGATTTCCAATCAGTTCATCCAATTTCAAAGTAGCAATGTTTTGGTACTCCTAAATAGCATTGATTTTGCTTTCCCAAGAGATTGGCAGAACTCTAGTTAGAATCTTCTCCACCTTTCTTCTTCTAGGATAATCCTTCCAAGAGACTCAAGTTCATTTTTCATTGTAGTGAACTTGGTATACATCTCTTGGATAGTTTCTCCATCCTTTATAGTAAAATTCTCATATTGAGAATACAACAGCATTCCTCTTGACCTCTTCACTTGAGGTATTCCTTCATGAGCCACTTGTAAAGTGTCCTAAATCTCCTTAGCAGTAGTACAGCCTTGAATCCTGATGTACTCATCAGGACCAAGTCCACACACTAGCCATTTCTTAGCTTTAGCATTTCTCTCCTATTTCCTTAGATCTTTAGTAGTACAATCTGCTCTTGTCTTTGGAACATCCAATCCTTCAGCATTCTTTTTGGTTGTGGCTAAAGGACTATCAGTGATGATATCCCAAAGCTCTTAGTCTTCGCCCATGATATGGTCCCTCGTTCTGTTTTCCACCAGGAGTAGTAGAGGCCATTAAAGAAAGGAGGCCTTGCAGTGGATTGCCCTTCCCAGTTCCCAGGTGGTGCACTCATATTGATCTTTTCCTAAGGTGTGAACGTCTTCAAGGATAACCTGGTGTGATACCAATTGATACTATTAACGTCAATACCACACAAGGGGGGGGGGGGGTGATTTGTGTGGTACCTAATTTCACGTTAGAAGACCTGGTTCTTCTAAGTGTTTTAACTACAACAGTTTGAAGAATAAAAGTACTGAAAGTAAAGTGCACAGAGATTTTTACGTGGAAATCACCTGGCTCAAAAGGTGAAAAAACCACGACCTACTACTTAGTAGGATTTTCCCAAACTCCACTAAAATCACTGATCCAAAAACTGCATTTACAAAACTCTTTGTAAACCAAAGGATTAACTCTAATCCCAGTGTGGCACACAACCTCAACTGTTGCGACACCTTCAAGTTAACTCAAAATTGAATACGTAGATTACCTAATATAACTGCTTCTAAGAGAGTTTAAATTTACAATATTAAATCCTACTACAATTGAACTAGACTTAGAATAAACACAAGGATGAAACTGGTTCTTCTATCTTAGTTCATGTAGCTTATGATGTGCACACTTGTATATCGCATATGTTGTTTGCAAATCAGACTTGCTCTTTTTGCTCTCAAATATGCTTAACTTCTGCATATGTTCATTACTTATAAAAGAGAACAACTTGGTTATTTAATAGATTAGCAGTTAGAGTTTGATCGAGACTCCAATGCTTATCCTTAGTCTATTTGAGTCCTTAACTAATACAAACTCACATCCTTATCGTAGCTTAGGATTGTGTTATCTTATCATAAGGAGACTGCCCTCCTTAGATCTCAATGCAACCTTTTCGATTCCATTCAGAAGATATTTGTTGCGTAACCTTCAATACATATCTTCCACACGTGCCTTCCATGTGCAATGGTTTTGACTAACTGTGTCTCCCAAGATGGACCAGGTCCTTCCCTGAGTTCATTTGTCAATCTTCAAAACTACTACTAAACTTGGGCCAACAGAAATGTTGTCCTCAACTCCACTCGAGTACCCAACTCTGGCTGAACGGCTCCCTAGAACCGTGATGTAAATTGGGTACCTCTGTCATAAATAATAGAAACTAGAATACCATTCAGACGAACACTCTTCCAGATATAAATCTCCACCAACCGCTCCGATGAATAAGTAGTACACATAGGGATAAAATGAGCGGAAGTGGTCAGCAGTTCTACAATCAGCCAACTGGCATCGAGCTTTTTTGCAGTTCGAGGGAGACCAATTATAAAATCCATGGTGATGCTCTCCCATTTCCACTCCGGAATCTCTGTCTGTTGAAGCAATCCACTTGATTTCTGGTGCTCATACTTCACCTGCTGACATTTGAGATCTAGCTACACATGCAACTATATCATTTTTCATCTGCCTACACCAATAGTGTTGTCCCAAATCCTGATACATCTTTGCAGCAGCCAGATAAATTGAATACTGAGAACTACGGATTTCTGCTAAAATCAACTCTCGAAGCCCATCAACATTGAGCACACAAATCTGGCCATCCATCCTCAATACCCCGTTATCTCCAACGGTCACATATCTGGCATCGCCGTGCTGAACCGCGTCCCTGAGGACAAGTAAATGAGGTTCATCATACTGCCGCTCCCTGGTACGATCAAATAAGGAAGACCGAGAAACCATGCAAGCTAGGACCTGACTGGGATCCGAAAGCTCCAATCTCACAAACTGACTGGCTAAGGCCTCAACATCCATCACCAAAGGCCTCTCTGAAGTTGGTAAATATGCCATCTCCCTAAATTTTCCGCCCGGCAACTCAGGGCATCTGCCACCATATTGTCCTTGCCCGGGTGATACAGAATAGTAATATCATAATCCTTCAGCAACACTAACCACCGCCTATGGTGCAATTTTATATCCTTTTGCTTGAACAAGTGTTGTAAACTCCGATGGTCAATATAAATATCATAAGGCACAAAGTACAAATAATGACGCCAGATCTTCAAGGCATGAACAATAGGAGCTAACTTATGGACATGGAAAGGGTAATTCTTCTCATGTATCTTCAACTATCTAGATGCGTAGGCAATCACCCTACCGTCCTGTATAAACACCGCTCCAAGGCTAACCCGTGAGGCATCACAATAAACTGTATAGTACTTCGAACTAGCAGGCAATATCAAAATAAGGGCTGTAGTTAAAGCTTTCTTGATCTTATGAAAGCTCGCCACACACTCCTATGTCCACTAAAATAGAGCTCCCATCCGGTTCAATCTAGTCATAAGGGTTGCAATCAATGAAAACCCCTCCACAAATCGACACTAGTAACCCGCCAAACCAAGAAAACTGCGAATTTTCTGTAGCTGAGGAGGGCCTGGGCCAACTTTGCATGGCCTCTACCTTCTGTCATGACCCAAAATCCACTAAGGGTCATGGTGGCGCCGCACACTATTGTCAGGGAAAGAAAACCAAATTACTTAATCAAATCTCACTTTTAACACCTTTGAAATACAATATTTTTCTTCTATATTTAGAAATTTTAAAGGATAAAATTTTTAAATCAAATTTAAAAGTTAAGCAACTAATACAATACTCAAACCATCCCAGAACCCGGTGACACAAGTGCATGAGCATCTACTGATAAAAGAAATAATATACAACATCCGTCCGGAATACAGTGGATGAAAGTAAATACAATATACTGGAAGGGACTACTCTAGCTGCGACCGTCTCGAATGATGCAGCTCATCTAGTCCCAAAATCATCCGCCCTGCTATGCCCAGTAGACCACTAGAGTCACATATACCTCTGCAACAAAATTCAAAGCAAGTGTAGTATGAGTACAAAAATAACGTGTACCCAGTGAGTATCCCGCCTAATCCCGAAGGGGTAGAGAGGTGATGGTCAACTTGACATTCACTAGTAGTCCAATGATTATTTATCCTTAATAAATATATTAAACAGTGAATTTGTTTTATAAATATGATTCGTACCCAGGTATGGGGAAACAAGTAGTCATATAATTTTTTTCATGGAAAGTTTCCTTAGATTCCTTATTATAATTAACAATATGATATTTCCATAATGAGGCATAAAACAACTCAAATGAGTTCAAGACAAAAACACAAACATGCGCAAATCATGCCGAGGTCGACGGCCCGCTCAAACAGAAACGTAAAGTGTGCACTGCTGAGGGTCGAGCGGCTCGTACCATAGATGCATCTATTTAATTTGGCGAGGCGCTCGACTCGTTCCAAAAATAAACACACAGACATATAATCAGTCAAGAAGTCACCATGAAGAAAATATACAAGAAAGGCCCATTCTCTTCAATAATTTTAGAAAAATAGAGCTTAAGTCTTTTAGAAATCTATTTATTAATTTAATGTGATTAAAGAATTTCAAGCCATCAACGGGTTCACAGATAATCCAAGTATAACATGTCTTTAGGTACTAGACTACCCGGACAATAGCATAATAGTATCTAGGCGCAGACTCTTGTCACCTCGTGCATACATAGCCCCCACAATTAGGAGCACATAATCAATTTAACTCGCAATGGGGTGATTTCCCCCTCACAAGATTAAAAAGGAGACTCACCTCGCTCGAAAGACACATAACCGGCATTCTACATTCCTATGAAAGCTTGAACAGACGTACAATTCTCCCAGTACTAACCAATGATTATGTAAATCCATTAATATATGCTAAGGTATTCATTATAATCCAATTCATAACATTTTCCGACCCCGAACGAAAAGTTGACCGAAACGTCCTCGGGCCCATGTGCCCGGAATCCGATATTTTTCAAAGATAAAGTTTACCCATGACCTTAGCAACTCAAATATATAATTTTCTCTTAATTCCACGCTCAAATTTGTGGTAAAAATACAATAACAAAATATTTCTAAGTCTTCCTCTAACCCTCAAATTTCCACCCATTTTCATGCAAAAATCCATACATAACTGATGTATATACTCAAATCTAGTACATATACACTTACCTTATGCTTGGTGATGAAAATGGCTCTCCAAAGTTGCTTCAAAGTCGGCTCCCATGGAAGAAATGAAGTGAAAAATAAGCCAAGTTCATTTTTTAAAGTAACTTCTCTGCCTCCAGAAACATCCGCTTCTGCGGTCCCATTTTTGCCGAAAAATTTCCACTTCTGCAGACAAATTCCCGCTTCCGCAGTCCTGCTTCTGCGGTAGATTTCCGCTTTTGTAGTTTTGACAGTACCATCACTTTTCTCAGCACGGAAACGAGCATAACTTCCTCATACGGTGTCCAAATTCAACGATTCTTTTTTATCTGGCTCCAAAATTACGATACAGATCTAATGATTCAATAAAAACGTAATTTGGACCTCATTTTTATTATATGGTACCCCTTTATGTCCGAATAAACAGCATTGAAACATCAAATAAGAGCGCAACACAACCCGAAACATACCAGAGGCCCCAGAGACCCTGACTAATAACACCAATCAGTCCCAAAACACATTACGTACTTGCTCGAGGCCTCAAATCACATCAAACAATGCTAAAAAACGTGAATCAACCTCCAATACAGGCTTTATGAACTTTAAAACGTCCAACGTCTACTCTCGATGCCTAAACTTATAAAATCATCTACTCTCGATGCCTAAACTTATAAAATCACGTCCGATTGACCTCAAATTTGGCACACAAGTCATATTTGACATTACGGACCTAGTAAAGCTTTTTGAATCGGATTCCGATCATGATATCAAAAAGTCCACTTTCGATCAAATTTCTCCAAAACCTTTAAATTTCTATCTTTAGCCAAACAACATCAAAATGACCTACCGACCTCCAAATTCACTTTCGATCGCGCTCTTAACTCCAGAATCACCATGCGGAACTACTCCCTGTCTTGGCAAAATCACCATACGGAACTACTCCCTGTCTCGGAATCCCAAACGGACATCAATAACACTAAAATGCATTTTAAGCCAAGCTGATGCAACTTATTCTAAAATGCTAACTTCAACTATAGGTGCCAAAATGCTCCCGGGTTATCCAAAATCTGATTCGCGCATACGCCCAAGTCTAAAATTATCATACAAGCCTGTTGGAACCTTCGGATCCCAATTCTGACGTCATTTACTCAAAATTCCATTCCTAGTTCATTTCTTCAACATTAAGCTTTCCAAATGAGAATTCTCCTTCCAAATCCATTTTGAACTTACCGAAATTCAATTCCGAAAACTTGCACAGGTCAATATACCTGAAATGAAGCCGCTCATGCCCTCAGACTGCTGAATGACGCACCAGAGCTCAAAATGACTATCCGGGTCTTTACACCTTCTTTGTATCCATATGAATGCCCTCACTCAACACCACGTGGTCTAAGTATTCCACAGAACTCAAGAAAAACTCACATTTTGAAAACTTCACATCCAATTTCCTTTCTCTCAGTGTCTGAAGCACGATCCTCAGGTGCTGCTCATGATCTTCTCGACTCCGGGAGTGTAAAATAATATCATCAATGAAAACAATGATGAATGAGTCGAGATAGGGCATGAACACACCGTGCATCAAATGCATAAAATCTGCTGGGGCATTGGTCAGCCCAAATGACATAACAAAGAACTCGTGATGACAATACCGAGTCCTGAAGGTAGTCTTCAGGATATTCGACTTTAAAATATTTAACTAATGGTAACCTGAGCGCAAATCAATCTTAGAAAACACATGTGCAGCCTGAAGCTGGTCAAATAGATCATCAATACGAAGCAAAAGATAATGCTTCTTCACTGTAACCTTATTCAACTGGCGATAATCGATACACATAAGCATATAACCATCCTTTTTCTTTACAAACAAGATAGGAGAACCCCAGGTGAAACACTGGGTCAAATTAAACCCTCATCAAGCAATTCCTGTAACTGATCCTTCAACTCCTTAATCTTGGGAGGATCCATGCGGTACGAAAGAATGTAAATGGGCTGAGTGCCCGACGAAAAATCAATGCCAAAATCAATGTCTCTATAGGACGACATGCCCGGAAGATCAGCTGGAAACACATCGAGATAATCCTGTACCACTGGAACCGAATCAACAGAAGGGGTATCAACACTGACATCTCTCACATAGGCTAAATACACGGTACACCCCTTCAAAACCGTATGATGAGCTTTAAGAAAAGATATAACTCTAGTGGGAGTGTGACCAAAAGTACCACTCCACCCAACATGCGGAATACCTGGCATAGCCAGCATATGGTGTTCGTGTGACGATCAAGAATAGCATAATGGGGTGACAACCAGTCCATGCCCAAGATAATATGGAAATCCACCATACTAAATAACAGTAAATACTCTGGTCTTAAAACCACATATAGTAACAAAACACGACTAATAAATGTGTTCCACAACAAGAGAATCTCCTATATAAGTAGAAACATAAATAGGAGAACTCAAAGAATCTCAAGCAACACCCAAATATGGAGAAAAATAAGAAGACACATAAGAATAGGTGGAGCCTGGATTGAATAGAACCAATGCATCTCTATGACAAACCAGTATAATACCTGTAATGGACATAATCAAAGGCAATGGCCTCGATACAAGTAGGAATGGCATAATATCTGACCTGACTTCCCTATGAAGGGCAACCTCTACCTCCCTGAACTCCGCCCCTAGCTTGCTGCACGTATGGAGTAGAAGTTGGAGCTTTGATCATTCCTTGAGAACTGTGCTAAGCATGTTGTGGTTGAGAAGTTTGTGAAGATGAACCCCTACCAAGTTTGGGGCGGTCCCTAACTATATAACGTGTATCACCACATTCGAAACAATCTCTGGGAGGACGTGGGGGCTGTAACTGGCTAGGTTTGCTAGACTGGCCTCTCATAGCACCCCGCACAGGAGGCGCTCTAGTAACCGGAGGTGCATAGTAAGGCTCCTGATGTCTTGGAGGAGCTGGATCACTACTGGCTACTGAAAGAGATGAATGAATGGAGCGACCCATATAACCCCTACCATGTTGACCTATTGCTGGGGTAAGGGTACCGAAGTAGTGTCCCTGAGGCTGTGAAGAACAAACTCTCTCAGGAACATATCTGAGAGCTAGGTCTAGGTCAGTGAAGCAGCCTCATCTAGACTGTCTAACTCATATGTGAACCACCAATCATAGGCAACTCCTCGGAGATGGAATGTAGTACAGGAAACCCTGATAGATCCGGCTATGCCCATAGTGTGAGGAATACAGTGGAACTCCTATTGAAATCACAAGGAATCATCTGTCACTAATCCACTCAAAATCGGGGGATCATACTTTTTGAATCTCTCAAGCTTCCGCGGCTCATCCTCAGAAGCAGCTGCCCCATCCTCGGGCTGAACTGGTGTTGCAGGCTATATAGGAATGATATTTGGGACCTACTCAACATGAACTTGCTTCTTAGAAGTGCGGGTGGCGGGAGTTTATATTCCTCCCCCGGCCTGGGATGTGGCTGCAGCAATGGGAAACAAGCGTGCCTGATCCAACTTGGTGTACATGCTCATAAACAATGCCAATATCTCCTGAAGGGCTGGAGTACTAGTAGTTGTAGGCGTGTCAGGCGCCTGAACTCTGACTGGATCTACTGGCGGTCCCTTAGCAACAGCTCCCGCAGGTGCACTGGCTGCACCACGTGCACGTCCATGGCCTCTGCCTTTGACGGCTGCATGAGGAGGCGCGGGTGCCTGATCGTCCCGAGTAGCACGTGTCCTCACCATCTGCGAGAGAATAGAAGACAGAAGTTTAGAATTGATGCCAAAAATATCACACGACAAGGAAATTAATGGAGTGAAGATTTTTCCTAAGCAATTACATAGCCTCTCATAGATAAGTACAAACGTCTCTATACCGACCAGAGAGACTCTGATAATTGGCATGTGTTCTGTGACTCCTATGAACCCAGAGCTCTGATACAACCTTTTCACGACCCAAGTTTAGCCTCTATGAACATGTCATGATGGCACCTAGTGCCTATGACTAGATAAGCCTAACAATGCCGAAACAAAATAATTTGCAAAAATAAATGACTAGAATTAAACAACTCGAAGGAAAATTGTATATCAGTACCGCTCGGCATACACAACTCAACATCACGAAATCTAAAACAATATCCTAAAACACAAAAACTCACGGGAAATACAAGCTAGAGGAATACAATAAAGTGCTCTAATCTCCAGAAATGTCTATATCAAAGTATGATAGAAGACTAAATGCTACAAGATAAAGTAAGAAGTAGGCTCTTCGATCTGGGGACGCGGCAGATATACCTCAAAGTCTCTGTAGCTCTCCCTGCCTCAATGTTAATGCGCTTGAGTGGAGGTACCTGGATCAGCACATTAAAACATGCGCAGAAGAGGTGTGAGTATACCACAACGGTACTCAGCAAGCGCCAAGCCTAACCTATGTCGGGCAGTGACGAGGAAGGTCTTTGCCCTACTGAGGTTAAACAATATAATAAGAATGCACAATATGAAAATATATGGAAATAATGTGAACAACAATGAAATAATACAGAATTTATATGACAACAACAAATAAGTGATGAACATAGTAAACACAGGAATGTACAACTTAATACCAAGATACCGAAGATCTCCCAGGATACCGTCCTGTAGTCCTTTCTCAACTATCAAGTAGATCTTCCGGATATCATCCCGTAGTCCATAAAATATATGTATTCCGAAGGATCTCCCGGTATATTGTCTTGTAGTCAAACTATCAATGTGCAGGGGGATCTACCGGAAATCTAACCCGTAGTCCCAAAGTAAAAGTGCAGGGGGGATCTACTAGGAATCTAACTCGTAGTACGAAAGTAAACAAACAAGGGGGGAGGAGCTACCGGAATCCCATATCCGTAGTCCCTATGTAAATGTGCAACCTCAACCAGAAGATATTCAGAAATGAAGTACAAAAAGACAAGCAACAGGTAGTACTAGTCTAACGTGCTTCACGTAGTATAGTCAAGGTAACTTAATCAAAAAGGCAATTAAATCAACTACACATGCTTTTCTAATCTAATACATGTTATAATTGCAAGTAAAATAATGCAAATATGAAAGAACCTAAGTCTTAATATCATAAGTAAAAATCATATTTTCATCAATTATCTCAAGTACGCAGTCGTCACCTCACATACAAGGCACTCAATTACAAAATATCATATCCTAAGGGGAAAAGTACCCCGCACAATGTTAGAGAAGCCACTTACCTCGAACCGACTCAAAATCAACTCGAACTCACACTCTAGGCACGAGTATCCAACTCCAAATGGCCCAAATTTATTCAATTAATTTACATATCGTAAATAACATCTCAAGCAACTGATTCAACTATTCAATTCAAAGATAAGATGCAAAATTAGATAAAATGACCAAAATTCCCCTTAGACTAACATCTCGGAATCAAAATTTACATTTTGAGAACTCTTGTACTCTCATAAGTCTAACCATATAAAAATCGCTCAAATTGTAGGTCAAACACCCTCTCAAAACTTGATAGTTTGGTCTATGAAGTTTCTCATCTTTCATTCAAAAATCCAAAATTAAGTATGAATTCATGATTAGATTAGTGGGTTATAAGCATAAGAGAGTAGATAATTCTTACCCAATCGTTGCCCTCGAAAATCACTAGAAATCTCTCATAAATCCGAGCTCCCAAGCTTGTGTTTTCAAATAAATGGGTAACCCTTAGTTTTGAAATGTTTATATCTACCCAGATGTTCGTTCTATGCGATAGAAAGAGCAAGAATGCAATCTTTAAGAGTAAATTTTAAAGATTCAGAAAATAGCCTATGCGAACACAACACTAGTCATGCGATCACAGAAGAGAGAGGAGGCAGGCTTATGCGATCGCGTAGAGGAACTTGATCACTGAGCCACCAGCTAAGTTTATTCACTGCGATAAGGTATGGGACTGCAAACACAGGTATGGAACTGTGAACGAGAAGAAGGGAAACCACCATTATGCGATCGCGATCAGGGTTATGGAACTGCATAGAAGAATTTGGCCCCGCACTGGAATTTACGTAATGCGATCGCAAAGAAGAAGGGGTTTGCAACAGCTGAAGGGATAAATATGCAACTTTCACAACTCCAAATTTCCCTGTTGAGCATATAAAACACACTCTAGGCCCCCGGGACTTGGCCCAAAGATCCTCCTTGTGTTGGAGCTCTTCTTTTATTATAAGACACTTTTTAATTTCCAAATGAAGCCCATTAAGCTTGGCTTGAAATTTCTTTGTGTGAGACCTTGTCATGGGCCTTAAACGAGCTTCTAGAGCTTCATCCTTCTCCTTTAATGATGTTGGGCTGCCATGGATGTGATCATTTCCCTCTTCTTGAAGAGAATTCGTCCTCGAATTCGAGTCTGCATCAAACAAGAAAAGATCAGAAACATTGAAGGTAGTACTAACTTGAAATTCACTAGGAAGTTCAAGTTTGCAAGCATTGTCTACAATACATTCAAGGACTTCAAATGGCCCATCTCCGCTAGGATCTAATTGGATATTCATTTGGCAGGAAATCTTTCCTTCTTAAAATGCACCCAAACTAAATCTCCAGGCTTAAAAATAATAGATTTCCGCCCCTTATTTCTTTATTCAATTGCAAGTCTTGTATGTTTATGAATCTTCTTCGTCAATGAAGCCTCATTACCACAATCAAGATTAACATTGTCGTTAGTAAGCAAAGGCAATAAATCAAGGGAATTGTGGGGATTAAATCCATAAACAACTTCAAAATTAGACTAACCAGCAGAAGAGTGGATAGTTCTATTATAGGAAAACTCTACCATGGACAAATATTCTTCCCAAGAAGTTAATTTTCCTTTTAAAACAGGTTTCAACATATTCTCTAAGGTCCTATTAACTACTTCAGTTTGTTCATCGACTTGTGGGTGACAAGATGTAGAAACTAGCATTTAAGTATTCCATGTAATTTAACCACTTTCGTTACAAATAAATCAGTAACATGTAATGCATCATTAGTCTTCTAGAGTGACATAAAGTGAGCCATTTTTAAAAATCTATCTACCACCACAAATATACTATCCTTACCATACTTAGTTCTAGAAAGTCTTAACACAAAATTTAATGAAATATCAATCAAAAAAGAAGTAGGAACGGGTAAAGGAGTATAAAGAGCGTGTGGTAACACTTTTGATTTGGCTTGCTTACATACAAGACATTGAAAGCACACTTCTTCAACATCCTTTCGCATGTCAGGACAAAATAATACTGAGCAAGTATATCCAAAGTTTTGGGCACTCCAAAGTATCCCATGATTCCACCATAATGGGCTTCCCTAATAAACAATTCACGCAAAGAGCAATTAGGAATACACAATTTATTTTTCTTAAAAAGAAACTCATCTTGAAGATTGAACCTCTCATAAGGAACCAACTTATACTTTGCAAAAGCCTTGAAAAAATCATAATCATTTGAATAAAGTCCCTTGATTTGATCAAAACACATAAATTTAGAAGTAAGAGAATAAACCATGACATACCTTCTTGAAAGTGCATCAGCAACCACATTCTCTTTTCCTTTCTTGTAAGCAATCACATATGGGAAAGTTTCAATAAATTCAATACATTTTTCACGGCGACAATTAAGCTTACCTTGGCTCTTCAAATATCTCAAGGATTCATGATCAGTCTTAACCACTAACAATCTTGGCCACAAATAATTTTTCCATGTAGCTAAAGACCTTACCAAAGCATATAGCTCTTTATCATAAGTTGAGTAGTTCACTCTAGCTCCCATCAGCTTTTCACTAAAGTATGCAATTGGAATCACTAAAATTTGTGATTCCCTTTCCAAAGGAATCAAATTCAACCTCATAGACTTAAAAAAATTAGGAAATTGCAAAGGAGGAGCAAAACATAAATTTTCTTTTAATACGTTAAAAGCATAATCTTGTTCTTTTCCTAATGAAAAAACCTTATCCTTTTTAATAAATTCAGTTAAAGGGGCAACAATAGTGCTAAAATCTCTAACATATCTCCTATAAAATCTAGCAAGCCTATGAAAACTTCTAACTTCATTAATATTACTAGGCTTAGGCCACTCTTTTATTGCCTTGGTTTTCTCTTCATCAATCAAATCCCTTAGAACAAATCACTAAATCCAAGAATACCACACGATCCACACAAAAAGTGTACTTCTTAAGATTAGCAAACGAGTGTTTCTTACTAAGAACTTCAATATCTTATTTTAAGTGTTCCACATGCTCATATAGATTTTTAGAATAAATTAAGATATCATCAAAATAAACCACAACAAAAAGTTTATGAAAATCCATAAAAACACGGTTCGTCAATCTCATGAAAGTGTTGGGTGCATTAGTCAAGCCAAAGGCATAACTAACAACTCATAGAGCCCATATTTGGTCTTAAAACAATTTTCCATTCATATTTAGAATTCATTCGAATCTGATGGTAATAATTTTTTAGATAAATTTTAGAAAGAATTTTGGATCTATGCAATTGATCCAACATGTCATCAAAACAAGGGATAGGATGGAAATACTTTATCGTTACCTTGTTGATTGCTCTAATATCCACGCACATCCTCCAATTTTTATCCTTCTGGGTACCAATAGGACGGGAACATAGCAAGGGCTCATGCTCTCTCACACAAAATCTTTCTCAAGTAACTCCTTAACTTGCTTTTGAAGCTCTTTTGTCTTTTCTAAATTACTCCTATAAGCTGACCTATTTGAAATATGTGCTCTAGGCATAAAGTCAATTTGGTGCTCAATGCCACGCAAAGGTGGTAGGCCTTTAGGAATATCCTCAGGGAAGATATCATCAAAATCTTGCAAAAGAGAAGAAACACTACTTGAAAAAGAAGAATTTAATTTAGAATTAATCAAAAACTTCTTTGTAAGTAAGTAGTATAATAGGCAGCCCCACTTTTCTTTCGTTCAAACAATCGTTGGATTTTTTGTACAAACTGTCCCTTTTCTTTTCCTTTGCCTCTTTTCGCTCAGCAGAACTTTCCTTTTATCACTCAAACCTTATTTTACCATTTTGCTCAAGTTGTTGCCCCTCCTTCTCCTCCTCCTCCTCCTCTTCCTCCTCTTTCTCTCTCTATCACTCTCTTGACCATTTCTTTTTTTCTATCTCTTGGCCTACTTTTTTTCTTTTCCCTGAGCTCACTCCCCTCCCCCTTTATTTTACCATTATTTTCCCTAATCTTTTTTGATCCTCAAACACTTGAGAAGGACTTAAAGGTGAAAGAGTATGCTTCTTGCCATTGAGCTCAAGAGAATTTATATTCTTTTTCGATTATAAAAAAATATTTCTATCATATTGTCACGGACGACATACCAAGATGTGAGAAGCTTGCATAGGAACCACATCACAAATAACATCATCCATATACCTACCAATATTGAAGAAAATCATGCATTGTTTGTTGACTTTTAGTTCACCAATATCATTCAACCATTGGAGTCTATGGGGCTTAGAGTATTTCATGCATCTAAGCTTTAACATATTCTCCAAGTATGAACGCATTATATTAGCACAACTACCGCTATCAATAATCATAGAACAAGTTTTCCTCTTTATTCCACACCTAGTATGAAATATATTCTCCCTTTGTTCTTCACTATTTATTCCTAAATTAATAGTCATAATCCTCCTAACAACCCCAACCAATCCATCATTTAAAGGCAACTCTACATCATCTTCACTCACACCTTCCTCTTCTTCCTCTTCCTCGCTTTTTTCTCCCTCATATTCTCCATCTATAATTCTCCTAACTACCCCAAACCAAACAATCATTAGGAAGTTCCATATCATCTTCACTTACTCCTCCTTGTTCTTCCTCACTATTTTCACTCTCGTATCCTCCATCTTCTCTCATAAGAATATTTCTCCTAATTGGATATTCATCCATCATATGGCCTCTTCCATGTCATTTGTGATATTTAATGGAACTAGAAGATTTAGAGAATCAAGAATTGAAAGCTTTACCTCCCTCTTTCTCATCAACTTTACCTTTCCCCTTGTTTTCTTGAGGTCTAGAAATAACTTCTTGTTTTGGCCATGGCTTCTTGGAATTGGTGTTTGGAGGACTTCTCCATGAGCTAGCTTGCTGCCTTCTTTTGTTTTGCTTTTCTATTTTTATAGCCAAATCTACTAACTCATCTATAGTTACATATTGTTGTATCTCTACTACATCAGCTTTTTCTCTATTTGAACTATTCATAAATCTAGCCATAATGGCCTCTTCTTCTTTCATACAGTTAGCTTGGATCATAGCCATATTCATAGCTTTAAATTATTCATCAACAATCATGGTTTCTTGCTTCAAGGTCTGAAGATGCAGTTGTAGGTCTCTTTGAAAGTGGGAAGGCACAAATCTCTTCCTTATGACTCTTTTCATCTTGGTCCAAGTAGCAATGGGCGTTTCTCCATCTTTATGTCTGTCCCTTATAAAATTTTTCCACCAAATAGAACCATAATCAGAAAATTCAAAAACAACAAGCTTAGCCATCTTACCTTCAGATTAGTTGTGACAGTCAAAGATGGCCCCAGCGTTCCGCTCTTAATCAAGGTACAAGTCTGGGTGTCTTGTGCCCTTGAAAGATGGCATCTTCAATTTTAAGCTACTAATATTATCATCTTCTACTCTACCTTGTTGTACCCTCCTATATCTTCCCACCCTATCTAGATTTATATCTAGATCATGAACCAAACCATCCATAGGGTTTTCTTGATTTACAATAGCGGCATGGGGTAGATTTCTTCTATTATGAGACCTAGGATTATTTCGAGGTTGTACATAAGGTTGATTTCCTTTCCTAAGGGCAGCTATTTTCTCATTCTGTTCAGCAATAGTATTTCTTATCTAATCGAATCGCAAGTTCCATCTCTCGAAATATTGATGCATAGCGTGTAGAGTGAATAATATTTTGCTTGGATTTTAGCTTCCTAAAGATCATTCTGTTCATCATCACTAGCACCTGTATGGGACATCTTTTATAAAATAGTTATCTCTCAAACTTTGGATCTTTCCCTCAATTGTTCTCACCTACTCTTTCTTTTTTTTCCCTCAATTATCATTTGGAAAATAACATGTGGATTTATAATTAAACCCAACTCGTATCAAAGCCCTTAATATTAAAGTAGAGAATTTCGGGGCACTAAAGAAAGTGAAGTTCAAATCGTAGAAAGAGTAGGATTTAGTTGTAATAAAACTCGAAAAGAGAAAAAAAATTAGAACAAGATCAAAGGAGTAAGAAAAATTGATTTTTTTCTTATCCTTAAAGATCTAGGATCCCCTCTTCTTGTTTCCTTTCTTGACTTTGGAAACAAATATAAATAAAATCTGATATCTTCAAGAACAGTATGATTCTCCCTTTTTTGGAAGAATTTTTCTTTTTTTTACTTTTTTGTATAGTGTACTATTCACTACTACAGTAGCTTTTTTTTGCTCCTTTGTTCAAATACCCAAGATTTATCAAGTATAGAATCTTGATACAACCTCTATGATACCACTTGATAACACAAAGGTTGGGAGATCCAAGAACTTAAAGAAAATAACTTGAAGAAATAGAGATACAGTAAAAAAAAAATAATTGAATGTAGAAAAGCAAGAAAAACAAACTAGATATGTGAAATTCAAGGAAAGATCCAAGAACTCCCGAGATTATATTTATCTAGATTTTGACAAGATCCTAATAACAACAAGTTGGTTATAAAACCAATTTCCTTCACTAGAGATAAGCTAATCAAAAACTATATTCAGATCTGGACTTCTAGTTTGAATAACTTACGACAACAACTAGTAAAAGAAACTAGTCGTCTTCAAAGAATATCATAAGAAACAAAAGACATGACAAGAAAGAAAATTATCTTACTACCTTAAGCTATAAACTAGTAGGGTCCAAAGATAAATCTCAAAGTAAAGTTCACAAAGGTTCAAAAGAACTCCCAATTATAATATTAGTCTTCAATGTTCTTTTTACAATGAAAGACAAGCACTCATTTATATAGTAATAAAGAAGAAGCTAGTCAAGACTTCAATAAATGAGAATTATATTTCCTAGAAGAATAGAAGACCACCCATACTAAGACCAATGTCGTCAACATACACATAGACCAATGCAAGTCAACATAAATTAATATAACTGTTAAATATATATTCTAGGAACTTTTTTCGGGCCTATTTGGGCTGCTGAAAATTCTTCTTTTTGGGGAATATTTTGGCCTCATTCTATCTCCTCTTCGACTTTAATTTGGACCTCCAAATAGTTGTAATACTTTGCCCAAAGATCCTCATTGTGTTGGAGTTCTTCTTCTATTATAAAACACTTTTAATTGCCAATTAAAGCCCATTAAACTTGTCTTGAAATTTCTTTATTTGAGACCTTGTCATGGGCCTTCTTGGAGCTTCCAAAGCTTCATCCTTCTTCTTTTATGATGTTTTGATTTCATGGATTCTATCACAACCCATGATATTTAAACCTCCCATTTTCTTTGGGTGAGAGATCTTTTCCCACAATAACAAATCCACCCTTTTCTTTTCAACTGATCCTCCCCATAAGTATTTCCTACAGATCTTATTTACCTCTTTCAGTATTCTTTGAGGTAGAATGAACACTGAACTTCAAAAGCTATGGGAAAATAGCACTTCTTCTAGCACCTGAAGCCCCCAGCATAGGATAGTTGTCTAGAATATATGACTTTAACTCTGTGTGTGATCTTCTCAGCCAATTGATGACAATCCATTTTGTTTCATTTCTTGGATGAAAGTGGAAACCCTAAGTATTTCATAGGTAAAGTATCCAATGCAAATCTTGTTCTTTGAAGTATCTACTCATTAGAATTGTCATCTATTCTAGCCATGAAATTGCTAGATTAATCTATATTTATAGTGGCACAAAAATAATTTAATGTGTCCATGAGGCAATTCACTAAACTCACATTACCTTTGAAAAAAATATCAAATCATCTTCAAATATAATATGTGTGAGTTTGGTCGGCTTGCACATATGATGAAATCCCAAGTTAGGTAATCTACTCGCTATCTTTAATATCCTTGAGAGATATTCTATCACAAGAACAAAGAAAAGAGGATACATAGGATCTCCTTGTCGTAGACATCTCCGTCCTTCAAAAATTCCATGGCTTTCACCATTTATTCTAATAGAAAACTTTGTAGATGAAACACATTTTATGATTAAGTGTCATGAAGTTTCTTAGAAATCCAAATCTCTCCAAAGCTTCATTAAGAAATTCCCAACTAATTATGTCGTATGCCTTTCGTAGATCAATCTTTAATAACCACCTTGGTGAATTTTTCCTATTATAATGTGTTAATAAGTCATGACATATCAAGACATTGTGCATCATTAATCTGCCTTCAACAAAAGCTGACTGATTCTCTAAGAAAATAAAAAGGTGGGACCCATTTCTCTCCTTAATTTTCAGCCGCTATCTTCCATTACGTCTCCTTCTTCACCCCTCCCCTTCTTTCTTCCCATTTATTGAGAATAAGTAGTTAGTCTAATACATCTTAGTAGCTAATTGATCAATTAAGTTGTTAGTGGTCAGTTGATAGGTGGATGTGAGTTGTCCATGAGTTGGTTTCTTTTATTAAAGTTAGGGGTTTAATTATAAATAGCATTGAATAATATAGTTTGACACATTAAATACAACAGTATGCTTCCTTCTTAAATATCCTCTCTGTACTCCATGGATGAGCTGAGAGATACAGCTTCATAGGAACTTGAAATGGTATCAGAGTGGTGAATCGATCGTATGCTCGTTGTGAGTTTTTTTAGTAATCAACTTCGTGTTTATCTCTTCTTCAAGTTCTTCTTCACTACGAGAGTACTCTCTTATGCAATAATGGCGAATGATGACAAAATTGAAGAAAAAATCGATCATACGCATCCACTGTACGTTCATTCTTCTGATACACCTAGTTCAATCTTAATCCCGGGGAAATTCACAGGATCTGAGAATTATGGGCGTTGGAAAAGGTCAATGAGAATCACACTCCAAGCTAAGTGAAAACTACGGTTTGTTACTAGAATGTGTTGAAAGGGTCAACTTATCATCGAATTGCATAAGGATTAGGAAACATGCAACGCAATTGTCCTGTCTTGGATGATAAACACTGTATCACTGGACCTGCTTAGAGAAATTTTGTGTGCATCCAAATGCTCATTTGGTCTGGAAGAATCTGATAGAACGTTTTGACAATGTGAATTTTGTGCATATTTTCCAGTTACATAGAGATATTTCCACAATTTTGCAACGGACTGACTCAGTAGCAACCTATTTCACAAAATTAAAGAAACTTTGGGCAGATTATGATTCCATTGTTCCTTCCCCTGGCTGTGATTGCCCAAAGTTGAGGGACTACATTAAGAATTTGAATCAACAAAGATTGCTTCAATTTTTCAGTGGTCTAAATAAATCTTATCAGCACTCTCGCAGGAATATACTCATGAAGACAATAGAACCTACCTTGACTCAAGCATATGTTATGATTATAGAGGATGAGAGTCAAAGGTCAAAACTTTTTCCACCTTTGATAGGGAAGGTTGATCGCATGGCTATACATGTGGGTCATAGACAACCATACGAAGGAAAGAAACCTTATATGCAGTGTGAGTATTGAAATATGAAGGACCATTTAAAAGACAATTAATATAAGTTAATTGGCTACCCGGCTGACTTTAAGACAAAGAAGAGGTTCTTTGTCAATAATGTAGTTGGGAATATGGTAGACAAGAAGTATCAGGCAGTGGAAGATGAGGCTGATGGTGAATCAGCAAAAGGTGGATACTTCTTCACAGAAGCACTGTACAATCAGATCCTATGGATGTTGAATGGAAACAAGAATGTTGTTGCATCTCAAGCCAACTTAGCAGGTATTGCCACATCTTTATGGCAGACTTAGGCACTACTGAATGAATTGTTGATTCTGGCGCTTCTTACCACATTACCGTTTCACTTAACACCTTAATAGATGTTAGTGAATTCAATCTAAAGAAGAAGTTCACTTACCTAATGGTGCTAATTTAAATATAACATCACATAGGAATTGCTGAATTCCTTGAAAGTATGAAGTCTACGATGTGCTATATGTTGCAGGTTTCAGATACAATATGTTATCTGTAACCAAACTGAATAAAACTCTCTCTTGTGTTGCACTATTATTTTACCTAAATTTTGCACTTTTAGGACCTCTTCACGGGCAAGGTAAGTGAGATTGGCAGAGAGAAAGAAGGTGTATACACTGTGAGGCAAAGGAACAATCAAAACTGTATGAAGGATCTAGTGAAAAGTGTAGTAGTGCAAGGAAAAACACTATATAGTGGTCTTTGGAATAAAAGACTCGGGCATGCTTCAATCAAGACTATGAAGCACATGTCATTCCTACAGGATAAAATTTTAGATGTAGCCATCAATAAAGACTGTTCTATTTTCCCATTAGATAAGCAAAGTAGGATGTTGTTTCCTACTAGTCATACTATTAGTTAAAAACCTTTAGAAGTGATTCACATGGATGTTTGGGGTACTCATAAGACACCTACTCATGATAGAAAGTATTTTTCCTGACTATAGTAAATGATCATAGCAGATTTATATGGGTCTACTTGATGCAAATGAAGAGTGAGGTTGCTACTATACTAAAGATGTTTCTACCATTAATAAAGACTTAGTTTTGTACTGTTATTAATATGGTTAGAACTGATAACAGAACAGAATATTTTAACAAAGTATGTACTGACTTGTTCAATTATATGGTATAATTCATCAAAGCAGTTATGTTTATACCCTTCAGCAAAGTGGGGTAGATGAGAAGAAATACACGTATATTTTAGACATTGCTCTAGCATTAAAGTTGAAGCTCAAGTTCCCACTGGATACTGGGGATAATGTGTAGAGTAGGATGTCTACTTGATCAATAGGCTACCTACTGAAGTTCTACAAGAAAATCACCCTATGAATTGTTGCATGGAAAGCCACCATCCCTTGATCATTTGCTAGTGTTTGGATGTATTTGTTATGCCACCACTGTTGTCAGAGGTGACAAGTTTAGCACGAGGGCGTAGTTTTCTTAGGATACTCCACTATTCAAAAGGGTTACAAACACTTATATCTCAGCATCAACAACTTTTTTGTGAGCCGAGATGTTATTTTCAAAGAACACATATTTCCATTTTCTAAGTCCTCTGAAGCTAACTCTCACTTATTTTTTCTTGATTCTTCTCATGTCATTGATGTAGCCCCTAAGAAGGCGAGATCTCTTGATACTCAGGGAGCTCATCAACAGAGCAATCAACCTGTAAGTCAACAACTTCATGGGTATCAAGATGTGCACAATGCAAATGCAGGAAATGCAGACTCCAATGCAGATGTAACGAATGTAGATCCCAGTTCACCTGCAGATGTTGATATAGTTTCTAATCAAGCTGATGTATATCCTGCTCAGCACTTTGACAATGTTGAGGCTGAAGAAATGGGTGAAATGTTTGATAGTATATCATCATGATAATGAAGAAGATGGAGTTCCTGATACTAATTCAACATACGCTACCCTAACGATGTGTTAGAGAACTACTAAAGCACCATTGTGGCTTCAAGACTATGCTACAATAGGAATATAAGGACATTATGTATCCACTGTCAAACTACATTTCTTATCTTGTCTTCAAAAGGCAGGAAGTTAGTATCAAATATTTTAGCAGTCATAGAACCTCAAACATTTGAAGAAGCTTCAAAGGATGAGAGGTTTATAGAAGCTATGAAGCTAGCGATCAAAGCTCTAGAAGACAACAATACATGGGAGACAGTTGATCTTCCCAAAGGCAAGAGTGCAATTGGATCAAAATGGGTGCACAAGTATAAAGCTGATGGTGAAATTGAGTGGTTCAAAGCAAGACTGGTCGAAAAAAGGTCGCATCCAAAAGAAGGGGTTGGACTTGAAGAAGTCATAGAACCACAAACATTTGAAGAAGCTTCAAAGGATGAGAGGTGGATAGAAGCTATGAAGCTAGAGATCATATCTCTAGAAGACAACAATACATGGGAAATAGTTGATCTTCCCAAAGGCAAGAATGCAATTGGATCAAAATGGGTATACAAGATAAAATGCAAAGTTGACGGTGAAATTGAGAGGTTCAAAGCAAGACTGGTTGCAAAAGGTTACATCCAAAAGAAGGGGTTGGACTATCATAAAACATTCTCACCAGCCACTAAATGGTGACAGTCAGGTCTGTCATTGCATTTGCAGCCTTAAGGAGCTAGAACACTTTCCAAATGCATGTGTATAACGCCTTTTACAGGGAGACTTATTTGAGAAAGTTTATATGGATCTTCCTCAAGGCTTCCGGATACAGGGGGTGACAAAGGTATGCAAATTACTGAAATCCTTGTATGGTTTGAAGTAAACTTGAAGACAGTGGAACAAAAAAACTATTAGAGGCTTTGGTTGTTGTAGGCTACTGCCAAAGCTTACATGACTATTCTATATTCAATAAGAAAGAAAAGGGTGATATAGTGGTGGTGTTAGCATATGTAGATGATCTTTTGATCACATGAAGTAGTGATAGCCTATAGACCAAAAGAGTTTTGCATTAGAAGTTTAATGTGAAAGATCTTGGAGAGTTGAAGTTATTTTTTGGATAGAAGTGTTGAGATCACACAAGGGAATCTTGTTGAACCAAAGGAAATGCATTTCAAATGATATCATGCTTAGGACTGGGAGGAGCCAAACGAGTCTCAAAACCTTTGGACATAAATTAGAAGTTCACTTCAATAGAGCATGACAAACATTTAGATATTTCAGGGGATGAGCCATTAGAAGATGTGACAGCCTACCATAGACTAATAGGGAGGCTATTGTACTTAACAATCAAAAGACCGAACATAAGTTTTGTAGTGCAAATACTAAGTGTGAGCACGTGATTGTTGCCCTATATACGAATTATTCCCAAAATTCAAACAAAAAAAAAGATTTTTCTTTACTTTTTACAATTTTTGTGAATATTGGTGCTATTTTCTGTTAATTGTTTGAATTTTTATTTGTGCATTTTAATTCATATAAAAAAATATAAAAATACGCATTTGCATTTAGGATCTAATTTCATATTTTAGGGTTAATTAGGGGTTAATTGTTTTAGAACAAAACATGAAAATCACAAAAATAGTTTACTTTTGCATTTTATTGTTTTAATTGAGAATTTATCGTGAAATAGTTTTAAACAATCTTAGGAATTAATTAGATTAATTTGAAAATATATTACGTCTTTATTTTAATTATTTTAAATTTTAGTAAAATTATAAAATATATAATACAAAATCAAAACAAAAAAAAAGAAAGAAAGGAAAATAATTAAAAAAGAAGTGGTGGTCTTAATAAATGTTCTAATTTGGGCCAAACCCACTCAGCCCAAACCTAACCCAGTCAAAACCCACTCGCTCGGCTCAAACAGTCCCCAGACCCGGTCTAGCCCTTCCCCCACCTAAACGACCCCGTTTTAAGCGTGATGGATCTCAACCGTCCATCCTCGGACCAGGTTCAATCCTTCCATTTAATAAAACTGTCTCAAAACATAGAGACCAATTCCTTCATCCACGTACGCATAGCCCCTCTATAACGCCACCGCCGTCTCCGCCGCCGGAGAAGTTGCCACCATCTCTGGTGGCTCCAAAATTTACACCATGAGACCGCATCAACACCCTCATCACAAATATCCCACCGCCTCACTTCGAATTCCAGCGGAAGTCATCAAACAATCGAAGGAAATGTCACCGTCGCCGCTGCCTACGACGGTGCCTCCACCCAACGGCCTCTAAAATTACACCCTTGCCTCGCCCCAGTCTCATCATCACCAATATGTACATAGTTTTCCTGAAATCATGACTGAGCAACTTAAATTTTAGAATCAAACATCGGTCAAAATTCCTATTTCATCCACTCTGTCCCAAAATTAACACGCTAAGGTCGCCTTGCTTTCTCACATAGAATTCAATGTCACCGGCATCCAAAACTCAAATTACAAATCGAGAGGCAGTCGAATTTTTGTGCCATACCAGTGAGTTTCTGAGATTTCTTTTTCTGTTTTTCTGTTTGTTTTCTTTCCCTATGCTTTTATGTGTCGATTAACGGATTGGATTCAATGTTATCCATTTCGAGTTAGTATTTAAAATTGTTGCTATTTGGATTGGTCTGAAACCTGTTAATTGTTAGTTCATCGCTAGTTAATTCTTGTTTAGCGTTTCGTTAAGTTTAATTTTGGGCATTCTATTTCTCTAAAGGTGAGTGATGATTGTTAGGTTCAATTCCCGTTCCATGTTAGTTAATTGTATTATTTTGGTTTAGTTGTCGAGAACAGTTCATTAATTAGTTTAATGGTGCTTTAATTGATAAAGATGATGCAATCTGACTTCATATTGAATTTGTGAAGGTTTTTTGATGAATTGTTAAGACTTTTCTTTAACAATTGGTAAATTTGAGCTTAGGTATCTGTTTTGTTATAGCTATGAATCTAGTTTAAATACAGGGGTAGTTTAGGTATTTTTGATGAGATAGAATTTGATAGAATATGCCAGAACCTTCTAGAATAGCAATTCAGTCGTAATTTCAGGAAGTTAGTAGACTTACTTGGGGAACAAGTTAGAAATAGGAAAGTTAAAATGAAAATAGGTGGGGACTTATAGTGAAAATGGAAGCTTTAAGGGCTGCCCTCTTTTGGCTTATAAAAGAGCATCCCTATACCTTGAAACACAATTCTGGCTTATAAAATTTCAGATCTGAAATTCCCTTAGATCTTAGCTCCTTCAAGCAGAAAAACCAAAAAAAAAAAAAAACAATAGAAAATCATTAGAAAACTAAAAAAAAGATCCGAAAGTATTGGTTCCATTGGAAATCTACAATCAGTTTTGAATTTCAATTTTGAATCACATCATTTAGACTATAGCTTGCTGTTGGTACACTTTATGGTGTTTGGATATGCTTTCGAGTGGATTTAGGTCCAATTGAGGTTATTTAGGTTGATTTTGTGGGCTGTTGGCTTCAGAAGTTGTTATGGCATTAGTTTTTTGTTAATTTGGATTTCTGCTAGCATATTTGGTTTATTATTCGTGCAATCCTTCTCTGGATACGATTCTGGGTTGATCATTCTATTTCCTGAGCTGTAGTGAGAATCGATTTGCTGCTGCTTGCTATTTCTGCTGCTGATTCTCCTTTCTTTGAATTTCCAATCCCAGGTACACAGTTTCATCTATGATAACTACGAGCTGAAATGTGAAAGCGGAAACCAAATGATAGTTGAAGCATGAGATTTGAATTATTTCCATTTCTGAATCATGTGTTCACATTCAGTTATTGATGATTGTTTAAGTTCCTGTTTGTTTTGTATTGAATAGATTGTTGTCGTGATACTGATTCAGTAAGTGTTATAGACATTCTCCTGTTAGATATTGTCGTAAATTTGTGTTAAAAAATGGTGTGTGGAGAATGGCTTTGAATTTCAGTAGATTGAAAGCATTGAGATCAAAGTAATTGGCTGCTTGAGTTCTCATCTTTGTTACGTAGAAGGTACTCTGTGCCTTATCATTGTAATTAGGATATTGGAATTATAATTGAAGTCCTAATAAATTCATGGGATTTTTACCTATAGCAAACCTTATTACCGTTATCGTGCTTTGTTTGGTTATTACCCTCATATCCCATGTTTTTGTTACAAAATATGTACCAAACAAAAACTTTGCTGATGTTGCACCCTAAAATAACGCCATTTATTAAGGCTCAAATTTATGTTAAATAATTTGTAGCCTAAAATAATGTCTGTATTTATACCTCCTAATTAATCTTTGATTTTGTACCAAATAAATGCTAATTCAGTTAAGGTAAAAATCCCTTCAATTAATCATACTTTCTTAATTTACATTGTTGTATTCCATTGCTCCAAATCCCTATAGTAAATCAGATCTCGTTGTGTGACTTCTTTTCCGGTCTATGGTTGGGCTAGCTAAAAGCTGTTTGTTGTGAAGGAAGGCATAGCCTTTCTGTGATAACATGTTTCTTCCCTCCTTATCTTAGGGATCGTATTTCTAAGCATGTTATTCTTTATGAAACCCATTGTTCGTCGATTTGACTGAAACAGAATCATTTCGTCCAAATGTTTAAATCCAAAGCAAGCTTTCGTTCAACTTCAGAAGCTCAAGCCTCATCCTCTCGTTCCAACGTATTTCACGAAAGCAGAAGCTTAACTTCTATTAAATAATTCAAGTAATAGTTATGTTAATGGCCTCCCTTCTTTCTTTTACTATGGTAAATATGATATTAAGGAAACGAGCAAACACACATTTTCCATAAATTATTAGAAATAGTAAAAGTATCGATGTTCTTGATACTCCTTGAAAAATATTATTATCTTTTGTTCATAAATCTCAAAATATACATGGTAGAAAAAGTTTATCTGAAAGGAATATTGAGATTCTAACGTATATTTCATGTATTTCACTCATTTATACATGTGCATTGACCCATAATCAGATGTCGTCATATATATATATATATATATATATATATATATATATATATATATATATATATATATATATATATATATATATATATTTATATATAAAGTAAACAAAATCATGAAATTATGATTTGGCAATCCTATTCAACTAACCCAATAAAGGAAGAAGCTTTTAAAATGTAGTCAAATGTAGTTAAGGTTATATGCACTGTTTCCAGTGTGTTTTTAAAATGTAGTCAAATGTAGGTAAATGTAGTAAAGGTTATATGAAGTGTTTCCAGTGAGTTTAAAATGTAGTCAAATGTAGGTAAATGTAGTTAATGTTATACGCAGTGTTTCCAGTGTGTTTTTAAAATGTAGTCAAATTTTTGTAGTTATATAAACTTTGTAGTTAATTGTAGTTACTTGTAGTTAATCGTAGTCAGTTGAAAAATATGTCTGAATAACGTATTTTTTTGTATCTACTGGATGGTATGAGTTGCTGTAAACTACAAATGGCATTTCTATGCAACGTCAATTCATTATTCTTCATTGTTCAAGACAAGAAGTTTTATCCGAAAACATAACAGCGCAATGTACTGCAACAGTACATGTAGCATTGGACTTCCAACAATTTGTAGTTATGCAATTGTAGTTATATGTAGTATAGATGTGTAGTTATATGCAATTGTAGGTAATTGTAGTCACTACATTAGTAATTTATTCCCACAATTATATAAGGACTGACAGTTATATAGAATGGCAACTGATGCTATTATATATGCTATTAGATAGCTGTTACGACAAATATGCTATTAGATAGATAGAATACTCATGTCTAATGTATTCATAAAAAATTGTTTAGTACAACCAAACTGACATAATTCTCCACTTCATGAAAAATTGTTCAGTATTCATGAAAAATTGTTCAGTACAACCAAAGTTCATTACAACAGTACACTCTACTTGTTCATTCGTTCAACTTTATTTCTCTCATTCTTTGGCGGTGGACCCTTCCTCCTTGCAAGCCTGCCGGTAACCTCGGTCTCACTGATTGAACCATCATTTAGCTTCTTTGTGGCGTAGTCCTACAACAGAGCTCCATAGCGTCTACGGTGTTTGTCAATATCAGTAAGATCTTCCTTTGGTATAGACAAATACACAAATTTGAGTCAACAGTGACAGTTCCAAATAAACATTACATTAAACTACAAAAACTACAATTAACGTAAAATTTGATATTGCCATTCAAATTTGAGTCAACAGTGACAGTTCCAAATAAACATTACATTACACTACATTAAACTACAAAAAATTACAATTAACGTAAAATTTGATTCAACAGTAAAATTTGTCAATCAAATTTGAGTCAACAGTGACAGTTCCAAATAAACATTACATTACACTACATTAAAGTCTTGAATGACATTTCAGAGCATGATAAATATGTTTAAGCCCAGAGTAAACAGGATCAAGATAATGGGAACATGAAACAGCTACGCCGTAGATGAACATGGACGACATACAATGTTATAAAAGATCTTGTTATACACTAATGGTCTTTTAAACAAATCAGAATCACGAACAGAGGCCCATCAGTATTGTTTTTTCCATTCATTTTTTTCTTTCGAATTTAGAAATTGCTTTTTCCAAGATCATGGGATATAAACAGCATATTTCCTCCAATAATCAACAAAACACATGAAAAAAACATAAAAAAATTGTGGCTCATGATTATACAAACTTGAGAAGATTAATGAACGAAGAATTGACATATGACAAACCTTAAAACTAGCAAAGTTTTTTGCTTTCCCTCCTCTCACAAGAACCCAAACGTATCGACAGGTTGTTTTTCCTCCCTTTGTGACCAAGCAAACAAAGATATCTCTTCAATAAGAAAATGAGGTGAATGAATATATTTGAATGGAAAAACAGAAGAGAACAGAAGCTCAATGTAATGTGGGTGAAGAAAAAGATTCAGTTAGGGTTTCTTAGAGAGGAAGATGATGATTTTGATGGAGGGGAAAATGTGGCCGAGCATGAGGAGGGGGCGGCAACAAGCACGGGACTGGCCTTCCTTTGCTGTGTGTATATGCGTCTCAGGACACAAATGCTGTTGGAAGAAAGAGAAAAAAATGGGGAAAAAAAATATGAAAAGATTTTGTTCCACAAATCAAGCCATAAATGATTGATCATTAAACCTTAAAAGTAAATTTTGATACATAAATTGAAACATGATATACTTAAATGTAATAAACACTAACCTTAAACATGAATGGTTATAAGGTTTGTTATATGGGATGTATATGTAAAAATCCCTAAATTCATTCACAGATTAGTCACGCTTTAGTCAAACAGTTTAAATTTGGCCGAACAGTTTTGGGCTGATTTAAATTCCAATAGTACGAAGGCATCATCTGAAATCGTCATAAGCATTGCATGAGATGCCTTGGAATTCTGAATGGCATAATCGACCTCCTGACAGTTTTAGGCATCGGTCAAGGAAGTATAAACGTATGCAGGCCATTGAACTCATTTTGCATTAGACTGATCCTGGCTTAAATCTGAGGCCCAAACGGCTACAACAACAACAACTATCCAGTATAGTCCCACAAAGTGGGGTCTGGGGAGGATAATATGTAGACGAGCCTTACCCTTATCCGAAACGGCAGAGAGGCTGTTTCCAATCGACCCTCGGCTTAGTGAAGGAAAGGAACAACAAAAACACAAACAAAAACAAAAGAGCATTAGTAACTTCAGCAGAAATAGCGTAAATAATTATCTAAACATAAGAAACATAAATAAAATAGCATGCAATAGTATCATACAATAACTACCATAAATAACTACCACAAGGGAGACACAAACCAAAACACAAATCATCTATGGATAGCCCTGCCAAGTCTCACCCAACCCCGGGTGAGGAGTATGAAAAACTCTAGAAGTCCCTATCCTACAACCCTGATACTTGACCTCCAGACCTCGAGACTTTCCTCTAGGCCCAAACGGCTTACTACCTAGCCCGAATTTGGATTGGAATCATAAGTGCCTGGCCCTTTCAAATTTATTAGCTAATTAAAGCCCTTTTCTTTTCTTTTACAGACAAAAACAAAAATAGAAAAATATAGTCGCTTGAGGTTTTCTTTTTAAAAAAATAAAATGAGTTGAGCCTCGCCCAATGAAATAAAAATTGCGGGTCCCTCAATAAAGGTTTAAAATATTTAAAAAATCGGAAAGGGTCGTTTAGCGAATTTCACGACCTTACCAAAAGATAATAACGCGTAGACTCTTTTAGACGCGATTTAATAAGATAACCCTTCTTAAACTCGGGAGTGCATTTCATGCGACTCAAATCAAATCCCAAAACGTTGAATAAAGTGTGTTAGGATTGCGGGTGCATTTTATGTGACGCGATTCGAACGCACACCTTAATGACATTCACCTTCCTTTCTTTAAAATAAATGCACATTGAATAAAAGCGGTTGAAAGTAAATGTTGACACATAGGTTCTTCATGTAATAAAATCAGATAAAAGCTAAATGCAATAGTTGAGCGACCGTGCTAGAAGCACAGAACCCGGGGAATGTCTAACACCTTCTCTCGGGCTAACAGAATTCCTTGTCTTAATTTCTGGTTCGTAAACTGTTAACAGAGTCATCTTTTTTCTCGGTTTGGGATTCAATCTGTGACTTGGCACACCATTAATCTCCCAAGTGGCTACTCTGAACTTTAATAAAAGAAACCCATTCTGATTGTCCTTTAATTGAAAAAACTTCTTTGCGCCCCTTCCGTGGGACGTAGGTGAAAAAGGAGGTGTGGCACTAAGTCAATTCATGCAAACTCTAAAGAAGTCACATTGGCATGCAGCATTAAGAATTGTAAAATATGTGAAACTGGAACCGGGAATGGGAATAATGATGAATAGTGGAGCAGCATATATCGTTACTTGTTTTTGTGATGCAGATTGGGTAGCATGTCCCAACACGAGGAGGTCAGTCAGTTTCCTGGGTAAAATTTTAGGACTCTATAATATCTTGGAAGTCAAAAAAATAACAAATTGTGTCGAATAGCTCAGCTGAAGCAAAGTAAAGAAGTTTAGTTGCAGCAACTTCAGATGTAGTTTGGCTCTTAGGGATACTTGCAGAACTGGGAGTGCAGATCAAGCAACCTGTAGACATGTTTTGTGATACCAAGCCAGCACTTCAAATTGTAGCAACTAAACGAACTAAGCACATAGATATTGATTGTCACTTTATAGGATACAAGATCAAGGAAGACAAGCTAAAAACACATTATGCGGGGACTACAGAATAATAGGCAGACTTTTTGACAAAAGAACTTGGGAGAGTTCAACATGTATACTTATTAGGCAAGTTAGGAGTGCTCAGCATTTTACACCCTCCAGCTTGAGAGGAAATTTTGAGAATAAGTAGTTATTCTAATAAAGCTTAGTAGTTAATTGAGCAATTAAGTTGCTAGTAGTTAAGTTGTTAGTGGTAAGTTGACAGCTGAATGTGAGCTGTTCATTAGTGGGTTATTAGGATGTTAGGGGTTTAATTATAAATAGCATTGTATAGTATATTTCAACACATTCAATATAACAGTAATCTTCCTTCTCAAATATCCTCTCCATACTCAATGGATGAGCTGAGAGATAGAGCTTCATACAGTGAGAAACTTGACACCATTATCTCATCCCTTTCTTCTTCACAAATCTTTTTTATTTTTCTTATTTTTTAGTTTTTCTTTTCAAACAAGTTCAGCGGGATTATTTTGGACTGGAATATTATTGTCATGATAATCCGCGAAAGAAATTATTTTTTAGGATGTCACTCCATTAATAATATTTATAAACAAAATTGAATAAAACAAGGTTTAGCAATAAATTAATCTAACCCTAGCATAATTACTGGAATAAATAGACTACGACTTTAGCTTCTCTCCTATCGATATTCTTATTAGTTATAGAATCAGAAATTCAAGCTATTTATGCATAATTTAGAATATGTTAAACTGGTGAAGAACAATTAATAGATGGTGATACTTGTGGCCGATTTAGTTTTAGGCGCAAAGAAAAAGTTTATGTGAAGGAGATAGATGGTGGAGTACTTTCTGGTAATAAAAAGATGTGATTATTAAGGGGTTTAGTGGTTAATAAGAATTAATTAGTGCAAAAATATAAGTAAGACAAAAGAAAAATTATCAATAAAAAAAGTAAGAAAAAATTACAAAAGAGAGAAGATCTTCTTATGTGGCTCTGACACAACGCTGACATGGTGTACAAAGCACCTCATACTGTGACCTGAGTATTTGTGTTTTAAGGGAGAAAAATAAATTACTCCACACTACTAAAAACTGTCAAAAAGCATCCAGAGCATACCGATCGAAATTGGTTGGAAAGCAATACCGATCAAATCGGTCGAAAACAAAGTAAATTGGTCAAAAAAAATTAAATAAAAATTATAAATAAAAATATCCACCGCAATCGGTCGGAAAATGTGGTCCCACAAAAAAGAAAGTTTGCTTTATCTGGCGCAGTTGAAATTTCGAACCGACTGTAGTCGGAAAATAGTCAATCTTTGACCAAAGCATGGTTAGAGTTGCATACTATCTACGAAAAAAATGCTTAATTAAAAAAATTATAGAATATTGGCTGATATCGATTGAAAATTTTAGTTTATTTTTCCCAAGCTATGTCAACTATTTTGATAATAAAAAATTATTTGTCATATAATTATAAAATACCAACCTATGTCGATTGAAATTTTAATTTATTATTTCCCCTGCATCAATTATTTTTTTAATAAAACATTATTTTATAATATAATTACTAAAATATCGATCGAAATATATATATATATGTATATATATATATATATGTATATATATATATATATATATGTATATATATATATGTATATATGTATATATATATATATATATGTATATATATATATATATATATATGTATATATATAGTACCTATTGTGAGATAGGGTTAGCCGACACAAACTCAAAGCCAACCAGAAATCATAAGAAGTCATTTCAAATCATTAATTAACTAAAAACCCATAATATAAGTTTAAACAATCAGTGCGGAAATATAACACAAGCCCGACATCAAGATGTCACTAGATATGAGCAACTACCAACTCGTTTTATGAACAAAAAAGGACAACACAGTCCGAAAATAAAATATTATGACAATCTGAATAAGATAGGAAGTTGAAACACAGGGCTGCCAATGCCAAGCATCTACTTAGTAAACTCCGGAGACTTGGTAGAAGACTGATTAGCACGCACTACCACGTCTCAAAATTCCTGGATATGTACACAAGGTGCAGGGAGTAATATGAGTATGTCAACTCAGTAAGTAATAAAAGTAAAAGCAGCTGAGCAGTAAGAAAACATATAATTTTACGTCATAGCACTATAGCAAAACAATATATGCCCAGAACAATATAGTAGATCAATAAAACTCGTAAAAACAACTCAGTTCTTTAAAACCTTTTAAAAACATCTTTCAATAGTTTAAAACGAGTGATGAAAACGGTGAGTAAAAGAATAGAACTTTAACAGCCCCTTCGGCAAAACATGTACCACAACCTCCCCTGAGAGAAAATATCAACATAACTACTCCCTCGGTCTACCTCACAATCACTCGTAATAAGCTCCTCATACAACAACATGAAACAACAACAGCCCCATGGGCAATATTACATCTCTCGCGCTCACTGGGGGTGTTCAGACTCCGGAGGGGCTCCAACAATCCAAGCGCTATCAGAAGCCATCTCATGGCATAATAAATCAGTCCCTCGGTCACTCATATATCACAAATCAGTACAACCTGCTACGCCGCGCAACCTAATCCCATGATATTCTTACAACACAGGCCATCGGCCTCACTCGGTTAGAAATCTCTCAAACCACTTAGGCAACAGTAAAACATGATTCTTAGCCCAAAATAGTATTTAAAATATCAAAATGGATTAAATACGATTGAGGTATGAAAATAGTAGAACAACATGACTAAGTACAAATATTAACTCAAAGTAGTGTGGAATAATAGTTAAAAGCCCCTAAGGGTCCAAAATAGTTGGAACGAGGACCAAATATGGCATTTAGCCCAAAATATAGTAATAATTTCCAAAAAACAATGATATCAAACAAGCTTTAATCAAATACGCAACATAACAATGTACGGGAGAGACCAAGTTGCAATCTCTAACTGTGCACGACCCCACGCTCATCATCTAGCGTGTGCATCACCTCAAAGTAGCACAATAATGTGAAATCTGGGGTTTTGTACCCTCAGGACAATATTTACAATCATTACTTGCCTTAATACGATCCACACTCTAGCACGCGATGCCTTTGTCCATCGAATTGGCCCCAACTCGCGTCGAATCTATCCAAAGTCAGAATCATAACATCAATATATTCTAAGGGAGCGAAGCCCATGCGAAAAATAATCAAATTACATCAAAAATTCCAAAAATGGTCAAACCCGACAGCCGGTCTCACATCATGGAATCTGATAAAAATCACATCAATAAAATCCTTATCCTCCCACGAGTCCATACATACCAAGAACATCAAAATTGGACCTCAAATACCCAAATTACACTCTCCAATTTCAATCCCCAATTCCCCAATTTTAGGTTTTAAATCCTACTAATTTCATGTCCAATAAGTTAGAAATCATCATAGAATTGAGTATTAAGTTCAAAAATCTTACCTCCAAGTGTTTCCCTTGGATTCTCTCTTCTATACCACTCAAAAAGATTCAAACCCACTCAATAACGGTGCAAAATAGACTAAAAATTGTGAAGGAAACTATTTAAACATTCCTCCCAGGGATTAATTCATTCTTCACGAATGCGGTAGCTCCCTCGCGTTCACGAAGCACAAAATTCCACTGACCAATTATTTCTCCTTCGCGAACGCGACATCCTCGGCGCAAACGCGAAACTTCAACTGTCTAAGCCTTTGGGAACGCAAAGTACAATACTCCTAGGGTCCCAGCTGCTCCACTTACCCTACGCGAACGTGACTCCTCTCATGTGTTCGTGATTCACCGGAATCCAAACCTACACGAACGCGAATGTGACTCCTCTCACGCGTTCGCGATTAACTGGAATCCAAACCTACACGAACGCGACCCTAGACTCGCAAACGGGAAGAACATTTTCTACTTTAGAACCAACTCTTCTTCGCAAACACGGGACTATCTTTGCGAACTCGAAGAACAAAATTTTCTGCAACAAAAATCAGAAAATCAACATCATCCCAAAACAAGAATTTGATCCACTAACTACCCGAAACTTACCCGAGGGTCCTGGGACCTCAACCTAATATGACAACGTATCCCATAACATCATTAAAACTTGTTCCAATCTTCGGAACACTCATAACAACATAAAAATATCAAATCACACTCGAATTAAAGCCTAAGAATTCCAAAACTTCTAAATTCTGCTTTCGATCAAAAAGTTTGTCAAACCTCGTCCGAATGACCTGAAAGTTTGCACACAAGTTCCAAATGACACAACGGACCTACTCAAATTTCTGGAATTCTATTCCGACCCCTATCAAAATTTCCACTACTAACCGGAAAACGCCAAAATTCCAATTTTACCAATAAATCCTAAATCTATCCCGGACCTCCAAAATACATTCCGATCACACTCCTAAGTCCTAAATCACCTCAAAAAGTTATCCAAATCATAAAAACCAAGTGCCAAGATCATTTACTCACATGTCAACTTCCGGTTGACTTATCCAACTAAAATTTCAACTTATGAGATTAAGTGTCTCATTTCTTTATAAAACCACTTTGATTCCAAACTAACCAACACGATGCGATGAAATACAGTTGAACAATAGATAAAGAAGTATAAATGGGGGAAACAGAGCAGTAACTCATAAAATGACCGGCGGGGTCATTACATCCGCCCCCTCCTAAACAAAAGTTCATTCTCAAACGAGTAAAGAAACATAACTGAAGCCTTAAATAGGTGAGGATAGTTGCTCTGCATCTCCCAGTCGGTCTCCCAGGTGGCCTCATGTACAGGAGGATCTCTCCACTGCAATTTCACTTAAGTTATATCCTTTGATCTCAACTTTCGGACCTGCCACTCTAAAATAGCTACTTGCTCCACATCATAAGTCAAATCACCATCTAACAGAACTGTGTCGAAGTCCAAAACATGGGACAAATCGCCAATATACTTCCAGAACACAGAAATATGAAATACCAAATGAACACTCGACAAGCTATGTGGAAAAACAAGCTCATAAACCACCTCCCCAATCCTCCGAAGCACCTCAAAAGGCCTAACGAACCGAGGACTCAATTTACCCTTCTTCCCAAATATCATAACACCCTTCATGGGTGAAACCTTTAGTAGAACCTTCACATCAACCATGTAATTCACATCACGGACCTTCCTGTTAGCATAACTCTTTTGTCTTAATTGTGTTGTATGAAGCCGCTCCTAAATTACCTTCACCTTGTCTAAAGCGTCATGTACCAAGTCTGTACCCAAAAGCCTAGACATACCGGGCTCAAACCAACCAGTTCGAGATCTGCACTGTCTCCTATATAAAGCATCATATGGATCCCTCTGAATTTTCGACTAATAACCGTTGTTTTATGAAAACTCTGCGAGCGGCAGAAACTGATCCCATGAACCACCAAAATCAATGACACAAGCGTGCAACTTGTCCTCTAATATCAGAATAGTGCGCTCGGACTGCCTGTCTATCTGAGGATGAACAGTTAAGCTCAACTCAACCTGAGTACCCAACTCTCGGTATGCGGCTCTTCAAAACTGCAAAGTAAATTAAGTACCCTTATCTGAAAGGATGGAAATTGGGACACCATGCAAGCGAACAATCTCTTGGATATAAATCTCTACCAGACAATCAGAACAATAGGTAGTACATATAGGAATGAAGTACGCGGACTTGGTCCACCGATCCACAATCACCCAAATAGCATCAAACTTCTTCAATGTCCGTGGGATCCCTAAAACAAAATCCATGGTGATCCGCTCCAACTTCCACTCTCTAATATCCATTTGCTGAAGCAAGCCACCTGGTCATTGGTGCTCATATTTCACCTGCTGACAATTGCCACACCGAGCTATGAATCCTATTATATCCCTCTTTATTCTTATCCACCAATAATGAAATGTAATATCCTGATACATCTTTGCAGCACCATATTGATGGAATAGCTTGAACTATGGACCTCCTCCAGAATCAACTCCCCAAACCCGTCTACATTGGGCACACATATCCGACCGGCATCCTCAACACCCCATCATCACCAATATTCACATCTATGGCATCATCGTGCTTAACTATGTAATTAAGGACAAGAAAATAAGGATCATCATTCTGACTCTCTCTGATGCGATCAAACAAGGAAGACCGAGAAACCACACAAGCTAAGACCCGACTAGGCTCCAAAATATCCAACCTCACAAACCGATGGGCCAAGGCCTAAGCATCAATCGTAAGAGGTCTCTCCCCAATAGGTATAAATGCATGACTGCCCATACTCACCGCCTTCCTACTCAAAGCATCAGCCACTATATTGGCCTTCCCCGGATGGTACAAGATAGTAATATCACAGTCATTTAGCAGCTGCAACCATCTCCGTTACCTCAAATTTAGATCCTTTTAGTTGAACAACTGATGGAGGCTACGATGATCAGTAAACACCCCACAATACACATCACACAAATAATGCTTCCAAATCTTCAACGCATGAAAAATGGCATCCAACACGACATCGTGAACATGGTAGTTCTTCTCATGGGGCTTCAATTGAAGAGAAACATAAGTATTAACTCTACCCCCAGCATCAACACACACCCAATACTTACTCTCGAAGCATCATAATACACTATTTATCAACCTATAACTGATGGAAAAAATAACACTGGAGCCATGGTCAAGGCACTCTTGAGTGTTTATCGTGAAAATGATAACAATAATAAAATTTGTAAATGGGACTCTAAAAATACGTGATCTATTCCAAAAATGGTTGTTAAAGCAGTTGATGCTAAAATTGTAAAGTATAATGATAAAGGGCAAGCTAATGCGAGGCAGTAATTAAACCAAAGGGTCTTGTTGCCCGAGCAAGGAGATGGTCGAAGGGACCTTCAAGGTCGGTGCTGATAGCTATCTTGAACTATCGGGGACAGTCGGGGTCAGGATAATAGTTGAAGGTGTGATTAAGAAAGGCTCTATATATCCAATATTAGACGTTACGTTAAAGAACAAGTAAGAAATAATGAATGCCAAAGAGGACATATGCCTGTAAGGATGAATCGCTTAGAAAAAAAGAGAGAGATATTATTCCATTTGTGAAGAAATGGAGAAACACCAGCCCTTCACAAGGTGACGGGAGTCCCCTTTATATAGGTGGGGAGACTCGGCTACAAGTGAGTGGGGGCCAATTATAAAGTAAGCTGATGAGATGGCTTGACATGATGCTTCAGCATAGGCTCTAGATAGGACGGTCATGTCAGAGTACCCATGTGCCTACAAAGCTTTCCCCTCTGTCCTGGCTTCGTTCTTTGTCTCTCTAAATCAGGATTCGATGAGTCTCGAGGTCGAGAACCTGGTAAACGAACCCCTACCCTCGGGGGTCCTGGAACATGCTTCTAAAATGTCTCAAAAGCGAAAAATCAAGTATTCTGATTTCGCCGCGCACAGATAGTATCCATATTTCCCATAACGAAGTGATGGGAAATGATCCGGGGGGGTTTTTTACATAGAGTGCAACCCCAAGCATGGAGATCGTACAAGCAACCCATTGAGTCTTGACACCTCATTGGGGGATGCTTTTTGGATTGGGTGTCGATCCGTTGGTTTGTATTAAGGATATTCGCTTTCCGAGGTTTACCTCGGGCAGGGGAATTATTGCAGCTTCTCGCATATACGTGGGGCGGCTTCCGCTCCCTGGCAGGACATCACTATTTTTAGATAGCTGACTTTCTGCTTTGGCACGGGATACATCAACTTTTAGGCAAAAAATGCATTGGTGCGCACCCTTAGCTTGATCAGTCAGTTTCACCGTAGTCATGGGAACCACTTAGGGGCCGATCCGACAGGTGACGGGGGGGGGGGGGTGCAGCTCCTAGCGCTCAGGAACTAAGGGAATTCATACTGGAGGTGTAATCCTTGATAAGAGAGGAACACCTGGCAATGGCGAGAATATACTGTGGCTGGAGCGAGGAGGTAACACTACAGGTGCTTTCCCCATATGGGGGCATCGCAGACTCCACCGATAGGTTCTTGAGCATATACCTATACCCTTTCGCATTTGGACCTCTTAATAGGGTTGTGCTTTATTTTTCTTGAAGTATCGGATCATACTGGCACAAATCCATCTGTCATTTTGGCGAACGGCGCTGATAATGAGATTCTTCACAGAGAAAGCTGGGCTTGAATTCATACTTTAACACCTTGTCAAGCTATATCGACCCTTTCATCATCGAGGCCTACTAACTCTAAGGTTTTGCTCGTCACTCCCTTCATTATTGATGATGAGGATAGCAGGGATTGAGAGTGTGATATTATCCCTGTGGAATTTTTTCCATTTCTTGAAGGTGGAATTATGCACGTGAGTGAGGTATTTTGGTGCTTTTTCAGATTCTGCACATTGCAAAAAAAGCAGAATAATAATGGTGTTTCCCTTGTTGCAGCAACTTCGTGGATGCTGGGCTAGGTTCATGACCAGCCCGGCTGGTGACCTATTCATCCTTCGATAAGCGCAGATGGAGAGTTGTACTTCGTACCAGATAGGGAGTGAGGTACCAAGGTATGTGTATATGCAGCCTTTGTCGTGCCTTTGTTTATCCAAGAAGACCTTTGGAGATGAGCACCTCGGCTAAGATCCCTGCCTTCGAGGCTCAACTCATGACAACGCCAAAGTTCAAGTGGACATTATTGGGAAACTTGAATCCGATTTCTCGAAGGTCAGAGCTGAGATAATCGATGCCCGGACAGAATCGACATTAAGTCAAACCAGAGATGATCTTGAGATGGCAATTCATATGAACAATGTTGTTGATTCCCAAGCTGAACTGAAGTGAGCCCTTGGCCAAGAGAAGAGGATTGAGGAATACGTCCACTGCAGGTCCTACAGAAAGGTACTTGAAGAAGTTGGTTCAAGGGGCTTTGTTCTCTCGGAGGAACTGGCTCAAGAAAGGGCGGTTGAGCATGCCACTCGGTTACAAATAGGACTTGCACATAAGGGGAGTCATATAAGCATGTAAATGGATCAAATATCCCTCTATAGACGAACACATAATTAGCACGACTCGAACACATTTAGAGTTTAATGAAGAAAGAATCTTTCGAAAAAAAATTGGAGTACAAATTAAAACAAAAGTTTGAAGATTCTGAGTAACACAATGGAAAGCATTCAGAACTTTCAAAGAGGCAGTAGCAGTTTTAGAAAAATCTACAAATGTATTAAAAAATATTTGTGGAACACAGTTTTCAAACAAGCAGAATTGAAGAACAAATATAGAAGTAGTTTGAGATTGCAGAAGTATAAAGAAAAACATGTCAGGCTTTGAACCTTTGAAATTTATAATATTCAGACAGCTTAAAAAATAGTAGCCCAGTGATGGACGAGAAAACACAGTAGAAACATATGCATATATGGTTTTGAAAATAGTAGTCCATCTCTTGACAAAGTGGAAATTGCTCGCATAAGTAATGATGGAGACTGGAATAGGTCCCTTAGAAGGCAACACAGCAACTTCAAATGGTGTAGGTGGTTTTGGAGCCCCTAACTCAACCTCGATCGGTTTTGGTGTCCTTTCGGAAGGTAATTCAAATTCGAGTGGCATGGATACATTTACCACATAGCCCTCAAACGGCTGGATTTGTACAATAATAGGATTGAGAGTAACCACTGGCTTCTTGGGCTCATCTTCTTCAGCTATAAAACCAATTGACCCTTTGAGGTCGCAATCATCTTCGACCTCAACCATGTGGAGGCCTCCTCCCTTGTGATCAGGCAGAGGGTTTTTATGGAAGAGCGGGATCCTTTGCTATAATAATCTTGTTTTCAATCAGGTTCTGAATTTTGTCTTTTAACGAGCAACTCGTCAATGGTACGACCCTTCATCCCGGAATGGTATGCGCAAGTCTAGTTTGGGTTAATCTACTACGAGGGGTTTTCTGGAGTTACGGCTGGGATAGGGGTGATGTAACCTACTGCTTTGAGTTTTTCGTACAATTGATCAATCGGCTAGGCTATGGCGGTGTATTGTCTAGGGGGTTTGTGGTAATTTAGCCTAGGTCGAGGGAAATTTTGGCGAGTAGGTGGTGATGGGTAGTGAGAAGGTTGGGAGTTATATGCTAGGTATACGGGTGCAAGTTGGGAATATCGAGGTGAAGTCGGTTGATATGTAGGAGGTGATTGGTAAGTAAGTGGTGGAATTTGGTAAGTGGGTGGTGGTGTTGGGTAATTTGGGGTAGGCTGGTATGTGAGTGGGGCTGAGGGATAGGTTTGGTACTTCATGGGAGAGTTGTTTCTTTGCGCAGCCATTACGGAATTTACCTCTTTCTTCTTTGTCGAGCCACCTATTGGTGGCTTGCAATGCCTCTAGGTTAGTGACCATACCATTCTTGATGCCTTCTTCTATCCTTTCTCCCAATTTGATGATATTGGAGATCTTTTGACCCTCAATTAGCATCAATCTTTCATAATACTGTGGATCTTGAGCACAGACAAAGTATCTGTTCCTTTGTTCCTCCTTCAAGGCCGATCTGACCTTAGCAGCTTCCGACCTCCAACGAGTAGCATACTAGCGAAAGGTCTCTGTGGGCTTCTTCTTATGATTCTAAACCTAGAACACATCTGGTGCGTTCTCAGTGTTGAAACTGAATCGATCCATGAAATCAGACGCCATGCTTACCCAACTAGTCCATTTTTTTGCATCCTGGCTAATATACCAGGATAAGGCATCATCCTTCAAACTCCTCATAAATAGCTTCATACGGGTCATTTTGTCCCTACCAACTCCAACTAGCTTGTCACAATACATCCTCAAGTGAACCCTGGGATCCCCAGTACCATCGAGTAGTTCGAACTTGGGAGGTTTGTACCCCTCCGCGAGTTTAACATCTAGTTGAATACAGAGACCTTTGTAATTCATCCCTTTAACACCCTTGTTACCTTCAAAACCTGAACTCGATTAGTCAACTTCTTAATCTCAACGGCTAGATTCTTGATGAGGGAGATTTTTGTCATCCGAGTCGGCTACCTTGGTGACTAGATGAGCGTAATGTGGTACAGTATCCACAAAGACGGGAGCATTTTGGTTATCTGTGGTGTTTTGGAGCTCCAGGATAAGCTGTGGAGCATTGTTTCATGTCTTGCAGACTGGGGTCTGAACAGGATGGGTCAGTGTCGGCGGTGGTGATTTGTTCCCATCAGCAACAGTACGAGTGATCGACAGACTTGACAATTTCGGACTTGTTCCAGCTCTTCTCGAAACCTCATCAAGGTTTACTGAAGATGAGCAGTAGTTTCTTTGGTGATTGAAGCTTCTACGGCTTCCTTTCTAGCATTGGTATGTTCCATTTTGTTTTTGTTCCTATTTCTGGGAGGAGGAGGAGGGGGAGGACCCTTTGATCTTGTGGAGTATGATGATGGTGCCACAATGCACTAACTAACCTTTGGGGAGGTGAATTAAAATAAAAAGAAAAAAAAAGGTAAGAGTTAGTGAGGATTTTGAGAAATAAATATCACGGTATTTAAACACATTGTTGCAAGAATGTAAGTCGTTTCCTATTTTGGTGCCTCGTTGTGCCCGAGGTAGGCCTAGCGACAGATATGATTTGGAGAACTTATAACACCAAGTCATTTTATCGATAGAAAATAGAATGAGTCAAGATGAACTGAAATAAAGAGAAATTTTCACTAATGGCCAGTGGCCTTATCACATCAGGAAAGAAGTAAAAATCCTAAGTACTTGGTCCCAGAAGGACCTTCCCCAGATTCGGTATCTTTGCCTCCCCCGTACAGCTGCATCAACGCGCGCAGTCCCAGCAACAAGTAAGCCCTAGCCAAGTGCCCACCTTCGTTACCTTCAGCGTCCTGACAGTCGCTGATCCTTTTTATAAATTTGCCTACCAACTCCACTAGACCTCGCTCCAGGTACCCTAGATGATTGTTTGTGTGGACAGCCATGTTCTTCCATTCATTGATTAGCTTCTCTTGGGCCTCTAGTATTTCCCGATGCTCATTTTCACACTCTCGCATCCATTTGCGTAGCTGATTGTACTTAAACTTTGCGGCAATCTTCTCATCCATAACCCTGTGACCATGGATAAAACCTATTTTTCCCAAGCCGATGTGGTCATCTTCTAACCATCCTAGATAAAACGGCACATGCCCTGCCCGATACCTGTCTGGTTCCATAGATTCTTTTTCCAAGATGAGTTTGGAATGCCACATATGCTGAGCCCGAAACATGTGTGGGCTATCGTCATCTTGGAAGTCAGTCCTGTAGTGACTCATCTTTTCTACCTTTAATGTAATCTGCTTTCTTCCTGCTTGTCTCATGACTTGGAGAGGGACATAAGGGTAAGTTCCTCTTAAGCCGATGAGTATAAGGAATGGATCATACCTAGACCGAATGATATACTCTCCAACCACTCGTACGTCCATTTTACCTGCTCTTCTTTAAGATTCTCCAATAGTTCCACCCATCTACTGGCGTTTTTCGGGCGAGCAAAAATATCCGGCATGAAGTGCATTCGCTTTAGATGATGGAAAGCGATATGGTCATCCCAGTCTTGGCGTATAATATCCTGTTTATAATTTCCCTTCTGAAGATGTTCAATGAGCCAGAGCTGCAGTAGCAAATTGCACCCTTCAAAGTGTTGTTCCCCTTATTGATATTTTTCTAGGGCTCGGTAAAATTCGGCGAGGATCATGGGTGTTATGCTGAATGTCTGTCCGTCGATTCCCTCCATTATGGCTTTGGTTACCTTGGCTAGTCTTGTATGGATTCTAGCCTTCTTCATTGGAAAGACTATCATGCCCAGGAAACAGAACATGAATACAAAGGCTCTCCTATGTATGTGCCCTAAAGAGGTGAGGGCGAACTCGTCCATGTGAATGCGGTAGGATTTGCTATGTCCGAACCTTTCATACATGAAGTTGAAGGATATGTAGGAGTCCTCCAGACTTGTCAGATTATGATTCTTCTCGAGCCCCATCATTTTATGGAACCCTCTACCTTTGCGGTTTTCTGGCATAAGCAGCCCCGGGCTATCCGAAGGAATTCCGTCTAGACCCCCAATTTCTTTTAATAGCAGCATCATTTCAATACCCCCAAAGCAGAAGACGAACGTTCACTATCTCAAAACATAGTAGCGGCTTCCACAATCTTGTTATCTGGCCTTAATTCCAAGAGTGAGGGAAGATTCCCTAAGTGCTTGCAGACAAGAACACGATTACTACCATGCAGATCCTCCCACCAGCTTAGTAACTTTGGGTGAATGTTTGATACCATGCCAAATCTGGGGACCTCGTGCCTCATTTCCTGCGAGAGAGAGTGTTAGGCCCTAACCCTACCGGACTCGACTATTTAAATCAATAATTAGTAAAAGGCTTTTAGTTCTCCAAATCAATGCACATAACGTGAATGTCCATTTGGGTTTCAGGAAACCCGATGGACTTTGGTTTTGGCTATCTTAATGAGTCATTATGTGAACGACATAACTGACTCGGCTAACTTGACCATGATGCATGAACAGTATAACGGAGTAAGGTTTCTACTTTTGAAGTTCTAGACAAGGTACCCTTGAGCGGACAGCTCAAGAGGTAAAGGCGCGGAACCGTCGACGACAACGTTGATCGCCTACTTTTACTGCAAATATACCTTTGCCACATTTAGGGGGTTCATTATATTGTAAGAGCACAACCGCTCATTATAAGCGTTGTTATAGGATTTGTTTGGCACGAGTAGAAAATGATGTTGAAAGATCCAAATAAATACACGTATTTTCACGTTGATAAGATAGTGATTACAGTAGATGCTCGAAATTTAAGATGAAATTGAAATGAAGTTAAAGCAGTAAAACAATTAAAGAAGAAAAAATATGAAAAAACAAGTTAGTAATTATGAAGAAATAATTAAAGCATTAAAAAAATGCAGCAAAGAAAGCAATAAAGTCACAAAGCACATAATGGTAAAAGCCTTAAAGAAGTTCCCCAGCAGAGTCGACATGTTGTCGATGCCCCATTTTCCGACTACTAAATAAGAAGAGAAATTAGGTTTACGACAGTATGGACAAAACAATTCTTATTCCCGTTTGGGAATTGGGTATTGGAAGTTTAAGAGTCGCCACCCAATGATTATAGTGCATTAGGACACTTTTAAGATGAAGTGAGTATTTTTTAAGGAAAACCAGAGTACGGGTAAGGACTTGAAATTATCTCGAGGGGATGGTGTTAGGCACCCCTCAAGATCCACTAGTGTGGTTCCCGACCGTGCTAACTGTGACTTTAATAAGGCAAATAAACAAATAAGCCTCACATATAAAGTATTCAAGCAACTCGAGAATTTTAAAAAGGGAAAGGCGTAATTTAAATATAAGCAAAAAGGAGAATGGGATTACTCTTAGGAAAACATGTTTAAATAAGGCAAGCAAAAGAGAAAGAGGTCCTAGGTTTGACTATGATATGGATCATTTGATATAATATCCCGCACATAGTCGCTTTATGATAATATTGCATCATCATCATCTCCATATTCTACCCTTCCCACCCCGTAGAGGTTATTCAAGTGTGTGTATTGGTCACGAATACTTATTGCGTGCTATTACCTGTCCCATTCTATAGCTCTTATAGGGCATTTAGGATCACTATTCCTATAAGGTAGAAGCTAGGCTAAACCCCTAGGTTCAAAGGTTAAAATTCTAGACGACATACAAGAACAAATAAGACTTGCACATAAGGGGAGTCATATAAGCATGTAAACGGCTCAAATATCCCTCTATCGATGAACACATAATTAGCACGACTCGAACACAATAAAAGTTTATTGAAGGAAGAATCTTTCGAAAAAAATTTGGAGTATAAATTAAAACAGAAGTTTGGAGATTCTCTAAAAAGTAACACAATGGAAAGCGTTCAGAACTTTCAAAGAGGAAGTAGCAGTTTTAGAAAAATCTACATATGTAATAATAAATATTTGTGTAACACGGTTTTCAGACAAGCAAAATAGAAGAATAAATATGGAAATAGTTTGAGATTGCAGAAGTATAAAGAAAAACATGTCAGGTTTTGAACCTTTGAAAGTTATAATATTCAGACAACTTAAAAAATAGTAGCCCAGTGCTGGACGAGAAAACACAGTAGAAACATTTGCATATATGGTTTTCAAAATAGTAGTCCAGCTCTGGACAAAGTGGAAATCGCTTGCATAAGTACAAAAATAGGGTAGAAGTTTATAAAAATTAGACAGCTTCAGAAACAAACGAGTTCAGGCAGAGGCGGATTAGTTCGAACATGACTTAGAGGTGATTAGCCCATTTTACCCGGCCTAAGGCTTGCCTAGGCGTTATTAGAGGTTGGTGAGCATGCACATTTGCTTTCTGTTTTAAAGAGAGATTTGCTAACCAATTTCAGCCCAGATTAACGAAGTACTTAAACAACTGCAGATAAAAAGTCCTAAAGGCATGGTATCTAATGCACAAAAGGTCCTATGAACATGATATCTATATGTGATGTTAATGACTTGTTGATTATTAATTAATCATGGTTATGAGAATATTAAGAATAACAAACTGAAAGTGCAAAGCCTAAGAACATGATTTCTATATGTGAGGATGCATGTCCTAAAATATGTTAGCTATTGTACAAGTAAATGAGTAAAGGCCTATAGGCATGTTTTCTATCTGTTGCCCTTAAACATACATAGCTCCCCACTTCACTATATACCCCAATATTGATACAAATTATTACAGCCCAGATACATAAATTACAACAGTGATAAAAGCAAAATAAGAAGTTATTCTATAGAGAGCCACCAACCAGGCCAAACATCTCCAACCTCACTTCTTTCGAGTTTCACAGTCATTACCAAGGCTTGGGTGCGGCAAAGTTACCTAAGGGTTCGTTTGAACCCCTGGCCAATACCAAGCATCCAAAGTATCATTATTAAAAAATGCAAATGTAGAAGTGCCAACCTTGTGCATCAAAGTTCAATGGGAGCTCAAGAAGTCCCAAGGCAATGCTTACAGTAAGTGGGCAGAACCTAGTGTTCTAAGAGTAGTGAAGTTGTGATTGGATTGTGAGAGTTTAAAAAAGTTGAGCGTCAATTTAAGAAATCAGCAGAAGAAATTGAGAGATAGTTTGAGAAAATAGTTTAAGAGAGCTGAAAGAGTTCTTTGGCATTGGTACTAACAGAGAATCACACAAACAGGGGCAAAGGGGAAGGGAACAGATAAATACAGGGACCTACTAACACAGGAAAACATAATAAAGGCAAGTAATCAGACACAGTTGTAGAACAAAAGGGGTTCAGTTCTTACTGCACCTAATCCCAATATACTTAACCTCAGGAAGAGGTCTTAGGCTAATCAAGTATCCAAGAAAGTTTGGACACATGGTAGTAATGCACAAGGAAAAGTAAATATTCATTGAAACAGGGGAGGGGTAAGGGGAACATGCTAGACTAAGCTAAGAAAGCTAATAAGTGCATACCAGTGACAATAAGGAAAGCAGAACCACAGATAAAAGCACACAAGTAACAAGATGAAGTGCAGGATTAACAGAATCATATTGTTTTCGGGGCTGTATACTAATTAGATAACATACCAGTTGCAGACAGATAGAACACAAAGAGCAATGAGCAAGAGTGCACAGAGAGAGCAAAGTGAGCAGAGAATGTGAGCAGCAGAGAGAATAGCAGTGTGCAACACAGAGTGAGAATGAAAGTATGCAGCAAAGAGAGCAGCAGGCAAACCCAAGTAAGCAATGCTATATAATCCAGTAGTGTAGAGGTAATCAACCCAAGTTTACTCAATCTTGGCTTTTCAGCCGATTGAGTGTTAAATAAGAGAATAAGAGAGTATAGAAATAGCAGAGAAAGAGAGAATTCAGGGAGTTTTGAATTGTGAGAGATACGCAGTGTGTTCTTTAAAGAGAATAGGGAGGAGTATTTATAGTACTAAAATGAGTACACACAGAGCAGCAATCCTTAATTAAAAAACTAGCATCAATCAAAATCAAATTAGTATAAGGACTCCCCTTAATTAACGAGTCTAAGACAAACGGTAACAAGCTGAGGTTTTGAAGGATATGAATCAATTAAACTACTGTATTTACCCTAGTAAGAATAGTAGAGCATATAATATGCAATAGGGGTTAGATACATGATAATTCAATTAAGGAAAATATATGTTGAAGATTGAAAAGACTGTTTATGCACAAATATGGTAAGGGATACGAAATTAACTCTGAAAATTAATCCAAGAATCACGGACAGAACCAAATATAGGGAAAATCTCACAAGGAAATAATTCAAAATCGGTGTAAAAACCTTTAAGGAAAAACTCATACGAATTAGGGATCCAGGGAGATGCACAGAATCAGTGGCATATTACATGAGCGGTGAATAATTAGGCCTATAAAGCCTAATAGACATGAAAATCAGAGAATCCTAAGCAAGTAAGCATGGAAGCACAAAGGGTCGGAACCCTAGCAAGAAAAATTAAATCGTGGAACTCAGGTTAACAAGGAAACCAAACAAACAAGCACGAACAAATGCATAACACTCAAGAAAAGCAGAAGACCTACGATTTTGAAAAGGGGTTCGAAACCCTAATTTTGAGAAAAAGAGAAAAATCATCGGAAATCTTTAAACAATTGTAAATACTAAGTGAGAAATAGAGTAGAAAACAAATATCAGACTAAAAATCATTTTAAAAGAACAAGGATTGGAGAGATTTTAGTAAATATTAGGGTTTGCAAAATAAAATCAAGAAAATGAGGAACCTGGCCGTGAAACTCATCAATAATGCCATATGAAGCATTATCGTGTAAAAACCACCAGAGAAAGGCTGGCACATACCAAGGCGAGCTTCAATCGACTGTCTTCCAAGGCGGAAGCTTCAGGACTTCGAGTTCGAGAGAGAAATAATGAGATGAGGTACCATGGTGAATGGTGCTCAAGAGGAGTGAGGGTGGAGGTGGCCGGAATGGCAGTGGAAGCCATCAGAGAAGATGGAGGATCGAAGGTTTTAGAGAGAACTTCAGAGACGAGGGATTAGCGAGAGAGACGGGCGTTACAGAATGAGGGTGAGAGGTTAGGGGTTTTGGTTTTAATTTAGAAAATTTAATCTGGCCGTTGATCTCGTTTGATCAATGGCTCAGATCAATTCTAGGTTGAGTCGGGTTGTTTAATGGGTATTGGGTCGTTTAATTGAGTTAAATTGAATTGAGGCCATGTTTTAAATGAAATTTGGCTATAATTTAAATAGCCTCTTTTTCCCAATTAATTTTATAAAATAGCTAAAATAGTTTAAAAAGCAAAATAGAAAACATATAACTACTTAATTGCATATAAATATTAATCAAAAAAATATTAGAAAACATTTTATAGCTGTAAAATATAGCAAATTGCAAAACAGGCCACAAATGCAATTTTGTGCAATTAGCTTTTTAAAAATCCAAATGAATTTGTACAAAAAATGCGCAAAAATTAAATAAATTATGTATTGTTGTAAAGATGAGAATGAAACACATTGTGCACTAAAACTAATAATTTGGAAATAATTATTGCCTTTATATTTATAAAAAATGGTCATTAAATTGATTTTAAAAATCTTTAAAAATTATAGAAAAATACCAAAATTCCTAGGCATGCTTATATATGAATATATATACTATTTTGAAAGCATTTTGGGTGCAAGAAATATATAGGAAAAAAATTGGTTATCAACATCTCAAACCTGAAATCAGGCGCAACTTGTAAGCATTTTGGACTAATTTATGGCAATTCATGCACAAAGCTTAAGCAAGAACGGGTATAAAACATGTAGAAATCACAGTTATCAACTACACCAAACTTAAATCTTTGCTTGTCCTAAAGCAAATAAAATAAGCCCTACCCTCAAAGAAAGGCGCCCAAGTAGTTCTTGTTTATCCTAATGTAACCTCAACAACCATCAATTGGGACTAACAGTTGCCCTCAATGCGAACGCATCATTAACACTTTTAAACTTTGAAAACTTGTGGATCAATCGTGACACAAGAGCATCAAGAGTTGACACATCTCATCAACGAACCTTTCTCATGTACTTTGGTCATTGTGGAACCCAAACTCACACATCCCCACTCTTCCTAAGTGAACCTCACTTTCTTAGAGTATTGCACACAAACGAAGGTGGATGGATTCTCCCTTATCTATCACAAAGAAAAGGACCTAAGTCTGGCTCTAAGTACCATATGTTTGCCCCTTATGAAATTATCCACTAATGTAGGCTTCCCTCAACTCAAGATCATATAGGGCTTTTAAGGAGTAATTGTGAAGTCTTTGGGTAAAAGTAAGACATGTTTTTGTTCAAATGGGTTCAATCTTCCCATAAGCACTTCATTTGATTCAATTTGGCACACTTTCTTGACTCAATTGGGTAATTCACTTATTTTAAGGGGTTAGAGTGACACATTGTAACTCTTGCTTTTGCAATTCAAAACATTTCTCCTTTTTACCACTTTTCCACACCCTTTTCACTTTTTCTTTTGTTGTCCTTAGATTCCCTTTTTGGTTCTTATTCACTTTTGTCTTTCTTTTTGTCTTTTTCTCTTTTTTATTGCCTTCTTTTTCTTTTGCTTTTGTGCCTTTTCACCATATTCTTGTCTCTCCTCCCAAACTTATACATTTTCCATTTACTCAAGGGAAGATTTTGGGTGCCAAGAGAGGGTCCCATTAAGAACAGGTATAGGCTTGTAGCTTGGTTCATGAAATAAAAAGGTTTAAGGCTCAAAAGGGAGTATCTAGGGATTATTTCATTTGTAGGTCATGAAAATTGTCCAAATTTTGCTTTTTGGATCAAGGAAAGACTATAATCACGTCTCGAGTTAAGTTCCACCTATGATGTCATGTCAACAAACATTCAGCAAAATTTCTAGACCATCAGCTTGGTACTTGGGCTCACGATTCGAATTCTCACTATACGCACTGAAGAATTGCCAAAGACGGAGTCGAGGGCCCACAACAACCTTAGATATGATTCAATCACATAATGGACCAAAATGACCACATGATTGTTTGGTCAACACAAGAGTCTCAAGGCCACAACTTTCACCATCCTAAACACAACATAATCTCTTTGACCATAGGATCAAAGGCAAATGTGCTAGGCCCAAGTGAAGATTTGCCTGAGGTACCATTAACTACAAAAACTTTAAAATTAAAAAGAAAAACCTAAAAGGACTCAACCCATAAGAAAGTTGTCACGCCATCTATAATTGGGAAGAGCCACCCCGTTCACACATCACTCTACCCTTGGAAATAACCGTGACATTAAGAAAACCAAGGGCTTATTGCAAACGCCAAAACAAAAACCAATAAATCTACAAGCTTATCTTTGCAACTAAAACGAAAAACTTTAACAAAAATAGAAAACTCAAATGAAAAATCAAATGAATACGTACACATGGGGAGTAGAATATACGACTAGGGGCGATGGATATATACATGAAGTTGCAAAGCATCTAGAATGAGTAGTTATGTACAAACCATCTATCAACTATGCATGTCAAAAAGATAAAAGTGAAGATAATATATACAGTAATCCAATAGTCAATAATAATAGTAGGGCCACACCCTCATGAATAAAAGCTAGCATTGTCGCTAATGCTAACTACCAAATTAAGCATAAAAATCAGAAAGGATATAGAACGGCCCCTCAAGCCTCATCTGTCACCCTATGCTGGTCAGTGGCTCCCAAGTCCTCTGTACTGGCGGGGACCTTAGACTAGTCCCTGACCTGCTAGTGCTGCTCTGCTGCGACAATTGTCGGATCATGAACTGGCTGGCTAACTTGTGGGGCAGTGGAGGGACCCTCCTAAACCGGAGCCACCTCTATCACAACTCCCTTAATTCTAGGGAGTTTCCTTTTCTTCCTTGGCCTCGGCTCCTCCTCCTGTGGCTGCAATGCTGCTGGATCTACAGCCGGATCTCCAAATAATAGGTCAATTGGCAGCTGATCCGCTATGAGCTTGTCCACATCCTCTTGTACCTTCTGCACTGACTCCATTGAGGCCTTTGTCTTCCTCAACTTTCTATGCTCCCGAGACAATTTGTCTAGTGCCTTGTTGTGATCCCCAACAATTTTTGTCAAGTTATCTTGCTTCTCCATCATCTTTTCCTGGTTGGCCAGGATCTACTTCAGTGTTTCTTCAATGGAGGAAGGAATCTCAACAGTAACTAGTGCTCTCTTTGTCTGGACTGTTGTGGTCAAAGTAGACAACTTGGATGTCAAGGCTGACATCCAATTGTTCAAACTAGCAAGGGAATAGGTGAGCTGGTTTGCGGTGAACCGGTGAGTCTTTGATGAGGGGACTACCGGGTTAGCTACAATAGAAGGACCAACTACAGACGAAGGACCTAGAGACAATGCCTCATCAGTAGCAGGGATGATGGAAGGCTCACTGGGCTACTCAATGACTGCTGGTTCTTCAGACTGGCCAGGTGCGGTGGAAGTAGATGCCACATTCTTCTTGCCCCTATTCAGGTTGTCTGGGCCCAACTGACTGTACATTGAGTACGGGGCCACCGGAGGTACCTTGACATCATATTTCTTTTTCTTCACTTTCAATTCTCTAAAGTACAATGAGAGCGTGTTTGGGAAGGGGTAGTTTGTTTCGGTCTCCTGACAAACTGTATAAATCACCCTCGACATAATATTACGCATATTCATAGGAAAACCCCACCATGATAGATGCTACCCAAATGGCACGAGGAAGGGGAATTGAGTGATCATGTGTAGACGAGTCAAGTCGACTACACACGAATGTCAACCACCCTTTGGCTTCAAAGTTCGGAGTGTTCCTAAAGATCTTTTCTTACACTTTCAACCAGACCGAGACTGTACCCGGGGCTGCCAAGTGCTCGGCCAACCAAGGATGAACCTCCTCTTTCATTGCCAGCTTTTCTAAATATTGTGATTCATCCTCTTCTTCAAACCCCAGGAATTCATTCGATGATTTGCCATCAAACACAACTATCGTGTCCTTCACTTTTGTTTCTTTTGAGTCCCAAACTATATGGTGAACATTGTTGTAGAACTCCTTTACCATATGCTCATTGTCCATCTTACAACGTTCCTTGAAGAAGACCTAACCCTCTCTAGTGCGGAATTGTACTTGCACATGAGGGTTGAGAGGAACAAGATCAGCATCTATGAATTGTCTCTCCGGGATTAGTTTTCTTTTGGGTCACCACTCCCAGAATTTGTGAAAAGCAACCTCACTAACCAACTTGTCTTCCCATGCCTCTGGTTTTCTAGTACGCTCTATCCCCCTGACTTGTGGCTCACTGGCTCGGCATACCCTCCACTCTCCCCTGATAATGAAGCTGAGGAAGATTTGGAGTATTTCTCTTCTACTCTTGCTACGGACTCATCAGACGAGTCCGAGAGAATATTAATCGATTTCTTGGATGAGGCTACAATACCATGATACTGATAAAGGGCATTATGAAGCTGAAATGAAGTGTACATGTAGGTGGGAGAAGATTCTTAGGTAATACTCTGCGATGGTGCCTACTCACTCCTCGTGGAATGGCATGCAACCCTGTCAGCTTCCCGAATTATCTTACGGGTTTTCTTTATCATCTCTCGGGTTTGGGGAGTGAATTTCACAATCCTCTTGCTTTCCCCCCCCTCGGGAGGAACCAACTCTCCTTGGTTGTTGTTCTTTGGCATCACATTTTTGAAACATTGTCTAGAAGGAATACATGTCTAACACTATTAGTGGAAGCATAAAAGGTGACGTAGACAGTTCAGTTGAATGCAAAGAGTGCAGATACAACGACACAGACAGAGGGGCGCGGTTGGCGTAGTTCAAATACTCCACACATTCACCTCTCTGAAAAACCTGACGCGGTCCGCACTGTTTAGGACCGCGGACGCGTTGGTTCAATGCGGACCGCACAAAAATACTACGCGGTCTGCTCAATTCAAGTTCTCAAAATGCTACTTCTCTGAAATTTTCTCACGTGGTCAGCATTATTTTGGACCATGGCCGCATTAGGCTTACGTGGACCGCACATAAATGGCATGCGGACCGCGCTGAGAGGGTGCATAATCACATACCAAGAGTCACGTAGGCCACATAAAAATGCCTCCTGGCCGCATAGGGCTAATTTAAATGAGCCGGTATTTTGTTCAATTAAGTCCAATTTTTGTTCACTGTTTGGGTCCTAAGTGTCCCTACTCAATTATTTAACACGATTTAATTGCCATGATTCAACAAAAACACATAAAAATCTAATCTAACAGTTAAACTAAGAAGAAAAAATGAAAATAAGAAGTTATACTAGTAGATAGCAATTAAAAGAAACAAAAATTAGACTATGAATGAAATGAACAAGAATTGTTACCGGGGATGAATGAATTTCAATTATGCGAGCAAATGATGTTGATGCACAGTAAAAACTAGAGCTTAGGAGGAAATTTTGCGAAAAGGTTCAAATGAGGCCCAAGGCCTCTATTAATAGAAAAGCCCTGGGACCTAGTACCTACCCACCAGCATGATTGCAAAGAAAGGGACGCGGACTGCGCTAGATTTTCTATCTTTCACAGTAGCTGCTCATTCCACGCGGATCGCACTGCTTTGGTGCGTGGCTGCGTGGGCACTTGTCAGAGAGTTTCCATTTTTGATATTCCAATGCGGACCGCACAGTAATGTCACACGGACCGCGCACTGGGTCATCTAAGCCTTAACTTATATTTGCTCAGGCCTACGCGGACTGCACTATTTTGGTGTGCGAACGCGTATGCAATCTTCAGTGAGCATTTTACATTTTTGTCCTGCACTGGTTAAACATTATCCCTGCAACACTTGACAAACTATCAGCTCAAAAATCCTAATCTACAACAGAAAAACAAAAAGAAAAAAAAAGATATGGTTGCCTCCCAAGAAGCGCCTGATTTAATGTCGCGGCATGATGCATGTTACCATCACAGTCACTGCAAATGATTGAGTGCCACGACGTGGCTGTCATCAATATTGCCCAAATAGTGCTTGAAATGATGCCCATTGACCCAGAAAACTTCACCATACTTATTTTTTAGATCAATGGCACCAAAAGGAGTTACACCAACCACTTCAAAAGGACCGCTCCACTTAGACTTCAGCTTCCCCGGAAATAACCTCAACCGTGTGTTGAAAAGAAGAACCATGTCACAAACTTTGGATTTCATCCCTTAGGCATACTTGTCGTGAATGTACTTCATCTTGTCCTTATACAAGAACGAGCTGGAGTAAGCATGAAACTAAACTCATCAAGTTCATAAAATTGCTCAACCCGTAGATTTACAGCGACATCCCATTCTAAATTCAACCCATTCAAGGCCCACATAGCCTTATATTCCAATTCTACCGGAAGATGACAAGCCTTCCCAAACACCAACCGATACAGCGACATACCAACGGAGTCTTGAAAGCTGTACGATAAGCCCAAAGAGCATCATCCAGTATCTTCAACCAGTCGGTCATATTTGCATTGACAGTCTTGGACAAAATACCCTTGATATCTCGGTTAGAAACCTCAACTTGGCCACTCGCTTAAGGATGATAAGGAGTGGTCACCTTGTGATTTACCCCATACTTGGCTAGAAAGGAGTCAAAATCTGGGTTACAAAAATGAGATCCACCATAACTAATGATAGCATGTTGAGTTCCAAACCTAGTAAAGATACTCTTTTTCAAGAATGCCACCACACTTCGAGCATCATTGTAAGGAAAATCTATGGCCTCAACCCATTTCTAGACATAATCAACCGATACCAAGATGTAGGTGTTGCCACAAGAACTTACGAATGGTCCCATAAAGTATATCTCCCAAACATCAAAAATTTCAATCTCTAGAATTGTGTTGAGGGGCATCTCATCTTTCTTAGAAATCCCTCGATCACGTTTGTATTCATTATATCTCTTGACAAAGTCACCGGCATCCTTGAACAAAGAAGGCCAATAGAACCAACAACTCAACACTTTAGATGTCGTCCTCTTCCCGCCATGATGGCCACCATAGGAAGAGGAGTGACAAGCTTCCACAATACAAATGCTTTTCTTCAGCAACACATCGGCGAATTACACCATCGGCGTAAATTTTAAAAAGATACTGCTCATCCCAATAGTATTCCAAACAATCTCGCTTGAAATTCTTCCTTTGGTCAGAAGAGAGCTCATATGGGATCACACCGATATCAAGATAGTTGGCAATGTCGGTAAACCATGGCATGTCTAGCATTGAAACCGATAGGAGTTGTTCATCCGGAAAACATTATTTATCTCAAGGCCGTCCAAAGGCCTCCCTTCCTCCTCCAATCGAGACAAGTGGTCCGCCACTTGATTTTCACTACTATTTATATCATCCTTCACTAATCTGAGGGTCGATTGGAAATAGCCTCTCTGCCCTTTTGGGTAGGGGTAAGGCCCGTCTACATATTACCCTCCCCAGACCCCACTCTGTGGGACTAGACTGGGTAGTTGTTGTTGTTGTTGTTGTTGTTGTTTATATCAACAATCTCAAAATCAAATTCTTGAAAAAGAAGCACTCATCTCATTAACCTCTCTTTTGAATCGCTCTTAGTCATCAAGTACCTAATAGCGGCGTAATCGGTATGAATAATTACTTTGACCCCCATAAGGTATGGGTGAAACTTCTCCATGGAAAGCAATTCCTTGTCATTGGTAACCACCGTCATTCCTCCTTTCTTATGCACACATTGTACCAGAGAAGTCCACTAACTGTTAGAAATTAGATACACCCATCGGCATCAAGCAACTTGATGACTTCCTTTTTGACCACCTCTTGCATGGCCTCATTGAGTCTCCTTTGATGTTCAAGAGATGGCCTAGCATCCTCCTCCAATATTATTTTGTGCATGTAAAATACGGGGGTAATACCCTGAATATCCTCCAAGATCCATCCAATCGCCTGCTTGCGCTTTTGAAGAACCGCTAAAGTGGTGTCAACCTGGACGATAGTCAAGCAAGAAGAAGGAATAACTGGTAAAGTGAAATTAGGACCAAGAAATTCATATCTGAGGTGAGGAGGAAGTGGTATCAAATCTAACACCGGTGGCTCCTCAATAAATGGCTTGGTGGGTGAAGTTTTGCGATTTTCAAGATCAAGAGATAACTTCCTCGGCTCATAAGAATGCGAGCACATGCCATGTAATGCGTTCACACAAACCCTTCTGGTATCATCATCAACATCCATGTTCAATAGCACAACCTCAACTAGGTCCTCAATATTTGCCATTGCTCTTTTGTCATCCACTATCACCGCCATGAAAATGTCGACAAACGAGCAAACATTGGTGCTATTTGGTTGCCTCATTGATTTGCACAGGTGGAACACCACTATTCATCACCAACATGGAAGGTCAATTCTTCCGCTTCCATATCAGCCAAGGCCTTCCCCGTAGCTAGGAAAGGCCTTCCAAGAAAGATAGGCACCTCAAAATCAACTTCACAATCCAAGATCACAAAATCGGCTGGCAATATGAACTTATCAACACAAACAAAGACATCATCAATAATCCACAAAGGCTACTTCATTGACCGGTCCGCTATTTGAAGCCTCATGGAAGTTGGACGAGGTTGTCCGATACTCAATTTCTTGAATACAGAATATGGCATGAGATTGATACTTTCCCCCAAATCACATTGGGCATTTGCAAAATCAGTACTTCCGATGGTACATGGTATTGTGACTGCTCTGGGATTCTCTAGCTTTGGAGCCATGGAGTGTACAATGGAACTCACTTGGTGTGTCATCTTTATTGTCTCGCACTCCATAGATCTCTTTTTCATAAACAAGTACTTCATGAACTTTGCATATCCCGGTATTTGTTCAAGTGCCTCCGCCAAGGGCACGTTTAAAGTCGAACTCCTCATCATCTCAATGAATGTTTTAAAATGGTTGTCACTTTTTTTCTTGGCCAACCTTTGAGGATATGGTAGAGGAGGTCTAGGCAAGGGTGCTTTGGCTTTTGGCACCACCGTCTTGGGCATATCAAAGAAGTGTTTCCTACACAGTTTCACAGCCTCTTGAGTCTCCTCCTCACCCTCATCAATTTCAATTCTCACATCATCACTTGCATTTGGTTCAACAATATTCTCAACTACCAATGGGATCTAATCATTTTGCAACTCTTCTTCATCAACCACAACTCTATTACCTCTTGAGGCTTGCACATCACCGCCTCTTCTGCTTCTCGTGGTCACCGCCATCACATGATTATTACGCCCACCCTTGTGGTTTACTACTTGTATCACTTGGTAGAGCACCCTTTGGGAGAGTGTTGATAGATTGCAAAATTTTCCCAAGTTACGGATTGAAGTGTTATGGGAGGCCAATTTAGCATCGGAGTCGTGATTCTTCTTCATCATTTTCTCAAACTTGTCATCTATTCGACCCAAGTCATTTCCCGACAAACTCGACCCTTGAGATTGAAACGGAGGCGGGTTGTTGTGTTGTTGATACATTGGGGACTTTGAAAACTTTACCCCCTATTACCTTGACCACCATTGTTGTTGTTCCAATTGTTTTCTCATTCCAATTGCCTTGATTCCCCAAATTATTGTTCTCCCAATTGCCTCCTTGATTATTATTATAATTCCAGTTGCCACTTTGTTGATTGCCCCAATTACCCTGGGGTCTCCACTGTTGATTCCCTTGACTACCTTTATTCCCTTGGTAGTTGTTGACAAATTGGACTTCCTCACTTTGGTCATCAAAACCGTCATTCGAATATCCACCACCATCATCATAGTTGTCAAAATTTTCTTGAGGTTGTTGTTGCCCTCTTTGCCTTCTTTTAATCTTATTCATTCCCTCCATGACATTGACTTGGCGCGGATTTTGAACTTGTTGAAGTTGTGCCTTAGCCAATTGGTTCAATGTTGTTGTGAGTTTGGTGATGTCTTGGCCGTGATCGTGCAACTCCTTATGCAAGTGAATAGCATTAGGATCACCTTGAGGAACATTAGCCCATCTTTGACATGCTAATGATGTATTGGCCATCTCATCTAACACATCACAAGCTTCATTGTATGGAAGCTTCGTAAAGTTACCATCGGCCGACTGATTGACAATGCACTGGTCTGTTGGATCATAACATCATTCATATCATTGTTGGAGAACTCTTTTACCATCATCCTAAACCTCTCCCATTTCTCAGATAAACGCTCCATCAGCTCTTGCTTAAAAGCTAGAATCTCATATCGAAGAGCTGCCATATAACTAGGAGAAAAGAGTTTGATAATGAATTTATTGGCCAACTTATCCCACGTAGTTATGGAATGATTTGGGAGTCTCTCCAACCAATCCAATGCTTTCCCTCGAAGTGAGAAGGGGAAAAGCATTAACCTCAGTGCATCTTCCGAAACGTTTGTCTACTAGCTCCCTAATAAGTATCCACAAACCCTTTCAAATGCTTGTATGTGTTTTGGTCTGAGGAGCCTGTGAAGTACCCTCGTTGTTCGAGCAAAGTGAGTATGAAATTGGTGATTTGGAAGTTCCCAGCCCGGATTCGGGGAGGAACTATTGTACTTGCGTACCCTTGATTGGGTAGAACTCTTGGTGCCACTCTTGGTGGAGGTGGAGGAGAGTCTGGTATGTTGTCATTAGCATTAACATTTGCATTAGCATTTCTACCCCGTCTTTGTGCTTGGGGTACAACCTCCTTTTGTTCTATGTCTTCCACCTCCTACACTCCCGCGTTAATAGCATCTTGTACATTTAAAGCCATTGGTACCTGAGTGAATTAACACAAATAAAGTAAGTAAAAGAAGGAAAAAGAGGCAAAACACAAAACTAGCCAACAAATAGTCAAACACCGTAAAGCTCCCCGGCAACGGCGCCAAAAAGTGATCGCATCGGAGTCAACCCTTAGGAAGATCGGGCGCTAATACTTTTACCCAATAGTGGTATCATGGTAAATTTTCCACATGGAGCTTCAATTTGGAGTTGAGTGTTTCTATGGTCTAGGGCTATGTTTTAGCTCCTAATTAATCTTATAACATTTTTGGTTTTCTTTTGATTATCAACTACGAGTTTAAACCTAAGTTATGCTAAGATATTGATTCTAACTTGTATGCAATATAGAGAACGGCACTAGGGTCGTTACATGTACCTATGTGGTCAACTAACGGGTAAATATTCCTAATGCAAGAATGATGATTATGGGACTTTTGCTGTAACTGTTGCACTTTTGCACCCACTCTCTCACATCTCGGTAGAGAGAGTGATTTTGCCTAATTGACTCTCTCGAGCCCAATTGGGTCAATTTTCCCAAGCAACTTAGGGTTCAAATTGGGTAATTACTCTCTCGAGGTTTAACCCGTTAATTAGGAATACCATTCTCATGGGTCCATCCCAATTCCTTGTTGGAATTAATCTTGGGGTCATAGACTCTCTTTCTCAAGAAGAGTCAAGACCCACCAAGCTAGACTTAATGTTTGAAACCACCGAATCCTAATGAAAACATAAGATTAACCCAAATAACAAATACCCAACATCATTCATGCACAAAACAATCATACCTATTAATTACCCACACTAGGGTTGTGGCAAATGGGTTTAGCTAGATATAGCAGAAACAGAAATTGAAGAAATTGTAGATGAAATTTCCATAATAAATAACTAAAATGTTAATCTACTCAAATCCACGTTAATACAAGAAGAAATTGCCCAAAATAGGCTAAAACTATGAAGTCTCGAGCTCAACTACTATCTGATATATCAAAACTTGACCTAAAAAAGTAAAATGTTCTATTTATACTACACAGAAAAAATCAGATAAAAATACCCCTGAGGGTCTGGCGTAGACCCTCACAAATGACATGCGGCCACGTAAAGGTTTGGATCTTCGTATCTTGCTTCTGACACTAGGGATGCAAACTGCACAAATGTCATGCACGGCCACGTAGGGCGATGGGCGTGGACCGCATAGAAGTGGAGTGCGGCCGCGTAGATGTTTTTGTACAAATCCACCTTCTCTGAACTTCATCAACACGGACCGCACTGATTAGGTGTGTAGCCGCATGGGTTTTTTCCTTGAATGACTGAGTCTCTGAACACTCATTGGTGCGGACTGAATGGAAAGGAGCGCGGACCACGCAGTTTGACATGGAAAATTCATGGTCTCTGAACTTTTCTGTGTGACCGCGTGTCAAAGCAGTGCGGACCATGCAGGTTGGCTTTGAAATATTTCATCATCTGAACTCTCCTGTGCGGCCGCGTGACGCATCAGTATGGACCGCGCAGGTCATTTGTTTCCCCACTTCACTTGTATTTTGTCACTTGGCAGGTGTCACTCATTTTTGAGCCGATCTTTGACATTTGTCATCTCGTCGCTCAAACCTACAATCAAGAGCAACCTTTAAGCATTTTGGGATTAATTTATGGCAATTAATGCACAAAGCTTAGGCAAGAATGGGTATAAATTATGTAGAAATCACAGTTATCATTCAACAGTCTAATAAGATAAGTGATCAAACAGCGGAAGAAATTAAATAACCAGAAATGCAGACGACAAAAACTTAATAGTTTAACCAAAAATTGTTACATGAATCCAAAATACAACATTACCCAGAATTTGGTGTCACAAATTTACGGACCATCTACGAATACTACCAATAAAGTCTGAAGAGAAATACACGAATCTATCTCTGAGTAAGTAAAAATAGAAGGAAATGATAGAAAGAGACGCCAAGGTCTGCACACGCCTGTAGGACTACCTCAGGTCGCCTATTGGACAGAAGGAAGCAACCTCACTATGGTCCAAAAGCTGCAGCACCATAGTACATAGTGTAGTATCAGTACAACCAACCCCATGTGTTGGTAAGTGCCTTACCTAACCTCAGCAAGTAGTGACGAGGCTAGGACCAGACTACATAATAAACATGTGCAATTAAATCATATATATTCGAAAAGTAAAAGTAGATATATACAATTAAGGATGGAAGGGGGAATGCATGATGTGGGGAGTATCAGATAACAACGAAAATTCAACTGCCAACAAGAATAAGAAAAACAAACACAGTATAACACTTTCATTTCTTTCTTGTTGCATGAGTGCAGCCCGATCCCAAATTATATAATACCGTGGGGGCGTGCCACCCAATCCTATTTCATATATTACTGTGGCGGCGTGCCACCTGCTCCCATATTACCATGGAGGCGTGCCACCCGATCCTATTTCATATATTACCGTAGCAGCATGCCACCCAAACCCTAATCGGAGCAAACCCCTATGCCCCTACGAAGTGGCGAGAGCAATCGAAGCAGCTTTTACCCAAGATGGTCGGGATCGAATCCACAAGGAGCTAGAAGTGGGAATTGGATTCCTATCTGAGCTAGAAATTTGTAGTGCTCTTATTACTCTTCCAATCATCAATTAGTTGGATATTACTTCTAATATTTATGCTAATGGTAAGATAAATTAAACTAATAATGATTCCTTGTCTGGTATTCTAATTAGTTAAAGAGGCACTAGGGAAGTGACATTCTCGTAGGTAAATACTTGACGGGATCTAAAGCCTAAGGCAAAGACGTTATGTTGGGGATTGTGATATAGCCACATCACGGAATTACTCACTCTATACCTATCGGTAGCTTGGGTGACTTTGCCTAATTGACTTTCCCAAGACCAACTGGATGTCAAAATTGTGCAAGCAATATACGCTCAAGTTGGGTATTACTATCTCAAGGTATAACCCTTTAGTTTGGGCTATTAATCCATTGATTACACCCCAATAACATGTTAGACTGATTTTCCTACACTCAAGCCCTATTTCTCAAGAGGAGCTCAAGTCAAAAAGGCACAGACTAGTGTTTACAACCACTAATTCAACATAGAAAATACAAATCAGTCAAAATATCAACTACTCATAAACATCTAATCCTTAAATTAAAAGACACATCAAATACCCACACTAGGGTTGAGCCACAACCCTAGCTAATGGGTCTATCTACACATAATAATGAAAGAAAGCTAATAAATGGATGAAGAATAACCCATAAGATAAAATTACAAGCTAAAATTGAAGATTCAATGATAAACCCACCATAAAATTACTCAAAATAGTCAATAACCACCGTTCACATGCTCAACTGAAAGTTAGATTACAAAAAATCCCTTAAAATGTAAAAAGAAAGTATTTATACTAGGCCAAATTTTCTGGATAAAAATACCCCTGACGAGGAACTGTGGTCCGCATAAAATGCACTGTGGAGCACAATGAGGATTCTTGGCTTAATTCATCATTCTCTAAATCTGGCCATCACGGGCCGCATAAAATGCACCGTGGCCGCTGTGGCTTCAACTGTGGTTCGCAGAAAAAGGACTGCAAACTGCATTGGCCTTAATCTCCAAACTCCCAACTCTCTAAACCCCCATCTTTGCGGACCGCACAAACATGATTGGTCGTGGTTAGGCCATTGCAGTTCACACAAAATGGTTTGTGGCCGTAGTGCTTGAGTTTCCAAAATATGCACCTCTTTGAATCTCTTCACTGCGGACCACACTAAATGGAATGTGGACGCATTGGATTTGTTGCAACTATATCTGGACTTGTTCTTTGTACTTATGGATGTTTCACTCCTTTTTGAGCTAGTTTTGACTAATTGTCACCTTTTTGACCAAACCCTACAAACAAGTATAACATGTAAGCCTTTGGTACTATTTTGTACACATTTTTTATCAAAACTCAAGATAAAGGGAGTGTAAAATGAACTAGAATCCCTAGTTATCAACTCCCTAAACTTAATCTTCTGCATGTCCTCAAGCAAACAAAATACGACCCACCTCTTAAGAGTAAATTCGATGAAATTCAGCTGACCTAAAGTGACCTCATCTAGCATCAATTGGGACTAACAATTGCCCTCAATTCAAATGAATCATTAACAACATTCATCCTTCTAAACACCATGGATTTAGTGTGACACAAGAGCATCAAGAGTTGACTCAATCCATCAAAGAAACTCTTTCTACTACTTTGGTCATTATGTAACCGAAACTCTTACTCCTCAACTTCTCCTAAGACTATATCACTTTTAAGTTGTAGCATTCAGAACAAGAATTGAGGATAACACACTCATCTCTCACAAAGAAATGTCACAAGTCCGGCTCTAAGTACCACAAGCTTGTTCCTTGTGTGAGTCACCACTAATGTAAGCTTAATTAAACTCAAGATCATGTAGGGTTTTTATGGAGCAATAGTGAAGGCTTTTGGTTCAGGGTAGAAAATATTTGGTCTAAGTAGGTTCCTTCTTCCCCTAAGCACTTCATTTTCTCCATTTTGGCACACATTCTCTTGACTTTTGAGTCATTTAACCTCTTTCTTAGGGGGTTAAAGAGACACGCAACCAATCTTTCTTTTTCATTTCAAACCTTTTTCCCCTTTCTCAACTTTTCACACATTTCATCTCTTTACTTTTATTGAAACCCTTCATTTTTTTCTACATTGATCATTCTTTTTGACTTTTTGATTTTCTTTCTTTTTTAATTGCCTTTCTTTTTCTTAATTTTGTACATTTTACCACTTTGTTGCATTTCTCGTTTCCCCCCCCCCCCCCCAAAATTTATGCTTTTGCCTTGTGCTAACGAAAGATTGAGTGCCGAGAGATGGTATTTTTATAACGACTAAAGGCTTGTATCGTGGTTTTTGAAAGAAAAAGGTCTATGGCTCAAAAGGGTTGACTGGGGATATTATCATTGGTAGGATATGGAAGTTTTCAAGTCATCATTCGGATCAAGGAGAGCCTATAATAACATCTCAAGTCAAACTACACTTAGAATTTCGCCTAGACAAATATTCAGGGCAAGTTCTAGACTAATGGATCGAGACTTGGACTTGAAATTCAAATTCTCACCACACAAGCTATAGGCTTGCTAAAGAGGCAGAGCCGGGGGACCACAACAACTTAACAAAGATTTGAGCAACATGAAGGGTCCCGAAAAATCACTTGATGATTATCGGCCAACACAAGAGCCTCAAGGTCACAATTTTTACCATTCTATACACAACAATTTGTTTTTGACCTTAGGATCAAAAGCAAATGTGTTAGGACCAAGTGAAGCTTTGCTTGAGGAACCCTTACGAACTAGCTATTATTTTCAAAAAAATTTAAAAAAAAGGCTCAAACCCTTGAGAAAGTTGTCATGCCATCTATTATCGGGAAGAGCCACCCGGTTCATACAAATTCCACCTTTTGGAAAGAACTGTGGAATTAGAAACCAAAGGCTTATTGAACGCAAAACTCAAAATAAGAAGCTATGAAAGAGAAATGAAAAGTGAACTAAAATGGTAAAATTATGTACATACCAAAAGTAAAAAAAGCATAATAAAAAGGAAGTAATATCATATATACAACCCAAGTCATCCAAAATAGGGCCTACTCCCTCAATTGAGAGCTAGCATTGTCCTCAATGTTAACTAAACAAAATAAGAACAATATAAGATAGAGAATAAAGAGAAACTCCCTATTGGCCCTCAATCGACATTGATCATGAGTCTAGGTCCCAGGGTCCTCGGACTTCTTGGGAACCCATGAATGGCTCCTTGTAACCTGTTTCTCCTCTGGGACTTGGGCCTTTTACTAGGTCATGGGCTTGCACTAAGGCCGGAAGCTGGCTAGAGGAACCCCGTTGCGGCTCCTCCAACTCAATCACAACATTATCAGCACGGGGAATCACCCCTTCCCCTTTGTTGGCCTCTCTATCTCCTGCTCCAGCTCTGACTGGGATACTGGAGCCGGGTCATGCAATAAAGGTCTAAAGGAGGGTGATCATCCTTTAATTTCTCCACTTCCACCTTCAACTCTTTCACCGACTCCTAGGAAGCTCGAGTATTTCTCAACTTCTTTGTTTTTTTGGTGAGCTCATTCAATGCTTTTCCATGTGTATCAATTGTGTCCAATATGAACTGCTGGTTCTCTAGGTATTTCTTCTAGTTGCCTAGAAGCTCCTTTAAAGTGTCCTCCACTGACTGTGAGACCTGTGGATGAAGGGGTACCGATTCGGCTGCCACCGTGGTAGAATGTACAGATAGCTTATAAGTGGCTGCCTATATCCAGTTGTTGATACAGCCAAAGGTCTAGCTTAGACGGTGAGAAGTCTGTGGGTAGGCTGAAGAGGAGGGAATATCTAGGGTGGAGGCAGTAGAGGGACCTGGGTCCATATCTAGGGTAGCTGAAGGAGGCTGAGTAGGAGCTACTGCGGGAAGCCCAGGTAGTCATTGATTGTTTTTCCATAAAACTTAACTTTCAAATTTTGCACCTTGGTCACTGTAGTGCCCTTTTTTATATGGTAAAAATTAGTGTAAAACTCCTTCACCAAGTGCTCATTTGCATCCTCAACATTGCCTATGAAATAATCCCAGCCCGACTTCTACACATTTGGGTTGTGACGCATAAGATCATTGTCAATGAATATCTGTTCAGTTTCTAACTTCCTCTCAATCCACCATTCTCTAAACTTATGGTATGCCACTTCACTAACGAACCTATCTTGCCAAGTCTACGGTTTCCTGGTTCTCTCCACCCCTCCTACTTAGGTCTCACCCCCTCCTTCTACTATGGAATCCTCACCAGGTGTTGAAGCTGTAGGTGAGATAGAAGAAATTTCATCACCGCTCTCAGTTGAGCCCTCAGACGACTCAGAAGAAATTGCCACTAAAGTTTGAGCAGTAAAAGTGCTCGGATGGTGTCTCTCAATCTTCGCCTTTCCGTACAGTCCGGTACATACTCTGGCACTGACTCGGAGTTAGACGCCTCCCGGGAGGGAATATAATCACTTCCTGAACAGAAAGGAGCTATATCTACAGCCCTTATTGACTTTCTGTTATCTTTGATTGCTTCCCCAACTTGTGAGGTCAATTTTAGCATGCCTTGTCCCCTACCCCAGGAAGACTCTCCTTCTCCTCTTTGTTTTCCACCATCACCTCGTAATTTAACCATTTTCTGCAAGTGGAATTCAATTGAAGCTTGTTAGTATCAGAAGGATCAGTGTATAGAATAATTGCAGGACACAGAAGAACATATCCATAGACAGCGTCTGCACAAAATGCAGTGCAGCCGTAAAGGGACCACTGCGGACCGCACAAAATAGCACCGTAGTCCGCATTGAGTTAGGGGTCAAACTACCCACTCTCTTAAAAGGCCACCGCTGACCGCACAAAATGGTATCGTGGTCTGTATTAAGGCATCTCGAACCATAGAAAAATCCACCACGGCCGTAGTCCTCAATTCTAAACTTTCAGAAGTTTCATCACCGCGATCCGCACAAAATGGCATTTGGACCGTGGAGAAAAACTGCGGAGCGCAATAAATCCACTATGTACTGCGGTAAGCCACAACCACTAAAACGAACATAGGATTTTAGATTTTGCTCAATTTAAGCCTAAATGCGCATATTATGATCCCACTAGGTAGTTAATCATGGATATTTAACTAATTAATCCTAAACTAAACACAGTATCTAACCCTAAGCTCAAAATTCAAAGAGAAAGGGAAGAAGAAGATGTATAAATAGTAAATTAAAAGGAAAAAAACACAATTAAAGACAAAGGGAAGATTAAAAATACCAGTAATAGGATGCAACATAGATGAATAAGAGTGAGTGATTGAATTCGTGTAGATATGGCATGGATGAAAAGCAATTTTTTATTTAGTCTATAGATGAGCGAAAAGTTTAAAATAAAGGCCTCGGGTCCTATTTATAGAAAAAGACCTGGGTCCACTTCACCTACCCACCATGGACCACAAAAATCGCACCGCAGTCTTTGGTACTCACATGTCAATATCATTAGGGAGATGTCCACTGTGGACCGCAAGAAATGCTTCACGGCAGGAGTGGTCCACCGAGGACTGCACAAAATACATTGCGGTTGCGGTGGCAAACTTCAGAGAAACCCTTTTTTGACCAATCCACTATGTAGACCACACTAAAATGTTGCACCCGCCTAAGGCCTTTGTGGCCGCAAGAAATGCAATGCTGCCACAGTGCAAACTTCAAAGAGTGTACACTTTTCCCAACTTGGACTTGCACTGCATCAAAACAATCTTACACATATCTCACAACCCATTAGTCCAAAAGTTAATCCTAAACTAAAAAGAAAATCAAAGAAAAACAAAAGAAAGACACATGGGTTTCCACCCAAGAAGCACCTGATTTCACGTCGCGACACGATGCAAGTTACCATCAAATCACTTTAGATGGAGCATTTCCACCATGTAGTTGTCATCAATTTTAACCAGGTGATGATTGACCCTATGCCCATTAACTCTGAAAAACTCCCCATTTTTCTTCTTCAAGTCAAGTGCACCAAATGGAGTCACAAACACCATTTCGAAAGATCTACTCCATTTTGACTCAAGCTTTCTCAGAAACAGACGTAACCTAGAATTGAACAAGAGAACCAAATCACCAACTTTAAATTCCTTGTCACGAGCATACTTATCATGAAGGTACATCATTTGTCCTTATACAAGGACAAACTGGAGTAGGCATGGAATCAGAATTCATCAAGTTTGTTAAGCTGCTCCACACGAAGATTTTCTGCCACATCCTATTCAAGATTCAGCTTCCTCAAAGCCCACATGGCCTTGTGATCTAACTCAATACGTAGATGGCAATCTTTCTCAAACATCAACCAATCGGAGTATTGTAAGTAGTCCTATAAGCCCATAGAGCATCATCCTATTTCTTTGACCAATCGTTCATATTTGCATTGACTGTCTCCAACAATATACTCTTGATTTCCTTGTTTGAGACTTCAACTTGGGTGCTCGCCTGAGGATGATGAGTAGAAACTTTGTGATTGACACCATACTTTGCAAGTAAAATGTCAAAAGCTCTATTATAAAAATGAGACCCACATCACTTATGATTGCACAAAGAGTGCCAAACCTTGTAAAAATGCTCTGCTTGAGAAATGCAACAACACTCCGGGCCTCATTGTTGGGTAAAGCCATGGCTTCAAACCACTTTGAAACATAGTCAACCACCACAATAATGTATGTGTTCCCACATGAGCAAACAAACGTGCCCATAAAATCAATGCCCCATACATCAAAATATCAACTTCAAGAATGGTATTGAGAGGCATCTCATCTTTCTTCGAAATTCCACCTGCTCTTTTACATTCATGGAATCTCTTTGCAGGCTCACTTGCATCTTTGTACAAAGTTTTCCAATAAAACCCACAACTAAAAACTTTTGAAACTGTCCTCACCACGCTATGATGGCTACCATTGGGAGAGAAATGACAAGCCTCTATGATACTCAATTGCTCCTCCTCTAGGACACACCTTTGGATCACACCATCTGTACTGATCTTGAACAAGTATGGTTTATCCCAATAGAAGTCCAAACTATCTTGTTTGAGCTTCTTCCTTTAGTTAGACATCGGAAAATGAATCATTGATCTATAGTCCATCACGAGGCCTCCCCTCCTCCTTCAAGCGAGACAACTGGTCCGCCACTTGGTTTTCACTACCCTTCCGGTCCACAATCTTAAAATCTAACTCTTGAAGTATTAAGACCTATCGCATCATTCTAGCTTTGGAATCCTTCTTCGTCATTAAGTATCAGAGTATGGCATGATCGGTATAAACTATGACCTTGACACCCATGTGATATGACCAAAATTTCTCCATCGCGAATAAAATATCCAAAAGCTTTTTCTCAGTCACTAAGTAATGCACTTGAGCATAATTCATTGTCTTGCTCACATAGTACACCAGATAAAACATTTTGTTCACTCTTTGACCCAAAACCGCCCCAACTGCAACATCACTCGCATCACACATGAGCTCAAAAGGCAAGCTCCAATTGGGTACGGTAATAATAAGAGCATTGGTCAACTTGTGCTTGAGAACTTAAAAGGCTTCCATACATCTCTCATCGAACACAAGCTTGGCATATTTTTCCAATAACTTGTATAATGGATTATCTACCTTCAAAAAGTCTTTGAAAAATATCCGGTAGAACCCTGCATGCCCAAAGAAAACTTCTAACTCCCTTGACAGAAGTAGGGGAAGAGAGCCTTGAAATTACATCAATTTTTTCTTTGTCCACTTCTATACCATGCTTTGAAATTTAATGCCCAAGAACTACGACCTCCTCAACCATGAAGTGGCATTTCTCCCAATTAAGAACAATATTGATTCTTCACGATGGGCCAACATTCTATCAAGAATTTTCAAACAATAATCAAATGAATCACCCAGAATACTAAAGTCATTCATGGACACCTCCAAAATATCTTCCACCATATCGGTGAAAATGGCCATCATACACCGCTGGAATGTAGCCTGTGCATTACACAATCCAAACGGCATCCTAGAAAAGGAAAAGGTGCCATATGGACAAGAAAAGGTGGTCTTCCCCTGATCTTCCAAACCAATAAAAGTTTGGTTGTACCCAGAATACCCATCCAAGAAATAGTAGAAGGCACGCCCAGCAAGTCTATCTAGCATTTGATCAAGAAAAGGCAATGGAAAGTGATCTTTGCGGGTCACTTTATTCAACTTGCGGTAGTCCATGCACACCCTACACCCGGTGACAGCCCTTTTTGGAATCAACTCATTCTACAAATTCGTAACCACAATAATACCACCCTTCTTCGGCACATATTTCATCGGGAAGTCCAAGAGCTATCAGAGATGAGGTACACAACCCCGGCATACAACCACTTGATCACCTCCTTTTTCATAGCTTTTTGCATTGCCTCATTCAACCTCCTTTGATGTTCCATGGAGGGCTTTGCATCATCTTCCAAAATAATCTTGTGCATATAAAATGTAGGGCTTATCCTCCCAATATCAGCCAAGGTCCATCCAATTGCCTTCTTCCACTTTTGAAGCACTGGAAACGTGGCATAAACTTGTATGTTAGTAAGACAAGAGGAAATAATAACTGGCAACGTTGAACTAGGGCCTAAGAAACTCATACCTGAGGTGTGGAGGCAACGGCTTCAACTCCAACACCGCAGCTTCCTCGATTGAAGGTTTTGTTGTTGGGGTCTTACAATTCTCAAGATACAAAGAGAGTTTCCTAGGCTCATAAGAGTAAGAGCACATTCCATTCAAAGCATTCACACACTCAACTTGGCCTTCATTCTCATTTATATCAAGATTCAATAACACTGCCTCTAGAGGGTCCTCCACAATGATCATTACACTAGTATCATCAACTATCACTGCCATGACAAGGTCCACGACAGAGCACACTTCAGAACTATTGGGCTGCTTCATTGACTTGGACACATGAAAGACCACTTTCTTATCACCCACCCGGAAGGTGAGCTCCCCTGCTTCCATATCAACTAAGGCCTTCCTAGTAGCAAGGAATGGTCTTTCCAATATGATTGGAACCTTATAATCTACCTCACAATCCAAGACCACACAATCAGCTGGCAAGATAAATTTGCCCACCTAGACAAGAACAACGTCAATAATACCCAATGGCCTCTTCATAGTTTTATCTGTCATTTGCAATCTCATAGAAGTCGGCCTCGGTTGCCCAATACCCAAAGTCTTGAAAACTGAATATGAATCAAGTTGATACTTGCCCCTAAATCATATAAAGATTTTGCAAAATTCTCGCTGGTGTAAGGAATGGTGAAAGCATCGGGATGTTCTAGCTTCGGGGCCATTGAGTTCACTATTGCGCTAACTTGGTGGATCATCTTGATAGTTTCAAAATCTATGGATCTTTTCTTTGTCACTAAATCTTTCATGAATTAAGCATAACCCAGCATTTGTTCTAGAGCCTCCACTAAAGGCACATTAATAGATAAGCTCTTCATCATGTCAATAAACTTCTTAAACTGATTCTCATTTTTCTGCTTCACGAGCCTTTGAAGATAAGGTGGATGTGGTCTTGCAAAGGAGCCTTGGCCTTAGGCACAACCAATTTCGGCATTTCTATTACGTGTCCCCTCGACAGGATCACGTTATTTGAGTTTCCATCTCAGCATCTTGGATATCAATCCTCACTTCCTCATTCACGTTCTCATCAATCACATTTTCAACCACCAAAGGAATCTCATCTTCTTGCAACTCAACTTTATCACTCAAAATATCTTTTGGTTTGGAGGCATTCACATCACCACTTCGTCCACTTCTTGTAGTTACCGCCATAATATAATTGTTTCCACCCTTCGGGTTAACTACCGTATCACTTGGTAGAGACTCATTAGGGCGATTATTCAAGGATTGTGAGATTTGGCCTAATTGACCATCCATGTTTCTGATTGAAGTATTGTGGGAAGCCACTTGAGAATTAAAAATTGCATTCTTTAATATCCTCTATTCAAACATCATTTCAATTCTCCCCATGTTGGAAGAACTAGGACCTTGGGATGGAAATGGGGCTAGATTGTTAGGTTGCTGACACATTGAGGGCCTTTGAATTCCTTTCCCCTAATTTCCTTGTTTGTCATTGTTCCAACCACCCTGATTGTTATTAACACCCCGGTTGTTGTTGTTGTTGCCATTCCAATTACCCAGATTGTTCTTATTGCCCCAATTAGAATTTTGGTTGTTGTTCCCTTAATTACTGTTCTCGTGTTGTTGTTGATTGCCCTAATTACCTTAGGGTCTCCATTGTTGTTGGTTCGAAGAATTTCCCCTTTGGCCTCGATAACTGTTTACATATTGCACTTCTTCATTATACCCATCATAACCATTATCTTGGAATCCACCACAATCATTGTCATATTGATCTAAATTCCCTTGGTTTTGTAGAGTTCTTTGTCTTCTATTGTTCGCTAGCATGTTGACACCCGCCATAGCATTTACTTGGTGTGGATTTTGAATCTGTCATAGCTGTGCCTTTGCTAGCTGGTTCATTGTTGTTCTTAGTTCTGCTAATACCTGCCTATGATCATGTAGTACTTTATGCAAATGAATGACCATGGGGTCACCCTGTGGCACATTGGCTCTTCTTTTCCAAGCGAAGGACGTGTTAGCCATCTCATCAAGAATGTCACAAGCCTCATCATAATATAGATTCATGAAAGTACCCCCCAACAAGTTGATTCATTATGCACTAATTTTTTATGTTGATGCCCCGGTAGAATGTCTATGGTATCATTGCCTCAGTCATATCATTGTTGTGACATTCCTTTACCATGGTTCTGTATCTTTCCCATATATCATGTAACGGCTCGGTGGGCTCCTGCTTGAAAGCGAAAATATCATCCCTCAATGTTACCATGTGCCCCGGTGAGAAAACCTTTGTAATGAATTTATCCGCCAACTCATCCCAAGTAGTGATGAAATGGTTGGAAAGTCGTTCAAGCCATTCCAATGCCTTCCCTCTAAGTGAGAAGGGAATAATCTCAATCGAAGTGCATTCTTTGACACATTAGTTTGCTTTCTCCCCCAAAAGGTATCGACGAAACCCTTAAGATATTTGTAAGCATTCTAATGGGAAGCACCCATGAAATACCCTCGCTGCTCCAACAATGTCAGCATCACATTTGTAATTCTAAAATTTCCCACCCGGATCACGGGTGGGACAAGTACACTAGCATATCCTTGGTTGGGAAGAACTCGAGCATCCACTCTTGGAGGAGATGTGGGAGGGTCTGGAGCATTATCATTGGCCTGGCGGCCTCATTTTTGTCCTTGAGGTACATTAGAAACTTCATCAATATGCTCATCTACCTCCTCACCCGGCGGACGATCTCCAAGAGGTGCGTTGTTTGCTTCCATTTTGTGCCTGAAGTTGCGACACACACAAATTAGTAACGCGGAATGAAAGATGAACAACACATAAAACTATTCAGATAAATATCCAAAATTGATAGCTCCCCGGAAACGGCCCCAAAAAGTGAGCAGAGCCAACCCTACACTGTTACGAAGTGGCAAGATCGGTCGAAGTAGTTTTTACCCTAGATGGTCGGGATCGAATCCACAAGGAGCTAGAAGTGGGAATTGGATTCCTATTTAAACTAAAAATGCGTAGTGATCTTAATTACTCTTCAATCAACTTTTGGTTGGATATTAATTCTAATATTTATGCTAATGATAAGCTAAATTAAACTAAGAATGATTTCTTGTCTGGTTTTCTAATTAGTTAAAGAGGCACTAGGGAAGTGTCTTTCTCCTATGTGAATACTTGACGGGATCCAAAGCCTAAGGCAAAGATGTTATGTTGGGGATTGTGATATAGCCAAATCACGGAATTACTCACTTTATACCTCTCGGTAGCTTGAGTGGCTTTGCCCTAATTGACTTTCTCAAGACCAATTGGGTGTCAAAATTGTGAGAGCAATATAGACTCAAGTTGGGTGTTACTTTATCTAGGTTTAACCCTTTAATTAGGGCTATAAATCTCTTGATTACACCCTAATTCCTAGTTGTACTAATTTTCCTAGACTCAAGCTCTCTTTCGCAAGAAGAGCCAAAGTCAAATAGGCACAAATTAGTGTTTGCAACCACTAATTCAACATTGAAAACACAAACCGGTCCAAATATCAACTACCCATAAACATCTAAGCCTTAAATCAAAAGATCCATAAAATACTCATATTAGGGTTGAGCCACAAACCTAGCTAATGTGTCTAGATACTCATAATAATGAAAGAAAATTGATAAATAGATGAAGAATAGCCCATAAGATTCAATTACAAGCTAATAATTGAAGATTCAATGATACACCCACTATAAAATTACTCAAATTATTCAATAACTACTATTCACGTGCTCAGCTAAAAGTTAGATTACAAAAGATTCCTTACAAATGTAAAAAGAAAGTATTTATACTAGGTTAAATTTTCTGGACAAAAATACCCCTGACGAGGTACTGTGGTCCGCAAAAAATGCACCGCGGACCGCAATGAGGCTTCTTGGCTAAATTCATTATTCTCTAAATTTGTCAAATGCGGGCCTCGTAAAATGCACCACGGGCGCGGTGACTTCAACTGCAGTCCGCACTAAAAGGACCGCGGACCGCATTGGCCTTAATCTCCAAACTCCCAACTCTCTAAACCCCATATTTTCGGACCGCACAAACTCGATTAGAGTCGCGATGATGTCACTGTGGTCCACACAAAATGGTTTGCGTCCGCAGTGCTTGAGTTTCCAAACTATGCACCTCTCTGAATCTCCTCACTGCGGACCGCACTAAATGGAATGCGGCCGCAGTGGATTTGTTGCAAATGTGCTTGGACTTGTTCTTGGTACTTGTGCATGTTTCACTACATTTTGAGCTAGTTTTGACTAAATGTCACCTTTTTTACCAAACCCTGCAAACAAGTACGACATGTAAGCTTTTGGGACTATTTTATATTCATTTTTAATCAAAACTCAAGCAAAAAGGAGTGTAAAATGATCTAGAATCCCTAGTTATCAATCCCATTTCATATATTACCGTGGTGATGTGCCACACACTCCCATTTCATATATCGCCATTGCGGCATGCCACTTGATACCATTTTATATATTAACTTAGCGGTGTGCCACTCGATCCCATATACAATTTAACATCAGTCATAAAAGAATTCTAGAAAGGGAACAAGAGAATAACAACAACATCACGGCAAGGGAGATAATCTCATAAAAAAATATCCCAGCAAGGGAGACAATATCATAAATAATAACATCCTGACAAGGGAGATAATATCATAAACAAATACATCCCGGCAAGGGAACCAACAATGACAATCAACATTTTAAGCATGAATAAATAATACGAAGTCAGAACAATTACTATACGACACTCACAGGCATGCTTGACACCAACGTATAGATACTTGTTACCATGCATGTACGTCGTACTCCATAAATAACACATAGCAAATAAGATACAACTCCAAATCCCTCAAGCTAAGGTTAGACCAAACACTTACGTCGATGTCACGAACACAATTGAAGCCTTAATTACTGCTTTACCTGTTGTTTCCACCACCAATTTGCTTATATCTAGCCATAAGTTACTTAACTATATCAATAAATGCTAAATAAATCAATTCTAATACATGAATAAGTATCCCAATGATTTCCCAAAAAAAGTCAAAAATCAACCTCGGGTCCACATGGTCAAAACCCGAGGTTTGAACTAAAAATCGATTACCTATTCACCTACGAACCCAAATATATAATTTGTTTTGAAATCGAACCTCAAATAGAGATCAAAATCCCCAAAACTTACAAATCCTATGTTCTACTCAAAACACCCAATCTCCCTCATAAAACCCTTGATTTTGAGTTGAAATCATGTAAAAGATGTTATAGATTGAAGAAAACGAGTTAGAAATGACTTAAAATCGATTTACAAGAGTAGTTGTCTTTGAAAAATCTTCCAAAGGTCTTTTAGGTTCGAGATAATTGAAAAATGAAAAATTTTCGGCTAAGTTATGATTTAGCAGGTTGCTGATATCGCAATTGCAACTTCAGGACCTGCTATCATCGCATTTGCAATCAGATGTTCGTAATAGCGAACTTGCATTATCAAAGGGAATGTCGCATTTGCGACAACTGAGAATTTCTGGGTTAGTCGCATTTGTGATAAAATTCTCGCAATTGCGAGCAAGGCCGGCCAGGACATACTTCGCAATTGCGAAGAGCCCCTCGCAATTTCCAAGCCTGATAGGCTCGGAATTGCGACACCTACCCTCGCAATTGCGAGATCGAAGCCTGCAACACATACCAGCTGAAAATATGAAACTTCCTAAGTTCAGTTCCATGTCGTGACCTATCCAAAACACACTCGAGCCCTCAGGGCTCCAAACCAAACATGCACACTAACCTAAAAATTATCATACGGACTTTCTCGTGTAATCAAATCATCAAAATAACATCAACAACTATGAATTAAACCCCAAATCCATGAAATCACTAAAGAACACAAAAATTTCCAATTTCTCAACTTTATGTCTTTTTTATACCAAACTTATTCCGATCTTTACAAAATTTTAAAGATTCAACCTAATTATTATTTCAAACTTGTACCGGGCTCCAAAACCACAATACGAGCCCGACACCATCAATTTTTAAATATCTTTTCATTTCCAAAAACTCATATATTTTCCACAAAATAATTTTCTTTAAAAATTCATTTCTTAGGCTTGGAACCTCGGGATTCAATTTTGGGCATGTTCCGTATTTTCCTATGGACCTTCCGGGACCGTCCAATCACGGGTATGGATCTGTTTACCCAAAATGTTGATTGAAATCAACTTAAATTCATTTTAATAGAAAATTTTACTATTTTTCACTGATTTCACATAATGGCTTTCTGGATACATGCTCGGATTGTGCATTCAAATCGAAGCTTCAGGACATAGAATTTATTTCCAAAACAAGTGATGAGAATTTATTTCCAAAACAAGTGATGAACTTTGGGTTCATCACAGAAATGGGCTGAGTGCCCGACACCAGATCAATACCCAAATCAATATCCCTATCCAGTGGCATGCCTGGAAGTTCTGCAGGAAACACATACCGAAAGTCCCTCACTACCGGGACCAAATCAATGATAGGAGCCTCTACACTGACATCCCTCGTAAAATCTATGTATGAAAGACAACCTTTTCCAACCACCCGCTAGGTCTTCAGAAATGAAATCAACCTACTGGTAACATAATCAGTCAAACCTCGCCACTCAATCCATGGTACACCCGGCATAGCCAACGTTGCTATCTGAGCATGATAGTCTAAGATAGCACGACACGGAGATATCCAGTCCATGCCTAATATAACATCAAAGTCAACCATACAAAGTAGCAAAAGGTCCACTCGGGTCTCCAAACCCCCAATAGTGACCCCACACGACCGATATATGTGATCCACAATAATAGTATCGCCCATCTTAGTAGATACACAAACAAATGAAATAAAGACTCACGGGCATATCCAAATAACGAGCAAAATATGATGACACATATGAAAAAGTGGAACCAGGATCAAATAACACAAAGGCATATATGTGGCAGACTGAGACAATACCCGAGATCATAACATCTAAAGTAATAGCATCAGGTCTAGCTGGGAGTGCATAGAAATAGGCCTAACCACAACCTGATCAACCTCTCCCTCTAGGGAAACCCCTAAATGACTGTCCTCCACCCCTAGATGGGTGGGTGGGTGGTGAAGTAACTGGTGCTGAAGTCAATGGTTGACTCATCTGCTGAGATGAACCCCCAAGATGACAGGGACACTGCCTCCACATGTGCCCCAACTCTCCACACTCATAATAACCCCTGGTGCTGGAGACGGGGACTGAAGGCAACCCCTATGACTGGGATGACTAGTAGAAGAACCTGGCATAGAGCAGCCCTGAACAGATGGAGCACGAGACGAACTCTGTGATGGAAGGGCACTGTGACTAGTAGAATAACACTGAGGCCTCTTTGTGGCAGACTCAGACAATACTTGTGAAATCATAACATCTGAAGCAATAGCATCAAGTCAAGCTAGGAGTGCATAGAAACGGGCTTGACCACCACCTGATCAACCGCCCCCTCTAGGGTGACCCCTAGCTGATTTTCGTCCACCCCTAGTTGGTTGGGTGGGTGGTAACATAACTGGTGTTGAAGTCGATGGTTGACTCCTCTACTGATATGAACCCCCAAGATGACAAGGACACTACCTCCACATTTTCCCCAACTCATCACACTCATAACAACTTCCTGGTGCAGGAGAAGGGTACTGAAAGGAATCCCTAGCACCGGGATAAATAGTAGAAGAACCCGGCATAGAAGAGCTCTGAACTCATGGAGCATGGGATGAACTTTGGACTGGATGGGCACTTAGTGATGAATGGCCCTGATGAGAACATTGAGAACCATGGTCCGATAATTCCCCACGATAACCTGGGCGAGCTGACTGAGCATGCCTGAATGGACAACCTCTGCCATGCTAAAATTGACCCCTATGAGGAGACCACTGAATCCACCCAGACCACGAAGCCTCTTAGCCTCCCTGTCAATCCTCTCCTAACCATAATCCATCTCAATTTGTTGAGCTATGTCAACAACCTCGTCAAAGGTACAACCAGATACTCTCTCTCTCTCTCTCTCTTGTCAAAAGCAACTGTAGATGACAAAGGCCATCTATAAACCTCTTGATCCTCTTTCGATCTGAGGCAACTAACCAGACCACATGATGAGCTAACTTAGAGAACCGAATCTCATATTGTGTGATAGATCTGTCGCCCTCTGTTCCAACTGTTTGTGCAGCTCCTTTTCGGCGAGACTCAAGTACAAACTTCTCCAGAAAGAGAACGGAGAGCTTCTACCAAGAAAGAGGCATTGCGCCAACCATCCTACGCCTCTCGTAAGCTTTCCACAACCTAAGTGCAGCCCCTGCAAACTGGAAAGTAATGAATGAGACCCGACCTGTCTCCAGAATACCTGCGGTCCAAAGCATACTCTAACACTTATCCAAGAATCTTTGGGCATCCTCGCCCTCTGCACCACTGAAAGTCGGAGGCTGAAATATACCAAACCTCTCTGCGATACTCATCCTATGACATAATAGGATATACATAGTCCAGAGTAGCTGCAACTGGTTAGGCTGGAGATGCCCCCCGGTATCTGAAGTCCCTGCATGACCTACTCAGGTGTGCGAGCGGCGGGAGTCTGAGTGTCTCCCCCGACCTGATAAGTAGTTGTGCTGTAGTAACTGAGACTGCCCGAGCTACGCTAGTGCACACTGATAGACTCTAGCCAAGGCTTCCAAAAGGCATGGAATTATAATACGTACATCTAGTGCCTTAGCTGGTACTACTGGAGCATCCACAACTGGGACTTGATCATGAATTGGGGCGGCTAGTGGATCTACAGGTGATGCCCTAGTTGTTGTGCGGGCTACATCCATTCCCTTACAACGCCTCGACTGCATCGTCGGCCACTGGTGGCCCCAGCTACTGGTACTGCTGGTCGTCCGTCCTGACCAGTAGCACGTGTCCTCACCATCTGTGAGATAATAAAATAACAGAGGTTTAGTACTAGAATCAACAGATTCACATGATAGTAATTCAAGAATATGAAGTTTTTCCAAAAGATTATGTAGCCTCTCGAGGATAAGTACAGACGTCACCGTACCGATCCGCGAGACTCTACTAAACATGATCATAACTCATGAGACCTATGTAACCTAGGCTCTGATACCAATTTATCACGACCTTAAAACTGACCCGATTATGATGGTGCCTATCATGAAATTAGGCAAGCCGACACAAATCCAAAGCCAACCAGAAATCATAAGAAGTCATTTAAAGCCATTAATTAACTAACCCATAATATAATTTTAAACAAGCAGTGCAGAAATATAACACAAGCCCGACATCGGAGTGACACCAGTCATGAGCAACTACAAATTCATCTAGGAATAAGAAAGTACAACACAATCTGAAAATAAATACTTAGTCAATCTAAGCAAGACAGGAAGGAGAAGAACAGGTCTGTGAACACTCACTACCGTGTCTCAAGACTCCTGGATCTGCATATAAGGTGTAGGGAGTAATGTGAGTATGCCAACTCAGTAAGTAACAAAAGTAAAAGCAGCTGAACAGCAAGAAAATGGGTAATTTCACGTCATAGCACTACATCTAAATAGTATATGCCAAGAACAATACAGTAAATCAATAAAACTCATAAGAACAACTCAACTCAGTAAAACCTTTGTAAAATTATCTTTCAATAGTTTCAAACGAGTGACGAAAATAGTAAGTAAAAGAATATAATGTAAAACGCCCTCGAGAAAAATATGTACCACAACCGCCCCTCTGGCAAAATATCAACAGAACTAGCCCCTCAGGCTACCTCACAATCACACATAATAAGCCATTCGGGTAATAACATGAAACAACAATAACCCCTTGCGCAATATCACATCTCTCACGGTAGTTACCCGCGCTCATAGGGGGTGTTCAGACTTCGGAGTGGCCCCTACAGCCAAAGCACTATCACAAGCCATCTAATGGCGTAATAAATTATGCCTTCGGCCTCTCATATATTACAAATCATTACAACCTGCTGCGGCGCGCAGCCTGATCCCATGATATCCTCACGATACAGGCCCTCAGCCTACTTAGTCAGAAATCTCTCAAACCACTCGGGCAATAATAAAACATGATGCTCAGCCCAAAATATCAATTAAAATATCAAAAGGGAGTAAATACAGTTGGGTTATAAAAATAGTAGAACACAACATGAATGAGTATGATGTTAAGTCAAAGTAGTGAGGAATAGTAGTAAAAAGCCCCTAAGGGTCCAAAACAGTTGGCACGGGGCCCAAATATGACATTCAGCCCAAAACATAGTAATAATTTCCATAACACAATGATATCAAATAGTTTTTAATCAAATACGCGACTTAAAAATCGTACGGGATGGATCAAGTCACAGTGCCCTACAGTACACGATCCCACGCTCGTCATCTAGCATGTGTATCACCTCAAAGTAGCACAACAATGTGAAATCCGGAGTTTCATACCCTCATGACAACATTTACAATCATTACTTAGCTCAATCCGGTCCACACTCTAGTCTGCGATGCCTTTGCCCCTTGACTCGGCCTCAACTCGCATCGAATCTATGCAAATTTATAATTATACATCAATATATGCCAAGGGAACGAAGCCCATGCAAAAATAATAAATTACAACAAAAATCCCGAAATTGAAAATACCCGACCCCCGGGCCCGCATCCTGAAATTCGATAAAAACTATATCAATAAAATAGTTGTCCTCCTACGAGTTTGTACATACCAAGAACATCAAAATTGGACTTCAAATGGTCCTTCAAATCCCCAATTTATACTCTCCAATTTCAAGCCCAACTCCTCAATTTTAGGCTTTAAATCCTACTAATTTCATGTCCAATCAGTTAGAAATCATCATATAATTGAGTATTGAGTACAAAAATCTTACCTCTAAGTGCTTACCTTTGATTTCATCTTCAATCCCTCTCAAAAAGCTTCAAAACCGCTCAAAAAATATCGAAGAATAGACGAAAAATAGTGAAGGCAACTATCTAAACATCCTACCCAGGGATTAATTCCTTCTTCGCGAACGTTGTAGCTCCCTTGCGTTCGCGAAGCACAAAATTCCACTGACCAATTATTCCTCATTCATGAACACGACATCCTCCACGCGAACTCAAAGCTTCAACTGTCCAAGCTTTCGCAAACGCGACCTTACCTACGGGAACGCGAAGCACAAAACTCATGGAGTCCCAGCTGCTCCACTTACCCTACGCGACGTGACTCCTCTCACATGTTCGCGATTTACTGGAATCCAAACCTATATGAATGCGACCCCAGACTCGCGAACGCGAAGAACATTTTCTCCTCTAGGCCCAACTCTTCTTTGCAAACGCGAAGAACAAATTCTTCTGCAATAAAAACCAGAAAATCTACAACTTCCCAAAACAAGAATTTGATCTGCTAACCACCCGAAACTCACCCGAGGTCATCGGGATCTCAACCAAATATGCCAACATATCCCATAATATCATTCAAACTTATTCCAATCTTCATAACACTCAAAACAACATCAAAATACCAAATCACCCGCGGGTTCAAGCGTAAGAATTTCAAAACTTTCAAATTTCGTTTTCGATCAAAAAGTCTATCAAACATCATCCGGATGACCTGAAATTTTGCATATACGTCCCAAATAACACAACGGACCTACTCAAATTTTCTAAATTCTATTCCGACCCCTATATCAAAATTTTCACTACCAACCGAAGAACGTCAAAATTTCAATTTCGCCAATTCAAGCCTAAATCTACCCCGGACCTCCAAATATATTTCGATCACGCTCCTAAGTCCCAAATCATCTCATGAAGTTATCCGAACCATAAAAATCAAGTTCCAAGATCATTTACTCACAAGTCAACTTCCGGTTGACTTTTCCAACTAAAAGGCCAACTTAAGAGACTAAGTGTCTCATTTCTCTAGAAAATCACTCCGAACCCAAACTTATCAACACGATGCAATGAAATACAGTTGAACAACACATAAAGAATCAGAAATGAAAAAAATGAAGCAGTAACTCATGAAACGACCTGTCGGGTGGTTACAATATGTTGTTGTAGCTACAACTTAAGTTTTAATATAGCACTACATCTTATAGCACTATACATTTTATTTTTATATAAATTACCGACCGATGTACTAGTCAAAATGACCAAACGCTTATAGATTAATTATTGTTACTTACCATCTACATATTTATAACATCCTTAATTTATATACATATATATATATATATAGATAGATATATATATAATGCACACAATCGAGTAGTGCCAAATGACTTTCGGGGGTACTTAAATATCCGTACGTAAAGTTTCAAAATACAATCGAATTTTTCGAACAAGTTTAGGGTACAACTTATGTGTGACTAGTATTTTGTCTAAATGAAAGTGTCGTGTAGATTCTGTAGATGATGCATGGCTAAGACTTTTTGTCCTCCACTTCTTTTAGCTTTTTGTTGCTTCCGAGTGGTGGGTCTTTTATCTTCCTGGGAGATAATATCTTGGTAATCTTGATGTCTTTTTCCTTGCATTTATAGAGAGAGCTCTTTTACATAGAATGGGGGGGGCCTTTAATTTGTCTCGTCGTCTGTATGGTCATTCTTCTCCTTTTTAAGGCCAGAATTTTGCAAGATCATACTTATAAGTTATAACTATCAGTGCTACCAGCAGTGTCGGCGTAAGGTTAGAATTAAAAACGGAGTTTAGGTTTGAGATAGTGATGGTTTTAGCGTTTTTCTTTTTTTATGATTGAAAAATCAAAAATGGGTATCACTATTTAAGATTTAAGATGAAAAGATTATACGATGAATTGGATTTGATTTGACGGAAGCCCGGATTGGAACGAACCCTCAATATATACACCAAAATATCATTTTGTTTCTCCTTTTTCATAGCTTCCAACAAGCAATGGATGGCAAGGCACAGAAAGGAGGCTTCACGTGCATATTGGCATGCTTCTAAATATGTGGAAATTAATATATATAGATAAAATGTCATAAAGACTACCCATAATCTCCCGGGAGACCGAGGCGGATCCTTCGTGAGAGCTATGGGTTCAATTGAACCCATAGTTTTCTACGTGGAGTAAAAATTTATATATAAAAATTTACCAAAACTGTAAAATAATAGATTTGAACCCATAGAATTTAAAAATCTTAAAAATTAAACCCATAGAATTTAAATCCTAGATCCATCTTTGCCGGGAGATACACTCGAGAAATCAAAGGCGATCAATAATTGTAACCAACAACCATCAGCTCTCAACTTGTTAATAGATTTGCGCCTTTCTCCCCTGTGATAATGGCTCGCCCGCCCAATCACTACTAGAAATTCGGAAAAAAGCGACCGCAAAAAGCGACCAACTTTGGTCGTTTTTTGGCTAAAAAGCGACCAAAGTAGCCTAGTAGCTATATTGATGGTCTCTACTCTAAATGAACCTATTTTTCCGGATGTTGACTATAGAGACCAACTTTGGTCGCTATATTAATTTAATAATATAATTTTGCGACCAAAGTTGGTCTCTAAATAAAAAAATATTTTTTATTTATTTATTATTAATCGTTAAAAAGCGACCAACTGTGAACTCTAATCCAAAAATTATATTTTAAAATATGGAAACTAGAGACCACTATTGGTCGTTATTTTATTCAATTATTTATTTATTTTATTAATTTAGCGACCAACTTTGGTCCCTAAATACGTGAATTAATTTAATTTTTAAATAGTAGCAACCAAATTTGGTCTCTATATTAGCAGATTTTTTTTTAACGATATAGCAACCAAATTTGGTCGCTTTTTTAGAAATATGGGAAAATAGCGACCAATGTTGGTCACTTTTCTCCAGGAAAAAAAATTTTTACTTGAAAAGCGATCAAATAGAGACCAACTTTGGTCGCTTTTTTGTGTATTATTTTGCCAAAAACGGTCTGTTTCTGCAGATATATCACCTGCCAGTTATACCAATTTCCTAAATAGGCATTTTATGCCAACAACAACAATAATGAAAAGCAATTAAAAGCAACAAAAAATAAACTTAAATATAACTAATACACTAAGCTAATAAAATTAAGTTAACGCTTATTACAAGCCCATTCGAACTAAAAAGAACTAACACAATACTAAATTGGTATGTAAATTAGTTCTAAAACAATAGAACTAACAAAATGTAAATTAGTTCTAACATACTAGTAAATTAGTTCTAACACATTAGAACTAAAACAATAGTATATAAAGTACTGAAGGAGTGTTCTTTCAGCATCCTCGTCTGAAAGTTGGATTGCCTCGCTCGGTTCATTAGGTGGTTGACTGCGTATGAATTCCCCCACGTCAGCTATGAAGCGAATTGAACCTATATGAAAAATTATATTGAATTAGTATTTCAAATTCTATATAAAAGCAAATCAATATATTTAATGAAACGTAAAAAACTTACATGTATGAAGTTGAGGCTCGACCCTCCTTTCTGAATCCGTCTCTTTCTTGTTCTTTACAATACGAGTTTCATTGAATAGCTCATCTTGCTTCATTGGCATCATAAAGTTGTCTGGTGGCTTTGGTGATTATCCTCATGCTCGGGATGAACTTTGATACAAAGAATAACTTGGATACGGTACATGACGGAGTGTGTCTTTGATGAATTGTTTATCTCATTAGCTACAATGATAATAAGAAGGCAACGACATGTGTTTCAAAAAAGTAATGGTGTAGGTAGGATTTAACATTTTCTAAGTAGATAAAAGAGGTTATAGAGAAATACTCTACTTCACTTTCCAAGGGGAAAAGAAGTTTGATTGATAGTGACAACGTTGATGAAGACGAAATATTTCCCGTAGGTCATATCAGTTCCTATAAAGCGGGGATCATAAGACTTTATGATGAAAAAGATTATAGGAAGTTTTGTTCTAAATTTTCTTTCAAGTCTGATCTACCAAGTTTAATGTGATAATTGTGATATTTATTCGGATTCAGAGACTGATTTGACCGACAAAAGTATAGAAATGCTCTTAAAACCTTTTTTAAGAGCATTTCCATACTTTTGTCGGTCAAATCAGTATCTGAATCCGAAGAAATATCACAATTATCACATTAAACTTGTTGGATCAGACTTGAAAGAAAATTTAGAACAAAACTTTCTATAATCTCTGTCATCATAGAATCTTATGATCCCTGCTTTATAGGAATTGACACGACCTACGGGAAATATTCCGTCTTCATCAACCAAGTCACTCTCAATCAAACTTCTTTTCCTGATGGAAAATGAAGTACAGAATTACTCTATAAGCTCTTCTTTTATCTACTTAGGAAATACTAAATTCCTACCTACACCATCACTATTTGAACACATGTCATTGCCTTCTCATTATCATTGTCGCTATAATGAGAAGAACAATTAAAGGCACATTCCACCAGGTACTGTATCTTAGTTATTCTTGGTGGAAGTTCCATTGCATGTCTAATAACGTCATCAACCTCTTCGCAGTACTATTACTCGGGATGAACTTGGATACAGAGAATAACTTGGATACAGTACCTGACAGGGTGTGTCTTTGATCAATTGTTTATCTCTATAGCTACAATGATAATGCAAAGCCAACGACATGTGTTTCAAAATAGTGATGGTGTAGGTAGGATTTAACATTTCCTAAGTAGATAAAAGAGGTAATAGAGAAATTCTCTACTTCACTTTCCAAGAGGAAAAGAAGTTTGATTGATAGTGCCAATGTTGATGAAGACGGAATATTTCCCGTCGGTCGTATCAGTTCCTATAAAGCGGGGATCATATGACTTTATGATGACAAATATTATAGGAAGTTCTGTTCTAAATTTTCTTTCATGTCTGATTCACCAAATTTAATGTGATAATTGTGATATTTATAAGGATTCAGAGACTGATTTGACCGACCAAAGTATAGAAATGCTCTTATAACCTTTTTTAAGAGCATTTCCATACTTTTGTCGGTCAAATCAGTGTCTGAATCCGAAGAAATATCACAATTATCACATTAAACTTATTGGATCAGACTTGAAATAAAATTTAGAACAAATCTTCCTATAATCTTTGTCATCATATAGTCTTATGATTCCCGCTTTATGGGAACTGCCACGACAGACGGAACACATTCCGTCTTCATCAACCTTGTCACTCTCAATCAAACTTCTTTTCTTGATGGAAAATGAAGTACAGATATATTCAATAAGCTCTTCTTTTATCTACTTAGGAAATACTAAATTCCTACCTACACCATAATTATTTGAAACACACGCCATTGCCTTCTCATCATCATTGTCGCTAATGAGAATAACAATAAAAGGCACATTCTGCCAGGTACTTTATCTTAGTTATTCTTGGTGGAAGTTTCATTGCATGTCTAATAACGTCATCAACCACTTCGTGGTACTCTTACTCGGGATGAGCTTGGATACGAAGAATAACTTGGATACAGTACCTGATAGGGTGTGTCTTTGATCAATTGTTGATCTCATTAGCTACAGTGATAATGAGAAGCCAACGACATGTGTTTCAAAAAAGTGATGTTGAAGGTAGGATTTAACATTTCCTATGTAGATAAAAGAGTTTATAGAGAAAAAATTTTAATTGATAGCGACAAGGTTGATAAAGATGAAATATTTTCCGTCGGTCGTGCCAGTTCCCATAAAACGTGGATCATAAAACTCTATGACGACAAAGATTTTAGGAAGTTTTGTACTCTACTTTCTTCCAAAGTTAATCAATACAAGCTTAATGTGATCATGGTGATAGTTCGTCAGATTCAGACGATGATTAGATGGACAGAAGTATAGAAATTTTGATAAAAAGAATTAGAGGTAAAAACATTCAACCTCTAATTCTTTTTATCAAAATTTCCATACTTCTGTCCGTCAAATCGTCGTCTGAATCCAAAGAACTATAACCAATATCACATTAATCTTGTATTTATTAACCTTGGAAGAAAGTCGAGTACAAAGCTTCCTAAAATCTTTGTCATCATACAGTCTTATGATCCCCTTTTTATAGGAACCATCATGACCGACGGAACACATTCCATCTGTATCAACCTCGTCACTCTCAATTAAACTTATTTTCCTCATGGAAAATGAAGTAGAGAATTACTCTATAAGCTCTTATTTTATCTACTTAGGAAATACTAAATTTCTACCTACACCATCACTTAGTGCAACACATGTCATTGCCTTCTCATCATCAATGTCGCCAATTAGAACAACAATTAAAGGCACATTCTGCCAGGTACTTTATCTTAATATTTCTTGGTAAAAGTTCCATCGCATGTCTAATAACGTCATCAACCTCTTCTGACCGTTTACCTCCCGAAATCTAAAATTCCAAAACATAAACCAAAATTCCAATGCATGTCCTAAAGGTTCAACTCATTTAAAAAGTTCAACTTATATCCTAAAGGTTCAACTCATACCTAAAAGGCTCAAGTCATATCCTAAAAGTTCAAGTCTTATCCTAAAAGCTTCAAGACAATACAAATATTCAAGGTTCAATTCATATCCTAAAAGTTCAAGTCTTATCCAAAAAGCTTCAAGACAATACGATGATTCAAGGTTCAATTTATATGCTAAAAGTTATATTCATTTCCTACGAGTTTAAACTTAAATATAAAAAGTTCAATTTATATCCTAAAGCTTCAACTCATACCTAAAAATGCTCAAGTCATATCCTAAAAGCTTCAAGACAATACAAAGATTCAAGGCTCAATTTATATCCTAAAAGTTATATTCATATCCTACAAGTTTAAACTTAAACTAAAAAGTTCAATTTATATCCTAAAGCTTCAAGTCATACCTAAAAGGCTCAAGTCATATCCAAAACGTACAAGTCATATCCTAAAAGCTTCAAGACAATACAAAGATTCAAGGTTCAATTTATATCCTAAAAGTTATATTCATATCCTACGAGTTTAAACTTATACTAAAGAATTCAATTTATATCCTAAAGCTTCAACTCATACCTAAAAGGCTCAAGTCATATCCAAAAAGTACAAGTCATATCCTAAAATCTTCAACACATTACAAAGATTCAATGTTCAATTTATATCCTAAAAGTTATATTGATATCCTACGAGTTTAAGATAAATTTATATCCTAAAGGTTCAACTCATACCTAAAAGGCTCAAGTCATATCCTAAAAGTTCAAGTCTTATCCTAAAAGCTTCAAGACAATACAATGATTCAAGATTCAATTTATATGCTAAAAGTTATATTCATATCCTAAAAGCTTCAAGACAATACAAAGATTCATATCCAAATATATCATAATATTTATCATGTGTCTATATTAAATATCCAAATATACTATCATGTGTCTATATTGTTTTTATCTGCCTATAAACTAATCAAGATTAAACTAAAAGTTCAATTTATACCCTAATATATATCTACCTATGAATCAAGTCTTTAACTTAAATTAGTACATATTGCTTACTAAAATATTGAAGGATAAATACTCAAGAAAGCCTACCCTAAATATTCAACCCATACCCTAAATCCTAGATTTCTATAAAATATTAAATAATGATAAATACAATCTAAACCCTAGGTTTGTATAAAATGTAATGCTAAATAATCAATTGAAAAACTAATTCTAGGTTGAAACAATAATCAATTAAAACACTAATTGAAACCCTAGGTTTTTAATTCTAACCTTAAATTTTTATGAGGTGACGGCAGAGGCGACAGCGGCAGTTGAGCAGTGGTCGTTGGTGGCGTGGGTAGGACCTGGTGGTGGGAGTTGGAAGGGGGTGGTCTTTGAGTGTGAGAGAGAAAATATAGATTTTGGGAAATTATTAGAAAGAATGGGTGAGGATCCTGGTTTTGACAAATCTGTAATTAAAATAGCGACCAATGTTGGTCGATATTTTGGTGGGTAAAACAGTTCTGAAATATTAGAAATAGCAACCAGCGTTGGTCGCAGTTTTCTGACCGTCTGACCAAAATAGCGACCACATTGGTCGCTATTTCAAAAATATATATATATATTTATATAAATTTAGGATTTTAATTCAATTTAAGCTATATATAAATATATATTTATATATATATATATATATATATATATATACATATATATATATATATATATATATATATAAATATATATATATAAAGTTGTATTCGATACGGTAATACCTCATACACCTATACTTAGTGCATAGTATAGCATAAGTACATATATTGTATATATATAAGTTGTATTCGATACGGTAACACCTCATTCACTTATACTTAGTGCATAGTATAACGTAAGTACATATATTGTATATATATAAGTTGTATTCGATACGGTATTACCTCATACACCTATACTTAGTGCATAGCATAGCGTAAGTACATATATTGTATATATATAAGTTGTATTTGATACGGTATTACCTCATACACTTATACTTAGTGCATAGTATAGCGTAAGTACATATATTGTATATATATAAGCTGTATTCGATAAGGTATTACCTCATACACCTATACTTAGTGCATAGTATAGCGTAAGTACATATATATATATATATATATGTATATATATATGTATATATATATATATATGTATATATATATATATATGTATGTATATGTATATATATGTATATATATATATATATGTATATGTATATATATGTATATATATGTATATGTATATGTATATATATGTATATGTATATGTATATATATATATATGTATATATATATGTATATATATACATATATGTATATATATATAAGCTGTATTCGATACGGCATTACCTTATACAGCATTACTTAGTGGATAGTATAGCGTAAGTACATATATTGTATATATATAAGCTGTATTCGATACGGTATTACTTCATACACCTATACTTCGTGCATAGTATAGCATAAGTACATATATTGTATATATATATGTTGTATTCGATATGCTAATACCTCACATAGTTATACTTAGTGCATAGTACAGCATAAGTACATATATTGTATATATATAAGTTGTATTCGATACGATATTACCTCATACACCTATACTTAGTGCATAGTATAGCGTAAGTACATATATTGTATATATATAAGCTGTATTCGATATGGTATTACCTCATACACATATGCTTAGTGCATGGTATAGCATAAGTACATATATTGTATAAATATAAGCATTATTAGATACTGTAATACCTCACACGCTTATACTTAGTGAATAGTATAGTGTAAGGACATATATTATATATATAAATATATATATATATATATATATATATATATATATATATATATATATATATATATATATATATATATATATATATATATATATATAAAAGTTGTATTCGATAAGGTATTACCTCATACACCTATACTTAGTGCCTAGTATAGCGTAAGTACATATATTGTATATATATAAGTTGTATTCGATACGGTATTACCTCATACACCTATACTTAGTGCATCGTATAGCGTAAGTACGTATATTGTGTATATATATATATAAGCTGTATTCGATACGGTAATACCTCATACACCTATACTTAGTGCATAGTATAGCGTAAGTACATTGTATATATATAAGCTGTATTCGATACGGTATTACCTCATACACTTATACTTAGTGCATAGTATAGTGTAAGTACATATATTGTATAGATATAAGTTGTATTCGATACGGTATTACCTCATACACCTATACTTAGTGCATCGTATAGCGTAAGTACGTATATTGTGTATATATATATATATAAGCTGTATTCGATACGGTAATACCTCATACACCTACACTTAGTGCATAGTATAGCGTCAGTACATTGTATATATATAAGCTGTATTCGATACGGTATTATCTCATACATCTATACTTAGTGTATAGCATAGCGTAAGTACATACATAATACTATAGTTGTATCACGTTCAAAAATTAATATTATTTCTTTATAAATTATAGTATTAAGAAATATAACATGCATGAGTAAGAATCTTTTCTTCAACGCAGTATGTTCTCCCTATTGCTTAATTACTAGCACATTTTAATCTTCAAAATATTTAATATCCGTAATTCTTCTTTTTAAATCTTGTTCTTTCTTCTTGATAATATTTTGTTATAAGAAAATTAGGAAACAATGGGACGCATACTCCTAGCGTATTCAAGTAAGCAAGAGGGTTGTACGACATTGTATAATTGGAAAATATGATATATTTAAATTTTTATTAAAACTGAATAAACAATTATTTTTATAATAAATACTATATCTGAACCAAACTCATGATTAATAGTATTTATCCCAACAATCTCCCACTTAGACTTTTAACCATAATAACTATTAGAATATACTATATTCAAATGCATGATAAATAGTATATGTCCAGCATCTGCTTCTTTGCCATATCACCGCACTTCTCTCCTAGCGATGTACTGCATGTGGAGTTCTCTGTTTGTTTGGCTGCCATGAGTAAGTCCACTTGGAGAAAAATATGGATATATGTTAATTATATAATGGTTCTGATGCCAAGATTACCTTATTTATGCTTGGTTTGAGAGGCTTCTGTGTTAGGAGTAGATTTTTTATCTACATTTGGGTGATGGAAATTTGTACGATGTTACCATTATTGCATTGCCGTGATAGCTAGCTTTTGTTTTTTCGGAATGTTTTCTTAATTAGGCTATCGGAAACAATCGTTTTGCTAGTTCAGGGTAGGGGTAAGTGATCTGCGTATGTCTTACCCTCTTCAGACCCTACTTGTGGGAATATATTGGGTCGTTGTTGAAGTTTCAAATTTTATTTTGTTTTCACCCGTGTTGTTCAATATATAGATTTAATACGACTAAATCTGAATTCGCGTCGAAAAATCTTACACTAAGGTAAAACATCTTTTAACAAAAAACGATTTCATACCTAAGACTCGAACCTGAAACATCTGATAAAAGACTTACCTCAACCTGTATCGGTTAGGGTACATCTCTTGACATGAGTACAATATGGGTGTCATAGTATACAGTTGTGTCCTCCTTTTGTGTGAAAAGGACAAATATTTCATACAGTAACATATACTGAGAAAGGTATCGCCCACCCGCTGTGATGCCTACCTTTGCTTTCGTTGCTTCTTTTTGTTGATCCCAGTGATTATTTTATAAACATATTATAAAAGGGGCACAACAGTTGATCTCTTTCAACGACGTTACTAATTATTTGACATCACGCTAAGTTGTCTCTCTCAGTTCTCTCTTCACTCACTGTTAACCGTAGTTTGTAGATTTCAAGCTCGGGCACTATTGAATAATTAGAACTTCTGTTTTTCTTTATATATTTTAATTGTTATTGTTTTTATATCTATTTTTCTATTTCTTACTATGTTGATTTTATTTTTCTGGCTTCTACTGTTGTCACTCTTGTTTATTTTCTTCTTCTTGAGTCGAAAGTCTTCCGGAAACAGCTTCTTTATCCCTATTGGATAGGGAAAAGGTCTGTGTACACTCTATCCACCCCAAACTTCACTTGTGAAATTTCACTAGATTGTTGTCGTTGTTGTTGCTGCTGCTTTGATTTTACTCAAACGCTTTCAATGCCTAAACATCTAACTGGTAAAGTTGAGCATATCAAGTTTTTATGCCATATAAAATCTTTCACTTATCCGTTTTTATTTGTTTGAATAAAAAAGAAAAAGAGACATTATTTGTCACGATCCAAAACTATTCTGTTACTGACCAGCATCAGCTATTAGAGGTGGAACTAGAATTTGAAATCTTCAGCCATAGTTGGTTTTGGTCGTTGAAGCTTCGCCGTAGTGACAAAGCTTTCATAGTCCGAAGGCAGGCCAGCAAGAAGGAATATAAACATATCAGATTGGGACACCGGTGCATTGATAGATGCCAAGGAATCACAACTGTTCTTGAATGTATCCAGTTGAGACTGCAACAATTTCTTTTGCGGGAACCGAAACAAGACCTTGAACAGGAGCTGTTGTCGATATTGGCAACGTTTTTAGGGAGCTCTTTGGGAGCGAAATGACTGACGCGCTAGGAGTGGTCTGCGTTCGAAATTTTAATCAGTTTTGTTACTGGTTCTAAATTAATAATTTGTAAATATTAAATTGATTTTTAATAAGTATATAATGTTAGGATTATGATTCCAACTAAATATAACAACCTTCATATTGAATAATCCGGAATTAAACTACATGACCGGAAACTAACCTGAATCCATATGTGGAAATTGTTGAACCTCCTTTTGATGATTGTCCTTATGCTCTTGTGAACTCCTTGATCCTTTCTTCAAGTTTTCTTAAAGTTGTATATCAACACAAGTATGCTTCACAAGAATTAACAATATGTGTGGTTTCACAACAATAACAACATTATGACAATGATCAAAATTGGTATATGGTTTTCCACAATATTTGCAAGACAACAATGGAGTATTTTGGCTCTTGATACAATGGGAGGAAGAAGAGTCTTGTCTTGCACTAATGTGGGAACCATAACCCCCACTTTATAACTTCATGAGTTACATAACCCAAGAGTCACAAGAGTTACATAACTCAAGAGTCACAAGCATGTAACCATGGTTACATATATGTAACCTTAGTTAGCCCATCATCAACTAAGGTTACCCTTTTGGGTATCTACACATTAGTTCTACACTTTATATGACAACACATTGGCCCCCTTAACATAATGTCCATAAGATCACAAAATTAGGCCAAACCAAAAGATAGCATATAACATATAATTTATCCATATATTGTTCATATGTATGTAGATATAAGTCCATATATCTAGATATAAATCCATATATCTTACAATCTCCCACTTGGACGAGATACACATACATATGTACAAACCTTAGCATTATATGTTACAAAATAACCTTAGGAGCTCAAAATTTCTATCACAACAAAATTGTCATGAACAATCCGGTCCATCAATCATACCAACATAGGAACTAAGTGCTCGTCGTTACTCATTCGTAACTAGAATCAATCATAGCTCACGTATATCAATATAACCAACGACATGGATCAAGTGTAGGTATGTAGCATGGAAATAACATAAAGTGTGGTCAATAGAATGTCTATTTCCAACTGGTTCTCTTTATTGAGATCAAACATAAACTGTAAGAGTACAAAAAAAACTTTAAAACTGAATATCTGCGCAGATATAACTGAATTACTGAATTTCTGAATATAATGGACAATACATAAATGTACAATACAAACTCCCATCAAAATACATAATCCTTATCTGATTTGACACACATACAAGCAATATGCTCATGAAATACTTTTGGTGTCAATCCCTTAGTGAGCGGATCCGCAAGCATGGAATTTGTACTAATGTACACAATGCATAATCGTCCATTTTGTACTCTTTCTTTAACAACCCGAAATTTGACGTCTTTATGTTTTGCTTTCGTCAAACTGCTGGTGTTATCAGACTAAGTGGCAAAATCGGAGTCGGTATACCCGATGATCTCAAACTGGTCCGAACTCCGATATGTAAGCATGTTATCCTTTGTTCTCTGTAAGTACCTTATGACCCTTTTGGCTACCGACCAATGGTCCATTTCCGGATTGCTTAGATATCTGCCTAACATCCCAACAATGTATGCTATATCAGGTCGTGTACATACCTGAGCATACATCAGACTACCTACTGCCGAAGCATAAGGCGTCTTCTGCATTTCCGAAATTTCATAATTATTATTTGGGCACTGTTTGAGACTAAACTAGTCTCCCTTAGCAACAGGGGTGTTACCTGGTTTACAATCCTGCATGCCAAATCTTTTCAGAACCTTATCGATATAGCCCTTTTGTGACAGACCGAGAACACCTTTGGAGCGATCTCGTTGTATCTGAATTCCTAATATAAAAGAAGCTTCACCAAGATCTTTCATTTCAAATTTCTTTGAAAGAAATTTCTTAGTTTCATGCAATAATGCTATATCATTACAGGCAAGCAGTATGTCATCGACATATAAAACCAGAAAATATACTTACTCCCACTAAACTTATGGTATATACAGTCATCAGCAATATTCGGTTCAAAACCAAAAGATGTAATGACTGCATGAAACTTATAATACCATTGACGAGAAGCTTGCTTGAGCCCATATATGGATTTCTTTAATTTGCAAACCTTCTTCTCTGATTCATCCGAAACAAAGTTTTCAGGTTGCACCATATAAATTGTTTCCTCAATGTCACCATTGAGAAACGCTGTCTTAACATCCATTTGATGAAGCTCAAGATCAAAATGTGCTACTAATGCCATTATAGTCCTGAAAGAGTCTTTCGATGAAACTGGAGAGAAAGTCTCTTTATAATCAATGCTTTCTTTCTGAGTGTAGCCTTTTGCGACAAGACGAGCTTTATACTTAATAACATTGCCCCCTGAATCCCTTTTGGTTTTAAAAATCCATTTACAACCAATAGGTTTAATACCTTCGGGCAATGTAACAAGCTCCCAAACGTCATTATCGCTCATAGACTTCAACTCATCATTCATGGCATCAATCCACTTTTGAGAGTTAGAACACTTAATGGCTTGACGGAAGTTGATTGGATCATCTTCCTCAAGTCCAATATCACTTTCTTGTTCTTGGGGAAATACAACATAATTATCCGAAAATGCATTTCTCCTCTCTCTAGTGGATCTCCTTAATGGCATTTCAGTTTCTTGAGGTTGTTGAGTTTGATTTTCATTAGTTATATCAGGGTCCTGATGGGGGAGATTTTCGAGAATGTCTTGAACCGGAGTTGTGTCAACAACTTGAGGGAAAGACACATGTTCTTCCTCAAAGACAAAATCTCTAACAAAAACACATGTTCTTCCTCAAAGACAAAATCTCTAACAACTTTATCTCCCCACCCCCAAACTCAATATCCTCAAAGAACCTAGCATTACCCGTTTCAAAAATAGTTCTAGAAGTGGGATCATAAAACTTAAAAACCCCTTGTTTTTTCAGAGTATCCAACAAAATAGCTACTAACCGTCTTAGCATCCAGTTTCTTTTCATTCGGCTTATAAGGCCTAGCCTCAACTGGACAACCCCAAATGTGAAAATGCCTAATACTGGGTTTACCCAGTCCAAAGCTCATATGGGGTTTTGATTGTAACTTTAGTTGGAACTCTATTAAGAATATAAGCCGCGGTTTTTAATGCTTCACCCCAGAGTGAGTCTGGCAAAGTAGTACGAGAAATCATACTTCTTACTATATTGGGACTTTTCATGAATAAGATATAAGTACCCAAAACGAGAGTAATCATCTATGAATGTGATAACGTATTGTTGACCATTCCGACAAGGAGTAGGAAATGGCCCACAAATATCCGTATGTATCAATTCTAAGATGTCCGAAGCTCTCTTAGTACCTAATCTAGTCTTGTTTGTTTGTTTTCCCTATATACACTCAATACAAATTTCCGAATTTGAGGAATCAAGCGAATCAAGAATTCCATCTGACACGAGTTTCTGAATTCTTTGAATGGATATGTGACCCAAACGTTTATGCCAGAGTGAAATAGAATTCTCTTTAGTTAATTTTCTTTTGGTACCACTTAAACTTGTATGCAAAGTTTCTTTATTTGAGGTTATTGTATCAACCAAATATAAGCTATCAAATGTTGATAATACACCAGTACCAATAAGATTTGAATTCTGAAAGAGACTAACTTTATTGTCCCCAAATGTACATTTATAACCGGATATGTCCAATGGGGAACAGAAATTAAATCCCGTCTAAAAGACGGTACAACAAAAGTCTCATCCAAATCTAAATGAAAACCGGTTTTAAACAACAGCCTAAATTTGCCAATAGCCTCAACTGGCACCTTCTTGCCGTCACCCACATAGATGTATCTTTCATCATCATTTGGTTTTCGGCAATTCAGGCAACCCTGCATAGTTATACTTATGTGAGTAGTAGCAGCAGAATCTACCCACCAAGTATCCTTAGGTACCGAAATTAAATTAACTTCAGAACAAACAAGAGAAAGAAATGCACCTTTTTTCGCACGCCAGGCATGGTACTTGGTACAATCTTTCTTTACATGATTAGTCCCCTTACAGAGAAAGCAACCTAATTCAGTAATTTCAACCTTAGGTTCCTTATGTTGCTTAATCTTGGGCCTTGCAACCGCAACTTCCTTATCTTTCCTCTTTTTAATTTCCTTAGAAGAGGATGCCAAATGAGCACTTTCAGTCTTATCTTGCTTAATCCTTTCCTCTTCTTGCACACAGTGTGAAATGAGCTCGTTAAGAGTCCATTTCTCCTTCAGGCAGTTGTAACTGACCTTAAACTGATTAAAGTGTGTAGGAAGAGATATCAAAACAAAGTACACAAGCAGTTCCTCAGGTAAATCCAGCTTGAGTGACTTTAGTTTCGAAGCAAGATGAGACATTTCCATAATATACTCCCTAATGTTTCCCTTGCCCTTACACCTCATGGAAACAAGTTTACTCAATAGTGTACTTGTTTCCGCCTTTTCGTTTTGAATAAAACGCTTTTCAAGGTTTTCAAGGAAAAACTTTGGCATTAGCTTCATCATTCATAGAGCCCCTGAATGATTGTGGAATTGCACGTTTCATAATCATTAGACTCATGCGATTCGAGCGTTCCCACTTCTCCATCACCCTCCTTTCATCAGGAGAGGATGTATCCTCAAGAGGAGTAGGTTGCTCGGTCCGAAGAGCAAGGTCAAGATCCATGCAACCGAGAACGATCATGACGTTCTCTTTCCATTCCTTAAAGTTTGTGCCGTTCAGCACAGGGATGCTATTAATGTTGGCAGAGATCGTAGAAGCAGAAGAATTTACTGAAAATAGAACAAAAGGATTACTGAATACATGCTTACAAATACTTGAACTTTAACTTTATAGATTCAAAATTAGGCATTTCCCATTACAAGATACCTAGCACAACATTGATTTTAGTTTTTGGACAGAAAAAAACTTGTAAGTGGTACTCTTGGTGTAGTGATCAAACATAGACAATAAACTCCTGTCAAATATTAAACCTTCCTTTGGGCCGATTTAATATTCACATGGAAAACCAAATAACTGTCTCATATTTACCACCACATACATGTTCGAATTTCTGCCAAATAACACCTTCCTTTGGGCCGGTGTTAAACGCATGGAAGACTAACATCCACAGTCATCTTATATTTTAAGATTAATCAATCTACACAATAGAGGTTACTTTGGCAACATAATGCTTCAATTGAATAATTAAAATATTAGATGCTTAAACTTTAGTTCCTTAAGCCTTATTATGAATCTCAACTTAATATGTTACATGGTTTGATATGTAACACTTGAATATTAATTGTTGTTTACTGAATCGGACAATTCCATAAATTATTAGAATTGATGGACTTTAAAACAATTAACATTCACTGAAACTTAAGAGATTTAAAACGTTTTTAACCTTACTGGACAAAAATAATCGATTGTCTGCTATAGATAATCGATTATCTTTGGCATAAAAAAAAATTCAGCTACTGGACCAATATAATCGATTATATAAACCATATAATCGATTATGTTGGTTTTAGGAAAAAAATTTTAAGTTTCTGGACCAACATAATCGATTGTCAAAACCATATAATCGATTATGCTGGTTTTAAGAAAATTTGATAAGTTACTGGACCAACATAATCGATTGTCTGAACCAGACAATCGATTATTTTGGTTTTGATAAAAATTTTCTAAGTTACTGGACCATTATAATCGATTGTCCACAATAGATAATCGATTATATGGTATAATTAAAAAAAAAACGTTTCAACTCACTGGACCAGAATAATCGATTGTATAGTTTATACAATCGATTATTCTGGTGTTCCAAAAAACTGCCAGAGTTTTAAACTTGAGGGATAATCGATTGTTTAAGAAAACAATCGATTATCTTTAGGCAGTGACCAAAAACAATTTTTCTGAATAAAACATGATTTTCAACATGAATCTTAAACATGAAAACATGTTGTTTACCAACTAAAATCATGCTATATACAATGTTTTAACATGATATTAAAACATCAAATTACATCTAAACATAACATTCATAAGATCATGCTATTTCATGGTAGAATTTCATAAACAAAATTCTAATTAAACTTAAACATGAATCCTAACATAACATGAACCTTATGAACATCCAAATTATCCAAATATGAAGGTGGCTCTGATACCTATTGTTAGGATTATGATTCCAATTAAATATAACAACCTTCATATTGAATAATCCGGAATTATACTACATGAGCGGAAGCTAACCTAAATCCATATATGGAAATTGTTGAACCTCCTTTTGATGATTGTCCTTATGCTCTTGTGAACTCCTTGATCCTTTCTTCAAGTTTTCTTGAAGTTGTATATCAACACAAGTATGCTTCACAAGAATTAACAATATGTGTGGTTTCACAACAATAACAATATTATGACAATGATCAAAATTGGTATATGGTTTTCCACAATATTTGCAAGACAACAATGGAGTATTTTGGCTCTTGATACAATGGGAGGAAGAAGAGTCTTGTCTTGCACTAATGTGGGAACCATAACCCCCACTTTATAACTTAATGAGTTACATAACCCAAGAGTCACAAGAGTTACATAACTCAAGAGTCACAAGCATGTAACCATGGTTACATATATGTAACCTTAGTTAGCCCATCATCAACTAAGGTTACCCTTTTGGGTATCTACACATTAGTCCTACACTTTATATGACAACACATTGGCCCCCTTAACATAATGTCCATAAGACCACAAAATTAGGCCAAACCAAAAGATAGCATATAACATATAATTTATCCATATATTGTTCATATGTATATAAATATAAGTCCATATATCTAGATATAAATCCATATATCTTACATATAAGATTTGATCCAATATTGCTGGTTTAAACTACACATTGGCCCCTGCCGGATGCCGGCTACTATCTTGCCTAGCGAACCTGATCTTACTACCTGATTCCAATTTACAATGAGCTGCACCATTTTTAATTTCAAACATATTCGAAATATGCCCGAAACCCTGGGGATTCTTCAAACTAAACTAAGTAACAAGAAGTTACAAACAGTCAAACCATTGCATGAGCACACTCGAAACACAATTTCGAAGGCATATACTCAAACGAAATGTCAGGTCATATTATTATATTATTGATTTTAAATTTAATTTTAATTGGCATGAAATTAAATAAAAATAAACAAAATGAGGATATGATAATGCCTAAATTACTATAAAATCACGTAATCTCATAAAATATTTGATAAATTATTCATTTTCATCATTGAATAATTCATTTCATATCTTTAATTTAAATGAGAAAGTCAGAATTTTTTAACATGAAAATAAGACCGTAACAACAGATAAAAGTAATTGAGAAACAAAGTCTAGTTTTATAAAAAGAAAAGTAGACTATAATATGCTTTGTTAAATTCGTAATTGAGAATCAGAATCTCTGAGCTTGGATTTTATAGCTTGTGTATGTTGAAGTACTTTATTTAAATTAAAATAATATTACTTTCTCAACCAAAACTCCAAGAAAATGTTTCTTTATTTGCATGCAGCCAGCGGCGGAGCTAAATGTACAGTATAGGTTCGATCGACTCAAGCAATTACTTCAGTCCAAATTTTATATTTTACATAAGCATTTTTCTTTATGGGTACAAATTATTATATTTAGAATTCACCAACATAAAAGGACTATAATACCAAATTCATAAGATTATATCGCCTCAAATAAACCACTTTCTTTTAAGACAAAAATCTGGAAAAAGCAATAATACACAAAAGATAAATAGGAACAACAGATGTGGAGAAAAGTAATTTAACCATTTATGTGTTGGGGTACATAGCACGTGCCCTTGTAACAGGCATTGCCCTAAGAGATTAGCAGGCAAAGGGAAAATACATGATGTGCATTAAAGCAAGATTCCTTTTGCTATTTGAAAATACTGAATTTCATTATCAGCAACTATTAGTTTAACCATTAATATTGAAATATTTTTATTTGGTATTTGAAATACTGGTTTGAGAAGTATTTGACGTAAAATAATAATTAATTCACAACCACTTATATGAGAACCAATTGTACCGTGCAGTGGCGGAGCCATCCTTACCCAAGGGTTGTCAACACCACTTCGCTGGAAAATAACATTGTATAAATAAGTATTTTAGGTATTTTTTCTTAAAAATTGAATATTTACAAGGGGTTGACAACACTTAGCACAGGACAAAATCTTAGTACAATGATTAAGAGGTATCAAAAATTATAGAAGGTTACAAGTTCCATTCCCCATAGTAGCAATTTTTTAGGACACCCCTTTGTATAATTCCTGGCTCCATCATGGTACCGTGACAATTATTAAATATATTTATTTTTGGGGCATATACTATTAACCATGCATTTGGATATAGTATATTCTAATAATTATCATGGTTAAAAGTCTAAGTGGAAGATTATTGGGATATATACTATTAATCATGGGTTTGGTTTACATATAGTATTTATTATGAAACAATTGTTTATTCAGTTTTAATAAAGTTTTAAATAGATCATATATTTGTCTGTGTCCTTTGCTTATATAGTAGATGATTTAGTGTATGAGTTTAGCTTATACACGGAAGATTAAATCATCGGTTCTTATAAGTATAAAGTTTGAGTTCACAATCTAATGATGGAATTGGATAAACCATCAGGAATGATTGTAGCACAAGATTAAATATAATTTATCTTGATTGCGGGAATGGTTTAATTTCAACTTCTTATGCAAGTATATTTTATATGCATTGAACGGACCAGGTAGGGATACGTATTTTATACTGACTTAAAAAAATAAACTCTCTAGCCATTAAATATACTTATACTCTTAATTTGATATAATTATTATTAGGTGTGCATATTATTATTTTTTTGATTTATTAAAAAGCGAGATTCTTTCGTGGGTCAATATGCCTGGTAAATTGGATAATAATAATAATAATGTACATTGGCGAAGTAATAGCTAGTAGATGGAACTCATATCTCGGTTTAGAGATTGATGATACACCTTTATGAAAGCTTATAAGTTTTCATGTGTAAACGCGGCCGGTGAATTTTGTATTCAACACATGAAATAAGTTAAGCAAAAGTCTAAGAAAAATAATCAATAAATTAAATTGTCAGCAATTTAATTTATTTTATTAGTATCTGAATTTTAACATGGGAAGTTAAATAAGATTTAATGGATAAATTTCAAAAATTAAATAAGGAATGCAGTTACGAAATTTTAGTAAAATAATTCGTAATTAATTATGGTGGATATTAATTTTAAAAATTACAAATTAATTCCATAATTGATTGTCTTGTTAATTAAATTTTTTGGTCCCTACTGTACCTAGATAATAGAAAATAAAGGGATTCTTTTTCTAGTGGAAAAGAATACCCAACAAGTTCTGAAAAAGGGTCTTAACCCTTAAAACTTGTTCTATAAATACATAAAGTTTTCCACCTAGAGGGGGTAGTACATGGTGGCTGAAAATTTTAGCCGAGTTTTCCTATAAATTTCGCCCACACGAAATTACTATTTTCGGGTATTATTTGGGTAACACAGTAGAAGAACGTGGAACGTTCGAGGATCACGATTGTGCGGGTGATGGATATTCCATTGAGAAGTTATGGAACTAAAAGCTCGCATGGTAGAAGAGATATGTTCACGCTTCAAAAGGTAACCCGTGAATCTCATTTATGCTAGTTGTCTAGATTACATATGACTTTGATATTGGGATTGCTTCCGTTGCATATAATAATCCATCATTTATATGTAAGAAGAACAAATTATTGAAAATTGCAATTTATGTCAAAATTAATTAAATATTTGCTTAAGGAATTAATTTTGTAAAATATGATTATAATTTTAATTGATTTATAAATTTAAAATATATTAAGACTTTTGACGTGGTTCAAATAATACTTCGATAAATAAACATGATTTTAAAATCCTAAATAAGTAAATATTAGGAAAATCAACACATGAATAATTATAGTTGTGAAATAAGTTAATAAAATATAATTTAAATAACCAAGAAAAATATTTTCGTACGAAAAGGAATATAAAGGATAAAAATTGATCTTGCACGATAAAATTTTCTTTGTACGATATAGGCACAAAATATTTACACGAAAATTATACAACTTTTTTGGTCCTTGGTTGAAAAGAAACTTATCTTTCACTTTTCGTATTCTCGTCTTTTTTCTTAATATATTTTATTCTTATTTAGTTGATTTTAAACTTCTAAATATTAGGTAATAATAAAAAATTTACTTGATTTTAAAGTCCTAAATATTAAAAAAGTAACTTAAATTTCATAATTGTCCAATATAAAACTTATTTTTAAATAGTATAAAAGACGAACGATATTTCGCCAAAAGCCTTCGTGCTTTTAGCATTGCACGTGTGCACCGCGTTTATCAATATAAAACATATACGCAAACTACTGAAAAAATAACAATGGAGGTTAAAATAAACTCAATATATGTTCAATTATGAAAATAAATATTAGTAAATTGATACAACATATGGTTGAATTCAACATTTTCTGAACGAATTTGGTGTAATTAGTTCTATAGTATTTATAGTTATAAATATTATATTATATAAAATAAAAATATGCTATATTTTTGTATCTCATTTTGCATCTCTTTGTAAACTCTACGTTCATAGTGTCATTATACAAAAAACTTTATTCATTCATAGTTAATCGAAACTATAGATAAGCCAAATGGACATCTTCGTATGTAAAAATGTTGCGTGGATTCTTATTGATCTGAGTATAAATTTCTATGACGACCCAAATGGTCATCACCATAATTCTCCCTTTTCTTGTGCTACTGAGGCCTTGAAAACCTCTTATTTTGTTGCCTGGATTTTTGTGCGCAGTCCAGACGCGAAGCTGGAAAATTTTTATGTGGAAATATTTGAATTCTATGTTAAAAACTATGAATTTTGATAATAATATTGCTATAGTTGACTTTGGTCAACGTTTCGGGTAAACGGACCCGAATCGTAATGTGACGGTCCCGAAGGGTCCGTAAGAAAATTTGGGACCCGGATGTTTTCCCATACTCGAAATCCGAGATCCCAGGCCCGAGTACAGAGCTTTTTGTGAAATTATTTTCTGAAAATGCTTAAGAAAAAATGAAAATGAAAATTGATCAAAAGTTATGGTATCGGGCGTATTTTGGTTCTGATGCCCGGTACAAGTCTAATGAGCGTTAAGCGCTAACTGTAAAGTTTGGTTGAAAACGGACGTTATTTGATGTGTTTCGGAAAAAAATGGAAAATTTGAAAGTTTTGAACTTTGAAATGAAAATCATGAGTTTTGGAGGTTGATTCTTTGATTTTGATGTTATTTTGGCGGTTTGATCGCTCGAGCAAGTTCGTAGGATGATAATGAGTTCGTGTGTGTGGTTGGTTGGGAGCCTCGAGGGCTCGAGAGTGTTTCGGGGGTGGTTCGGGGTGTTTTTGGTTCTTTTGACTTAGCAATTTTTGCTGCAATTTTTGCACAGAATTCTTCTTCTATGCGATCACATAGGCTCCCCTGCGATCGCGTAGAGTCCCATTCCAGCCCTCTAATTTTTTTCTATGCGATCGTATAGTTTGATTTGCGATCGCAAAGCTTGACTAGTTACTTCAGTGCGATCGCATACCCTCCATCACGATCGCATTGCGCATAGACCCCACCAAGGCTAGGACCCATCTTTCTCCTACGCGAACGTAGCTCCGCTCCTGCGATCGCAATTCTTAGCCTCCCCATCTCTATGCAATTGCAATCCTATTCCTGCGTTCGCATAGGCCAAAATGCTCCAGTGAAATATTTAATTCCAGCATTGTTTCATTACGGGATTTCATTCAAATTCTCACACGAGCTCGTCCTAAATTCCTTCATTTTCGAGACTCAAGCTCTCTCTTCACCATAACTCTTTGGGTAAGTGATTTCAACTTCATTCGTCCATTATTTTCTTCATCTAATCATCAATTTTCTAGCCCTAAATCATAGAATCATGGTAGAAATTAGGGTTTTTGGGGTAGAGTTAGGTATTGAGAATTTTGGGCGATTCAACCTCAATTTGAGGTCGAATCTTAAAACAAATCATATATTTGGACTCGTGAGGTTATGGGTAATTGGAATTTGGTCCGAACCTCGAGTTTTGACCATGTGGGCCCGGTGTCTGATTTTGTATTTTTGCAAGAAAAATTATAAATGAATTTCTAAGCTAGGAAATTGTTTCCTTGTGCTATTAGTGATAATATTGAATCGATTTATGTTAGATATCATTGGTTCGGGGTCGAATTCTAGAGGAAAGGCGATTGTTGAGCTTTGAGTTGCTATTTTCGGATTCGAGGTAAGTGTTTAATCTAACTTTGGATTGAGGGAATAGGATTAGGTTGATATTTGCTATGTGATATGTGGAGCCGGTGTATAGGTATGGTGATGGTTACATATGCTCCCGAGTCTTGCATGACCGTGAGTCATATTTGCTATTAAAATTGCAAAAGAAGTGAACGATTGTGCTAATCACTTGTTAAATGAACTATGAAGTGATAGTTGAGAAGCAAAAGAACTAAAAAGGAATTTTTTGGTATTTTTTCCTTGCCGGGACTTATTGTTGAGCTGTATCCCCTTGCCAGGATTTATTGTTGAGTTACTCTCCTTTGCCGGGATTTATCGTTGAGTTATTCTCCCTTGTCAGGATATTTCATCTTGTTATATATTCCTTTCCTGTTTGGTTGTGACCATTGATTGGGTGAGGAAGAGAGAGTAAGATCACGAAGGGTGATGCTGTGCACTATGTATTTGAGAGTAAAAGCACGAAGGGTGATGTTGTGCACTGTATATTGAGAGTAAAAGCACGAAGGGTGATGCCGTGCATTATATTTGATATTCTTTGTGAGAAATGAGAGTAAAAGCACGAAGGGTGATGTCTGTTGGAAACACGTTTCAAATGCAATATACTAAACGTGTGTTCTTTTGTAGGTTTTGATGAATGTCAAACAAAGCAATAAGCGATATATAGCAGTGCTCAAGGACAAGCACATAATGGATGCATTACAAGAAGCTCAAGACAATGCTTGGAAATGTTATAATTGAGTCAATATTAATTGTGATCTTGATTCCTCAATCTTGGCTCATAACATGGCTTCTCTACTAAAATTATTTTTCCAAAATCATGCATATTTAAAGTAAGTGTCAAATGATTTTAAACTATGCATATTTACATTTGTTAAAATGTTTTCCAAACATGCCTCAAAAATCTGGGCTAAGATAATCGATTATGTACTTATGATAATCGAGTATCTCTAAGCCAAGACTGCATGGCAATCGATTGTGAATTAATGATAATCGATTGTGAGTAAGCCAGTTAACATCAGGTTTTTGCAAACTGCATAACAATCGATTGTGTACTTTCGATAATCGATTGTTAACTGAGGCAAAGTTTTCAAAACTCATAAAAATCGATTATGAACTAATGGTAATCGATTGGAATGAGAAAAATGTCTCCCAGTGTTTTTAAGTAAAATAATAATCGATTGTGGCTTTTGATAATCGATTATATATGAGACAGTAAGTTTTGAAATTAATTAATAATCGATTGTGGCTTTTGATAATCGATTATATATGAGACAGTAAGTTTTGAAATTAATTAATAATCGATTGTGGCTTTTGATAATCGATTATATATGAGACAGTAAGTTTTGAAATTAATTAATAATCGATTGTTCTATTTGATAATCGATTGTTGAAGCTGACCGTTGTCATATTTTTTTTTAAATTACCTTCAGGTAATCGATTGTGATATTTAACAATCGATGTTTTAGCGTAAAATCTGGAAAAGATTTTCTGAACGTTGTTAAAATAATCGATTATTGATTTCCTGATAATCGATGTTTTATGCCAAAAATTGGAAAGGATTTTTTAACGTTATAATTAATCGATTATTGATTTGAGGTAATCGATTGTTAACGTAAAATCTGGGATTGATTTTTTGATCTGATAGGCAAACAATCGATTGTTTAGTCCTGACAATCGATTGTCACTGAGTAATTTCAGCAATCCTTAATTGGCAATTAGACAACGGTAAGACTGAGTTTTTCACCTATAAATACAGGTTTAACTCAGTGTTTTCACAACAACAACACATACAATTTAAGTATTTTCATTGCTAAAAGCTTTCTTACATTGATCATCATTTTCATTCATCTATAAAGCTTTTTGAAGAGCCATTCTATTGAGCTAAGTTGTTGTGATCTTGAGCGTACTATTTCTACTCATATCTACTCATTGAGGAGTACTTTGTAAAGTGAGTGTGTCTTTGTGTTTGTAAGAGAATTGCGATTCTCGTTTGTTGAGGAACTTGTGTTTCCTCGGTTGAAGTCTTTGGGATTGTTATCCCCGAGCAATTGAAGTCTTTGGGATTGTTATCCCCGAGCAATTGAAGTCTTTGGGATTGTTATCCCCGAGCAATTGAAGTCTTTGGGATTGGTATCCCCGAGCAATTGAAGTCTTTGGGATTGTGATCCCCGAGCACCTAGGTGAGGCTTGTGTCCTCAGCTGTAACGGTTTGTTAAGCACCCGTAAGCTTGACAAGTTTAGTGGAAATCTCGAGAGAGTCTCTCGGGGACTGGACTAACCACGTTTGTGGCCAACCAGGATACATCTTTGTGTAAGTTTATTTTACTGCACTTGTCTTAATTTCTGCAAAGTTTTTAAATTCCGCACTAAAACGCTTAATAATTTTAAAACGCTATTCACCCCCCCCCCCTCTAGCGTAAAGCGTTATTTCCAACAATTGGTATCAGAGCCATACTCTCTGAAAAACTTAACCGTTTGAGAGAACCATCGATGGCTTCTACTCTAAATTTCTTTGCAGGAATAGGTGAAGGAGAATGCAGCATGTCGCCTCCAATATTAGACGAAAACGACTACTCAGTCTGGAAATATCGGATGCAAATTTTTACAATGGCAAACGATTTGTATCTATGGCAAGCTATTAAACACAGTGATCAACTGACGACAAAAGTCGGGAAAGATAAGGTAAGTGAATACAACACTAAAGCTATGAATATATTACATAACGCCTTGAATCAGGAACTTTGGCGAAAAATCTCCCACTATAAAACTGCTAAGGAAATGTGGGACAAACTTGAGGAATTGCACGAAAACACGCCTCAAAAAGCGGTCAGCACAAACGATGAATCAACTGGTCGGTGCCTCATGGCAGACGAAAAAGACGAGGTAAGTACATCTAACGATATACAAATTGCTTATAACAAACTGCATGATGAGCTGGTAAATGCTTCTAAGATTATTAAAGATTTACAAAAAACTCTTTCTCTACAAGAAGAGGATTTTCAAAAACAACTCCTTTTAAAAGACAAGGACTTTGAAGAACGTCTTTCTTTAGCTCAAAAAGGTGTTGAAAATCTGTCTCGTGATAACGAGAATCTTGCAAATGAAAATCAATTTTTGTTAAATGATAGTATAGAACTTAGACAAGTCATCAAGACCATGCATGAAGCCTCTTGTGTTGAAAATTGCCTTACTTGTACTACTTGTGAGTCCTTAAAACTAGAAAACACAGAACTTAGGAAAACTTTAGAAACTCGTAGTAAAAAAGTTCTTAAAGTTAGTGAAAAAGAATCGCCTAAGAGAAATCAACGGCATAAAAACAAAAACTCCACTACTCCACCTAGAAATAACTCTAAGATTGTAAACAAGCCTAGAACAAATTCTTTTAGACCACCTAGACATTATGCTAGAATGTATGAAGATAAGGGTAGAACTAATATCTTTAGACAACCTAGATCCGAATCTAGGATTCTTGCAAACAAGCCTACAAATAGTAATTTTCGGCAACCAAGAAATTACTCTAGGAACGAGCTTAGACCACCTAGACATGACACTAGGTCCTTCAACAAGTCTAGCACTAATGACCTTAGACCATCTAGATATTATACCAGAAATGGGAACAATATGTCTTGTGTTAATCATTTTCATTCGCCTAGAACCTTGTTGGCTCAACCTAGGCATCAACACAACCCAAACGTAGTATGTCATTACTGCAATCGTATAGGTCATATTGCACCTATGTGTTTTACAAAGCATAGAGATTCTTCATATTATTATCGTTACTTGCCTAACCCCCAAGGACCCAAAATGGTATGGGTACCTAAAGAATATTAATTTGCCTTGTAGGTGTGCTTGAAGGGATCAAGTGTACTATGGTACCTTGACAGTGGATGCTCCAGACACATGACAGGAGACGAATCCAAATTCCTTCAACTAGAGCACAAAAAAGGAGGAAGCGTTGTATTCGGTGACAACAATAAAGGACAAATTATTGGCATCGGATCGGTCGGTAAGAATGAAAAATCCTCTATAAAGCATATATTACTTGTCAAAGGTTTAAAGCATAATCTCTTGAGCATAAGTCAATTATGTGACAAGGGAAATCTTGCTTTGTTTGATTCGGATGAGTGTTTAGTGTTTAGACGCAGTGACTTCAAGATTATTCTACGTGGTTTTAGAATTGACAATATTTACATGGTTGATCTTGAAAACTCCTCATCCGAGTATGTTGATTGTTTGTTGAGCAAAGATGAAAATGTGTGGTTGTGGCATCGTAGAGTAGCTCATATGAACATGCATCTTTTAAATAAATTGATTTCTCAAAATCTAGTGATTGGTCTTCCCTTCTTAAAATTTGAAAGTGATACTATTTGTGATTCATGTCAAAAGGGGAAGCAAACAAGAGCATCTTTTAAATCCAAAAATGTTGTTTCAACATCTAGACCTTTACAACTATTGCATATGGATTTATTCGGACCATCCCGTATCGAAAGTCTAGGAAGAAATAGATATGCTTTTGTAATTGTTGATGACTTCTCTAGATTTACATGGACACTATTTCTTGCGCATAAAAGTGATGCATTTATTAGCTTCAAGCTTTTTCTTAAAAGAGTTCAAAATGAAAAGGAATCAACTGTCACTTCCATTAGAAGTGATCATGGGGGAGAGTTTGATCACAATCTCTTTGCGGACTTTTGTGATGAACTCGGAATCGAGCATACCTTTTCCGCTCCACGTACACCACAACAAAACGGGGTGGTGGAAAGGAAAAATAGGAGCCTCGAAGAGATGGCTAGAACCATGCTCGACGAAGCTAAGATTCCCAAACACTTTTGGGCAGACGCCGTGAGTACCGCATGCTATGTTTTGAATAGAGTAGCAATTCGGCCGATACTCTTAAAAACCCCATATGAACTCTACAAAGGTAGAAAACCTAACATTTCACATCTACGTGTTTTTGGTTGTAAATGTTTTGTGCATAACAATGGAAAGGACCAATTAGGAAAATTTGATGCAAAGTCGGATGAAGGTATCTTCATTGGCTATTCTTCTCGTAGTAAAGCTTATAGGGTTTTTAATAAAAGAACCCAAGTTGTAGAGGAATCTCCTCATATTGTTTTTTCCGAAGATAATACTCGCTTGGCGAGAAAGGATTGTGGTCTTGATCTTTCAGGTATTCTGGAAAGCCTAAAGGACAAAATTCAAGAAGAACCACCAAGGAAAGAAACTGACAAAACGGTGGAACCACAAATTGAAAAAGCTCCTCAACCAGAAAATGAACCAAAAGAGCAAATAGAATGGAGGACAGTCAAAGATCATCCTCTCGATCAGGTAATAGGCGACGTTGGAGGGAAGGTAAGTACCCGGAGCTCTCTTAGAAATACCTTAGATCTTACTGCTTTTGTTTCTCAAATTGAACCCAAAACCATCTCTGAAGCAATTGGGGATGAATTTTGGACCTTGGCAATGCAAGAGGAGCTTAACCAATTCAAACGTAACAACGTTTGGGATTTGGTGCCAAGACCCGAAGGTCATACCATAATTGGTACGAAATGGGTTTTTCGAAATAAATTAGATGAAAATGGCATAATCACTAGAAACAAAGCTAGGCTTGTGGCTCAAGGCTATAATCAAGAAGAAGGGATTGATTATGATGAGACATATGCTCCGGTAGCTAGATTAGAGGCCATCCGTCTGTTGCTTGCTTTTGCATCTTCTATGAATTTCTTTTTATATCAAATGGATGTGAAAAGTGCCTTTTTAAATGGTTTTATCCAAGAAGAAGTTTTTGTAAAACAACCCCCCGGTTTTGAAGACTTTAATTTTCCCAATCATGTTTTCAAACTCAAAAAGGCCCTTTATGGTTTAAAACAAGCTCCTCGAGCTTGGTATGAAAGGTTGAGTAAATTTCTTTTAGAAAATAATTTTATTCATGGAAAAGTTGACACAACTTTATTTGTCAAGCATGAAAACAATGATATCTTGCTAGTTCAAATATATGTAGATGATATCATTTTTGGTGCTACTAACAATGCTCTATGCAAGGAACTTTCAAACTTAATGACTAGCGAATTTGAGATGTCCATGATGGGTGAGTTACAATTATTTTTGGGATTACAAGTAAAACAAATGAAGGAAGGTACATTCATTTGTCAAAGCAAGTATTGCAAAGATCTGCTTAAACGTTTTGACATGAACAATGCAAAGGAAATAGCAACTCCCATAAGCACATCCGATCATCTCGACAAAGATGAAAAAGGTAAGGAAGTCGACATCAAAAAGTACCGAGGTATGATTGGCTCTCTTCTTTATCTTACTGCTAGTCGTCCGGACATCATGTTTAGCGTGTGCGTCTGTGCCCGTTATCAATCATGTCCAAAAGAGTCTCACCTTACTGCGGTAAAGCGGATTCTAAGGTATCTTGTCGGTACTACCAATGTGGGTCTATGGTACCCCAAAGGTTCTTCATGCCAACTTATTGGCTATTCCGACTCCGATTTTGCTGGATGCAAATTGGACCGCAAGAGCACTAGCGGCACTTGCCACTTGCTCGGTAGCGCTTTAGTTTCTTGGTTTAGTAAGAAGCAAGTTAGTGTTGCGTTGTCCACAACCGAGGCTGAATATGTAGCCGCGGGGAGTTGTTGCGCTCAAATCCTATGGATGAAACAACAACTCTTGGACTATGGCCTACGTCTTGATCACATTCCTCTTAGATGTGACAACACTAGTGCCATATGCTTGACGAAGAACCCCATTCTTCACTCGCGAACAAAACACATTGAAATTAGACATCATTTTATTAGAGATCACGTTCTAAAAGGCGATGTCGAAATTGAATTTGTTGAAACAAAAAGCCAATTGGCAGACATCTTTACAAAGCCCTTAGATAAAGAGTCCTTCTTCCGAATTCGTAGTGAACTCGGGATCCTTGACTCCACGTTGATCTAAGTCATGCATTGCATTTCTTACATAATTTCTAACTTGAGCGTCGGAGGCGTCTAACATTTTGTTGCAGGTATCACCCTAAAGAAAAGGGGATCATAAAAAGCATGACGCAAGATACTCAAGTATTCTACAGGAAAATCGCCGTCAAACAATCGATTACTGTATCAATAATCGATTACTTCCGTTATTTTTTTTCCAATAAATAAACTTGTGTTTATTTCATATTTGTTATTCTTCCCTTGTGTACATTTTTTTGCTAATGGCAAAAGGGGGAAGAAACGGGATATCAAGAAGTATGCTATATTATGCTATATGCTCTCAACTTCATTCATGCTTAAAGTGAGGGGGAACATGAATTGAGGGGGAACATGACACTTGTCTTGGTTTATCAAAATAATTATTGCATATATCCCGCCTATGTTTGCCATTATCAAAAAGGGGGAAATTGTTGGAAACACGTTTCAAATGCAATATACTAAACGTGTGTTCTTTTGTAGGTTTTGATGAATGTCAAACAAAGCAATAAGCGATATATAGCAGTGCTCAAGGACAAGCACATAATGGATGCATTACAAGAAGCTCAAGACAATGCTTGGAAATGTTATAATTGAGTCAATATTAATTGTGATCTTGATTCCTCAATCTTGGCTCATAACATGGCTTCTCTACTAAAATTATTTTTCCAAAATCATGCATATTTAAAGTAAGTGTCAAATGATTTTAAACTATGCATATTTACATTTGTTAAAATGTTTTCCAAACATGCCTCAAAAATCTGGGCTAAGATAATCGATTATGTACTTATGATAATCGAGTATCTCTAAGCCAAGACTGCATGACAATCGATTGTGAATTAATGATAATCGATTGTGAGTAAGCCAGTTAACATCAGGTTTTTGCAAACTGCATAACAATCGATTGTGTACTTTCGATAATCGATTGTTAACTGAGGCAAAGTTTTCAAAACTCATAAAAATCGATTATGAACTAATGGTAATCGATTGGAATGAGAAAAATGTCTCCCAGTGTTTTTAAGTAAAATAATAATCGATTGTGGCTTTTGATAATCGATTATATATGAGACAGTAAGTTTTGAAATTAATTAATAATCGATTGTGGCTTTTGATAATCGATTATATATGAGACAGTAAGTTTTGAAATTAATTAATAATCGATTGTGGCTTTTGATAATCGATTATATATGAGACAGTAAGTTTTGAAATTAATTAATAATCGATTGTTCTATTTGATAATCGATTGTTGAAGCTGACCGTTGTCATATTTTTTTTTAAATTACCTTCAGGTAATCGATTGTGATATTTAACAATCGATGTTTTAGCGTAAAATCTGGAAAAGATTTTCTGAACGTTGTTAAAATAATCGATTATTGATTTCCTGATAATCGATGTTTTATGCCAAAAATTGGAAAGGATTTTTTAACGTTATAATTAATCGATTATTGATTTGAGGTAATCGATTGTTAACGTAAAATCTGGGATTGATTTTTTGATCTGATAGGCAAACAATCGATTGTTTAGTCCTGACAATCGATTGTCACTGAGTAATTTCAGCAATCCTTAATTGGCAATTAGACAACGGTAAGACTGAGTTTTTCACCTATAAATACAGGTTTAACTCAGTGTTTTCACAACAACAACACATACAATTTAAGTATTTTCATTGCTAAAAGCTTTCTTACATTGATCATCATTTTCATTCATCTATAAAGCTTTTTGAAGAGCCATTCTATTGAGCTAAGTTGTTGTGATCTTGAGCGTACTATTTCTACTCATATCTACTCATTGAGGAGTACTTTGTAAAGTGAGTGTGTCTTTGTGTTTGTAAGAGAATTGCGATTCTCGTTTGTTGAGGAACTTGTGTTTCCTCGGTTGAAGTCTTTGGGATTGTTATCCCCGAGCAATTGAAGTCTTTGGGATTGTTATCCCCGAGCAATTGAAGTCTTTGGGATTGTTATCCCCGAGCAATTGAAGTCTTTGGGATTGGTATCCCCGAGCAATTGAAGTCTTTGGGATTGTGATCCCCGAGCACCTAGGTGAGGCTTGTGTCCTCAGCTGTAACGGTTTGTTAAGCACCCGTAAGCTTGACAAGTTTAGTGGAAATCTCGAGAGAGTCTCTCGGGGACTGGACTAACCACGTTTGTGGCCAACCAGGATACATCTTTGTGTAAGTTTATTTTACTGCACTTGTCTTAATTTCTGCAAAGTTTTTAAATTCCGCACTAAAACGCTTAATAATTTTAAAACGCTATTCACCCCCCCCCCCTCTAGCGTAAAGCGTTATTTCCAACAATGTCGTGCATTATGTTTGACAGTTTTGGTGAGGAATGGGAGTAAAAGCACGAAGGGTGATGCCGTGCAGTTGTTGATTCACTGGTTTTCTTTATCTAATTATTATATATTCAGTTCCATTTCTTGTTTGTTGAAGTTATAATTGAACTGTTACTCCCCCATCATGTGCCCTCCCTATTATCTGTTTAAATTCTTGTTCTCTTTCTCTTATTGCACATATAACTATACAGGTTGATTGTGGTAGGTCCGGTTTAGCCTCGTCACTACCTCGCCGAGGTTAGGCCGGGCACTTACCAGCACATGGGGTCGGTTGTGCTGATACCATACTTATGTGCCTTTTTGTGCACAGTTCAGGATACAGCCAACGGACCGCAGCAGTAGTTAGGGGGCGATCCTTCAGTCCAGAGACTCTGAGGTAGTTCGCTGACGTTCGCGGGCCTGAGTCTCCTCTATCTTTTCCAGTTTGTTTAATTGTATCAAACAGACATGTTATGTATTTCTTTCAGACTGTGGTTTTTAGTACTCTTTTAGTCGTCCGTGAGTTGTGACACCAGATACTGGGTAGAGTCATGTTGTTAATTTCCGCATTTTGTCATTGCTATTATTGCTAAAAGTCTTCCGCGTGTCTTGATTAATTATTTCAGCATTAAATTTGCTTTAGATTAAGGTTATCGTGAATATGATTAAAAAGGGGTTGGCTTGCCTAGTATCGACAGTAGGAGCCATCACGACTCTCGATGGTGGGTAAATACGGATCGTGACAAGTTGGTATCAGAGCACTATACTTGGGTCTCATAACTCACGGACAAGCTCGGTAGAGTCTGAGGGATCGGTACGGAGATGTCTGTATTTATCCCCCAGAGGCTGCAGAGTTAGCGAAAAAATTTCACTTTGTTCATTCTTGTCGTGCGATTCTGTTTCTCAAATATTTATTGTCGTTCTACTCTGTTCTTTCACAGATGGCGAGAACCTGTGCGTCTTCTTCTTCCGCGCAGCAGCCCGAGCCCCCAGCAGCAGATCCCGCGAGGGGCAGGGGTCGAGGTCGTGGCAGGGGCAGAGCTCAGCCCCAAGCAGCAGTTCCAGAGGTGGAGCCGCATATTGACTTTGATGAGGAGGTTCCAACTCCACCAGCTCCAGTGGGCCCAGCTCAGGTCCCAGGAAAAGTGATGTTTTCTTCGGATCTTCAGGATACTCTTGTCTGCATAGCATGCTTTATGGACAGTGTCGCTAGAGTGGGGTTGCTGCCAGTAGCACTAGCCACTTCTCAGGCTGGAGGAGGGGTTCACACTCATGCTACACGTACTCCGGAGCAGGTAGCTCCCCAGACTCAGGTTCCATTGGTTCAGCCCGTAGTGGCAGCTCAGACAGGCATTACAGCTCAGGCCGGAGATGGGACGGCCATGTCTTCAGATGCTTTGTGGAGACTTGATCGGTTTTTCAAGCATTTCATCACCACTTTCAGCGATGCTTCATCAGAGGATCCCATGGATTTTCTATACAGTTGTCATGAGATCCTCGGGACTATGGGGATAGTAGAGACCAATGGGGTCGATTTTTGCACTTTCAGAGTTGTGGGATCCGCCAAGACTTGGTGGAGGGATTATTGCCTATCTAGACCAGCAGGGTCACCAGCCTTGACATGGGATCAGTTCGCAGAGTTATTTTTGGAGAAGTTTCTCCCTGTCACTCAGCGGGAGGCACTTCGCAGGCAGTTTGAGCGCCTTCAGCAAGGATCTATGACAGTTACATAGTATGAGACCAGATTTGTTGCTTAGCATGCCATGCAGTAGTGATACTCCCTACAGATTGAGAGAGGGTCCGGAGGTTCATTGATAGATTGATTCAGCTGATTCGCCTTCAGATGGCTATGGGAGTTGGCAGTGATATTACTTTCTAGGAGGCGGCCAATGCGGCCCGTCGGGTAGAGATGGCACTGGGTCGAGGAGGTAGTCAGGGTTCAGACAAGAGGCCTCGACATTCTGGCAGATTTAGTGGTTCCTCATCTGGAGGTAGGGATTTCTATGATAGAGGCCATCCCCCGAGACCTTTTCAGTCGGCACTTCAGGTTTCTCATGGTGCACCAGACGGTGTTGGTCATCTGCAGTATTATTCGGATCAGCAGTCCTTCAGTACACCACCAGCCCCCATCAGTGCACCTCCATTTCAGAGCTTCAGGGGAGGACATACCGGTCGACAGGTCCAGCAGTCTTAGCCACCGAGGGCATGTTATGGTTGTGGTGACATAGGTCATGTTGTCAGATTTTTCCCTCGATCCTCGAGTAGTTCCCAGCAGCAGGGTCCTCACCCTACAATTCAGGAAGCAGGCGATCCACATGCCGCCCATCCAGCTAGAGGCGGGGGTAGGGATCATAGAGGTGGAGGGAGAGACTGTAGAGGTAGAGCTCAGACAGCCAGAGGCAGGGGTCAGCCTACAACAGATCTTCCCAGAGATACAGTTCAGGGAGGTGGGGTCCAGCCCCATTGTTATGCATTGCCAGCCAGGACGGAGGTCGAGTCATCTGATGTTATGATTACAGGTACTATGCTGGTCTGTGATTGGGGTTCTTCAGTATTATTTGATCCGGGATCTACTTATTCTTATGTGTCATCCTATTTTTCACCCTATTTGATCATGCCTAGTGAGGCTCTGGTATTCCTGTATATGCGTCCACACCGGTTGGTGATTATACAATGGTCGACCGAGTGCATCGTTCTTGTGTGGTGGTATTTGAGGGTCTTGAGACCCGTGTCGACTTATTGCTTTTAGACATGGTGGATTTTGATGTTATATTGGGGATGGACTGGTTGTCCTCGTATCATGCTATCTTGGATTGTCACGCCAAGACCGTGACTTAGGCCTTGCTAGATTTTCCCCGACTTGAGTGGAGAGAGACGCCAGGTCATGCCACCCGTAGTGTTATTTCGTATGTCAAGGCTCGACGTATGGTCGTGAAGGGGTTTCTAGCATATTTGGCGTATGTTCGTGACTCCAACGCATAGGTTCCATCTATAGACTTTGTTCCATTGTTCGGGAGTTCCCCGAGGTTTTTCCTTCAGACCTGCCGGGTATGCCGCCCGACAGGGATATTAATTTTTGTATTGATCTGGCTCCTGGTACTCAGCCTATTTCTATTCCGCCATATGCATGGCCCCGCCAGAGTTGAAAGAGTTGAAGGAGCAGCTTCAGGACTTGCTTGATAACGGTTTCATTGGACCTAGTGTATCACCTTGGGGTGCACCGCTGTTGTTTGTGAAGAAAAAGGATGGATCGATGAGGATGTGCATTGATTACCGGCAGTTGAACAAGGTGCAATAAAGAACAAGTATCCATTGCCGAGGATTGACGATTTATTTGACCAGCTCCAGGGTGCTAGAGTGTACTCGAAGATAGATTTAAGGTCTGGTTATCATCAGCTGAGGATTAGGGTGTCTGATGCCCCTAAGACAGTATTTCGTACTCGGTATGGGCATTATGAGTTTTTGGTCATGTCGTTTGGGTTGACCAATGCCCCGGCAGCATTCATGGAGTTGATGAACCGAGTGATCAGGCCTTATTTGGATTTATTTGTGATTCATTGACGATATCTTGGTATACTCCCGCAGTCAGGAGGAGCATGAGCAGCACCTCAGAGTGGTTCTTCAGACTCTGAAGGATAGCCAATTGTACGCCAAGTTCTCAAAGTGCGAATTTTGGTTGAGTTCAGTCGCATTTATGGGTCATGTCGTATCAGCAGAGGGTATTCAGGTGGACCCGAAGAAGATAGAGGTAGTCAAGAACTGGCCTCGACCAGCTTCAGCTACAGAGATTCGGAGCTTCTTGGGGTTAGCTGGTTACTACAAATGTTTCGTGGAGGGGTTCTTATCCATCGCATCCCCGATGACTAGATTGGATCAGAAGGGTGCCCAGTTCAGGTGGTCAGATGAGTGCGATGCGAGCTTATAAAAGCTCAAGACAGCTCTGACTACGGCACCGGTATTGGTTTTGCCCAAGGAATCTGAGCCTTATACTGTATATTGTGATGCTTCCCGCATCGGACTTGTCACAGTGTTGATACAGAACAGCAAGGTCAAAGTATATGCTTCTAGGCAGTTGAAGATCCACGAGAACAAGTATCCAGTTCATGACCTAGAGTTGGCAGCCATTGTTCATTCCTTGAAGATCTGGAGGAATTATTTGTATGGTGTGACGTGTGAGGTGTACACGGATCACAAGAGCCTTCAGTACTTGTTCAAGTAGAAAGAGTTGAATTTGAGACAGCGGAGGTGATTGGAGTTGTTGAAAGATTATGATATTTCCATTTTATACCACCCGGGGAAGGCCAATGTGGTGGCTGATGCATTGAGTAGAAAGTCCGCCAGCATAGGTAGTCTTGCCTATATTCCGGTCAGCCAGAGACCACTTGCCTTGGATGTTCAAGCCTTGGCCAATACAATTGTGAGATTGGATTCTGAGCCCAGCAGGGTGTTAGCTTGCACGGTTGCTCGCTCGTCATTAATGGAGCGTATCCGGGAGCGGCAGTTTGATGATTCCCATTTGTGTGTCCTGAGAGACACGGTGCAGCGGGGAGGTGCCAAGGGGAGATGATGGCATATTGAGGTTGCAGGGGCGAGTCTGTGTGCCCAATGTTGATGGTATTCGAGAGTCGATCTTAGCGGAGGCCCACGTTTCTTGATATTCTATTCACCCGGGTGCCGCGAAGATGTACCAGGATTTGAGGCAGCATTATTGGTGGCGCAGAATGAAGAAAGACATTGTTGCATATGTAGCTCGTTGTCTAAATTGTCAGCATGTTAAGTACGAGCATCAGAGGCCTGGTGGGTTATTTCAGAGGATTGAGCTTCCTGAGTGGAAGTGGGAGAGAATCACCATGGATTTTGTTACTAGCCTTCCGATGACTCGGATGCTATATGGGTTATTGTTAATAGGCTTACTAAGTGAGCGTATTTTATCCCAGTTTCCACTACCTATTCGTCCGAGAGGTATGCTGAGATTTATACCAGGGAGATCGTTCCCCTTCATGGGGTGCCCATGTCTATTATTTCGGATCGGGGTCTGCAGTTTACCTCGCATTTTTTGAGAGCGGTACACCATGCGTTGGGCACCCAGGTCCAGCTAAGTACAGCATTTCACCCCCTGACGGACGGTCAGTCCGAGAGGACTATTCAGATTCTTGAGGATATGCTCCGAGCCTACGTTATTGATTTTGGAGGCTCGTGGGACCAGTTCTTGCCTTAAGCAGAGTTTGCCTACAACAACAGCTACCAGTCCAGTATTCAGATGGCTCCATATGAGGCGTTTTATGGTAGGCAGTGTCGGTCCCCAGTCGGTATGGTTTGAGTCGGAAGAGGATCGGTTATTGGGTATACATTTGGTAAAGGAGGCCTTGGATAAGGTCAAGATCATTCAGGACAGACTTCGGTCAGCTCAGTCTAGGCAGAAGAGTCTTGCAGATCGTAAGGTCAAGGATGTTGCTTTCATGGTTGGTGAGCGGGTATTGCTCTGTATATCGCTTATGAAGGTCGTGATGAGGTTCGGGAAGAAGGGCAAGCTTAGCCCTAGGTATATTGGCCCATTTGAGGTTCTTGACCGCGTGGGGAATGTGGCTTATAGATTTGCATTGTCTCCTAGCTTATCAATTGTGCTTCCTGTTTTTCATGTATCCATGCTTTGGAAGTATCACGGTGATCCTACCCAAGTGTTAGATTTCAGCTGTCCAAGCATCATGGTCAAACTAGCTGAGCCAGTTATGTTGTCCGCATAATGACTCATTAGAATAGCCTAAACCAAAAGTTCATCGGGTTTCTTCGAAACCCGAACGGACATTCATGTTATGTGCATTGATTTGGAGAACTAAATACCTCTTGCTAATTATTGATTTAAATAGTCGAGTTCGGTGGGGTTAAGGGCCTAATTCTCTGTTTTGCATGAAATGAGGCATGAGGTCCCCAGATTCGGTATGGTATCAAACATTCACCCAAAGTTACTAAGCTGGTGGGATGATCTGCATGGTAGTGATCGGGTTCTTGTCTGCAAGCACTTAGGAAATCTTCCTTCACTCCTAGAAGTTAGGCCAGATAACAATATTGTGGAAGCTGCTACTATGTTTTGGGATAATGAACGGTCTGTCGTCCGATTTGGGGTTATTGAAATGACGCCGCTGTTGGAAGAAATTGGGGGTCTAGCTGGAATTCCTTTGGATAGCCCGGAGCTGCTTATGCCAGAAAACCGCAAAGGCAGAGGGTTCCTGAAAATGATGGGGCTCAAGAAGAATCCTAATCTAACCAGTCTGAAAGACTCCTACATATCCTTCGACTTCATGTATGAAAGGTTCGGACATAGAAAATCCTACCGCACTCACATGGACGAGTTCGCCCTCACCTCTTTGGGGAACATACATAGGAGAGCCTTTGTATTCATGTTCTGTTTCCTGGGCATGATATTCTTTCCAATGAAGAAGGCTAGAATCCATATAAGACTAGCCATGGTAACCAAAGCCATAATAGACGGTATCGACGGGCAGACATTCAGTATAACACCCCATGATCCTCGCTTAACTGTACCGAGCCTTAGAGAAATGCCAAAAAGGGGCACCCATTTTGAAGGGTGCAATTTGCTACTATAACTATGGCTCATTGAACATATTCAGAAGGGAGATTATAGACAAGAAATCATATGACGAGATTGGGATGACCATAGCGCTTTCCATCATCCAAAGCAAATGAACTTCATGCCAGATATGTTCGCTCGCCCGGAAGACGCCAGTGGATGGGTAGAACTATTGGAGAATCTAAAAGAAGAGCAGGTACAATGGATGTACGAATGGTTTCCAACTGGGGAATTTATCATTCGGTCTAGGGATGCGCCATTCCTTGTACTTATCGGCTTAAGAGGAACTTACCCTTATGTCCCTCTCCGAGTCATGAGGCAGGCAGGAAGAAAGCAGATTATACCAAGGGTAGAAAAGATGAGCCACTTAGGGATGACTTCCAAGATGATGATAGCCCATACATGTGTCGGGCTCAGCATATGTGGAATTCCAAACTCACTTTGGAAAAGGAATCTATGGAGCAAGACATGTATCAGGCAGGGCATGCACCGCTTTATCCAGGATGGCTAGAAGACGATCATATTGGCTTGGGAAAAACGAGTTTCATCCATGGTCACAGGGTTATTTATGAGGAGACTACATAAAATTTCAGGTATAATCATCTACGCAAACGGATGCGAGAGTGTGAAAACGAACGCCGGGAACTACTGGAGGCCCAAGAGAAGATAATCAATGAGTGGAAGAACGTAGTTGTCTGAGCAAACAATTGTTTAGGGTACTTGGAACAGGGTCTAGTGGAGCTGGAAGGCAAGTTTCTGAAAAGGGTCAACGACTGTCAGGAAGCTGAAGGCAATGAAGGTGGCCACTTGGCTCGGGCTTACTTGTTGCTAGGACTGCGCAAGCTGATGGAACTGTACGAAGGAGGCAAAGATACCGAATCTGGGGAAGGTTCTTCTAGGACCAAGTAGTTAGAATTTTTACTGCTTTCTTGATGTAATAAGTACACTGGCCATTAGCGACAATTTCTGTTCAGTTTGTTTTGACTCGTTCTATTTTTTATCGATAAAATGAGGCACTTGGTGTTATAAGTTCTCCAACTCATATCTGTCGCTAGGCCTACCTCGGGCACAACGAGGCACCCAAATAGGAAACGACTTATATTCTTGCAACAACATGTTTAAATACCACAATGTTTTCTTTCTCAGAATCCGCACTAACTTTTTACCTTTTTGTTTTTCTTTTATTTCTTATACCCCTCCCCAAAGGTTAGTTCGTGCATTCTGGTACCATCAGCATACTTAACAAGATCTAAGGGTCCTCCTCCTCCTCCTCCTCCTCCTCCTCTGAGTCCCCCAGAAATAGGAACAAAGGAAAGATGGGAGATAATGAATCAAGAAAGGAAATTGAAGGAACTTCCCATGGTACGCTAATCACCAAAGAGACTGTTGCTCGTTTGGACCATGCTTTGCTAAGGTTTCGAGAGGAGCTAGATCAGGTCCGGAGTTTGGCAAGTTTGTCCATCTCCCTTGCTGCTGCAGATGTCAACAATCAGGTCCCTGTACCTCCGTAGAAGAGCCCAACCCAAGATCGCAACAATGCTCCACTGCTCATCCCTGAGCCCCAAAATGCTCCAAACCACCAAGATACCCCTATCTTTGTGGATACTATGTCGTACTATACACAGCCCATTTTAGATGTGTTAGAATCAGACTCATTCATTCAGAACTTGGCTGCTAAACTCAAGAAACTCACTAGCAGGGTTCAAGGCGTGGAAGGTAATAAAGGTGTGGAGGGTCTAAATTATGAGAACTTTTTGTTCAACCTGATGTCGAACTCCCAAAGTTGTACAAACCTCCTAAGTTCAAAATGTTCGATGGTACGGGTGATCCCAGGGTTCACCTCAGGATGTATTGTGACAAGTTGGTAGGAGTTGGTAGAGATGAAAAGATCCGCATGAAGCTGTTCATGAGGAGCTTGAAAGGTGATGCTTTATCTTGGTATATCACCCAAGATGCGAAGAAGTAGACCAGTTGTGTAAACATGGCGTCCGATTTCATGGAGCGTTTCAGATGAGAACGCGCCGGATGTGTTCTATATCCAGAATTTGAAGAAAAAGCCTATTGAAACCTTTCGCGAGTATGCTACTCATTGGAGGTCGGAAGCTGCCAAGGTTTGACCGGCTTTGGAAGAAGAACAAATGAACATGTTTTTCGTCCGTGCTCAGGATCCGCAGTACTACGAGAGATTGATACTGATAGAGGGGCAGAAGTTCTCTAATATCATGATACTGGGAGAAGGGATAGAAGAAGGGATCAAAAATGGTATGGTTACTAACCTTGAAGCAATGCACACCACCAACAAAGCCTTACAATCTGGTGGTACGTCAAAGAAAAAGGACCTAAACTCCGTAATGGCTGCGCAGAGAAACAATTCTCCCATAAAATACCAACCCTACCCTCAAACTCCACTCGCATATCAACCCTCTCTAAATTACCAGGCACCCTCACCTACCTATCAAAATCCATCACCCGCCTACCAGACATATCAGACCACCTCACCAGGATATTCCCAACCCGCACCCGTATACCAAACTTACAATTCCAAACCTCCACACTATCCATCACCACCTACCTGCCAAAACTTCCCATGACCAAGACCAAACTTTGACCGCAAACCTCCCAGACAATACATCGCTATTTTCGAACCCATTGACCAACTGTATGAGAAGCTCAAAGCCGCTAGATATGTTATACCCATCCCAACCATAACCCCAGAAAACCCATCCCAATGGATCAACTCAAATAAAACCTGCGCATACTATTCGGGATGAAGGGTACCATCGACGAGTGCCGCTCGTTGAAAGATAAAATTCAGACCTTAATTGACAACAAGGTCATTATAGCTAAAGATCATTCTCCCAATGTTCGCAACAACCCCCTACCGGACCATAAGGGTGAAAGCTCCCACATAATTGAAATTGAGGACGACTGGGACCCCAAAGGGTCAATCGGTTTGATATCTGAAGGAGATGAGCCCAAGAAGCTGGCGGTCACTCTTAATCCTATTGTTGTGCAAATCCAGCCATATGAGGGCAACATGGTGAATATATCCGCACCATTTGAGTCTGAGACACTTCCTGCAAAAGTGCCAAAACCAATTAAGGTGGAGTCCGGGACTCCAAAGGCGCCCTCACCGATTGAAGTTACTATGTTGCCTCCAAGGGTGCACATTCCGGTCACCATGTCAGACATAACCCCATTTCAGTCAAATGCCATACCCTGGGACTACACACCCGAGGCGAGAAGGAAGGGAAAAGCACGCACGGGTGAATCAATCACCGCGCAAGGTATGAGTAGAACAGGCAGGGTGTACACACTAGAGCACCTAGCTGAATCCAGCAAGCAGGCCTCTGAACGTCCCATTAAAACTGGCATGATGATCTCTGGAGCAAGATACAGGCAAAAGAATATTCAGTTGTTGAATAGCTAAACAAGACTCCAGCACAGATTTCCATCTTGGCATTGCTACGGAGTTCCGAGGTGCATAAGAACGCCTTAATGAAGATATTGAGCAAGACTTATGTCCCGAGCAACATAACAGGAGGAGATATGGCGAACATGATAGGGCAGGTATTGGAAAGTGACAAAATAACTTTTCACGAGGATGAACTACCACCTGAAGGGCTCGGCCATAACAAAGCACTTCACATCACTGTGCAATATGAAGATCATTTCATCACCACGATCTTAGTCGACGGAGGTTCTAGCCTCAACATCTGTCCATTGATCACCCTCAAGAAGTTGGGCAAAGGATTACATGAGATAAAAGATGGATCTATTAACGTTAAGGATTTTGATAGTTCTCAGAGGTCCACCCTCGGGGAGATTAGCATGTGTTTGTAAATGGGCCCCACTTGGTTTGATGCTGATTTCCAAGTCGTCGATGTACCAGCATCTCACAACCTACTGTAGGGACGACCCTGGATCCACGCCGGTGGGGCTATGGAATCAACTTTGCATCAGGCCGTGAAGTTTGAACGGAACCATCAGGAATTGATCATCCATGGCGATGGTAGCAACCCCATATACAGTCGCCAGACCATTTCGACGATCAGAGGAAGAAGAAGAATAGGTGGAGAAACATATCATCATATTGAGCGAGTCAACACATTGGACAAGGACAAATGGTGGAGTAACAAGGTCGAGAGCATTCTGAATTGGAGTGGGTATGAACTAGGGAAAGGACTTGGTAAGAATCTTCAAGGTATCACCAAACCTATCCAGTTGAAGAAGCATGGCACTACCTTCGGAATGGGATACGAGTACACTTGGAAGGAATTCAAAAACTGGTCACCACCATGGCGCGACCCATATTACCCATTGGAACACCCCATACATCAGTTGGAGCAGACATTTCAACCATCCGACACTCTCTACGGGTCAGAAGAAGACGAGGCTCTTGCGGCAATGAAGAACCTGCTTCTGGAGGAGGACATGGACTGTTGTGTGATTTTAAAGAGGAAGGGGAGGAATGCCCTTCCATTCAGGTTGTGAACCAAGGGGAGCACCTCACCAACGGGACAATCAGGACCATTATTGCCCGAAAATCTTCGGGGTAGCAAGGCTGAACAAGCATCATGCTTCGTTGTTTTAGTTGTTTTCTTTAATTTCCGCATTGTCTTTACTTTCCAAAAGAGCTCCGATGTTTTGAACATTTATGAATTTAATCAAAAGCATTTTTCAGTTTATCGAATATCTTGCTATTCATTACTTTTCTCTGCTATCTACTTTATTTCCACACAGCATTACTACTACGTATCTTGATGATGATTCAACAACCGTAACTTGCAACGAGGCTATGCAACAAACGGACATAGTCTCAGAGGAAGATGATATACAAGAAGAGGTTGTCAGAGAGGTCGAGAGTTTTGAGAATAGACCTAAGTCCAACTTTGATGAAACCGAGGTCGTCAATTTGGGAGATACAGAGGATGTCAAAGAAACGCACATCAGTGTGCACTTATCACAGACAGAGAAAGAGGAATATACAAAGTTCTTGAGGGAATATGAGGATATCTTTGCATGGTCTTATGATGATATGACTGGTCTCATCACATCCATCGTCTCTCACAAGTAGCCGACAGATCCTGCATGTCCGCCGTAAAACAGAAGCTCAGAAAAATTCAAGCCAGATATGAATTTAAAAATCAAAGAGAAGGTCACCAAGCAGGTCAAAGCCAGAGTTCTTCAAGTGGTAGAGTATCCAACTTGGTTAGCTAACATTGTGCCGGTACCCAAGAAGGATGGGAAAGTTAGAGTTTGTGTCGACTACCGGATCTCAACCAGGGCAGTCCCAAAGACGATTTCCTCTTGCCAAACATACACATTCTGATCGATAACTGTGCCAAGCATGAGTTGCAGTCATTCATCAATAGCTTTGGGGGGTATCATCAGATATGAATGGATAAAGATGATGCAGAGAAAACAACTTTTATCACGCCTTGGGGGATGTATTGCTACAGAATGTTGCCGCTCGGGTTGAAGAATGCGGGAGCTACTTATATGAGGGCCATGACTACCCTCTTTCTATGACATGATACATAATGATATTGAGGTATATATGGACGATGTCATCATTAAGTCTAGGAAGGCTGCAGATCACATGGAGGACCTCAGAAATATTACAACAGACTAAGGAGGTATAACTTGAAACTGAATACCGCCAAGTGTGCATTTAGAGTCCCTCTGGGAAAGCTATTGGGTTTCATCGTGAGCCGCCGAGGAGTAGAGCTGGATCCATCAAAAGTCAAATCTATTCAAGAGTTGCCACCACCGAAGAATAAGAAAGAGGTAATGAGTTTCCTGGGGAGACTCAACTATATCATTCGGTTCATAGCTCAGTCTACCATCATATGCGAACCTATCTTCAAGATGCTGAAGAAGGATGCCGCCACCAAATGGACCGATGAATGTCAAAAGGCTTTGATAGGATCAAGGAATACTTGTCTACGCCGCCAGTCCTGGTTCTGCCTGAGCCTGGGAGGCCTTTATTGCTCTATCTCGCAGTTTTGGATGGAGCATTCGGTTGTGTCTTGGGAAAACATGATGAGACAGGGAGAAAGGAGCATGCTATTTACTACCTCAGCAAGAAATTTACCCCGTACGAGGCTCCGTATTCCTTGCTAGAACGCACCTGTTATGCTTTGACCTGGGTAGCTCAGAAATTGAGACATTATTTCTGTGTTTACACTACCTACCTTATTTCAAGAATGGATCCACTAAAATATATTTTTCAGAAGCCCATGCCCAACGGCAAGCTCGCCAAGTGGCAAATATTGTTGAATGAATTCAACATTGTCTATGTCACCCAAAAGGCAGTTAAAGGACAGGCTTTGGCAGATCACCTCGCAGAAAATCCTGTAGGAGGGGAGTATGAAACACTGAAGACGTATTTTCCCTATGAGGAAGTAGCTTTCATAGGAGAGGATATTGTCGAATCCTATGATGGTTGGATGATGTTTTTCGACAGAGCCGCAAATTTCAAAGGAGTTGGTATCAGAGCAGTTCTGGTATCAGAAACTGGTCAAAATTACCCGGTATCTGCCAAGCTAAGGTTCCCGTGCACCAATAATATGGCCGAGTACGAAGCTTGCATTTTAGGGCTTAAACTAGCCATTGATATGAACATTCAGGAGCTGCTAGTGATCGGAGATTCAGACCTACTCATACACCGGGTTCGAGAAGAATGGGCAACCAAGAATTCCAAGATACTTCCTTATTTGCACCACATACATGAGTTGAGAAAGAGGTTCAGAAAAATGGAATTCCAGCACGTTCCAAGAGTACAGAATGAGTTCGCAGACGCGCTTGCCACTTTATCATCCATGATTCATCGTCCGATAAAACTTCGTCGACCCTATCCGGGTCAAGATTCATGAACAATCGGCATATTGTGCACATGTTGGGGAAAGAGCCGACGGAAAACCCTAGTTCCACGACATCAAAGAGTACCTGACAATAGGAGAATGTACAGAGCTTGCTAATGCTACTCAGAAGCGCATGCTTCAAAATTTGTCCAACAATTTCTTCAGATCAGAGGAGTAATGTATAGGAGGACTCCCGATTTGGGACTATTAAGGTGTGTCGATGCGATAGAAGCAACCAAGTTATTAGAGGAAGTGCACTCAGAAACTTGTGGGCCGTATATGAACGGTTTTGTTCTAGCAAAGAAGATAGTTCGAGCAGGATATTTCTGGATGACTATGGAAACAGACTGCGTTCCGTATGTCCGAAAGTGTCACCGTTGCAGATACATGCGGATATGATAAAGGTACCTCCAAACGAGCTCACTGCAACAAGCTCACCATGATCATTCGCTGCCTAGGGAATGGATGTTATTGGACCAATCGAGTCTGCCGCATCAAATGGACACAGGTTTATCCTAGTGGCAATTGATTACTTCACTAAATGGGTTAAAGCGGCCTCATACAAAGCAGTAACCAAGAAATTTGTGGCAGACTTTGTCCAAGATCGTATTTTCTGTCGGTTCGGGATTCCAGAGTCGATCATCACTGATAATGGTTCCAATCTCTACAGTGACTTGATAAAAGCAATGTGCGAAACATTCAAGATCAGGCACAAGAATTCTACAGCTTATAGACCTCAGATGAATGGAGCTATGGAAGCAGCCAACAAGAACATCAAGAAAATACTAAGGAAAATGATCGAAAGACACAAGCAGTGGCATGAGAAGTTGTCATTCGCTTTATTGGGGTATCGTACCACAGTTCGCACATCGACCAGGGCAACTCCCTACATGTTGGTTTACGGTACAGAGGCGGTCATCCCTGTCGAGGTAGAAATTCCATCCTTGAAGCTGAGCTAGATGACGCAGAATGGGTCAAGCGTCGGTACGAGCAGTTAGCCCTTATAGATGGAAAGAGAATAAACGCTGTCTGTCACAGTCAATTATATCAGAAATTAATGTCCAGAGCCTTCAATAAGAGAGTTCGACCAAGGAATTTTACACCGGGACAACTGGTGTTAAAGAAGATATTCCCACATCAAGATGAAGCCAAAGGGAAATTCTCTCCCAACTGGAAAGGTCCGTACATGGTCCATCGGATTCTGACTGGAGGAGCTCTTATTCTTGCAGAAATGGACGGAGAAATCTGGCCAAACCGATCAACTGAGACGCAGTGAAAAGATACTACATTTAATCAGTATGTTTTTTCTTTATGATGTAATTTGAACTACGCCTGACCTGATTCCCGTTTAAGATGGGATACGTAGGCATCCCTATGGGTTCAGTCACACTCTTAATAAAATTCCATTTTTCCCCGCACTTGGAAATGAGGCAGAATTTTGAGGAGAACCCTCAAAATTCCGAAGTTAGTTTGTTAGTTTCCGCATCAGCATCAACCCAGTAAACTTGGGCAGAATTTTGAGAAGGACCGTCAAAGTTCCAAGGTCGATCCATTTTCAGTCATTCAGCATCGCCGTCAATAGCGCTAGCCCAGTAAACTGGGAAAGAATTTTGAGGAGGACCCTCAAAATTCTGGAGCCAGCAAGGTTGTCGTGCTTCGAACCACGTTGCAGTTGTGGTTCATCATAAAATAAAATTATCTTTTCTTTACTCATAATTATACATTTGCATCACGTTTCCAAAGTTGGTATTAAAATCATTTGGATCTCTATCGTTCAGCAACGCTACCCCAAATGGTACAATACGCCACGAGTCGAGAGATGCGAACAAACCTCCCCCTTTACAGAACTCACGATTTTTCTTTAGATGCAGGAATTCAGAATACAAATAGGCAATACATGGGCTTTACAAAGCTGAAATTCCCGAAACCTCGCAAAAGTTTACTACCTACATTCCACACTTCCCCAGCAGTCATGATATCGCAATCATTTACCAGCTAAGAAATTCACTATCATCCTCTCCTTTATATTTTTACATTTTGCATAAGGCTATTCTCTGCCTTCTGAGGTTAAGCACTACCTCCATTTTTGCATAAGGCTATCTTCTGCCTTTCGAGACTAAGCTCTGTCTCCATCTGCATTTTTGCATATGGCTATTTTCTGCCTTCTGAGGTTAAGCTCTACCTCCATTTTTGCATAATGCTATCTTCTGTCTTTCGAGACTAAGGTCTGTCTCCATCTGCATTTTTACATTGCATAAGGCTATTCTCTGCCTTCCGAGGTTAAGCTTTACCTCCATCTTGCATAAGGCTATCTTCTGCCTTTCGAGTCTAAGCTCTGTCTCCATCTACATTTTTGCATAAGGCTATTTTCTGCCTTCCAAGGTTAAGCTCTACCTCCACTTTTGCATAAGGCTATCTTCTACCTTTCGAGGCTAAGCTCTGTCTCCATCTGCATTTTTGCATAAGGCTATCATATGCCTTCCGAGGCTAAGCTCTGCCTCCATCCTGCATAAGCCTATCTTCTGCCTTTCGATACTAAGCTCTGTCTCCATATTGAATTTTGCATAAGGCTATTCCCTGCCTTCCGAGGCTAAGATCTGCCTCCATCTTGCATAAGTCTATTCTCTGCCTTTCGAGGTTAAGCTCTACCTCCTTTATTTTTCATTTGGATGAAATATCGCCGCCCTGCATTTTAAATTCCTGCTCGGCTAAAAGATCGCCACCCCTTGCATTCATTCGGCTGAATATTGCAACATTTTCATGGGCTGAAGTATCACCAACTTATTCAAAGGCGTCATAGTTCGGAGGCATCATCTGCATAGTACGAGAACACAACTCCATGGCCTATGAATCTTTACTTTATGCTCTTCATAGCCCAGGACGTCATAGTCTGAGGACGCCATCCTAATCGTCTGAAGATACCACTCATGGTCCAATGGGAACTTGTATCACATTTAAATTATGCAAAATATCAGCACGCCGTTCATTTGCAGGAACACCGGATGGCACGACCACCTCAGTAGGAGCGGTCCTGCTCCAGTTCTCGCAGCTTGTCCGATCTCCGAACCCTTGACAAGTCTCAAACCCCGTTGCGTTCGCCTTTTCCAAATTCTCATAGGCATATACCGCCAATGATTCCTGAACTACATATGGCCCGAATCCTGTAAAACCAGGGATATATAGGCAGCTCGAAAGCCAAAGCGCGGTCAAAGTGCTATTACAGTCATAATTTCCGATCAAAATTGGCCATCTTGTCTTTACCCGACAACTCTTTCATTCTCCTCGGGTAAAGAGGGGTAACTGTTGATACCCAATTTTTCCCCATGTACTTCAATGCTCAAAATATTAGCATAAAGATGTATATATAAGCATCCACAAAAATTTTGGTATTTTTTACATTTTTTTCTGGTATTTTAAAACTAATTTACGACTTATTTTGTACTATAAAATCTAATATTTAGTCCAAAATCTCGTTATTTTAATAAGTAATCTATTTTATTCTCTCGTTCACATAAAAAATATTTTTACATAATTTTTACAAAATTTTACAGGTGTATTAGGTATTTCAAAATTAAAATCGCATTAAATTACAATTTTAGCCCATTTCTCAATTTGACAAGTATTTTAACTACAAAAAATCGTTTCTAATAATTTTATTGGATACTTATACATATTTTATTAAGTAAGTATTTTTATTAGATTTTTATAATAACGTTTACTATTTTATAAATTAAATTGGGGGAAAATTGGCCATTTAAATTGTAGCCATTTAGTCTTTTAATTTTAGCCACATTTCAACCCAAATTAACCCTCAATTACCTGACCAAATTCAAAATTACCCTACCCAAACCCACATCAAACCAACCGCCCCATTTCTTCTTTTGATCCTGGCCGTTGATCTTACAGATCAACGCCCACACACCACTACCAAAATTAAATCCCCAACACACTCTAACCCTGATCATTTACACAAAACGAGCCGCCCTTGTATCCTCTTTACCCTCAAACGCTTTCTAGCCCATTTCAAATCCTAATCGTCTCCGGCTCTTCTCATCGGCGTTCATGGGTGTACAAGACCTAAAACGCATATATCCGTTCACTCCTCACCTCTACTGGTCTTTGGGTTCGAGTATCAGAACCTTACTTCAAAGTTGATCGGACCAGAGGTCCTCCGATGTGGTTACTGCAGCCGTGTCCGGCCTTTCTCCGGCAAGCCTTAAGGTCTTGGGTCCTTGGCTAACTCCGACGAGTCCGTTCAGGATTTTCTCGATGCTTCGAGACCATTCTCTGAAAACCCTAATGTTCGAGGTTCTTCTTTGTGTTTATCTTTAATATTTTCTCTAAAATCCTAGTGATTCTCTAAAGGTTTTAAGTGCTTTCCACTTTTCTTCACCTATTCTTGTTTCAAACAGTTTGTCCTTTTTAAACTTAGGGTTTTCCATGACTTCTTCAATTTCTTCGATTTCGTTGCTCTATTTGCTACTGTGTGTCCTTCTCTAGGCTTCACTATGCTTTTTCAAGCATTTTTTACTATGGCTCTGAGGCGTTTTGCTTCACTGATTATTTTCTAAGGTTTCAGTTCATGTGTTCTATGCTTTCCTTATGCTGTTCTTCCTGGCGTTCATCTTTATCTATGACTTCCTTTGTGTTCTATTCCTAATGGAAACCCTAAGTCCTAAAGGGATTTTCCATTTTCTTATGTGTAACCCTAGCCGCCTCTAATTGCTTCCTTGTGAGTTTTTGCTACATGTTATTCTACTACTTTTAGTTTATGCCTGCTCGGACCTATGCATCTCTTATATTGTCACATTCCCCCTTTTTGAGCAACCCTAATTGGGAAAATTGATTTTTGTACAATTGTTTAATTCTTTAATTGATCCATGTTTTCTGACTAAGTTCGAATAAACTAGTATCTCGATTCCTTGATTTGCTAGTTGATTACATGCCTTATATGTTTACCCGTGTAATTTTCAAAATTTCATACACGTATTTGCTCTATATTCTGTGATTAATACTCGATTTTTCATTCCAAAATTAAACCAAAGTTTATTTATTTCCAGCCGGTTCCTTAATTAAAGGGAGCCTTCTCCTTAATTATTTTTGATTGGTACTGTTGAATATTTTTTTACCTTAAGTGTTGCATCTCTCTCAAGCTATAAATAAAAAGCCTTCATCTTCTTCTCACTAACACACACGGATACACGAGTCCCTCTAAGTTCATTCACTAAAACTCTCTTCTCTTCTATATTCTTCTATGTTCCTTGCTCTCTTTGCTAAGAGTTAGCCGGCTGGAAGCCAAGACTAACTATAAGGGTCTATATTTGCTTTGTCATTCAGTTGCAACTGGCAGGCTCCTAATTTTACATCATCAACCTCCAACTAGTTGTTTACTTACCCTGTTCCTTGTCTTTTTATGCTTAAGATCAACACGTTTAACCCCTTTCCCTTCCCGTAGTCTGTTTGTGTATTTCAATTTGAGCTTTAACATCTTTAATTCCCTTCCCCTTTCCCTTGTATTTTATGTTTGAATTCAGCAGGTTCAATCCTCTTCCCCCATTTCCTTTGTCTGTTTTGTGTATTTCAATTGCAGCATGTTTAATTATCTCTTTTCCCTTATCTGTTTATGGTTCAGTTTTCAGTTCATCATGCTCAGTCCCTTCTCTTGTATGTTTGTTGTTCATTATTGTGGTTTAATTTCTTGTACACCCCTTTCCCCTGAATCCCTTTAATTTAGTCTTGTTCTCTCAAGTATACTTATGTGATTCCCCCTTCCCTGATAACTGTTTGAATATGAGTGTGTTCTGGATTAGCGTGGCATCCTATTGCCACTCCTAGTTTAGAACTAAGTTTGTTAACAGCATATACTCAAATTAATCACATTCCCTACCCCCACATTATGTGTTTGAGCCTTGACAAAGGCCTGTTGGTGTCTTAATCACCATACAGGCCCTAGTCTGACTTGTTTACAAGTCTGCTCTTGCTTGTTAACCTTTGTAAGTGGTTAGGGGTGTGCCAGCCTCACTCCATAGGCTAGGTATGACCACTTCCTACAATGGTCTTCCTCTAATCTATCACCTTTACATTTATTCTTAGTTCTTTAAGTTCTACCCACCTCTGGTAAGCCATGCTTAGGGACCTTGAAGTCTCCTCTGAACTTGGATGCCTTAGGGCTGGTAATTCCACACTTGCACTATTCTAATTGATTAGAGTGTAGGCATTGCCTGGGTTTCTTTGAAAGCCTTTGGAACTTTGATACACTCTAAAGAGAAAGCCTCGGATTTGGGAGCCCGAATTTGGTAAAAGGCATGTGTTGGACATTAAATTTGCTTTGCGCTTCTTCGGGCATGTTGTAGTATTGATGTATTTGCTTATTTCCTTTAATATTTTTTTTTAGATTCTTGTGAGTAATTTGTATAAAACAACTTGGGGATACAGTGAAAGGGAATATGGGAGGGGTTTACATTCTTGCATCAATTAGATACCATGTATATATAGGCTTTACATTCTAGCATCAATTAGATATCATGTCTACAGGGTTTACATTCTTGCATCAATTAGATACCATGTATATATAGGCTTTACATTCTTGCATCAGTTAGATATCATGTCTATAGGGTTTACATTCTTGCATCAATTAGATACCATGTCTGTAGGCTTTACATTCTTGCATCAATTAGATATCATGTCTACAAGGTTTACATTCTTGCATCAATCTCATATAGATACCATGCCTATGGGCTTTACATTATTGCGCCAATATCATCTAGATATCATGTCTATAGGGCTTTGCATTCTTGTAATTTCATATAGAAACCATGCTTATAGGTTTGCATTCTTATAATCTCTCCTAGAAGACATGCATATAGGAATGTCTAAAACGCTAGGCAAAACATTAGGTCGTCTAAATACGTGTAAAGCGGTAACAAAAAGGGCTAATAAGCATGCCATAAAGGTTCAAACTCGCCCAAGCTTCAAATGTTTCATTTCAGTTCATTCCAAAGTCTGTTTACTTTTAAATCGGGCCCATGTCTGCCCCTTTAACATTACTATGAACCTGTAATGTCTTTTAAAATGTTAAATTGGTGGTTTTAGCTACTTTGCCCGCCTAAGTTTAATGCTTTAAGGTCTTTTAAACTTTTCTTCTTGCATCCCTTTTTGTATTCATAATAGTGCAGCTAACTCGTAAGCCTTTTATAAACTTGTCTGCAACTTTCAAACTTTTAATAGACCCTTGTCTGAAACTAACGTTTCCTCCTGATTTTCTAAATCCCGAAAATTCCTAATAACAGGCCCGGAGGGCGCAAAGTGGTTTTTCTATCTAACTGTTATGTGTTAAACTAATCTGCCTGCCCTTTAACCTTTTTAAAAAAAAGACCAAATCGGTATTTGAAGTCATGCTAAACTAGTTGCTGTTATGTTACGGGGTTTATTTGAGCCATTAGTTATCCTACTTGCATACCTTTTATATGCTATGTGTTTTGACTGTGTTCTAGTATTTTTACCTTTAGAACTCCATATATATCCTATCTCTCTCACCCCTTCTTAGGATTAGAAGTCCTAATACTCCAGGACTAACAGGTAGGGACGAGTATTAGCATGCAATAAGTAAACGTTACCAACGCATTTAAATACCTTAATGGGGTGGGAAGGGTAGAATATGGAGATGATGACCGGTACGCTAATACCATATGCGACCCCTCTTTGAGGAGTGTGGGCGGGGTATTGTACCGATGTGATCCATGTTATAGTTAAACCTTGGACCATTCTCTCTTTTGTTTGCTTTATTTAAATGTTCTCCTATAGTAATACTTTTTTTTTGATAAAAACTGAGCATTGTATTCATATATTGCAAAAGATGTACATTTTGTCCTATTCATAGCTGGTTGGACAGCCAACTATGGATTCTAATTACATCAGCCTTTCTATGTATCTATCAAAAACCAAAATCATGTGTATGTGATTAACAGTCAACTAAGAAACGAGCTAAGGAAAACCGTTAAGTTGTTGAAGACCAACTTTCCATCTTCTACTGTGTCTTCCACGAATATGGATAAGCAATGCAATTTCTCTGGCAGTTTTATCCTCATCATATGCCAATTTCTGAAATACCATGTTATTTCTCGCCTTCCATACTACAGCAATAACATGTATGAAAGCAGCAGCAGTAATAGCATTCCTCCATGCATGACTACGAGCCTTTCTACATATCCATTTCAACTCATGTTCCCAGTCAAGAATCTGTCTCGGGCTACCCAACCAACAGCAAATGCGAGACCATAAACTCTTCATGATACAACAATCAAAATACAGGTGCTGGAAAGTCTCCTCCTGCTGATTGCAGAACACACACATAAGGGGTATTTGAATACCAAACTTAGCCAACCTATCCACAGTAGGAAGTCTATGTTGTGCAGCCAGCCAAGCAATGAACTTGTGACGAGGGATTACATTCTCAACCAGTAGTAATTTTCTCCAGATTACTCTTTCAAACCTAGGCAACATGGCAATATAGAGTTTATGAATTTGAAATTTGCCCAGGCAACATACTGCCTTGAGTCTATCACTTAATGAGCCTACCAGCTGCTGGTTTTCCATGAGACCATCTCTGCATTGTATGATTTTCCTAACAACCCAGGCAGCTTGCTTGGGTGCAGTAACTGTTTCAACATCAGCCCTCTTTATATAGTAACAATGAACCCATCTGACCCATAGACAGTCCTTTTTTCTAGCCAGGTCCCAGAGGAGTTTAGCTACTGCTGCTTTGTTCCAAATTGTCAAGTTCATTATGTTGAGGCCACCAGCATTTAGAGGTGTACATATTCTATCCCAAGCAACTAAGGCCCTCCTGGAAGAACTGGCAGATCCTGTCCAAAGGAAGGTTCGACAGATTGTATCAATAGCTTTTTAGGACTCTTTTTGGTAAGATGAATACCTGCGACCAATAAGATTGTATACCAAAAATGACAGATTTTATGAGCTGGCACCTCCCAGCATATGATAGCAGTTTTGCAGACCAGCAGGTGATTCTGGCTGTGATCCTCTCAATGAGAGGCAAAAACTGGTGTACAGATATCTTCTTTGAGTCCAGAGGGATACCCAAGTATCGGAAGGGGAGAGTACCTTCACTGAATCCCAGTCTGTCAAGCATTTCTATCCTGAACTCTTGGCTTACCCCTGCTAGGTAGATGACACTTTTGTTAGGATTAGCTTCCATACCAGAAGCCTTAAAGAACTTTAGGAAGGCCTGATGAAGGATTTGTATAGAAATGGTGTCAGCCCGACAGAACATAAGCAAATCATCAGCAAAGCAAACATGTGTGCAGTTGAGTTTCCTACATTTAGCATGGAAATTAAAGTCACCATTCCTATGAAGTTGTCCCATGATTCTGTTCAAGTACTCCATAGCCAGCACAAAAAGGTAGGGGGACATTGGATCACCCTGCCTTATTCCTCTCTTTGCTTTGAATGGTTTAGTGAAGCCACCATTCATTACTAAAGAGAAGGAGACAGTGGTGGTGCATGCCATAATCCAATTAATGAACTTTGCTGGGAACCCATAGGCTACTAGGATCTACTGAAGGAAAGGCCATTCCAGTGTATCATAAGCTTTCCTCAAGTCCACTTTCAACACACACCTAGGAGACACACCCTTTCTGGAGTAGCCTTTGAAAATCTCATGACTGAGCAGAATATTATCAACAATACTCCTCCCTTCTATAAATGCAGATTGAGCTCATCCAACTATATCACTAATAACACATTTTAGTCTTCTAGTGATGATCTTGGATATAAGTTTATATAAAGTAGTGCAGCATGCAATGGGCCTATAATCCTTGACTGTAGTAGGGGAACTGGTTTTGGGAACCAATGCAATAGCAGTAGTGTTTATGATGTGTGGCATAGTGCTGGAGATGAAAAAGTCCTTTGTAGCAGCTAATATGTCATGCTTGATAATCTCCCAGTTTTTGGTAAAGAATTCCATAGGATAGCCATCTACACCAGGGGCTTTATCCTTAGGCATGTCATGTAGTGCATCAGTAATCTCTTCCATAGTAATATCTCTGATTAACATCCTCTGTTGAGACAAAGTCAAGCATTTACCTTCCTTAACAGTAGCTATGTCCACACAAGTCAGTTCTGCAGCACATCCTCCCAGCAACTCTTGGAATACAGTGAGAAATTCATGTTCCACAGCAGCAGGATCAGAGAGCTTAATCCCAGTATCAGTATAAACTGATGTAATGGTATTTTGAAAATTCCTGATCTTCCATTGTGCATGAAAATACCTAGTATTAGCATCTCCACATTCAATCCAAGTAGCTTTAGATTTCTGCCTCATGACTTGTTCCTCTATATTACTCCATTTTTCAAGTTCAGCCAGGGCTGCCCTTTCCTCAATGAATAGACCCTGTGAGTGAGGTATGATCTGCATTTGAGATTGGATAATATCAAGGTTCTCTCTAGCCTGAATAATTCTCTGTTTGTAGGAGGCCATGTAACTGTTTGCCTCCTTTAACTACTTCTTCAACAACTTCAATTTTGACCAGACCTGTTGCATAGCACTACCTGTACAATCCTGCTTCCATACAGCCTTAACTATATCACGAAATTGTGGGAAATCCATGATACTAGTATAGAGCCTGAACGGCTTAAGATGCAAAAGCTTCTGGCTACCAAACTTTATACAGATTGGTGTGTGATCTGAGACAGAAGGATTTAAGAATTCAGCTTCAATGTGTCCATATTGCTGCACCCATTGGAAATTTCCCAAGGCCCAATCTATTTTGCTATATACTTGCTTATTTGTCCAAGTGAAGTTCCAGCCTATTCTTTTGAGGGGGAAAGTTGCAGATCATAAATGAGTTGCTTAAACCCTCTGACTTCAGGTTCAGTAACTATGGATCCAATCCTGTCCTCAGAAGATAGAACATTGTTGAAATCACCACTAAGCAACCAAGTATCTTGGCTAGGTATAGAGATACCCTTAAGGTCACTCCACAGTCTTTCTCTAAGGCAAGCAGTATTATGAGCATACACTATACTAAGATGAGACTTGACATGGCTATAAGAATCCTCTATATAGCATTGAACCAGTTGATCAGTAACACAGGAAACAGTAACCTGGATGTGAGGTTTCCAGATCAACCAAATCCTCCCATTCACTGCCTCAGAATAATTGCAAAATACCTTCCAGCCTTTAGCAATCTTCCCTTGGATCTTCTGAGCTTTATGTTCCTTAACTCTAGTTTCAAGGCACCCTAATACGTCTACATTATTTGCATACAGAAAGGCTTTCAGCTCTTTCTGCTTATGGGCCAGGTTCAGCCCTCTTATGTTCCATGTAACAATGATCATAGGTATGAGGGTCCAGGGTCATGCTGGCCTTTCCTACCAGCATCTAGTACCTCAATTATAGCTTTCCCTTTATTGCAATTATCCACCAATGCTGCACCTATGCTGACTGGCAATGCAACAGTAATATGATCACTAGTTCTAGTCTGAGGAGGCTGGCATGTACTCCCCTCTGCAACTGGCTGGATTGCCTCAGGTATTTGAGTCTCATTCATCCCTTCCTGAATTTCCACAGCAGGCTGAGGTGCATTTGCAGCAGGGGCCTTCTTAACAGTCCATCTCTGCCTAGTCACTTTAGCTTGTTTACTAGGCCTCCAAGGTGACTCATGTGGTTCCAAGTTTGTAACACCCTCACCCTTTACATTATACCAGCAATCGATAGTGTCATGTCCAAACTTTAGGCAGTGGTTACAAAATGTGGGCTTCCAATCATATTCAATCAGTTGGATTTTAGGACCATAGGGGGTATCAATGTCAACCTGATCAGGCAGTGGCTGAGATGCATCAACCTCCACTAATCCACGAGCAAATGAAATTCTCTCATACTGGGATGTGATCTTATCAGTGTACAGTGGTTTTCCAACTACACTAGCAAGATTGCTTAACACCTCTGCTGACCAATAACCTACTGGCAGACCAGGGAACCTAACCCAAATAGGTATTGTACTCAAAATGTCACTCTGAAAAGAGAAGTCAATTTCCCATGGCCTCAACACCATGGGCTTGTTCCTGTAGGAATATGGCCCAGATTGTAGCACCAGATCCATATCCATTTTGCTCATGAACCGAAATATGCAATATCCTTCAGAGTGAACTAGGATTTGTGGCTTTGAGACAAAATTCCAGACATGCAAGACAAAATTCTCCATAGCCTTTTCAGTAGGGTTGTCCCCAACTATATAGCCAATCAATGAATTCTTCCAGTACTCGACTTGTGGCTTTAGCTCTTCCTCACTAATAGTAACCACCTTCTTCCCATCCCTACTAACTGGAGGCACAAATGTAAGAGAATTACCCATCTGAGTAAGCCGATTCCCACGAACAGCTTCAGCAAATGTTAGGGAAGGACCTTCAGAATCAACAATGTTCGAGAACTGCAATTTCCTCACAAGGACATCATTTTGATTTTCCACCTGTTGCATGTCAATTTCAGTAGCTTTTTCTGGTTTTGTAACTGTCAATTGCAAAACAGGGGGAAGGAAACTACCAAAAGTAAGTGGTTCAAGCACTTTGGTTTCCCCTGGAGCTGGGGTGACATTGTGCGAGGCGGTTGCTGGTGGTTGACGACGACGGCGAGCCATTTTCCGGCAGAATAGCGCCTTGCTAATGTGCGCCAGAAAAGAACTGTTCTATTGCCTATCGTACGCCGAGAGCATTTTGCTCAATATCCGCCTTGCTTCCTCCTATAGTAATACTTTTCCAAGTCAATCCTCTCTTTTATTTTAAACTTATGTCCTTTCTTATTCTTTAAAGCTTCCAAGTCGTATGAATACTATATGTGTGAACCTTATTTGTTTAATTGCTTCATCTCTTTATAAAGTCACAATTAACACGGCTGAGAACCACACTAGTGGATCTTGAGGGGCGCCTAATACCTTCCCCTCGAGATAATCCAAGTCCTTACCCGAACTCTGGTTTTCTTTCAAAATACTCCTCCCATCTCTAAAAGTGTCATAATGCACTATAATCATTAGGTGGCGACTCTTCAAATTCCATAACCCAATTCCCAAACGGGGATGAGAGTTGTTTTGTCCATAATGTCGTAAACCCGGTTTCGCTTTTGAAAAAGGGGGCGTCGACACTTATCTTAGAGACTATTCAACGTTTAAAATGTGAAAATCTGAACCGATATTACAAATCTAATGACCTAATCTAATTTTCTTAAGCATGGACAAATCTAGCACTCAAGTTACATGTTCAATTAAACCAGCAATTTTAGTTCATTTATTTGTATATATATTAATAAATTATAAAATTTTATGAATCTAATATTAATGGTAGGTCCAAATTTGGGTGCATATGAGTTTGTTGTGATGGGAGTTTTTTGTAAATACGATAAAAGTACTACAAGTCACAATATATAATATTATTCAAATATCTAATTGCTAGATCGTAACTAAAAAAAACTTGTTTGACACTCAGAAATCTAAACACAACCACATAAATTGGGATGCGGTAGTTATTGAAAAATGGTGAATCTAACTCTATGAAGTCGTAAACACATATAAAATTAATGGTCAAACAAAGAGAGAGGTGGAGAAAAACCGTATGGTTTACATGACGTCCACCATATCCATTGTAAATAGCAAAGAAATCAACTGGTCGCCGGCTAATAATCAACATATAGCGTGTTTTTTTGTACGCTATATGTATAGCGTCCAAATAAAAGACGCTATACCTTAACGACAAAAGTTACCGTTAAGATATAACATCTTGTATTTGGACATTATATACAGAAAGATAAAAATTTTATACTTATTAATGTACTTTGAGTCCAAAAAAATAATAATTGGGTTCCGAACTCGTATATATATATATATATATATATATATATATATATATATATAGCGTCTAGCTTAGTACTAGACGCTATATAGGGGTTGGACTAGTTTAACTTTTGATAAGGAAATTAGCAATTTGGTAAATTTTTATTTGGTTTTTGTGAATTTTGATCAAGTAAGAGTGAAATCTAGTAGTATCACTTGTATTTATCAACGGTACAAAAACAATACACGATAATATTGATAATTTTATAAAGGGATCAAGATCATTATTACTCATGTACTATTGGTATTTACGTTTCTCCCTCGTTATACTATATGTTCAATTCCCACCTTACCGTTAATAAAATAAACAAAAATACCCATAATCCTAACGCCTCATCGATGTTGCAGCTGACCCTTTTTTTTTCCAAGTCAGCTGCTAACTCAGCTGCCAACTCAGACTTCCACTAACTTTTAATCCCAAATCTAATGACCAAATAAGATAATCCTTAAATTTATTTTGTGATATTTTTTATTTTTAAGATAAGAAAATTTTGTGGGTCCCACTTAATTTTAAACTTTTTAACTCTTTCTCTTTCTTCTTCTTTTCTCCTATGTTTCCGACGTTATCATTTTCTACGTCAAATTCAAAATTCAACCAATCAACTTTGAATTCTATAGCAAATTCAGATCCTTTTGTTTTTAAAATTTCTATGAAGGTGAGGGAAAACATGGGTATATCTATAATTAATGATTATTTGTTGCCATGAAGCTAAATTGACAAAGAATCTGAAAGAATTCAATCAAGTTTACTTAGACATCGAGTTTATCTGCGTTTTCACTATGTCAACTTCGAAATTTGAGCTTCATAGAATATTTGGAGATTTTCTGTTTGATTTGAAGCTGAAATTGAAGTGCTAAGTTGTTCGTAATGCGTGGTAGCTGTTGGGAAACGAATGAGAGCAAGAAAAAACCTCTATTATTGAGTAGCTTTTAAGTATTGAAGTGAGTTTGAATTGAACTCAAATTTTTATATTTGAAATCAGCTGTGTGTTGTTAAGTATACTTGGTATTGAATAGAAGAACTTACTTTTGAAGTTTGAGAGCATTTGGAATGGTTTAGTTCCGATTGAATCGAGTTGTGGAGCTGGAAATTGAGGAGAAGTGAGGGGTCTTTAAAGTTAGGGTTGATAATTTGCCCAGTTGGTGTTACAGAAGCAGCAGAACTGATGTTGAAAAAAGAAGAAAGAGAGAAGTAAAAGAAAAAAGGAAAAAGAAATTACATTTTTTGGGGTATTGAATTTACAAAAATGCTGATATGTATTGTTACGTAATTTATTTGAGGGTCCTAGGTGTCACAGTGTCAAAACGTTAGGGTTAGGGGTATTTTTGCTTATTTTGTTAACGGTAGGACGAGGATTGAACGTACAGTATAATGGGGGAGAAACGTGCCTAAATACCAATAGTATAGGGGGAATAATAAACTTTTTCCTTTTGCAAATATACACTTTATAGCAATATATAAATTTCAAACCAAAACTATTTAAAGATAATGCTCAAACAATTTTATGTAACAACCGTCAATACAAATTTATCCTACTATAATTATTCCAAGACATAGGAGTTATTTCTATAACCAAAATGTATTATTGGATAACACTTTCTATTTCATTTAAAATTGAATAAATGGTTCAGAGTATCTATCTTAGACCCGTCAACCGGGCCGGGTTGACCCGGGACCGGCCTGGACCGGACCGGTACAACCCGGGACTGGAACGGACCGGTAGGGGGGGCCGGGCTGGGTTCAAAGGGGGTAGGAGGTTGGTCTGGTAAAAATTTTTTTTATTCGGAACCGGACCGGACCGGCACGGTACGTGAACAGTACCGTGAACCGGTACAGCCCGGACCGGACCGGCCAGGTTCAACGGTAACTTTTTTTTTATTTTTTTTTAAAATTTTGAATTGATGGGGCCCACATTTCCGTTGGCAACGGCAATTTAGGGGGGACTGAGACACTTACTAGACATATGTCGGGTATCCATCCTATAGAATAGGGAGTTAATGGGGATGGAAGTCAAACAACTCTTAACCCTACTACTGGAGGTCTATTAAAATATAATAAAATGAGGGATTGGGAGGAACTAGCAAAAATGATTACTTTGGGTTGTTTACCTTTTTCTTTTGCTTATTCATCGTATCTTATTACGTATATTCAAAGGATTTACAATCCTTTATTTAAAGGTGTCCCTAGAAGTACTTGTAGAGCAGATATCTTTAGACTTCATGGACAATATCAAACATACATACGTTATTTGTTTAGTCACCTTCCTTCTAGAGTATGTCTAACTTCTGATATTGGTCATGCTGTTAATGGAAATGATTATTTGACAATTACATGCCATTGGATAGATGATAATACTTGTATGCAAAAACGTATTATCACTTTTAAATATGATGAAGATCAGAGTCATACTGCTACGTTTATAAGTAGTACATTGTTGATATTGTTGAATTTTATAATCTAAACCAAAAAGTTTTGTGTATGTCTTTTGATAATGGCTTCAAACAATAATGCTGCAGTTTCAATTTTAAAATTGCATTTGCAACCACCTCTTGACGATATTTTTCATGTTAGGTGTGCATGTCATGTTTATAATTTAATTGTTAAAAGTGGCCTTGATTTATTTTCAGTTGAGATTACTCATGTTAGAAGAGCAGTTGGTGTTATTCAGGAAAATAATAGACAATCTAGAATAAAAGAATTTAAAACAAAGTGTATGCAGTATAACCTTACACCTAGATTCATGCCAGACGAAGTTGTTACTAGATGGAATTATACATATATATTTTTAAAATGTTGCTACAAATATAGATTTCCTATTACTGAAGTTGCTAATGCACATTGTACTGATCCTAGGCGTATGTTAACAAGTGATACTTGGGATGTCATTAATGATGTTGTTAAATTTTTACATAAATTTTATAATGCTACTGTTGTGTTTTTTTGGCGCATATTACCCAACTGTTACTACGGCTTTAGTACATATAGCTGAAATTTCTTTGCTACTATATGAATTTAAGAAGAAAGAAAAATATATGGATGTTATTGTAAGTATGCAAGCGAAATTCAAAAAATATTTCTTTTCAATTCCTCCAGTTTACTTAATTGGTGCAGTTTTAAATCCTTCTATTAAAATGTCTGATTGTCACCAATTAATGAATGCTTTATATACTTATATGGAGATTGGAGAATCTGAAACCCCAAATTTATATGATTCTATGAACAAACTAAATGAATATTTGCAACAACTATATAATTATTATGCAAATGAATGTGATAATACTGCTCGTGCTTCTGACAATGTTAATCCCGCTATGCAATGTACCAGTTTTTCTAATGTGGATGATGAAGGCGTTGATAGTTTTAATATTTTTTCTACATTTTCTAACACTCAAACCAGTAGCAGGAATATTGATGAGCTTCAATTCTACTTGCAGAAGCAAAAGGAGCCTCGCACAAAGGACTTTTCACCGTTGGGATGGTGGCATGAAAATGCAAAGCAATTTCCTGTTCTTTTCGCTATGGCTCGTGACGTGCTGAATGTGCCAATTTCTACCGTTGCATCGGAGAGTGCATTTAGCCAAGCAAGACAACAACTTGGAGACACCCGCCACTCATTGGGAAGCAATGCTTGGGAAGTTTTAGTATGTTTAAGAGATTGGATTAGATCGGAACGAAGAAATCAAGGAAAAGAAGATGTTGATAGCCTAGAAGACGAAGAAATTGGAGATATATTAACCCATGAAAACCCATCGGAATTTAACTCCCCAGAAGAAGGTCAATCAGTTCATATTGATTATGATGAACTTGCTAAGGCGATGCAAAACATTTGAAATTACTACTTCACTAGTTTACTTGTTAGAAAAAATGTAAACATTTTATTTTCTACTTATTAATTTGAAATTGAGAAATAAAGTAGCACTTGCAATAAGTGCAAATTTTTCCCATCTTACTTGTATTTATGATTTCATTCAATGATTACAAAGTATTAACATAATTATAACTTAATAGTTATACTTAATTTAAGAAAAAGTTGAAAATATACTAAACCCGGCCCGGCCCGGCCCCTTTCAACCCGTAACCCGTATGGTTCAATTGTAACCCGAACCAACCCGGCCCCTTAGCAACCCGTTACTGTTTGACCCGGTCCTGCCCGAACCGGAACCCAGACGGGTCGGAAAAAATCCGATCCGACCCGGACCGGTAGACCCATTAGCCACCTCTAATCTATCTTGTATCCTATGTTTAACACAAGAAATTAAATGGCTATAAAAAATGTATGCATAATTTTGAAAATAATTTCTTCTGACTTGTTATACTTGAAGTAAAGAAGAACATTTATAAAAATTTCATGCATTTTATTATTACAATAATAATAACAACAACAAATTAAATAATTTAGGTATGAGAAGGATAGACGTTACTACTGCGTAACGAAGGTAGATAGACATGTATTTTATTCGATAATCTTCTAAAAAATGGTTAGATGTAACCAATGGTACAACATTTGCAATATGCCATAAAAACTCAATGACTAATTTTTTTTTTGAAATTACAATCTCGGTATTGTAAATCTAATTTTTTTACATACCCTGTCTATCTTATGTCTGTGAACGATCTGGGAATTGTGGTCAATTTCGTACCTGTAAACGGGACTGCAAAACCAGTTCCATTCTTGAACCGAAAAATCCTTTTCAGATTGTTTTCATCAAAGTTAAAGCCATGAAATTGGCTCCTGTTCTACTCTATAACAACACCACTCAATTCCCTCCTAAGTTCATTTCCAGCTCGATCAGGATTTCCCCAATCTCTTCGCCTGCTACATACCCAAAATGGGTTCATTTTAAATTAGCTCCTTTTCGCTCTCCACCATCCAATTTAGGTATAATGCTAATGTGTTAATGAATACTATTTTCTTTGGCATTGAATTTGGTATTAAAGTTTCTACTTTTTGCAGTTGGGTGTAATTGCAAACGAAGATATAGTGTGGCCATTTCCTGCTTGAGAAAATCCGAACAAGGGGAAGAATCATCTACTGCTGGTTAGAATTACTGTACATGTTGTTTTCTTATGAATTCCCCCTAACCCTATGAGCCGAGGGTCGATTGGAAACAGCCTCGCCCTTTCGGGTAGGGGTAAGGCTCGTCTACATATTACCCTCCCCAGACCCCACCTGGTGGGAATATACTGGGTAATTGTTGTTTTCTTATGAAAAAAAGAAAAGAAACTTAGTTAAGGGAAACGAAATGGTAAGGATTTGGAGTTCGACTGTTATGCTGATAAAATATCATATTTTTGAAGTTCTGTTGATGTGGAATTTCCTAACACCATAGTATAATGTTTATCGACGTTCAGTTAGTTTTGCTTAGGACATGTTGATTCTCTTTTCTGTTAGTCTGAACTGTGTCGTACAAGTGAAAAGAAAACATTCTGCAAACATTTCTGGATTCATGAACTATTACCATGCACTTCTATTCTAAAGTTAGTTGAAATGTTATGTACGTTTTAAACCACATCAGCACTTCAGCTATATAAGAGTGTTGGTTATTGTATTTAATGTAACCACCCTTGTTTCTGAGCCTTGGCCTAACCGGTAAAGTTATTGCCATATGACCAGGAGTTCACGAGTTCGAGCCGTGAAAATAACCTCTTGCACAAATGCAGGATAAGTAAGTCTGCGTACAATAGACCCTTGTGGTCCAGCACTGGGCTGCCTCTTATCCTTGCTTCCAAATGGTTGATTTATATAAACATAACCCCAGCGCCACTCTGGTAAGAAGTAAAAAAGGGGGAATTTAGTCCAAGTCTCCATCACCATTTAATTATCAAAGTAATGAATCCATGTTCACCATCAAGCTCTTTCGTAGTTATCGATTATATATCTTCCCCACCAAATCATTTCAACTTGATCTCCATTGGTTAATTTTACCAAAATGGTTTCGGCCCTAGTGCGTAGTTTAACTGGAAAAGGTTGAAAGGACTAGTGACTTAGGCTACAAGTTTGAGCCCTACGTCATACGAACTAAGCCTGGTATTCAAGTCGTGAAGTTTAGATGGCCTGGCCCATTATCCCCGAGTTTCAAAGGCTGCGGTTGGTCCTCGGAGTTTGCCACCAAGGGATTTCTCGGCCATCAAAAAGCAACAAAAAAAATATCGCAAAAGTTTACCAGAATGGTTTCAACTTACTATCCAGCTAAAATGAAAAATTATAGAAAAGAGATAAATGATGTCCATCTGTCTTGAGAAGTTTTTAATCATGTTCGAAGGTCATTGATTGTTAATCCTTTTCTGTTCAAATGTAATGTGGCTGGCAAAAATTAATTCTGCAGAGGAGACTTCGTCATCACAGTCACATAATGTTACCAACAACGTTGAGGGGTCTCATAATACATCTGATGTTGATGAAGCAGAAGAAATAACTCAAGGGTCTGACGATTATGTATCTTCTGTCAGGACGGTTGCCTTGTGTGTAAGTAATTCCTTGCTACGGTCATAACAACATTTATTCTTTGTCATACTGATCTAAAGCAATCTAAATTGAAGGAAATATAGTGATGGATTTATATAGGTTCTTTCAGCTGTGGCATTTGGTGTTGGCGTAGGGTTCACTGATGGAGTTAGCAAGGCATCTGAATTTTTCGCTGGGTAAAGATTTAAACTACTCTTCTTCTATAAAAAAAAAGTCAAAACTACTTTTATCAGCACATTGAAGATTTAAGCCAATACAACAACAACAACAACAACCCAATATAATCCCACTTAGTGAGGTCTGGGGAGGGTAGTGTGTACGCAGAACTTATCCCTACCCTGGGTAGAAAGACTGTTTCCATATAGACCCGCAACATCATTCCCTCCAAGAACTTCCCACCTTGCTATTGGGGAGACTCGAACTCACAACCTCTCGGTTGGAAGTGGGGGTTGTTTACCATCAGAGCAACCCCTCTTGTCTGAAGGTTTAAGCCAATATATTTTGGAAATACTGAAGTTCTTTGTTGTTTAAAGCTGACGTCTAGTGCTGATTGCCACTACGGAACGGGAGTACTTGAAAATTATTTGTAAATGCGAAATGATAACAAAACTATAATGCTATTTAGAATTGCTACTGTATATTATCTCCATGATTCAAGTGAGAAGAAATTTGAAAAATTTATGGATAGTAGAGAATAGGAGAAATATTTTTTGAGAAAGGTGGGCTCTCTTACAACTTCTAAATATACATTACCTTTGCGGATCTTCGCTGAATTTTTACTAGGCAATGTGGTAGTGACCAGGTAGAATAATAATCCCTGTGTCCCAATTTGTGTGGTGCTCTTTTTATTTTAGTATATCCCAAAAATAATGCCATCTTTTCCATATTTAGAAACAAAGTTAACTTGAAAATTTTCGTTATACCCTTAATGAGATGATTTATAGCTACGCAAATATCTAAGGCTTGTTTTAGACCACAAGTTTTAAAAGGTTTCCTTTATTTCTTAGACTCTGTACCAAGTCAAATGGTGCCACATAAATTTTGATGGAGAGAGCAATTCGACAATGTGTTTCAGTGAGAGAGACTGATGTATTGGGGCTGATCCTAAGAAGTGGAAGTAGGCCAAAGATTCTTTAATTCAAAGTCAAAGATCTCATGTCTAGGGTATCAAACAGAGCAATGGTTTTGTTGATTTGACACCTAGCTAAGGAGTTTGAGAGGTCATTCAGGGGTGTGGCCCACGAAGAGCTGATAAGGGGTCAGCCTAGAGCAATGTTCTATCTTGGAGTTATTAACTGTGCCAGAATAGGTTACATGTTTGACTGGGAATAGCGTGGTTGTATTACCGGTGGCTCGCATTGCCGTTGGTCAGTAGTGAGACTCTAATCATAGTCCAAGTAAGAAGTACCTTACAGTGGAGAGGACTAAATCCAAACAAAGCAATAAAAATTGTTAATGTAGGCTTTTAGCACTGGATTGCCCTGGGGATTGATTGATTTTTACTTGGGATTGATCTGAGTTGTTTGATTTTTCTCTATTACTCAATCTTACTAATGTGTTCCCTTTCCTAGGTTTACTAATTTTTTCCTATCAAGTTCCAGTGTTTTCTAGGCTTGACTGTTTCTAGATTTACTGGTTTTAGCTATACATTTTCAGGTATCTGCTGGAGCAAAGTTTGTCAGTGGACAATTTATTTGTATTTGTTCTGATATTCAAATATTTCAAAGTGCCACTTATGTATCAGGTGCTGTGCTTATCTTTTCTGCACTTCTGTCAGCACTCACCACATTGTGTTCATTCTGGCCCTACTTTTACTTTATATAAACCGCGCAATGATTCTATTTGTCATTTATGAGACCTTGTTCATGATGCAAATCCGCATGTTGGGTCTACAGAACCGAGTGCTCTCATATGGAATTGCTGGTGCCATAATCTTCCGATTGTCTATCATACTGCTAGGAACAGCGACCCTGCAGGTTGGCTGCTAATTCTTTTGCAGAAACATGTAATTACACGAACATGCAGAAGTTCCAGCTTCCAAGTATATCCTCCTACCAGAGAAGTACTCATTCAAAACTTTTTTTCACGTTTATCTTTCTGTCATTTCAGAAATTTGAGGCAGTTAACCTACTTTTGGCTGGGATTCTTCTATACTCGTCATTCAAGGTGCAATCTCTTTTATCTACAATTGCAGGAATTAAATACCATCTTCTTTAGCTTTTTTTCAGTGATGCAATGTTTTTAAGAAGATAAACTTATGTTGCATGATCTTTAATTTTCCTTGATGCAGCCATGTTGAACGAGTGCGGCATGAGTGTGGATACTTTATATGATTCGTCATACTAAAATTAGCAAAGTCTTGTACCTGATGCTTATAACACATAGCTGATACTTAAAGATATCTATACCGGATACATATTCGAAGTTGAGTCCATGTAACATAGATATAAATGAGCATGCCCCAAAAGATTAGTACCACACTACCATGGGTAGTGACAATAGATTTTGTATTTCTTTTCAATGGAACAAAAGGTAGGACAGCATCTGAGACATGCACATAGCCTTATGGATATCATTCTTGAGGGGTAGGAATGAGGGTGGGGGTTAGGAATGGGCAATTAGATACTTATTTCTTACGATCTTCACTTTAGGGACACAAAAAGTCTTCTCTTTGTTCATAGCTGTCTTGCTTCAGTAACGCTTATGATGCTCATTTTCTGCAACTGCTATTTCTTGTTTAAATAAACTTGCAATTCACAAAGGATCCTACATAAGAACATGATGACCACCAATTTATTTGATTAGCATATTTGTTGTTCTGAAAGTTGCAACGTTTTTAATTTAGTGCTGTTGCAAAAATATTAGGACAGAACTATTTAAATTTATTGATTTGATGATATAATCCCTTTGAGGATGTCATATCAACTTTGTCAGTGGTATCATCTGGAAGAAGTAAAAGTACATTGCAGTAAAAAGGTGAAAAAGGTATATTAAATCCTTGCTTCTCAACCAGGACAAATTAGTTTGCTTTATTGTTTCGAGGACCAACATAAACAGAATCCTCTACCATCATGTAAACTCCAATCAATGAATGTGCCTTCTTGTTACAAAATGCAAAAAAAAAAACAAAATAAGAAACTTAGTAATGTGCTATATTGATCTCATAATGGAGAAAATAGAGATGACACTTAAGCCAAGAAGATCTGAAGGTATAGCCACCTTCACATCATCCGGTACAATTTATTACATAGTTAATCTAGTTTTTGCTCTGTGAAGATGTTATCTAATTCTAGTGGGAGTAATGGTTTCATATCACCATGAAACTTCGCAGAAATCATTAGTGCTTTCTTTTAGTTGAAAGTGTGTAAGTCAAATTTATGAAGTACTTGACAAGAATTACAGTGTGCTAGACATATAAGTAGAGTGCTAGATTGTTTGCCAACGCATGTAATGTCAGTCTTACCCCTCACTTTAAAGTAGGAGAAAAAATGGACAGAATAACAACTAACTAGAAAATTTTCCTGGAAAGGCAATAAGGGAAAGATTACTTTCCCCTTAGTTAACGGAGGTTTAGGGGTTACAGCTCCAAGTACATGGCTGCAGAAGTATAATTTGGAAGAAAACTACTGTGGAAACAGGTCAACAGTGAGGGCCGAAAGGCTGTTGGTCGGCAAACCTGTCATAGGCTCCTATGGGATTAGCCTCTGGAAGAATGGAAGGTTTTATGTTGCAACCGCCTGCTTCTTGGTGGGGAATAACAGAAGTTAAGATTCAAGCAAGGTGCCTGGATTGACCATATTCCTTTGGAAGAGCAGTTCCTAGACTTGTACGGTTTGGTAGTCAACCCTGATGCATCAGTTGCACAATGCTGGGGGAGCAGACTTAAGAGAACTTTCGAGATAGGAAGCATCAGAATTTATGAGAATGCTAGAAGATGCTGATATACCAGGAGGAAACATGGGGGAGACATCAAAGAGATGGAATGTACTGTCAGATATGGTTATGAAATATTAACCACAGATTAAAATGGTCCATCACAGTGGCCTTGGAAGATAATCTAGAAACGCGGGGGAACTCCCAATGTGGCCGACTTTTGCTGGATTAGGGCACATGATGCTTGTCTAACTCAATTATATTTACCAAGAAGGGGTATGATAATGTACAATAGATTTTTCATATGTGAAGGCAGTGAAGGAGAGATAAATCACTTGTTCATACACTGCCAGGCCTTTGGAGCATGTTTTTCAGTCAGTACAATCTAAACAATCGGTTAGGGCATTAAAGGAACTGTTATGGAGCTGGACTTGAAGGTAGATGGGAAGAGGGGACAGGAAGATATAGTTCACTATCCCAGCCTGCATCTTTTGGGTAATTTAGCAAGAGAGGACTATCAAATATTTTGAAGGTTTATCCAATCAAATATCACAAAATTAGATATTCATGTTTGCAAATTTTTTGGCTTTTTGGTGTAAAAGGACAGATACTTGATGTTAACGTGCCACTTGAGATTCTCAGCTCCCTAGACTTTTAAGGAAGGAGCCTGAGTTTTTGACTTGTACGTATAAGCACCTTTTTGGTGCTTTTGTGAAATAAAACTCCGATTATTTATTTTAAAAGATGAGAAAGGCAGAGCCATCTCTCCACTCGCTTCAAGTCTAGTAAACAACTTTTACATTTCTCTACGAGGGATCATCGATTACAACATGTTTTCCAGTAATTTGCTAAAAGAGAATACCAGGAAAATGACCATTTAAGAGTTATTACTTAGGTCATGCTATCAATACTGCCAGAATTTTGAATCTAAGCAGTCGAGGCTAAAAAGTATGTTGAGAAGAGATTGCTAGATGCTCATAGGAGTCCCCCTGGATGTCTGCATAATAATACATATTGGTTTAGCATCAATGACTTTTCTTTTCCATGCCATGTGGAAATGGAATACAAGCTTAGCATAACTGCCGATACCCGTTTTGAATTTTATCATAAACTAATAAGAAAACCACCTATGAGATACCTAAATGTGCTCATATATTACTTCTGATCTATATTGTTGTCCCAGAAACATTTTTGCAATTTAAATCATGATACCAATTTTTTTATCTCATCATAGCTGTTCACTGGAGAAGAAGAAGACGCTGATCTATCTGACAATTTCATTGTGAAGACCTGCCAGAAATTCATTCCCATCACATGTAAAATTCTGCGTCTTTGCATAATGAGATGCAATACTTGGTTTCTAGTTGGTCTTATATATGCTCCTGCAAATGACTTTGTATTGGTTGTTCTGGAATAGTTGAAGTGATCAAGTCCACGTACAATGACAGCTGCTAGTTTTGATTTATTCTTGTGATACTCTTTTTTTGAGTTGGTTATTCTGCAGTCCTATGGTGGTTTCTCAATCATAGCTTGTAGTTGAGAGCTTCATGTAAAGTTTACACAAAAATCATTAAGTGGCGCATGCTGCAAGCCTGGAAATGAGGGCCTTCTCTCCTCTTTCTTTTTTGCTGTCCCCTTTGTAAGGACGTGGAGTGTGATTCTGTTTAGGTGCATAATGTGATAATTTACTTACTATTTTCTGGAGACATATTTTGGGAAATAAGCTATGCTCCACTTTTTTTGTATTTAATGTTCTCTTCCCTTCTAGGTTCCAATCAAAGTGAGATTTGATACAAGCTATTGAAAATAGAACTTAGAGGTTAAGATATATGACATAGGTTGTTTACTTCTTCATTCAAGAAACAAAAAAATCCTTAATCAATGATAATGTTGGTGGACCTTACAAAATAGAGTATCATTTTTGGTGGGGGCCATTAAAGGAGTGATGGTGAGACAAATTAGGGCCAATGTCCTTTGAAAACCAACTAGAAAGTACATATAGAAGAGAGATACATTTGAGCATGAATAAAAAGCACATACAGTTCGACTTCGTCGAAAAAGCACCTACAATTCACCGACATGCTATGAATCTATTGAGTATCACCAAAATTCACGGTCCACTGTAACTTAAACCCCATATAATCTTTTTTTTGGCCTCAAATTTGCTTTGATTTAGCAAGCTTTTAGTGCAAGGGTGGGTGGGAACCCATGAATTAGGTTAAATTTCCCCCCTCATAGATTAATCTTTTTCTACTTCTGTGATGTTCTTCGAAAAATTCTTTAGGTCATGTGTTACATGAGTAGGGTCCAGGCCCAAGTTTTCTTAAGATGATGAATCTCTGCTCCTTGTGCAGAAATTTAACCTTTCAGCTTCTGGAATATAGGATGAGTTTTCAAAGTTTTCTTTGTGTTGCAGCTGAATATGATGGTAACCGGTTCCTAACATTGCAGGATGGTGTATGGAAAGTAAGTCAACAGGGAGTTATTTTAACAGTTGAAATTTATTTTGTCCTGGCATGTCACCTCTACTATTCATGCATATATGAGTTTATACCTTTAAATTTCAGATAAATGGTATCCTGTGTCTATTGACCGTCTATAAGCATGAAACCCTGTGTACTTGTTATGTAGTTCCTTAGTTTGAGAAAAAATTGAAAAGAATATTTTTAGAATAATTGGCTTTAACATTTTGGGCAGGCTACACCTTTACTTCTGACAGTAGCAGTTATTGAACTCAGTGATATTGCATTCGCTGTGAGTTTTCTGTTTCATACTGGAGATGACATAACTTCAAGGGCTGGCATGCATGTTCTTCTGCCCTAACAACAATGTTGTGCTTTTTCTCAGGTTGATTCTATACCAGCGGTCTTTGGTGTCACAAGAGATCCTTTCATAGTTTTCACTTCCAATCTCTTTGCAATTTTGGGTAAAGCCTTCGTTCTTTGTCTTGCTTCTTGTTTTAACCACAAGAACTATAAAAAGAATTAATTACTAATCCAGATATGATTTCTTTTAACAAATTAGAGTTGGTCTAAACCAAGTAATATTTGTCATATATTTCTCTATGTTTTTGTAGATGATTATGTGTTAACATTCTTTTCATCATGTCATATATACCAAGGACCCAGGTGCATGGAGTTAGTTGTTTACACAGTAATTAAAAGAGATCTCCCTTTTTTTGTTCACTCTGATTTCACGAAGACGTAGATCTTATATTATTACCCTTCCCCAAAACATGCTTTTTTCCTTATAAACTAGGTGACCAACCAAGCTCTTCTTTATGCAGGATTGAGGTCATTGTACACACTCATTTCTGAAAGCATGGCGGAGTTGGAATACTTGCAGGTTAGAATTTACTTGCTTTTATCAGTCTCTGCTTGCTGCATTGAGCAGCCTCTCATTCCAATCTGGAGCTGGTCATGATATCTCAAGTTTTTGAGCTCTTGTTCTACAGATAGGAGTCTGTTAAACAAAACAAATCAAACTAGTCGCTAATCTATTATTGAGATCTCTAAAGTTCACTTATTCATGGATGATAATTTTTAACTTAGATTCTCATTTCTGTTCAGCCTTCCATTGGTGTTGTATTGGGATTCATTGTATTCAAAATGATGCTGGACTTTTTCGGTGAGTTTCTGCAAACACATTTAGCCTCTCCTCTTACGATTGAAATCCAGTAGGATGTCCAACTGATGTCAAAATTCATGCAGGATACCATGTTTCCACAGAGGCTTCTCTAGGCGTTGTAGCTACATGTCTTAGCGCTGGAGTCTTGCTGAGTCTTGCTAAGAAATCTGATTAGAGAGAGAGTCGAATAATCAATGTGTTGGGCTCCTTTCTGGGATGCTGATCTTCTTTAGAAAGATGGAGGGCATGTGCCGTGTTCTTTATATTCTTTTCTTTCTTTTGTCTCCTTCATTGTTGCCTTGGACATTACATGTATACTAATACTAGTGTTCCTTTCTCGGCCAAATGCCAAAATTTACTTTCTTGCAGTGATTTTAACAATGTTAAAGAAGCGTTAGCAGTTTAGCCATAGATTTTGGCTCAAAACATGAGATGATTTTGAAGATTGTTTATCAAACAGCCCAATGTTTCAACTTAAAACTTGAAATATGGAATTTGAAATTAGAAAAACATGTTTTAGGAGTTTTTCCAAGTTTCCACTCACAAGTCACAAAGCATTTCAACTGTGTTTCAAAGAAGTTTTTTAAGAAGCTATAAGGACAGCCCAGTGCACTAAGCACCCTCTATGCGCATGGTCCGAGAAAGGACCGGATCACGAGAGTCTATTATACGCTATTTTATATGTTGAAAAAATTGAGAAAATGGTTATAGCTGCAACCTCTTCACTATTGAATTGGATTTACATTGTTATCTCATTTATTTCCTTGGATTTTTCACAAGTCATTGTAATGGACACTGATGATAACAAAATGAACAGTAAACAGACATCAAAAGAACAAGATAACAAAATGTTCTTCAGCAACAGTCAAGAGTCATATACTAACTTGTAGTATTACATTTTTATGCGTTTTCCTCAAAGATATGGCTATAGGAAATAAACACAATCACAAGATTGTATATCATAATGAGCTATTCTAATACATATACTTGCACTCATAAATATAAGCCATGTCTGTACAACAAAATACCGGACCAGGCTTTGGAGGTCTACCAAAGAATGACCAAAACCACAAATTGCACAAACGCAAATTACCTATAAATGCTATGCCTAAGGGGAACAAGCAGCTTCAACTGACAAAAGAACAAGGGAGGACCTCATAGTTGGTCTGACTTCTGAGGGATAAAATATTTGTCGCGCCAATTTAGTTCAATATGATTGAACCTGTACTCAAGGTGTCACTGACTGTGGTTCGCTATCTGTACTTTCAACTTAACTGGTATTCAAGAGGTCCCTGTGTCTTGGCTCCCCTTTTTTAGATGATCTCGTTTTATCGCCCGTCACCATCTAGTTTCATAGCTCCATTTAACCTATTTGTTACTTTTCACCATCGTTTCATTCTAGGTGAAGTAGCAGGTCCTGGCCTTGAAGTTTGGATGCCTCGGTTTTCAGTGTCAAATTTTTGTGAAGCGAGGTAGGTCAAAGCCGTGACAACGTCAGCTATGACTGGACGCATGTTGGGTTGCTCCTGAACACACATTGCCGCAACTGCTAGAGCTTGGTACAAGCCCCTTATTGGATAATGGCCTTGCAGCATTGGATCAGCCATCTGTGAGAATTTCCTCCGATCTTTGAATAATGGTCTTGCCTGATATCCAGAGCACAATTAAAAAGTTAGAAACCTGGTTCTCTTTATGGTTGGCTAACAGGAAAGAACAATCTATAGAACCCCACACACACCACGGCCAAGAAAAGGGGGAACACAAAGAGGATCTGAACAATAAAAAGCTCTCCTTCGCTCCATTTGACACACGATAGATGCTCAAGATTTTCCTAAAACCATTCCTGAAAATAGATTCTAGCCTCACGACATTAAATACTCCATTACTTTATCCTTCTTTAAATGCTCCATTAACAGCACATCAACCTTACCCCAACCCACAATGGTTAAGATACATTGCCTCAAGTAGTGTCATCTGACAACGATTTGTCGAACAGCACGTCAACATCAACTGAAATATCCAGCTTTAAAGTTAACAGTATTTTTGTTAATTCTTTCAGGAAAAATTAAAACACTCTCAATCTTCCACACTGGATTCTGAAGTCATTAACCACATCTGCTTTCAGATACGCACAAAATAATTGTCAAACCATAATCATATTAGATCAGTAATGACCAGTTTTTTAACTCAATTCATTGAACTTATCCTATGGAATGCAGATTACTACAAATGCATTTTATAACTGTCCGATAAGATTCTTTTTCCCTTTTATAGTTTAATAATTATAGAGATCAAAATACATTGAAGCAACATGCCACCACAGAATCAACAAAAACCAAAAAGATGTATGATAAAGAAAATCTTACCCATATAACCAGATTGAAATCTCCTCCGGTTTTTGAACTTTCAATTGCTTTCCTGCCTGTAATAATCTCCAAGAGGACTACCCCAAAGCTGTAAACGTCTGACTTCAAAGTCAACTGTCCAGTCATGGCATACTCTGGTGCACAGTACCCGTAAGTACCCATAACTCTTGTAGAGACATGGGTGTTATCTCCTACTGGCCCCAATTTGGCCAAGCCAAAGTCAGAGAGCTTTGCGTGATAATCGTCACCAAGCAAAATGTTTGAGCATTTTAAATCACGGTATATTACAGGAGGACTTGCACTGTGTAGATATTCCAAGCCTTTTGCTGCTCCGGCAGCAATTTTCATTCTTGTGTTCCAATCTAGCCGTTCCTTACCTGGAGTAGGATCTGCAGAAGAATCACTTCAATTCCAAATTTAAGCCGACTTTCAAAATAAAATGAAAAAGAATGTTTGGCTAAGAAAGGTTACCATGAAGATGGTCTTCCAATGACCCTAATGGCATATATTCGTAGACGAGAAGTCTCTGATCTCCATCAGCACAATAGCCAATTAGATTTACAAGGTTAGGATGGTGTAACAGACTTAACATCAGCACTTCGACAAGAAATTCCCTGTTGCCTTGTAATCCATTACGATCAAGTTGCTTGATCGCAACGACCTGCACCAATAAAAATCAATAAAAAGGTCTTAAACTTCAGCTCCAGCCAATAGCTTGGAACTGAGACGCAAACCATCAAGCATGGTGTCACACCCCTTGCCCTCTACAGATGTGCCAACTGATGATAACATAGCTATGCTCATCAGAAAAGGATAAAAGTATGTGATCTTGGGTCAGTAAAAATCAAGAAGAAAATTCAGTATTCACGCATGAACACTATTCAGAGAATAGTGAGTTTAACAGAGTCTGGTAGATTAGAGGCAAAGCAATCTCTCATTGTTACATTCCATATTAGTGAAAAGCGAAGAGAGTTCACGAGAATTGACCTGATTGGATTCAATCACCCCTTTGTATACTCTACCAAAGCCTCCTTCTCCAAGAAGATAATCACCTCGAAAGTTTTTTGTTGCGGCCGCTAATTCACGAAATATAAAAGTCTTGGCTGCAATTTGGTTGGACCCTGCATCCTTAACAACTTCCTTTGTGCTTAATGAATTCCTTGCTTTAAACTTATCTGAAGATAAGAAAATAAAATAAATAAAACATGGCATTGAAATGGGGCAACTAGTGTTCAGAAACATCAAGGATGATTGACAATCAGGGAAAAAGATTAGATATAAAAATTTTATTGGTTCAATTGCGGAATGTGGGAGGTTGTTTGAAGTTTGAACTATGAAGCTTCATTAACTGTAAAAGGTTGTTTGAAAATTGGCATATGAAACTTCACTAGCTGATGTTGTTTAATGTGGCATACAGTATCAAAAACAGCAGGAGTTGACAAATTGATATAACTAGCTACTTAACTTCTTATTAGATACTAAATGAAAGCACTAGTCATCTGACGTTTACCACTTCCATACTAGAGTACTACCCATTCAGCAAATTGAACCATAATTTTAGTCCCAAAATTCTGCATCAAAATTAATTGTTAGACACCGCCTCTAAATTGCAATTATTTTTTCTTTTAATGATGGTGATGTCTGGCCCAACTTTGTACGCACCTCAACTATTCCACTAGATACCTACTATCTCACGCCAGTACAGGTATCAGGTAACTCTAATTTTGCCCATCAATGCTTAGGTAGATAGGAAGAAATCACCGATTTTCTTTTATTTTTTGCTGGAATTTGAACCCGAGACCCCATGGTTCTCCTCCTACTTCATTGACCACTACCACACCCTTGGACGCCTCTAAATTGCAATCAATTCTTCCATTACCATGATTACTTGACCGGTAGTGTTTTTGTCAGCTTATATGCACCTTAATTATTCCACTCCACACCTACATTCTCCCATCAGTGTAGGTATCGGGTGACTCTGCCTACCAAGGTTAATCAAGCAGGAGAAATCACCTACTATTTTTTTTTTAATTGAACCCTGATCTCGCATTATTTTCATTCCAGCTTCACACCCTTGGGTCCAACTACAAACTAGACTCTAAGTTAACCTAACGCAGCAGGTCATGGACTCGTGGGGGTTCTCCAATAACATATTACAACAACAATCAAGTACAATAATTAGCCATTGTATTACTATTGTAGGTATCAAGATCCAGGTCATCAAAGTACAAAAAATGGTACACAGCTTAAATTTCCAAGAATCAGAAGTTAAGAAAAATCCAAAACAATCAAAACCCACGAAATTAAACATATATAAAACAACCCCATTTCGCCTAATCAAACAATCAGTTGATTAAATGCACACATATGCAGATTTGATAAAATTACCAGAAGAGTGTTGAACTGAATCGATGCAATTGTTCTTCTTTGAGGTCTGTTTGGATGGACCAGTGCAAGGAAACCAACCCATTTTCTCCAATTTATTTCTTCTTCTTTGGACGTTTATGGAAAGAGAAGCAAAGGGATGTTTTGCACAGCTGATTAGCTGTCTAGAAAAGTGAAGACTGAAAACGGAGGAGATTAACCTTTTGGTGGGTGTATTCCTTTTTACCGTTTTATTTATTATTTATTTTTAATATTTGTAATTTTGGTTTTAAGGACTATGATTACTTCCCTTTTAAATTGGTTGACTTGGTCAATTTTAGACATAAAATCTTTTTTTTCTTTTTTTCTTTTCTTCTCCAAAGCATTTGAACTATTTAGTTGAAATTGAAAGAAGAAGAAAAAAAGAATTTGAAGTTGAGATTTCATTTGAAAAAAATAATAATTGTGAAAGGTACAACTGTCTGTGGAAATTATTGGTTTACTTGAAATGGTGCTCAAACCTTTATTTCAGTTACAAATTCTTTATTTCATGTGAAAACTAAAATATCGAGTAAAATTAATATCAAAACTATTGGAGTATATAAGGTAAAAACTCTGGTGTTTAGATCAATTTAATATTAAATAAATGGTGCATATCTTTAAATATACTCTTATCAAATATAATTAATTAATATATATTTTACTTTAATTTATAATTTAACCATGATAAATTAATATAATTTTACCATCCTCATATTTGGTAGTGACTACGGATACAAGGGCTATGGCCTATGCTAGTAAAATAGTTTTGTGATGGTGCCTTAATATCAACATTAGAAGAGAGATATTACAAATTGATTTATTTTATTTTATTTTATTGGCCAAAAAAGAGATATTACAAAGTAATTCAACGTTAATGAGAAGAATAATTGATCAAAAAATGGAACATTCGTTGGAATATACTTGAAAATGTAGAGAACTACTTTATCCTTGATTCAAGTGGTAAATGTTTTCAAAGAAGGTAATTAATTCTATTGAAGTATATGTTTTCGTGTCTGTCATATAAGTTGTATGTTCAAACTATAGAAATTACATTAGGGTAAACTATTTACATCATACATATTCAAGTGCGAATCTTTCTCGGACCTTGTGTGGACACACAATAGTTACCTTTTTTAACCATGTTTAACTTAGTTTATGGTACTATTTCAAATAAGTGTGTATTTTTTTAATATCCCATTGGCATAAGCAGGTTAGTAATATCCAGAAACAGAAACAGATATAAGAAATCACTATGGAAAAAAGATGATTATAAATTGCCCCGTAAAATAAATTACTTGACAATGATATTAGTGTTGTAGATCTATCTAATTAGAAATACTGCAATTTAAAAAAGAATTTGAAGCACCCCCACCCCCCACGCACCCCAACAAAAAAACTAACAGAGAAATATTAATTTTTTTATATGCTACTCTATTGACCAAAAAAAATTGATTAATTAATGCATTGCCATTTGCCAGCATGCTCATTAATTAGTGCGTAGCAAGTGAGTAAACACATGGAACCTTAAATCTCAATTTAAGGTATTGATTATTATCAAATGCAATGTATATCGAATTAAATTAGGTACTCCGTTCTTGTTTAAATCTGTCTTGATCTTTCTTTTTTCCTACAATGCTTTCATCTTTTATTTTGTGCTTTTATTGTTAAGAAATTATTGTTAGCTAGGGTTTGGATATAGATTTGATTGAAATTTGAAAAAAATTAAAATTATGTTGATTATTTTTTTAAAGTTAAAGTTATGTTTGAACATGCATTTTATTTGAATAATAATTAAAATTTTGTGAATGGAAAAAAAATTCGCTCTAAAATTGTCCTACATCAATTTTTGGAAACTTGAAATTTTTTTCATTATCTAGCTAACTCTGCTCATCAAGTCCGCACAAATACCGATTTGGAGATTTGAATCAATTTCATTAACCAATAGGTTGCACTCTCGAGTCTTGAATCAAATTAAAGGTGTTTAACGGTTCAATCGATCCGGGTCGTGATTTTTTCGACCCGTCCGGGCCGGGCCGGGTTTGAGCAGAACCGGGTTTTTAAGGGGCCGGGTTGGTTCGGGTTAAAATTGAACCATACGGGTTACGGGTTGAAAGGGGCCGGGCCGGGCCGGGTTTAGTATATTTTTAATTTTTTTGAAATTAAGTATAATTATTAAGTTATAATTATATTAATACTTTGTAATAGTTGAATGAATACAAGTAAGATGGGAAAAAATTGCACTTATTGCAAGTGCTACTTTATTTCTCAATTTCAAATTAATAAGTAGAAAATGAAATGTTTACAATTTTTCTAACAAGTAAACTAGTGAATTAGTAATTTCAAATATTTTGCATCGCCTTAGCAAGTTCATCATAATCAATATCTCCAAGTCCAAGTTCTTTGTCTTCTGGGCTATCAACATCTTCCTTTCCTTGAATTCTTCGTTCCGATCTATCTAATCCAATCTCTGAAATATACTAAAACTTACAAATCATTGCTTCCCAAGTGAAAGTCTAAAAATAAATCAAGGCCACTTTTAAAAATTATTGACCCATTCTATGGGATGGACAACTCTCATATGTCTTGTAAGTGTTCCAGTCCCTCCTAAATTTCCTTTGGTCAAATGTTGAAAAGTTTCGTTACAAAATTTGCACTTAACACTATTAGTACCTTCTATTATTTCAAAAAAATTGCATACCGGGCTTCTTCTTTTACGATTAGAAGTCGGGTCATTACTATTACTACCAGAAGCTACAGGACTAGCATCCTTAAACATATTGTAAAAATGAAAATATAAGCTAAAATTAAATATGCAATTAAAATATTAAATAAGAGAAAGAGTTGGAGGGAGTGCACCGAATTCGACAATAAATTGAACACTTGATTACGCAAATCCGGTGTTACCACGAACAAATGTCAATTAAGTATTTCTATTTTGAACTTCAAGCTTCAAATTCCGAATGATAAATTGCGATAAATTAAATTCGGAAAAAGAGTGACAAATAAAATATGAAATCTTGCAAATTGAAGGGAAGAGAGATAGATTGATAATTTGAGAATTAAGATTGAGATAAGAATTTTGAGTGAAGAAATGAAGAAGAGATGAGGGTATTTATAGATTTTAAGAAGGGTTAATATTTTAAATTAATAAATACAAAAATAATGAAAAAATGGCCATTTTTAAAAAATTGTCCGTTGGCCAACGGTAATGTGGGCACCACATATTCAAAAAAAAAAAAATTTACCGTTGAACCGGGCCGGTCCATACCGGTTCGCGGTACTGTTGACTATACCGGGCCGGTCCAGTCCGATTCCGATACCAAAAAATCCTAACAGACCAACCCCCTATCCCCCTAGAACACAGCCCAGCCCGGCCCCTGCTAACCAGTACGGTCCGGTCCGGGCCGGTCCCGGGTCAACCCGGCCCGGTTGACAAGTTTATCAAATACACTATCTCTGTTGGCACGTGTTCCACCAAAAAGTGTGCTAGTGCTCTTTACCTAAACTTTTTTTATTTAATCACAGTAATTGTGAGCACGTGATTTTTGCTTCGCTTAAATTACTTCTATAAAATTTATAAAATTAGCATTTTTTTACTTGATTTTTAGAATTAATTACATAATTCTTGTGTTGTTTGCATTTTTACGTGCATTCTTAGTTGACATAATTCATAAAATACAAAAAAAAACTTGCATTTAGGACCCCAATTTAATATTTTTATTAGTTAATTAACATTACAAAAACAGAAGAAAAGAACAAAAATAGCCCTTTTATATTTTTATTTTTAATTTTGATTTTTTCTAGTTTTCTTTTAAGATAGAATTTAGTTAATTTTTGAAATTAATTAGTGTAGTTATAGAATTAAATCAGTTCTTTATTTTTAATTAATTTTGTATTTAATAAAAACAAAAATAAAAATGAGTGATAAAAAAGAAAGCAAAAAGTAGAGAAAATTAAAAGAAAATAATTGTCTTCACAAAATACCCATTTTTTTGGGCAAATTTCGCCCCAAACCCGTCCAAACACCCTCAAACCGCCCAAAGAGCAGTCACACAATCCAGTCCTGGCCCAAAACACCACACTCAGTCCAGACCCCTTCCCATAAAGCGACGTCGTTGAGATTATATTCAATCCTAGCCGTCTAGGTACTTTGATCCAATGTACGAGAAGTGGGGACATCTTAATATAAAAATATCGGACGCCCCTACCCCCTCTCATCGTCCTTCTCACACCCCTATAACCATAGAGAATGTAACGTCGTCCCCTTCAGTTGGCCAGAAATCGCCTCTGCCGGCGACGATTCTCCAAAGTCCTCCAAAATCACACCATGCCTTCCCCTTCACCTCTTCATTTCATATCCACCCTCTGTTTCCCTCAAATCCCAGCCGAATTGCCCAAATCTTAAAGCAAAAGAATCGACCAAAACCTTAAATCATCTAATTTGTCCGAAAATCATACCAGGTCCTCTCCTCACCTCCCTTGTTATGAATCCACAACCCATAGTTGTGACGACCCGACCCATCGTCACGTGAGTTACCAACCGTTTATACTTCTTCACGTGTTATTATATGTGTTTGGTGAGTTAGAAGTGTTTTCGGATTGAATTTGGATAGAAACGAGACAAATAGTCTATTTAAGGAAAGTTAAGTTGGAAAAGTCAACTGGACGTTGACTTGAGAGTTTGAGGGCTCGGAATGGATTTACGATAGTTCAACTTTTTGGGGGATGATTTATGTTTTAGGAGTGAAAACGGAAGTGAATTTGGAGGTCAGGAGTGAAAGTTAACCTATTTTGGCGAAGTTATAATTTCGGAGAAATACGGTTGGTATGCGAGAATTTGATCCGAGGGTCGGAATGAAATTCCTAGAGTTGCAGTAGCTTCGTTAGGTGATTTTGGATATGTATGCAAATTTTCAGGTCATTCGGACGTCGTTTAGTCGGGTTTTTGATTGAATATGAGTTTCGAAAGTTCTAAGAAAATTTAAGCTCGAATCCGTCGTGATTTGATGATTTTTGTGTTAAAAGACGTGTTTTTATGATTGGAAAAAGTTTGTATGATGTTTCAGGGTATGTTTGTGTCTTTGGTTGAGGTCCTGAGGGCCTCGGGGTGATTTAGAGTGTTCAAACGGATTAGTTTTGGCCTTGGGAGAGATCAAATTTTTGCTGTCATATGTTGCAGACTTTTGTTCATCACGTTCGCGTGGGGAGTAATATGATCGCGTGGAGTAATTTGAGGGCCTAGAATTCTTGTGCATTGCGTTCGCGTGAAGTCTATCGCGATCGCACAGGCCTGGGATGCTGTGCATCTCGTTCGCAGGAAAAATGTCGCGTCCACGTAGAGAAGGGACGATGTGCATCGCGAATACAAGTCGGTGGTCGCGTTCGTGCAATGATAATTTGGGGTCAGCATAATTTGGTCATCGCGAACGCGTGGGTCTTGGACTGCGTTAGCGTGGGGTAAATTGGCACCTGGGCAGAATTGATTTAAGTCATTTTTTCATCCGCGAGCCTATGTTATTTTCCTCCATTGTTGAGCGATTTGGAGTTTGGGAGAGCGAATTGAAGAGGAATTAAAATAGGAAAGATTGGAGGTAAGATCTTTGAACTTAAAACTCGTATTTATTGGGAAATCTACCTAGAGATTCATGGGAATAAGCCAAAAATTAAAGAAATTAGGGCTTGAGTTTTTGACATTTCGAATTGGAATTTGATAGGTCATTTGAGCTCGGATTTGGGAGTTCTTGGTATGTATGAACTCGTGGCAAGGCGATGATTCCAAAAATGTGAGTTTTGTAATTTTTCGAGAAGCAGGCCCGGGGCTCGGGTTTTGCTAGTTTCGAGATTCTTGCTATTTCTCGATTGGGTATTGCCCCATTTACATATTGTGTTGTATCCTCTCTGTTTTTGGCTAGATTCGACGCGCGTGGAGGCCGATTTGAGGGGCAAAGGCTTCGCGAGTTTGAGATTTTGTCGGTTCGAGGTGAGTAATAACAATGATATCCTGAGGGTTTGAAGTCCCAGATTTGCACATCCTAGTACTGTATTGTGGTAATTTGCACGCTGGACCAGAGCGTGGGGTAGAGAACCGTTGGGATTGTGACTTGGTCCGTCCCAATTGTTGGTTTTTACCGCTAGATTGTAAATGTTTGTTGTTATCATCATGACTTGGGCTCATTTCCATACTTGGGGCTTATTGCCGATTGCTTTGAAAACCCCGATATATCATTGTGATGCTATATGAGGCGAGACACGTACTCCATGTCTAGTGCGGGGTCATATATGTGGAATGTGACTCGGTTCATCCGAGGGATGAATTGTACTATATTGATGCCATGTTTGGGGCTTTGTGGAGACTTGTAGAATCCTTCAGGGATCGTTATCTCAAAATTTTCATGAATTGCATATTATTTGAATTCAGTCCAGGTTTAAATACTATTTTTGCAAACTTTGCCATATTTATATGTTTTGAAAACTCAAATGATTTTTAAATGATATTTTCGGCTGACGAATACTATCTCACTACTTCTGGACTGTATATTATTTTAAATGAAAACGGTGGTAACTATTGGCACTGTGTATTTTAAATGTAAACGGTGGTAACTATGGGCTCCGTGTATTGTAATGGAAACGGTGGTAACTATTGACACCGTGTATCGTAATGGATACAGTAGTAACTATTGGCACTGTATGATATGGCGCTTGGGCTGTAGGAGCCCCTCCGGAGTCTGAACCCCCACAGTGAGTGTGGGTACCCAAATGGATCGGGCTGCACGTTCCGCAGTGTTCATGCATTGCATTGTATTCATGCATTTACTCTTGTTTGTACTACGTGGCACGACATTTAGCACTCATATATCATTGGCATACATACTGTTACTTACCTTGTTGACCAGATACCCTAGTGTTGTATGTGAAGGAGCACTGAGCCCGAGAGGCTGATGTTGGATATTGTGAGTTGATATTGAGTCCGAGGGGCAAGTTTCTGACTATTTCCTACTTGTTGAAATTACCTTTGCAATGGTTGAAAAAGCATATTTTCAAAAGAGATTTTGAACAGAACTTGGGATTTTCTAAAGGGATTTTTCACAGCATTTTGGTTTTTTTCTTTAAAGGGGTTGTCCTGTCTTTTACAGCAGTTTAGTGTGCTCATGCGTGTTTTCTTATCGCTCAGATATTATTCTCTCTTATTACCACTGATTTGGAAGTACTCACTTTACTCTTTGCACCTTGCGTGCAGTTGCAGGTATTGTTCACCCCGATAGCGAGTCGTTAGCAGGACCGAATGCCATATTCTAGTAGTTGAGCAGGGTGACCACCAGCGTTCGCGGCACCGCACTCCATCCTTGTATTCCGGTTTTACCTTGTATATTTATACATTGTTGTTCCAGTAGTAGTGACCTTGCTCTTAGATGCTCGTGACTTGTGACACCCCGGTCGGCCTGTATTGGTATTCATATTAATAAATGTCATAATTTTAGATTCAATCTGTTATATAACTGATTAATTGTTTCAAGTGGTTTAGCTGGATACGGTCTGGCTAGCCTTATCTTCACGAAAGGTACCATTATGACCGGGTATAGAATTTGGGTCGTGACAAGTTGGTTTCGGAGCCTAGGTTACTAGGTCTCGCGAGTCATGAGCAGGGTTAGTAGAGTCTCGCGGATCGGTACAGAGACATCTGTATTTATCCTCGAGAGGCTGCAGAACCTTTAGGAAGACTTCCTATTCTTGGAATTCTTATCGTGCGTACTTGATTCAACTTGAGATGTAACTTTTGAAATTCGTTCCACATGTCTGTATGCGCACGTGAGCGCTCCGTAGTATATGTGCCTAGATGGCTTGTGATTCCCCGATCGAGGGGCGGAGGTAATCTCCGTGAGTTCATGTTGGGCCAGTCTGGAGGACTCGAGGCCGAACATTTGCCTATGGTTTGAGCACCATGGTGCTGATTGTGTAAGCAAGTGTTTCGTACTTATAGGTTCAGTGTTGTTCTTATTAGCCAGAATGGCGGATGGATATCCTTGTGAAGAGTATGTTAGTACCGTGGGGGTGAATTTATGTGATCTTCGTAATGACGAAAGAGTCTGCTGAATAATAGACGAGTTGTCGAGTGTTCGACTCCTATTGTGCTTTTGTGTGTAGTTCGAGTTATGGGCGCGTGAAGAATATTTCATGTCTCTTAGTTGGAAAGTAAAGTACATTCCAGGTGGCAGTATGAGTATAGAATCAGAAAGACTAAATGGCTGTGTATTACGTATATGACAGTGGAAGGTACGTGGAAACATTGAAATAAGGTGAAACAGGTGGGTTATCTCCTGCGAAGAATTTTGAACGGTATGATCCTTATGTATATGTGAAATATCTCATGTGTAATTGAAGGGTATGTGTTGTATTTTGAAGAATTGGGATACTTAAGAAAGTGGACTCAACTGACGTGGAAATGAATACGAGGTTTGCAAAGAGTGTTAGTGCTTGATGATCTGTGTATTCACAAAACTTGTAAATGAATTGAGTTTAATTCTCACTATAATGTTGTGATTTCATTAGGGTAAAAATATTAAGGATTATTGAGCGTGTCCTGATATATGGCTTCAAGCCAAGTTGGGGTGAGGTTGTTGTTGGTCAGCTGATTGCATGGTTATGTGCTATGTTGGTTTTGTTTTGAGGTATGATGGCGGATCAGTTATGGTTACAGAAATTGAGCCGAAGATGGCACGTGTGAAGGAAAATTTCTACAAAGGTTATATGGTGCTTTCGTAAATGTGTTGAAAAAACTAAGATGTTTTGAGCTGCTGTTGATAAAGAATGCTCGGTGCATAAAGAAGGAAAAAAGGGTTGTTTGTATCTGTATGAAATCATGTTCTGCTGTGTCAGGGTGCTAATGAAGCACGAGTGGTTCCATTCGTGTAGAGCGGGTGAATTGCAACTGAAAAGGAGTGAACGACTCTCGAGAATGGTTTTACTGTGTTCAAGATTTTGCATGTAACAATCAGGTGTCTTAAGTTTATGTATGTGGCTAGAGGCTGTGTTTTCATTAGAAAAGATCAAGACTTGTGGTATTTATGTTAATCAAGGGATTCTATGTATCCGTATTTGGAAGGTAATGGTAATCGATTCTGATTTGCAAGAAGTTCTTCAAGGTAAAGCATTTTGGAATATGGTATTTCTGGGAAGCGTTCGAGAGGGTATTCAGTGGCCCAGGGGTCTTATGTGCGAGTCTCGTGAGGTAATCTGAGTTGAGATATTGTGGTACTACATCAAGGGAGAATATCAAATTAATGATGAATCACGGAGGAAATGAGATAAATGGAATAGCTTGATAATAAACCAAAACGTTATGGTAAGGATATGGTTAATTCTTGTATATGTTTGAGGTAATGAGTCTTACAGGTATTGTGCAGCAAAGCTTTTAAGTGTTGGCAGTTAGCTTGTGCAATGGAATTGGGAGAAAGAGTTCGTGATATGTGTTATGTATTCGTACAGCGGAGTGTGAGATCAGGCACAGTGATTCATGCGTTATATGTGCTGGAGACTAGAAGTTCTCGTGATCCGGCCATGCGGTGGTTGTAGGTCGTGTGTATCGACATCGTCTAGCAGTTGCTAAAAAGTCGAGGTCCTAATGGATCTTTCTTTGCTTGGTATGTTAAATTTGGGTTATGATATTGATGGCAGACTGGTTGTTCCAGGGTCAGATTGTCTAGACTAATGTGTTATAGGCTATGCCAGAAAATGCCACAGGCTGCATAGAAAGGTACATCGAATTATGTTCTAGCAGAGTAGTCTATATTCCAAGGACCAGCGGACGGTTGGCAAGTACTGCTTGTTTAATTGGGCCTTCGTGGCGGATGTTAGTGCAGAGGTTTCTGCCATTGATTCAGTTCCAGTATTGAGGGACTTTTCGGATGCGTTTCTTATGGCCGGGCATGAGGCTATATATGTTTATTGCAATGAGCAAATTTGACTTGATGTGCATCTTCTTTTGTGATATATATGTGCAGGATCGGATGGCACGCTGCCACGAGTATGGTATCTGGATCGGGTTGCGCGCCGCAACAATGTAATATGGAGAATAGTTTCCTATATGTTACTTTGTATGCCTTGTTTCTTGGTTTATGAGTAAAATCCGTGTTGGGTGTTGCTCGATGAATAACGCATCGGTTCTGTCCTTTCAGGATTGAATAGTGCATAATACTTGCTTCACCTTGGTGTGATGGATTGATTGGTTTCAGACCTCAATCTGTGCGTGGCTATCTGTGTTGAGCATGATTCCTTGAGGTGCTTCATGGGTAATAGTGTTTGGATAGAATCGCGCGTTGTGGCAAGGCCACGTGATGTTATAACCCTTTCAAGGAGGATTCATGTACTTTATTTCTATGATGTGAGATAGGATTTCAGTTTTGTGTTATGATTGTACGGATGAATTTGAACTACGGCTCTTTCGTTTGAGTCAGTTGTCATGATTTGAGTGTGTTCAGATCATTTCTTATTGGTGCATGTGTTGAGCACGATGTGGCTTAGGCCGGTGTTGAGATGTCATATCTCCAGAGTGGTGTGTTGTTGTTGAGATGATCGTTGGAGTCATTACTGAGTACGAGCATATTTAATTTCAGCCTGTTAGAAAGTTAATATCGAGGTTTGGCTCAAAAATCTGTTATAGTATCAGTCAGGAAGGAAATGGACTCGTGAATGGGTGATTTGAGAGATGGGTTCGGTTATCGCGTGTTTCAGTTACCGTTGGTAGTATATGAAAGTGTTGGAATAGGACTCCAATTAACAAAAAGGTTTTCTATCGGTAACCGGCTATCGTGGGCAATTACTGTGAATGGAGGTTATCGCTGCAAGTGTTGAGTTATATGGGATATCATATGTTATAGGACCTATGTGAGATAGGGTGATGTGGGATCACCCCGAGTATATGCTTGGTAAGGTCATTCAGCTATTGGGTTGCTTCTAGTACAACTCTGGGTACGCTCGAGGACGAGCGTTCGATTAAGTTGGGGAGGATGTGATGACCCGATCCGTCGTCACGTGAGTTACCAAGCGTTTTCCCTGTTTTATGCTTCATGTGTTATTATATGTGTTTGGTTAGTCTGAAGTGTTTGGGAGTGAATTTGGATAGACACGAGACAAATAGTCTCTTTAAGGAAAGTTAAGTTGGAAAAGTCAACCGGACGTTTCACTTGAGAGTTTGAGGGCTAGGAATGGATTTTGGTGGTTCGACTAGTTTCGGGGGATGATTTATGACTTAAGAGTGAAAACGGAAGTGAATTTGGAGGTCCGGAGTGAAACTTAGCCTGTTTTGGAGAAGTTAGAATTTCGGAGAAATCCGGTTGGTATGCGAGAATTTGATTCGAGGGTCGGAATGGAATTCCAGGAGTTGCAGTAGCTTCATTAGGTGATTTTGGATATGTCTGCAAATTTTCAGGTCATTCGGACGTCGTTTAGTCGGGTTTTTGATCGAATATGAGTTTCGGAAGTTCTAAAAAAATTTAAGCTTGAATCCGTCGTGATTTGATGATGTTTTTGTTAAAGGACATCTTTTTATGATTGGAACAAGTTTGTCTGATGTTTCGGGGTATGTTGGTGTCTTTGGTTGAGGTCCCGAGGGCCTCGGGGGTGATTTCAGTGTTCAAACGGACTAGTTTTGGCCTTGGGAGAGATCAGATTTTTGCTGTCATATGTTGCAGACTTTTGTTCATTGCGTTCGTGTGGGGAGTAACGCGATCGCGTAGAGTAATTTGAGGGCCTGGAATTCTTTTGCATCGCGCTCGCGTGAAGGATATCGAAATCGCGTAGTCCTAGGATGTTGTGCATCGCGTTCGCAGGAGAAATGTCACGTCCGCGTAGAGAAGGGACGCTGTGCATCGCGATCGCGGGTCAGTGGTCGCATTTGCAAAAGGATAATTTGGGGTCAGCATAATTTGGTCATCGCAAACGCGTGGGTCTTGGACTGTGTTCTCGTGGGGTAAATTGGCACCTGGGCAGAATTGACTTAAGTCATTTTTCATCCGCGAGCCTATGTTATTTTCCTCCATTGTTGAGCGATTTTGGAGCTTGGGAGAGCGAATTGAAGAGGGATTCGAAGAGGAATGATTGGAGGTAAGATCTTTGAACATAAGACTCGTATTTATCGGGAAATCTACCTAGATATTCATGGGAATAAGACAAAAATTGAAGAAATTAGGGCTTGAGTTTTTGATATTTCGAATTGGAATTTGATAGGTCATTTGAGCTCGGATTTGGGAGTTCTTCGTATGTATGAACTCGTGGAAAGGCGAGGATTCCAAAAATGTGAGTTTTGTAATTTTTCGAGAAGCAGGCCCGGGCTCGGGTTTTGCTAGTTTCATGATTCTTGCTATTTCTCGATTTGTTTCGATTGGGCATTGCCCCATTTGCATATTGTTAGGTATCCTCTCTGGTTTTGGCTAGATTCGACGCGCGTGGAGGTCGATTTGATGGGCAAAGGCGTCGTGAGCATGAGATTTTACCGGTTCGAGGTGAGTAATGTTTGGGAATGATATCCTGAGGGTTTGAAACCCCGGATTTGCACATCCAAGTATTGTATTGTGGTGACTTGCACGCTGGACCAGAGCATGGGGTAGAGAACCATTGGGATTGTGACTTGGTCCATCCCGGTTGTTGGTTTTTACCGCTAGATTGATAATGTTTGTTGTTATCATCATGTCTTGGGCTCATTGCCATATTTGAGGCTTATTGCCGATTGTTTTGAAAACCACGGTATATCATTGTGATTGTATATGACACGAGACACGTACTCCATGGCTAGTGCAGGGTCATATATGCGAAAATTTTGACTCGGTTCAATCCGAGGGATGAATTGTACTATATTGATGCCATGTTTGGGGCCTTGTGCCTACTTGAATAATCCTTTAGGGATCGTTATCTAAGAATTTTCATGAACTGCATATTATTTGAATTCAGTCAAGGTTTAAATACTATTTTGCAAACTCAGCCATATTTGTACGTTTTGAAAACTCAAATGATTTTTAAATGATATTTCGGGCTGACGAGTACTATCTCACTACTTCTGGACTATATATTATTTTAAATGAAAATGGTGGTAACTATTGGCACTGTGTATTTTAAATATAAACGGTGGTAACTATGGTCACCGTGTATTGTAATGGAAATGGTGGTTACTATTGACACCATGTATTGTAATGGAAACAGTGGTAACTATTGGCACTGTATGATATAGTGCTTGGGCTGTAGGAGACCCTCCGGAGTCTGAACCCCCACAGTAAGCGCGGGTACCCAAATGGATTGGGCTGCACGTCGCAGTGTTCATGCATTGCATTGCATTCATGCATTTAATCCTGTTTGTACTACGTGGCATGCCATTTAGCACTCATATATCATTGGCATACATATTGTTATTTGCTTTGTTGACCAGATACCTTGGTGTTGTATGTTAAGGAGTGCTGAGCCCGAGAGGCTGATGTTGGATATTGTGAGTTGATATTTAGTCCGAGGGGCATGTTTCTGACTATTTCCTACTTGATGAAATTACCTTTGCATTTGTTGAAAAAGCATATTTTCAATAGAGATTTTTAACAGAACTTGGGATTTTCTAAAGGGATTTTTCACAGCATTTCATTTTTTTTCTTAAAAGGGACTGTCCTTTCTTTACAGCAGTTTGGTATGCTCATGTGTGTTTTCTTATCGCTCAGATATTATTCTCTCCTATTACCACTGAGTTGGAAGTACTCACTTTACTCCCTGCACCTTGCGTGTAGTTGCAGGTATTGTTCACCCGATAGTGGGTCGTTAGCAGGATCGAAGACCATATTCTGGTAGTTGAGCAGGGTGACCGCCAGCGTTCGCGACACCGCACTCCACCTTGTATTTCGGTTTTACCTTGTATATTTATACATTGTTGGTCCAGTAGTAGTGCCCTTGTTCTTAGATGCTCGTGACTTGTGACACCCCGGTCAGGCTGTATCGGTATTCATATTAATAAATGTCATAATTTTAGATTCGATCTGTTATATAACTGATTAATTGTTGCAAGTGTTGTAATTGGATACGATCTAGCTGGCCTTGTCTTCAAGAGAGGCGCCATCAAGACCGAGTATAGAATTTGGGTCATGACAATAGTCTTCGAATCTTCCTTAAAGTGTTCGAATTTCAGATCGAAAATCACCCAGAACCCTAATTTTGTAAAGTTGTAGATTAATGAGGTATGGGTTGTAATATCCGTTAATTATGTGTTTTCTCATGAAAACACATAATTAGGGACAAATATAGTCCAGATAAATCCAAGAAAACTTACCAGACTCGAGTCAGTCAAAAATAAAGGCCAAAATCAGTATGTTTTTTATTTTCTATTTTTGTTCAATTGTTCTTCATGATTAACTGATTACAATTGATTTTTTTGGTTCTATTGATTCTGTTTTTGGTTAAATCTTTGTTATGTTAATTTTGTCGACCGAAAGCATGAGTCTGTTCTTTTAATTTTGTGTTTCATTTCGATTGTTGATCCACGATTGATTGTTGTTCTATATGATAATTAGTTTTTGTTTATTTTACTGGTTTCACATTAAAATGGCGGTTTGAATTGTTTGTTTGTTTACTATTTTTATTAGCTCAACAATATAATTAGATTATGTCACATCTTCATTAGATTAAATTCAAGTTCGGAGTAGGCTTTGAGGTTTCTAGTTCAGTTTTAGGAATTATGTTATAATTGAATTGTTTGGGTTTATTTAGCCTAGGTTAGTAGCTTCAGACTTAGTTCAAGGGTAGTATAGGTAGGTCAATTAAAATAATCATGCAAGTAACTAAATTAGAAGTCACTGGAATTTTCTTGACGGGGTTCCAATTAGAATTTCAGGGATTTAGTGGTCTAACTTGCCAACAAGCCAATAAATAAGGAACTAGCAAGCTAAAATTTAAAATTAAAAGAGGGACCTAGGGTGTAAATGAAAATCTAAAGGCTGCCCTAGACTTTGCCTATAAAAAGGCATACCCATTGCATTGTTTCACATGTTTTGAAATCTGAAAAAATCCACACAAGTTTCTAGAAGCCTTAGAGATCCAAAACCCTGAAAATTTTGAAATTCCAATTCGAGATCTTAGAGAAAATAAAAAAAATCCAAAAAAAAATTAGTTTGAGAAATATTGAAAGCTCTGATACTTCAGATGGATAAAAACTCCCAAAATCACTGTTCCATTGAATTTGTAGAGTGATCTCGAAGCTTCAAGTTCTAAAATTCAATTTCTAGCTTGAATAAGGTTGAAAAAATGGTTTGAATAGTCCTCTTAATTCAGTAGTGAAGGTTTCAGAGGTCCTCGAGGTTATACCAAGTTAATATTGGGTCATTGAAGCTTATTTTTGATTGTTTCTTGGTTTTGCTATCTGAAATCAACTCCTTGGCTGATTGACACTATTTTCTGGGTTTAACATTGATCTGATTGCTACTGTGTGGTGTTGTCTGCCTAGCTGACCTCAATTTCATTTCATTTTGTGCAAATTTCCAGGTACATTTTTGACTCAAGTGATAATGAAGATTAGATCAACAGATTAATATGTATGAACAACATTTGAAGTTAATTGATGAAGAGCTATTTTGTTTTCACATAAATTATCTGCGATTATTATTTAGCTTAAATACTTAGTATAATATTATTTTTGGACAATTGCTTCATTTGTATATATATGACTATTTGGATTGTGTTAGACTGTATTGGACTGTTAGATTATGTGGACTATGGACTGGACTTGTTCTTTACTTGTGTGCCGCTGGTCGAGTGATTTAAATAGGATTGATAAGTTGATGTTAGCTAAAATGTAGAAGTGGTTAGGGGTTTATCAATGCGTGCCTTGTATTGGTGTTGATTTTATTTCAAATGATCGTAATCAGGTTGTCAAATTTTAGCCTGAAAATTTCATGTGATCCAGGTGTTAAATCATAAGAAATGGTTGGCTTATGCTAGTTGTTGTTTATTTCGGCAATTCAGAAAATTGGGCAATTCCTTGTTTTGGTTGTAAAACCAACTCACCTAGTCGTTAGAGTTTTTAAAAAATCTGTAAAAACATAAAAAAATGTCCAGTTCTTTGTGTTTTAATTTTAAACTTGTTAATAAAATGGTTTTGTCCATTTACGTGCCAATGAAGACAAGAGTATGGATTTATAAGCTGAACTACCAATTAATTAGTATTATTTTTTAATTAGGGAATAAAATCCTCGATTTTTACATTTACGTTTTAATCCAGTATTGACAATCCAATGTTATTGTTGATTCTATCTTTGCCATTGCTTATGTTACTTGAACTATGCAAAACTGGGCTAACACTGCCCTAGTTGTTTGATGGGGAGTCCAAATACTTTAGCCTTAGGCCAGTGCATTTTGCTGTCTATTAAGGACATACATCTTCAAATTGGGCCTGTAACTTAGCCCAACCGATTGGATAGTTTACGTATAGCTGAAGGCATTTTATTCTTCTAGGGTTGGTTATGAAGCCTAATAGAATGGAGGCCTGAATTCTTATTTGAAATCATTAGTTTAACTTTGCAATATAATTTTGGGCCTTCCAAGTTAAGTAGCACATTTGAATTAGGAGGTTTTCCTCTTGTTTAAGTGTGGACATCGAGACCCGAATTTCTTGAATCCTTTAAATAGTAGTTTACTAATAATGTTAATTAATTAATTTGCTTTAGAGATAGTCTTTAATAGAAAATAATAGTCCCTTTTAGAATGGCCTTTGAAATTAAAATCGAGGTGCACCGCGCCAAATAAAATCACAAGCTCGTGGCCCTTTTTAATTACCTCTATTAAAATATTTTAGAAACCGGGACGTGCCATTCAGCAAATTTTCATGGTCTCCCCTAAAGTTAATAACACGTTAGTCACTTTAGGCGTGTTCTTTAATAATTTTACATTCCTAAATTCGGGTGTGCATTTGATGTGACCCAAATCCAAATCCCAAAATGTTGAATAAAATGTGTCGAGGATCCACGTGCATTTCATGTGACGTGATGCAAAAACATATTTTAAGCGATATTCAATTTCTTAAAAATTAATTAAAAGCGATAAATAATCTTAAATTACACTATAGGATGACATGTATTAAAATAAGATATTTAGCCAATTATAATAGTTTAAGCGATCGTGCTAGCACCACGGGATCCGGGGGGTGCCTAACACCTTCCCTCGGGTCAACAAAATTCCTTATTCAGAATTTTGGTTCGCAGACTCCATTCAGGAAGTCAAAATTTTCTCGATTTAGGATTCAAGATAAACTAGTGACTTGCCAAAAGTAAAACCTATCCCAAGAGGCGACTCTGAAATAAACAAATAATCCCATTTCGAATAATATCACTTAAAGTGGAAAAACTCCCTTATACATTATCCTTTGGGGTAGGTGTGTAAAAAAGGAGGTGTGATAGCTCTGGCGACTTTGCTGGGTATACAAACCAAGAACTTTGGTTCAGGGTTTAAGAATTCGAACTTAAAATAACTGTTATATTTGGCTTTATCTAATTTTTTTACATGTTTTATGCTAAATGTGCTAAATGCTTTAGCGCTTGGATATTTGGTGAATTGTATATATGAACTGCTACGAAACCCTTTTTTTCTTTGACTCTTCTACATCATGGAGAAGGGTGCCCTTCGTGTGCGTTCTCTTCTGTTTAGAGTCATATCCTATTTAGAACGAGGTTCGGATAAGTTTCTAAGCCGGCGGAGCTTCTGTATCCCCCGTACGCTTCCCTACCCCCAGCTCCAGTTGTCCGCTCGGGCAAGCCAGGTCTAGAATAATAAATCCAGGGCTTAAACCTAGTATGACAAAGCCTCATCCTGGATCCCTAGTAGGAACGTTTGCTTGCATCATGTGCATTTGACTTAGGGGACTCAACATAGGGGTTGGGTCCGTCTAGGACAGGTAACCTGAAATGAAAAGACCACCCTGATGCATCTTACGTGCTACTTGTGCATTTATTTACTCAGCTTTGCGTGTTGACCAGCTTGAGAATATTGGGAAATAGTTCAAAGAAAATAGCAGTGTTAGGGATAAGTGAGGGTAATCACCCGTCTAGGAAAACCAATGTCCGAATAGTACTGAAACTTTGCCGAATTTTTGAGAAAAAGAAAAGAAAGATTTTTGTCTTCGAAAATAGTTTTGTTAATTCTTCCCGAACTACGCAAGTTTTATTCTCACCGGATGTGGAATATGTAGGCAACCCCCATCGAGTCCAACTTCCCTTTTTTCAAAAATAGCCCAAAATAATAAAAATTTTAATTTTGTCATAAATAAATCAGGTGATGCCATTCTTGTCTAAAACAAGCCAAATGTCCCCGAGAGGATGCCGAAGGCTGTTTTTGCAAGAACAAGCACCTCGTGTCATTTGGTCACTTTTCTTTCAAATCAAATGAGTAATTAGATCACCTTAATAAATGTGCATGATGAGCACGACTGAAGTTGAACCCTTCACGGTCCTTAATGGGATCCCTTTGAAGCTGCATATGTGGTGGAATGATCTAGGAGAGGGTAGTCGAGAAACAGTGGTAAATGTTCTGGGCAGCCTTGTCGGATTATTGAATGTCAAGCCAAGATTGAAATATCATTGAAGCGTTAGTACCTTTTTGGGACATCACTCGCAATGTGTTCCGATTCTCCGACTTTGAGCTCAAACCTACATTAGAGGAAGTTGTGGGTATGCAGGCCTCAACGGGAACCTTATATCTCGATATATATTGGCACCAAGGCCGGTAACTCCACACTGATTTCTAGACTTGTTGAGTATTAGTCGGGATGTTCAGGACGCGAAGCTATCATAAGGGTATTTCACACTCCATTTCTTATATCATCGATATGGAAACACCCGAGGTTTAGCAGAGCCCAACACTAGTTTAACCCAGGCCAGAAACAAATATAAGTGGGAGGTAAGGCAGGGTATAGCTTTCATGGTAGTTTTTTTGGGAGTTGTGGTTTGCCTACGAAAAGATGGTCATATAGAGATCAGCCTCGTAGGAATGTTAGATGTTGCAATCAAGAGAGCCAACAACACGGTGGTTCTTCTAATCGTGTCTAAAATATGTCGAGCTTTGACTATATGTCGAGAAGGGGGAAAGTTCTTCCAGGGTTGCAATTTGTTGCTACAACTGTGGATGCAAGAGCACCTCTATCACCGGAATGGGTACATGAACTAGGGTTTGACTAGCTTGAGCTGCATTGAAGAATTTGGGACCCGAGTAGCATGCATTGAATTCCTTAAAGGTATAGAGGCTTGTTTATCACATTTGAGATCTTTGACTGCTGACAAAATCAAGTGGGCCTTCGGATGGCTTCCTGTTACAACAATATACACTTCAGCTGAGATGCCTTATATCCTCTTGATGGGCGTCCGGAGCATCCAACCCTATGCTACCTATAGGGTCTTACACCAATTAGGAATATTTCAAACCGCCCCCAATGATGAGGATCTGACTAAACACGTCATTGAACTAGGCCCAAAACCTGCATTTTTGGAAGGGAAAATTCGCCAACTATAGAATAAGTGTAGGTTTCTTGAACTGAAGACCATAGTGCAGGATAAGGCTAGAGGTGAAGTGGACTCAATATACATGATTTGGTTTGGCAAAAGATTTCAAATTCCTGACAGGCACACAAAGAGACCATACGTCCAACAATTCACCGTTGGGGCCTAGTTGCAGTGGGATTGGTTAGCGAAGGAGACGAATATAGGGCCAGAATAGGAGAGCAGGATTAGCAGGTCCGGGATCTTCAATTGAAAACAGCCTGCAAGCTGCAGTCGATGAAGGTGACAAGCAGAAACTGACCCATAAGGCTCAAATTCGATAGCTGAAAATAGCTGGCAACAACCAAGAAAGAAGTCGGGCAAATGAAAGGTTGATAAGTGAACTGAAAAAGAGAGTCCTTGAGTTCCAAGAAGGCTTAGAAAAATCCAAAGGGAATATAGCAAAAGTTCGGGTGCAGTGGGCAAAGAAAGTAGAAGAACGGTCCCAATTTATGCGACAAATGAAGAGAAATTATGAAGAGACCATTACTAATCTGAGAAGGAAAATGACTACCCTTGAGGACGAGGCAACTAAGCAAGCAAAAGATTTCAAGGCTGACAGGGATCATTGCTATGACTTGATGGCCCAAATGGAGGAGGAAGTACAACAGTTACAAAGTCAATACCTTCATGACTCTCAGGTTTTGGAAGCCAGGAATGATTAGATAAGGCAGTTACTTCAAGAAAAAGGCATAATTAGAGAAAGGATCCTAACTATTGCTCACCGCATCACTAGGAAATGTTAAGTGTGCGAGAACATGACTCGCACCACCTTTTTTGCGGTAGTAATGACATTTGTTAAGAAGATAATAAATAATTTGGAGCAACTACAAAGGGGTCTCGCACATAGGCCCGCGGCAAGGCCGAATGATGCCCCGGGGCCCCAGTAATTGAAGCTTTAATGTATTCTTGATTTTTAAGCATCGAGTATGTATTTTGTTTTATTTTGAGTCTGTAGTTTTCCTTTCCACGAAGACGAGTAGTTAAATATCTTTTGTAATAGAAGTTTTTATTATTGAAAAATGAAAATTCCCAAAATTGTTTCTTTACTTTTTGCATTTATTCTTCACGAACTATGCTTGGTCTGATTCATGTGGGGTCATGATACGTAGGCAATCTCCATAAGATTCGACCGTATACCTAAGAAAAGAAAAAAAGAGAGGAAGGAAAATAAAAGAAGAAAAAGAGAGGAAAAGAAATAAAAAAAAAGATAAAATAAGAAAGCATGAGAAAATAATGACGGCAAAAAGCAAAGGTATGAATGAAAGAAAAGAAAAGAGAATGAGAAAAGGAAAATGAGAAAAATGAGAAAAAAAGAAAAGAAAAGAGAGTGGAAATCAAATGGATGAGGAAAGCCAGGATGACGCATGCAAACGTTGCAAAACATATAAAAACTCATTTAACTGTATATGTGCATTACACCCCCAACGCGCAGTTACCGTTCTGTTATTTGTCTCAAACTAACCCTTTTGCTGCTGTCACACTCTTAGTCCAGGTTTTATTAGAAATGGTGGTTGGTTTTCGTGGTAAACTAACTTCACATCCCTATTTTACTAGATCAAAGGGTAGCACAGAAACATCTTCAGAAATGACCTTGCTAGCAATTTCCATCTCAGAACATAGCCCAATCTCGAGCGTCCCGGCCTTAGAATCGGCAACGGCCAAGGAAAACAGGATCTTACGTCTCTAGGTCATATAGATGTGGGATACATGGACTAATGGAAGGGATCCTCCGAGTGCCATCCCTGGATTTTCCGAACTTTTCCGTAGATCATGGGTATTCCCATCAGTCATCCAAACATCTCAATGGGACAGCCACCATACCAGCTCATTTCGTCGGAGCACCTTATGAGGTTTGCCTCCCAGGTGTTCACATCCGAAATAGTCCCTAATATATTTACCACTACCCTATGCTCGACCACAACATAGTCGGCACTGCCTAGAGCCACTTTTGATCATTCGGCCTTTACATTCCAAACACCCACTTACCAAAAGGAGCCTCCTCAGTACCCCACTACACTATTCTCAGCCACCTCCATTTGAGTTCATAACAGGACAAGACTCCCAAAACTCCTGAACAGGACGAAATGGCAAAAATGATGAGAAGCCTGGAGCAGATCATAAGAAACATCCAGGGTCTGAGTGGTAAGAATAGTGTGTCATATACTGATCTATGCATGTTCCCTCACGTGCATTTGCCTATGGGATTCAAAACTCTGAAGTTCAAAAATACGACGGGCATGGTGATCCTATTGCTAACCTTAAGAAGTACTGCAATCAATTATGCGGACTTGGCAGAAAAGAGGAATTGTTAATGGCTTACTTTGGAGAAAGCTTGGTAGGTATTGCCGCAGAATGGTATATGGATTAGGACATTTCTCGATGGCACATCTGGGAGGACCTTGCAAGAGACTTTGTTAGGCAGTTCCAGTATAATATATACATTATTCCAGACCGGAACTCGTTGGAAAATCTGAGAAAGAAATCCTCTGAGAGTTTTAGGGAGTATGCAATCAAGTAGTGTGAATAGGCGTCAAGGGTAAAGCCTCCAATGGACTAGGTGGAAATGGTCTCGGTATTTCTTCAAGCTCAGGAAGCTGATTATTTCCAGAATTTGATGTCAGCTATGGGCAAACCATTCACAGAGGCTATTAAAATTGGGGAATGATGGAGAATGGATTGAAAATGGGCAGAATTCTGAGCTAATCAGCTATTAGAGCAACCTCCCAAGTCATCCAAGGCTGGTATGGAGGAATGACGAAGCGTAAATAGAAAGAAGAAACATCCATGAGGGCTTCGGGTACAAGAAGACATCCCTTCTAGACCCATGTTTTCAGAAAGAACCCCTCAGCATTACTACCATCATCAAGACATGCCCTATGCTCCTCAACTGTATGCGGTCATGAATGCTCAACCTTTTGTACGACCTCAGCAACATGCCAATAGAAACCAAGCTCCATTTCAAAGAAATCGGCCTCCTCACCAAAACCACTACAATCCTCGTCCTCCACAAAATAATTTTCTCATTGTGATCCACCTAGGAGGCAAACTTTCACACCAATCGGCAAATCCTACTCCGATCTATTCCCAAAGCTTGTCCAACTGGGTCTGCTATAGCCAGTTCCTGAAACAAGGCAAAACCTAGCATCGCTTGCTTACAGAGTCGGTGTCAGATATGCCTATCATTCATGGACAAAAGGGCACGATACAAATGATTCTTGGACCTTAAAAAAAGCGGTGGAAAACTTGATAGAGCAAGGAAAGATAGTGCTAAGGGATGAAGATGTCCCCAACGTGACTAATAACCTGCGTCCAGTCCACAATAATGGCCCAGTGATTGGGATGATTTGTGAATATAAAGAATTTGATCAGGCATTAAAGGCCATAATTGCTATTGCTGATGCAAAGAGAAAGCCAAAAATTACTCTGAAGCAAGATAAAGGGGAAAAGAAGAGTGAAGTCGTCAAGAGTGAACCAGAAAAGAAAGCTGAAACGGGAACAAAGGCAATGCCTCCCAAAGATGGAATCCTCTATGTCCCACGAGGCAATAAAGAAAAGCAGTTGACTCTTATCCCTCCAAAGAAGTTTGAACTGAAAAAGGCAACCCAAATGTACGTGCCCAAGGGAGCTATGTGGTGCGGGGGCCAACTAATCCACCAAGGATGACTGAGCTCATGGTTATTGGCCGCGCGCCACAGAGGCTCATGACGGATCCTACTGTAGTGCCATGGTATTATCATACAACAGTAGTTATGTATAAAGGCAAAGAGATCTCGTGGGAGATTCAAGAAAACCGTCCTGTTGTGAAGTACTCTAATGTGGAAGAAGTAAACAATGCCGCTAGGAACTGTTTCCCATCTAAGAAACATGTAAGTGCCGAAGAGGCGGAAGCTTTCTTTTAGAAAATGAAGATGGCCGACTATGAAGGTGGTTGATCAACTGCAAAAGTATCCTGAACAAGTGTCTTTGTTGTCATTGCTGATGAAGTCTCCCGAACATCAGAAGGTTTTAGTGAATACCTTGAATGAAGCATACGTGCCAGCTGAAACTTTGATAGAACATATGGAAAGAATGGCTGGAATATTTTCGCTATCAATCAGATTTCATTTAGCAAAAACAACTTGCCTCCAGAAGGGGCTACTCACAACAAAGCTTTGCACTTATTTATCAAATATGAGAGATACTATGTGAAGAGGGTCATGGTAGACAGAGGTTCTAGGGTAGAAATGTTCCCCCCTTCTATATTACAGCGTATGAGAATTGAGACTGAAAGGATTCGTCCCAACAATGTATGTTTGCGGGCTTTCAACGGAATTAAATAAGACATAATTAGAGAAATTGATCTAATCTTGACCATTGGCCCGGTGGACTTCGAGGTGACTTTCCAAGTGCTTGACATGGGCACGTCTTATAAATTTCTTTTGGGAAAGCCCTGGATCCGTGCCGCAGGAGCTGTACCCTCCATCAGATGGTGAAATTTGAACATGGGATCAGGAGATTGTAGTCCATGAAGAGGATGAACAGTCAATCTTTCAGGACCCATCTGTCCCATGCTTGGAAGCGAGGGAAGACAGTGAACACATAGTTTACCAAGAATTCGAAGTTGTGGTGGCGGACCAGCATGAAGAAGGAAATCCTTGCCCCTAACATTTCTTGTCCAACGCTTCGATTATGGTGGCCAATGAAATGATCAGACATGGTTTCAAGCCAGGAAAGGGACTTGGAAAAGCTGTGCAGGGAATATCTGAGCTAGTGACTCTGCCTTCAACTAAAAAGTTCTTCAGGATAGGTTTCCTGCCTACCCCAGACGATACAAAGTGGGCAGATGAGAGAAAGAAGGAGGGATGGGTCCTACCAAAACAACTGCCACATTTGTATGAGACCTTTGTCAAGCCGAAGTACAGTGGGTAATGGGATGATGAGGTCTTCACGGCCGAAAATATTGAAGAAATATGTGGGGCAATGAAGAAGATACTCTATAAAACCCACATGGTTCAGCCGGGAGAGAGCACAAGCACCGTTGAGGTGCTGTATATGGGACCAATGCCAAGCTACAGAATTGGAAGGCTACACCATTTTTGATCAGGCAGGAGTCCCAGTAGACTTGGCCTGCCACTTTTTCTGCATCGCGAGTTATTCCAGGGTGTAACTTGGATGTTTTCTTTAGTTTCTTGTCTTTAAATTTCCGAATGTAAACCCTGTTATCTTAAAATTCCAAGAAATGAAATCAATATTTCATCGTTCATTTTTCTTTATTCTTTCTGATTTTGCTATTTTTATCTTTCATTTTATCTTGTTAGTTCTAATAATGAGGCTTTAAATAAAATGACATGCTTGCGTACTTCATGCCTATATCCAAACACACTGTCTAATTGTGAAATAATAAACCAAGAACCGGAATATGATGAAGAAGAGGCTATTAGGGAAATAATCGGGAATTGGAACAATTTGAGAATAAACCTAAGCTGAACTTGAATGATACTGAGCTGATTAACTTGGGAACTTCTGAAGAAGTATAGGAAACTAAGATAAGCATTCACACAGACGAGAAACCCAGGATACAATAATCCAGCTCCTATTTGAGTTCAAAGATGTGTTTTCTTGGTCGTACGACGACATGCCAGGGCTAAGTGTTGATCTGGTGGTTCATTAGTTACCAATTTACCCTGACTGCCCTTTGGTCCAGCAAAAACAGAGAAATTTCAAAACTAACATCAGTGATAAGATAAAGGAAGAGATCATGAAATAGTTGAAAGCAAGGGTAATTCGAGTGGTCACGTATACTACGTGGTTGGCTAATGTAGTCCCAGTTCCAAAGAAAGATGGAAAGACCCGCGTGTGTGTTGATTACAGGGATTTGAACAAGGCCAGTCCCAAGGACAATTTCCCTTTGCCAAATATCCACACCCTTGTTGATAACTGCGCCAAGCATGAGATACAGTCCTTTGTGGACTGCTATGTAGGATATCACTAGGTGTTGATGGATGAAGAAGATGCAGAAAAGACATCTTCACCATACCATTGGTACATATTGCTACAGAGTCATGTCATTTGGTCTGAAAATTTTTAGAGCAACCAACATGAGGGCCATGACCCCAATTTTCCATGGTATGATGCATCAAGAGATAGAGGTATATGTAGACAGCGTAATCATCAAGTACCAAGCTCAACTGACCATTTTCGAGATTTGAGAAAGTTCTTCGAGCAGTTGCGTAAGTTTGATCTGAAGCTGAACCCAGCTAAATGTGCATTCAAAGTCCCATCGGGCAAACTTCTGGGCTTCATAGTCAGCAGGAAAGGTATCGAGTTAGACCCAACGAAGATAAAGTCTATCTGGATTTGCCTCCTCCGAGAATCAAGAAAGATGTAATGAGCTTGTTGGGCAGATTGAACTTTATCAGCCGGTTCATTGCTCAGTTGACTTCCACATGTGAGCCTATATTCAAGTTAATAAAGAAAGATGCAGCAGTTAAGTGGACGGATGAATGTCAAGAAGCCTTCAACAAGTTCAAGGAATATCTGTCAAACCCGCTAGTCTTGGTCCCATTGGAGCTAGGGAGACCTCTTTTCTTGTATCTGACGGTCTTCAAAAATTCTTTCGGTTGTGTCCTTGGGCAACACGATGTAACTGGGAAGAAAAAATAGGCAATCTATTACTTTAGCAAGAAGTTCACTAGTTATGAAGCTAAATATACTCTATTGGAGAGAATCTGCTGTGCTTTGACTTGGGTTGCTCAGAAGCTAAGACATTATCTGCAAGCCCACACAACTTATCTCATAACCAGGTTGGATCATTTGAAATACATATTCCACAAGCCGATGCCCACAGGGAGGTTAGCGAAATGGCAGATTCTGCCTACTGAATTTGACATAGTCTATGTCACTCGCACGACGATGAAAGACAAGGAATTGGTAGATCATCTGGCTAAAAACTCGGTTGATGAGGAATACCAGCCGCTGAGCACATACTTCCCGGATGAAGAGGTAAATTCAATAGAAGCAATCTCGGAAGATACTCATGCTTGGAAAATGTTCTTTGATGGGGTAGTAAATGCCAAAGGTGCAGGAATTGGGGCAATTTTGATCTCACCCACTGGCCAGAACTATCTGACCACATCTAAGCTTTAATTTTTTTGCACAAACAATATTGCTGGGTATGAAGCCTGCATCATGGGTATGAATATGGCGATTGATCAAGACATTGAAGAGTAATTAATTATGGGGGATTCAGATTTGATTATCCGGCAAACCCAAGGAGAATTAGAAACCCGAGATGTTAAGCTTATTCCCTATTGCCAACGTGTGGAAGATCTCAGCAAGCAGTTTATGTCAATAGAGTTCAGGTACATCCCTCGGTGTCATAATGAACTAGCTGATGCACTTGCTACTCTAGCCTCGATGTTGCCTTACCCAGGCAATGCCCACATTGATCCTTTAGAAATATAAATCAGGGAGAGACATGGCTATTGTAATACGGTTGAGGCAGAACTAAACATCCAGCCATGGTACCATGACATTAAGATGTTTTTGAAGACACAAGAGTACCCCGAAAAAGCTACTGGAGATCAAAAGAGAACCATCAGATGACATGCCAGTGGTTTTCTTTTGGAGTGGTGATGTCTTGTACAAAAGGACCCTGGATCTCAACTTGTTAAGATGTGTTGACATCGAGGAAGCTGGAAGAATTATGCATGAAGTGCACGCAAGAGTATGCGAACCCCATATGAATGGGTATGTTTTGGGAAAGAAAATCCTTCGAGCAGGGTATTACTGGTTAACCATGGAGAAAGACTGCTTCAGCTTTGTCCGAAAGTGCCATCAGTGTCAGGTGCATGGTGATTTGATTCATGCACCTCCAACAAAATTGCATCCCTTGTCAGCACCTTAGCCGTTTGTTTGCTTGGGGCATGGACGTCATTGGCCGATTGAGCTGAAAGCCTCAAATGGGCATAGATACATAGTGGTTGCCATTCTAATTCACGAAGTGGGTTGAAGCCATCACTCTCAAATCAGTCACCAAGAAAGCTGTGGTAGATTTTGTACACTCTAATCTTATCTGTCATTTTGGCATTCCTGCAACTATCATCATAGATAATGCTGCAAGCCTGAATAGTTGTTTGATGGAAGAAGTAAGCGAACAATTCAAATAACGCACAGGAATTCCAATCCTTACCGGTCTAAAGCATATGGTGCTATTGAGGCAGCAAATAAGAACATCAAGAAGATTTAGACATACATGATTCAGAGCTCCAGACTATGGCATGAAAAGCTGCCATTTGCATTACTTGGATATCTCACTACAGTGTGCACATTGATGGGAGCAACCCCATACTTGTTGGTTTATGGAACTGAGGCTGCTATACCTACAGAGGTAGAAATCCCTCCGTTCCAGATAAAAGTTGAAGCAGATATTGAGGATAGTGAGTGGTCAAGAGTCGGCTGGACCAATTGTTTTTAATTGACAAAAAATGGATGACCGCAGTTTGTCATGGGCATTTGTACCAACAAAGAGTGGCCCACGCTTATAACAAGAAAGTACGGCCCAAGAATTTTGAAATGGGACAACTGGTTTTAAGGCACATTCTTCCTCATCACTAGGAAGCAAAAGGAAAGTTTGCTCCTAATTGGAAGGGTCCATACATCATTAGAAAAATATTGCTGATAGGAGCACTATATCCGGGTGAAATTGAAGGAAATGATCCCGAAGTCGCTGTGAATATGGATATAGTAAAAAGGTACTATGTCTAGGCTTACTTTGGTGGCAACTTTGTTCAGTTGAGATGAAGAAGCCTTTCATTCTCGCTACCCAAATACAATCAACCCTTTGCAAACCCATTTGAGCCGGTTACTCTTCTTTGATGATTGCGAAGATGTGTCAAAGTGAAAACCCCAGGTATTATTGAATGTAAATCTGTACACAAGCCTATGCAAACAGGGTTAAAAGCGGTACATAGCCTGGTTTCTATAGGTCGTGGTCAACGTGAACTTATAATCGGGGATCGACAAACTGGAATTGCTATCGACACCATATTAAACCAAAAGCAACTGAACTCAAGGGCCACCTCTGAGAGTGAGACATTGTATTGTGTCTATGTAGCGATTGGACAAAAACGCTCAACTGTGGCACAATTAGTTTAAATTCTTTTACAAGCGAATGCTTTGAATTATTCTATTCTTATAGCAGCCACAGCTTCGGATCCTGCTCCTCTACAATTTTTGGCCCCATATTCTGGGTGTTTTACCCTCTTTGGAACCCGAAAGTACTATTGAAAAAGAAAAAGACAAAAAAAATGAAAAAGAAAAAGAAAAAAGAAAAACAAAACAAAAACAACAAAACAAATATTTCCTAAAACTACGTCTGACTTGATTCCGAAAAGATACATAGGCAGCCTCTCTCTAGGGTTCAGTCATACAAATACAAAAAACCCAATTCCCGCAAAAAGTGAAACTAGGGCAGATGATATAATGGCTCGGCCATGGGCCTACTAAATGGTTCCAAAGTCGTAATTCTGTCCAAAACTCTTTATCTTAAAAACCTTATCCAAGTCCTTCCGATCAATTGGCAAAGGCGTGGGAATTGAAAAACAATATTGTTGGAACCTGATGCCATCCAAATTGAGAGAAATAAAATGAGAGAGTCTTATTGATAAAACCTTCAGACACCATAAGGCGACGGTGAGTGGAGAAATTGAAAATGAGAGTCCGTTTGATAAAAACTCGTAAAGAGCACTATCGGGCGATGGTGAGAAGAGAAATAAGAGAGGTCGATTGGCAAAAACCCGCAAAGGGCACCGTTGGCCGAAGAGAAGATACATCCCACCACTAAAAGAGTCCTGGCAAGGTTCCCTAGTTCTAAAGTATGGGTCGATGAGTTCACGAGAAGTTGGGAAAGATTGTGCAAGTCTGGAATCCAGTCCAAAAAGCATGTCATGTCCATTTGATGTCTGCATGCACCCCCAGATAACTCCTTCTAAAGGGATGCTTTTATTTAAATTCATCATCTTGCTCCTTGTTTACTTTTTCCTTGAATCCTTTTTGGTCTTACTCTGATTCCGAAACTATTACAAAGAAAAGATGGCAAGACTGGTTTTATAGGGCTCTCCCTAATAAGAGCTAAAGAAAGGTTCCCAGCCTCAGTGGGTGCATCCAGCCAACCCCGACTGGCCATAATTGTTGATGCTTTCAATGCAAATATATTGAGGTCCGCAGTTTGAAAGAGAGAATAATCTTCAAAACTAGCAAGCAGCAGAGGTTCTCGACAAAAGTTGGGTCGGGATCAAGCAATCAAGGCTACAAAAACAACCACCATTTCAAATTAACAATTGTTCTTTTTTTTTGTAAATTGAAATAGGTACAATCCAGGCCACCATACAAAAGGCAGGTGCAACCCAAAAGAAAACGCGCAATTGCTGAAACAGCTTCGCAACAAATAATCAATGCAAAAGGAAAGTTTCCTCCAAGTTCTTTCCTGCATCTTATAAAAAATGAAAAAAGAGATAACCAAAAGAAGAAAATCTTAAAAGAGGTCAGTTTGGAATTCCCAATATCAACATATTACTTTGTTAGCCAACATTAGGGCTCCAATCCTTGAGTTGAGAGTTTTCTTTAGAAAACATTATGGCTCTAATCCCTGAGTTGAGTGTTTTTTCTTTAGCCAGCATTAGGGCTCCAATACCTGAGTTGAGAATTTCCTTTAGCCAACATTAGGGCTCCAATATCCGAGTTGAGCTATTTTTTCCTTTTTGTCAACATTAGGGTTCCAATCCCTGAGTTGAACGTTTTTCCCTTTAGCCAACATTAGGGGTCCAATCCCTGAGTTGAGCGATTTTTCCCTTTAGCCAACATTAGGGCTCCAATCCTTGAGTTGAGCATTTTTCCCTTTAGCCAACATTAGGGCTCCAATCTATGAGTTTAGCATTTTGCCCTTTAGCCAACATTATGGCTCCGATCCCTGAGTTGAGCGATTTTTCCCTTTAGACAACATTAGTGCTCCAATCCATGAGTTGAATGTTTTTCCCTTTAGCCAACATTAGGGCTCTAATCCCTGAGTTAAGCACTTTTACCCTTAGCCGACATTAGGGATCCAATCCCTGAGTTGAGCATTTTTCCCTTAGCAGATATTAGGGCTCCAATCCTTGATTTGATCGTTTTTCCCTTAGCCAATATTAGGGATCCAATCCTTGAGTTGAGAATTTTTCCTTTTAGCCAATAATAGGACTCCAATCCCTAAGTTGAGCATTTTCACCCTTAGTCGATATTAGGGCTCCAATCCCTGAGTTGAGATTTTCTTTTCTGTTATCCAACATTAGGGTTCCAATCCGTGAGTTGAGTTTTTTACCTTTTGCCAACTATAGGGCTCCAATACCTAAGTTGTGCCTTTTTAGACTTAGGGTCTCCATTCCCTAGTCGCCTTTTGCCAACATCAGGGCTCCAACCCCTGATTTGCGCCTTTTAGAAACAGGGTTCCATTCCATAATCCGTTCCATCATAGATAAATATAATTCTTGAAAATAAAAATAAAAAATGAGCTCAGATATTTGTCAAAAATAACTCACGAAATTTTCCTAGTGAAAACCGAGGCAGAAAATTTTTTTTTGTTTGTTTTATTTTGGTGTCTGAGCAGGGTTGACCTTAAGTCTCTAGACGACCAAAGGAATGAGTCTCAATCCAGAATAAAGAAAAGAACAAAAAGAACAAAAAAGAAGTGAATTCAAAATATTGAAGCAAACAAAGACGCGTCTGCTCAAAACTTGATTGAAGTCACAAGCTTCGCGTGTCCCACTTGTACACCACGCTGATGAAAAAAACAACATATACAACTTGCGAGCATCAGACTTCAGATCGGAGTCTATAGCAAAATCAGCTAAGACTCAAGATCAAGATTCTAGAGAATTATAGATAGGAATCTTGGAACTCATAGTTGATAGGCATAGCTAGCTTAGCTTCGATTTTCCTTTGGTGAAATAAGGAGGTCAGCAAGCAGTAGCAGTAACAACAGCAGTGAAATCACAGCTCCCGATAGTCCCAACTACCAAAACTTCCAAAACGACACCGATCTGATTCTTTTATAGCCAAGGATATGTAGGCAACCTTTAAAGCAAGGTTCGGTCAGATGGTTTTTCCAAAAACGCTTCTCATGGAGTGTCAAGCGAGCAAAAATCTCTCATAATTGCTCATTTATCTTTGACCGAAAACCCTTCGTGTCTCCAAGCAAAGAGGGACAGCCGTGAGCACGTGGTTTTTTGTCTCGCTTAAATTACTCCTATAGAATTCATAAAATTAGGAATTTTCTTTTATTTACTTGATTTTTAGGATTAATTACATAATTCTTGTGTTGTTTGCAGTTTTGTGTGCTTTCTTAGTTGGCATATTTCATAAAAATACAAAACAAAAAAGCATACTTGCATTTAGGACCCAATTTTAATATTTTTATTAGTTAATTAACATTACAAAATGGAAGAAAAGAACAAAAATAGCCCTTTTTACATTTTTAATTTTAATTTTGATTTTTTCTATTTTTTTAAGATAGGATTTACTTAATTTTTGAAATTAATTAGTGTAGTTATAGAATTAAATTAGGTCTTTATTTTTAATTAGTTTTGCATTTAACAAAAAGCAAAATAAAATTGAGTGATAAAAAAGAAAGCAAAAAGAAGAGAATATTAAAAGAAAATAATTGTCTTCACAAAATACCCAATTTTTGGGGCCAATTTTGCCCCAGACCCGTCCAAACACCCTCAAACCAGCCAAAGACCAGTCGCCCAACCCAGTCCAGGCCCAAAACACCATACCCTGTCCAGAACCCTTCCCATAAAATGACGTCGCTGAGATTATATTCTATCCTAGCCATCTAAGTACTTTAATCCAGCAAACGAGAAGTTGGGACATCTTAATATAAAAATGTCGGACGACCCCTACCCCTTCTCATCATCCCTCTCACACCCCTCTAACCCTAGAGAATGTAACACCGCCGCCTTCAACCATCCGCCGCCGACCGAAAATTGCCTCTGGCGGAGGCGATTCTCCAAAGACTTCCAAAATCATACAATACCTTCCCCTTCACCTCCCCATTCCATATCCATCCCCCTTTCCCTTAAATCCCAGCTGAATTGCTCGAATCTTAAAGTAAAAGAATTGACCAAAACTGTCACGACCTAATTTCTTAACTCGGTCGTGATGACGCCTCTCAAGAAGACAAGGCCAGCCAGACCGTTTCAGAACACCACTTAAAGCAGTTAGCTAGTTATATAATAGATCGAATCTAAGTTAATGATATTAATCAATATGAATACCAATACAGCCCGACCGGAGTGTCACAAGTCAAGAGCACCTAGGAGTGCCTTTATTAAAATTTAGAAGTCTATAAAACATAGAGTGAAATATGGGAATCAAGAAAAAGAAGAATCTCGGTGCCGTGAACGCCGGCGGTCACCTTGCTTAGCTATGATAGCAATACCTTCAATCTGCTACTAACCCGCTACCGGGTAATCAGTCCCTGCAACTGCACGCGAGGTGCAGGGAGTAAAGTGAGTACTTCCAACTCAGTGGTAATAAGAGAGAATAATATCTGAGCGATAATAAAACACGTATGAGCACACCAAACTGCTATAAAAGACAGAACAACTCTTTTGAGAAAAGCCGAAATACCATGAAAATCTCTTTAGAAAATCTCAAGATCAATTCAAAATCTCTTTTGAAAATATGTTTTTTCAATAGTTGCAAAGATAATTTCAACCAGTAGGAAGTAATCAGAAACCTGCCCCTCGGGCTCAGCATCAACCTCTCAGTATAGTATCAGCCCTGCGGGCTCACTCCCAACTTTCAACATATGACATCAGCCTCTCGGGTTCAACACTCCTTACCATATAACACCAGGGTATCTGGTCAACAAGGCAAGTAACAGTATGTATGCCAATGATATATGAGTGCTAAATGTCGTGACAATTAGTACAAACATGAGTAAATGCGTGAATACAATGCAATGCACATGACTGCTACGGTGCGTAGCCCGGTCCATGAGACTCCGTAGGGGCTCCTTCAGCCTAAGCACAAAATTGCTGCGGCGTGCAACCCGATCCAATATGTATAATGTTGCAGCGTGCAGCTCAATCCATGAAATACGCTAATGCGGCTTGCAGTCTGATCCATGCAGTATGCTACTGCGGAATGCAATTCCATCCATGCATGTATATGCTACTGCGGCGTGCAGTCCGATCCATGCAATATGCTACTGCGACGTGCAGTTCAATCCATGCATGTATATGCTACTGCGGCGTGCAGTCCGATCAATGCATGTATATGCTAGTGCGGCGTGCAATCCGATCCATGCATGTATATGCTACTGCGCCGTACAGTCCGATCCATGCATGTATATGCTACTGCGTGTAGTCCGATCCATGCAATAGGCTAATGCGGTGTCCAGTGCGATCCATGCATGTATATGCACATGCTCACACAACACTCGAGGCCTGAAAACCTCCTTACAACATCTTCATACCCTCACATATGGACCTAAGCCTCAATCAGTCCAAAATAGTCAAAAGCCCCTCAGCTCAAATGATAGTTCAAATGTCGTTTAAAACTCCAAGTTTGAGTAAAAATATAGCTGAGTTCAATAAATAGTGTAAATCACATGGACTGAGTTCAACGATATTTCAAATAGTGAGGAAAAACAATGATGATAGTTCAACAATTGTTCAAATAATCAGCAATAAGCCCTAAGTATGGCAATGAGACCAAGCCATAATGATAACAACAAACATTTACAATTTAGCGGTAAAGACCAACAACCGGGACGGACCAAGTCACAATCCCAACGGTGCTCTACCCCACGCTCAGGTCCAGCGTGCAAGTCACCACAATACAACACTAGGATGTGAAAATCCGGGGTTTCAAACCCTCAAGATATCATTCCCAAGTATTACTCACCTCGAACCGGCAAAATCTCGAACATGCGACGCCTTTGCATCGAGAATCAACCTCCGCGGATGCCAAATCTGATCAAAACCAATATGAATACATCACAACAGGCTAATGGAACATAGCCCAATCGAAATAACTGAAAATACACCCAAAAAGATGAAGTTGGCAAAACCCGAGCCCCGGGCCTCCTTCTCGAAATTCAGAAAATTTTACATAAATACGATCCTTATCTCTCCATGAGTCTAACCATACAAGATTAATCCAATTGCGGCACTATTTGGTCCTTCAAATCTTTATTTTACATTTTTGAAATATTTCAAAATTTCTTCCCAAATTTTATCTCAAATCACTAATTAAATGATGAATTTAATGATAGATTCATGTACTCTAACCAAATCTGAGTTAGAATCACATACCTCGATGAATTTCTTGAAAAGCTTTCAAAAAATCGCCAAAATCCGAGCTCCCACGGGTAAAATATCAAATAAAATCCAAATCTCATATTTATACATGTACCCCCCAGATTTTCACCTGTGCGGCCGCACAAAAATGACTGCGGTCCACGCCCAGGTTCCGCGGCCGCACAAAAACGGCCGCGGCCACGCAGCTTTTGACTGCAGTGATATGCTTTAGTGTTTTGGCCATGAATTTTGCTACAAATGTCCAAATACCTTTCTAATATGTTTCTGAAAACTAGATTCAAAGATCTACAACTTTTGTTTTTGAATCAACCCCAAATGTCTTTTAGATAAAGAGTTATGAGATTTCGAAACAGGACCAATGACGCTGCGGGTTCTTCCCCTGCGCGGCCGCCAGAAAAGTTGCGCGGTCCACACTACCACTGCTGCCCCTTCCATTTTTCTAAGTTTCGGGGTATCGTACTCACCCGAAACGCACCCGAGGCCCCCGGGACCTATACTAAAAGAACCAACATGACCAATTACCTCATTAAAACTTGCTCGGGCCAGAAAACACTAACATTAATATCAAAAATCACCAAATTCCTCAAATTCAAGCCTAAGTCAAACTAGAACTTTTCCAAATTCTCATTTGATCCAAATCCCGACCTAAACTCTTCTGAATGATCTGAAAATTTGCATACATATCCAAAATCACCTAACGGAGCTACTGCAACTGTTGGAATTCCGTTCTTACCCCCCGGATCAAATTCTCGCATATCAACCGGATTTCTCCAAAATTCTAACATCCCCAAAATAGGCTAACTTTCACTCCTGACCTCCAAATTCACTTCCGTTTTCACTCCTAAGTCATAAATCATCCCCCAAAACTATTCGAACCATCGGAAATCCATTTTTGAGCCCTCTAACTCACAAGTCAACGTCCGGTTGACTTTTCCAACTTAGATTTTCCTTAAAGAGACTATTTGTCTCGTTTCTATCCAAATTCAATCCGAAACACTTCAAACTCACCAAACAGATATAAGAACAAATGAAGAAGCATAAACAGGGAAAATGGATGGTAACTCACGTGACGACGGGTCGAGTCTTCACATCCTCCCCAACTTAATTAAAGGCTCGTCCTCGAGCGTACCCAGAGTTGTACTAGAAGCAACCCAATAGCTGAATGACCTTAACAAGCATATACTCAGGGTGATCCCACATCACCCTATCTCACATAGGTCCGCTAACACAACATAGCCAGAAATTCACAGTCCATCTAAACCATAGGACCGCATCGCACTTCCCGAAATCATGCACCGGATCAAAACCTCACATCTATACTCAGAAGTATCCCGGACCAAATGTAATAATCCATACCTTCAACCTCGGCTGCAATAATATGATATCCCACATAACTCAAACACATGCAGCGATAACCTCCATTCACAACAATTGCCCATGATAGCCGGATACCGATAGAAAACCTTTTTGTTAGCTAAAGTCTTATTCCAACACTTTCATATACTGCCAACAGTACACGCGATAAACCAAACCCATCTTCAGATCATCCATTCATGAGTCCATTTACTTTCTGACTGATACTACAATAGATTTTTGAGCCAAATCTCGATATTATATTTCTAACAGGCTGAAATCAAATATGCTCGTACTCAGTAATGACTCCAACGATCATCTCAACTACAACATGCCACTCTGGTGATATGACACCTCAACACCGGCCTAAGCCACATCGTTCTCAACACATGCACCAATAAGAAACGATCTGAACACACTCAACTCATGACAACTGACTCAAACGAAAGAGTTGGACTTCAAATTCCTCCGTACGATCACAACACACAACTGAGATTCCATCTCACATCATAGAAATAAAGTACCTGAATCCTTCTCGAAAGGTCATAACATCACTTGTCCTTGCCACAACGCGCGATTCTATCCAAGCAATAATACCCATGAAGCACCTCAAGTTACCATGCTCAACACAGACAGCCGCACACTATTAAGGTATGAAACCAAGCAATCCATCACACCCACGGTGAAGCAAGTATTACACACTATTCAATCCTAAAAGGACATAACCAATGCGCTATTCCCCGAGCAACAACCAACCCGCATTTTCTTCATTAACCAAGAAACAAGGCATATAAAGTAATATATAGGAAACTATTCTCCACATTACACTGTTTCGGCGCGCAACCCGTCCAAATAACATACCCGTGGCGGCGTGCCACCCAATCCAGATACAATACCCGTGGCGGCGTGCCACCCGATCCAAATAACATACCCGTGGCGGCGTGCCACCCGATCCGCATATATATCTCATAAAAGGAGATGCGCATCAAGTCAAATTTGCTCATTACTATAAACACATATAGCCTCATGCTCGGCCACAAGAAACACATCCAAAACGTCCCTCAATACCGGAACTGAATCAATGGTAGTAACTTCTATACTGACATCCGCCGCGAAGGCCCAATCAATAAGCAATGTTTGCCAGCCGTCCGCTGGTCTCTAGAATACAAGCTACCCTGCTAGATCATAATCCGATGTACCTTGCCACGTAGCCTGGGGCATTTCCTGACATAGCCCATAACACATTAGTCTAGAAAATCTGACCCTAGAACAACCAGTCTGCCATCAACTATCATAACCCAAATTTAACATACCAAGCAAAGAAATATCCACTCGGACCTCCGGTTCCAATAACTGCTAGACGATGTCGATACAAACGACCTACAACCACCGCATGGTCGGATCATGAGAACTTATAGTCTCCAACATATATAACGCATGAATCACTATGCTTGATCCCACACTCCGCCGTACGAATACATAACACACATCAAGTATCCATTCATACCACAAAAGATATTTAAAATTTCCTGTGCCGTCAATAAACTCAAATATCCACAGTCGATCCAACAAGAAAATGTCGCAATGCTACTGATGTATCATCAATTTACATCACCTTAATCATCTGAAGATCGGCTCTTTACTCACTTGTAGCTGTCCGTGCTACTCAAGAATTAGTGATTTCCTATTATGAGCTGAACCAAAACCTTGAACACGCAAATATCAATTCTCCACATCATGGCACATAGACCATACCACACTAGGATAATATGAGGACTTATATCTCTCTCATGTGCCACAAACATTGACACACTCAACTAGTCAAGAACTTTCAGGATCCCATATAGGAGAAAAATTATTACACACTCCATGCTTCGCATGCCCATAGGAAATATACCCATCTTCGAACCACGGTAAGACACATCAAGGACTCTTTCTCACAATTCCCTTACACAAGCTAAATTGTCAGGACCGAGTCCTTCTATCTAGACAAAGTTAAGCAAACTGCCAACACAAAAAAGCTTTGCTGCACAATACCTGTATGACTCATTATCTCAAACACATACACGAACTAATCATATCCGTACCATAACGATTTGATTTATTATCAAGATATTCCATTCATCTCATTTCCTTCATGACTCATCATTAATTTGATACTCTCCCTTGCTGTAGCACCACAATACCTCAACTCAGGTTACCACACGAGACTCACACATAATACCACACCATCTAAGACCCATAGGCCACTTAATACCCTTTCGAACGCTTCCCAGAAGCACCACATTCCAGAATGCTCTACACCGAAGAACTTCCTGCGAATCTGAATTCATTACTATTACCTCCCAGATATTGATACATAGAATCCCAATTAACATAACATACCACAAGTTTGATCTCTCCTGATGAAAACACAGTCTCTAGCCACATTCACAAACTTAAGACATCTGATTGTTACATGCAAAAATCTAAAACACAATAAAACTTATCTCGATAGTCATTCACTCTCAAACAACTGAAATTCAGATGTCTTAACAGACAGAACCACTCGTGCCTTATTAGCACTCTGACACCGCAGAACATGATTTCATACAGATGCAACAACCATCTCTCTTCTCTATACATTGAACATTCTTTACCTACAACAGCTCAAAACATCATAGCATTTCTCACATTACGAAAGCACCATTAAATCTTTGTAGAAATTTTCCTTCACACGACCCATCCTCAGCTCAATTTCTGTAACCAGAACTGCTCCGCCATCATACCTCAAAATGGAACTAACATAGCACATAACCACGCAATCAACTGACTAACAACCACCTCCCCAACTTGGCTCGAAGCCATATATTAAGGCATTCTTAGCAATTCATAACACGTTTACTCTAATGGTGCCACAATGAGATCAAACTCAAATCATTTACAAGTTTTGTGAATACACAGATCATCTAACACTAACACTCTTTGCAAACCTCGCATTCATTTCCACATTAGCTAAGTCCACTTTCTTAAGCATCCCAATTCTTCAAAATACAACACGTACCCTTCAATTACACATGATATATTTCACATACACATAGGGATCATACCGCTCAAAACCCTCTGCAGGAGATAACCCACATGCTTTGCCTTATTTCAATATTTCTACATACCTTCCACCATCATATACGTAATACACAACCATTTAGTCTCTCTGAGTCTATACTCATACTTCCACATGGAATGTACTTTACTTGCCAACTAAGAGACATGAAATATTCTTCATGCGCCCATAACTCGGACTACACATTTAAGCACAATAGGAATCGAACACTTAACAGTTCATCAATCATCCATCAGACTTCTTCGTCACTACCAAAATTTTATAGATACACCTCAAAGTACTAACATACTCATCACATGGATATACAGCCACCATTCCGGCTAATGAGAACAACACTGAACATATAGGTTCAAAACACTTGCTCACACACAATCAGCACCTAAGTGCTCCAACCATATGCAACTATCCAGCCTCAAGTCCTTCAGACTGGCCCAACATGAACCCACAGAGATTACCTCTCGCCCCTCGATCGGGGAATCACAAGCCATCCAGGCACATATACTATAGGGTGCTCGCGTGCGCATGAATATGTGTGGATTGGATTTTCAAAAATTATCTCAAACTGAATCAAGTACGCACGATAAGAATTCTAAGAATGGGAAGTTTTCCTAAAGGTCCTGCAGCCTCTCGAAGATAAATACAGACATCCTCGTACTGATCCGCGAGACTCTAATAACCCTGCTCATGACTCGTGAGACCTAGTAACATAGGCTCTGATACACACTTGTCACGACCCAATTTCCTAACCCGGTCGTGATGGCGCTCCTTGTGAAGACAAGGCCATGCAGACTATTTCAGAACACCACTTAAAGTAGTTAGCCAGTTATATAACAGATCGAATCTAAGTTAATGATATTAATCAATATGAGTACCAATACAGCCCGACCGGGTGTCACAAGTCACGAGCATCTAGGAGTGCTTTTGTTAAAATTTAAAAGTCTATAATACATCGAGTGAAATCTGGGAATCAAGAAGAAGAAGAATCTCAGTGCCGCGAACGCCAGTGATCACCTTGCTTAGCTATGATAGCAATACCTTCAATCCGCTACTAACCCGCTACCGGGTGATTAGTACCTGCAACTGCACGCGAGGTGCAAGGAGTAAAGTGAGTACTTCCAACTTAGTGGTAGCAAGAGAGAATAATATCTGAGCGATAAGAAAACACATATGAGCACACCAAACTGCTATATCAGAAAGAACAACTCTTTTTTAAAAAAACCGAAATACCATGAAAAATCCCTTTAGAAAATCTCAAGATCAGTTCAAAATCTCTTTTGAAAATATGCTTTTTCAATAGTTGCAAAGATTATTTCAACCAGTTCGAACTAATCAGAAACCTTCCTCTCGGTATCAGCATCAACATCTCAGTACAGTATCAGCCCCACAAGCTCACTCCCGACTCACAACATATGACATGAGCCTCTCGGGCTCAGCACTCCTTAAAATATAACACCAGGGTATCTGGTCAACAAGGCAAGTAACAGTATGTATTCCAATAATATATGAGTGCTAAATGTCGTGTCACGTAGTACAAACAGGAGTAAATGTGTGAATGCAATGCAATGCACATGACCGCTATATCGCGTAGCCCGATCCATCGGTACCTTACGCTCACTGGGGGTGTGTATAGACTTCGGAGAGGCTCCTTCAACCAAAGCGAAAAATTGTTGCGGCGTGCAGCCCGATCCAATATGTATAATGTTGCGGAGTGCAGCCAGATCAATGCAATATGCTACTGCGGCGTGCAGTCCGATCCATGCAATTTGCTACTGCGACATGCAGTCCCATCCATGCATGTATATGCACATGCTCACACAACACTCGAGGCGTGAAAGCCTCCTTACATCATCTTCATACCCTCACATATGGCCTTCAGCCTCAATCAGTCAAAAATAGTCAAAAGCCCCTCGGGCATCCGTAAACAATTATACTCAGCTCAAATGATAGTTCAAATGTCGTGTAAAACTCAAGTTTGAGTAAAAATATAGCTGAGTTCAATAAACAGTGTAAATAACATGGACTGAGTTCAATGATATTTTAAATGGTGAGGAAAAATAGTTATGATAATTCAACAAGGGTTCAAATAATCGGCAATAAGCCCCAAGTATGGCAATGAGACCAAGTCGTAATGATAACAACAAAACATTTACAATTTAGCGGTATAAATCAACAAATGGAACGGACCAAGTCCCAATCCCAATGGTGCTCTACCCCACGCTTAGGTCTAGCGTGCAAGTCACCACAATACAACACTAAGATGTGCAAATCCGGGGTTTCAAACCCTCAGGATATCATTCCCAAGTATTACTCACCTCGAACCGGTAAAATCTCAAGCTCGCGATGCCTTTGCCTCGCGAATCAACCTCCGCAGATGCAAAATCTGATCAAAACCAATAGGAATACGTCACAATAGGCTAATGGAATATAGCCCAATAGAAATAACTAAAAATACACCCAATAAACAAGAAGTTGGCAAAACCCGAGCCCCGATCCCACTTCTAAAAATTCAGAAAATTTTACATAAATACGATCCTTATCTCGCCACGAGTCTAACCATACAAAATTTATCCAATTCCGACACCATTTGGTTCATCAAATCTTTATTTTACATTTTTGAAAGATTCCAAAATTTCTTCCCAAATTTCATCTCAAATCACTAATTAAATGATGAATTCAATGATAGATTCATGTACTATAACCTAATCTGAGTTATAATCACTTACCCCGGATGAATTTCTTGAAAAACTTTCGAAAAATAGCCAAAATACGAGCTCACGCGGGTAAAATATCAAATAAAATCCAAAATCTCGTATTTATACATGCACCCCTAGATTTTCACCTGTGCGGCCGGACAAAAATGACCGCGATCCGCGCCCAGGCTCTGCGGCCACACAAAAATGGCTACGGTCGCGCAGCTTTTGACTGCAGTGACAGGCTTTAGTATTTTCGCCATAACATTTGCTACAGATGTTCAAATACCTATTATAATATATTTCTGAAAACGAGATGCAAATATCTACAACTTTTGTTTGTGAAACAACCCTAAATTCTTTGTAGATAAAAAGTTATGGGCTTCCGAAATAGGACCCATGGCACTTCAGGTTCTTCCCCTACGTTGCAGCGCAAAAACTGTGCGGTCCGCACCACCACTGCCGCCCCTTCCATTTTTCTAAGTTCCGGGGTGTCCGTATCGCCCGAAACGCACCCGAGGACCCCGGTACCTCAACCAAAAGCCCCAACATGACCAATTACCTCATTAAAACTTGCTCGGACCATAAAAACACAAACATTAACATCAAAAATCACCAAATTCCTCAAATTCAAGCCTAAGTCAAACTAAAACTTTTCCAAATTCTCATTCGATCCAAAACCCGACCTAAACTCTTCTGAATGATCTGAAAATTTGCACACATATCCAAAATCACCTAACGGAGCTGCTGCAACTGTCGGAATTCCATTCAGACCCTCGGATCAAATTCTTGCATACCAACCGAATTTCTCCGAAATTCTAACTTCGCTAAAATAGGCTAACTTTCACTCCGGACCATTCACTTCCGTTTTCACTCCTAAGTCATAAATTATCCCCCGAAACTAGTCGAACCATCGGAAATTTAGTCCGAGCCGTCAAACTCACAAGTCAACATCCGGTTGACTTTTCCAACTTAGACTTTCCTTAAAGAGACTATTTGTCTCATTTCTATCCAAATTCAATCCGAAACACTTCAAACTCACCAAACAAATATAATAACACATGAAGAGGCATAAAACGGGGAAAACATGGTGGTAACTCACGTGACGACGGGTCGGGTCGTCACAAAACCCTAAATCATCTAATTTGTTCACAAATCACACCAATGCCTCTCCTCACCTCCCTTGTTATGCATCCAAAACCCATAGTCTTCGAATCTTCCCTGAAGTGTTTGAGTTTCAAATTGAAAATCACCTAAAACCTTAATTTTGAAAAGTTATAAATTAATGAAATCTAGGCTATAATAGCTCTTAATTATGTATTTTCTCATGAAAACACATAATTAAGGACAATTATAGTCTAGATAAATCCAAGAAAACTTACCAGACTTGAGTCAGTCAAAAATGAAGGCCAAAATCAGTAAGTTTTTTTATTTTCTATTTTTCGTTCAATTGTTCTTCATGATTAACTAATTTAGGTTCCTTGAGGTTTAATTGAATTTTTCGTTCAACTGATTCTGTTTTGGTTTAATCTTTATTCTTCATCATACCTGGCTTTCCTAACCTTACAACTGGCACTGAGACTTTACTTTATCAAGCTGGAAATAGGGAACTCCTTTTTGGAACTGCCTTTTATCTTAGGCTCGCAGCTACTAGGTGCGTACCCTTGTAGACGGGTTGGGAACGGCCTTCTATCCCGGTGAACAATGTTCCACTGATTAGGCGGGGACAGGATTCGAACCTGCAATCTTCAGGTCATGAGCCTGATGAGTTGACAAATTCCTCTACCCCGCTTCTTCCCCTTCTCTTTCGAACTCCGGTCTTGTCTCCTCACTAAGTGGCTGCACACACCTGTCTTACAGATAGAATCAAGCACGAGACGGGTATTTACTTGTTCTTTTTAGCATGTGCAAGCTAAAGGGTATCTGCGATTGAATTCGTTGTTTTGATGGTCGGCTGAGGAAAAGGCAAATGGTATTTGGAGGAATAGACAAGGCATGATTTTCATCTTGATGAAGTGTAGAACAGGGTTGTCATTCCATTGAGTCGGGGAGGCAATCCAAGTCGCAGTCAGTGCCCATTATTTGATTGAGCACGACGTAGTCTGCTAGTCGCGTTAAACCATCCAAAGGAGTATTTGTCAACCGAAAGCATGAGCCTGTTCTTTTAATTTTGTGTTTGAATTCGATTGTTGATCCACGATTGATTACAACAACAACCCAGTATAATCCCACCTAGTGGGCTCTGGGGAAGGTAATTTATACGCAGACCTTACCCTTACCCTGGAGTAGAGAGAATATTTCCAAAAAGACCCCTGGTATCCTTTCCTCCAAGAACTTCCCACCTTGCTCTTGGGGAGACTCGAACTCACAACCTCTCGGTTGGAAGTGGAGGAACCACGATTGATTGTTGTTTCTATATTATAATTAGTTTTCATTTATTTTACTGGTTTTTCATTGCCATTTCGGTTTGAATTATTTGTTTGTTTACTGTTTTTTATTAGCTCAACAATAAAATTAGATTAAGACACATCTTAATTAGATTTATTTCAAGTTCGGAATAGGCTTTGAGATTTCTAGTTCAGTTTTAGGAATTTTGTTATAATTGAATTGTTTGGTTTTATTTAGCCTAGTTTAGTAATTTCAGACTTAGTTAAAGGGTAGTATGTTAGAATATACGCTTAACGCTAGAGGGGGGGGGGTGAATAGCGTTATAATAAAAATCAATATAAACTTGCGGAATTAAAAATTGCAGGATTGAAATAAGTGCAGTAAGTAAATAATAAGGAACGAACGCACCGAAATTATCCTGGTTTACCACAACCTGTGGCTAGTCCAGTCCCCGAGAGACTCTCTCGAGATTCCACTAACTTCGTTAAGCTTACGGGTGCTTAACAAACCGTTACAAACTGAGAACTTGAGTCACACAAGCCTCAACAACCTTTGCTCGAAGATACCACACTTCAAGACTTCAACCGAAGGAATGAAAACGTTCCTTCTTACAACCACAGGGGATTAACACTTCCCTTCAAGTGTATACAACACTTAGCACTCAAGACAAGACTCTCTTTAAGAGTAGATATGAGTAAAATAAATACGCTCAAGAACACAACAACTTTCGTCAAGAGTTTGGCTCTCAAAAACTTATTAAATGAATAGAAAATGATGAATATGAGAGTATGCAAGCTTTAGCAAGAATATAATCAGTTGTTGTACTTAGAAGACTGATTTTGAGTTGTATTTATAGTTTTCAAAACCTTCACAACCGTTGCCTAATTGCCAATCAAGAATTGCTGATTTTGTGCTAAGATAATCGATTATCTGATTTGCATAATCGATTATTTTCCAATCGTTCAAAAATCATTCCCAGATTTTAAGCAGAATAATCGATTATCCAAATCGTATAATCGATTACCTGACAACGTTCAAAAAATCATATTCAGATTTTACTTAACATAATCGATTATCAGATTGTATATAATCGAGTACCTGACAACGTTCAAAAAATCATATGCAGATTTTACTTAGCATAATCGATTATCAGATTGTGTATAATCGATTATCTTTCAGAGTTTAAAAATACTTTGGCAACGGTCATTTGCATAATCGATAATGCTATAAGGATAATCGATTATCTTTTATATTTTGAAAACTTCGGACTACACTGTCTTAACATAATCGATTATCATAAAGTACATAATCGATTATTTTACAGTCTTGTAAAATTTGATAGACACTGCCTCAACATAATCGATTATCATAATGTGCTTAATCGATTATTTTATAGCTTTGAAAAATCTGATGGACACTGCCTCAACATAATCGATTATCATAAGGTACGTAATTGTAGCTTTGAAAAATCTAATGTACACTGCCTTAACATAATCGATTATCATAAGGTACATAATCGATTATCTTTGTCCAGATTTGAGAGGCATGTTTAAAAATCATTTTGGCTAAAATAAAATGTTTGAAAATCATTTTGCTTTAAATTAAATATGCATGATTTGATAAAAATGATTTTACGAGAGAAGCCAAGTCTTGAGTTAGTTGTCGGATCAAGATCACAATTAAAAAACGACTCATGTATAACTTTATTTCTTTGCTTGATCATGATCTTTGTTCGTCTTGTGCTTGAACCTCGTTATGTGTCAATTGCGCGCTTGTGCTTGGACCTCGTCATATGTTAATTGTGCGTCGTTTGTCATTTATCAAAACCTACAAATATGAACACAGGTTTAGTTTAGTGCCTTGAGAATGTGTTTCAACAATTTCCCCCTTTATGATAATGGCTAACCAATATCGGGATAGCATATTAGATAATTCATAATGACGATCCAAGACAAGTATATAGATATGCAATTAGTTCCCCCTCAACATATGAATTCCCCCTCAATTTATGCCAATAAATATTAAGTGCATAGCCCTTATTCTTTCCCCTTTCGACATTAGAAAAAAAACATTAGTAAATAACTTGTTTATTGATTAACCAAAGATCGCAATTATAAAAGGGACAATATAATGTCAACATAATCGATTATTGATACTTGATAATCGATTATGTACTTAAGAGAAATCGATTATTCTTAAAAGAGATCGATTTTTCTGCACCAGTGCTTTATAATTCCCCCTGTCTTTGGGGCGATGCCTGCAAAACAGAATTAGGCACCTCCGACGCTCAAGTTAGTAATGAAAAACAAGAAAAATGCAATGCATGACTTAGATCAACGTGGAGTCAAGAATCCCGAGTTCACTACGAATTCGGAAAAAGGACTCTTTCTCTAAAGGCTTTGTGAAAATGTCGGCCAATTGAGATTTGGTTTTAACAAACTCAATTTCGACATCACCCTTGAGAACGTGATCTCTTATAAAGTAGTGCCTAATTTCAATGTGTTTTGTTCTTGAATGAAGAACGGGGTTCTTCGTCAAGCTTATGGTGCTAGTATTATCACATCTAAGAGGGATATGATCGATACTTAGTCCATAGTCCGAGAGTTGTTGTTTCATCCAAAGGATTTGAGCACAACAACTCCCCGCGGCTACATATTCAGCCTCGGTTGTGGACAACGCAACACTTACCTGTTTCTTACTAAACCAAGAGACAAGAGAGCTACCGAGCAAATGGCAAGTGCCACTAGTGCTCTTGCGGTCCAATTTGCAACCCGCAAAATCGGAGTCGGAATAGCCAACAAGTGGGGATGAAGAACCTTTGGGATACCATAGTCCCACATTTATAGTACCAACAAGATACTTCATTATCCGCTTAACCGCAGTTAGGTGCGACTCCTTCGGACATGATTGATATCGAGCGCATAAACATACGCTAAACATTATGTCCGGTCTACTAGCAGTAAGATAAAGAAGGGATCCGATCATACCTCGATACTTCTTGGTGTCGACTTCCTCACCTTTCTCATCTTTGTCAAGATGATCGGATGTGCTCATTGGAGTGGCCATTGCTTTGGCGTTGCTCATTTCAAATCGTTTTAGCAACTCTTTGCAATATTTAGATTGACAAATGAAAGTTCCTTCTTTCATTTGTTTCACTTGCAACCCCAAGAAGAAGGTTAGCTCACCCATCATAGACATCTCAAATTCGCTTGTCATTAAATAAGAAAATTCCTTGCACAAAGCATTGTTAGTAGCACCAAAAATAATATCATCCACATAGATTTGAACTAATAAAATATTATTGTTTTTATGCTTAATAAATAATGTGGTGTCACCTTTCCCCCTAATGAACTCATTGTCCAAAAGAAATTTTCTCAATCGTTCATACCAAGCTCGGGGAGCTTGTTTAAGACCATAAAGGGCTTTCTTAAGTTTGAAAACATGATCGGGAGATTTAAAATCTTCAAAGCCCGGGGGTTGTTCAACATAAACTTCTTATTGAATAAAACCATTTAGAAAAGCACTCTTTACATCCATTTGATATAAATTATAATTCATAGAAGAGGCAAAAGCAAGTAACAAACGAATAGCTTCTAACCTTGCTACGGGTGCATACGTTTCTTCATAGTCAATTCCTTCTTCTTGATTGTAACCTTTTGCTACAAGCCTAGCTTTGTTTCTAGTGATTACACCATTTTCATCTAATTTATTTCGAAAAACCCATTTCGTACCAATTATGGTATGATTGTCGGGTCTTGGCACCAATTCCCAAACGTCATTTCGTTTGAATTGGTTAAGCTCCTCTTGCATTGCCAAGGTCCAATGCTCATCCCCAATTGCTTCGGAAATGGTTGAGGGTTCAATTTGAGAAACGAAAACAGTATGTCCTAAGGTGTTCTTAAGATTGTTTCGAGTACTTACCTTTTGTTCAATGTCGCCAATTACCTTGTCGAGAGGATGGTCTTTGATTGTCCTCCACGCGTTGGGCAGTTTCGTTTCTTTCTCCAGTGGTGGTGCTTCCTCCGATGATTGTTCCAAGATTTCATCTTGAATTTCCTTTGGGTTTTCCTCTTGTACTTTGTCTTGAGGACTTATTGTGTTTAAAATACCTGCAAGATCAAAACCAGAATCCTTTCTCGCCAAGAGAGCATTATTTTCGGAAAATACAATATGAGGGGATTCCTCAACAGTTTCGGTTCTATTATTGAATACTCTATATGCTTTGCTACGTGATGAATAACCAAGAAAAATTCCTTCATCCGATTTGGCATCAAATTTTCCCAAATTATCTTTTCCGTTGTTATGATAAAGCATTTACAACCGAATACTCTAAGATGGGAGAGATTAGGTTTCCTTCCCTTATAGAGTTCATAGGGAGTTTTCATGAGTATTGGCCTTATGACTACTCTGTTAAAAACGTAGCATGCGGTACTCACGGCATCCGCCCAAAATTGTTTGGGAATCTTAGCCTCATCGAGCATGGTTCTAGCCATCTCTTCGAGACACCTATTTTTCCGTTCCACCACTCCATTTTGTTGTGGTGTACGTGGAGCAGAGAAGGTGTGCTCAATACCGAGTTCGTCACAAAAGTCCGTGAAGAGATTGTGATCGAACTCTCCCCCATGATCACTTCTTATGGAAGTGACGGTTGTGTTCTTTTCATTTTGAACACTTTTAAGAAAACATTTAAAATTTTGAAAAGCCTCACTTTTGTGAGCAAGAAATAGTGTCCATGTAAATCTGGAATAATCATCAACAATAACAAAAGCATAACGATTTTTACCAAGACTTTCAATGCGAGATGGTCCACAGAGATCCATGTGAAGAAGTTGCAAAGGTCTTGTAGTTGAAACAATATTCTTAGATTTAAAAGATGCTTTTGTTTGCTTCCCTTTTTGACAAGAATCACAAATAGTGTCATTTTCAAATTTCAAATTTGGAAGACCAATAACTAAATTTTATGAAACCAATTTGTTTAAAAGATACATGTTGATATGAGCTACTCTACGATGCCATAACCACATATCGTCTTCTTTACTCATAAGACAATTCACATACTCTGATGAAGAGTTTTCAAGATCAACCATATAGATGTTATCAATTCTAAAACCACGAAGAATAATTTTAAAATCACTACGACGAAAGACTAAGCATTCTTCCGAATCAAACAAAACAAGATTTCCTTTGTCACATAATTGACTTATGCTCAAGAGATTATGTTTTAGACCTTTAACTAGCAATATATGCTTAATGGAAGAAGATTCACTCTTACCGACCGAGCCAATGCCGATAATTTTTCCATTGTTGTTATCTCCAAAAATAACGTTTCCTCCTTCCTTGTGTTCTAGTTGAAGGAACTTGGATGCGTCTCCGGTCATGTGTTTGGATCATCCACTATCAAGGTACCAAAGTACACTTGATCCCTTCAAACATACCTACAAGACAATTCAATGAGTTTTTGGTACCCAAGCTGTTTTGGGTCCTTGAGAGTTAGGTGTAAAATGCTGTTGTGCTTGACATGCAGTTAAGTGTCTGTGTCTAGTAAAACAAGCAGGAGCAATATGTCCTATTCGACTACAATAGTGACAAATGACATTGGATTATGCATTCTTCTAGGTTGGTAGTAGTTGGAGGTACGAAAATCGTTTGCTCTATTTTTGACATTATGGCTATTGCACAATCCTTGAAAATCATTTCTCCTACTGTTTGTTCTAGGATATGCAGCGTTTCTAGAATAATTGTTTCTAGGTCGAGTATGTCTACGTTGCGATCGTTGATGGCCATTTCTAGGCGTTCTAAAATGTTCAAAGTTTCTTCTAGTGTTTGATCTAGGATGCATGTTGATTCTAGGATGGTTATTTCTAGGATAAATGTTTATTTTATTTATCCTAGGTTGAGCCTTGGGTTGTTGGGGGATGGCTTCAACTTTTTCTTTAGGCTCGTTTTTGAAACCCTGCCATGTTTGGTCGATTTCAAATTGACAAGAACATCATTCAAATTTTTATGAGAAGAATTGAACTTATCTAGGGTGCCCTTAAGTCTTTCTACTTCATCTTTTAGATGCATGCAAGAAATACAATTTTTATTAGAACTCTCGGGTTTGTCGGCGCTTCTCTTGCCAAAAAATTTGTTTTCTTCTTTCAACTTCTCATTTTCCAAAATCAATTTTTCCAAATCTTTTTCTTTCAAAGAGAGTTGTTTTTCAAAATCTTTTTCTTTCAAAGAAGAATTTTTCTTTACGTCTCTAACAGTTTCGGAAGCTCTAATGAATTCACTATACAATTCATCAAAAGCATTTTGCATTTCCTCAAGAGAAAAGAAATTTTTTGAAGAAATTTGACATACCTCTTCTTGATTGTCTTCGTGTGCCATGAGACATAGATTTGCGGCTTCGTCTTCTTCATCGTCGCTTGATTCGTCTCCGGAGTCACCTCCCCAAGATATGTATGCTCGTTGTTTCTTGAAGGGTTTCTTCTCCTTTTTGACATTTGGGCAATTTGATTTAATGTGCCCGATTTCTCCGCATCCATAGCACTTTACTTGATCTCCTTGTTGTTTGCCTTTTCGTTCATACTCTTTTCGCATGAACTTTTGAAACCTCTTAATAGCAAGTCCGAACTCGTTATCTCCGTTGTTTGAGTCCTCATCATTTTGAGGTTGAGCCGTGCTTGCCTTGAGGGCGATCCTTTGTTTCCTTTGATCATTAAATGGAAGGGTTAAGTATAGTAGATTCATAGGTTTTAAGATTACCTCTTAGTCCGTCGATGGTGACATTTGAAACGCCGATAGACTCTTGAATCGCGTCGGCCTTGGAGCGCCATTCCGGAGTGAGACTTCGGAGAATTTTTCGGACAAGTTCCTTATCCGTGAAGGTCTTCTTAAGAGCATGTAGGTCATTGACGATTTTTGAAAATCGTTCGAACATGTCATCAATCCTTTCGCTTTCCTTCATGTGAAACAGTTCATATGCATGGGTTAGAAAATCAATTTTAGCTTCTCTTACCTGGTCCGTACCTTCGTACGTGATTTCCAGCTTATCCCACATTTGCTTAGCCATTGTGCAACATGATATTTTTTTGTAATCATCAGCATTTACATCACAATATAATAAGTTGATGGCTCTAGCGTTGTTCTGCACTTTTCGGATATCATCTGCATCGTATTCATCTTCGGATTTTGGAACCCATTCATTTTCAACCTTTTTGGTTGGAATTTGTTCTCCCTTCGTTACAACCTTCCATAGATGAAAATTATTTGATTGGATGAATATTCTCATCCTCTCCTTCCAGTACGTATAGTTTGTGCCGTCAAACAATGGTGGTCTGGTGGAGCATTGTCCTTCACCTATTCCTGCATTAAAGTCACGAGTAGAAGCCATGGATTGTTTCTCTCAAACGGTTAAGTCTTTCCGAGAGTTGGGCTCTGATACCAATTGTTAGAATATACGCTTAACGCTAGAGGGGGGGTGAATAGCGTTATAATAAAAATCAATATAAACTTGCGGAATTAAAAATTGCAGGATTGAAATAAGTGCGGTAAGTAAATAATAAGGAACGAACGCACCGAAATTATCCTGGTTCACCACAACCTGTGGCTAGTCCAGTCCCCGAGAGACTCTCTCGAGATTCCACTAACTTCTTAAGCTTATGGGTGCTTAACAAACCGTTACAAACTGAGAACTTGAGTCACACAAGCCTCAACAACATTTGCTCGAAGATACCACACTTCAAGACTTCAACCGAAGGAATGAAAGCGTTCCTTCTTACAACCACAAGGGATTAACACTTCCCTCAAGTGTATACAACACTTAGCACTCAAGACAAGACTCTCTTTAAGAGTAGATATGAGTAAAATAATTACGCTCAAGTACACAACAACTTTCGTCAAGAGTTTGGCTCTCAAAAACTTATTAAATGAATAGAAAATGATGAATATGAGAGTATGCAAGCTTTAGCAAGAATATAATCAGTTGTTGTACTTAGAAGACTGATTTTGAGTTGTATTTATAGTGTTCAAAACCTCCACAACCGTTGCCTAATTGCCAATCAAGAATTGCTGATTTTGTGCTAAGATAATCGATTATCTGATTTGCATAATCGATTATTTTCCAATCGTTCAAAAATCATTCCCAGATTTTAAGCAGAATAATCAATTATCCAAATCATATAATCGATTACCTGACAACGTTCAAAAAATCATATTCAGATTTTACTTAACATAATCGATTATCAGATTGTGTATAATCGATTACCTGACAACGTTCAAAAAATCATATGCAGATTTTACTTAGCATAATCAATTATCAGGTTGTGTATAATCAGTTATCTTTCAGAGTTTAAAAATACTTTGGCAACGGTCATTTGCATAATCGATTATGCTATAAGGATAATCGATTATCTTTTATATTTTGAAAACTTCGGACTACACTGTCTTAACATAATCGATTATCATAAATTACATAATCGATTATTTTACAATCTTGTAAAATTTGATAGACACTGCCTCAACATAATCGATAATCATAATGTGCATAATCGATTATTTTATAGCTTTGAAAAATCTGATGGACACTGCCTCAACATAATCGATTATCATATGGTACATAATCGATTATCTTGTAGCTTTGAAAAATCTAATGTACACTGCCTTAACATAATCGATTATCATAAGGTACATAATCGATTATTGTTCAGCTTTGTAAATCTGGTGTACATTGTCTTAACATAATCGATTATCATAAAGTACATAATCGATTATCTTTGTCCAGATTTGAGAGGCATGTTTAAAAATCATTTTGGCTAAAATAAAATGTTTGAGAATCATTTTGCTTTAAATTAAATATGCATGATTTGATAAAAATAATTTTACGAGAGAAGCCAAGTCTTGAGTTAATTGTCGGATCAAGATCACAATTAAAAAACGACTCATGTATAACTTTATTTCTTTGCTTGATCATGATCTTTGTTCGTCTTGTGCTTGAACCTCGTTATGTGTCAATTGCGTGCTTGTGCTTGGACCTTGTCATATGTCAAGGTCATTTATCAAAACCTACAAATATGAACACACGTTTAGTTTAGTGCCTTGAGAACGTGTTTCAACATAGTATAGGTAGGTCAATTAAAAAAATTCCGCAAGTAACTAAATTAGAAGTCACTAGAACTTTATAGATGGGTTTCCAATTAGAATTTCAGGGATTTCGTGGTCTAACTTGGGCAGTAAGCCAATAAATAAGGGACTAACTAGCTAAAATTTTAGAATTAAAATAGGGACCTAGGGTGTAAATGAAAATCTGAAGGCTGCCCTAGACTTTGCCTATAAAAAGGCATACCCATTGCCTTTTTTCACAAGTTTTGAAATCTGAAAAAATACACACAAGTTTCTAGAGGCCTTAGAGATACGAAACTCTAAAAATTTCGAAATTCCAATTCTAGATCTTAGAGAAAATCAGAAAAATCCAAAAAAAAAATTAGTTTGAGAAATATTGAAAGCTTTGAAACTTCAGATGGCCAAAAACTCCCAAAATCATTGTTCCATTAAATTTGTAGAGTGTTCTTGAAGCTTCAGGTTCTGAAATTAAATTTCCAGCTTGAATAAGGTTGAAAAAATAGTTTGAATAGTCCTGTTAATTCAGTAGTGAAGGTTTCAGAGATCCTGGGGGTTATATCAAGTCAATTTTGGGTCATTCAAGCTTATTTTTGGTTGTTTTCTGGTTTTGCTAGCTGAAATCAACTCTTGGGCTGATTGACACTATTTTATAGGTTTAAAAACCGATCTGATTGTTGTTGTGTGTTGTTGTCTACCTAGCTGACCTCAATTTTATTTTATTTTGTGCAAATGTCCATGTACCTTTTTTACTCAAGTGATATTGAAGGTTAGATCAGCATGTATGAACAATATTTGAAGTTAATTGATGAAGAGTTGTTTTGTTTTCAGATGAATTATCTACGATTATTATTTAGCTTAAATATCTGGTTTAATATTATTTTTGGACAATTGCTTCATTTGTATATATAGGACTATTTGGACCGTGTTAGACTATATTGGACTATATTGGACAGTTAGATTATGTGGCCTTCCCCGGATGATACAAAATGGTAATATCATAGTCCTTGAGTAACTCAAGCCATCTCCGCTGCCTCAAATTGAGATCCTTCTTCTTAAACAAGTGTTGAAAACTGCGATGGTCCGTGAACGCCTCATAGGATACGCCATATAGATAGTGCCTCCAAATTTTCAAAGCATGGACTGTAGCAGCCAAATCTAAGTCATGAACTGGGTAGTTCTTCTCATGGGTCTTTAACTGACGAGAAGCATACACAATAACTCTACCCTCCTGCATCAATACACACCCGATCACAACTCTTGAAGCATCATAATACACCGTGTAAAAGCGTGAAGGTGATGGCAATACTAGTACCGGAGCTGTGGTCAAAGCTGACTTGAGCTTTTGGAGGCTCTCCTCGCACTCATCCGACCACACAAATGGAGCATTCTGCGTCAACTTCGTCAAAGGCGAAGCAATAGATGAAAACCCCTGAACGAACCTGCGGTAATAACCCGCGAAACTGAGGAAACTCCGAATCTCATTAGCTAAGGACAGCCTGGGCGAACTCTGTACTACCTCAATCTTCTTTGGGTCAATCCGAATACCATCACGGGACACCACGTGTCCCAGAAAAGACACAGAACTATGCCAGAACTCACACTTGGAGAACTTTGCATAAAGCTTCTCCTCTCTCAACCTCTGCAATACCACCCTCAAGTGTTGCGCGTGCTCCTCCTGGCTACGCGAGTACACCAGAATATAGTCAATAAACACGATCATAAATGAATCCAGATACAACCAAAATATATTGTTCATCAAGTGCATGAATGCGGTTGGGGCATTAGTCAGCCCAAATGACATTACTAGAAACTCATAATGCCCATATCTCGTCCTAAAAGCTGTCTTCATGATATCAAAATCTCGAATCTTCAGCTGGTGATAGCCTGAACGGAGATCAATCTTAGAGAATACCTTTGCCCCCTGAAGTTGGTCAAACAAATCTCAATACGGGATAGTGGATACTTGTTCTTCACTGTCACCTTGTTCAACTATATGTAATCAATGCACATTCTCATTGTGCCATCCTTCTTCTTTACAAACAATACCAGTGCACCCCACAGTGACACACTCAGGCGAATGGACCCCTTATCTAGGAGTTCCTGTAGTTGCTCCTTCAACTCCCTTAGCTCTGATGGTGCCATACAATAGGGAGGAATAGAGATGGGCTGAGTTCTCGGCACCAGATCAATATATCCCTGTCTGAAGGAATGTTCGACAGATCTGCTGGAAACACATCAGGAAAATCCCTCACAACAAGAACCGAATCAAGACTAGGAGTCTCAGCTCTAACATTTCTCACAAATGCCAAATATGATAAACATCCTTTCCCAACCATCTACTAGGCCTTTAAGAAAGAAATTACCCTACCGGGTACATAATCAGTCGTACCATGCCACTCGATCCTCGGAATACCCGGCATAGCCAATGTGACTGTCTTGGTGTGACAGTCCAGAATAGCATGGCACGGTGATAGCCAATCCATCCCCAGAATAACATCGAAATCTACCATGCTCAATAGAAGCAAGTCAACTCGGGTCTCCAGACCCCTAATCGTAACAAGACAGGACCGATATACGTGGTCCACAATAACAGTATCGCCCACCGGGGTAGATATGTGCACAAGTAACACAAGACACCCTTGGTTCATACCCAAATGATGAGAAAAGTAAGAAGATACGTAGGAATAAGGATCCAAGATCAAATAAGACTGAGGCATCCATATGGCAGACTGAAATATTACTTGTGATAACAACATCCGATCGGCCTTCAAGAGCATAGAATTGAGCCTGACCACCACCGGATCGGCCTTCCCCTCTGGAGTGATCCTTAGCTGCCTGACCCTCACCCCTAGCTGACGGGGCGGGTGGTGAAGATACTGGGCCAGAATATGAGGGCTGGCCTCTCTATTGAGATAAACTGGATGTACGGCGAGGACACTCCCTCTGCATATGCCCAAACTCGCCACATTCATAGCAACTCCCTGGTGCTGGGGGCTGGGACTGAAGGGAACCCCTCGCACTAGAGTGGCTAGCTGAAGAACTCGACCGGAATGAACCCTGAACAGATGGGGCATGAAATAAGCTCTACGCTGGAAGTGCACTCAGAGATGGCTGACTCTGCTGAGATCCCTGATAACCCCGACCAGAAGATGACCCACGGTACTTTGAGCGAGCTGGCTGAGACCTGAAAGAACGACCTCTTCTCTGCTGAACCTGGCCCCAAAACGGAGCATCACTGGGGCTACCTGATCCTCTAGGCCTCTTGGACTCCATCTCCTCTCTCTCCCGACGGCGATCCATATCAAAATCACGATATCCACTGCATCCTCAAAGGAACGGCTCAGGACCCTCTCTCGAGTCATCAGAACACGGATGGGAAAAATAAGTCCGTCCACAAATCGTCTGATCCTCTCCTGATCAGTCGGAACCATCCATGGAGCATAACAAGTTAACTCGGAGAATCTCACCTCATACTGTGTCACAATCATATCTCCCTAACAAAGCCACTCAAACTGACTACGTAGCTCCTCCCTCTGCAACGTGGTACCCACTTCTCCAGAAAAATGGTGGAGAACTCTTGCCATAAAAACGGCGCTGCCCCTACTGGCCTACGCTGCTCATAAGCCTCCCACCATGTGAAGGTTGCTCCTGAGATTTGAATGGTGGTAAATGATACCCCGCTTGACTCTAAGATCCCTACTGTCCGAAGCATGCGTCGACACTTGTCGAGGAACCCCTGGGTATCCTCGCCCGGAATACCGCTGAAAGTAGGTGGTGAAATCCTGCTGAACCTCTCAAGATGACGGTGCTCGTCGTCTGGCATCACTAGCACCCCATCACCTTGAACCGAAACAACTACTGAACTGGGAAACTGGTTGAACAGGGGCAACCTGCTGAACTGCTGGTGCCTCCGGTGTCTACAAACCCTGCATTACCTGTTCAGGGGTGCCAGCTGCGGGGGTCTGATGACCACCCATGATTTGAGATGTAGCTGCGTCAGTATTGGCCGAGACTTCCTGAACCAGTCCAGTGCAAACCGATAAAATCGGAGCTAGGGCCTCCTGAAGACCCCGAATCACAATAGGCACAATTGGTGCCAGAGCATGTGCTACTGGAACCTCTACAACTGGAGGCAGATCTCGAGTGGGGGCAACTGGTGGGTCTACTGGCACTGCCCTTGCTTCTCTTCCTTGACCACGACCACGGCCGTGTCCTCGGCCTCTAGCGGTTGTAAACGGTGGTCGTTCACCACTTTCGGTAGAACACATACTCGCCATCTATGACAAAATAGAATATAGAAGTTTAGTTCTTGGATCAACAAAGTCGCACAACAAGAATTTCAAGAATATGAAGTTTTTCCTAAAGATTCTACAGCCTCTCGAGGATAAGTACAGACGTCTCTGTATCGATCCGTGAGACTCTACTAAACCGGCTCATGACTCGCGAGGCTTGGTAACCTAGGCTCTGATACCACCTTGTCACGAACCAAACCCCGATCGTGATGGCGCCCAACACCTTGTTAGGCAAGCCCGACCATTTGAACATTTCCAATCCAATCATTTTCTTTACGATACCAATTTAAGCATAAAATCTCAGTTTGATAATAATAGGAACAGTGCAGAAACCACAATAAATGTAATAACAGACGAATAGATCCAGCGTCGCAAGTCGGAGCCTCTAAATACAACTCATCAGTATCCTATACAAAGGATATCTCGATACGGAAGTAAAGGATAGATGAGAGGAGAAATCGGGTCCTGCAAACGTCGGTAGCTACCTCGATGACTCCGGTATTGAACTGGACAACAGCAAATAAGCACAGCTAAGCCTACGGGACCCCGATATCTGCACACAGGGTGCAGGGAGTAAAGTGAGTACTCCAACTCAGTGAGTAATAGAAATAAATAACAACTGGAAGTAAGAAATCCTGTAAGAACACTACAGAGTTCTAAAATCAACAGTGAAGGCAGTAAATATGTGCTAAGCAGGGAAAAACTGATAAAAATCCTCTAACTGTCCGGCAATTTACTAACACTATTGCGGCGCGCAGCCTGATACACATCTAATACTACTGCAATGCGCAGTCAGATCTAATATAATATATAATACTGTGGTGCGCAACCCGATCCAATATAATATAAAATATACTACTTCGGCGTGCAGTCCGATCCAATACATGTATGTGCATATACTGTTGTGGCGTGCAGCCCGATCTAGTATATATTAAATACCCTCACTATGGTGTCCTTGACCCCTCTTAATCAATATAGACTTGGCCTCTTGGGCCCACTTAGCAAAGACATGGTATTCAATCCTAGGTATTTCTCATTGAGAATGCAAATTACTAAGACCGATTTATTTCATGTTTCACAGTTAAGAACATGGCTGAGAGTATGTTTTCAAAAAGTAAATTGAGCTCAATCATCTCAACATGATCCATAAGGGTTCTACAGATCAGCACAAGGCCCCAAACATGGCAACTAGCCCAAAATATACGGATAAAAGCTTAGTCTCAATCAAAAAGTACAGTAAGTCATCAATTGGGATGGACCAAGTCCGAATCCCTAGCAGTAAATCATCACGCTCATCACACGGCGCGTGTTTCATCTCAAGATAACATCACATAGTGAAAATATGGGGTTTCAAACCCTCAGTATATCATTTATTACCATTACTCACCTCAAACCGGCCAAAATCCTAGATCGCTTTGCGCTTTCCTCGCAAATTGACCTCCTTGAGTATAGAATCTGACCAAAACCACAAGGAATAGGTTATAATAAGCTAATGGGACATAACCCAATTGAAAGAACTCGAAAAACATCCAAAAATACGAAATTGGTAAAACCCAAGCCCCGGGACCGCTTCTTGAAAAATTACGAAATTTACATCACTGGATTCCTCGTCTTACCACGAGTCCGTATATATAACGTTCATCAAAATCGGAGTTCAACTGGGTCATCAAATCCAGAACTTTACATTACAAGAACCAAGCCCTAGTTTCTTCAATTTTTGATGATCTTCAATTAAATGGTGTTTTTAGGCCACGAGACATACCTCCAATCACTTCCCGTCAAAATCCTATTCAAAATATACCAACATGCTCTCAAGGTGGTGTAAAAATGGAGGAAAAGTGAGATAGGTCACGGATGAAATGTATTAAAAGACAAACTCACGCCCAATTTTCCTTCTACGCGATCGCGTGGGTCCTCCCGCGATCGCGATTAGCACGCCCAGTTTGAAATATAATGAAGCATAATATGAGGGAAACGGAGTGGTAACTCACGTGACGACAGGACGGATCGTCATATCAACAAATCCAAAAGATCACGTGACAACACTTACAACTTGCGTGAAGGGAAATGATTTGACCAAACAGGAGACTAAATCGGTATTAGTCAAAAAATTTGGTGAAACACTCACCAAAGGGGCACTAACTTGGTATTCTCTCTTACCTGAGGATTCTATACTCTTTTGTTGAGCTTGCAGATTCTTTCATCAAAGCACATTAGGGAGCTCAAAAGATAGAAAAACGAATGGAAGATATCTTTTAAATCAAGCAAGGAGATTCAGAACTACGTTAAGATTTCATGGATAGATTTTAACGTGAAAGAATGACTTTGCTGCGTGTACCTGACAACTGGCCAGTTATAGCCTTCACAAGTAATTTGACCGAAAGAAGCTCGGAGGCTATGAGGAGAGTCATGGAAAGTCTTTGAGAATTCCCTGCCACAACATGGAATGATGTTTATAACAGGTACAACAAGAAGTTGCGGATTGAAGAGGACACTGTTCCACGAATCCAAAAAGAATAAAAGGTAAGTTCGAGACGTGCAAAATTTGAAGGAGGTCAGGTAAAAATAGATACAAGACTTACATGGGACCTGGGGGAAAAGACTCACGGTCAATGCCATATAATCAAAGGTATGATCACAAATCTAGAAATAATGAGTCGAGTTCCTCATTAAGATTTAGGAACGAGCGAAAAAATCATGAGTCACGAGATGATGACAAAAGTTAAAAGGCAAGATTCGATGGTTATATTTCAACGTCAGTACCTTCGAGCTCATAGTTGTTTTGAGAAGGATCGGAGATAAGATCCGATGTACAAAAGAGATGAGGTCAAATCCAAACAGGCCAAACCCTGATTATTGGTGCGAGTTTCATAATGATCACGACCATAAAACCTCTTATTGCAGATTTTTACAAAGTGAAGTTGATCACTTGTTGAAACAAGGGTATCTTATTGAGTTGTTCAGTGAGAAAGTCAAGGAGGCTTACATGAAAAATAGGCAGGTGTCCCCAAAACCACCATCTCCCAAAAGAACCGTCAACTTTATAAGTGGGGGAGAAGATATCAACGGCATAACATACACTACATCCAATAAAGTTTCTAAAGTCACTATTACCCATGGGAAGCGGGTATGTCAAGTCTTGGAGGAAGAAAGTATTACCTTCGATGATGCAGATGCGGATGGTGTATTATCTCCACATAATGACACACTGGTAATATCTCTACTTGTATATGATACTAATGTGAAACGAGTTTTGATTGATCCAGGAAGTTCTGTAAATATTATCCTACTGCGGGTATTACATGAAATGCAAGCTGAAGCAAAAATAATACCAAAGGCGCATACCTTGCCTGGATTTGATAATTTCACTGTAGTAACAAAAGGAGAGGTAATACTAACAACTTTTGTAGAAGGTGTTAAAGAAACTAAATTTCGAGTTCTAGATATGGAAATGGCTTATAATATGATCCTGGGGAGACCGTGGATCCATGAAATGGATGTTGTCCCATCAACTTTGCACAAAGTTATTGAATTTCCATCCTCTTGGGGCGTTTTCCAAATTCGTGGAGATCAGCATGTAGCTAGGAGTATTAATTATGTGACAGATGTGAGCACGATAAACGAAGAGAAATAGCAATCACAAAAAGCAGTTGAGGATATCACATTTCAAACCTCAACTGATCAGGAACAGACAGATATAAACTTGAGACCTGACACAATTCAATAGCCAGAAGAAAATGAAAACATTAAACAACAATTGAAGAATTGGAAGCTGTAATATTGTTTGAACAATGGCCCGAGCGGAAAGTTTATGTTGGAGTAAATTTGAACCCGGATATGAGAGGTTTGATAATTGAATTTTTAAAAGCTAACGTGGATTGTTTTGCTTGGTCCCATGCTGATATGACAGGTATGCCACCAGAGGTAATGACTCACAAGTTAAATGAAGACCCATCATTCACACCGATCAAACAAAAGAAGAGAAATCAAGGAGCTTTCAAAAATCAAGTGATTCAAGATGAGGTTCAGAAGCTATTAAAAATTAGGTCTATCCGCAAGGTAAAATATCCTAACTGGTTAGCTAATACCATTCCGGAGCCTAAAAAGAATGGTAAGTGGCGAGTTTGTGTAGATTATACAGACCTTAATAAAGCTTGTCCAAAAGATTCTTCTCATATACCGCATATAGATCAACTAATTGCTACTACTGCAGGGCATGAACTATTAAGTTTTTTAGATGAATATTCAGGTTATAATCAAATCAAAATGGATCCCGAAGATGAGGAGAAAACTTCTTTCATAACCGACAGGGGGACTTACTGTTATAAAGTAATGCCATTTGGTCTCAAGAATGCTGGAGCAACCTATCAAAGGCTAGTCACCAAAATGTTCCAAGAACATTTTAGAAAAACCATGAAGGTGTATATAGATGATGCTCGTAAAAACTCAACATTCTAAGGATCATATATCTTATTTATCTGATACATTTCAAATTCTTCAGAAATTTAACATGAAGCCGAACCTCGAAAAATGCGAGTTTGGAGTTGCATCAGGTAGGTTTTTGGGTTTTGTTGTTTCTATCTGAGGAATTTAAGTAAATCCCTTACAAATTAAAGCAATAGAGGAAATATCTGACATGCTGAATAGTAAAAAAGAAATCCAAAGACTAATGGAATGAATTGTAGCATTGGGAAGGTTTATTGTCAAATCATCAGAGAAGTGTTTCAAATTTTTCTCAGCTCTTAAGAAGAAAATCATTTTGAGTGGAATTAAGAATGCCAACAAGAACCTGGAAATTGAAAATATATTTATCAAATCCGCCATTACTTGCAAAACTAAAGACAGGAGAAAGGTTGCTTATTTATCTTGTTGTTTCATAAGTTGCGATAAGTGCTATTTTTGTCCGAGAAGACCAAGGTAAAAAATTCCCTATATATTATGCTAGTAAATCTCTGTTATATGCAGAGACACTGTATCCACAATTAGAAAACTAGCACTTGCTTTAATCATATCAATTAGAAAGTTAAGACCATATTTACAATGTTATCCCGTTGTTGTGGTAACTGCTTACCCATTACGTAATATATTGTATAAGCATGAATTATCAGGGAGGTAGGTAAATGGGATATCGAATTAAGTGATTACGAATCACTTAACAACCTAGAACTGCTATTAAATCTCAACTATTAGTTGATTTTGTGGCTGATTTTAGCCAAGGAATGCAATTAGAAATGAAAAAAGAGTTACAAATTTTCAATGGTGCGAATCCAAGGACTTGGATTTTATTTGCTGATGGTTCATCTAATGTAAAAGGTGCAGGTCCAGGAATTGTTCTGGTACCACTTACGGGCTAAAACCATTAGACAAGCTATTAAATGTTATTCTATAACTAACAATGAAGCAGAGTATGAAGTTGTAATTGCAGGTTTAGAATTGGCACAAGAACTCGACATAACCCTGATTATAATCAAAAGTGATTCACAGCTCATGGTTAATCAAATGTTGGGGACCTACACAGCCAAGGAAGCAAGGATACGAGAGTACTCAGAAAAAGTACGAGAATTGATAAAGCAATTTCAAACTTGGAAAGTTATAAAAATACCAAGAGATGAAAATGTTGAAGCAAATGCTTTAGCCAATCTCGCGTCTGCAGCTAACGTGGAAAACGATGCAAATGCTTCAAATATACATTTATTTCATTCCATTCTCGAACCTGATAAGAATGAGGTAAATTCTAATAACATAACCCGGGATTGAAGGAACGAAATTGTTGCTTTTTTGCAGTATGGTATCATCCTTGAGGATAAAAGAAAAGCACACGCACTTCGAAAAGAGGCTGCTCGGTACTGTTTAAAACAAGGGAACCTTTACTGTAAAATATTCGGTGGTCCCTTAGCAAGATGCCTAGGACCTTCTCAAACAGAATACGTAATGAGAGAAATACACGAGGGACATTACGGAAATCACTCAGGAGAAAGGTCACTGGTAAGACCTTTAATTAGGGCAGTTTATTATTGGCCTAAAATGGAAGAAGAAACTGAAAGTTTCATGGCTAAATGTGATAAATGCCAAAGGTACGGTAACAACATGCATAGACCAGTAGAGTTATTGCATCCAGTCATAGGGCCATGGCCATTCATGAAATGAGGAATGGATATCGTGGGTCCATTACCACAAGTTAAAGGACAGGTAAAGTTTCTGCTCGTATTCACTGATTATTTCACTAAATGGGTGGAGGTAGGAACATTGAAACATGTACGAGAGAAAGAAGTTAAGGACTTCATTTGGGGGAACATAACATGCGATTTGAAGTATCAAAAGAGATCGTGTGTGATAATTGTCCGCAATTTATTGGAACCCAAATCACAGAATTTTTTCAATGCTGGCAAATCAAAAGGATAACATCTACACCATACTATCCAGTAGGTAATGGACAAGAGGAATCGAAAAATAAGGTCATTATCAATAATTTGAAGAAGCGGTTACAAGAATCAAAAGGTAACTGGCCTGAGGTATTACCTGGGATTTTATAGGCTTTTCGTACAACTAAAAAAATGAGCACATGGAAACGCCATTTTCATTGGTTTATGGTGCTAAGGCTTTAATTCCAGTCAAGATAGGAGAACTAAGCAGGCGGTTTGTACAGGCAACAGAAGAATCCAATAGTGAAGAGATTTGGGTCAATCTTAATTTACTTGAGGGAAAAGGAGAAGTTGCAGTAATATGAATGGCAACACAAAAAGCAAGTTATAGAACGATATTACAACCGAAGAGCACGCCTCGGATTCTTTAAAATCGGGGGCTTCGTGCTTAAAAAGGTTTTTCAATCTACAAAGGCTGCCAATTCGGGAAAACTAAGTCCAATATGGGAAGGACTCTATAGGGTTCGTGATATTACAGGAAAAAGAAACATATGAATTGGAGATAATGGATAGGAAAATTCTACCTTCACACTGGATTGCTTTTCTTTTGAAGAGATACTACTTCTAACGAAATACTCACGGTCAGTTATCGCCATGTTAAATTTTATTTTTGAATTGTTAAGGTTTTACTAACGATTTTAGATGCTAGGCAAAATGCTACCCGTACTAAATGATGAGTAATGACCTGTAAGGCAAAATGGAACACACTAAAATTTCTAGCCCAGGGTTACAATTATTCTGAGAGAAATACAAACGGGTTAAGCAGTCTTCATCTATAATCGCACCATCGAGTCTCGTATGTTTTTCCTTTTCGGGAAATGGACCGGGTGAAAGAAACTAACAAGTGCTCGAGGTTTCATGCTTCAACACTCAAATACTTGGCGGACTACGTAATATAGACATGCATGTGTACGAAGAAGGTAAAAGGAACTGTGGAAATTTAAGCCTAGAAGAAGCAAATGCAAGATAAAAGCTGTGAAGACATGACATTCAGCATAGTGTTCTTTTCCATCAAACTCATCATAGTGTTCTTTCCCATGAGAACAATGGAGTCATTTCTAAAACCCTTCCTAATGTTTCGAAAGGGATCCAATATACCCTCAAAGCAGTTAGGGTAAAGACTATGTATTAAAACAGGTTATAAGGAAAAACCCTATTTCAATTGTTCTTCTTTTGTAAAAATCTGTTACAAAAAAACAGTTACGAGAAAGCTATAGATGTAATTCAAATACATGTAAAGTGTTATTCAAATCTTGTCAAAGTTTGAAAATAAAAGCTTGTCAAAGTTATTTCAAAATAAACATGTGTGTTGCTATTTCTTTCATTGTATAATAACACCATTATGAAGTTGAGACGTCTTCTTCATTAAATGTTTAAATATAAAAAGGTCTTCTTTTATAAAACTCATGGTTAAACTATCCAGTCATGAGATTAACTGAAGCATTTTTAAAGAACAAAAATGCAAACTATTCTCTAAGTCCTTGACAATAAAAAGGCAAGAATACAGCAAACGGAAGTTTAACAAATAAATTCTTAAAACTTTAATACAATGACTAAGTATAAAACTTAGTCATTACATTGTTCATACATGAAAATTGCCCCATAACAAGACTTGGGGACTTGAACTTCTAAATCAGACCTTAAATTAAACTAAGGTCTGATAGCCAATTTTCTAAAAGTAAAAAATAAAAAAACGAATTCATTTCAAATGAAATATCACTAAGAAGTTTGAGGAAGAGAAACAGGAACATCAGGAGCAACGGTTCTGACTTGATCAGGAGCATTTATAGGCACTGCTTCAGCTTGGCTGGCAAAAATAGGCTCGTTGGGGAGAGTCGTGACACCCGCACTAGTTTCAGTATTGATAGAAATTTCAGTTGCAGGAGCCTCACTTAAAGCAACTTCAACCTCGGGAGCTTGAGCCACGAGATCTTCAGCCTCAGGAGCCTCGGATACGGGAACTTCAATTATAGGAGAAGGGAATTCCAGTGGTTGTTGAGCCTTTTCAATCTGTCCATAAGCTTAGCTAATTCTGACTTTAAGTTGAAGTTATCCTGACTAACTTTAGTCAAGGCATCACGATGAGAGTTTAGAAAAGCCCAACTTACTTCAACAACTAGGTTTTCTTCGAGAAGTTCATAGTTTCTTTCCCAAACAGCAAGTTCATTCTTGAGCTCTTCATTTTCAGCCAAAGTTGAATCGTAAGAGGCTTGGGTAGAGGCACGAGAGCTTTCTAAGGCACGCATCTTGTCAGAGGAGATTCTCAAATCTTCTTGTGTTTGAGTCAAACTCTGCACCAAATATCCCGCATAAACTTCTTTTTGGCCAGAAGTGCTTTTAGCTCTCTAATTTCTTCACTTGACTTGGACAACTGCTCCGAAAAAGAACATTCAAGATGTGATTTGTCCTTCTTAACTTGGCTTGAAGAAGCCCTAACCACTGCCAACTCAGACGTCAATGCTCGTACTTGTTACTCCAGGTTATACCTATTTTCTTGAAAATCTTCTATTGCAATTTGTGCATTCTCAAACTATCCTTTCCAATTAGCCGCCTCTAATTGAGATTCACGAGCCACTTTCTCAGACTCAAGAATACTCTTTTCAAATTCACGGGCCACCTTCTCTAATAGAGAAATTCTGCCTATTAACTTTGTATCAATAAGATTAGCCTGAAAATAATAAAAGAGAAAAGTAAGAATCCAATAGAAAAAGAAATTTTTTGCAAAAACAAATAAAGTAAGAAAATACCTTCAAAGTGGCGTGAAATATGTCATTCATTAGAGTCAAGCAGCTATAGCTGTTTATTTTTTCTTTCTCAATTGAGCCAATCAAAGGCTCGTGCCAAACGTCTGCCTGACCAGACTTCCTCAAAAGACTGTTGTTGGCGGGAACTTCAATAGTCATGCTCCTCATGGCAGAACTTCTACTCATAGAACCCGCTTTTGTATGATGAAAATAGAAGGGGGAACTACTGAGGGAGGAGTACTAGAAGAAGTGAAAACAAGAGAAGAGGAAATAAGAGTAGATGGAGCAGGTAAAGGAATAGAAGCACATGAACTAGGTAAGGGAGAAACTTCAGGCAAAGGAGGGGGAGGAATTGATATTACAGGAGTTGAAAAAGAAGAAAGGGGAAGTTCATCTAACACGGGCCATAACTAGCCACTCTTAAAACCACAAACAAAAAGTCGGTTGATAGACTCACGAGTATCCTGAGGGGTAACATCGTCAGTAGAGACAAGATGGACAGGCTCAGTAGGAGAGGCACAAGGACAACCTTCAATTTCTTCATCAGATATAATACGTCTCCTAGCTCTTGGCTTCGTTACTAAAGAACCGCCTTCATCTTCTTCTTCCTCCTCGGAGTCGTTTTCCATGGTTTTCCTCATCAGCAGTATGTCCCGAGCTCTTCCTAATGTAATTTGAGCTCCTGAAGAGGCTCGAGAGGCCACAACTGCTTCAGTAGAAATGCTTCAAATTGCATATCCTGACAAAAAGAGGGGTGAAAATTAAGGTAATAAAAAGAAGATTTTACATACGAAAAAAAACTCTTACCATGAGTTTTCACTTACCAATCGTACTGATTGAAAATAGATTTTCAAGACCTAGCCTCCATAGGCGCGGTTTTCAACAACTTATCTACCCAACCACGAAAATTGGGGACGGTATCCACAACTCCCATGGTTGCTACAAAAGAGAAGGGAGTAAAATTAGAGAAAATGTTTAGATTTGAAGAAAAGAGGTACTAGAAAGATAGAAGACTTATGTGCAAAGTACCACTGCTTAGGGAAGGGAATGTTTTCTTTACCCACCAAACCAACTATGCGGACAACAACAAATCGGGCGTACTAGCCATGATCCTTATCATCTTTAGGCTTACCAAAACCTTTTACTCCTCGCTACTAAGGTAAAAGTACCATTGCACAAAAGCCTAGGGGAGTAGAGATGAATAAGGTGAGGGAAGGAAAAATCAACACCTTCCTTGTTAGATAAATGTCTTAAACAAGCTACTGCTCTCCAAACAAGAGGACCAATCTATACTAAACAAACTTTGAAGAAAAGGCAAAAATCTAGAATAGCTGGATCAATAGCTGGTTTGAATCCAAGAGTAAAGGGATAAGTATAAATGAAAGAAAGTCCAGTCTTGTAACAGGAAATTCTTTGACTATTATTGGGAATTGTGATGGGAAAATCATTGCTCCAATGGAAATCTTTGCGAACCATGGAAGATAAAACCTCTGTAATCATGGTGGGGTAGATATCAACATGATCTAAGCTAGAAATTTGGAGTTGAAGTGATTGTCTGTCACGACCCAAAAATCCACTAAGGGTCGTGATGGCACCGGACACTGCTGTCACCCATGCTAGCTAGATTACTTAATGAAATCCCATTTTAAAACTTTTGTAAATACATGATTTTTCTTCCATATTTAGAAATTCTAAAGAATGCCATTATCAAATTAAATTTCTTTTAAAGTTAAGCAATTAATACAATGTTTCAACCATCCCAGAACCCGGAGCCACAAGTACATATGCATCTACTCATAAGAGGAATATAAATACATCCCCCATCAGGAATATAATGGATGAAAAATAAACACAGTACTGGAAAGGGACTACCCTAGATGCGGCTGTCTCGAATGATGCAGCTCTCTAGTCCCCATAATCATCCGTACTGCTACGTCAAGTAGACTACTGCAATCATATATACCTGTGCAACAAAATTCACAGCAAGTTTAGTATGAGTATAAAAACAACGTGTACCCAATGAGTGTCCCGCCTAATCCCGAAGGAGTAGAGACAAGATGGTCACTCCTGAAACTCACTAGAAGTCCAATAACTATTTATCCTTAAGAATATATCCAAGCAGTGAATTTGTTTTATAAGCATGATTCTAATCTAAAAATGGGAAAACAGGTAGTCATACAATTCATTCATGGAAAATTTCCTTAGTTTTCTTGTTATTATTAAATAAATGATCTCGAGCCATAATGTTGCATAAAACAACTCAAATGAGTTCAAGAAAACATCACAAACATGCGTAAATCATGCCGAGGCGATGACCCGCTCCTACAGAAATGTAAATTTGTGCACCACCGAGGGTCGAACGGCCCATACTATAGATGCATCCATTTCATCGAGGCGATCGGCCGGTTCCAACAGAAATATAAATACGCGCAGACAGATAATCAGTCAAACAGTCAGCTTGGAGAAAATATCCAAGTAAGGTCCATTCCCTTTTAATAATTCGAGAAAAACATAGCTTTAACCTTTTTTAGAAATCTTCTTATTAATTTAATATGATTAAAGCATTTCAAGCCATCAATGATCTATAAATGATTCGAGTATAACATGTTTTTGAGTCCTAGACTACCGGAAAATAGCATAATAGTAGCTACGCACGGACTCTCGTCACCTTGTGCGTGCGTAGTCCCCACAAATAGGAGCACATAATCAGTTTAATTCACCTATGGGGTAATTTCCCCCTCACAAGATTAGAAAGGAGACTCACCTCGCTCCGAAGATCCATAACCGGCATTCTACACTCTTTTGAAGGCTTGAACCAACACAAAATTCTCCAAAACTAGCCAAATAACGGCAAACTAATGAGAATATATGCAAATACATTCTAACAATTCAAATTATACAATTTCCCAACTCCTCTTTGTGGACCAAAATGCCCTCGGGCCCACGTGCCGGAATCCAAAATTTTTCGAAGATAAAGTTACCCATAACCTTAGAACTCAAATATATAATTTACTCCTAGTTCCACGCTCCAATTCGTGGGTAAAACTTGTTTTCACCAAGTTCTAGGTTTTTCATCTAAAACCCTTGATTTTCCTTTAATTTACATGTTAAATCTACTCATAATCTATGTAATTAACTTATGATTTGAAGAAATTTCTTACCTCTTTGATGATGATGAAATCCCTCCTCAAATGCTCTCAAAAATCGTCCAAGGCTAAGTGGGAAATGAGGGAAATAGGTCAAAAACTCGAACTAAAAAGAAACTGCCCAGACGCAGAAGTCACAATTCCCAGAAATTTCTTCGCAATTACGAAGCTATAGTTTTTTCGCATTTCCCAGCTTGCTACAGTGTTTTCGCATTTCCTAGCCTTTTTCTTCACATTTGCGAAGCTAACAGGGTTCGCAATTGCGAGCATACCAGAAGCAACAATATTTCACGACACAAAAATGAGCATAACTTCCTCATACGATGTCCAAATTCGATGATTCTTTTTCCTATGGCTCCGTAATTTTGATACAGATATAATGGTTCAAACAAAACTAATTTTGGAGATCATTTTCTTAATTTGGTACCCCTTTATGTCCAAAACAATGACGTTGAAATATCAAATAAGAGCGTAATCACAACCCGAAACACACTTGAGGCCCCCGGAACCCCGACCAATCATACCAACCAGTCCCAAAACACATTACGGACTTGCTCAAGGCCTAAAATCACATCAAACAATGGTAACATGAACCAACCTCCAATCCAAGCTTGATGAACTTTGAAGTTTTCAACTTCTATTTCGATTCAGAACCTATCAAATCACGTCCGATTGACTTCAAATTTTGCACACAAGTCCAAAATGACATAACGATGCTACAGAAACTTTCGGAATTCCATTCCGACCATCGGATCAAAATCTCACCTATCAACCGAAATTCGCCAAAATACTAACTTTGCCAATCAAGCTTAATTCTACACCCGTCATCACAAAAATATTCCGGACATACTCCTAAGTCCCAAATTACCTAACAAAGCTATCTGAAACATAATATTTGCATTTCGAGCCCGAAATCAAAATTTCCACTTCCGGTCAATCTTTTTAAAAACCTTCAAATTCCGATCTTTTGCCAAACGACTCCAAAATAACCTACGGACCTTCGTATTCACTTCCGATCGCGCTCCCAAATCCAGAATCACTATACAGATCTACGGCCAGTCTCGGAATCCCAAATGGACATCGATAACGTTGAAATACACTTCAAGCCAAACTTATGAAATTTCTTCCAAAATGCTAACTACCATAATAGGTACCAAAACGCTCCCAGGTTATCCAAAACCTGAACTGGCCATACGCTCAAGTCCAATATCATTATACAAACCTACTGGACCTTTCAGATCTTGATTCCGAGGTCGTTTACTCAAAATCGAATCCTAGTTCATTCTTTCAACTTAAAGCTTCTGAAATGGGTGTTTTTATTTAAATTTAACTCCAATCTCCCTGAACTTAGATTCCGACCATGCGAACAAGTCATAATTCCTGAAATGAAGTTGTTCCGGCATCCAATTGCTGAATAGAGCGCTAGTACTCAAAACGACTGGTCGGGTCGTTACATTCTCTCCCACTTAAACACAAGTTCGTCCTCGAACGTGCTGAGAACTATGCTGAAGTAGTCTGAAATCATATTTTAGCATCTTATGCACCTTCCCGTGCTGCCACAACACAGCTGAGCACATTAGCCCGATATATTCTGAAGATATTCCCTTTTATTCAAACAAATAAGTCTTAGAGCCCAATTCCAACATATGGAATTCTATGTCATGCCTGTTTTTATCAAGAGATCACCCAATTATTCACCATACGCCGTCCTAAAATATGACTGCATAACTTTGCTGGATTCTTACCTTGCAACACAAAATCCACAAGATCACGATAATATTTTATGATCAACTTAGCCAAAATTCAACGAATCAGATGCTCCCATTGCACCTCATGACCTACATAGGTCTTGTTCTAACTTTTACAACACTGACATGACGGAAGAGCTATGCCAAAATTCATAACCAGCTGCTGAATCAACAAGTCATTGGGTCTATACCTATGACAGAACCATTACCACATTCTGAACCAAATAAGGATCTCTGCTCTCTAATATACTTCATGTGCTCAGATTGCACTGATCCTAAACTCCATTATCTCATCTTACCCAGTACGAACTGCTCAGGCAATAAGCCACCTCAGACACAATCAAGAGTCCCATATGATGCCATCATGTGCAAATAGGCCGCCGATTAGGATATGATACAAGGAGAATACGAACTCTGAAAAGGAATTCTAATTACCCCCCGCAAAATATACACGCGACGCAGGCTAACAACATATACGTATTTTCCTCCGAAAAATGGGAAACATAACACATAAAAGAAACTAGGGAAACTGTATTGAAAATCATATTGTTGCGACATGCAACCCGATCTAAACAGCATAACCATGGCGGTGTGCCACCCGATCCACACATCATAACTATGGCGCCGTGCCACCCGATCCAAATAACATACCCGTGGTGGCGTGCCACCCAATCCACATACAAGCTTACATAAGGAGATATTCATTGAGCTAAATAGCTCATCACATCAAAATACCGAATATTGGTTGTAGACACGCTAAGGTGTATAATACCATCTCTAAGGAACCAGTTAGCGCTATAGGCTACAAAACTCAAGCACAACTCAGGTGCAATACATGATCTTAATCTCAAGAGCCATCCTGCTCATATAATATCACTGCTACGCGGAAACTCAACACATAAGAAATTTACCAAGCCATTTCACAACCCATACGGTGCAATATATCACTATCTGGAATAGCTGATGATAAAATAACACCCCGACTGTTCCTCTATAGGGAACGCTCGCTGAAATGAACACAACTAGCCGGATACAAAGCCCTGTCCACAAATAAATTAATCCACTGATCTCAAGCCGATTTCTAATTGCACCAACTTGGCTAATAACCTTTCAAGTTCATAATAACTCATTCTTCCTCATAATATATAGGAACAACCATTACAACCGGAGCAACCTCCTCCGCTCATATCCCAATAAACAAAGTGCCCTCCAGGCCTAAATTCTCAAATCGATGATATTACCAAAATCCTCATACTTGGTTAAATGTTTAGTCAATCAAGCGACTACATGTCAGTATGTCACACTTACACAATCTTTGTCACACCTTCTTTTTCCGCCCAGCGAGGGAGCAAGGGAATTTTTCCAATTAAAGGACAATCGAAACAGGATTATTAATTAAAGAATCAAAGTCGCCACTTGGGAGATTTATGGTGTCCCAAGTCACCGGTTTTAATCCCGAATCGAGGAAAAGAATGACTCTGTTTAACAGTCCGCGAACCAGAAATCTAGATAAAGGGATTCCGTTAACCCGGGAGAAGGTGTTAGGCATTCCCGAGTTTCGTAGTTCTAGCACGGTCGCTCAACTCTCATATTCGGCTTAATTATCTAATTTTATTACAATTATGAATTTATGCAAATTTTAACTTTTAGCCATTTCTATCATTATTGTTATTGTTATTATTTACAGAGAATTGCAACATTGTGAAAACATATCTCGGACGTCGACACATTTCAACTCTGTCGAGATATGGATTTGGGTCGCATAAATGCATACCCGAGTTTAGGGAGGTACGATTAATTAAGGCGCGTCCTAAAGAGAGTCTAGCGAGATGTATTCTTTTGGGAGGGTCGTGAAATTCGCTAAACGAACCCTCCCAATTTTTCTAGGTATTTTTAAATATTTACTGAGGGCCCCACAATTTATTTATTTGGAGAGGCTTGCCTCATTTATTTTAAAAGGGCAATCCTAAAGTGACTACTTTTTTTCTATTAAGTTCGCCTCGAAATTAAAAGAAAAAAATCCTAATTAATTACGAGCTTGAAAATAAAAATGTAGCACGCTAATTGCCAGATTAAGGCAAATATTAATGGAAAGAAAATAAATAAAAATAATTTCGACATTAAAAATAAAATAAAAATAAATTTCTAAATTATAAATAAAAGATGAAATTTGACAAATAATATTCAAAAGAAATTAATTATAGCTAGATTAAAACCCGCACAATTATATGAATAAACCATTAATTATTTATAACTATTTATAACTAAAATTAAACTTAATTATTAATGATTATTTGAAAGTTTATTAAATCTAACATTAAACCATTTTGAGGTGAACTTGTATTACTTTTGTTAACGGATTTTCTGCAAATTTAGAGTGACATGCTATTGGAGTGAAAGAATTAAAAAAATCTGATTTTAATCCTAAACCGCTTACATTTTAAATTTAATCAATAATATCGAACATGCTTCTTGACAAGTAATAACAAATTAATACAGCATGGCTATTTATACACAAATAAATAACTGCATGACTCTAATGAAAGAAGTATTCTACTGTATATAAGTAGACAACTACAACGAATTTAAAACTTCAATTCTTCATTTCTTATTCATGCTTCAGTTTCAGCTTATATTAACCAGTGTATCAGCTGTGTACTTGGTATTCGGAAAGCAAAAAAGAGGAAGAAGTCAGTAGTGCAGCAGTAGCACAACACAACAACACATCAAAATACCACAACAAATAATAGCAACAAGACCAGCAGTAACCCAATGATAACCCAGTGAAGAAAGACCCCAGGAATAGATTTAAAAACCAAGCAGAAAATCCAGCAATAACCAGTAGATTGGTAACAATACTAATTCTAATATTCAGCAGTAAAGAAAAGACCTCACTTTTGGTTTTTAATTCTCAAAGACTGAATTCTTGAGTTCTGAAATTTGTCTCTCGCCCATATTTTTTTAAGTGTCAAATGACCTCTATTTATATCTTCAAACAAGACTCTCTTTCCCTCCTCTTTAATTATTATCCTTTCCTTTATTATTACCCAATTTCTTTATTTTACTCTCCAGCTTTTACTATTTCTAATTCCTAATCAGCAAAACCAGTCAAATGTGGACCCCACAGTCCCCACCCTCTTTTGCTTTAATAATTACAGTCGCCACCCTCTTTTACTTTAATAATTATGTCCTGTCCCCTTTACATAAATATGTTCCCCACTATACAAATCTTTATATTTTTAATTACAAAAATACCCCCAAAATTATTGAAAATTACTACTCTACCCCCGTCAGCTATAACCAGTTCACCTAAATCGATTAACCAAAATATAGCAACTATAACCAATTCTTAATCAAATTCAACCAAATTATTTTGACTAAATAATACTTTTAACAACAAATACTTCAAATTTAAAAACAATAACACACAATTAAATTAAAATTACTAAATTCATATTCAAATTAAATTTAACATATCAAACAAACAAATTAAAATCTCTAAGTCAAATCCAAATTTTGACTTAAAACATACTCATTAAACTTAATAATCAATTAAACTTTAAATTAAATCTAACAATATTACAATCAAGATCAAGGATTTAAGTGATTGAACTAGAATATTTTTCATATTAAAAATTAAACAAAACAAATAAATAAAACAAACTGAATAAATAATATAAAAAATTGATGAACAAAAAATCAATAAAATAATCAAACATATAACGATTTCGGATCTGAAAAATCAAACAAAATACTGAAAAAAATGAAACTTAAAACAACTAACCGGATCAGAACAACGACGAACTCGAACGGAATCACATCTTCCCTTAAACTTTGAAACCCAAAATAGCTCGAATCTGTCTGGGATCTCAATAACAAACTCGAAGTGGATGACGAACACAAACACGAACATGGATGACTAAGATGAGGGTGGACGACGTTGGCTTGTATTTGAAGAAGAAAAATGAACGGGGGGCTGTTTGGTTGGTCATGGCGACGTGGTGAAGCTGTCTCGTTGAGTTTGAGACGGGCAGAAGCAGATGAAGCAGCACCAGCTGCTCGTCAACGGCGGACAACAGTTGGGAAGGGTCGTTTGGTCAGTGTGTTTGGACGTGAGGTAAAGCAGGCGGGCAGCTCAGGTGAGCGTGGAGCTGTTAGCTGGTCGTTTGCGGACGTGAGGGAGGTGACTGCTGCTCCTGGTCCAACGTGAGGCAGGTGGAGCAAGTTGCGTCCATGGCTGTCGTCGTTCATGGTGTGAGGCGAACTACTGGTGGTCGACGAGAAAAAGGCTGCTCGTGTTTGTTCGTCGGATGGACGTTGGAGAGGACAATGAAGCAGCAGCGGCTGGAGGATCTATGGCTGCCGAAGATGGAATGTGAAGCATCATGTATGGAGGATCGTTTTTTTATTGGGGTGGTTTGAAAAAAGAAAGGTGGGGGTGCTTGGTGTGCTGAAGGTTTTTAGAGGATTAGGGTCTTTTGTGTGAGGGTGTGCAAAACAAATGAGACCATGATTGAAAGGGGAGGGGGTCATTTTGGTTTAGTGTTGGATCGGGTCGGTAGGTTTTTTGGATTGGGCCAATTATTTATTGGGCCTCATTGATGTTGGGTCTAGATTGAGCACAAGTCCGATTTCCTCTTTGATTCCAACTCTTTTCTTCTTTCTTTTATTAAAAAAATTAAACAAGTTCCTAAATAATTTGTAGAATCAATACTAATGAAATTATACACATATTTAACACCTACAAATAATTATCACAAATCACACATTTAAGTAAAATCACATAATGACAAGGCACAAAAATGCAGATTTTTGTATGTTTCTTTTAACCAAATTATGGTTAGTTAATTTCTAAAATGCACAATTAACTCCTAAATGCGTGCAACATATTTTTGTATTTTTTATTTGTTTAACAAATAAATATGCACCATCAAATGCAATAATACAAGAAAAATAACACAAAATTCACAACAATTGCAAACAAGCTAAAAATTATTTTATTTTGAATTTTTTGGGAGTAATTCATATATAGGACAAAAATCACGTGCTCACAGCTGCCCCTCTTTACTCGTAAACATGAAGAGTTTTCGTGCAAAGATAAAGTGAGCGGATATGAGCGATTTTTGCCCGTTTGAGTACTCCGCGTGAAGCATTTTTTGAAAGATTTGACCGAACCTTTGCTTCGAAGGTTTCCTACATATCCCTGGCTACAAGGGAATCAGGTCAATGTAGTTCAGAAAGTCTTGGTAGCTGGGACTATCGGGGAACTGTGGTTCTGCTGTTACTGCTGTTGTACGTTGTTACTACTGTTTTTCCGATCTCCTTATTACACCATGACAAAGAGAAAAGCAAGAAGCTATGCTACACTACAGATTACAAGATCTTAACAATCTTCAACTTGTTCTTGTTGCTTTGCTTTCTCGTCGGCTTGTGCTTCCTCCGGTGCTTCTTTCTTCTAAATCTGATGGGGATGACATTGGCCTTTTGCCTTTTCAGAACACAAATTTCATCATTTTGTTTTGTCTGCTGGGGATGCTGCTTCCTTCATCAAACTTGTTATGCTGGGGTATTTTGTTATGACCCTATGCATCATCGTCTTCTAATTTGACTTTAAAAATATTCCTCCGTTCTACAGGCGGGCTCCTAACTTCATCAACAACTTTAAAAATGAAATGCATTTGGCAATGATTTATGAAATATAGATTTTGGCAATATTTATACAAGCAGGACCACTCGGGTCGAAACAAATTAAATGTCCTTTTGAGGAAGGACTAGATTCAATATCCTATTTGAGGGCGGATGAACCCAGAATTATCCTATTCGAAGGCGGATGAACTTATAATATCCTATTCAAAGGTGGATGATCCTATAATATCCTATTCGAAAGCGGATGAACATATAATATCCTATTCGAAGGCGGATGAACCTATAATATCCTGTTCGAAGGCGGATGAACCTATAATATCCTATTCGAAGGCGGATAAACCTGTAATATCCTATTCGAAGGTGGAAAAACCTATAATATCTTATTCGAAGGCGGATAACCTATAATATCCTATTCGAAGGTGGATGAACCTATAATATCCTATTCGAAAGAGGATGAACCTATAATATCCTATTCGAAGGTAGATGAACCTATAATATCCTATTCGAATGCGGATAACCTATAATATCCTATTCGAAGGTGGATGAACCTATAATATCATATTCGAAGGTAGCAGATGAACCTATAATATCCTATTCGAAGGTGGATGAACCTATAATATCTTGTTCGAAGGCGGATGAACCTATAATTTCCTGTTCGAAGGCGGATGAACCTATAATATCCTATTCGAAGGCAGATGAACCTATAATATCCTATTCGAAGTCGGATGAACCTATCATATCCTATTCGAAGTCAAATGAACCTACAATATCCTATTCGAAGGCGGACAAACCTATAATATCCTATTCGAAGGCGGACGAACCTATAATATCCTATTTGAAGGCGGACAAACCTATAATATCCTATTCGAAGGTAGATGAACCTATAATATCCTATTCGAAGGCGGATAAACCTATAAGATCCTATTCGAAGGCGGATGAACCTATAATACCCTATTCGAAGGTGAATGAACCTATAATATCCTATTCGAAGGCGGACAAACCTATAATATCCTATTCGAAGGCGGATGAACCTATAATATCCTATTCAAAGGCGGATAACCCTATATTCAAAATTTGAAATTTAGAGAGTGAAATGTATACCTCTATTATACGGGTGGGCTCCCGACTTCAACAACTTCAAAATAATGCCTCCGTTCTACGGGAGGGCTCCCGACTTCCACAACTTAAAAATAATACCTCTGTTCTACGGGCGGGCTCCCGACTTCAAAACTTGAAATAATCTTACCTCTGACTGTTTTTCTTAAAATTGTGTTGTCTTGCTATCCCTTAAAACTTGCATTGATTTCCTCATTCCTCTGAAATATTTTGACAATGGCAGAAAATTTTCTGCCCCAGTTTTGGAGATCTTCCCTATGGCATGTCTTTCCGCCATTAATAAGATTTCCTTGTCCTGCTTCAAATCAAAGAAAATTTGTTAGTATTAAAACATGGTGAATGGTCGTGCCACTCTTGCTGGAGATGGTTTTTCCCTTTCTCCCTTCCCCGCTCTGCGTTTCATTACGCTATCAAAGCTTGCTGGGGATGTAATTTCCTTTTTCTTCCTTCCCCACTCTGTGTTGTCCGACCCTTTTGGAACTTGGTCAAAAATATATTGGGGATGCTCCTACATCTCGATGATCTGCTGGGGACCCTCTTGGAATTTGGTCCTCAATTTTCTCAATTGTTGTTTTCCTGTTTTTCTCCATATTTTCCTTGACATTTTAGATCAATATATTATTCGACCCTGCAACAAACCTCTTTTTACCTTGTCTCTGGCCTGTCCTCTTCCCATTTTTCTTTGTAGTATTTTGGCAACTGGTAGTAAGCTCTGAACGATCTTTCTCTAAAACCAATTTCTGGAAAAAGTCTTTTAAACAAAGAAATGAAAAGATAGAGAAAGAGAAAATCTTTTTGAAAAAATGTTGGGGAAAAGAAAAGAAAAAGAACTTATCTGAATGGTATAACTAATCCCAATGATCATGTCGTGCCTTCCGTATTAATCAACCCGGTCTATTTGTATTAATCAATCTTTCCGATGTCTTCACTTGCTAGGGATAAACAGGTGCCCAATTCTTCGCAAAATGCGGATCCTTTCTGTCAATCCCCTCTTGTCGCCTCATACTGCCCTACGAGGGGTTTTCACTAATAATACTCTCTCATTTCTCTCAACTCCCGCCGCCTTATGGTGCCTGTGAAGGTTTTCACCGGTAAAACTCTCTCATTTTATTTCTCTCAGCTTACGTCGCCTTATGGTGCCTGTGAAGGTTTTCAATGATAAGACTCTCTCACTTTTCTGTTTCAGATGGATTGGGGTGTCTCCGATAAGAATCTTTCTGTTGGGAATTCTTATGGCCATCAATTCTTTCAACTCATGTTTCCCATTTACTCGGAAACTAATGTGTTATTCTCAACTTTCATTTGCCTGCCTTGGCACCTATTGGATGCTGATCAAGAGGTTTTTTGGACATCAATGTGGGTTTTATATGGGGTTTAAAAGAAAAGGAGATAAAATAAAAAACGTGACGGGTGAAACATTACAACTCTTGGAATCAAAACTCTTTTTCAAAATTAAAAACAAAACATCAGCCCAGTTTTCCTGCTTGGGGAATTTTTTATCTTTGTTACACTTTGTCATGCTATGACCGACCCGTAAGGCGCCTACGTATCCTCTTTGACGAATAAGCTCAAACGTAGTTCACTTGATTCCTTTGTTTTTCTTATCACTTTCCCTTATGTTTTTGCTATCATTTTTCTTTTTTTCTTCTCTTCTTCTTTTTCTTTTTTTTTTCTTTTTTTTTCGTTTTCGTTAATGATTTCAAAATAGGGGTATGAAAGAATAAATAAGGCTCAAAGGGGGAAGCAAAGGTTATAGTGTTTGGATAGTATAAAAAATGCCTCCGTCATTTCATTCTCCGATTAATGCCAAGTGCAAACAAACAAACAATTATAATCAAAGAAGTCATACAAAATATCTCTTGCCTGCATCAGAATTGATAGCCATGTTGATACATCTTTCCTCGACATCTGTCAGACATAAAGCTCTATTGGATGAACCGCTTGTCACAATGAATGATCCTTGCCAGTTTAGGGTGAACTTGCCTTTTACTTCGGCCTGATGTGGCAGGATTCGTCTAACCACTTGCTGCCCCACTTCAAATTTCCTCGGATGCACATTCTTATTATTGCTCTTGCCATTCTCTTTTGATACAACTATCCATGACATACTGCTGTCAATCTCTTTTTATCAATTAAGCTCAACCGTCCAATCGGGCTTTGACCCATTCATCATCATCGATCTCAGCCTCGGTGAGAATTCAGAGAGGCGGAATTTCAACCTCTACTGGTATCCCTATTTCAGTTTTGTATACCAACAGATAAGGAGTTGCACCTACTGAGGTAGGAACAGTAGTGCGATAACCCAACAATGCAAATGGTAGCTTTTCATGCCATTATCTGGACCTTTCTACCAGTTTCCTCAATATCTTCTTTATGTTATTGTTGGTCGCCTCAACCGCTCCATTCGGGTTTTGACCCACTCATTATCATCAATCTACCTCTTGTATTATTAGTTCATAATCCGATTGATTTTTTATAAACTGGGCTGAAGATCCATCGTCATTCCATGTCATTAGAACCAGTATAAAGACAACTATTCAGAAAGAGAAAACAAGAAAACAAAATTAAACAAAAGTAAAAGTGAAGAAGAATTTTTTTTTCATTTTAATTGAATTACGGGAAACAAGGTTTCATTATTTTACAAGGACAAAAATAAAAGAAGCCACATTACAACCCCGGAATGATCCAGAAAACAAGAAGGAAAATCAAAGCCCACTACCAAGATTCCCTCCATCTGACCCAGACATGGAGTGTCTTTCCAATTAACAAGCGCGACATTTTTAGCATTGAGCTTCGCATCCATATTGCCAAGACGACTATCAGCTTCAAGATATTCGGCTTTAGTCAGTACATTCTCATACCTCATATCATCGGGCATCATTCCCACAAAGTGTGCATCATCATGTTTATGTAAAAGATTCAGCGTGATATTTTGGGTGTCACTGTCTTGAATCAAATTTTCCTGGACCTTGTGCTTCGAGCTTACCACAAACCGATCACCCCAACTTTCTCAAAATTCAAAACAGAACATGTTAGAATGGACTTAGTCGGTCCTCATTACTAACGACATCTTTTGTTTATTTCGTTTCCACTTTTTTTCATTTGTTTTTCGTGGTGGTTGAATCTTATAGAGATTGCCTATGATCATGACCCCATATGAGTCAGACCGTACATAGTTCGGACCAATAAAAGTTAAACGACAATAAAACATTTTTGGGTTTTCAAATTTCATAGTAAAACCAACTTTAATTACATTGGTTCAAAAACTGACCAAACTAACAAACTTGACGGAAAGACAACATATAGACTTGAAAATCAAACAACCCGCATATACTATCAAAAGAATTACAAACTCAAAAACAAACGGATAGATTCATTTCCCTATTTTCCACTTTCAGCCAAATGATTATTTCTGCAACGTGGCACTCTCTCAATTCACATGAATTTTGAGGCCGGAAAAATTATCTCACGACACTCTGCAAATTTTCCCATTCTTTTACGAAAATAGCCTTTCGACAAATGAAAGATACTCTAAGGCTATCTAGGCAAGAACGATTTAATACATTGCCGAAGCTGGCTTGGCTTATTTTGACCAAAAATTCAGACGACATTCACTTGCCTACAAATTTTTTTTAAAAAAATAAAAGGCCAAATTTGGCAAAGACGGCCTCTCAACACTTGGGGGACGAAGATTTTAAGGTTGTGTGGGTCAACTAGCCAAAATCTAAAAATGACCCAAAGGTGGCTATTTATGCAAAGTCAGCCTTCCGGCGTCCCTTTCGGGAACATTCGGCTATGTTTTGACAAAACAACGTCACCCGACTTATTTATGACCCCTTTTTTATTTTTCTACATTAAAATAAAAAAATTCGATATTTGCAAACACGGCCTTTCAACGCCTCGGCGACGAAGATTTTAAGGCTGTGTGGGTCAATATATCAAAAAACTAAAACAATGACCAAAGGTGGCCGTTAATGCAAATTCAGCCTTCCGGCGTCCCTTTCTGGAACATTCGGCTATTTTTGACAAAACGGCATCACCCGAATCATTTACGACGACAATTAAAATTGAATTTTTTTGGCTATTCTAGCAAAAGGGGAGGTTGGACCCGATGAGGGTTGCCTACGTATCTCACACCCTGTGAGAATCAAACATGCGTAGTTCGCCCAGATAAAACAAACTATTTTAAAAAAAAACTTTTTAATTTTCATTTCCGGCATTTCAAAAATAATAAAAAACTTCTTTCAAAAGCAAGACTTTTTTTTTATTTTCAATTTCCATGGCAAGACAAACTATGTATATATATTTGAAAATAAGACAAAATAACAACTCTCTTTTTTTATTTTCAACAAACAATAAACTACTTATTTTTCCCAAAATAAAATAAAGACTCTTTTTTTTTCAACAAACAACAAACCAACCTATTTTTCAGACTAAAATAAAAGACTTTTTCTTTCTTTTGTTTTTTTAACAAATAATAACAGAATCTATTTTTCCAAACTAAAACAAAGACTTTTTTTTCTTTTCAACAAAATAAAACAATCTAATTTCCAAAACTAAAACAAACAACAAATTTTTTTATTTTCTCAAAAATTTTGGTAGAATTTCAACATTATTTGGGCATTAGTTCTTTTCCCCAGATATTTCAAAGCTAGTCAGCATGCAAGTCCGAGACAACTAAATGCACGGAAAACAAGTAGGATGCAGCAGGATGGTCTTTTCACTTTAGGTTGCTTGTCCTAGACTGACCCAACCCCGCTGTTGAGTCCCCTAAGTCAAATGCACATGATGCAAATACACGTTCCTACTAGGGATCCGGCATGAAGCTATGTTTTAATAGGTAAAAGAAAAACATGGGTTTTGGTTAGAGTTGGGGAACCCGAGCGGACAACTGGGGCTGAGGAGGGGGCAACGTAACGGGAGAACTAAAGTCTGCCCGACCTTGTCGCTTGCCCAACACTCGCTCTATGTGGAATAATTTTTCAAAAGGCGGTCTACGCAAACGTAAGCACCATTTTCAGAAGACTCAGAAAGAAGTAGGGTTTCGTAGCAGTTTATATACACAGTTCAAACAATATTCAAGCGGTAATAAGCAACAATTTGCACATTAAATCCAAAATAAAATGTAATAAACATCAGATAATAGAGAAAGCCAAATACAACAATTATTCTAAGCTCAAATTTCTAACCCAGAACCAGTGGTTCTGGGTCTCCCGTCCCTAGCAGAGTCTCCAGAGCTGTCACACCTCCTTTTTTCGCCTCGCGAGAGCGCAAGGGAGTTTTTCCAATTAAAGGATAATCGAAACGGAATTATTTATTAAAGAATCAAAGTCGCCACTTGGGAGATTTATGGTGTCCCAAGTCAACGGTTTTAATCCCGAATCGAGGAAAAGAATGACTCTGTTTAACAGTCTGCGAACCAGAAATCCGGATAAGGAATCTGTTAACCCGGGAGAAGGTGTTAGGCATTCCCGAGTTCAGTGGTTCTAGCATGGTCTCTCAACCGTCATATTCAGCTTAATTATCTGATTTTATTACAATAATGAACTTATGCAAATTTTAACTTTTTGCTGCTTTTATCATTATTGTTATTATTATTATTTACAGAGAATTGCAACATTGTGAAAACACATCTCGGACCACGTCACAGCCATTGTACCCGTGGTCATCGAAACATTTTTACTCTGTCGAGATTTGGATTTGGGTCGCATAAATGCACACCCGAGTTTAGGGAGGTAAGATTAATTAAGGCGCATCCTAAAGAGAGTCTAGCGAGTTGTGATCTTTTGGGAGGGTCGTGAAATTCGCTAAACGACCCCTCCCAATTTTTCTAGATATTTTTAAATATTTACTGAGGGCCCCACAATTTATTTATTTGGAGAGGCTCGCCTCATTTATTTTAAAAGGGCAATCCAAAAGTGACTACATTTTTTCTAATAAGTTCTTCTCGAAATTAAAAGAGAAAAATCCTAATTAATTATGAGCTTGAAAATAAAAATGTAACACGCTAATTGCCAGATTAAGGCAAATATTAATGGAAATGAAATAAATAAAAAAAAATTCGAAATTAAAAATAAAATAAAAAATAAAATTTCGAAATTATAAATAAAAGATGAAATTTGACAAATAATATTCAAAAGAAATTAATATTGGCTAGATTAAAACCCGCACAATTATATGAATAAACCATTAATTATTTACAATTAATTAAAACTAAAATCAACCTTAATTATTAATGCTTATTTGAAAGTTTAGTAAATCTAACATGAAATCATTGATTAAAAAAAAGTTCCTGAAGAGAGAAGCTCTACCTTCTCTCTACCTTACAGTTTCTGCTTCGTCTTCTCCGTTGCCTCAGCGCACGTTAGTTAAACGTGCGCCAAGGGTGTCCATGGCGAGAGGGAGAGGCCGACCACGGAAAGTTCCTCTGGCACTCATAGACCAAGTTATCTCCAACGAGCTACAACCAGTGTGTGCTGAGAAGCACACGAGTACTGTTCCATTGGTCCATGCAATTGCAGATTCAGAGTCTATTGAAGCTTCTGAGGCTGTTACACATGCTCCTAACACTGATAACAGTCCAGATCCTAAAAGTGTACTGGCGATAGATTCGATGGTACAAGGAAATAAGGGTAGTGTCCACATGCAACAACCTCCACAACCAGATGTACCAAAACCTATTGCAGAGGAGGAGAAGAAAATTGAAGCACCCAAAGGGTGGGCTAGCCTATTTCAGAGGAATCGCCTTGCTGCTAATGGTATGTCTTTGTAGTATATTCCCCCTACACTCATTAATGGTAAACCAATTGGTCAGCTGGTGAAGGATGAAGTGGAAGATGAAGAAGGAAAATGGAAGTGTGCCCTAGTTGTATTTGTTCTAGGCAATGGACCAGGGTACAATGCTATTAAAAGGTTTATTAACATACACTGGTCTCATGTGCCTGAACCTGATCTATTTTACCATGATGAGGGTTACTATATAGTCAAATTTCAGTCCGTTGATGATGCCAAAGAAGTACTGTGTGGAGGACGATACTCGATTGCTAACAGGCCTATGATTTTGAAACAATGGTCTGTCTGCTGATTTTGATTTTAAAGCTGCTTTCCCGACAGAAATCCCCCTATGGATTAAATTCCCTAATCTACCTATGTCCTGTTGGGGCAGTAGGTCACTGAGTAGAATTGCAAGTGTGTTGGGGAAGCCCATCTTTGCTGATGAATGCACAAGCAAGCAAAGTAGAATCTCATATGCTCGTATGCTAATTGAGGTGAATGTATCAAAGGAATTGCCAAGTGAGATTGAACTGCTGGATCCAAATGGAAAGAGTTTTATGCAAGATGTGACATATGATTGGAAACCATCATATTGTGAGAAATGCCTTATGGTGGGACACAATTGTTTGGCTAAACCTGCCCCACTCAACCCCTTACAGAAAACTAAGGTGACACAGGAATGGAGAGTTAAGGCTCCAGCTCCTGTGGTCCAGAGTAGCCAGGAAACCCAACTCCATCAACCAAACAGTGCAAAAGAACCAAGTCCTCATGATGATGTAGGTGAGATTTTGAACAAGCAGAAATGTGTTTCTACACAGGTGTCTCCAGTCTTTAACATCACAAACTTTCCACCACTATCCCCTATTGTGATGTCTAACAGATTTGAAGTTGGAACAGCAAGTTGGGCAGATCACCCCCCAGATGAAGGGGAACCAGTCATGACCAATGAAGTGGTTATTTTGGAATATAAGGGGTGTAAATAAAAGGTACAAACAGAAGGAAGCTAAAGAATACATTAGAACCAATAAGTTTGACCTTGTTGGTCACAAAGGTTAAACAAAAAAATGCAGAAAGAATATCTAGTTTTTTTTTTGCCTAACTGGAGTATAGTAACTAACTACAATGGAGCAGTGAATGGTAGAATATGGCTCCTATGGGATCCTACAAAAATTTTGATTTCTGGAGTACAGGAGGAGGCTCAACTCATCCATTGCACTTTCAGGAACCTTAGTGGTGGACTTCTTTGCTGCCTCACTGTGATATATGGCTTCAATGACAGTGATCAGAGAGGGACAATGTGGAAGACTATTCAGTACCTGGCTGTTGGTATAACTGATCCTTGGCTAATTGGAGGAGATTTCAATGCCATACTGTCAAGTAATGATAGACAATCATGCCAACCAGTTAAGCAAGTAGAGACTGTACAGTTTAACAATTGCATACAGCAAGCTGGCCTGGCTGAACTGCCATGGAAAGGGGACTTCTTTACCTGGACCAACAAACAAAGTGGCAATGATAGAGTGTGTGGCAGATTGGATAGGGTGTTTGGCAATTATGAATGGATGATGAAATGGAGCCATGTACATACTGTATATTGAGCTCCTTTTATCTCTTATCATAATCCTATGTTATTAACCCTGATAGAAGATACTCATAGCAGGAAGGTACCATTTAGGTTCTACAATGCATGGACTCAAAGTATGGATTTCCAGTCTTTGATCAAAGCTAACTGGAAAAGCACTGCTCAATGTACCCTGCAAGGGGTGTGGAATAATCTCAAAGCCCTCAAACCAGACTTAAAGTCTCTAAATACTAGAGAGTTTAAGAGCATTACATAGAAGATTGAGAGCAGCAGAAAGGAACTGGAAGCTGTCCAACACCAGATGGTCATGCCATATACAGATGCCTTACAGCTGAGAGAAAAGGACCTGATGTAGCAATTGGAAAAATGGTCTTTGCTTGAAGAATCAGCATTGCAACAAAAATCTAGAGCCAGATGGATCCAGCTTGGAGATTTAAACAACAAATACTTCTCAGCAGTAATGAAGGAGAGAAACCAGTATAAGAGGATTACTGAACTGACCACAGAAGGGGGACTGAAGATAACTGATCCAGCTGACCTACATAAGGAGATTACAGACTTCTATAAATCACTCATGGTACAGCAGCCACTTCACTACCAGGAGTTAACAAATTATATATGAACAATGGTCCTAGACTCTCACACCATCAGAGGATGGAACTAGCAGCTGATATCAGTGGCACAGAGATCCTAAACAGTTTAAAGGCAATTGGTAATGATAAAGCTCCAGGGACATATGGATATAATGCTATGTTCTTTAAACACACTTTGCCTATCATAGGGAAGTAGGTACTGCAAGCAATCAAGAATTTTTTTGCAACCAGCAAAATGCATAAACCTATAAACTGTGCCACACTCACCCTAATTCCCAAGGTATCTAATCCTCAAACAGTCAAAGAGTTTCAACCAATAGCTTGCTGTTCAGTCTTATACAAAATCATTTCCAAGTTGCTGGCCAACAGACTCCAGAAGGTCATGAGCAGTATCATCTGTAATGCACAGGCAGGCTTTATCCCAGGAAGGAGAATAGCAGATAATGTCATCTTAGCACATGAATTAATAAAGCATTACTCTAGGTCACATATATCTCCCAGGTGTATGATCAAAATTGACTTACAGAAGGCTTATGATTCAGTTGAGTGGTGTTACTTACAAAAGGTTATGGAAGCTCTGGATTTCCCTTCCAGATTTACAAGATGGATTATGGAGTGTGTACAAACTGTCAGCTATATAGTGGTGGTCAATGGGGAGACAACAGAACCTTTCCAAGCAGCCAAAGGACTGAGACAAGGGGATCCCATATCTCCTTTTCTGTTTGCTATTGTGATGGAATACCTTAGTAGGTCTCTGGTTGGATTGAGACAAGCTAGAGGCTTTGCATTTCATCCTGGTTGTAAGAAACTGGGAATAACTCACTTAAGTTTTGCTGATGACTTATTGCTGTTTGTCAAAGGAGAACCTCACTCTGTAAGTACTATGTTTACTTACTTCTCTCAGTTCACTGCAGCTTCTGGTATGACAGCCAACTTGCATAAGAGTGCTGTCTATTTTGGAGGGGTGAAACCTCAGGATCAACAGCATATTATTGATCTCCTTGGGTATGTACGTGGAAAACTTCCCTTTAAATATTTGGGAGTACCTTTGGCTACCAAGAAGCTGACTGCTTTTCAATGGCAACCACTGATCGACAAAGTTACTGCCAGGATTACATCCTGGACTGCTAGACACCTATCATATGCTGGTAGAATCCAGTTGGTACAATCAGTTATCTTTGGGATTCAGGCTTACTAGGCGCAACTATTCCTAATACCTTCCAAGATTATAAAACTACTTGAGGCAATATGCAGATCCTACATCTGGTCTGGCTCAGTTAATGTATCAAGAAAGGCATATGTGGCTTGGGAGAAAATCTGTATGCCAAAGTCTGCTGGTGGTTTGAACTTGACTAATCTCTTACTGTGGAACAAAGCTGCTGTTGCAAAACTCGGCTGGGACCTGGCACACAAGAAGGATGCACTATGGGTGAAATGGATTCACACAGTTTATATCAAGCAGAAACAGTTGGAGACCATCACTGTCCCTAAACAGGCTAGTTGGATGGTCCGGAAGATCATTGAAGGCATTGAGCTATTACAGCAACATCAAATGTTGGATAAATGTGATTGCACTATAAGAAGGCTCTACTTACAACAGATTGGAGAAGCACCGAGAGTCATGTGGAAGAACTTAACAATGCAGAATGCTGCTCGACCTAAAGCAATCTTCAACCTATGGCTGCTATTACAAGACAGACTGCCTACCAAAGATAGGCTGATCAAATGGAACCTGAATATGACAGACACTTGTGTTATGTGTCAACAAGCTGTGGAATCAGAGAACACCTATTCCTGGATTGCACTTATGCATCCCAACCGAGAGATCACACACTGCAATGGATTGGAACTAAGCAACCTACTGGTCAAAACTGGCTCCAATTTGTCCAGTGGTTCATTGAGCAATCTAAAGGCAAATCTCCTCGAGCTCATATAGTCAAAATGACATTGACAGAGATGTTTTATGTCTTATGACTGGAAAGGAATGCGAGAATATTTGGAAACACCTATTGTAACAGTGACAAACTGCTTAGAAATATTGCTTATACTTGTAATGTTGGAGCTCCTCCTAGGCTAAGAGTATTTCTTCAGCATTATCTATTATAATGCTAGTCTTTTGGATAGTATAGGATAGTCATTTTTGCTCCTTTTGATAGCCAGCTGAGTATCAAGCTGGGCTATGAATATGTACGTTAAACACTTTGGTGATTAATACAAAGTTTAATTACCAAAAAAAACATGAAATCATCTTGAGGTGAACTTGTATTATTATTGTTAACGGATTTTCTGCAAATTTAGAGTGACATGCTATTGGAGTGATAGAACTAAAACAAATCTGATTTTAATCCTAAACCGTTTACATGTTAAATTTAATCAATAATATCGAACATGCTTCTTGACAAGTAATAATGAATTAATACAGCATAACTATTTATACACAAATAAATAACTACATGACTCTAATGAAAGAAGTATTCTACTGTATATAAGTAGACAAGTACAACGAATTTAAAACTTCAATTCTTCATTTCTTATTCATGCTTCAGTTTTCAGCTTACATTAACCATTGTATCAGCTATGTACCTGGTATTCGGAAAGCAAATAAAAGGAAGAAGTCAGTAGTCCAGCAGTAGCACAACACAGCAACAACAGCAGAATACCACAACAAATAATAGCAACAAGACCAGCAGTAACCCAATAATAACCCAGTGCAGGAAGACCCCAGGAATAAATTCAAAAACCAAGCAGAAAATCCAGCAATAACCAGTGGATTGGTAACAGTGCTAATTCTGATATTCAACAGTAAAGGAAAGACCTCACTTTTTGTTTTTAGTTCTCAAAGACTGAATTCTTAAGTTCTGAAATTTTTCTCTCCCTCAAACGTGGACCTCACAGTCCCCACCCTCTTTTACTTTAATAATTACAGTTCCCACCCTCTTTACTTTAATAATTATGTCTTGTCCCCTTTACATAATTATGTTCCCCACTATATTTTAAACAAATCTTTATATTTTCAATTACAAAAATACCTCCGAAATTATTAAAAACTACTACTCTACCCCGTCAGCTATAACCAATTCACCTAAATCAATTAACCAAAATATAGCAACTATAACCAATTCTTAATCAAGTTCAACCGACAATTCAAATTAAATGATGAACAACAAAGAACCAACTAAAACTTATTTTGACTAAATAATATTTTTAACAGTAAATACTTTTAGATTTAACAACAATAACACACAAGTAAATTAAAATTACTAAACTAAGATTCAAATTAAATTTAACAGATCTAACAAACAAATTCAAATCTATAACTCAGATCCAAATTTAGACTTAAAACATACTCATTAAACTTAATAATCAATTAAACTTTTAATTAAATCTAACAATATTATAATCAAGATCAAGGATTTAAGTGATTAAACTAAAACATTTTTTATATTAAAACTTAAACAAAACAAATAAATCAAACAAACTGAATAAATAATCAAAAAAAATTATGAACAACAAATCAAGAAAATAATCAAACATATAACGATTTCGGATCTGAAAAATCAAACAAAATACGGACAAAAATGAAACTTAAAACAACTAACTGGATCAGAACAACGGCGAACATGAACGGAATCACATCTTCCCTTAAACTTTGGAACCCAAAATAGCTCGAATCTGTTTGGGATCTCAATAACGAACTCGAACTGGATGACGAATACAAACACGAACATGGATGACTAAGACGAGGGTGGACGACGCTGGCTTGTTCATAGTTGAAGAAGAAAAATGAACGGGGGCTGTTTGGTTGGTCATGGCGACCTGGTGAAGCTGTCTCGTCGAGCTGGAGACAGGAAGAAGCAGATGAAGCAGCAACAGCTGCTCGTCAATGGCGGACAACAGCTGGGAAGGGTCGTTTGGTCAGTGTGTTTGGACGTGAGGTGAAGCAGGCGGGCTGCTCAGATGAGCATGGAGTTGTTCATAGGTCGTTTGCGGACGTGAGGGAGGTGACTGCTGCTCCTGGTCCGACGTGAGGCAGGTGGATCAAGGTGCGTCCATAACTGTCGTTGTTCATGGTGAGAGGCGGACTGCTGGTGGTCGACGAGCAAAAGGCTGCTCGTGTTTGTTCGTTGGCTGGACGTTGGAGAGGACGACGAAGCAGCAGCGGCTGGAGGATCTATAGCTGCCGAAGATGGATCGTGAAGCAGCAGGTGTGTAGGATTGTTCTTTTATTGGTGGGGTTTGAAAAAGAATGGTGGGGTGCTTGGTGTGCTGAAGGTTTTTAAATGATTAGGGTTTTTTGTGTGAGGGTATGCAAAACAAATGAGATCATAATTGAAACGGGGGGTCATTTTGGTTTACTGTTGGATCGGGTCGGTTGGTTTTTTGGACTTTGTCAATTATGTATTGGGCCTCATTGATGTTGGGTCTAGATTGAGCACAAGTCCGATTTCCTCTTGATTCCAACTCTTTTCTTCTTTCTTTTATTAAAAATAATTAAACAAGTTCCTAAATAATTTGTAGAATCAAAACTAATGAAATTACACACATATTTAACACCTACAAATAATTATCACAAATCACACATTTAAGTAAAATCACATAATGACAAGGCACAAAAATGCAGATTTTTGTATTTTTCTTTTAACCAAATTATGGTTAATTAATTTCTAGAATGCACAATTAACTCTTAAATGCGTGCAATATATTTTTATATTTTTATTAGTTTAACAAATAAATATGCACCATCAAATGCAAATAATACAAGAAAAATAACACAAAATTTACAACAATTGCAAACAAGCTAAAAATTATTTTATTTTGAATTTTCTGGGAGTAATTTATATGTAGGGAAAAAAATCACGTGCTCACAATCTTCTCGTGGGACACGCTCCCAAAATCTTCTGAAATAAGTATCGAGTCCATATCTTTAAAGCTTCGGATACACTAACGTTGAAAAGCGACCACGCTAAAGACATTACCAATTTACTTTAGTCATTCAACCACTTCCTTGCTTACCCGAGCTCATGATATCATTGCCAGCCCAAGCTGCAACATTGATCTTTACTTCAATTTTCATGCTACTCTCTGCAGCCAATGTGCCAACCTACGATAGAACATGATTTCCATCTCTACTCTGGAACCACTGATAGACTAACACTTCATTGTATAAAACTTTTCATTTAACCCACTTCGGGAGAACAATCGAATATGCCAATCTCTAAGTAGTGGTCCAAGCCAACATAACCCTTACGGGATCCGCCTAATCATAACAGGCTATAACAGAAGAATGCTTCTAAATAACATCAATCATTGCGGCCAACAAGCATCGCACGTGCCGCCACACTTCACATGCATGCCTTGATCGTGCTGGTTGAACTTATCACCACTACTAATATGCCAAGTTAACCATGGATAATCAATCTACTTCCTTCCACTAGATACTTGGTTTCCTTAGAAATAATGCTTCTTCATTCAACATATAATAGACCCCCGAGTGACATTGAATCACGAGACCACGCTGTCTCGAATCCCATAAATCATTTCATATTTCTCAATGCTACCCGTAAGTTAAAATATCATAGAACATTTTGGGCACCTTCACTTAAGCTTCTACAAAGCTTGATTCTTAATTGTACCCATAGGCTCGAAATTACTGAGGACCACACTTGAACTCCTGACACTAGGACCATTATAAAGAGCCACCCACTCTGTCTTGGTCCTGAATATAACTCACTCTATTGCTCTTATAACTTAGAATACTCTGTGAGCGAAGCACTCGGCGAAATCACTTCCTCTGAAACATGTATCTATACAAGGCATAAATCTTGAATCTTTTTCCAAGTCTGAAAATGAGCCAATAAGGCCAACCATCGCATGCCTCCAACAATTCATTTGCTTGAATTACCACTTATGGTCTTTTCTCATAGCTGAAATAACCCATCAATATGCTAATAACCAGAAATCATGCAAGTAGCTAATCATACAACCCAATCTTAGGCTGTGGGACTCTCCCACTTATCATGAAGCCATCATTTCACAACCCTTGAGTTTTCCCGATCCTTTTTACCTCTTATTGACATAACCTTGCGCCATAAATTGTCAAATTTCTCAGAAACTTCCTGTAAATCCCCATCTTTCATAATCTGAATCCTCATCCACATTCGCACGACCGATCTCCTTGTGGAACAACCAATATAATTCTTTGCAGAAGCTTCGCCAACCACGCAAACGCTAACCTGCTTACGAGGAATAACCCATCTAGGAGAATTACCTCCCAACATCTTCCCACACCGCTACGCGGGGTGCCTTTACTATGACACCAATAACCCATCCTGAGTCCGAGATCTCTTTCCAGTTGCACAAGTCCCTTCACCCCTCGCGGACATCAATTAAATGTGCCAAAATATCCTCCCAATTTAGAAATATGATGCATCTTCCTTCACGCCAAGCAACTCCTTACCACTATATCAAATCTTCTGCCGCATAATGGCCCATGCTTCAAGCCCCGTAGGCCCCAATCACTAATCTCTGAAGTTCGTCGATCGTTCCAAACTCTCCTTAAGGCACGTAGTCATCCTACTACCAAGCCCATATGTAACACCCGCCACTATCCCACTTTGGCGGAACTCATCTCCTTAGCCAGTCACTCGACCTTTCTTCTCATACTTGGGCTTTTAGAAATTTTAAACACCGCCTGACACTTCCCATATGTCCTTCCTCGTACTTCACTGCTCAAATGTTGCCTTAAATAAAATCTATCTTCGTGGCACTTGAATCTACCATTGTTGCTAACTTTAGAACCTTTCCAAATGCCATCTTTATCTATCCATCAAAAATAAAAAATTCTGCTTCGATCTTAAACCACCGCGCCATGTGATATCTGACAGTTATATCTACAATCCTATTTCACAATATCCTGCCATAAGACAAATTGTAGCGGGTTATAATATCGATAAACTTAGTACGTTTCGTTAGGTACACAACACCCCCTCATAATAGAAAGCTCAACCACGCTTGTAGATACCAGTCTCATTACTTCCACTAGCCCAAATCTGACCATCCTTAGTCTGACTGCCGACTTCGAGAGGCTCCCCAGTCCTCTTTCAGCCTTTTCTTACTTATTTTTGATGATGAGCCTTCCCGCGCCTTCCTGCACTTTTCCCCTTGCCGGGGATAATATACTGAATCCCTTGATCACACACTGAGTAAACTTCCCTTCAATTCATCTACTGCCCCGATACGTGGGCAAATATCCTACCATCATAACCACACCGCGGAATAATAGCTTATAAGTATCATGGCAACATGTGCCTAGCCTCAAGGCCCTCAGAGTACTGCTGCTGAGCAGAAACAATACGATATCTTTCCATAGAGAGACTATAACAGTCCGATCAACTATACCGGGAGAAACATCCCGCACCACATCTGTAGTGCCATTGCAATTCTTAATTTTCAATTTCTAGCAAGCAAGCGCATTGCGTAAAACTGAGTAGAAGGAATCAAAGGCATAAGCCTCAAAGGAATAGAACAGCACGATAAAGAAATCAAGAAGGGAAGTACTCCTAATAGCCATGTAGCCTCCGGAAGATAAGTACAAATGTCTCCGTACCGATTTGTGAGAGTCTACTAGACTTGCTCATGACTCGTAAGATTGACGTGAACCTACTGCTCTGATACCATGTTTTCACGACACAAAAATCCACTAAGGGCCGTGATGGCACCGGACACTACTGTCAGGCAAGCCAACTAGATTACTTAATCAAATCTCATTTTAACACTTTTGGAAAAACATGATTTTTCTTCGTTATTTAGAAACTCTAAAGAATGTCATTTTCAAATCAAATTTCTTTTAAAGTTAAGAAATTAATACAATGTTTCAACCATCCCAAAACCCGAGTCACAAGTACATGAGCATCTACTGATAAGAGGAATATCTAATACATACCACGTTAGGAATATAATGGATGAAAAATAAACACAGTACTGGAAAAGGATTACCCTAGATGCGGCTGTCTCGAATGATGCAGCTCTCTAGTCCCCAGAATCATCTGTACTGTTACGTCAAGTAGACTACTGCAATCATATATACATGTGCAACAAAATTCACAGCAAGTTTAGTATGAGTATAAAAATAACGTGTACCCAATGAGTGTCCCGCCTAATCCCCGAAGGAGTAGAGACGAGATGGTCAATCCTGACACTCACTAGCAGTCCAATGACTATTTATCCATAAAAATATTCCAAGCAGTGAATTTGTTTATAAACAAGATTCTAATCTAGATATGGAAAAACAAGTAGTCATACAATTATTTCATGGAAAATTTCCTTAGTTTCTTGTTATTATTAAATAAATGATCTCGAGTCATAATGTGGCATAAAACAACTCAAATGAGTTCAAGATAACAGCACAAACATGTGCAAATCATGCCGAGGCGATGGCCCGCTCCAACAAAACGTAAATTTGTGCAGTGCCGAGGGTCGAGCGGCTCGTACCATGGATGCATCCATTTCACCAAGGCGATGGCCCGTTCCAACATAAATATAAACACACGCAGACAGATAATCAGTCAAACAGTCAGCGTGGACCAAATATCCAAGTAAGATCCATTCCCTTCTAATAATTTGAGAAAAACATAGCTTTAGTCTTTTTAGAAATTTGCTTATTAATTTAATATGATTAAAGAGTTTCAAGCCATCAATGATTTATTATAGATTCAAGTATAACATGCTTTTGGGTCCTAGACTACCCGGACAATAGCATAATAGTAGCTACGCACGGACTCTCGTCACCTTGTGCGTACGTAGCCCCCATAAATAGGAGATCATAATCGGTTTAATTCACCTATGGGGTAATTTCCCCCTCACAGGATTAGAAAGGAGACTCACCTCACTCCAAAGATCCATAGCTGACATTCTACATTCTTTAGAAGGCTTGAACTAACGCAAAATGCTCCAAAACTAGCCAAATAATGGCAAACTAATGAGAATTTACGTAAATACTTGCTAACCATTCAAAGTATACAATTTCCCAACTCTGCTTTTGAAATAACCAAAATGCCCTCGGGCCCACGTGCCCGGAATCCAAATATTTTTGAACATAAAGGCTACCCATCACCTTAGGAACTCAAATATATAATTTACTCCTAGTTACACACTCCAATTTGTGGTTAAAACTTGTTTTCACCAAGTTCTAGGTTTTTCATCTAAAACCTTTGATTTTCCTTTATTTCACATGTTAAATCTACTCATAATCTATGTAATTAACTTATGATGTGAAGAAATTACTTACGTCGTTGATGATGATGGAATCCCTCCTCAAAGGCTCTCAAATATCGTCCAAGGCTAAGTGGGAATTGAGGGAAACAGGCCAACAACTCGGACTAAAAAGACACTACCCAGACGCAGAAGTCGCAATTCCCAGAAATTTCTTCGCAATTGCGTAGCTACAGTGTTTTCGCATTTCCCAGCTTGCTACAAAGTTTTTGCATTTCCCAACCTTTTTCTTCGCATTTGCGAAGCTTACAGGTTTTGCAATTCCCATACTTTGTTTGCAATTGCGAGCATACCAAAAGCAGCAATTTCTCCTGATTCAAAAATGAGCATAACTTCCTCATAAGATGTCCAATTCGATGATTCTTTTTCCTATGGCTCAGTAATTTTGATATGGATCTAACTGTTCAAACAAAACTGAATTTGGAGCTCATTTGCTTAATATGGTACCCCTTTATGTCCAAAGAAACGACGTTGAAATATCAAATAAGAGCCTAATCACAACCCGAAACACACACGAGGCCCCCGAGACCCCAACCAATCATACCAACCAGTCACAAAACATATTATGGACTCGAGGCCTCAAATCACATCAAACAATGCTAAAATCATCAATCAACCTCCAATCCAAGCTTGATGAACTTTGAAGTTTCCAACTTCTATTTCCGATTCCAAAACCTGTCAAATCACTTCCGATTGACTTTAAAATTTGCACAAAAGTCCAAAATAATATAATGAAGCTACAAAAACTTCGAAATTCCATTCCGACCCCCGGATCAAATCTCACATATCAACCAGAATTCGCCAAAATACTAACTTTGCAAATTCAAGCTTAATTCTACACGGGTCATCACAAAAATATTCCGGACATACTCCTAAGTACCAAATCACCTGAAAAAGCTATCCAAACCATAAAATTTACATTTCGAGCCTGATATCAAAATTTCCACTTTCGATCAAACTTCTTAAAAACCTTCAACTTCCTATCTTTCTTCAAACGACTCTAAAATGACCTACGGACCTCCGAATTCACTTCCGATCGCTTTCCCAAATCTATAATCACTATAAAAAGCTATGCCCAGTCTCGGAATTCCAAACGAACATCGATAACACTGAAATGCACTTCAAGCCAAACTTATGAAATTTCTTCCAAAATGCTAACTTCCACAATATGCGCCAAAATGCTCCCAGGTTATCCAAAACCCGAACCGGGCATACGTACAAGTCCGATATCATTATACAAACATACTGCACCCTTCAGATCCTGATTCCGAGGACGTTTACTCAAAAACCCAATCATAGTTCATTCTTTCAACTTAAAGCTTCTGAAATGAGAATTTTCGTTTAAATTGAACTTCAATCTACATGAATTAAGATTCGGACCATGCGAACAAGTAATAATACCCGAAATGAAGCTGTTCACGACCTCCGACTGCTGAACAGAGCGGTGGTACTCAAAAAGACTGGTCGGATCGTGAAATTGTCTGTCCTGGTGGAAAGATAAGTCGTTAGGGACTATCTCTTCTACCAAGGGTTCTTGTAGTGGTTCATAGGGTTCCTTACCCTTAGAAAATGATCTTTGAGTAAAAGAACCTCTAGTTCTAGAAACAAGAGCAGAACTAGAGGAAGGCACAGAAGAACCAGAACTACCACAGGTGGACCCTAAACTGCAAAGTCCACTACCCCGACCACTTCTATGTCTAATCGGGGCATTGGGGAAGCTATCTAAAATAGGAGATTTCCTAGGGCTAGGGTTTGAAGAAGACATGATGAAGACAATCGATATGAAGAAGAAGTAAACAATATTGGGAAAAATAAAGTGTTCAATAAAACTTTATGTGAAAGAAGACAAGAAAAGAAGTTATATTTATATTAGAAAACAACCGTTAAAGGAAAAATCATAATGATGGCAAGCCTATAATAAAGGTAACTGGCACTTCATGAACAGTGAAGCCATAAAAAATCCTTGAAAAGGGCTGCAAAACTGCAGAGTCAATAAGGGAATGACACGTGCACGGAGCATTAAATGGAAAAGACAATTGAAGCGTCAATCTTGTCATAATATTAATAATAATAGAAATTCCTTTTTTAATGAGAATCCACTTCCCAAATATTCAATTGATGAATAAATGGAAAGTGGGAGGACCATCAATATCGGGAAAAATCAAGTTTACTAATTGGAGATGACATGTCATGATACGTAGATCAGTCATATAGTCAAAGAATTAAAGTTAGCCAAGAGACACGAGCAACAACAGATGCGAGCAAAGATAGTGGAAGAGGCACGAGCAATTACTCGGGTGATGCAGAGCCCATACCTATTCAAGACATTTAAAGCATAAAGATCAAAGGGAATTAAAAAAATGAATCTATTAGCCTGTGAAAGACCAGATACATTATTTAATGCATATTAAATACTAAAAAAGTTAGATAATATTTGTTTAATGTAATAATTTTGTAATGTTTTATTTAATTTCATTAATTGCTCATAATAGACTTATTATGACAAGGGTAAGGCACATACCTCCAAAATACTATAAAAAGGAGGATGTTAAACACTTGTAACACATGAAATATTACTGGAATATACTTTGATTTATTTACTTTCGGATTATCTTGTTCTCAAAAGTCTTTTCTTTATACTCTCTTCTGATTATCAGTAGCCAGTGTTCTTCTAAATTTCTTGCTTTGACTAAAAACCTATTTTTTGGTTAAACAATTTTATCCCACAGAAAATCAATCATCCTCTCTCATATCTCTTACATTCTATCTATATTATTCTTTGTAGTTTCTTACGATCATCTATCAAGTGATAACTTTTAAGTATTTGGGCAAATTGTCTGAGGAACTTTCAAGCTTCAAATAAATTCGTCAAATATTTGGAGTAATATTTAGGGAAACTTCTTCAAGTTTCAATATTTAATCACAGTGCACTCGTTCCATCTCTTAATTTTAACGTATAATTTTGTATATTATTTTAGTGCTTAATTTTTGTGTTTACTTTACGTGTTCTATTTTTGTATTTCATTTATGTGTTTAATTTTTGTGCTAACTTTTTAAATTTAATTTCGTATTTAAATTATGGTACCTAAAAATATATTTGGCATGTTTAAAATAAGTAGTAAAAAAATAGTAAAGGTAAAAGTAGTAGTAATCTTAATCCTAGTCCTAATCCTAACCCTTCTCCTAGAATTAGAAAACATATAGATGAAATGACTCATGTTGCTGAAACTTTATTTTCTCATCCCCTGCATGTTATAATATTAATGTCGGAGAACAATTAGATCATGAAACTTTACAAATACAATTTAGCAATAATATTTTTTTAGGACGAAGAAAATGAGGAAGAAGAATTAGATGAAACACTCACTTGTCCTGCAACGCAGGCTCCAACTCATAGTCATCTCGGTCTAGAGCTTTACCCCTGTGAGGAGTAAGCCTAAGGCTGACGTCCCATAACATCACTTGTATGAATTTTTTTTAAACATGATAAAGTCAATCATCGTGCTATATATGAAAAATATAAGCAACAATTTGCACACACAAAAAGTGGTAGGTGTGTGGGGGTGGGGGTGGGGTTAACCAGGCACTTACTTAAGAATTACAAATCTTTATGGATACAAGCTAACATAGAAGACAAAAAAATTGTAGATCCTGGCATCGGTACTGGTACTCCTAGTGGATCTGGCGAGGGTTCTAATCTATACAACAACAGCTCGACCTTGCTTCTATTACTGTTTTACGCCCCTATAACAAAAATAGAGATCGTGAGAACTTTGCAAAAATGATGGTTGTTTGTGGCTTACCTTTTACTTTTCCTTCTCACCCTACTCTTGTGTTATATATACAAGAATTTATAACCCTTCTTCTCAAGGGTTTCCTAAGACCACAGTTAGAAATGATATTTTTATCTCAAATCGAATATCTTCAGTATATTCGTTGTATATTTTTTCACTTAGATTGTAAAGTGCCTATCACATATGATATAGGTCGTAGTCCTAATGGTTGTGATTATTTAACTGTTACGTGTCATTGGATTGATCATCACCGGAACATGCAAAAACGTATTATTGGTTATAAATTTGTTAATTCAAAACACACTGGAGCATATATTGCAACTACTGTTCTACATATACTTGATTTTTACGGACTCACTGATAAAGTTTTAACTATCACCTTAGATAATTCTTCTGATTATACAACCACAACAACTAGCTTAGAAATTAGACTTTGTCTAATTAATGTAGCAATTTCTCGTGTTAGATGCGCATGCCATATTTTTAACTTGGTTGTAAAAGATTGTATTAATTTATTTTATGAAGCTTGTAGTAAAACACAACATGCTTGCGCCTATAATTTTCGTGCTAATAAAACGAGCAGAATTCGTGAATTTGCACAACAATGTGCTAGTGCTAACCTTCCATTTAGAAAAGTTCCAAAAGATGTTTGTATTAGGTGAAATTCTACTTATGAAATACTTAAAGTTGTTTATGATTATCGAGTGCCTATCCAACTGGTATTTAATATGCATAATGGTATCTCCGCTGATCAAATTGTTGATTCTGATTGGGATGAGATCAAAGAGCTTACTAAATTTTTAGAAAATTTTTATTATGCTACAAAATATATTTTTTGGTATATATTATCCTACCATTGCACAAATATTATGGTATATTTGTGAAATCTATAATTTATTTGGAAAGTATAAAAAATGCAACTTATGCACCGGCCATAAATGAAATTATTTCAAAAGTTAAAAAGTATTTTTTTCCTATTTCCCAGGTTTATTTAATTTCTACTCTACTTAATCCATCTTTAAAACTAAGAGGTGCAAAGGGTCGTGTTCGTAAAATTTATGACAATGTAACAATTCAAGAAAATGAATAACCATCTCTTGAAGACTACCAAGAAGATCAATGTTTGATAAATATAAATCTATAAAAATAACAGGTTGTGAAACTGTTCCTTCTACTTCTAAGTCTAGAGTAGAAGTTTTGTGAAAAGATATGGATGATATAACATATTTTGATTCCTCTATTGATGATGAACTTGATTCTTATCTTAATCAAGAATTGGAAAGTATTAAAGGCGAAGAAGGCAACGAATAATTTTTGGCATGGTGGAGGCAGCGTGGCAAATTTTCCAACAATTTCAATAATGGCCCGAGATATCCTGGCTATTCAAGCATCATCAGTAGCATCGGAGAGTGCTTTTAATGCGGCAGGATTTCAAATTGGAGATCATAAACATGCATAAGCGGAGGACAATCTAGAGATTTTCGTATTATTCAGAGATTAGATTAATTCAGAAAGAAGAAATCTTGGTTTTGAAAAATTAACCACAAGGGAAAAAGAAGAAGAATACAATGAGATACTTAGCATTGGGAGCGATGACGGCATGAAGCTCATGGAACATTAATTAACATTGTCAGTTCCAGAACAATATCCGAGAGAAATTATTGATAAGTTACGAAGAAGCTATATAAAAGTTTATAAATATTAGTATAATAATTTGTATTGGCTACTAAGAGGCCTAGTTCAAACAGAACACTTCCTAGAAGGTGGCCGCGTAGATTAGGTACTCTTCAAAAGAATATATTTGTATGTGCGATTTGAAAATTTTATTAATAAAATAAAAGACTCTAAGCGTTGAATTATTTTTATTAATTATCTTAGTTACTTAATACTTTGAAATTATATTAAATAAATCATAACTCTATTACGATTACTACAATATTCATTACAAATCTTTTGTTTTAATATTTTACAATTCTTTGTTTAATTTTCTTATTTTCGTTTTAACATTTAAGTTTCTTAAACAAGTCAAAAAACTAGTTATTGCAAACTTTAAAAACTTAGTCATTTTCAAAAAACTAGACATCTTTTTAACATTGTACCTAAGGTCCACGAACCCATCCCGTCACATCCCGTTTGTTAGCGGGACGGTATGGGCCGACCGTTTCATCCCGCCATCCTCTCGCCTAATTGTCGTCCCATACCGTCCCGTCCCGTGGAACAACCATAGATATAACCCACCTGGCATGGCCTATCTGAATAGTCTAACCAATTTTTTTCTTATTTCTTTTATATTCATCTTTCTTTCTTATTTTATCATCATTCTTTCTCATTTTCACCTTTCTTCTTCGGTTCTCCATACAAATTCCCTTGAATTTTTTCTCTCTCTCTTATTTCCTCCTAAATGATTTTCTCTTTTTTATTTTAATCTTTTTCTATGTATGGTTTATGTTGATTGCAGAAAGAGATCTCATTTTAATATTTCCCAACAATATATTCAATTGGAATCTAGCATAAAACGAAATAATATGTAAACCTAAAATTAACATATAGCATTACATTCTATTCGGGCCAAAATTTCTAGAATAAATCATTCATGCAAGAGTAATATATTATGAGTAAATTACATTAAAACGTTCAATATATTTATACAGATGCGCCGCTAAGAACTTTGACATTGCATTTTGTAATGACCCAATCAGTTATTTTATTATTTAGGACCCCGTTCTCTTAAATGAAACTTCCTACGAATTATTAAGCTAAATTACGATTTGTGGGAGCGATTAGTTCGGAAGTTAGGAGAGTTTTGAGTGAAAATAAAACCAATTATTTCCTTAAGGTATTCTTAAAAGGCTAAATTTGACTTCAGTCAACTTTCTTGGGAAACGGACCCGAATTCATGATTTGATTGCTCGGAATTGAATTCCGAGGTCCCTTGCCCGAGTACGAAATTTTTATGTAAAATTGTTAAACAAAGTTTAAAGGAATTAAAGAATCTAAATATTCATTAAACCACAGGTATCAGGATCAGATTTTGGTTCCGAAACTTGGTACAAGTCCGAAACATCATATAAGACCTACCCATAAAATTTGGTGTCAATCCGAATAGTTTAAGGGCGTTTTGAACCGTTGATAGAAAATAAAGAACTTGAAGTTCATTAAGTTGAACCAATTGGTTTTGGGGTTCGATACTTCGATTTACCGTTGTTTTGAGTGTTCCGAGGGTTCGACTAGATCCGCCTCGTGATTTCAAACTTGTTGGTATGTTCGAGCGGGGAACGGGAGCCCCGAGCATCAAATGGTTGAGGTTTGAGCGAAGTCGGATTTTTGAAAGAGGCAAGTTTGCTGTTTCTGTCAAAACCGCTTCTGCGGCTCTTTGACCGCAGAAGCAGTGACCGCAGAAGCGGCCACTTGGTCGCAGATGCGGAAGGTCAAGAAGGGGAAGAGACCGCAGAAGTGGCCCTAGGACTGCAGAAGCGGTCCCGCATGTGCGAAAATTCGACCGCAGAAGCGGTCTAGTCCACAGTGCTTCCAAACCGCAAAAGCGATTATTTTTTCCGCAGAAGAAGACACCGCATATGCGATAAATTGCCCGCATATGCAAATATCACTGGGGCAGTAAGGGTTTATTAAATGCAAACCCAAGCTCATTTATCTCCCATTTCTTCCACCCTTGGGCGATTTTGGAGGTTCCAAAGAGAGAGTTTCTTCATAACATCACAAGGTAAGTAATCCCCACTCATCCTTAGCTTAAATACATGAACATTAGATAGGTAACTAATAATAAAATAAAATTAAGGGTTAGAGCTAGACCTAGGGTTTTGATAAAATTAAGATTTAACCACCTAATTAGCTATGTAATAAACTAAAAATTGCTTCTTAGTAATCCTTAGGTTATAGAGAGTAATTTCCTTCGAAAAGAAAAATTTCGGAATACGGCCACATGGGCACGGGGTCGGAATTTAGAAAACTTGCGGGAAAGGTTGGGAAATCATTTAATTAGTTGGAATTAAACTTTGTGAGTGCTTATTGACTAGTTCTTACTTTATTTAACTAGTTGGTGCTCGTTCGGCTTCGAATTAAGTTTGGAGCATATTCTTGTTATTGAAGGAACGCTTCGCAGCAAGGTGAGTCTTCTTTCTAATCTTGTGAGGGGGAAATTACCCCATAGGTAAGTTAAACGGATTATGTGCTCCTATTGTAGGGGCTATGTACACACGAGGTAACGAGAGTCTGTGCGTAGCTACTATTCTGCAATTGTCCGGGTAGTTTAGGACCCAAAAGCATGTTATACTTGGATTAATTGTAAACCCGTTGATGGCTTGAATTGCTTAAATCATATTAAATTTATAAATGAATTTCTTAAAGAAAGACTTAAGTTTTGTTTTCTCAAATTATTAAAGAGAATTGATCCTTTCTTGGATACATTTGCTCCATGTTGATTGTTTGACTGATTGTCTATCTGCGTATGTTTAATTTGGAATGGGTTGTACTCCTCGGCAGATTAATAGATGCATCTATAGGCGTGACGTCGACCCTCGACAAGTACACATTTATTTCTGTTGGATCGGGTCGTCGCCACGGTATGATTTGCAATGCTTGTATTGCTGTCTGGACTCATTTGAGTCGTTTTGTGCCACACTATGGTTCGAGATTTATACTGTTAATAATGACAAGAAGTCTAAAGAAATATTTCATGAAAGAATTATGTGTTTACTTGTTCCCTCTATCTGGATCGAAAACATGTTTATAAAATAAATCCACTGTTTAATATATTTATTATGGATAAATAGTCATTGGACTGCTAGTGAGTGTCAAAGTTGACCATCTTGTCTCTACCCCTTCGGGATTAGGCTGGATACTCATTGGGTACACGTTGTTTTTGTACTCATACTACACTTGCTGTGCGTTTTGTTGCACTTGTTTATTGCGTGGCCTGTGGCTTAGAGGCATAGCGGCATGAAGGGCGTAGAGACTAGGTGAGCTGCATCATTCGAGACGGCCGCAGCTAGGGTAGCCCCTTTCCAGCACTCTATTTACTTTTCGTCCACTGTATTTCGGACGGATGTTCTATTTCTATTTCTCTTATCAGTAGATGTTCATGTTCTTGTGACTTCGGGTTTTAGGATGGTTTAAAATATTGTATTAATTGTTTAAATTCTTAAACGTGATTTGAGACTATATTTTTTTCAAAAATTTCTAAATATGAAAGAAAAATCATGTATTTCCAAAAGTGTTAAAACGAGATTTGATTAAGTAATCTAGTTGGCTTGCCTGACAGCAGTGTCCGGCTAGAGGTGTCAACCGGGCCGGGTTGACCCGGGACCGGCACGGACCGGCCCGGTCAAACCCGGCCCAGACCGGACCGGTGTATAGCGGGGGGGGCCGGGCTGGGTTAGGGGGAGGAAAGGGGTTAGGACGTTAGGCGATTCCGTCCAATTGACCCGAACCGGACCGGCCCGGAAAGGAAAATTCCGGGCGAACCGGTCAACCCGGACCGACCCGGACCGGTCCCAACGGTAAAATTTTTTTTTTTTTTAAAAAAAAAAAAATTCTGAAAACATGGGGCCCACCAGACCGTTGGCAACGGTCCAGCACCGTTGCCCAACGGGACTTTTTGCATTTTTGGCCAATTTTGAGTTTTTTTTTGTTTTTTTTAAATTACATTATTAACCCTTCTTAAAATCTATAAATACCCTCCCTTCTTCTTCATTTCCTCACTCAAAATTATCTATCTCTCTCTCAATTCTCAAATTAGCAAATATCAATCACTCTCTTCTCTTCAATTTTCAAGAATTCATATTCTACTTTCATAATTTTATTGTCTTTATTTTCCCGAATTTAATTTATCGCAATTTCTTATTTGGAAATCGGCATTCGAAGCTTGATTCTTGAAGTTCAAGTGTTCAACATTGAAATACTTGCTTGACGTTTGTTCGTGGTAACACCGGATTTGCGTAATCAAGTGCTCAATTTATTGTCGAATTCGGTGCACTCTCTCCAACTCTTTCTCTTATTTAATATTTTAATTGCATATTTGATTTTAGCTTATATATTAATTTTTCCAATATGTTGAATGCTGCTAAAAGAGCGTGTAGAAAAGTTACTGGTAGGAGTGGAAGTGGAAGTGGAAGTAGTAAAAAAAGTCCTATAGCTTCTGGTAGTAATAGTAATAATGAACCAATAACACATGTTTCTGAATCATCGCCTAATTTGCAAGATGTAAATATTGATTATGAACAATTACACCAAGATTTCGGAATAGAAGATAACGAAATTGGAATAGAAGATGAGATACCACCTACACCTACTAGTGGAAATGTTGGTAGTATTGGAGTTGGAGTTGCTAGTGCAACAAGGGGTAGAAGACCACCAGTCGCTAAAACTTCTAAATCTAATCGTAGAAAAAGAAGTCCTGTTTGGCAATTTTTTGATGAGATAGAAGATAGTGATAGAGTTAAGTGTAGACTTTGTAATGAAACGTTTAAACATTTGACCGGAGGTAATTTAGGGGGGACTGGCACACTTATTAGACATATGCAAAATTATCATCCTATAGAATGGGGAAATAATGGGGATGGAAGTGCAACAACACTTAACCCTACTACTGCAGGTCTCCTAAAATATGATAAAATGAGGGATCGAGAGGAATTAGCGAAAATGATTGCTTTGGGTTGTCTACCTTTTTCATTTGCTTCTTCCTCTTATCTTGTTACGTATATTCAAAGGATATACAATCCTATGTTTAAAGGTATCCCTAGAAGTACCTGTAGATCAGATATCTTTAGACTTCACAGCCAATATCAAACATACATACGTTATTTGTTTAGTCACCTTCCTTCTAGAGTATGTCTAACTTCTGATATTGGCCATGCTGTAAATGGAAATGATTATTTAACAATTACATGTCATTGGATAGATGACAATACTTGTATGCAAAAACGTATTATTGCTTTTAAATATGATGAAGATCAGAGTCATACTGCTGCATTTATTAGTAGTACAATTGTTGAAGTTGTCGAATTTTATAATCTAAACCAAAAAGTTTTGTGTATGTCTTTTGATAATGCTTCAAACAACAATGCTGCAGTTTCAATTTTAAAATTGAATTTACATCCACCTCTTGATGATATTTTTAATGTTAGATATGCATGTCATGTTTACAATTTAATTGTTAAAAGTGGGCTCGATTTATTTTTACATGAGATTACTCTAGTTAGAAGAGCAGTTGGAGTAATTCAGGGAAATAATAGACAATCTAGAATAAGAGAATTTAAGAACAAGTGTATGCAATATAACCTTACACCTAGATTCATGCCCGACGAAGTAGTTACTAGATGGAATTATACGTATATATTTTTAAAATGTTGCTACAAATATAGATTTCCAATAACAGAAGTTGCTAATGCACATTGTACTGATCCTAGGCGTATGTTAACAACTGATACCTGGGAGGTCATTAGTGATGTGATTAAATTTTTACATAAATTTTATACTGCTACTGTTGTGTTTTCTGGGGCATATTACCCAACTATTACTTTGGCTTTAGTACATATAGCTGAAATTTCTTTGCTACTATATGAATTTAAGAAGAAAGATAGATATACGGATGCTGTTGCAAGTATGCAAGCAAAATTCAAAAAATATTTCTTTCCAATTCCTCCTGTTTACTTAATTGGTGCAGTTTTAAATCCTTCAATTAAAATGTCTGATTGTCAACAATTAATGAATGCTTTATACACTTATATGGAGATTGGGCCCACTGAAAGCCCAAATTTGTATGAATCTATGAACCAACTAAATGAACATTTACAATATCTATATACTTATTATGCAACTCAATGTGATAATGCTCGTGCTTCAACTGCTGCAAATCCCACTATGCAATGTAGCACTTCTAATGTAGTCGAAGATGATGATGAAGGCATTGATAGTTTTAATATTTTTTCAACTTTTTCTAACACTCAAAGTAGTAGCAGGAATATAGATGAACTTCAATTTTACTTGCAGAAGCAAAAGGAGCCTCGCACCAAGGAATTTTCACCGTTAGGCTGGTGGCATGAAAATTCAAAGCAATTTCCCGTTCTTTTCGCTATGGCGCGGGATGTCCTGAATGTCCCAATTTCCACTGTTGCATCCGAGAGTGCATTTAGCCAAGCAAGACAACAACTTGGAGACACACGGCACTCATTGGGAAGCAATGCTTTGGAAGTCTTAGTGTGTCTAAGAGATTGGATAAGATCTGAACGAAGAAATCAAGGAAAGGAAGATCTTGATAGCCCGGAAGACGAAGAACTTGGAGATATATTAACGCACGGAAACCCATCCGAATTTAACTCTCCAGAAGAAGGTCATTCGGTTCATATTAATTTTGAAGAACTTTCTATTGCAATGCAAACCATTTGATGTAAATTGTAAACTAATTATGATACATTTTAGTTTTGAAATTTTGAATTTAAGAAATAAAGTAGCACTTGCAATAAGTGCAATTTTTTCCCCATCTTTTGTTGTGTTCATTCAATTATTACAAAGTATTAATATAACTTAATATTTATACTATTCGTAATTCCAAAAAAAAAAAAACCCGGCCCGGCCCAGCCCGACCCGGATCAACCCAGCCCGTTAACAACCCACCTCTAATTGAACTCGGACCGGACCGGCCCGGACCCGGACGGGTCAGAAAAATTGGACCCGGACCCCGCCGGCCCACCCGTTGGTCACCCATATGTCCGGCACCATCACAACCCTAAGTGAATTTTGGGGCGTGATAATTTTAATATATATGAAAATATAGTTTTGATTTTGAGGTTTAAGTAGGTAAATGACAACAAAATAATAGTTTAAAAGGGATTTAAGATAAGTTAAATAGCTGCAGTGCTACATAGCAAGACACATCTCTAAAATGCAACATGACACATCTCTAAAATGCAACAGGAGGTTTTATATGGTTTGGATTGACTTTTAAGTAGGTCAAATCAGTTTTTAAGTTTTTGTTTTAACTTTTTTTTATATTTGACAAAGTTAAAAATATTTAAATTAAGCCAAAAACAATAATCCAAACTTTGATTAAAGAAATCTAATTTTTTTAAGCCAATCAATTACTACTAATAGTTTATGGGGGTTTTCCTCAAAATATTCAATCTTAACGAAAAAACAAATCGCTCCCAAATGGCTTCTCCGCCGACTGAAGACGAAATCACATTATATATGGCTGAGAAAGCACAGAAGGCATTAAAAGTCGCGAAAAGCTGAAAGTTCAGAAATTTTGCGGTTACTCAAACGATTCAAATCCATTCGGAGATCCAATTCTGAACGGGAAATTTGTGTGGAAGAAGAAAATCGAACGAGAGGTAGTCACACTTGGCATGCCGCTCGATACCTTCTCGATGAAGGCAGAGAATCAAAAGCAGAGAGAACAAATGGCCGAAATCGAAAAGTGAACGAGGAATGGAAAAAGCTCAACGGGAAGAGATATTACAGTTGTTAGCTAGAGAACGGGCCCGGGCCGAGTTTCAGGACTGGGAGAAGAAAGAAGAAGAATTTCATTTCGATCAGAGTAAAAAGTTCGGACTGAAATTCGCCTACGTCAAGGGGCCGTGTTAAGCCCATTGATGTACGTATAAAGCAGTTAGAAGAAATAGATATGGAAATAGACGAACCTTCTTATGTAGTTTTTAAAGGATTAGGTATAAAAGATATGGAGGAACTTGAAGAGGATATAAAATTGCGTATCGATTTAGATAGGGAAACACCAATGCATATATTTGGCGGTGTATAATTGGGAATTAGCTGAAGCTAGGAAAAGTGAAGCAATGGATAAAGCGCGAGTGTTGCATTCGAGCATTGAAGCAGATGTTAAAGTCTTTGTTACGAGGTAAATGGTATGGTGAGATAGAGGCAATGCAGTCGCAAATCGAGTCCCAAATGCGATCTGGTACTGCAAAAGTGGTGGAGTATTGGGAAGCTGTTCTTAAACGGCTTCACATCTTTATGGCTAAGGCTTGTTTGAGGGAAATTCATGCGAAACTGTTGTGCAAACATCTTGAGCATCTTGAGAAACCATTGGAGAGTCGCGATGTAGAGGTGGAACAAGTGACATTGAGGACTAATGTGGAGGATATGGAGCATAGTGCTCGAGCTATGTGTCACGGGCTGAGAGTCCGGCGCAGCACACAGCGCCCGTGCGGCGTCCCGAGGCCGCCCACTACCTCGAGACAAGCCTTACCACACGCGGAAGCCAACCGGTTTCGCTCTGCCTTGGGCTCATCAGGGGAGCGGCACTAGCCCCCGACCAGTTGATCCCTTAGGCCTACTTCGGTCCCCTTCATTGTCAAGTCCATGACCAGCGACAAGCACCCCAAACTTAACCGGGTCGGCCTGCCTGACTCGGCCAGATCGAAGCATCTAAGGGAGAACAACGCCTTAATGCTAATGTCGACCCTATAACCCAACCGACGAAGTTCCATATGGCCCGCTCTTTCCTTTGGACTATACGGTCACAACAAACGAGTCGTGACATATGTCTCTGGAGCCCTTCTTGATTGAGGAGGCTAAGGAGAAGGAGTTAGAGGAGGAGGAAGATGATGAAGAGGGGCGGGTTCTTATTCGCCTGTGTTAATACACGGGGATGATAAAGAAGAAGCAGTTGATCCTGAAGAGGACAGGGAAATACTTGAGAGGAAACGTATAGCTGTTTTGGAAGAGAAACGTGCCCAAGATAAGGTTTTGACACCAGCTCCCATAGAAGACAACAACTTTGAGAAGAAGTCTTTAAAGCTATGGGGGCAATGGAGGAAGGGGATGCAGTATTTGGCTCAAATGATGAAATTAATCTTGATTCTTCACAGGTGTACTGGTGGCATGACAAGTATAGGCCAAGGAAGCCCAAGTATTTCAACCGTGTTCATACTGGTTATGAATGGACAAGTATAATCAAACTCATTATGATCACGACAACCCACCTCCTACGGTTGTGCAGGGAGTCAAATTCAATGTCTATTATCCTGATCTTGTTGACAAAGCCTCACAGTACATCGGCTGATCAACGAAAAAATCTTAACGTGATGATAGTTTATTAAATGGCTGCTCTTCTAGTGCTTAATCCTTGATCAAGTATAGGATACTGTTCTTCCTCTTGGGTAACTATTCGTAACTTGTGAATTTTTGCTCCATGCAAGCACCGTTCTTCAAATGCTCATCATAGTAGAATACTGATGTTGGGAGGATGAGAAGTTTACTAAACATCAAAATGCCTAATTGCAAGTTTTGAAACTCTTAATGCCATTATGTTGTCCTAATTATTCATGTTGGTTCGTACTTCTGTTGAAACTTCTGAGAACAGATTTAACTTACTTTAATATTTTGTTTGTTAACTTACTTTCTGCTATGAAGATGAATATGTGCTCATCTTTATTTCATTCTTTGGGTTCTACGGAATTTTTGTGCAGGACTTTTCCCATATATAGCTTGCTCTTGCTTGATCAAGTTACCTTGTCAAGTTTATTGAAGGGACTCTATTTGATAATATTAGGCAAATTGCAATGTTTAACCATCAGAGAAAGATATTAATCAAGGAACTCTTGTCGTGTTCAACTTGGATCCATCGGTATCCAATGAGGATCTTCGGAGAATTTTTTGGGTGTATATGGGGAAGTCAAGGAGGTATCAATTTACGTAATTACTCGCTGTTACTGCTATATTATTTTGATGTTTTTGTGTTTATCCGCAATTTTATAGTAACTTTTAAGCTTGTTAGATCATGCTGTATCCAAAATGCAGATCAGGGGAACGCCACACAATCGCCATCAGCATAAGTTTATTGAATTCTATGATGTCAAAGCAGCGGAGCATTAAAATCGTAGCGACATATATAGCTGGAAAGCAGATAAAGCTTGAACCCGTTCGTCCTATATATATATATATATATATATATATATATATATATATATATATATATATATTGATCAGTTTAACTAGGAGAATGCATATTTTGTTGACTTCGGATGTGGTATTAATTGTTAAATTCTTGATACTCCGTGGATCACCCCCTCTGCTTCAAGTCATGGGTCGGCATTTAGTAGGCATATAATTTAAGAGCTATGAGGATTTTGTGGATATAAAAGCATATTATTGAAGATAAAATGAAACTTCTAAAATTAAACAGCTTTCTCATATAAAAATTTGTCGCTTTTTTAAACTGACTAACAAAGAAATAATGTTACATAAAACAGAGCAGAAGGGGTAGCAGTTTTCGGAAATGGTCGTACCACCTTAAGAGGCATAAGCACACGGGGTGCCAAAATCAAAAGTAGACTTGTAGCTCAAAGCACAAGCAATTTCCGTATAGTACAATTATACAAAGGATACAATTGAGTTTGGGATAAGATGGTGTTTGCAGGAAAAATGAGACAACAAACAGAATATAGAAGCTAATCAAATGGTTCTATACATGCTGCAATTACTTCAAGTAAGATGGACAGAATAATTACCTTCTTGCTACTGCCGAGCAACAAAACACGAGAAAAAGATAACCATGAGGGAAAAAAATGCTCAACTTTCTACTTTCTTCATCAGTAAAAAAGGCATCCTGATGCACTTAGCTCCTGCTATGTACGGGATTCGGGAAGGCTGGACCATAAGGATCTATTGTACACAGCCTTACCTTGCGTTTCTGCAATAGACTATTTCCACGGCTCGAACCCGTGACCTCCTTGTCACATGGCAGCAATTTGTTCATCAGTATTTTGCTAATTTATGAAGGAAGAAACAAACTTCAAGCTTTCAAATAGCAACCATATAACAGGAGATACTAACATTTCATGGCAAAGAATCCAATTGTTCCTGGAATCCAAAATGGAAATCGTCAGAAACATATATTTATCACCAACAGGAACAAACCATATATAATTTGTTAATTGAACACAAATGAGGAGTGACAAGTTGTTATTGTAGAAGGCAACTTGCTGAAAAGCAGAACCGCCCCTATAACAAGTCACAATTACTGGCACGGTCAATATCTGCCAATGGTTAAATCTGACTATACGTTTTACATGAACAGATCCTCAAAGTACAGGACACTATTATGAACAAACAAACTCAATAAATGCAGGATCAGGAAGTACAACTCAAAATTATCATTCTGCAGTATTGCTTGGGTTGTTTTGCTCTGTCTGCCGCAGAAAAATCCCTCGATACAGTTGCCACTGTTCTGCTATCCTCCTCCTGTTTAACTGCGACTATGCCATCCTGACACAAATGGATGGTTTAGCCATTTGACTTCAGCCAAATAACAGAAAATGAAGAACTCCTTGATGGTTGCATGCAATTTGCCACATAGCTTTTAGATCTACAACCCATGTACTCTTTTGAGGTCAACCTCATTCCCTCTAAACTTCTAACTCCCTACTCATATAAGGCACTCCTATGACTTTCTGAATGTCCACATGCACGATACACAAAAGGTTACTGAAACTAGAAATATGTGTGTTCCTCGCAATCAACTGTATGATGCAGAGAGGTAGTAGACCAGCTTCAACTAGTTAGGATCAGTTGACTTGGAAGCAGAAAAATCAGTCTTCTCTTACAATTTGCTCAAGAAGTTCATACATGATGGTTCAAGTATTGCCTACCCGTTTTTAAAAATTACAGTCCATTTCCCTGCAAAAGTAACAGTTGATCCACAATGTTAATTATCAGTTCTATAACTTGAATAAAAGGAGTAGAAGTGCCATTTGACATATATACTCGATCATTTCATACTCAATAGAGTCAAACATGCATAAGTTATTGTCATCCATCCATAACTATTTTAATATTTCCTCCAAATTGGCATCTCTTTCTTTTAGAATCTTTTGAGGATCCGAAAGCCACAGAAAAGATCCAATACTATATTGCTAACCTTAACTGTCACTTGAACATCAAAGTTCCAAGAAGCCTATCCCTCAGGGAATCACATAATCCTTCCCTTTCCTTCTTTTACTTCTTCTGATGTGTCTTTGTATTTTGGATTCAGAAAAACCTCGCACTGATGCCAGGTAAGCAGGTTAACAAGAAAAAGTTTCCACTGTTACTCCTCCCATCTCAATTTTTTTAAGCATCTTTGATCAGACACAATAAAATGGAAGATTTCTGACACGTAAGGTAGATACACATAAAATATGAAAAGTACTCTTATAGCAAACAATTTGTTTTTCTATCCCGTGGGACCTTCAACAAGTCACATCAATGCAGGATGGCAAAGTTAAATTGTCAGCTTCTAAATGTAGAAAGGTGCCAGTTAAGAGCGCAAAGCAAATTGGAACCAGGGGAATAGACAGAGCCAAAAGAGGCACAAATATAAGTAAAATTTGCAATAAAGTTAGAGCATATGAGGAATAAACAGTGACGATACGTAGCTATTTACATGATATAGCCTCTGCAATCATTTAAGGATTGGTATATTCTATCCACCATGACTACAAACTTATGCAGAGAATAATGGACTTGAATAAATGTAACTCGACTTAAGTTTTTGCAGCCTCTATTTCTAGAATATTACTATAAGCGAATGGCTTTCTACAGTTTCTGAAAGCAGCAAATGAAGAGCTTCTTTTTAGTGCTTTAACCCAAATATGTAGAGACTTGGATCTAGTATTATACATGAGCTGGACTTTAATCATCTTTGATCTTGTTGGGTACTCCTTTTACTTTTACCCATTACAAAGTAAAAGTATGGAAAACAAATCTTGCAAACTCCTGTTTGCTCCATGGTTGACTAAACAGCCTATTACTAAAGAACCAAGAAGTTTGATATCTTTTGAGCATTAGTTCCATCTAGCATAATATATTTGCCTATTTAGTAGCAAGCTCCCCAGACCCCACCTGGTGGGAGTATACTGGGTAGTTGTTGTTGTTGTTGTATTTAGTAGCAAGCTGTCGAGAGACAGCCTCAAGGGACTGCAGTACTGCAACTGATTGCATAGCAAAAAGCAATTTGAAATTCCACATCTAAAGCTATAAGATGATGGCAGGTAACTTTTGATGTCCTAAGATAGCGGAAACTACTATAATATTAGTGATACAACCATAAGGACAGCTATAGGGGTCAGACAATATATGTGATGTCAACTATTCTTCTAGAGGAGCCCAAGTGTAACTTGGTTGTAGTTGCTTTTAGGTTAATTATATCCTCTAAAGAGAAATTGTATGCTTAATTTCTATATGATACTGTTTAGTCTCCGAGAGCATCTTCTATATTTCAAGCAATTGCCATAAGAGGCTAGAACCATGGTCTATGAGCAATCTCATGCCACCAATAAAAGATCGTGAATGGCCTTATTGTGATGAGGTAATCAAAGAAAAAGTAGCTGCTAAGGAAAAAGTAAGTTTCTAAAGGTCACACCATGGTTAGAAGTTGGTCCTACTTGTAAAAGAAAATGGATAATAGTTGGTCCCAAAGTTTTCAAGGTACTCAAAGTATTGTGCGAAAAGTTGGTTCTTCCAAATTCTAGGTCACTGGGTCGTATATTTTATATTTGTAATATTTCTCCCCTACCAGGGATAACAAATGTGGATTATCAATGTCTACATGTTTGGTACATACAAGTTACATGTACCAAGTTTGTTACAAATACTCCCTTCTTTTCAATTTATGTGAACTTATTTGACTGGGTACGGAGTTTAAGAAAAAAGAGAACTTTTGAACTTGTGGTGTAAAATAAGACACATGTTTTGCGTGGCTATAAATCATTAAATAAAGGTAAATTGTTTCCAAATATAAAAAGAGGTCATTCTTTTTGGCACAGACTAAAAAGAAACTAGGTTCAGATAAATTGAAAAGAAGGGAGTATAACTAATCAAGGACCAGTGAGAGACTAGGTAAATATATTTTCAATCTGATCATTTGACTTCCTGAATTTCGTAACGATTTTGTAAGTGCATCATTGCTCTGACAAAGTGACGTTGATCTCCATGTGCTTAGTTTAGTGTTGTATTTTGTCTCGGGCCCGGGCCTAAACGTGCTTCGCGGGCCTGGGCTCTGGCGGTCCCGGGCTTCGTGGGCTCAATGGGTGAGACCAGTCCGTGACGGGCCTAAGCCCATGTGGTCCTGGGCTTAGCGGGCTGGGCTTTGTGGGCCTGGCAGGCTTTCTTGTAATTTTTTTGTTTAAGGCAATATCTTGTATTGTAGTTATTAGTATAGTATATAATATAGTATACTAGTATAGAATATATTGATAGTATACTAGTTATTAGTATAGTATATATAATATATATTTCATTGTATATTGTATTGTAGTAATTAGTATATATTGTATGTTATGTATATATATATTTTCTTGTAGTATATATTGCATGTTATGTATATATATTCTCATATATATTTTCTTGTAGTATATATATTGTGTCTTATGTATATATATTATAACTTATATAGTTATATATTTTGTTGTAGTATATATATCGTATCTCTTATCTATATATATTCTCTTATATATATTGTATCTTATGTATATATATTATTACTTATATATTTTTGGGTAGTTTATGTTGTATGTTATGTATATATATTCTCGTGTATATTTTCTTGTATATATTGTATGTTTTATATATATATTGTAGCTTATAAATAATTCGAAGTAAAGGCAAAGAGATATTGAGAAAAAAGATATTCAAGGGTATGTGTTATAATTTTATTACCAAAAATGGCATATCTTTCTTAGTCTTCCTTCCCCCAATGGAATGAGCACACCAAGGTACTAATACCACCATTAAAAGGAAAAAAAACTAAAAGAAGATGTGCCCATGTACAAGTTACATCATAATCTACATTGTATCTCTAACAAATCTCATAAATCCGTCAAGGTTGGGAGGAGGTTATGTTGGTGATGGTGGAAAAGAAGCTTGTTCATCACCACTTCCGGGCGAAGCCGAATCCTCCGCAAGTTCTGCTATCATTTCTTCATAAGCTTCATCTATCGCCGGTTGTGATTCTGCAATTCCAAAGTTTCTTCTTTCCGCGCGGATCCAATCTCTAAAAAGTATCGATTTTTCCAAGCTATCCCTCATCGACGCTCTATGATCACCTATTTGCAGTCTTGCTTGACTGAAAGCGCTCTCCGATGCAACAATTGAAGCTTGAATTGATAAAATATCCCGAGCTATCCTTGCAAGAACTGAAAAATATTTTTCCCTTGACTTCCACCATTCCAAAAGATCGAAAGAGCCGTCTGGATTCTCCTTTTCAAGTCCCTGAGACAAATAAACTTGAAGCTCATTTAGATGTGAAGTTTCATCATAATTATCACCTTGAGAACCCCGAAACTCCGTCCAAGATTTAAGAGATGTTAAGCCCGCAACTCTTTTAGACGATTGTGAGCTAAAAGAATTTTACCATTCGTCCAATCTTGCGTAGTAAGCATTTCATCATCATCCTCACCATCTACCCGAGAATTAAACGTTGCATTATTTGGGTTTCTACATTCATATGCAACTTCTAAACTTTCGTACATACAATTCCATCTAGTCGGGCAAGGTTTAGGAACCTTTCTTTCTCTAAGGTCATATTCATCACATTTTTTAAAATACTCTCTATGTCTAGTTCTACGGTTTGAATAAAAAAGCCAATTAAGAGCCATTTGGACCTTTTCAATTTCTATGTTTAAAATTCGCATACCATCACCGACAATTAAATGATAAATATGACAAATACATCTAACATGGAAAATATTAGTAAATCAGGATTTAATATTTTTGTAAGCATGCCTATAGCACTAGTGTTCCTAGGAGCATTATCCATAGAAATTGCCATTATTTTATCGCTAAAGCAAAAATATCTACAAATATCTGAAACAGTGTTAGCTATAAACTTACCTGTGTGATGTGAATTAATTATTCTATACGCAATTATACGTTTTTGCATTGTCCAGTCCTCATCTATCCAATGACTTAAAACAGTTAGATAATCACAATCACTACCACTTCTACCAATATCAGTAGTAATAGAAATCCGATTAGGTATATGAATAAATAAATAACACAAATATTGTTCATATTCATGTTTGAATTTACAAATATCGGCCTTAACTGTTGCGCGAGGCCAACCTTTATAAGTATGATTAAAGACTCTTCTAATATAATGAACCCAATTAGAACTAGAAGCAAAAGTATAAGTTAAGCACATAACAGTAATCATCTTTGCTAATTCTTCACGATCTTTATTTGGATCGTAATATAAAATACCTCCGGTGACAGTGTTAATTCCTGGTTGAACTAGATTTGAACATGTACTAAGGTTAACCGCAGAATCTACACTTGTCCCCTCTTATTGCGCTTGCATTTGCAAAAATCTAATCTTATCTCAAGGGTGTATTTTTATGTGCCTAGTCAAACTACCCGTGCCGCTACGGTCTCCAGTAAATTTATGCACCAGTAATTTCCCACAAGTTTTACACTTAGCCTTATTTTGTTCTCTCACTTGAGTAAAAAAATTCCAAACTAATGATGTTTCTTGACGTTTAGCAGGTTGTCTATTAAAAGTAGAGTTTCTACAGGTGGGTCGGCCGGTGCATTACTTGGGTTATTAACAGGACTAGTAGGTGTATCATCTAAATCTGGTGCTTGGATTTCATCATCATCATCCTTATTTTCCTCTAAGATAGGTTCATGGGATAAAGAGCATTCATAATTTCATCATCCAATTTATCACCTACTGCAACATCATGTAGAAATTCACTATCGATAAATTGAAAACAAGGGTGATCACTATCAAGAATTACGGGAGGAGGAGGAGGACGTCTAGGTTGGCGACTACTTTCAACTTGCTTATTTCTAGGTCGGGAGCCGGGGGAAGGGTAATATTATGGCCACTACTTTCATCGGTTTTTCCTTTTCCTTTACCAAATATTTTTTTCAAAGAAAATGTCATATTAATTATAATTATGCAAACTAAACCACACAAAAATATATTATTAAAACGTAAGAGTTGAAACGAGTTTACCGGATTGCCGAACAACTTCTTGAAAATTGAAAATCGTTGAACACTTGAAAACTTTAATTCAACAACTTCACAATTTTTCACGAATTTTCAACAATAAATTAAGCAATTGTAGTAGAAAGGTTGAGAGAGATTGAGAGATATTGATGAAAAAAATGAAAGAATGAGGGGGTATTTATATTTGAAAAATGGGTAAAAGTGTAATTATAAAAACTTTGGGGTTAAATTAAAGTTTGGAGGCCAAATGGCCATTTTTTAAACCTCCAAACGGTCAAATTGTAGCCCAAACGGCTACTTTTTAAAATCTATCCGTTGGTGATTTTTAAAATAAAAATATATATATATATAGTCGTTGGGCCCGTTTAGGCCCGCCAGGACCGGCTGACGGTCTCGGACCAAAGGGTCCGAGGCTCACGGGCTAAATTGTGCGGATCGGCCCGTCACGGGCTTAAGAGTAACACCAGGCCGAGGACTACCAGGACCGGACCACCAGGACCAGACCACCAGGACCGGACCACCAGGCCCGTTAGGCCCGCCAGGACCACGGGCCCAGTCCGGTCCGGTTCAAGCCCGGGCCATAATACAGGGTTAGTTTAGTTACCTTATGAAACACCGGATACAATATATTATGAAGAACTAGTTGATCCAAATGAGTTCGGCTTTCTGATTGCAATACCTAGTGTAATTAGTTTTGTATTTTTGCTTTGTTTTCTAATTGGTATGATGGTTGTTGCCCTTCCTTTTACCTATCCTAAGCCGAGGGTCTTCCGGAAACAGCCTCTTTGTCTTCTTGAAGGTAGGGGTAAGGTTTGCGCTACCCTAGACCCCACTTGTAGGATTACACCGGGTTTGTTGTTGTTGTTGAGTTCGCAAGTTGCAATAATCGTTGTGTGATACTATGCTTCTGTCCTAGATCTAGTAACCATGTTTTTTGTTTTTGATCTTTTACCAACACAAAATTACCTACAATTTTTTTTGACAAAGTAAATGATATTAACAATGGGAGAAAACTCCCATATACTAAAAGTAGAGAATTTACAACAAAACTTGATTCTCTACGAAATAGGTTATTCCTCAATTGTACAAAATCAGTCAAAGCAAAAGAGGTTATTCCTCAATTGTACAAAATCATTTTTGTTAGTTTTATTGTCTAAATAGTAGTAAATAACCCTAATCCCATATGTATTAGGAGTAGGACATGTATTGTATATATAGGGCTCATTGTATCATTAATATTAGTCAATAATATATTTTCTCCCGTGCTTCTCAAATGGTATCAGAGCGTCAATAAGAAATTATCGTTGTGCATCATTCCAGCGTCCTCCGCGAAGAAAGACCTCGTCGCCGTGCAACTTTCCGACGACTTAAGAGGCTGTCCGTAACAAAAAAATCACTTTTCGTCAGTGTTGTGCAAACACCAATACCACTACGAAGTAGATTAGCCTCCGGCGACCAACCCTTAAAAAAATTCTCCGTCAAAGAACGCACCGCCGGAAGAAATTCTCCGGCGAAGCTCCGACACCTACGCGCTGGCGCGTGACACTGATTCCGGCCACTTTTTTGCGAAACTCCTTTAGGACAGCTTGCTCTCCTCACGATTCCGAGCCTACCCATCTAGTTCAAATCAAATTCCAACCACTTTGAGTTTTTCTGGCGAGCTATAGTGATTTTTCCGGCGTGAAAAGTGATCCCAATAATTTTTTGCTTTTTCCGGCACGATATTATAATGGAATTCGTATCTGAAGCCATTAACTCACAATCCGTTGGATTAAATGCAACGAATCCAATCCTGATGATTTCTTTACCGGATTATATTGAGTTCCTCAGTACAAAGCACGTAAACAGACAGCTTCAGGATTAACCTTCGTTGTTCCAACAAATAGTAGCATGACCGGTGTCTCCCAATCTTCACCTTCTGAGTCTTAGGTCATTGATTCAAGTGCATTTTATCATATTTCTGGTAACAAATCTCTTTTCACTAGTATCTCATATTCTCAATCCCTTCCAACAGTCACAATGACCAATGGGTCTCAAGCCATGGCAACTGCAATAGGTCAAGCAAGTCCACTTCTTTCCTTACCTTTAGACTCAGTTCTTTATGTTCCTGGTAGTCCTTTTAATCTCATGGCTGTTAGTTGCTTAGCCAAATCACATAAATCTGCTGTTTTATTTCTTGATGACCTTATTTTTATACAGGACCGCAATACAGGGTGGATCATTGGTACCGAACGTGAATCAGATAAACTTTATTACCTCATCCTTGCAAAATCACATGGACTCGCATCTTGTCTTCCTCCAATAACTTCTCCTATTACTACTTCACCGGATTTATTACATAAACGATTAGGACATCCAAGTTTGTCAAAACTTTAAAAAATAGTACCTGGCTTATCTCAGTTGTCCACTCTAGAGTGTGAGTCGTGTCAGCTCGGTAAGCCTACCCGCTCCCATTTCCCGCGGCGTCTTGACAATCGAGCAGAATCACCTTTTACTTTAGTCCATTCAAATATTTGGGGTCCTAGTCAGGTTAGTTCTACCTTAGGATTCCGCTACTTTGTCATTTTCATTGATGATTATTCCAGGTGCACTTGGATATTTTTGACGAAAAATCGATCTGAGTTGTTTTCTATTTTCTAGACCTTCCATGCTGAAATTCAAAATCAATTTGGGGTTTCTATTCGCACATTTCGTAGTGATAATGCCCTAGAGTATTTGTCTTCTCCATTTCAGCAGTTTATGAACTCCCATGGGATTATTCATCAAACATCTTGTCCGTATACATCCCAACAAAATGGGGTAGCTGAAAAAAAGAATAGACATCTTATTGAAACTGCTCGTACCCTACTCATATAGTATCATGCTTCGCTGCGTTTTTGGGGGATGCAGTTCTTACATCTTGTTATCTTATTAATCGTATGTCATCTTCATCTATCAAAAATCAAGTTCCATTCTCTGTCAGGTTTCCCCACTTACCTTTGTTCTCTTCCACCCCGTGTCTTTTGGGAGTACGTGCTTTGTTCATGAACTTACTCTAGGAAAAAATAAGTTAGCTCCTCGTGCTCTTAGGTGTATATTTCTTGGTTACTCGAGAACACAAAAGGGATATCGATGTTATTCTCCTAACATTCAACGATTTCTTATGTCTGCTGAGGTTAACTTCTTTGAAACTCAATCATACATCACATGTCAAGTTAATCACTTAGATATTTCTATGGTGCTACTTATTCCTTCTTTTGGAGATTCAGTCCCTATCACCTATTCATCTTCCTCCATAGCTCCACCGCCTACTGTTCCAATTACAGCTCCACCACCTATAGCTCCAGTGTCATCACCGAGTCAAGTGCTACTACCTAGTCCAGTTCCGCCAACTATAGCTTCAGTGCCACCACCTAGTCAAGTTCCACCAATTATAGCTCCAGTCAACCACCTAGTCCAGTTCAACCTTCTACAGTTCCACCACTCCTGACTTATCATCGTCGTCCACCCCCAGCATCAGGCCCAGCTGATTCACGTCCTGCACCTGATCTTGCTAATACTACGGACTTGTCTCCTCTTAATCAACTGATTGCACTATGAAAAGGTATATGATCCACACTTAATCCTAATCCTCATATTATCGGTTTAAGTTACCATCGTCTCTCATCATTCCATTGTGCATTTGTGTCATCTTTATCCTCTGTTTCCATCCCTAAGTTTACAGGTGAAGCATTGTCTCATCCCGAATGGCAACAGGCTATGATTGACGAGATGTCTGCTTTACATATGAGTGGTACTAGGGAGCTTGTTCCCCTTCCTTTGGATAAATCTACTGTTGGTTGTCGTTGGGGGTATGCAATCAAAGATGGTCCAGATGGCCAAGTTGATCGACTTAAGGCTCGTCTTGTTGCCAAAAGATATACTCAGATATTTGGACTCGATTACAGTGATACTTTTTCTCCCGTGGCTAAAATTGCATCAGTCCGCCTTTTTCTATCCATGGCTGTTATTAATGACCTGGCCTCTCTATCAGTTGGACATTAAGAATGCTTTTCTTCACAGTGACCTTGAGGATGAGGTTTATATGGATCAATCACCTGGTTTTGTTGCTCAGGGGGAGTGTAGTGGCCTTGTATGTCGGTTGCGTCGGTCCCTCTATAGTCTAAAATAATCTCCTCGAGCCTGGTTTGGTAAGTTAAACACAGTTATTCAGCAGTTTGGCATGACTCGTAGTGAAGCTGATCACTCTATATTTTATCGACATTCTGCTTTAAATTTCTGTATTTATCTGGTCGTTTATGTTGACGATATTGTTATTACCGGCAATGATCATGATGGTATTAGCAACTTGAAGCAACATCTCTTTCAGCCCTTTCAGACTAAGTATCTTGGCAGATTAAAGTATTTTTTGGGTATTGAGGTCATTCAGTCTAGCTCAAGTATTGTGATCTCACAACGGAAGTATGCCTTAGATATTTTTAAGGAGACAGGAATGACAAGTTGTAGACCTGTTGACACTCCGATGGATCCGAATTCTAAACTTCTACCAGGACAGGAGGAGTCTCTTAGCGATCCTGCAAGGTATAGGCAGTTGGTTGGTAAGTTAAATTACCTCACAGTGACTAGACATCACATTTCCTTTCCTGTGAGTGTTGTGAGTCACTTTATGGATTCTCCCTGTGATAGTCATTGGGATGCCGTTGTCCGCATTCTTCGGCATATAAAATTAGCTCCAGGCAAAGGCTTATTGTTTGAATATCGAGATCCTTGGATACTCATATGCTTATTGGGCAGGATCACCTTCTGATGGACGTTCAATGCAGTGTCGTCAAAGGCGCGCTTAAGCCCTGAAGCGAGGCTCAAAACATGTTGAGCGCTTCGTCTCGCTTTGTGGGCGCTTTGGTGTCGCATCAAGGATCTATGGCATACTTTTCCTTGCCAATGAGTGTAATCCTGAAAATGCTACACTAAACATTTGATATTTCACTTTATCTTAATTTATTTGCAATTTCATTGTCCATATATTTGTTATTCATGCTTGTAATTATTAGTCTTGGACTACATATACATATTTTTTTACTTTTTCTCCAGTTGCGCCTTTTTCATTAAAGCCCACGCTTTATTTGTGCTTTGCGCTTAAAGTCCCAATGGACCTTAGAGCTTTTTTGCGCTTTTCGTCTTTGATAACACTGGTTCAACGTCTGGATATTGTATCTTAGTAGGAAGAAATTTGGTGTCTTGGAAGAGCAAGAAACAAAATGTGGTTGCTCGGTCTAGTCAGAAGCAGAATATCGAGCAATGACTATGGCCACATGTGAGCTAATTTGGATCAAACAATTGCTCAAGGAGTTGAAATTTGGTATGATTAGTCAGATAAGACTTGTATGTGATAATAAAGTTGCTCTTCATATTGCGTCGAATCCAGTGTTCCATGAGAGAACTAAACACATCGAGATTGACTGTCACTTTGTAGAGAAAAGATACTCTCGGGAGATATTGCTACAAAATTTGTGAAGTCGAATGATCAGTTTGCTGATATTTTCACCAAGTCCCTCATTGGTCCTCGTATTAGTTATATATATAACAAGCTCGGTAGATATGATTTATATGCACTAGCTTGAGGGGGAGTGCTAGTTTCATTGTCTAAATAGTAGTAAATAACCCAAATCTCATATGTATTAGGAGTAGGACATGTATTGTATATATATGGTTCATTGTATCATTGTCAATATTCGTCAATAATATATTTTCTCTCGTCCTTTCTTACAATTTTCAATCCCCTTAAAAGCTCTCCTATTTCTCTCTCCATACGACCCACATAAGAGCCAACAAAGCTACCTCCCATGCCTTTCGTCTTCTTCTCCTACGCCTATAATTACATCCAAAGGTAGAACGTATATTAGAATGCGATCTTGCTCAATCTACGCCTCTGTATCCAATATCTACTCATGTCCTTGATCCTAGACATTAAGTCTCTCTTTGGATTTGATTTTATACAAAGGATATATACACTTCCATCCCAGTGAGTCACATGGAGAGCACATAAACTAACCTACGACAGTGACTAGAATGGCAATATCAAGCCATGTTACAATAAGGCACTTCAATGTACCAGACAACTGCCTATATGTGGTGTTGCTTGATTATCACAACATTTCATTTAATGTCTAGTATACAAACACCAATTCTCCGATTACTCGTTTAACACATATGGGGTTAAAAAGTTGTTGCCATGGCTTGATACTAAGCTTCTCCCTCGTTGCCATGACTCAAAATAAGCTTCTATACTAGATCGGGCAAAACATTATGTTTCTTACTTTTCCATACTACAAGATTACCACAAACAAAAACACAACATTTTATAGGAGAACCAGCTTACTCTGCATCAATATATCCAGTATTTCCAATTGTCTTCTGTTGAAATATGCGACCATCTCATCTAAAAGCTTAAACAATTAGAGAAAACACTTTTATTTATTTAATTATGTCTTCAACGCGCCTCCTAATGTGCGGGCTTTGTTCTTTTTAATGAGCCAAGAACATGAAAATTCTTTTTGATATTGGGTGGCAGTGCGACTTGAATCCAGGACCTCAGCCTGCTCTGATATCATGTTGAAATGTGTGACCATCTCATCTAAAAGCTTAAGTTGTTAGATATAATACACTTTCATTTATTTAATTATGTCTTCAACATCTTCATACAAGCATCCCTAACCTAGTGCTGTCTTCATGTATTTTGAGATTCACAAAACATCCTAATGACTAGTACATAGAAACAGCCTGAATTGACTCACTACACCCACAGCAAAAGAAATATTTATTCAGATAATAGAGACATCGTTTAATTTCCTGACTAGCCTTCGGTGCCTTTCAGGATTTTGACATGGCTTCGCCTGATCTGCTAACAATTCATTGTCCGGATCAACGGGACTCAATAGGTTGCACTGCATCATATTCCTTAAAAATATCTAATAAGTAATAAATGCTTCCTTTCTGAAATAACAGTTTCATCGCTCCATTAGGTGTTACCAGGAAAGTATTTAGATTTCCTAAATCCTTGGTTTGGAAATGACTGGTTTGATATCCTTTTTAACAGGATTTTCTCATAGTCATCGCCTAAAATGGTCAAGTCGTCTACATATAACACCAAATAAACACATTGACCAGATATGACAGTAGTACACTGACTGATCTGCTTCTCTTCATGCTGGATTTATGAATAAAAGTTTCACTTTAACCATCGCAAAAAGTTTAAGTTAATACCTAATTCCATCAAGATAAATTAAATTTTCAACTCTTGTCTAATTTTTTTCATGTCAATCTACTTGTGACACCTAATTTTATACGGAGAGAGTAATATAACTAAAACAAATATCAATTACCAACAAATGAATTTAAGGGAGGCATGGTCATAAGATGATAAAAAAATTGCAGAGTTATACTATTATGTCACGCTGCGTTTGTGTGCAAGAGTAGACTTCAATTCTAAAGCATAAGAAATGAACTTGACTGCTGAAATTTATGTGTCTTATATAAGTAAATTAGGAGGCTCTCAGTATAGTGTGCTGATACCAAAAGTACTTCAGCACAAAGATTCACAAGAAACTAGGAATAGGATAAGTCGCTGATGAAAATAAGATTATGATAGATAAGCTACAAATTGCATGTTCCAATGTACCTTTTTTTTTAAAGCATCTTTCTTTCTTCTTCTGATGAAATTTGGTCAAGGCTGCTGCTCTCGCAAGTTTAGAAGGATCTATCGTACTTCCACAACCACTGCCACTGGCATCACCACTTCCATTTTTGCCAGCTAACCCATTATCACTTTCCGCATTTGTGCATCCAGCATTTATAGCCGTGTAGCTTCCATCCCGCGCATTGCTTCCACGGTTACTTCCAGAAGCACTTCTGTTCAAACTCTGATATTCAGGGTTCCCCTCATAAGGCCTAGTTAGACTATTGGACGAAGCACAACTTGGTCCACCCACAGCCAGTTTTTTCAATGAGCAATCAACATGATTGGAAGTGCAATGCTGATCCAGGTCGTTGACATGATGATATCGGTGGTGCTGATGAGGCTGCTGAATTAGGATGTCAGTGTGAGAGCCTTGCGGAGCAAAACTGGTTGCGGCTTGCATGTTACGAGGCTTAACTTGTTGCCCTTGCTGAGGAGAGATTCTGAAGTCAATTTTTACAGGCTTGAAGGCTGACGATGGTTGCAAATCATTAATTGTCGATGTTGCTTCTGACTTATCTCTAGAAAATAATAGCTCCTTAGGAAGTTTATTAGTGGTGGACCCCATATCTATTTTATTGCCCGTTCCATTTGAGGTTGAATGTTGTAATTTCTCATTTGTCTGAGTTGGAATATCACATACCGGCTCTTTCTTGGCAACTTCTTGGCTATTATCAATTAAAGAACTACTTAAGGTGATCCCATGAGGAGTCGTTGTAGGGTTTGAGGACGAATTATACCTGCAAAATAGTCCACCCACTGAGCAAAGGTAAATTGCTGAAAGTTCCCATCCAAGAAAGGAAATCAGCAGTAGCTCTGATAAAATAGTTTAGAAAGCATAAACTAGTAACTATTGTCTCCAAACCTTGAGAAAGCTGAAAGATCTGATCTTCTCAAAACATTACGATCATCTTGAGCAGTTTTTCCTGGTTCTTTTGGTCCTCTTAGCCTTTTCAAACTTAGCTCAAGAAGTGGCTGTTTAGATTCATTAATGGATGCATTATTGCTTTCTAATACAGCTTTGTTCAACTCTCTGCTGTCACTCCGACGATGAGACGTCTCAGCAGTCGCATCATGATATTCAGTGGATGGACAATTACGATCTAGATTTGCCTGGTATTTATCCATCTTAAAACTGCTTGCGTTGGAATCTATTTCTAGCAGACTCTTCTGTTTCGCCCCAACAAGTTTGTATGGAATCTGGATGGCATTTTCAGATTGTGACTTCTGATTTATAGGTATGCCTGTGAGGGAGGGTTTTCCTTTTGCAATGTAATCTTCAATGAAACACATGATTGATACATTTTCAGTCAACTACGAAAAGCTAGAACCAAAGAGGAGAAAAAGATGAGTAATACTCATTACCAGGTTTTTCGTCTCCTACTTGGCATTTTCTTTTGGCGTTTATGTGTGCACTCATGTTAGCAGTAGTTTCTGCATTTGAATAAAGAACCTGTGCAAAAGTGCTGTCTGAACACTCAGGTAACTGATTCCGTGGAGGTACTGCCTGAGAGCTATCAACTTCAACAGCTTGCTTTGTCCAGGAACTCTGCAAAATAAAATTTTCAGACTCAAAGAAATATTATTTAAATGATTCTGTACTTCTATTAGTCATTAAGCATGGAAATTTTAATGCTTAACTGGGACATCATAATAGAACTATTGTGTTGAATTGTAATGATAATGTGACTAAAGAAAAACACATTAAATTTTGGAGTTTTTACTTCTTTCCTTTCTGTAAGAAACTTATATAACCATTGCTTTCAATTGCTAGGACATCTAAAATTATCTGTCACAATGGACTAACCAATGCACTATGACTCAAATGAAGTCTTACATTTCTACCTCGTTTATTTGCTGCAGAATTTAGTGTTCTAAATGTGTGAATATATTGCCTCAGACTCTCGTCTACATGTAATAATCAGTAGAACACTTCGAGGAAAAAAAAAAGAGGAAATCACCTCAATTATCTAATGCTTCAAATAACTATGAAAGAGGAGTCCTAGCCCATTTTCGAGCTGTTGCTATCATTTGTTATTTTCTGCATATGAATAAATGAAAAATAAGCTAAAAGGCAGATTTTGCAGAATGCCCTTTATTTTTTAGTGAAGGCAACCAAATGCCAGTACCTGTGTGCCACTTCCATCATCACTGCCCTTTCCAACATTTAGGTCATCGCTCCCATTATCTTCCCCATCATTGCTACCATTGTTGTTTTCAGATTTCTCGCTTTTTGATTTTATAGATTTTTGGGTTTGAGTACCACTTTCGCTCCCACTTCCACTAGACTGAGAAAATGAAAATGAATTAATCACAGTAGTACAGAAAACACTGGGAAGGCTAGCTTTAAAAGGTGAGTACAGAAATGGCATATTACACGGAACTAAGAAACAGCCTATAACTAGAAAAACAGCCCATTGAACAAATTAGCAGACACTAATCTCCATAACTAACAATAACTGATAATTCAGGTATGTTGATGGACATCAGTGCATCAGCCATTCATTTTACACCAAGAAGCTTAGAAGAAAAACAATCTTGAGAGTAATGGTGCCTCACACTGTGGCATCTTCTCCACACATGCTGCCACAGGTTCTGAAGCTCATTCTTCCGTATAGGTTTTACCAGGAAGTCAACTGCACCTTTTGACAAACATTTGAAGACTAAACCCATTGAATCGTGAGATGACATCACTGCACATAGCCCTCATCAGGTGTTAATAGTATCAAGTCAAAATTAAATATAGTGTAGTAAGAGTTTTACAATAGACGCATTGGCCAACATAGCAAGGGTTACTTACTGATCACAGGAATAGTCTTGCGTGCGTAGTGGCTCATGATTTTGCATAGAAGGCCTAAGCCTGACAAACAAGGCATTACAACCTCTGTTAACACTATATCAATATGATAGGTCAGGTTTTCAAGTATCTTCCAAGCTTGCAATCCATTGGCTGCTTCTATAACTGCAAATAACAAAGGTTTATGAGATGATAATAAAGAATACAAAAGTGGTAAGAGAGCAACCACACAAAAGATATTTACAACAAATACAGCAGATACTACTCATGAATTTAAAGTGTAATAAAAAGGGAAAAGCGTAGAGAAGCACTTAGGTTCCTATTACCAAATATCACACAAAATGAAACTTGAAACTTCATATTAAGTTGAAGTGAAATATTTATCAGTATGAACGCCATGAAAGATTTCTGCTGCCAGTAGACAGTTTCATAAATAAGATTCACAAATTTAGATACAAATTAGATGAACATATTTATATTTTAGTTTAAACTGCCAGATTAACGTAAGGAATGGAACTAAGTTGCTAGATCAGTAGAAGGATTTCAGCAGCTCTTCAATTGCAGTTGGCTCCCCTTCAAGTAACTCTACTTACATGATATAGTAACTCTACTTACATGATATAGTAACTCTACTTACATGATATAGCACATGGTTAGCAGCAACTGAGACAAGCATAAAGAACCATATAATACAAACATTTGAGATCTTTCTCTTTGAATCATTCTGAAGTAGAAGAGAGGTAAGATCCTTGCTGAATCGTAATCATTCATTTCATTCGCTACTGGATTTCTCGTTGAAAGCCTTTGTCCTACTCATAGTGACATGTATTTTTATTAACCAAGAATATACGCACTTTGTTGGCAAAATTGGTATCCATTTTTCATGATATTATGCATGGATCAAGTATATCGTGGTGACTTCTTCAGAAAAAGAGTGCCTTTCACAACGGAATCTTTAACAACAACTACCCAGTATAGCCCCACAGGGTGGGGTCTGGGGAGGGTAATATGTATGCAGTCCTTACCCCCACCCGAAAGGATGGAGAGGCTCACAATGGAATCTTTAGTGAGACAAAAACCTACATCAGAATATGGTTATCTAGAAAAGACATCCAATCATCTATACCATCAGACACCTCGTGGGTATATAAAATAATAATCAAATTGCATGCTCTAATATGTATTATTCTCCTCCAAAGGACCTACAGAAGTGCCAAAGGAGCGACATTCCAAGTCTTCCATCTCCTTCTTCTCCTCCTGAATATCCAGCTATGTATGATGTCCTTCACTATCCATTGTGCGCCGAACATATTTAGGATTGTCCACCACAACAGATTAGATATCCTGCAATGCACTAATTAATAAATGTTTCACCTCTTCTCCCCAATGCTTGCACATGAAGCACCAATTAACCTGTTATTTGCTTTCTTCTCTAATTTCTATCGTTAATATTACACGCTTGCCGTCATCCATGCAAATAACCTTCCGTGGTACTTTTGCTATACGCACCAACCTATACGGAAAACTTTGTCCTCCCTTTTCAAGAGCCTTGTACAAAGGCCGTTCTCCCTTCCTTTCTATCTTCACATGTCAAGTTCCGATTGGATCATGTCTTCTCTTAAAAGTTTTACAGAAAACAAGTTTTGAACACTTGAGCCAGCATAAATGATTAACTGAACCACATCAAACTTGATCTAAATACGTATCATGCTCGAACTTAGGCTCAATCAAGTTGTTGGCGAGACTCCAACTTAAATTATTTAAGCATATTTATTGTTGATATCTGATTATCATAAGATGCACATAAATGAAATATAAGTGTAAAACAGAAATCTTAGTGCTGATAGGATTAATATATTTATGTCACTGGCCCTTGTGGATTTCTCAATTATAAAAAGATGGATTAATACATTTATTTAATAAAATAACTTTAATAAAAGGTGGTCCACTCGCTCTTCAGGAATCGGATAATACCCTCCATAAATCATTGTTTAAGAAGACGAATATGTCATGTCTTATTCAGTATGTGAAACCCTCATCTCCACCAGCAACTGAATCTAACAAGAAGTCCAGCTAGCTCATCTATTAGGCATCTCCATGGTTGTTGTTAAAGACTCATTTAAGGCACACTTAACCCTTGAAACTTAGTTTAAGCTAGGTTGTGTGTTTTCCCTGGCTTAGTGTAGGCGCTAAGGTGTTAAAGCGAGCGCCTCATAACCCCAGCGCTGTCTTTAAGAGGTCATTAAACAACCGTTGTTACTACTATTATGCCTCAGTCCCAGACAAGTTAAAATCGCGGATATGAATCTTCAAGACCATGTTACTCCATTTGAACTCATCTCTGACCAATATTATACAAAACAAAAAATAAATAAAAAGTACTAGAAGTTCTTTATAATTCCTACTGATGATATCTCTGAAAGGCTAAACAACTCGTAGAAAAGCATAGGACGTAAAGTAAAAGTGCTAAAATGACTAAAACATATTTCAACTAATAGGTATAGCCTATATAGATTTTTGTTCTTTCATCATGCCTTATCCTTGGCTAAGTTTGCATGGATCCCAAGAGATTGTAGGTCTTTCCAAACAACTTCCTTTCAAGTGATTTTAGGTCTAACTCCTCTTTTTTAACAAACTTCACTTTCACCATAGTTTCACATCTATGGAGCGCAGCAATTAGTGGTCGACCCGGGACATGACTAAACCATCTCAAGCGACCTTTTATTATTTTATCCTCAATTTGTACTACTTGAACCTTCTCGTGAATGTGGTCATTTCTAATTTCGTTTAATCTTATATGATTGCACATCCATAATAGCATCCGCGTCTTTATGACTGATGTATCGGACTTTAGCGGCTCAACATTCACCCCATATAACATTGCTTGACTTATAACTGTTTTATAGAACTTACCCTTCATTTTGGTAGGTATTCTTCCATCACATACCCCTGAGTAGCACTTCTCTATTCAACCATCCAATTTTGATTCTATGTGTAACATCTTGATCTATCATTCCGTTCTCTTAGAACAACGAGCCTAAGTATCTTAGTTGTTCGTATTGGACATCACAATCCCATCTAATACATTAATTGTTAAAAAATGTTACGAATGAAATTTTAATCGTTAGCAAGAAGAAATAAAATTTTAGCATAAGAAAACTAGCTCCCAAACACATGAACCCACATCTTTTTCATCTAAATCAGATTTTAAGATGATTTTCCAACTTGATTGATATGATTTTTACTCCATATTATTCCATTAAATTATACCCCTACTAGTTATTTCAATTCGTTTGTTAAAATAATTACTTTTTGTTGTATTACACATACATTTTTTATTTTTTTCTTCATTAGTGATTTTCTTCATTAAACCAATATTTTAATTACGCTTTGCAATTAAAGGCCCAAAAAACTTCAGCTTTTGACCACTGTGATCTTCATATAACAACAATAACAACGAACCCACTGTAATCTCATAAATTGAGTCTAGGGAGGGTAGCGTGTACGCAAATCTTACCCTTACTTTGATCTCCATCAAATTGACAAGTAATGGCAACCCATTATGCATCTCAAATGAGATTATGTTTAGCATCTAGTGATAAAACATGCAAACAAATATACTGCAAATGACACCTCAATATCCTTGTTTAAGTACCCAATATTATAAGCAATATCCGATTTGTCACAAATAGTCATAACCAGAAATTAAAACAAACTCAGATGTAAAATCTCCCTGATCTTTTAGCAAGTTGTATTTGAATATTGCAAGATAGAGTTGAAAGGATAAAAGGAAAGCTATGCAGATACAAGAACAACCTAGGTTTTTTTAATCTAAAAAAGTCCAATTTTAACTATTTGCTAACATTGCCTCAAGCTAAAACTCAAACTTGACAATAGTAAATAACACAGAACTATCCTTCGTAATTGCAATTTCGAAGTAAAGCAGAGACGACATGTCGTGTAAAATCATCATTCTCCATCAGCAGCACTTTAATGGAGGTGACATGAAGAAATTGTTCCCAGCAGACTACCGATCCTCGACTCTGTTGCTGTTGTTGCAAGTTCAAACCACCTTGAGCTTGCAATGTGTTCCCTCTCACATCTATTCTATCACTATTGGTTGTATTAGTGTTAATCTTATTATCCTGAACTACATTTAGCCTCTCATGCGAAATCCCATCTCCAATAACCTTGTCCTCATCTGGCATTTCTCTTTCTTCATCACCAACTATTGTCATTGAAACACTCCCTGCGAACCAGATCCAAAAATACTAATGCGAAGGAAGATGTGGTAACGGCATAATCTCTCATAAATCCTTGTCAGCTAAAACAAACTGAGCATTGCTTCTTCATCAAGAACCCAAATTCTTCATTACACAAACCCTCTCAAATCTATTCCACAGAAGAAATGTTAGACGATTAATCGAGTAATCGAGGTAAAACACAAGGTAAATTTGTTCTTATCAGCCTAAGCCATAGTAGGCAGAGTTACCCAGTACCTCTACAGGTGGAAGGTAGCAGGTACTTGGTGGAATAGACGAGGTACGCACAGCCTGATCCAGACACTACCGTCATAAAAATACGATCTATTGAATAACAAAATCAATAATATTGAAATACTACTTAATAATTACACACTAAACCCTAATACTAACCAGCAGAGAGAATGATACTAAGCATATCATACAATTGCATAGCAGAAAGACACATACCAAAGACACAAAGAGACATATAGCTACAATATATACTTGAATTTGATGATAATTAATAGAGACGCACCTTCTGAGGTCATCGAGAAAACAGTTAAAGAAATTGCTTTTTCACTCGAAATTCCGTTAAACCCAGCAAAAAATAGAGCAACCGAGTCATGAAAATTGATTTGGAGAGAAATTAGTAATTATATCATAATGAATTTTACAGAAAATTAAGGAACTGACATAGAAGATTTTGGTTGTACGAAGAAATACTTTACAATATCCACGGAAAGTTAATTATGAGGTAATAATAAGAAACCAGGAAGTTGGGACGAATTGAAGCAGATGACGTGGACAAAACGCAGGCCCCATGGTCTCCACGTAGGATGAGATGTGCCGTATCAGTCAATATACTGAGGCAGAATCAAAAGAAGGAGATCGAGGGCTTGGGCCGAATCAGGACAGATTTAAAGGACGGACACGTGGCAACTGCTGAGTATTTTAGGTATTTTTTCGATTTAAGAGACAAACGTCGACGTCAGTGGTATCACAGTTTCAGTTTACCTTGTCAGATGCCAGCAGTGAAATGAAATGACGGTTCTGACGGCAAAATTTTCGTGATGTTATGTAAATACCCTTTGAGAAACCATGTGGTTAGGAAAAATTATCTAAAAGTGAATATCTGCACGGGCAACTTTTCGTTTGTACATGTGCGCGCACACATATTTGTATTACCCCATTCTTTTTTGTACTCGTGCAATGCACGATAAATGTTAAAATATATTAATTAAAATAAGTTATGATCGTTTGTTTGATTTTATTAGATTGTATTATTTTAATAAAATTTAATAGTTATTTTATTTGTCAATACGATATACTCAGTAATAAAATTTCTATTAAATCAAAGGTACTTATATAGTTAATAAATAACTTTTTTGTTCTATATATTTTTTATTATATTAATCAATATTTAATATTCGCTTTCTTTGTGTCATATATGAGAAGATTTATAAGTTACTACTGTTAAAATATTTTTTACTTTAAATTATTCTATTGTTCTTGATAACATAATCTAAATTTTAATGAATAAAATCTCTGTTAAACTAACGGGAATTATACAGGGAGCGCATTGAATAGTTTTTTTTATGTATTTTTCTTTATTATATCATCTAATATTTAATATTTAATATTATTACATTGTTAATAGAAAGTTTTATTAGCATATTACTTTATTAAATATTTTTCTATGAAAGTTTTTTATGTCTTTATTTTAGTTTTATTTATTTTAAAATAATTTTAAACTCCAACTTCAAATTAATCCCCAATTTGAATTGTTAATTTATAATTATTTTAATTTCGTTTTTCTTCTCTTTCTTTCATTTTCTACAGCTTTTTTTTTTGCTTTTTTATTTTATGATAATTTATAAAGTCCAACTTGAAACTACTCCCACCCAATTTGAATGCGTAGTTATTATTTTATATATTTTTTTTAATTATATTTAATTATAAGATATCTATATTTATTAATTCAAATAAAGTAACCCGTTAATATATATATATATATATATATATATATATATATATATATATATATATATATATATATATATATATAGTAATGTATTTTTGTTTACATCATCTAATATTTAATATTATTATATTTTTAATAGAAATATTTATTAGCATATTACTTTCTTAAATATTGTCCTCGGAGAGTTTTTAATTTCTTTATTTTGCGTTTTTCTTTTAAAATAATTTTTAAAACTCCAATTTGAAACTAATCCAAAATTTGATTTGTAATTCATTATTTTTTTAATTTCATTTTTTATTTTAAACCTCCAATTGTAAACTACTTCCCGATTTGAATGTGTAGTTCTTTTTTTTTTCATTTTGTATAGCTATTTCTTTTTCTTTTATTTTAAAATAATTTAAAAAATACAACTTGAAACTACTCCCACCCAATTTGAATGGGTAAATTTTTTTATATTTTTTGTTTTTATATTTAATTATAAGATATCTATATTAATAATCCAAATAAAGTAATCAATTAATACATATATACATACATACATACATACATATATATATATACACACATATATACATATATATATATACATACATATATATATATACATACATATATATATATACATACATATATATATATATACATATATATATATATACATATATATATATATATATATATATATATATATATATATATATATATATATATATATATATATATATATATAATTATTTTAAACTCCAATTTTAAACTCTTTCCAATTTGAATGGGTAGTTCTTCTCTTTTTTTCATTTTGTATAGCTATTTTCTTTACTTTTTATTTTAAAATAATTTAAAAACTACAACTTGAAACTACTCCCACCCAATTTGGATGGGTAGTTATTTTTTTTTATTTTTTTATAATTAATTATAAGATATCTATATTTATTAATCCAAATAAGGTAACCAATATATATATATATATGGTTGTTTTTTATTTTATTTTATTATTAATTTTTTTGTATATATTTAAATTCAAAAATAATAACTAACAACTAATTACAAATTATATAACTAATTATGTCATGTGGCATTTTTTTATGTTGCCACTTAGCTTAAGAAGAGAGTTTTTTTCCTCTCATTTTAATAATATGTCGATTAATATCAGCCGTTGAATCATTAATCATGTCACCATCATGTTTTTACAATAACGTCAAATTCTGCCAAATTGACAAACAATTACTATATGATTCAACGTGCGTCATTTAGGTGTAGAATATCACCTAACGCTAGTACTCTATCATTAAATTTGTATGACTAATTTTTCACCTAAAACTTTCATGTTACATTTATAACATCAAAAAGCATTTCATGAAATATTTAAAATCACATTTGTATATGTATTTTTGATTCACGTTACAATTCCTAAAAAACAAAAAATGTGTCCTCTTAAAATAATTATTTCAATAAAAATGGAAAGAACACTTCATTATAATACATCTCTCAAAATATTTATGGACTGTTATGAAATAGAAGATTCTTACACTTCTATTTAAGATGAATGTCTTTATGTATCTAATTAGAGAGATTTTAGAGTTCTATTAGTGGTAGCTAAATCTTCCTCTCCCCTATAAATAGAGGTGCCCCCTACCATTGTAAATCATCCCTTGAGACCCCTCTCAACTCAATAAGAAGAACTCTCTCTACTCTTCTCTCTATTGCTATTGTTCTTGTTCTATTGTTCTTGTCTTTTGCTTTAGTTTATAACACGTTATCAGCACGAGTCTCTAACCAATTGAAATTTTCGATTGTCTTAACTTTTGTTTGTGTAGGGTTTTGCTTCAAAGAAAGAAGGAAAAGAAAGAAAAAAAAAAAAAAGGGAAACGAAAAACAAAGAGAGAAACAGAAAACTTTCTCTGGAAAGCAAAAGGAAAAAGAAAAGAAAGAAAAACGTGAAAAGAAAAAGGAAAGAAAGAAAGGAAAGGAAGAAAGGAAGAAAATATATTTGGTATACCTTAAAGGTAAGTAATTTACTTTTCCTTTTCAAATTCTTGGAATTCTATAAATTTTATATACAAAGTTTGATTATAACTCTAATGGAGTTTGTGAGAAATTATAACCACACGAAGTGGTAAAATCTCTATGTCCTTCCATGATTAAATTCATGTATGATTGTGGACGTGACAAAGAATTCCGTCAAATTAAATTTGCTCCATTCCCTTTAGAGAATGTGGTAGCAGCTTGTGTAAAGCACATGATTTTGATCCATTCCCTGAAGTGAATGTGATAATTGTAATAGAGCCCGTAAGTATGAACACGCTCTTGATGTAATTGTGTCATATGAAAAGAAAGTTCGTTGCCCTCGAAATTTCGGGCAAGAACTATATGACATGGGTGTTGGATGATGAAATCCACTTTGATGCTATGTGTCTCGAAGACGCCATTAAAAAACAGAAATAGTGCATCCACCCAAAACTATGCTAAGGCCTTGATTTTCTTGCGCCATCACCTTAATAAAGGTTTGAACCTATGCTAAGGCCTTGATTTTCTTGCGCCATTACCTTAATGAAGGTTTGAAACTGTATGAAGGCCTTGATTTTCTTGCGCCATCACCTTGATGAAAGTTTGAAGATTGAATATCTCAACATCAAGGATTCACCCATCTTGTGGAAAGGCTTAAAGAAGAGAGATGACAACATGAAGTTGGTCACTCTGCCACAAGCACGATACGATAAGAATCCAAAAGCAAATAGTTTATAAACTATATATTATCGTTGCGGTGAAAACGGGCACTGGTCTAAGTCTTGCCGTATACCAAGACATTTGGTTGACCTTTATTAAGCATCTCGAAAGAGTAAACGCCCCATAACGAATTTTGTCTCTGACGACAACTTGAATGTGGCAGACTTCTTTGAGCAACCCGATGGAAAGATAGACCACCTAATCGGTGACGGAACCGTGATGAAAGAAGATGGAGCTGTTTGATTCTACTTGTATTAGTCAATGAATAAATTAATAGTCATTAGCATTAGCTCGTATTAGTTAGTTCATGATGTGATGTTTGTAGTAGTTCATTAGAATGTTTTCAATATGCTCAAATATCAATAAAACCTTTATTTTCCAGTAGAGGTAATCGACTAGCCTGAAAAACTAGTCGGTTATCTCACGTTTCGCATAAAACTGCAAAACAATCGATTGTCAATGATCAACAATCGATTGTCTTTAAAAATAGTGGCCTGGAATTCTTCAAAGATGATCAACAATCGATTGTCGTCGACTAACAATCGATTATCTTGAAACAGTGAGGTCCGGAAATTTTCAAAAATAGCCAACAATCGATTGTCTTTGTCTAACAATCGATTGTCTTGAAACAGTGAGGTCTGGAATTTTTCAAAAATCATCCACAATCGATTATCTATGTCTAACAATCGATTGTCGTTAGGCAGTGTGATCTGAAGTTTTTCAAAAATAACAAATAATCGATTGTTTGTGTTTAACAATCGATTGTCTATGTTCAAACAATCGATTGTGTGTGTTTAATAATCGATTGTCTTATGAAAAACGCTGAAAATTTTCAAACTGCAAAGGAATTGATTATGGATAACATATCTGATTTTGTTAGCCAACTGTTAGTAGCAGATTTTGAAAATATTATGTGACACAAAAGAATTGAACTTATTTATTCTTATGTTCGTGTATTTCTTTTGTATGTTAAACTATGGGATAGCAAATATGGATATCTCACAAAGCGAACTTGGACCAACGTCCAATTGTAAAAGTATTTGCCTAGTTGATTCATGTACTACACATACAATACTCAAAGAAAAGAAGAGTAATTGTGTAAGGCAAACATTACTACAATCTATGGAAGTAGTAAATTGATTGAAGGCTCCGGAAGAGCAATTGTAACTCTGCCCAAAGGCATGACGTTAATCATAGAGAATGCAATGTTCTCCTCCAAGTCTAAGAAGGACTTGTTGAGTTTTAATGATATCAATCAAAGTGTTCTCCTCCGAGTCTAAAAGGAACTTGTTGAGTTTTAAAGATATCATTCAAAATGGATATCATATTGAGACAATAGATGAGAATAATCTTGAATTCTTCATGAAAACGAGGCTGCCCATTTCGGTTTGGGTTCACGCCATTTTGAATGCAACAATGCTAGTTTGTCGGCTGCCCGCTTCGACTTGGGTTCACGCCATTTTGCATGCAACAATACTAGTTTGTCGGCTGCCCACTTCGGTTTGGGGTCATGCCATTTTGCATGAAGTAATGCTAGTTTGTCGGCTGCCCACTTCGGTTTGGGGTCACGCCATGTTGCATGCAGCAATGCTAGTTCGTCTCTGACTGACGAATTGACACAAATATTTCCCATTGCAATTGGTTTTGGGTCATGAACCCAATATATCCCATTTAAGAAGCTTTGGATGCGCAGTATATGTGCCTGTAGCACCGCCATCCCGCACCAAAATGGGTTTGCAAAGGAGGTTAGGAATATATGTTGAGTTTGACGCGTCCTCCATTATTCGCTACCTCGAAACATTGACAGGAGATTTGTTCACTGCACTATTTGCAGACTGTCAATTTGATGAGACACTTTTCCCAAAATTAGGGGGAGAAGTTGGTGAAACCAAACGGGAAATTTTGTGGAAAAATGCATCATTATCTCATCTTGATCCACATACCTCTATTTGAAAGAAAGAGGTACAAAAGATTATCCATTTGCAAAGAATAGCAAATCAAATGCCTGACGCATTTACGGACTTGAAGAGGATAACGAAATCACACATTCACGCGGGAAAATGTTCCGATCCGTATTGAAGTTCCTATTGGACAAATATCTAGTGTCATATCCAATGAGTCAAATGCACGCCAGAAGCGTGGCAGACCATTAGGTTCCAAAGATCGAAATCCTAGAAAGAGGAAAAAGAACGATCTAAATGACACTATGAAAGAATCACATGAGGACGCTCATGATTTGATTAATTCCGAGATTCACGAAGAATCTATTGAGCCTGAGACTCTTGAAAATACGGAATGCAAGAATGTGAGGATCTCGAACCTCAGTCTGTGGTAGTACAAAATTAATTGAGAGCTCTCGAAGAGCCAATTATTACTATGTTGGAGAAACACAATTTACTATTGTGCTGTAGTAAGTCTCAAAGAAACTTATTCAGTTTCCAAAAGTACACGCGAAGGCGATTGATGATATTGAGACTATAAATAAAGGAAGGCTTTGATTCTCCTATTACTACAACTTGTAGCGGGGTAATTTGTATATGAAAAGCTACCCGCTTTGTTCTCCAGTTTGTACTACACAAACGAAAGAATGCCACAATAAAGTGGATATCTATTGGTATAAAACCCATGTCATAATAAACCCGAAGTTTATTGATAAGTGCACATGTCATGGTGTAAATTTGAAATTTACCAATATTGATAATTTATTCAGTTGACATTCGTGTTAGCCATCTCATTTGAAGTATGATGTGCAAATTCACATAGGTGAATATCAAAGAACTAGAAGTTCTTGTTCTCAGTAATGAACTGACCAACTAAAGAGTTCGGGTTGAAGCCCATAAATTCTGGAAATATGAAAGGTGAATATGGGCCCATTCACCTGCCATGTATACCACATATGATGCATCTATGATATGGTTACATGCGCCATTGTTATTAACCCGCAGCCTGGCAGTGCTTGCGAGGTAAATCGCTCAGTAATCTAACTTCGAGCGTAGTTTCCAGATTCTCTACTCAAGACAGTTCATCTTGATAAGTTGGTTTATATCAAAGTTGGTTTAGCAAGATAATTATTGAGTGCTTCCACTTAATAGCTAAACTGTTCCTTATGAGAACGAAGTTGTATATATCAGTTTGATATAAGTTGTATACAAGAGTATATTCTCCCCTCAAAAGTGGTTCAGGGTCAGGAACCAAATAATTTCATCTTATTATTAATGTGCTGTGTATATTGACATGATAATGCACAAAGATGATTTCCCAAAGTTGAGGAAACATGTTAGCTTTACTAACATGAGGGGGAGACATGATAAACACTTGAGAAAAGGTTACATGGGATGAATTTTCATTTGTATATGTATATCCCCGAATATCATGATATGAACCTGTAGTTCATAAAAGGGAAATGCAATTGCAACATATTGCAAAGCATGCTATACGCATTTGCTGACTCAAAGAAAGCAACTAAATGGAAGAGATACAATTCAAGAAGAATTGATTCCATATGAAAGACATGTAGCTTTGAACCTATAGTTCATATGCTTGAAAGTATAAAGGCAAAGGTATGTATAGTCAATTTTTCGATATCTTATTTGTTTAGCATGACATGAAACTTTGATATGCAGCTAAAGTCTATTATGTGACTTACATGACTTAACTTGAAAGATTTAAGTTGCTTGAAGCATATGCAATCCTTGGTCCTGAAGTACCACATCCTAAGTACAATTTGTGTACATATGTATCTTGCCATAACTATAAGCATGATGGCATTGAGAATGCATCTATGGAGATATTGAAGTGTTATTCCACGACATTATATGAAGATGTTTATATCTATCAAGAATGATGATTTCAAGGTACGGAATATTTATTCAAGTCAATATGGTTGATTTGTCAAATCTCTACCAAAGATCGTTCTGAAGATGATGCACAAGATTGGAATGCAAATGCTCAAGGATATAAATCAATGTACTCATTAGGGGGAGTCAATGCGCGTTGCACTCTTTTTCCCTTACAAGGTTTTGTCCCACTGGGTTTTCCTTGCAAGGTTTTTAACGAGGCAACCAATAGGCGCATATTCAAACATGTGTACTCTTTTTCCTTACTTTAATTTTTCCCATTGGGTTTTGGTTTTAAGGTTTTATGAGGCACATCATTGAATAGACATTCAAGGGGGAGTGTTATGAAATAGAAGATTCTTACACTTCTATTTAAGATGAATGTCTTTAATGTATCTAATTAGAGAGATTTTAGAGTTCTATTAGTGGTAGCTAAATCTTCCTCTCCCCTATAAATAGAGGTGCCCCCTACCATTGTAAATCATCCCTTGAGACCCCTCTCAACTCAATAAGAAGAACTCTCTCTACTCTTCTCTCTATTGCTATTGTTCTTGTTCTATTGTTCTTGTCTTTTGCTTTAGTTTATAACATGGACAACTTTTACCTAAAAACGTTAAGTATATACATATTTTCAGTGCCCTCCTTTTGGAGTAAGTTATAAATAAAGACATACTATTTAAAAGGCTGAATTGGCGGGGTCCTTCCTGAACATGACAATTTTTATTTAGTTTATTTTTTACTGTTATGGTAGCTTAAATGCCCTCTATTAGGTGAAGGGTAAACTGAATAAAAGTTATCAAGTTTGAAGGGATCCTGAATTTTCCCTATCTAAAACGATAAAATTAAAGAGAGTTATGTGACGACATGCAGAGAGAGAAGAGATGATGAAGTCGTAGCTCTGAAACTGTTCCATTGAAGCTCAAAGCAAAAATGAGATACACGTGATTATTATATACTCTATGCTTACTGTCATCAACTAATTAACTATTCCCTTCGTTTCATATTGTTTGAAATACTTTTCTTTTTAGTTTGTTTCAAAACAAATGACACATTTCTAAATTTGAAAATAATTCAACTCTAAACTTTTCATTTTAGCATTTTGCTCTTAGTGAAAAGTTTTTATAGTCACACAAATGGTATGACCCCATAAACCTTTTACCCCTTACTCTTTTAAGACCACAACTTTAAAAATCTTATTCTTTTTTCTTAAACTCCGTACCGAATCAACTACCTCAAACAATATGAAACGGAGGGAGTACTTAACTAATTAATCACTTGACAAACTAACTAACTCATAAATAATACTCCCACCGGTTCATAATAAGTGTACCTTTTACTTTTAATACGCCCATTAAGAAATACTAAATCCTATACAAAATTACCTAGTATGACTAAACTATCCGTATTAAATATTGGGTACATGATTATAGTGGCATTTATTGCTCTTCTGCATATAAGGGTAAAAGAGTAAAAATAAATTGAATTTTTTCTTGATTACCTAACTAGATACTTATTTTGAATCAAAATTAAAAAGTAAAAAAGACAATTATCATGAACTGGGTGAAGTAGTACAGAGTTTGTTTCTTCTTTTTAAGTCTCAGTAGTCATTACTCTCAACAGGTTTTAACATCCACGAGAGACAGCATAATTATATTCGCTTAAATGCTTTTATAAACTAACATTAACTTATTTGGACTTTGCTAAACCATGCGGCTACAGCTTGTCTAGATCTTCTTTTCCCCACCTTTTCTTTTTTACTTGTTTTTGGATTGTTCTCTTGGCTATATTTGGATTTTTCTACTTAACGACTAATTAAAGTATTCCTTTGATGTTTGATATTAATTTTTAACAATAGTCCTAAAATGCCGACACCACATTAGTCATTTTAAGTCACATCAGCGCACAATTACATCGATTATATTAGGTACCAGACTTTCCTAAGACTGCTTATCTTTTTCTCTGTTTTCTTTTTCTTTTTCTGTGTTGCTTTTTATGGTAGGATTTCCTAAAAACACTCAAATTATGCACCATATCAGGAGAGCAAAATAAATAAATTTTACATATTATTCATTAACATAAATATAATCCAATAAGTTCTACTTTACACTACTTTGGGCATTAAAGGACCGAGAAACTCAATTTTTGTTAATAACGAGTGTCAGTTTCCACAAGCAAATAACAACTCGTTCACTGTTAAAAGAAAATAACCCTTAATGTAGTAGGATAAGTAAGGATAAGTGATTGCCCATGTTGGAGGGCGAGCTGATGAGGGCGGGTCAAGCAGGACTGACAGGCTTTTAAAGAAGGGGTGCACATGTTACCTTAGGCGAGTTCCATATCAAAATATGAGAAGAAAGTGAAGAGTTATATATATATAAGGCATTTGTTAACTTTACATGTTACGTTCTTTCAGGGCTCAAGGTGGCGCATTCCAAAAAGATAAATTCGTGCAGACCTAGGCCCCAAAGAGGACACAATACGTATACCATAGGCTTGGATTGTGACAATAATATTTGAAATCCTCTTTGCAAATTCTACAAACGATTTTCTTCTTTTTATTCTGAATTTCAAGGTGTTTCTCTTAAACATTAGCAATAGAGGATATGAGAGAAGCAACAAGAAGCATGACTAGTTTTACATTACAATTAGGGCAATGATCCAATGAGATGCAAGGTGCTTAAATGGAGTAATATAAAGAGTGATAATTCATATGCTCGACCGCAATTTGCTTAAATTTGACAAATAATTATTCTTGTATATAATAAAATAAAGAATAATGAACGAAAATTTGGAAAAATGACTATAAGATATATCTTCTTTAATTCTGGTAATATATTCTTCTTCCATATTGGAAGTTGCCCTTGTGCAGAAGGAGATGGAACTATACGGAAAATGAAATACATTTCACTGTAACAAGCTTAATTTAGAGGAAGCAATTTAAGCCTAAAGCTTGAAGTAGCTAAAGTAATAGAACAGTTCTTTAAATTAGAGATTTTTTTTTTGTTGTAATTTATAAAAAATAAAAGTATGACCAATGACGATTACATTGCCTAACCTATGCCTCCGTCAATAAGTTCAATTTCCCATGAAAAACACATGTTAAAATATCCAAGCAGCTACCATTTCAAGCTGCTTCTCTGACCCAACTTTTTTTTCAGGTCAAAAGTGTGGTTTCTTTTATCACGAGACATAACATGTGTGTAGGTTAGAAAGTGTGTGTGTATATATATATATATATATATAAAGAGTATCAATTAAATTTGATTAGTGGTTTTAAAGATATGTAATTTAGTTCAATACCAATTAATAATCAAGAAATATAAAGTAGAAATGAAAGATAGAAGTAAATCAAACCAATGTTACTCAACAGTAGTGACCTCGAGCTTAGTGACCTCGAGGTGGCTTAAGGCTATAAGAACAATTAAGTAAGAAAAGTAAAGTAAGAACAGTAAAGCTATAGGACAACTCTGATGAACAGTAGGTAAAAGGTAGAGAGTATATTCTTTGCTTAATGATTAGATGATGTTACAAATGATTGGGTTCCCCTTTATATAATAAGGAAATCCCTAAATAAGGCATATTTCTATTAATAGTAAGGAATATTATTGATACAACTGTCTAACCACCTAGTACAGAATCGTACAACCATATTCCGGGATTTGTGCCATGACTTTAAGGACGTGGCAGGAATCTAGCTCATTCTGGTACAAATTCATAACGGTACTATTTCGGGGTCGAACATACTTGGCCTCGGTATTCCTCGAACTCCCATCGATGGGCATTGCACTCTGTCTTCGAGCTCAAGTCTGGTTAGTTGGTCTCGAACTCGACCTCGACTCGCCCGGATTTGGGTCTAGGACGGACCCTCGAGCCTATAAATCGGAGGCATAAGATTTTGACCGTATACAGATAGTCCCCGCATCTTAGAGTAAGGTGATAAGAAACATTTGATCCTCGACCCTTGTGTGATTAAGAATGAATTTAGAATTGTAAATTCCCCCAACGTCCCAGGCCGATGCGAGCATGCATCTCGATATTTTAGCTTGATATTGCAGAAGTAACTTAAGGATATGAGGAAGGACTGTGGCTGGGGAGATGAGGTCGTGGTTCAGATCCCGAGCCCCGAGAAAAGCATTACTACCTACCTGGAGGAGTTTTTAAGTGTTTACATTTACCCCTTCACACTAGGTCCTCTTGATTCGGTGGTGATCGGCTTCTGTAAAACGTACAAAATCACCCTCGGCTAGATTCACCCCTCTTTTTGGGGCATTGTGATCATGTTGTGCTACTTTTCTGGAAGGCCGAGGGGTTGGAATTCACCCTCAGCTATCTGATTCGATTGTACCGGCCCTAACTGTTTCGAGGGCATGTCAAGTTGCAACGTCGCACAAAGAAATCCTTCTTTGCCAGTACCGACGAAGCCAAGGATCATGGATGGATGACCTGGTTCGTCAGAGTAAGGACTTCGGATGTCATTCCTCGAGACAAAATGTCGTTCCCGAAGAGATGGAATTATAATCGTAAGTAGAGTCTTTTGATGTTAATAAACGTCAATACCACACAAGAGGGGGGTGATTTGTGTGGTACCTAATTTTCGAGTTAGAAGAACCTGGTTCTTCTAAGTGTTCTAACTGCAGTAGTTTGCGGAATAATAAGAACTGTAAGTAAAGTGCACAGAGATTTTTATGTGGAAAACACCTGGCTCAAAAGGTGAAAAAACCACGACCTACTACTCAGTAGGATTTTCCCAAACTCTATTAAAAATCAATGAGCCAAACAGCATTTACAAAGACTCTTTGTAAACCTAAGGATTAACTCTAATCTCAATGTGGCAGAAAGCCTCATGTGCTGCCACACTATCAAGTTAACTCTAACTTGATGACACAAGGTACCTAATACAATTGCTTCTAATAAAGCTCAAAGGTACAATTTGAAAAACTACTACAATTGAACTGAAACAAAGAGATGAAACTGGTTCTTCTCTCTTAGTTCATGTAGCTTCAGGTGTACACACTTGTATCTTGCATATATAGCTTGCAAAATAGACTCGCTTTATTTGCTCTCAAATATGCTTTTCTTTTGCTTGTGTGTTTTACCTGTAAAATTGAACCAATACAATAATATATTGAGTTAGTAGTTATAGTTTGATTACAACTCCACTTCTTATCTGTAGTCTATTTAAATCCTTAGCCAATACAAACTGTAACTCTTATCCTAACGTAGGATCAAGTTCTCTTCACATAAGGAGACTGGCCTCCTTATCCCAAATGCAACCTTTTCGATTACGATCAGAAGATATTAATGCGTGATCTTTAGTGCATATCTTCCTCACGTGCTTCACATGCGCCCTGTTAATTTAGACTGTGTAGTACAAGATGGACCAGGTCCTTTCATAGGTTCATGTGTCAATCTTCAAAACTCCAACAAAAACTTGGGCCAACAATTTCCCCATTTTTGATGATGACAAACTCATTGTGATCAGAAGCCTGTGAACTCAGCTGAAAATCAACACTTAAAATTTTTTAACTTATCATCAAGGAGGTCAGTTTTAGGTCATAAACATCACTAGAACTTTAAGCAGAATATCTTTCCCCTTTTGACATCATCGAAAAGTTATATTAATACAGTGAATCCTCGAAATTAATTAATACTCATGGCCACTGGGGCAATTGCAAGTGAACAGATGGTCAAGTTAATCACAAATCAGCTTAAAAATAACAACTTAGAACAAATTCAACAAGAACAAGACAAGCTGCTTTCATTGATTAAAGAGGTGTTTCTACAATGCAGTCTACTAAAAGAAAAACAAAAAATCCAACCATGAGCAAAAAAAATAATAAGAACATACAAGAACTTCCTAGACTGGAAACTGGAAACTGAAAGGTTACTAGACTAGGCACTAAGGACAGGACACCTAAGGCTTGGAAGTGCTGGAGGATTGGGCTTGTAGCAGATTTAACATTTGCTGGAGCATGCCTTCATTTTTCTTTGGCGAGTTCAGCTATCAGCCTATTTCTTTCTTCCTCTAAATCAGCAATTTGGCATTTAGCCTAGCACAACATCCTTTGTCCCAACTTCTTGAACCAAGGCTCTGATCTTGATGTTCACAGGAGTCTTGGCAGATGAACCAGGTTCAACAGGGGCAGCATTGCGCAGATAGTCTCAGATTTGAAGGGTCTTGACACCAAAGTGCTACTTGCTGGAGGCCATTTCCCACTTTTTCAAAGGAACATTTAAGCGTTGAAGCACAGTTACCAGGATAAAACCATAGGGAATGGCATGAGCCTTTGAACAAGTTATCACCCTTTCAAGAAGCTTCACCATAAAGACAGGCCAATTGATCTGTTCCCTTCATTCATACACTGCATGAGCACCAGATCCATATAATTAGCCGTATGCCTTCTTTCCTGTCTGGGCAGAAGACACTTGTTGACAAATTCAAAAAGCACTTTATACTCTGGCCTCATTTCACTCTTCTGGACTGCCCTGGCCTCAGGCACCTCTTCAGCTGTGTTGGTATCCCAGAAATTCCTTGTTATTTATAGCTTAGAAGGCAACCCATCCAAGCAAGGCCACCTCTACCTGGTATAATTATCATATCCCTCACAAGGAACACCCAGAATTTTTCCCAATTTTTCAACATTGAATTTCACTTTGACACCCCTCACTGTATGGTCACCTGACCATTCTTCACTTTTTCATTTGCCATGAAATCCACTAGTTCCTTCCTTGCCAGTTTTCCACTAATCTGAAGGACCATATCTGTCCAGCCTTGTGCCTCCAGTGCTGTGACAAGCCTTATCATGCCTGGCTCCTCCAGCTCTTTCAGCAATCTTCCCTTCAATATTTTTCTTTTGTCAAAGTTAGAAAACCTATCATGTTCTTCTTTAGACTCTCTTTCATCTTCTTCTTCTTTTATGGCTGCTTTCACTTGTTTTCCCTTAGACGCTGATCTTGTTCTCTTGGCAAGAGAAGATTCAGTAGAAACTAGTTTTGAGGGCATCTTTGAGGAAGTCCTAGTCTCCTTTGATTTTTCAAGTGGAACCTGCACAGTAGTATTTCTTTCTTGATGGACCAGTTCCATCTCCTCTTCATCCTCTTCAGCTGTAACTTCTGAACTTTCACCTATCTTCTCTTTCCCTTTTTCTTTTCTTTTTCTCTTACTCTCATCTAAAGCTTTCTTCATCTCAGCTTCACTCTTCCTAACGTTGCTTCTAGTTGTCCTAACCCTAGGAGTAGACTTGTGTTTTGAGGGTTTGGATTTCTTGGTTGGTTTGGATGCAACAGAGGTCCTTTGTGAGGAAGCCTTCCGTTTCTTGGGATCATAACTGGCCCCAACCTTCTTCATCATCTCAAATAGAGTTTCCTCTACAGATACACCAGGTTCAACCGTTTGTTTGCTCAAACCAACTAACCCTTCAGCAGCTTCTCCAGACTCACTTCCCCCTTACTTTGAGGCCCCTTCTTCTCTACTCCCACATATAGCTAGCACCTTCTTCCTATTATTTTTCTTCAATTTCATAGAATCACCCATAGCAACATCTTTAGCATCCCCTATCAGAACATATCTATTTTCTACCCTTTCTCCTAAGTTATCAGAAACACCACTTGGATTTACTTCTTTGAGGTTTCTTGTTGAGTGAAATTGTCAGAAGGCCCAGGTTCATCTCCTTCACTGGTAGAGATGTAATCATCAGACTCAAAACTGGAATTAGTTTCTTTTGATGGAGATTCTTTCTTTTGACTTGCCTTCAATCTTTCGTTTTGAGCTTTCCTCAAGGGACCAGTCGCAACAGCTTTTCTTGCTATAATTTTTGTGCGACGGAATCTGGGCTTTGGGGTCTCACTACGAGGTGTGGATGATGAAGTGGTGTTAGGTGACACTGGTGGTGGGGTTCTAGGATTATCTTGGGGATTCGATATTTTTGGTGAAGAATTTCTGCAAGGCTTGAGAAAATTTTGGACAATTTTGAGGGTTTGGAGAAGAAAATGGATGATCATGGTTTTGAGATGAAGGTTATGAATGATTACTGGGGTTTTTAAGGAGTGGTCATTATAGCTCTAGGAACGGTTGCTTTTCAGGTGTTAGCATAAGTCTAATCAGCTTATAGTTCCGGTCTCCCTAGTTACTAATTATGATTAATTAGAATTGCTAAGGTTTAGGAGATAGAGTTTAGTTATACTTAGAATTATAACTTCAACGAAACTTGTTCAATTTGCCTCAACAGATAGAATTTTGAGACGATTGGGTTTTCAAAGACTTGTTCCCGTGATTGGAAATTAAATTTTTCTATTTTTGCAAAGTATAGAAACATACATGATCTTTCTAATGAGCATGCATTGATGAACCAGGTTCTTCAAATGAAACTTCTCTTGATTATGCCTCAAATGTCAGAATAGAGATTTTGTAAGAGATGAATGAGTCACACAAACATATGTCACATGAGTATACTATTTACAGTATGAGACTGAGTATAGATTAGTCTAATATTCATAAGAATTAAGAACTCCTAACCAAAAAAAATTCTTTGTACATTCTGAACATGACCTTTTAGGTGATATTAATCATCCCTAATTCCAACCTGTTTCTCTCAAAGTTTTTTCTACTTAGTGCCTTGGTGAAGATGTCAGCTATTTGTTTATTAGTGGCACATAATTCTATGGAGATTAGCCTCTTTTCATAGTTGTCCCTTAAGAAGTGGTGTCTAACATCTATGTGCTTAGTCCTTTTATAATGAATAGGGTTCTTTGCTATACTGATTGCACTAGTTTTATCACAAAATATAGGTATGCATCCCACTTCAATTCCAAAATATATCAATTGTTGCTTGATCCAAAGCAAGTGAGCACGGCATGAAGCAGCAGTAACATACTCAGCTTCAGCTGTAAAGAGGGCCACTGAATTCTACTTTTTGGTAGCCCATGATACAAGACAAGATCCTAGGAAGTGTGGCATACCTGAAATGCTCTTTCTATCCACTATATAACCTGCATAACAGCATCAATATATCCAATTAAGTCAAATTTTCTATCTTTGGGATACCACAAGCACATATCATTTGTGCCTTTTAGGTATCTTAATATTTTGTTGACTGCAGTCAAGTGTGACTCCTTTGGATTTGCCTGGAAACGAGCACAAAGTCCTACACTGAAAGTAATGCCAGGTCTGTTGGTAGTAAGATACAAAAGTGAACCAATCATACCCATGTATAACTTTTGATCAACTGATGAACCAGGTTCATCAGCATCTAACGTTCTGACAGTTGCAATAGGAGTATCTATTTCTTTGGATTCTTCCATTTTAAATTTTTTGATTAGTTCTTTTTTGTACTTCTGCTGATGAATCATGGTACCGTTTGGACTTTGTTTGATTTGCAAACCTAAGAAGAAATTGAGTTCTCCCATCATACTCATTTCAAATTCACTTCCCATTAGTTTTGCAAAGTCCTTACTCAACCTCTCTGTAGTAGCCCCTAAAAATTATGTCATCGACATAAATTTGTACAACAAGAAGGTCTTTAACTTTTTCCCTTAGGAACAAGGTGCTATCAATTTTACCTATTTTGTACCCATGCTCCAGAAGGAATTTTGAAAATCTTTCATACCAAGCTCTTGGAGCTTGCTTGAGACCATAAAGAGCCTTATCCAGCTTGTATACATGGTTAGGACATTCTTTGCTTTCGAATCCAGGAGGTTGCTTCACAAACACTTCTTCTTTGAGATAGCCATTTAGGAAGGCACTTTTCACATCCATTTGATGAAGAGTGAATTCCATATGTGCTGCAAAGACTATGAGAAGTCTAATTGCTTCAAGTCTAGCAACTGGAGCAAAATTCTCATCATAATCGATGCCTTCCTCTTGACTATAACCTGGAACCACCAACCTTGCCTTATTTCTTGTAACTGTTCCATCTTCATCCAGCTTGTTTCTGAAGACCCATTTTGTCCCAATGACTGACTTGTCCTTAGGTCTTGGAACCAAGTGCCAGACTTGGCTTCTTTCAAACTGATTGAGTAATTCTTGCATAACATTGATCCAATCTCCATCTTGTAGAGCTTCACTCACATTTTTAGGTTCAATCAGGGACAAAAAGGCATCAAATGCACACAGGTTCTTCAGTTGTGATTTAGTCTTGACTCCATATGTGGGATCATTAATTATGTTCTCAATGGGGTGAGAACTCAGGTACCTGTAAGATTTCCCCCACCAGCTGGTTTTGGCTAACTTCTCCTTCATTAGTATGTTGTAGAGGAACAGGTTCAGGTACAGGATCCTTTAGAGAATTTGGTACAGTTTCTCTCATATTTGTTCCCTCTGCAGGTTGCCCAGAGTGAAAAGACGTGTTCCATCACTTGCTTCTTCCTTGGATGCCTCCTTGACTTGTGATGTAACTTCAGTCAGTTGTCTCACCAGTCCAATGGCTTCATCTTTATGTTCTTGTCTCTCAAAAAGAGTGTTAGATTCATCAAACACAACATGTACACTTTCTTCAATACATAGAGTTCTTTTATTAAACACTTTATATGCTTTTTTATATGAAGAATATCTCAAGAATACTCCCTCATCACTTCTGGGATCAAACTTGCCTAGAGAGTCTTTGCCATTATTGTGCACATAGCAGTTGCAACCAAAAGCCCTAAGATTAGATATATTTGGTTTTCTCACTTTAAGTAACTCATAGGGAGTATTCTCTACAAGAGGTATGGTCATCTATTAATTATATAGCAAGCAGTGTTTATAGCCTTTGCCCAAAAGCTATGAGGTAGTCTACTGGAAAGTAACACGGTCCTTGCCATATCCTTAAGGGTCTTGCTCTTCCTTTCAACTACCCCATTTTGCTAGGAGTCATAGGGGCAGAGAAATTATGATCTATTCCATTTTCATCACAAAATTCAGCAAACTTTGCATTTTCAAATCCAGTTCCTTGATCGGACCTAATGGATGCAAGTTGATTTCCTAATTGTTTCTGGATTTTTCTAACAAAAGCTGTGAACATTTCAAATGATTCATCTTTAAAAGTTAGAAACAGCACACAGGTAAATCTAGAATAATCATCAACAAGCACCATAACATATCTTTTACCACCTCTGCTCATAGCTCTCATTGGACCACAGAGATCCATATGAGCCAGTTCCAATGTCTTAGACGAGCTTACCATTTTCTTGGGTTTGAAGGATGACCTTACCTGCTTCCCCTTGCACATCGCTCACAAACTTTGTCTTCCTTGAACTTGATATAAGGTAACCCTATCACTAAGTCCTTGGAAACTAATTTGTTTAATTGATTTAGACTTGCATGACCAAGTCTTTTGTGCCAAAGGAGGGGATCATTAATTAACACACTCGGACAAGTGGTTCATTTTCAGAAAGAGTCGACAAATCTACAATGTAAATATTGTTAACTCTTCTTCCCTGCAAAACAATCATCTCAGTAGTAAGGCTAATCACAAAATATTTAAGGAAGTGAAAGCCACAAGATTACCTCTGTCACACAGTTGTGACATACTTATCAGGCTATATTTCAAGCCATCTATCAAATAGACATTCTCAATGGAATGAGAGTGTGTCTTTCTTACCTTTCCAACCCCAATTATCTCACCTTTCTTCCCATTTCCAAAGGAGACATTGCCTCCTTTTAGGTTCTCAAGTGAAAGAAACTGGTCCTTGTTACCAGTCATATGTTTTGAGCAGCCACTATCCATGTATCATATTTGGCTACTTCCTTTCACTTGGACCTGCAAAATGAAATATGGGGTTAGTCTTAAGAGCCCAGAGTAGTTTGGGTCCTTTTTATGGGCAAAATGATGAATTAAATTTTTCTTTACCCAACCATGCATTTTGTGTTTTTCTTGAATGAAAGCTTTGTTCTTTTGACTAGAATTTTCTTTTGCATTGCATTCATTTTTTTAATGGCAAGTCTTACCACAATGTGTACAGATCTTATTCTCAGGAAGAGTGAGGTACTTTTTTTGGGATCCCATTTTGGAGCTTGTTTCCCAAACCCAAGTCCTCTCTTCTTGATGTTGTGATGCTCTTGCAGCCAAGAGAGTGCATCAGAAGCCTTGTTCTGTTTGCATGCTTTGTCTAGTTCATGCTTCACATTTCCTAATTCTTCTTTAAGGACATTGATTGATTCATCTTTCATTTTTCCTAAATTTTCTTCTAGTGTGAGAAATGATTGATCAGCCTTTTTCTTTCCTTTCCCTATTTTCAGTTTAAGTTTTCAGACTTGAGTTCTATGACACTGTTTTCGAGTTGAAGAATTCAACTCAGTATTTAAGCTATTACTCTCACCAGTCCTAGATGCTAGCCTTTTGCATTTTTCTTCTAGTATTGCACAATCCCTAGACATAACATCTTTCTCACTGTTTATTATTTTAGACTCATCTATGAAGTCCATCAAGAGCTCAGCCAATTTTTCTTTATATAGGAATTTAATCTTTTCTTTAATATGTAGAATACTTACCTCCTATTCATCTTCTGATTCTTTGATGGCCATAAGAGCTTGCTCATCTTCAGCTTCATTTTCTGAGTCTTCATCTGACGTATCTCCCCATGCAGCAACCATGGCTTTGGTATTTCCTTTATTTCTCCTTGGTTGAACCTGTTCCTTCTTTATGCCCTTTCTTTCTTCCACTCGATCTCCCATTGAGGGCAATTTTTGATCATGCGATCTGGCTTTCCACATTTAAAGCAACCATCATTTATCTGCTTCTTAGGAGCCCTAGGTTTGTTGAATGTTGATCCTCTTGAAGAATCCTTGCCTCTCATAAGATATTTCTTGAAGTCTGTGGTTATCATTGCCATTTCATCATCTTCAAGATCTGATCCTTCTGAGATTCTGAGAGCCAGACTTCTTTCTTTATTTGGAGCATCCATCTTCATAGTTTTCCTTCTCAATTCATAAGCAGTTAAATTTCCAATCAGTTCATCCAATTTCAGAGTAGCAATATTTTTAGATTCCTGAATGGTAGTGATTTTGCTTTCCCAGGAGATTGTCAAAACTCTAGTTAGAATCTTCTCTACCTTGTCTTCTTCTAGAATAACCCTTCCAGGAGACTCAAGTTCATTTGTCAGTGTAGTGAACCTAGTATACATCTCTTGGATAGTTTTACCATCCTTCATAGTAAAATTTTCGTATTAAGAATACAGTAGAGTTCCTCTTGACCTCTGCACTTGATGTGTTCCTTCATGAGCCACTTGTAAAGTGTCCCAAATCTCCTTGGAAGTTGTACAACCTTGAATCCTACTGTACTCATCAGGACCAAGTCCATACACCAGCCACTTCTTAGCTTTAGCATTTTTCTCCCACTTCCTTAGGTCTTCAGCATTACAATCCGCTCTAGTCTTAGGCACATCCAATCCTTCAGCAGTCTTCATGGTTGTGGCTAAAGGAGCATCAGTGATGATGTCCCAAAGCTCATAGTCTTCACCCATGATGTGGTCTCTCATTCCGTTTTTCCACCAAGAGTAGTAGAGTCCATTGAAGAGTAGAGGCCTAGCAGTAGACTGTCCTTCCCAATTCCTAGGTGGTGCACTCATGTTGATATTTTTCCTAAGGTGTTAACCTCTTCAAGGATAACCCGCTCAGATACCAATTGATGTTAATAAACGCCAATACCACACAAGAAGTGTGACGACCCAAAGGGTCATCACCGTAATTCTCCATTTCTTTGTGCTTCTAAGGCCTTGAAAACCTTTTATTTTTGTTTCCTTATTTGCGTGCGCATTCCGGGCACGAAGCCGGAAATTTTTAATGTGAGAATATTTGAACTCTGTGTTAAAAACTATGAATTTTGATAATAATATTGTTATAGTTGACTTTAGTCAAGGTTTTAGGTAAACGGACCCGGACCCATCATGTGACAGTACCGGAGGATCCGTAAGGAAATTTGGGACCCGGACGTATTCCTGGAATCGAAATCTAAGGTCCCAGGCCCGAGTACAGAGCTTTTCTTTGAAATTGTTTTCTGAAAATGCTTAAGGAAAAAAGAAAATGAAAATTGATCAAAAGTAGTGGTATCGGGCTCGTATTTTGGTTCCGACACCCGGTACAAGTCTTAAATGAGCGTTAAGTACTATATGTAAAGTTTGGTTGAAAATGGACGCCGTTTGACGTTTTTCGGACTAAAAATGGAAAATTTGAAAGTTATGAACTTTGAGATGAAAACCATGAGTTTTGGAGGTTGATTCTTTGATTTTGATGTTATTTTGGCGATTTGATCGCACGAGTAAGTTTGTAGGATGCTATTGAGGTTCGGTGCATGTTTGGATTGGAGCCCCGAGGGCTCGCGTGAGTTTTGGAAGGTGTTAGGCCCATTTTGAAGCATTTTAACTGCCGGTGTCTGCAGTATTCGCGTTTGCGAAGCAATACTCGCAAATTGGAGCTTCCCCTTTTGCTTGCTTCTTTGCAAATGCGAGGAAAAATCTCGCAATTGTGACCCCCCTTTGTTTGGCCAGTCTCCGCAAATGCCAACTACTTCTCGCAAATGCGATCATTCCCCTTTGCATCAAGACTTCGCAAATGCAAAGTCAATCTCGCAAATGTGAAATTTCCCGCCTAAGCTTTGGGTTTGCAAATGCGAGTTCCGCCTTCCTTCTTCTGATTTCGCAATTGCGACATCTACAACTGTGCAACTTATATTTAGCCGATTTCAAACTCCATTTTTCATATTCTGAAAAACCCAAACCTCCATTGGCGATTTTCTCTCGACTCTTTCTCTTCCAAATCAATTGTAAGTCAACTTTTACTCAATTTCTTCAAACTTCAACATCTTTTATCATGGTTTCAACATAAAATCAAAGCTTTAAATGAGTAAAAATGGGGATTTGGGTAGAACCTAGGTTTTCATAAAATTGGGGATTTGGACCTCAATTTGGGGTCCGATTTCAAAACAAATTGCATATATGAACTTGTGGGGGAATGGGTGACCCGGTTTATGTTCGAACCTCGAGTTTTGACCACGTGGGCCTGGGGGAATTAAATTTTGGGTAAAACTTTGGGAATTTCTTTCTTATGCATTCAAATTGATTTAACTAGCATTTGTTGATACATTTGACTAAATTGTGGTTATATTCGACCGATTTTGAGGCGAATTCGAGGGGTAAAGCTATTCTAGAGGTGTGAGTTAAGTTGGAAGCTTTCGAGGTAAGTGTTTGATCTAACTTTGGCATGAGGGAATATGATTAGAATAATGTTTGCTATGTGCTATGTGGAGTCGGTGTATAGGTGTGGTGACGGTTACCTATGCGCCTGAGTCTAGCATGACCGTGAGTCGTAATTGCTTCTAGATTCAAAAGAGGTGAAACAATTGAGTTAATGGTTGTTCTGAAATGTTTTCACTTACCGGGACTTGTTGTTGAAATGATCTCTCTTGCCGAGATGATTAATATTGTTTTTTATATCCTCACCCTAATATTTGTGAACATTGTTTAGGTGAGGATGAGCGATAAAGCATGATGGGTGATGCCGTGTAACTATTGATTTACTCCATACTATGGACAAGGTGAGGAAGAGTGATAAAGCACGATGGGTGATGCCGTGTAACTATTGATTTACTCCATACTATGGACTGGGTGAGGAAGAGTGATAAAGCATGATAGGTGATGTCGTGCTTTATGCGATTGATTGGGTGAGGAAAAGTGATAAAGTCCGATGGGTGATTCCGTACACTTTAATGGATTATCTTGGTAAGGATGAGAGTAAAAGCACGATGGGTGGTCCAGTGCAATATTTGATTTACTGGTTTCCTCTTATTGATATTTATTATACAGTTTCCATTTCTTGTTGTGGATTAGATAATTGAACTGCTATACCTCCAGCATGTCCCTTCCCCATTATCTGTTTAAATTTTGTTATCTTTCTGTTATTGCACATACATCTGTACAGGTTGATTGTGGTAGGTCCGGTTTAGCCTCATCATTGCCTCGCCGGGGTTAAGCCGGGCACTTACTAGCACATGGGGTCGGTTTTGCTGATACTACACTTATGTACCTTTTTGTGCATATGTCAGGACACAGCGTACGGACCGCATCAGTAGTTAGGGGGCGATCCTTCATTCCAGAGACTCTGAGGTAGTTCGCTGGCGTTCGGGGGCCCTGAGTCTCCTCTATCTTTTTTTCAGTTTGTTTAATTGTATCAAACAGACATGTTATGTTTTTCTTTCACTATTGCTTGTAGTTCTCCTTTAGTCGTCTGTGAATGGTGACACCAGATACTGGGTAGAGACATGTTGTTAATTTTCGTGTTTTGTTATCAATATTGTTGTTAAAAGACTTCCGCATGTTTTAATTAATTATTTTAGTATTTAACTTATTTTAGATTTAAGTTTTGTGAAATTGATTATAAAGGTTGGCTTGCCTAGCATTGACAGTAGGTGCTATCACGACTCCCGATGGTGGGAAAATCCAGGTCGTGACACATTGGTATCAGAGCACTAGGTTACTTGGGTCTCATAACTCATGGACAAGCTCGGTAGAGTCAGAGGGATCCGTACGAAGACGTCTGTATTTATCCCCAGAGGCTACATAGTTAGGAAAAATTTCACTTCGTTCATTTTTGTCGTGCGATTCTGTTTCTCAAATATTGATATTCGTTCAACTCTATTCTTTTGCAGATGGCAAGAACACGTGCGTCTTCTTCTTCTGCACAGCACCCCAAGCCCCCAGTAGCAGCTCCCGCGAGGGGCAGGGGCTGAGGCCGTGCTAGAGGTCGTGGTAGGGGCAGAGCTCAGCCCCAGGCAGCAGTTCCAGAGGTGGAGCCTCATATTGACTTTGATGAGGAGGTTCTAGCTCCACCAGCTCCAGTGGGCCCAGATCAGGTCCCAAGAGGAGCGATGTTTTCCCCGGATCTTCAGGATGCTCTTGTCCGCATTGCAGGCTTTATGGACAGTGTCGCTAAAGCCCAGCAGCACCAGCCACTTCTCAGGCCGGAGGAGGGGTTCAGACTCCTGATGAACGTACTCTGGAGTAGGTAGCTCCCCGGACTCAGGTTCTATTGGTTCAGCCCGTAGTTGAAGATCAGACAGCAGTACAGCTCAGGCTGGAGATGGGACGGTCATGTCTTCGGATTCTTTGTGGAGACTTGGTCGGTTCTCCAAGCTTTTCACTACTACTTTCAGCGGTGCTTCATCAGAGGATCCCTAGGATTTTCTGTTCAGTTGTCATGAGATCCTCAGGACTATGGGGATAGTAGAGACCAACGGGGTCGATTTTTACACTTTCAGGCTCGTGGGATCCGCCAAGACTTGGTGGAGAGATTATTGCCTTTCTAGACCATCAGGGTCTCCAACTTTGACATGGGATCAGTTTGCAGAGTTATTTTTGGAAAATTTTCTCCCCGTCACTCAGCGGGAGGCACTTCGTAGACAGTTTGAGCGCCTCCAGCAGGGCTCCATGACAGTTACACAGTATGAGACCAGATTTGTTGACTTGGCATGCCATGCAGTGGTGATACTCCCAACAGATCGAGAGAGGGTCTGGAGGTTCATTGACGGATTGATTCAGCTGATTCGCCTTCAGATGGCTATGGGAGTTGGCAGTGATATTACTTTTCAGGAGGCGGCCAATGCGGCCCGCGAGTAGAGATAATACTGGCTTGAGTAGGTAGTCAGGGTTCAGACAAGAGGCCTCGACATTCTGGCATATTAGTTGTACCTCATTTGGAGGTAGGGATTTCCATGACAGAGGACATCCCCCGAGACCTTTCCAGTCAGCACTTTAGGTTTCTCATGGTACACCAGGCGGTGGTAGTCATCAGCAGTATTATTCGGATCAGCAGTCCTTCAGCTCACCACCATCCCCCATCAGTGCACCGCCACTTTAGAGCTTCAGGGGAGGATATACATTTCAACAGGGCTAGCAGTCTCAGCAGCCGAAGGACAAGTTATGGCTGTGATGACCCAGGTCATATGTCAGGTATTGCCCTCGAGCAGCTCCCAGCAACAAGGTCCTCGCCCTACGATTCCGGCAGCAAGTGATCCACAGGCCACCCAGCCAGCTAGAGACGGGGGTAGGGATCATAGAGGTGGAGGGAGAGACCGTAAAGGTGGATCTCGGATAGCCAGAGGTAGGGGTCAGCCCGCAGCAGATCGTCCCAGGGATTCAGTTTAATGAGGTGGGGGTAGCCCCATTGTTATGCAATGCTAGCCAGGCTGGAGGTTGATTCATCTGATGTTGTGATTACAGGTACTATACTGGTCTGTGATAGGGGTGCTTCAGTATTATTTGATCCAGGATCTACTTATTCTTATGTGTTGTCCTATTTTGCACCCTATTTGATCATGCCTAGCGAGGCTTTGGGTATTCCTGTACATGTGTCCACACCGGTGGGTGATTCTATTGTGGTCGACTGAGTTCATCGTTCTTGTGTGATGGTATTTGAGGGTCTTGAGACCCGTGTCGACTTATTGCTTTTAGACATGGTGGACTTTGATGTTATATTGGGGATGGACTCCTTGTCCCCGTATCATGCCATCTTGGATTGTCACGCCAAGACCGTGACTTTGGCCTTGCCAGATTTGCCCCAACTTGAGTGGAGAGGGACCCAGGTCATGCCACCCGTAGTGTTATTTCGTATGTCAAGGCTCGACGTATGGTCGAGAAGGGGTGTTTAGAATATTTGGAGTATGTTTGCGACTCCAGTGCAGAAGTTCCATCTAGTGACTATGTTCCTATTGTTTGGGAGTTTCCCGAGGTTTTTTCTTCAGACCTGTCAGGTATGTCGTCTGACAGAGATATTGATTTCTGTATTGATTTGGCTCCTGGTACCCAACCTATTTCTATTTTGCCATATCACATGGCCCCGCCACAGATGAAAGAGTTGAAGGAGCAGCTTCAGGACTTGCTTGATAAGGGTTTTATTAAACCCAGTGAATCACCTTGGGTGCACCAGTGTTGTTTGTGAAGAAAAAGGATGGGTCGATGAGGATGTGCATTGATTACCAGCAATTGAACAAGGTGACAATAAATAACAAGTATCCACTACCGATGATTGACGATATGTTTGACCAGCTTTATGGTGATAAGGTGTTCTCGAAGATAGATTTGAGGTCTGGTAATGATCAGCTGAGGATTAGGGCGCCTGATGTCCCTAAGACAGCTTTTCGTACTCGGTATGGGCAATATGATTTTTTTGTCATGTCGTTTGGGTTGACCAATGACCCGGCAGCATTCATGGAGTTGATGAACCGAGTGTTCAGACCTTATTTGGATTTATTTGTGATTGTATTCATTGACGACATCTTGATATTCTCCCGCATTCAGGAGAAGCGTGAGCAACACCTTAGGGTGGTTCTTCAGACTCCGAAGGACAGTCAGTTGTACGCCAAGTTCTCAAAGTGCGAGTTTTGGTTGAGTTTAGCCGCATTCCTGGGTCATGTTGTATCATCAGAGGGTATTCAGGTGGATTCGAAGAAGATAGAGGCAGTCAAGAACTGTCCTCGACCAGCTTCAGCTACAGTGATTCGAAGCTTCTTGGGGTTAGATGGTTACTACAGACATTTCATGAAGGGGTTTTCATCCATCGCAGCCCTGATGACTAGATTTACTCAGAAGGGTGCCTAGTTCAAGTTGTCATATGAGTGCAAGGCGAGCTTCCACAAGCTCAAGACAGCTTTGACTACTGCCCACGGGATTCAGGCCTTATATTGTTAATTGTGACGTCTGCCACATCGTCTTGGCGCGTTATTGATGCAGAATGGTAAGGTCAAAGCATATGCTTCGAGATAGTTGAAGACCCACGAGAAGAATTATTCAGTTCATGACCTAGAGTTGGAAGCCATTGTTCATGCCTTGAAGATCTGGAGGAATTATCTCTATGGTGTGACGTGTGAGGTATACACGAACCACAAGAGCCTTCAGTACTTGTTCAAGCAGAAAAGAGTTGAATTTGAGATAGCGGAGATGGTTGGAGTTATTGAAGGACTATGATGTTTCCATTTTATACCACCTGGGGAAGGCCAATATGGTAGCCGATGCATTAAGTACAAAGTCCTCCAGCATGCGTAGTCTTGCCTATATTTTGGTCAGCCATAGACTGCTTGCCTTGGATGTTCAGGCCTTGGCCAATAGATTTGTGAGGTTGGATATTTCTGAGCCCAGCAGGGTGTTAGCTTGCACGATTGCTCGTTCGTCATTGATTGAGCGTATCCGGGAGGGCAGTTTGATGATCTCCATTTGTGTGTCCTGAGAGACACGGTGCACTGGGAGGTACCAGGGAGATGACTTTGGGAGATGATGGCGTATTGAGGTTGCATGGGCGAGTTTGTGTGCCTAATGTTGATGGTTTTCGAGAGTCGATCTTAGCAGAGGCCCACAGTTCTCGGTATGCTATTCACCCGGGCACCGCGAAGATGTATCAAGATTTGAGACAACATTATTGGTGGCGTAGGATGAAGAAAGACATTGTTGCATATGTGGCTCGTTGTCTAAATTGTCCGCAGGTTAAGTGCGAGCATCATAGACCCAATGGGTTATTTCAGAGGATTGAGCTTCCGGAGTGGAAGTGGGAGAGAATCACCATGGATTTTATTATTGGCCTTCAGATGACTCGGAAGAAGTTTGATGTTATATGGGTTATTTTTGATAGGCTGACCAAGTCAGCGTATTTCATACTAGTTTCCACCACCTATTTATCCGAGAGATATGATGAGATTTACGTTAGAGAGATCGTTCGCCTTCATGGGGTGCCCAATATATTATTTTGGACAGGGGTCCGCAGTTTACCTCGCATTTCTGGAGTGAGTTACATCGTGAGTTAGGCACCTAGGTCTAGCTGAGTACATCATTTCACCCCCAGACGGACGGTCACTCCGAGAGGACCATTCAAATTCTTGAGGATATGCTCCGAGCCTGCGTTATTGATTTTGGAGGTTCGTGGGACCAGTTCTTGCCGTTAGCTGAGTTTGCCTACAGCAATAGCTACCAGTACAGTATTCAGATGGCTCCACTTGAGGTGTTTTATGGTAGGCAGTGTCGGTCCCTAGTCGGATGGTTTGAGCCGGGAGAGGCTCGGTTATTGGGTACAGATTTGGTGCAGGAGGCCTTGGATAAGGTCAAGATCATTCGGGACAGACTTCGGTCAGCTTAGTCCAAGTAGAAGAGTTTTGCAGATCGTAAGGTCACGGATGTTGCTTTCATGGTTTGTGAGCGAGTATTGCTTCATGTGTCGCCTATGAAGGAGTTGATGAAGTTTGGGAAGAAGGGCGCTTAGACCTATTTATATTACCCCATTTGAGATTCTGGACTGTGGGGAATGTGGCTTATAGACTTGCATTGCCGCCTAGCTTGTAAGTTGTGCATTCGGATTTTCATGTATCCATGCTTCGGAAGTATCACAGTGATCCCACCCACGTATTAGATTTCAGTACAGTCTAATTGGACAAGGATCTGTCATATGAGGAGGGGCCGGTGGCTATCTTAGACCGGCAGGTTCGGCAGTAGAGGTCGTGGAGTTTTCCTTGAGTGTGTGTTCAGTGAAGAGGTCAGCCTCCTGAGGCATCGACCTGGGAGTCCGAGTTCGATATGCGGAGCCATTATCCCCATCTATTCCCGGACTCATGTACTCCTTTCTTTTGTCCGTTCGAGGACGAACGATTATTTTAGAGGGGGAGGATGTATCGACCCAAAGGGTCATCACCATAATTCTCCCTTTCCTTGCGCTTCTAAGGCCTTGAAAACCTCTTATTTTGTTGCGTAGGTCGGGGAGAAGCTTGAAAATTTTTATGTGAGAATATTTGAACTCTGTGTTAAAAACTATGAATTTTTCTAATAATATTGCTATAGTTGACTTTGGTCAACGTTTTGGGTAAATGGACACGGACCCGTGATGTGACGGTATCAGAGGGTTCTTAAGGAAATTTGGACCCGGGCGTATTTCCATAATCGAAATCCGAGTTCCCAGGCCCGAGTACGGAGCTTTTCTGTGAAATTGTTTTCTGAAAATTCTTAAGGAAAAATGAAAATGAAAATTTATCAAAAGTAGTGGTATCGGGCTCGTATTTTGGTTCCAACGTCCGGTACAAGTCTTAAATGTGCGTTAAGCACTATCTGTAAAGTTTGGTTTAAAACGGATGTCGTTTGACGTGTTTCGGACTAAAAATGGAAAATTTGAAAGTTATAAACTTTGAAATTAAAATCATGAGTTTTGGAGGTTTATTCTTTGATTTTGATGTTATTTTGGCGATTGGATCACACGAGTAAGTCCGTAGGATGCTTTTGAAGTTAGGTGCATGTTTGGGTTGGAGCCCCGAGGGCTCGGGTGAGTTTCGGAGAGGTGTTAGGCTAATTTTAAAGCATTTTTACTGCTGGTGTCTGCAGTCTTCACATTTGTGAAGCAATACTCGCAAATGCGAGCTTCCCCTTTTGCCTGCTTCTTCGCAAATGCGAGGAAAAATCTCGCAATTGCGTTACCCCTTTGTTTGGCCTGTCTCCGCAAATGTGATCCTTCCCCTTTGCATCAAGACTTCGCAAATGCGAAGTCAATCTCGCAAATGCGAAATTTCCCGCCTAAGAATTGGGTTCACAAATGCGAACATTATGTCGCAAATGCGAGTTCCGCCTTCCTTCTGCTGAGTTCGCAATTGCGAAATCAATCTCGCAATTGTGACATCTACAACTGTGCAACTTATACTTAGCCGATTTCAAAATCCATTTTTCATAATTTTAAAACCCAAACCTCCATTGGCGATTTTCTCTCGACTCTTTCTCTTCCAAATCAATTGTAAGTCAACTTTTACTCAATTTCTTCAAACTTCAACATCTTTTATCATGGTTTCAACTTAAAATTAAAGCTTTCAATTGGTAAAAATGGGGATTTGGGTAGAACATAGGTTTTCATAAAATTGGGGATTTGGACCTCAATTTGGGGTCTGATTTCAAAACAAATTGCATATATGAACTCGTGGGGGAATGGGTGACCCGATTTATGTTCGAACCTCGAGTTTTGACCACGTGGGCCTGGGGGCATTTTGGGAAATTTTGGGTAAAATTTTGGGAATTTTATTCTTATGCATTCAAATTGATTTAACTAGCATTGGGTAGTTCATTGGCGTTCGCGAGCCCTGAGTCTCCTATTTTATTTAATTGTATCAAACAGACATGTTATGTTTTTCTTTCAGACTGTTGTTTGTAGTACTCCTTTAGTCGTCCGTGAGTAGTGACACCACATACTGGGTAGAGGCATGTTGCTAATTTTCACGTTTTGTTATCACTTTTGTTGTTAAAAGACTTCCGCATGTTTTAATTAATTATTTTAGTATTTAACTTGTTTTAGATTTTAGTTTGTGAAAATGATGATTGGAAAATCCGGGTCATGACAAGAGGGGGGTGATTTGTGTGGTACCTAATTTTCGATTTAGAAGAACCTGGTTCTTTTAAGTGTTCTAACTACAGCAGTTTGCGAGATAATAAGAACTGAAAGTAAAGTCCACCGAGATTTTTACGTGGAAAATACCTGGCTCAAAAGGTAAATACTACTCAGTAGGATTTTCCCAAACTCCACTAAAAATCAATGAGCCAAACAGCATTTACAAAGACTCTTTATAAACCTAAGGGTTAACTCTAATCGCAGTGTGGCACACTGCCATAGCTGCTGCGACACTATCAAGTTAACTCTAACTTGATGACACAAGGTACCTAATACATTTACTTCTAATAAATCTCAAAGGTACAATTTGAAAACCTACTACAATTGAACTAAAACAAACAGATGGAACTCGCTCTTCTCTCTTAGTTCTTGTAGCTCTACACGTACACACTTGTATCTTGCATATATAGCTCGCAAAACAGACTCGCTTTATTTGCTCTCAAATATGCTTTTCTTCTGCTTGTGTTTGTTACCTGTAAAAGAGAACCAACACAATAATATATTGAGTTAGTAGTTAGAGTTTGATTACAACTCCACTTCTTATCTGTAGTCCATTTAAAATCTTAGCCAATACAAACTCTAACTCTTATCCTAACTTAGGATCAAGTTCTTTTCACATAACGAGATTGTCCTCCTTATCCCAAATGCAACCTTTTCGATTAAGATCAGAAGATATTGATGCGTGATATTTAGTGCATATCTTCCTCACGTGCTTCTCATGCGCCCTGGTTAATTCAGACTGTATAGTACAAGATGGACCAGGTCCTTCCATAGGTTCATTTGTCAATCTTTAAAACTCCAAATGAAACTTGGGCCAACATCTTTTTTTCTAATATCTATATATACTCAACTTCCACATACCATAAAAATATTTTTATCTTTTCCATAGCTGTTTCTTGGTCACACTGTCCCCGATCTTGAGGCTTGGGTCCTAAAGTTGGCCGCGACCTCCTCGTATGACGAGTGCAAATGGCATGATATATCTAGGGGGAAATGGGAGGCCAAACATCATGGTAAATTTTCTTCTCACGTTTTAAATATTTATTATTCCTTGGGGCGTCAATTTATTCACATTTACTTGTGCAGGCAATAGCGATGTCTCCGAAATGAGGCCAGCCCTACCCGGGGAAGGGACCAAGTCTTCGATCTCAAAATCGGAGAGAGACAACAAAAGAAAAAGGGTTTGTAAGACTTAAGACCCTCAAGACAAGAAAACCCTTGCTCGAAGGTTGCGGAAGAGATTTGCTCATGCAGACGCAGATCCGGCCCACGATTCCTCGGATGATGAAGAAAATGATGGTTAAGAGTCGGCATTGGAACCTCAAACTAGGAAACCAATTGAGGCCTCCAATCCCTCCTAACAGACCTCATCTCGTGGTGAGGGAAACCCAAAGAAAGACGCGAGCAAGGCCCTCGTGTCAGCAGAGGTCGAGGTCGTTCCTCCTCCTTCAATAAGTTTATCGGAAGGATCAAATACGGAGACCCCCAAAGCTAATGAGAAACGCCCCGAGTGAAGAGTTCGGGGACATGAAAACATGTCTTCCACTTTCTTTTCCAACTTATTACGAGGATGCAATCGAAGAAGCTAACACTATGCGTATGCTCGATTTTGCAAGGTCCTCGAGGAAGATCCCTTTCAGCATTGTTTTGCTGGGGTCGAGAATGACACTAACCTTAATGACACGTCTACCATTTTTAAAGAGGCTCAACATCTCCTCTCTTAGGTAAATACTTACTTTTATTAACGTATTTTTTCTTTGTGTTTCTTTTCTTTTGACTAATATACCTTCATTTCATGTATTGTAATGTTTAGGGCTGCGCTGAGCCAATGTGAGGCCGAGTTCAAGAATGTTTCGAGCGAAGGGAAGGCCCTGCGGCTCCTCTATGGCAAAATGAAGAGGAGCTTAAGGATATTCGGGCCGAATTGGCCAAAGCGCGAAAAAATGAGGCCGAGCTAGATGAGCAGGTAACTGTGATTTAACAGAGTACGAAGCCTTCTTGGCCCTACTTCGGAGTTAAATACTTCAAAATCTTAGCTGCAACAAAAGCTTGAGATAATTGGGCAGCTCCAAGGCGAGGTTGATCAAGTTAAAGTTTATTGGTATCGATGGAAGGAGAGCATGGATCAGCTTGCTGCCAATAAAAAAGCATTTACAACCCAACTGGCCTCTGCTAAAACTTAACTCCGAGGCAATAAAGTGAAGGTTATGGCCCAGGCTAAGAAAATTGAGGATTTAGAGGCAGAGCTGGCTAGAGCTCGGGCCGAAGCTGTACAGGCTAAGGCTGAAGCTGAGAAGACGAAGGCTGCAACCAATAAATCCATTGTTGTATACTTAAGGGACGTTGCATCCATTCAAGCTGAATTTATAGAGTCCTGCCATAGGAAGAAATGGAGCAATAATTTGGCCGGGTGCCATGCCCAGAGGGAGACTCTCGAAGAAATCCATGCCCCAGGGATCGACCTCGCCGAGGAGATAGCCGAGGCAAAGGCGCGGGAAACCGATGCCAAGTTTCTTGTCTGTTCTGATGATGAGGATGTAGCAAGTGGCTCCCAAGATGGGGAAGCTGAATAATATGTTCCCGGGGGAGAGGAGGCTCTCGAAGATAGAGATGTTGAAGGTGCAGTTCTTGAAGATGACGCTCCCATGGATGTGACCCAAAAAATAGATAAGGTTTTCTTTTTCTTTTTTTCTGTGCAAGGGGCCTTTGTGGGCATTATAAATATTTTTTTTTAAAACACCCTTCACGAATATAAGTATCTTTTTGCTCTATCTTCAACTTGTGTTGGATTTTATTTTGTTTTGATTTGCGAAAGATTTCGATATTCAAACAATCAGTCTGAGTATTGATTCGGACTCGGAACATAATAAACCCTTAGGTTTTTATTGATCAACATAATACCCCTTAAGATTTTGTTAATCATCAAGCTAAGCTTAAATTAATTCGATGTGAGCTCGGAATAATGGGACTATTGAGTCCGTGTTGAGTGAGAGCGAGGTCTCGAACTCTATATATTTTGGCTATTAAGCTCTTTTAAGTTGGCCCTTAGTCTCTTATATATCGACCCTTAGGATCTTTAAGTTGGCCCTTAGGCTATTTAGGTTGGGTCATTTCGGCCTCTAAAATGGCTATTATTTTCCATCTTTCCGGCTAAAAGACGTAGTAAAAAATTTTGTATGCCTTAGCAGTTGTTTTTTCTACCCATTTGGGTTTTTCAAAGGTTCAAAGTATCATAACCTTATTAGTAATTTGTTTGTGTAAACATAATCGAATACTTCTTGAGGTTTTTCCGAACGCTGATTTTATCGAAGCCTTGGGATTATTCGAGGGCTGAATTTATCAAAACCCTTAGATTTTTCGATGGCTGAATTTATCGAAGCCCTTTATATTTTACTTTTGCCGAGGGTTGCCTAATTTAACCGATTTTTCAATGTTTAAAGGCCTATTATTTATAGCAAATCCACAAGTCTCCAAGCCGCATTATTTTGGCCATAGCCTTTTAATATGACTATAGTCATTATTGCCATAGCCTTCAGGTATGTCACTTGGACTTATTTCTCGATAACCTTTCGAACTTGTCCGAAAAGTTAGTCCCCTAGTATATTGGTGTAATGACCTGACCCGTCGTCCCATGAGTTACCGTCCCGCTTTTCCCGTTTTATGCTTTTATATGTTTCAATATATGTATTTGGAGAGTTTGAAGTAATTCGGATGGAGTTTGGATAGAAATGAGACAATTAGTCTCTTTATGGGAAGGTTAGTTTTGAAAAGTTTACCGAACATTGACTTACGAGTTAGAGGGATCGAAATGGATTTACGATGATTCGACTAGTTTCAGATGGTCAACTGTGACTTAGGAGCGCAATCGGAATTGAATTTGGAGGTCCGGTGTAGAATTACGCTTGAATTGGCTAAGTTTGAATGTTGGCGAATTCTGATTGATAGGTGAGATTTTGATCCGGGGGTCGGAATGGAATTCCGCCAATTCCACTAGCTCCGTTAGGTGATTTTGGATATGCATGCAAATTTTCAGGTCATTCGTAGGTGACTTGGTCGGGTTTTTTTATCAAAATATGTATTTTAGAAGTTTGCAAGAACTTAGGAGAGAATTCAATGTAATTTGATGGTTTTGGTGTTGTTTGAGGAGTTTTGTTGAATGGAACAAGTTTAATAATGTTTTAAGATATGTTTGAGTGTTTGATTGAGGTCTCGGGGGCCTTGGAGTAATTTCGGATGGCTAATGGGAACTTTCAAAGTTGGAAATTTTCATAATAGATGAAATTGTAAATGTGTGTGCACAAGACCTCACTTTAAATGACCATATCTCTAGGTATATAAGGAGTTGTGTGAGGATCTACCTATCAAGTTAAAGACATTGAGTCTAGTTTCCAAAGCAACAAATTGTTCGTAATTTTGAGTTGTATACAGAAAGTTATGACCATTTTACTGGATAAGTGTCAGAACGCGCGTTTCGCGCGTCTGAGGCAGAATGCTCAGCAAAACACGCAAAGACTGTTCGAAGATCACGTGAAAATGCGCACCTGGAGGGTTTGTAAATACCCCAAGACCGGCCTAGAGTGTTCCCAAGTCATTTTTGGGGTTAGGTCTTGCTCTCTCAAGGGGATTTCATCCCAAACTTCATCCCTATGATCTAAGGTAAGATTTTGGGAGTATGTTGAGTTGATTACTACTCCTAAACACTTTTATTAACATGGATTGATCTTGAAAATCTTAAGATTTTACTCAAATCTCTAAATTGATTCAAGAACACTACAAATTGGATTCTAATGATTGTTGCTACAAGAGGTATATGTATCATCTTTAGATACTCTATGGTAATTATTTATGTATGATAGATACATTATAACTCATGGGGTGATGAGGGAAAAACCATAGGTTCCTAACCTAGGTTGTGTTGGTTGTACAGATTGTGAAATAGTTTAATTAAGGGGGTTGATGGTTGGGTATGAATGAATGATCATACATATGTTGTTGGAAGTTATAAATTCGTGAGGAATGATGGTGGAGTAAATTTGTTGGTTAATTGGTGATAGTTTGATGAACCAATGCTATAGTTAGGAAGTGTAAATATCTATGCCTACAAGTTGTTTGATAATATGCCTAAATGGCATAAGTAATGGAAATCATTTGTAATATTGACCCTATTGAGTGTTGTATTGTAGATTGAAGTTACATAACGGTATTGCATCATTGTAATATCATCAAGGGGACGAATTTCGGAAATATATGGCTAAAACCCCATATTTTAGAAATCGAACTTCATCGATGTTTTGTGTGATTTTTTTTGGGCAGTTTCGTCACGTGAGAAAGAAAATTTGAAAGGCAAGGGCATCGTAGAGTAGACTTTTGGCCGTCTAGAGGTGAGTTTGTATTGATGATGGCTTGAGGGTTTGAAACTCCGGTTTATCACATCGTGACGCTATGATAGAGCGTGACTCGCACCCCATGGCAGATGTGGGTATATGATTGGGGATTGTGACTTGGTCCATCCAGAGAGCTGAATATAAAATATTGGCGGTTGATACGCCCCCGGTAGTGAATATATCTCGGCTTATTGCCATGTTTGGTTCCTTGTGCCGATATGTAGCATCCGTCGAGGGTGAATATCTTTGTGATAACATGATTTGCATAATCAATGATCTAAGTCCTGTGATTAATCGCTGTTATAAAATGATAAGTCATTTTTCCTGAAGTTAAATAACTATGTTATATTTCCATAGTAATTGGAAACTGAGAATTTAATACAACCTTTTATGTGACTTACATGCATACTGTGGACTGAGTATTGGGTCGGGCTGCACGCCGCAGCGGTTATATATTGATATTGCGCTTGGGATGATGGATCCCTTCCGGATTTTGTACACACCCCCAGTAAGCGTCGTCGACGGTAAATAAATATGGATGGCTCGTGCTGCACTCCTTAGCGTGTTCATGTTCATTGCATTGCATTTTTATCTGATACTTGATTGCTATTTTGATATTGTTTTGTTGTTAATTCGTAGCTAAAGTATAGGACTGTTAGTTTTAGCTTTGCTTTGTGGCATTTCGTAGATTTATTACTTTCAGACATTTTGCTATGCTTATTATTCACTGAGTCGGTAGTACTCGCCCCTACTCCATGCACCTTGTGTGCAGATTCAAGTACACCGGAGTCTTAGCTGACACTCGTTGTCTCCAGATATTTTCAGAGTCGTTGAGGTAGCTGCTTGGCGTTCGCAGGACCTGGCTACTCTTCACATTTCAGTTTCATTATTATATATACATTTCCAGACTTATACATTTTTCTGTCAGATATTATTATACAGTTGGTTTTTGAGGCTCTAGATTCGTGACCCCAGATTTTTAGGAGTGATTATTCAGATATTGTAATTCTATTATTATTATCGGATCATTATTCTAAATTACCATAATATTCTTAAACTGTCAGTTTTGAGACTCAGTACTTAATAGAAAGCGATTGTTGGTCAGACTTACCTCACTTTAGGGTTGGGTTCCATCACGACCGGGTTTGGGTCGTCATAAGTTGGTATCTGAGCCTAGGTTACAAGGCCTCAAAAGTCATGAGCCCGTATAGTAGAGTCTTGTTTATGGGTGTGTCGTGCACCACACTTATAAGCATGAGGCTACAGAAATTTTAAGAAACACTCCATTTTCTTGAAATCTTATCGTGCGTCATTGATTCTGCTTGAAAGAGTAACTCTTTTAATTCCTTCCACGTGTTCGCATGCGCGCATGATATCTCGGTATTATTTGTGCTTTGATGGCTTGCGATTCCTCGATCGAGGGGTGAGATGTAATCTTCGTTATGATGATGTCGGGCCAGTTTGGAGGACTTGAGGCCAGATATTTCCTAGGGCTTGAGCACTGAGGTGCTGATCGTGTGAGCAAGTATTTTAAACTTAGACGTTTGGTATTGTCGTTTTTAGCTGAAATGGCAATTTGGTATCTGTGTGGTGAGTATGCTAGTAATGCGAGATGTAATTATATGACCTGGTAGTGATGAAGGAGTCTGTTAAATAATGGATGAACTGTCGAGTCATTCATTTCCTATGGTTGTCCGATCAATAGCTCGAGTTGTGGGCGCGTGAAGAATCTTTTTGAGTCTCCTAGTGGGAGTGAAGTAAATTGCACGATATGATATGAGTTCAGACTCAGGAAGACTAAGTAGTTGTAAATTGTGTATGCCGGTGGAAGGTATACAGAAATGTTATACTGAGGCGAAACATGTGGGTTATCTCATGCGAGGGGATCTAAAGTGATGTAATTCTTACATGTGTAACTGAAAGGTAGTTTCTATGTGTTATGATCGAATGGGTGCAACGCATGTTCATGTATTAATTTTGATATTAGAATACATGTAGTATTGAGACTAATGTTGTTGATATACATTGTGATGCTTTGTCAAGTTTTGAACGTGTTGTTAGGATGGTTTGGTAATTCTCTGGCAGGTGGGTAGGTTCAATTACAAAGGAAAATCTGCCAAAATTTTAGAAAAAATTTGGGACTTAGTAAAAATTTTGTCGCATACAGAGTGGGCTTAACTGTTGTGTGAACGACCGCAAGAATTGCAGAAGAGTTAAAAATTTATGATGATTCGTGTTTCCACTAGCTTATGAAAGAGTGAGTTTAATCTCTCCATGATATTACAACGGTAATAGAGTATATGTGTTGTGATATATATGGCTTCGAGCTAAGTTGAGGAGGTTGTTGTTGATTAGAGAATCGCACGGTTATGTGCTATGTTGTTCCGTTTCGAGGTACGCTAACGGATCGATCTTGGTTGCAGAAATTGAGCTGAGGATGGCACGAGTGAAGCATAAATTTTGACAAAGGCTATGTGATGCTTCGTAGAAGTGAGAAGATAATAGGATGTTTTCAGTTGTGGATAAGAAATTATTAGTGTAAATATAAGGAAATTGTTGGGTTTTATCGGAATGAGGTTATGTCCTGAGGTGTCATAGTGCTGATAAGGCACGAGTTGTTCAATTCGTTAAGTCAAGTAATTGCAGTGGGTATAAGAGTGGATGATTCCTAAGAATTATTTTGATGTGTTAAAGATTATATATGTAGCACTTAGATGTTTTAAGGCTGAATAGATGACCAAGTCAGTGTTTTCATTAGAACAGGTCAAGACTTGTGGTATTTTATTTTTGTCAAATACAGGATTCTATGTATCAGTATCTGGGAAGTAAAGGTAGCAAACTTAGATTCGCAGGAAGTTCTTAAAACTAGGTATTTTAGAAGTGGTATTTTTGGGAACGTTCGAGAGAGTGTAATGGCCTATTGGTCTTAGACAGTGTGGTCTTACGTTCGAGTCTCATGTGGTAATCCTGGATTGAGGCATTGTGGCGCTACAGCAAGAGAGTATATCAAGTTGAAAATAAATCAGAAGGAAATCTAGACAGATAAAATAGCTTATTAGCAGACTAAATTGGTAAGGTAAAGATATGATCAATTCCTTGTTTATGTTCGAGGTGATGAGCCTTTACGGGGTATTGTGCCGTAGAGCTTTTGAGCTCGGACAGCTTGCTTAGGCTGGTGTGGATAGAAGGATTTAGTCCTGGCAGTATAGCTTGTGGTTAGGAAAAAGGAGATGTATTTCTCAGGTTATCCTAGTATGGTATGGTATGGTATGTGCGGTCTGTTGTGGAGGAATGGGATTTGTGTGGGTAAGGTACGGTTCATTCCGAATGGAAAGTCATTAAATTCATAAGCAGCACGAGCGACTGCATGTGATCTAAGAAGCGACCCTCAGATGATTAAGGAAAATGGTATTACTATTCTAGTAATTAAACGGGAGTATATGTTAAGTAACAGGGGGAAGGTGATGTAAACTGATAACAATTCGGTGGGATTGCAGCCGTTTCCTATAGGACTGACTGTTGGCACTTGAGTCCGTTGATGGCACATGGAAATTTTAGAATATCTTTCATCGAATGAATGGGTACTTGATATGTAATATGTATTCCTACGGCGAAATGTAGGACCAGGTATAGTGATTTTTATGTTATATGGAGTTGTAGACTGGGAGCTCTCCGGTGCAGTCTATGTAGCGGTTGTGGATCGTGTGCATTGGAACCGTAAGCGGATATTGGGATTGCGAAGCCCGAGTGGATCTTTATTTGTTTATATGTTAGGTTTTGGACATGATGTTGGGGGTAGACTGGTTGTCTTGGTGTTGGGTTATTCTAGACTATTCTTCTATGGGCTAGGTCGAACAATGCCACAGGTTGTGTGGCGAGGTGCATCGGACTATGTTCCAGCGGAATTATTGTGTTCCAAGGACCATCATACGGCTGGTAGGAGTTGCTTTCCTTAATATTGGCCTTTAAGGCGAGAGGCAGTGTAGAGGTTTCTACCAGTGATTTAGTTCCGGCATTAAGGGACTTTTTCGAATGCGTGTTCCAGTCTGAGTAGACTCCGTTGGCTCTGAATTGTATTGTCGAGGGATAAGTTGACTCGACCACTGTGGAGCTTATCTGCGATCTGGAGAGATCTATGAGTTGTTTTCTATGTAGGGAGACATTATGATTTACAGACTAGGGGCACATATGGTACGCGCTATCGAGACTCGTAGTGGAAGTTGACTTTTGTAGCTTACACCGCCATAAGTAGATATGATTGAGCATTCAGTGTGTTTGCGACCGATACTCGGTACTCTATGATTATGAGCAAATTCGGCTTGATGTGCATCTCCCTGTGAGAGATAGTTGAATGGATCAGGTGGCACGCCTCCATAGGGTATGTTATCTGGATCAGGTTGCGCACTGCAACAGTGTGATGTTGAGGATAGTTTCCGTATGTCACTTTGTATGCCTTGTTTCTTGGATTTTGAGGAAAGTTCGTATTGGGAGTTGCTCGGCAAATAGCGCATCGACTGGGTTCTTTCAGGATTTAATGCTGTATATAACTCGCTTCACCGCGGGTGTGATGGATTGCTTGGGTTCAGACATCAATCTGTGTGTGGTGTTCAAGTTCAAGTATAGCGACTCGAGGTGCTTCATGTGGAATGGAGTTAGATGAGATCGCGCATTACAACGAGGCTACGTGGAGATTAGACACTTCAGGAAAGGTTCAGGCATTCTATTCATATGATGTGAGACGGGGTCTCAACCTTGTGTTATAACGGTATTGATGAGCTTAAGGTGCAGCTCTTTCGTTTGAGTTATTTTCATGACTTGAGTATGTTCAGACCGTCTCTTATTGGTGTGTGTGTGTCATGTAAGTTGGGACTTAGGCCGTATTGAAGTGTCATGTCACCAGGATGGTGTGTTTGGTCAAAAGAGACCTTTGGGGTCATTAATGGATATGAACGGATTTGGTATCAGCTTGTTGGAAGGTTAATATCGAGTTTTGGCTCGGAGATATGTTGTGATATTAGTCAAAGGGGAAGAAATGTCTTCATGAATGGTTGATATGAGAAATGGTTATGGTCTACTGCGTGTTCATTATCATGGGTAGGGTATAGCAGTTTTGGAATAAAATTCCAACTAATCAGGGATATAACAGCGGTTCAGGCTTATTCTGAGTGTAAATGTAAGGTTCTGATATGGTGTATGGTTTTGGAGGCGCAATTGGTTCTACAGTTATGGGCTAGATGGCCTGTGAAACTTTTAGCTGGGTTGTATTATCGGGCATATCTGAGTTAGGGTGACGTGGGATCACCCTGGGTATATGATTAATAAGGTCATTCAGGTATTGGTTGACGCCTAGTGCAACTCTGGGCACGCTCGAGGACGAGCGTTTATATAAGTTGGGGAGGATGTAACGACCTGACCCGTTGTCCCGTGAGTTACTGTCCCGTTTTCCCATTTAATGCTTTTATATGTTTCAATATATGTATTTGGAGAGTTTGAAGTAATTCGGATGGAGTTTGGATAGAAATGAGACAATTAGTCTCTTTATGAGAAGGTTAGTTTGGAAAAGTCATCGAACATTGACTTACGAGTTAGAGGGATCGGAATGGATTTTCTATGATTCGACTAGTTTTGTATGGTCAATTTTGACTTAGGAGCGCAATCGGAATTGAATTTGGAGGTCCGGTGTAGATTTAGGCTTGAATTGGCTAAGTTTTAATTTTGGAAAATTCCGGTTGATAGGTGAGATTTTGATCCGAGGGTCGGAATGGAATTTCGACAATTCCAGTTGCTCCGTTAGGTGATTTTGGATATGCGTGAAAATTTTTAGGCCATTCAGAGGTGACTTGGTCGGGTTTTTTATCATAATGCGTATTTTGGAAGTTTGGAAGAACTTATGAGAGAATTCGATGCAATTTAATGGTTTTGGTGTTCTTTGAGGAGTTTTGTTGAGTGGAACAAGTTTTAATAATTTTTAAGATATGTTGAAGTGTTTGATTAGGTCTCGGGGGCCTCGGGGTGATTTCGGATGGTTAATAGGAACTTCCAAAGTTGGAAAATTTCATAATAGACGAAATTGTAAATGAGTGTGCACAAGACCTCACTTTAAACGACCATATCTCCAGTTATATAAGGAGTTGTGTGAGGATATACCTATCAAATTAAATCCATTTGAGTCTAGTTTCCAATTCAATAAACCGTTCGTAATTTGGAGTTGCATACAAAAAGTTAAGATTTTTGGAGTATTTTGAGTTGATTACTACTCCTAAACACTTTTATTAACATGGATTGATCTTTTAGATTTCACTCAAGTCCCTAAATTGATTCAAGAACACTACAAATTGGATTCTCAAGATTCTTGCTACAAGAGGTATATCTATCATCTATAACTACTCTATGGTGATTATTTATGTATGATATATACATTAGAAATCATGGGATGATGAGGGAAAACACATAAGTGCCTAACCTAGGTTGTGTTGGTAGTAGAAATTGTGAAATGGTTTAATTAAGGGGTTGATGGTTGGGTATGAATGAATGGTCATAGATATGTTTTTGGAAGTTATAAATTGGTGAGGAATGATGGTGGAGTAAATTTGTTGGTTCATTGGGGATAGTTTGATGAACAATGCTATAGTTAGGAAATGTAAATATCTATGCCTACAAGGTGTTTGATAATATGCCTAATTGGCATAAGTTATGGAAATCATTTGTAATATTTGCCATATTGAGTGTGGTATTGTAGATTGAAGTTACATAACGGTATTGCATCATTGTAGTATCATTAAGTGGATGAATTTCGGAAATATATGGCTAATACCCCATGTTTAGAAATCGAACTCCATCGATGTTTGTGTGATTTTTTTGGGCAAATTCGTCATGCGAGGAAGCAAATTTGAAAGGCAAGGGCATTATAGAGTAGACTGTTGGCCGTCTTGAGGTGAGTAGTTTGTATAGATGATGGCCTGAGGGTTTGAAACCCCGGTTTATCACATCGTGACGCTATTTTAGAGCGTGACTCACACCCCATGTTAGGTGTAGGATTGTATATGATTGGGGATTATGACTTGGTCCATACCGAGAGCTGAATATCAATTATTGGCGGCTAATACACCCCCTGTAGTGAATATATCTAGGCTAATTGCCATGTTTGGGTCCTTGTGCCGATCTGTAGCATACATCTAGGGTGAATATCTTTGTGATAACATGATTTTAATAATCATTGATCTCAGTCCAGTGATCCATCACTGTTATAAAACGATAAGTCACTTTTTTCTGAAGTTAAATAACTAAGTTATATTTCCTTAGTAATTGGAAACTGAGAATTTAATTGAACCTGCTACGTGACTTACATGCATACTGTGGACTGAGTATTGGGTCCGGATTTACGCCGTAGCGATTATATATTGATATTGCGCTTGGGCTTAAAGAGCCCCTCCAGAGTCTGTGCACACCCTCAGTGAGCGTCGTCGACGATAAATAAATATGGATGGATCGGCTGCACGCCGCAGCGTATTCATGTGCATTGCTTTTTTATCTGATACTTGATTGCTATTTTGATATTGTTTAATTGTTAATTCATAGCTAAAGCATAGGACTATTAGTTTTAGCTTTGCTTTGTGACATTTTGTGGATTTCTTACTTTCAGACATTTTTCTATGCTTATTATTCACAGAGTCGGTAGTACTCGCCCCTACTCCCTGCACCTTGTGTGCAGATTCAGGTACACCGGAGGCTTAGCTGACACCCGTTGTCTCCAGATATTTTCAGAGTCGTTGAGGTAGCTTCTTGACGTTCGCATGACCTGGCTACTCTTCACATTTCTGTTTCATTATTATATATACATTTCCAGACTTATACATTTTTCTGTCAGATATTATTATATAGTTGGTTTTAGAGGCTTGAGATTCGTGACCCCAGATCTTTGGGTGTGATTATTCAGATTTCATAATATTCTATTATTATTATCGGATCATTATTCTAAATTACAACAATATTCTTAAACTGTCAGTTTTGAGATTCAGTATTTAATAGAAAGCGATTGTTAGTCAGGCTTACCTAGCATTAGGGCTGGATGCCATCACGGCCGGGTTTGGGTCATGACAATTGGCCTTGGCCTTTGTTTGGGGGGGAGGGGTGCCTCTTTGAGGTCTTATGAGTATGAGTTTTCAATGACTCGGATGTACTGACTGTCGATGACAGTCCCCGAGTATTCGGAGGTGCATTTATGCTTTGGCTCTTGAGCCGTTTCCTGTAGGATTATAAGTGTAGAGCTCGTATAATAGTAGACTTCTTTTCGACACAAATGTTTAAATAAGTTGAATGCTTCTTCAAATAATTTGTACATGCATTACAACTTTTGCCACAGGGACTCGACTATTCTATATGGACACAGTTCATTAAACCGCCTGTCCCATTACAAAGTTCTCCTATCGAGGACCTCTTAGGCGTGAAGTATTTTCCTCAAAAATATAAACTCCTGGAGCGATGATCCCCCAGTTTTCGAGGTTGATTGAAAATAAACCTTGGATACTGTTGAGTTCTCCTTAGGTAGCACATAGTTGTTGCCTCGTTAAAAACCTTGTCGGTAAAACCCATTTAGGACAAAATTCGATCTAAGGAAAAAAGAGTGCAACGCATGCTCTAAAACATAATTCCTTCGTGCAAAAAAGGATAGCTTCGAGATCGTATGCCTTTGATATCTTCGATCGAAAATCTGTAATGAGTTAGTTTTAAACTCAAATGACAATAGGATAGAGTCATCCCTTAGCAGTAGTACCATTTGGGCAATGATATGTTTCGATTGTTTGGTAGTTGTTCACCCTCCATTGTGCTAAGTTTGTAAGATCCTTAACCAACAACTCCAAGGACTCGGTACGGTCCTTCCCAGTTTGAGCCTAGTTTCCCTTCATTCAGGTCTCGAGTATTGAGGGTGACCTTTCCTAGAACTAGTTCCCCGATTCCAGAATGCCAAAGGTTGGTTCTTCTATTGTAGTATCTTTTGATCATTTGCTTATGTGCGTCCATTCGAACGAAAGCTGCTTCTCGCGTTTCATCTAACAACTTAAGGCTAGTATTCATGGCCTTGTGATTTGACTCCTCTGAGGCATATCAAAACCTGGGGCTGGGTTCCCTGACCTCAATGGGGATGAGGGCCTCGGATCCATACACTAGAAAAAATGGGGTGGTTCCCGTGCTATACTTCGATGTTGTCCGATATGCAAAAGAACCTCGGGTAAAACTTCTCTCCATTTTCCCTTGCATCGTCTAACCTTTTTCTTCAAGTTGTGAATGATAGTTTTGTTTGTTGACTTGGCCTGTCTATTTCCAGTTGGGCGGCACAGTGTCGATAAAATCCACTTTATTTTATGTGCTTCGAAAAACTCAGTTACCTTGCTGCCGATGAATTGCTTTCCATTGTCTCATACAAGTTCGACAGGTATCCCAAATCGACATATGATGTGGTCCCAAATAAAGTTAATAACTTCTTTTTCTCGGACCTTCTTGAAGGCCTGTGCTTCCACCCACTTAGAAAAATAATCAATAATAAACAAAATAAATTTACCTTTACCTGGGGCTGTTGGTAAGGGTCCAATTATGTCCATTCCCCATTTCATGAATGACCACGGGGATAGAACTAAATGGAGTTGTCATTCGGGCAGATATATCATCGATGCAAATTGCTGACACTTATCACATTTCTGACTTCTTAAGTATCTTTTTCCATGCTACCACAGTAGTAACCTGCTCTGATAATTTTGCCGACCAAAGACTTGGCACCTGAATGGTTCCCACAAGTTCCTTCGTGGATTTATTGTAGAACATAATTGGTGTCCCCTAGCTCCAAGCATACTGTCAATTGTCCATCGAATGTTCTTCGCTATAATGTTCCATCTTCATCTTATGGAAACCTAGCTGCCTTGGCTCGTAAGGCCATCGATTATTTGTGGTCCGATGGGAGTTTTCCACTCTTAGATAGTCGATATACTTGTTCTGGCAGTCCCGTGTTAAACTCATTGAATTTATCTCGGCATGACCCTCTTCAACCACAGACCTCAATAATTGAACGACAACCCCCGGTATGATTCCATATTCTTCTACCGAGGATCCCAGGTTAGCAAGTGCATCAGCCTCACTATTTTATTCCCGAGGCACATGATCCATAGTCCACTCCTTGAATTGGTGCAAAGTTACATGTAGCTTGTCCAATTACCTTTTCATTCTATCCTATCGAACTTCAAAACTTTTGTTCACTTGGTTTACCACCAATAAACAATCGCACTTGGCCTCGATGACTTCTGCTCCTAAGCTTTTGGATAGCTCGAGACCTGCAATCATAGACTCATACTTGGCCTCATTGTTAGCTAATATTTGAGTTTTGATAGATTGCCTAATGGTATCACCCGTGGGTGGCTTTAAAACAATGCCAAGCCCGGACCCCTTCACATTCGAGGCATCGTCTCTGAAAAAGGTCCATACCCCAGATGTTGTACCCGAGCTTAATAGGAGTTCTTTCTCCATTTTTGGTTACGAGGGTCGGCATAAAATTGTCCACGAAGTCATCTAGGACTTGAGACGTGATGGTCGTTCGGGGTTGATATTCAATATCGTACCCGCTAAGTTCGACGGCCGATTTGGCTAATCAATCCGATAGCTTGGGCTTATGCAAAACATTTCAAAGGGGGTAGGTGGTTAATACACATATAGGATGACATTGGAAATATGATTTTAACTTTCGAGATGCGCTTATCAATTCAAGGGCTAATTTTTCTAAGTGAGGGTACCTAGTTCCAGCATATCTGAGAGTTTGACTTACGTAATAAACAGGAAATCACGTACCTTTCTCTTCTCGAACTAGTACCCCACTTACCGATATCTCAGACACTGCCAAATATAGGTAAAGTTTTTCATCAACCTTCGAGGTGTGAAGCAAAAGCGGGCTCAATAGATATCGCTTTAATTCTTCTAAGGCTTGCTGACATTTTGGGGTCCATGCAAAATCTTTTTTCTTTTTGATCAAGGAAAAAAACCGATGACTCCGATCCAACGACCTTGAAGTAAATTGACCCAAGGCATCTATTCGCCCTGTTACTCTTTGCACGGCCTTCACACTATCTACGATCGTGATATCTTCGTTAGCTTTGATCTTATCGAGGTTGATTTAGGCACCTTGATTTCATACCATGAAGCCGAGGTACCCGAGCCAACTCCAAAGGCACATTTATCCGGATTAAGCTTCTTGTTGTGTTTCCTTAAAATTGCAAATGTTTCATGCAAATGATCTAATGGTCTTCTGTGTGTAGGAACTTACCAACATATCATTAATATAAACTTCCATTGTTTTACCTATTTTTTCTTCGAACATTTTGTTAACTAGGCGTTGGTATGTAGCTCATGCATTTTTTAGCCCGAAGGGCATTACGTTGTAACAATATGTTCCAAATTTAGTAATAAACAAATTCTTTTCCCGGTCCTCCGGGTTCATCTGAATTTGATTGTACCCGAAGTAGGCATCGATAAAAGTTAGGGTCTCGTGGCCAGACATGGCATCGATCATACGATCGATGTTGGGCAGTGGGAAAGAATCTTTTGGACATGATCTGTTCAAGTCCTTTTAGTCTAGACACATTCTAAGTTTGTTTCTTTTTTAGGAACTACAACTACATTGGCTCACTCGGGGTACTTTACCTCCCGTATACATCCTATTTTGAGAAGTTTGGTTACCTCATTTTTTGTGAAAGCATGCTTTATCTCGAACTGATGCCTCATTTTTTGCTTTACCAGCTTGAACCTGGGATCGGTGCTTAACTGATGCGTGGTGATTTCCAGTGAAATCCCTATCATATCTAAATGGGACCAAGCAAAGAAATCCATATTATCAATAAGAAATGGAATGAGTTTTTTCTTAGTTCGGGGGTTAATCCCGTTCTCAGGTATACCTTTTTCTCGGGCATGTATTCGATCAAAATGACATGTTCTAACTCCTCGATGGTTGATTTGGTTGCGTCGGATTCCTATCGACGCCCCCTTTTTCTCGAAGGAAAATAAATCGGGTTTACGACATTATGGGCGGAATGACTCTTTTATCCCCTTTTGGGGAATTTGGGCTATAGAGTTTGGAGAGTCGCGACCTAATGATTATAGTGCATTAGGACACTTTTAGAGAAAAAGAAGAACGATTTGAAAGAAAAATAGAGTTGGATAAGGGCTTAAGATTATCTCGAGGGGAAGGTGTTAGGCACCCCTCAAGATCCACTATTGTGGTTCCCGACCTTACTTAGCTGTGGCTTTAAGAGGAGTAAGAGTAGTCAAGAAAAGTTTGCACATAAGAATTATAAGCAAGTTGACAATTTTGAAAGAATAAAGGCACAAGTAAAAAGAGAGCTTAGTTTGAAGAAAACATTAATTTTAAATAAAAGAAAAGCAAAGGAAGGGGGGTCCTAGGTTTAATTATAATATGGATCATTCGGTGCAATACCCAGCAATCATTCTCACACGAGATATTAGGGTACCGTCATCATCTCCATAGTCTACCCTTCCCACCATGTTAAGGTATTTAAACACGATTAGTCTCATTTACTAGTTGCATGCTAATACACGTCCCGACCTATCAGTCCCGCGGTATTTGGACTTCTAATCCTAAAGAGGAGAAAGGGATGGGGCATATATGGAGTTTAAAAGGATAAAATACTAAGGCGTCAATCAAAACAACTAACAAATAAGTGGGGTACAAATCAAATACTCAAAGGCTCATACAAAACCCCGTAGATCGTAACAGCAATTAGTTTAGCATGACTTGAACGTACTGATTTGGTCTTTCATTAAAGAAATTAAGAGGTAGACCAATTATTTTAGCTCATAAAGTTGGATAAAAAGTCTGCATCGAGCCCCTCGGGTCTAATTTGTCAGTTATTGAGGTCTTAATGTAGAAGAGTTTAAGAGGAAGTAAAATTGTAGTAAACTTGTAGATAGATTTGAAATTAGCAGATCGTTTGAGTAGTAAAAATGCATAAGAGTTACGAAAGATTTTTTAGAGGCAGGAATGTCTTAAGAAAAGAGTGAGTTATAAGACTGTTTTTAAAAGATAGCTTCATGGATTGAGTAAAATATTTAGCAGAACGTTTGAAATAGTTGTTTAGAGATGATGCATATTTGAAACGTTTTAAAAGCATACTGGTTTCCAGAGGTCTTATTGAAACATGACATTAGGAGATTAAAGGCCAATTAGCGGACTGTTGTTGTTTAAAACGAATCAGACAAGTTGAGACGGAGTCCTATAGGCATGATATCTATGTAGAATCCATCTGATTCATTGTTGCTTTTAGAACATTAGGGAACTGATTAACTAATTAACCTACTGTTTGCCTAGCGTTTTATGCGTTTCATATAGGCATGATTTCTATGTGCTCACGGACATGATCTCTAAATGATTTACAATATTAAAGTCCTATAGGCATGGGTTCTATGCAATATTAAAATCTTATAGGCATAGTATCTAGATGATTTGCAATATGAAAGATCCTATAGACATGATTTCTATATGACATGCAGTATTAAAATATGATAGGCATAGTATCTAGATAATTTGCAATATGAAAGATCCTATAGATATGATTTCTACCCGTGAGCTCATGCAAGCAATATAAAATATCCCACACCCTTTACTAATATATTCCCGAGTTTTATTAATAGTTATTACAAAACTGGAAAGCAACAAGCTGAAATAAGTACATCAAAACTAAGTCCAGATAGCAAATTTGTTCTGGATGATAAGGTTAGACAATTCACAAGGTATTTATTTTTTCTATTCTTAATTTATCATTTTTTAGTTATTTTATTACTGATGGATTTGTTTATTGTTTGCCTTTTTATGAAGCATATTGACATTGCGCTATATTATCTGAGAAAGAAGGAATTCTACCACCCTTGCGATCATCCTTTTAAATATACAACTACTGACATTCTTTTTGATAACTACATGGCCCTTGCGTATAAGGATTTTAGTGAAGATGCTAGTGATGATTTTTGGTGTGCTACTGATGACTCATTGTTTCTAACACCATATGTGTGGGGGGGACAGCTGCATATGTGGGATTGCTTGGACTGAGGTTGATAAAACCTTTTTCCCATGTCTCCTTCCTTCAGAAGATGACAAAGCTGTGACACATTTTCTGTTGGGAGTTTTAGACTTGAATTTTAAAAAGATTGATGTATATGATTCCATTTACAGTGAGCCGTATGAAGCTGGAATGAACCATATGGAAATGTATGCGCGCATGATCCCCCACATGCTAAGATTTGCACAGTTTGACAAGCATCATAAGTCTTTTGGGAATGTCTTCAACAAGTTTGATATACAATGGCAAAGATCACCACACCAAACTGGATCGTACGTATTGTCATTCGTTGTAGTATTTATATGAACTCAATATTTTGTAGTTTAATTCATTGTATATCTTTCTCTTATTTTAGGACTGATTGTGGTGCATTTCTGGTCAAATTTGTGGAGTTGCTGATGATTGGAAAGGACGTGCAGCAATTCCAACCCGAAAACATAAAAGACTTTCGAAAAGAACTTGTTGAAAATCTTTGGGCACATGGTGAATGGAAGAGAAACTCTGGTTACGGCACTCCACCAGAAAATGTGAGTGATGATTATGAAAGTGAGAATGAAACTTTGTGTTAAAAGGAATTATGATGAAATGGTGGTGTTGTTTTGTTTTGTATAAAACTGTTGTAAATGCTACATGCCCCCATCTGAATTCTGCCAGTTTAGGATACTTCTTAAAATAGTTTGTAAATTTGTGAAAAGGTACTTATATTTTGTTGGCATAGCATAATTTTTGGTAAGTGTTATGCAAAATTGCAATTGCAGAAGTATATATCAAGGTATATTGTTAGTTATATCATTGTTTTTTCTGGAGTCTTTATTTGTCCATTAAGTTTGTTAGTATTATTTTATGATCAGTTCTAAGAGAACTTCAAATTCAAAGTTAAGAACCAAATGTCCTTAACTTTTGAACATGAAACACAAAGCTAAGGACTTGTTGTCCTTAATTTTTGAGAATGTAATTCAAATTTATGGATTTGTTGTCCTTAACATTTTGAAAATGTAACTCATTCTAACTAAAGGAATCGTGTAGAGTTAAAGACAAACAGTGCGTAGGATTATTCATGGAAGTATAAGCAAAATATCTCATGTTCTAAACTTTTGAAGTTGATATTAAAAGTTAAGGACATTAAGTCCTAATGTTTTGAACATGGGATTATAACTTAAGGACTTGAAATTCAAAGTTAAGGACCCGTCACCCCTAATGTTTTGAACATGGTAGTATAACTTAAGGACCCAATATCCTTAACTTTTTAACTTGAAATTCAAATTTAAGGACCGTCAGTCCTAATGTTTTGAACATGCTACTATAACTTAAGGACTTGAAATCCAAAGTTAAGGACCCGTCAGTCCTAATGTTTTGAACATGGTACTATAACTTAAGGACCCAATGTCCTTAACTTTTTAACTTCAAATTAAAAACTAAGGACTGTCAGTCCCAATGTTTTGAACATGGTACTATAACTTAAGGACCCAATGTCCTTAACTCTTTAACTTGAAATTCAAAGTTAAAGACCATTAGTCCTAATGTTTTGAAATTGCAAGATTAACTTAGTGACTCCTGTTCGTAACTTTTCATTGTTGAACTCTAAAGAAATTAAAAGATGTTAACATGATAGAAATATTAAAAATCCAGACGTCTGCTCAAACTAGAATAATAACAAATACAATCTATAGCAGAAACTTAAAAGAGTCGATAAACATAAATGGATATATCTACTCTTCTCTATGCTTTCTTGAAAAGGATGGAGTGCCGGAGAATATATACAAGTTGTTCTATTATGACCAATTCTTCTGCAACGACCACATTCGTATCTTATTTTTGATGGCTCGGTAGCAGGAATATGCCTTTTCTTTTGTCTTCTACTTGGTGGCACTTTGAAATCTGGTGGCTTAACAATTTGTGACTTAACACCCTTTGGTACATTCCAAGAATCAGTATGTCCTACAGGATGTATTTGTCATTCATATGTTTTTCAGCCAAGATTCCCTTAAGTACCTATGCGAACAAAAGTCAGACTTCTTGATGTTTCTCTTCTCGATAGCTGCAATTGCATGTATGCATGGCATCTCATCAAATTGAAATTGAAAACGATACATGTTCTTTTGTTTAAGTCCACCAGGAAAGTTATTCCTCCTTCTTCAACACTAGAACGCCATGAATCAACGGGGAAGACCTTTAATGTTGAAAAATTATAAGTCGGTACATTATATTAAATTATCTTTAAATCATAATATAAACATGGAAAATAATACTTACATTCAAAGTAAATGCTAGATCTATTCTTTCGTCAATTCCTGCACAACCCAACAAGAAACATCAAAAAATGTTCCTTCCGCTTTGTTTCTTCTTTCATAAAACCAACGTTGTAGCTTCACTTGAATGAAATCCATCATTCTTAGTATGGGCAGCTCTCTTGCATCTAATAGGATAGAATTCATCGACTCGACTATGTTTGTTGTAAGCATGTTTTATCTTTGTCATGGACTACAAGAACGTGCCCATCTTTCCGGTGGTTCTTCCATCAAGTAGTCATATGTCTTCTTATCTACATTAGCAATATCTGTCATGTATAGCTCTAAATCTTTGCGCATGTATACTCTTGCAGCACTTTGGAAAAGTTTTATCACCTCACTTTTCACCTTCCTTCGCTTTAGGTTCTGCTCCAAATGATAGATGCAAATCCCATGATGGATTTCAGGATATACCTTTGCAATGCCTTTTGCAATAGCTTGATGTTTGTCTGATAAAAAATCAAATTCTCACGCCTCCCAATTGCATTGCGAAGCTGACTAAAGTACCACTCATAGGATTTGTTGTTTTCAGATTCAGCTATTCCAAAGGCTAATGGAAAATTTTGGTTATTTGCATCTGTTGTTGTCCATGCAAATTTTGCATCTCTGCCATGACAAAAGCTGGTGTAACTTCAAATCTTGGGTCCCGAAGATTGTCGATAATGTAATCACTAATCAACTTTGAAGTACCATGCCTTTGATCTGCTTTCCTAGTGTTAACAGAGCAGTCATGCTTTTTCTCCATCTTTACTATCTTGAACAATGTTGAATCTTTTATTCTGAAAGCACACACACACCAACAACACCTATCATCATTGCATGTCAACGAATATCTTGTTGAGCTTGATCTAACAACCCTGAATTCAAAATTTCCTTTGACTACTATATTGGAAAAACAGTTAATTATACTCTTCTACTTGTCAAATACTGATTCGACTTTTATTTCATCCAATAAAGCATTTTCTCTTAATATCGTAGTTAGGGATTCTTTTGTTTCAAATTTGATCTTCGTCTATTTATTTGTGGAAAAGTTTGGTCAGCAACTTCTTCAATTAATGGTGCACTCTGTAACACTTGAATACCCAAAGCTTGCTCGTTGTCAATCTCAATAATGCTTTGTCCTTCTACGTGAATAGATTCAAATGTTTGAAGCACCTCTTCATTTAATGGTTGAGCTTCAACCATATCTATTTCAACTATCTGTTGGGATTGCTCTTGATTGTCATTTTCAGTTTCTATATTGACATGTTCATTGCTTGTGATGCAAAAACTCTTTCCGAAATATCAACTATGAAACGACAGCCCTTGAAGAGTGAATGCGTTTTTAGCAACTCTATACATGTGCGAAGATCTAAATCTTTGGATACAGCATTCCTTTGCTTGTTCCAAGGTTGATATCAAACCATATTACTAATTCAAACTTTTCTTTATCCAATTCAATAAGCTCAAAAAATTTTGTAATGAAATCTTCAAACCTAATTGAGTTAGGTGCTATGAAAAGCTTTGTTTGATGATCAAGATATTTTTAGTCTTCAGTCCATCTACCATTAACAACAACAATCATACATATTGTTTCCATCCTGCAAGTCAAGACAATTGGAAACAGAGAACATCTAAGAACAGGTGTACTGTAAGTGCAAGACCAAGGTAAGAATTGCCCGTCCTTAACATTTAATTGAATTAAAAATTAAGGACTAATCGTCCTTAACATTTAAACATGGAATTAAAACTTAAGGACTTCCAGTCCTTAACTTTTGAACCAGAAATTAAAACTTAAGGACTGAAAGCCCTTAACTTTTTAATTCCAAGTTTTAATGTTGAAGGACTGGCAGTCCTTAGCTTTTATTTTCTGGTTTAAAAGTTAAGGACATACAGTCCTTAATTTTGAATTTCTGGTTCAAAAGTTAAAGACTGCCCGTCCTTAACTTTTAAACCAGAAATGTAAACATACAATTTGAAACTAAAGTTACAGAACTTTGTATAGATAAGAACAACAACAATGTTAAGGACATTGTGTCCTTAAGTTTTTTAAACGATATTGCAAAATGAGGGCAGTAGAATCAAAGTTAAGGACATTGTGTTCTTAATTTTTGAATTCAATTTCCAAAATGAAGACTCTATGTCCGAAATACAAAATTATCATAGGAGGCGATGTCCATAAACTTTATCAATCAAGAATTCAAAGTTAAGGGCAAATTCTTATCTACTGTATAATCAAATCAACACATATCTAAAAAATTATAACTATAGTGAAATAAAAATCTATAGAAACACAATAAAATAGAACTTATTGTTTATCTATGTCGTTTTTTTGGATTAGAGTGCTGAATTTTTGAAATCGGAAGAGAAATGGTTGCTCGCCTCAGTTGATCGTCGTTTCTCCTGCTGTTGTTCACTTCTTTTTGTTTGTGTAACTGTTGGTGGTGCTTATAGCGTAGGTATAAGTTATACTAGAAGGATATTTTTATCCAGTCAGGAAGAAGTTTATTAAAGGAGTGGCTAATATATAAATACATTGAAACTGTGGCTTTAAAATAAAAGCCACAGCTTTTAGTAGCTATTTGTGTCGTTCACCCATTATTAATCAAGTTACTTGATCCAATTGTTGCATTTAAAAATTATGAAAGTTGGTCATATTTTTTACTTCACGTGAACAAATAAATGGGAAAAATCAAAAAGAGATCATACTTATCTCTCTGTTTTAATCATCAAAAAGGAAAGGAATTAAAACAGAAATATATTATTATGGTTGTAATCTATGGATACTAAATAAACAAGCATATGCAATGAAAAAATTCAAAATTGTACTTCAACATATACCGAGTACTACTAATATAATTTACTTTCCTTCAACTAACATGGAAACAAATCAATAATTCAAAATAATACAAAACTATGGATATAAAAAAAAATGTATTTTTGTATCTTTTTCAGCCACCAAATTACTTGAGATACATTTCATTGGGTAATTTTGTAGCATTAATGCTGCACACCAAAGCTCCTATTGAGAGTACAAAAAAAGTGGTTGAATTTGGCGTTAAGCATTTTAGCAAAAACTTTAAAGTTTAATCAATTATACAATTTGTGTTAAGTGAAAGATTGTCGAATGGATTTATATATAAAATGTTTGCGCTGATTTCTATTCGTTGTAATGAGTGCATGAAAAGGCACGATTAGATAAGAATCGTTGCTAATATGAAATGTTTTAACATACACAACCCTTTAGAATAATATTATAGTTAAAGTTTTTTTTAAAAAAAATAAGTAAGGTAATTAGATTTTTAAAAAGGGTAAAATAGTAATTTAACTTTTGACTAAAGGATTCCTACTTTTAATATAACTAGCTGTAGAGTACGCGCTTTGAGCGTGTATTCCGCTTATGTTCTCCTTAGAATTTTACATTTTTAACTATTTTGGATTTTTTATATCATATTACGATTTCTTTCATCGCAGTGCTATTCTTTTAGAAACAAATTATATATCCAATGAATATATTTTAAAATTGTTTTTACTTGTATGATGAACTTAGAATATAACTGAATTGATTTTTGCTGATTACTTATTATACTTAATAAAGATAAATATATAGATATAGATATATCTAATTTAACTAGTTTTTGGATAAGTGCATTGCACGTGTATATCAAGTTAAGTACTAACTTTTTAAATTGGCACAAAATTAAATTAAAATGAGTACGCATAACACGTAAAATTTACATCTAGCAGATAACACTTACGTTTCGTAATAGGTAATGACAATTGTAAAATATATTTTTTAATAAATTAACATTTAAATTTAAAAGTTTTGAGTTTATATCAGTGTAGAGAAAATTAAGGTGCAGCATATTTGAACCCACAAACTCCTATATGAGATTCCTCACATTGAGTTTATATATTGTTTTTTCAGTATTCTTAATCATTCTTTATTCCATAAGGCAAAAGCACTTTTAGCAAAACGAAAATGAAAACTAATACGAGTTTAGGCAACTACAAGAATACTTTGAATAAATAACAATGCCATTTACACACTCATTTAGTTTGAAATATCTTTTATTTGTTTCTAAAAATATCCGGCACTTTTCAACAGAATTACTGAAAAGTACATCTTTTTTTGTCAAAGATGAAAATCAGCGACTCAAGTTTTTGGACTGTTGGGTTAAAGTACCCAACTCTCAGCCAACTTAATTCTGAGCAACAACATGAGAATCAGATCGTACCAGGGGCGGTTCAAGTGTAAATGAGGCCTAAGGCGAAAGTTTAATATAGGACCTAAATATTATATTATATATTTTTACTTAAAATCTATTCGTCTAGCTTTTTGAGATGCAAAATTGTTAATAACTTTATTATAATCGTTTTTTTTAATAATTCTTTTTCAATTGATAATATAGCCAAGTCATTTAATCTTTCTTGACACATTGTTGATCTTAGATAAGATTTTATTAATTTTAACTTTGAAAAACTTCTTTCTGCTGAAGCAATTGCTATAGTGTTAACATTATTCTATAAGCAATATAAGCATTTGGAAAAGAATCAAGTCTTCTTATTTGATTGAGTATATCGATTGGAGTATTATCTTCTACTTCTAGTATTTCTTTTAACACTTTTAATTCGGAAAATAAGTCCAAACCATCAATATCTGAGTGATTGTTGTGTTTTAAGGAACCTTCAAGGTTAAGACAATATTTCTTCAATTTCTCATCATCTGATGATCTCAAATTTTTACCATTAAATAGGAAACAAAAGATACTTTCATATACTTCAAACTGTTCAACCCTATTTTGAAGTGAAAAAATGGCTTGATCTACTATATATAAGAAGTAATCAACTCTAAGAGATTCTTCAGGAGACTTTGTGATTTCATTATCAACATTCTCATCAAACTGTTTCTTTCTATGTATTACACGTTTATTACGAAATTCAGGTTCTATATTCATCTCAAATGCAATTTCCTTAGCTGAAATCATGGCATTTATAAATCCTTCTTCTCTATATTTTTCAAAAAAAATTAGACCTCATAGTTGATATATGGCAACATCAATAAGCATATCTTTTGATTGAAAACTTTTGCTAACTAAATTAACAACAAATATACATCATACCAAATAGTCATGCCCAATAAAAATTTAAAATTTTCAAGCTCATAAGTTGCTAGACAACTTGCTTCACTTTTTGTTTTTGGATCCCCACTAACTTCTACTAATTTTATTAAAGCATATCTTATTTGCGGAGTGTGGAATCTTATTGCTTTAATGCTTTCAATGCGACTTTCCCAGCGTGTTTGTGATAATGATTTAAGAGTTAGACTCGGTACACTATCTTTTAAGATTTTTCACCGCTTAGTAGAAGAAGAAAATAATGAATATATACGTTGTACTACTCCAAAAAATGATATTGCCTTTGTACAAGAGTTAGTCATGTCGCAAAGTACCAAATTTAGATTGTGACATCCACATGGTGTATAAAAAGATCTAGGATTTATATCGAGAAGTCTTTTTTGCACTCCTAGGTGTTTTCCCTTCATATTTGGATCTGTTATCATATCCTTGTCCTCTTATATTATCAATATCAAGTCCAATATTTTTTTATTTCATCTAGAATACCTTTAGAAATACCTTTTCCACTTGTATCATCCACTTTTAAAAACTCTAAAACATATTCAGTAATTTTTATTGGAGTTTATGAAATATCCAAACTTCGTAATATAAAAGACATTTGTTCTTGATGGCTTATATCCGGTGTGCAATCCAGTATAATTGAAAAATACTTTGCTTCTTTAATCTTTCCAATAATAATATTCTTAATTTCATTTGCCAATAAATTTATCAATTCATTTGAATATTATGTCCGAGGTAATGATTTTGAATGTCATCATATTTAATTCGTCAAATATGTTCTTGCATAATAGGATCAAATTCTGCAATCATTTCAATAATACATAAAAAGATTCCGTTGTTTCTTGATAATCTTTTCTTTTTTTCCCCTAAATGCCAAATTATTTTTATCAAGAGTTTTTATGACGGCAATAATTTTTGACAATACATTTCGCCAGTGCTCTCTATCTCTATTGATTTGGTCTTGCATATCTTTATCAATTTTTTTATTTTTGCACAATCTTATTTCTAAGTCAATCCATGAACTCGTATTAATAATATGTTCGCTCGTTGTTTCATGAGTTTTAAGCTTAGTACTAATATTTTTTCAATTTCTACTACCTTAACTAGCTAGTTTACTAATACTAGCACTAGAATTTGTATTAAATAGCTTGCAACAAAAACAAAATACTCTATCAAAACCTTTGGAATAAACCAACCATCTTCTTTCATGTTTTTTCCCATTTGCTAATTTTTGAAAATAATGTGTAGTAGAAAAGTGTCATAAGGATTTATCCTTTGGAAAATCTATATCGGTAATTCTTGTTGGTCCCTTTTCTACTAATAAATCTCTCAACTTTGTATCAATATTAATCCATTGACTAGGGTCATATATAATTTTATGAATATTATTATTTAATTCATTTATTAGTTCTTGATATTCTTGAGAATCTTTGTCAGATTTCTCATAAACCTCTTCTTCTTTAATTTGGATTTTGTTATTATCTGGCTCAACAAAGTTAGTGACTTGTTCATCTACAAAATATTCTCCTATATTTTGCGATTTAGTTTTTTTGTTGTTTGTCAAAAATTTGTCAAAGGCTCATGTGACAACCCGACCCTTCGTCTCATGAGTTATTACTCCGTTCTTCCCATTTTTTGCTTTCTTATGTTTCATTACCGGAATGAGGTGCGTTAGAAATGATTTGGAGTGATTTTGATAAGAAATGAGACACTTAGACTCTTTAAGGAAGGATCCATTTGGGGAAAAAAAGTCAATCGGATATTGACTTATGTGTTAGAGTGATCGGAATTGAATTTCGATGGTTCGGTTAGTTCGAGTGCGATAGGAATTGATTTTGGGGGCTCGGTGTAGTATTAGGCTTGAATTGGCGAATTTAGTATTTTGGCGATTTTCAGTTGATCGATAAAATTTGGGTCCGGAAGTCGAAATGGAATTTCGAGAGTTGCTGTAGTTTCATTAGGTGAATTGAGATGTGTTCTCAAAGTTTCATGTCATTCGAAGGTGATTTGGTCGCGTTTTTTAATCAAATGTGTATTTGGGAAGTTTGGAAGGACTTCGGAGAGAATTCGATGTAATTTGATGGTTTGGTGTTGTTTGAGGATTTTTGTTGAATGGGGCAAGTTTTAATAATGTTATAGGATATGTTGGAGTGTTTGATTGGGTGATTTCGGATGACTAACGGCAACATTTGAAGTTAGAAAATTTCATAATAGACGGAATTGTAAATGAGTGTACACAAGACCTCACTTTGGACAATCATATCTCCAGTTATTTTGATGGAATTTTGCTGGTTTGGGTCTGAATGGTTGATCATACATGTGATGTTAGGAGTATAAGTTGATAAATAATAATAGTGGGATGAATTGTTGGTTAATGATGATAGTTGGAGGAACCCATGCTATAGTTAAGAGGTGTAAATATTTATGCCTACAAGGTGTTTGATAATATGGCTAAATGGCATAAGTTATAGAATTTATTACTAATATTGGTCCTACTGAATGTTGTATTGTGGATTGAAGTTTACCTAAGAGTAATGGATCATTGTAGTATGGTCAAGTACTAGATATATATGGCTAAAACCCCATCTATTAGAAATCGAGCTTCATCGATGTTTGTGTGATTTTCGGCAGATTTGTCGCACGAAGAGGCCAATTCCAAAGGCAAGGGCATAGCGAGCTAGACTTTTGGCCATCTTGAGGAGAGTAATACTTGTAAATAATATCCTGAGGGTTTGAAACCCCGGATTTGCACATCATAGTGTTGTATTGAGGTGACTTGCATGCCAGATATGAGCGTGAGGCAGAGCACCAGTGGGGATTGTGACTTGGCCCGTCCCGGTTGTTGATTTTAATGCGTATTTGACTGAAAATACTTGTTATCATCATAACTTGGGCTGATTGCCATGTTCGGGGCCTTGTGCCGACTTGTAAAATCCTTCGTGGATTGATATTACTGCTTAGCATGATTTTCATATCATCTAACTTCAGTCCAAGGTTTTAAATTATGTTTTGCAAAACCAGGCGTATTTCTAAGTTTTGAAAACTTAAATGACGTTTTAAATGCATTTCGGGCTGGAAACTTCGATTTTGTAAATGCCTAAGGGGCTTACTATATTGTTTTCTGGACTGATAATAAAGTGACTTAAAACAATGGTAACAATGTCACTGTAAATATATATACTTGAAACAGTGGTAACAATGCCACTATATGTTATACTTGAAACAGTGGTAACAATGACACTGTATGTTATACTTGAAACACTGGTAACAATGACACTGAAATATATACTTGGAACAGTGGTAACAATGGCACTGTAGGATATAAATTGGTCAGGTAACATTTGCTGACAGGTCAGGTAACATTGACTGACCAGTATATTGCGCTTGGGTTGTAGGAGCCCCTCCGGAGTCTGTACAATCCCCCAGTAAGCGTCGTCGAGGATAAATAAATATGGATGGCTCGGGTTGCACGCCGCAGTGGGTATCGGAGTGTACCGTCATATGCATTATATTACATTCATACATTTGTGTACTATTTATTCTTTACGTCATTTCTTGAGATATTTATTTGTTGTTCTGAGGTTGTCTGATCATTTTCAAAGTGGATAAATTTGAGAGAGTGGTAACAGTGACACTATATGATGTATATGGGTCAGGTAACAGTAGCTGACCAGCGGTAAGAATATTGCCTGAAGGGCGAGTTATGACTTCAATTAGACATACTTACTGGTGCCCGAGAGGCTGACTTTCGTGCTAACTTGCACTACTTGTCCTGCATTTACTTGCTTAAATTGTTGGAAAAAGGATATTTTTGAATGTGATTTTAAACTGAGGCCAATATTTTCTAAGGAATTTCCCGGACTTACTATTTTTCTCAAATGGTTGTGTTATCCCATATTGCTTGGTGAAATGCTCTTACGTGATTTCTTGCCTTCAGTTATTATTTACTCTTATTACCACCGAGTTGGAAGTACTCACTTTACTGCATGCACCTCGCGTGCAGTTGCAGGTACTGTTCACCTGGTAGTGGGTTATTAGCGAACTGAAGCTATACTATAGTAGATAAGCAAGGTGACCATCATCGTTCACGACACCGTATTTCTTCATCGATTCTAAATTTCATTCTCTATATTGCTAGTTTTGTATTAGTGTTTAGACTCTTTAGATGCTCGTGACTTGTGACACCCCGATTTGGGCTGTGTTGGGTTGTATTCTGCGAAATTATTTTATTTAATTATCTTGATACTATTTGATCCAGGTATATATATATTGTTGAAAAGTTTGTTTAAATTGGTTGGTTGGCCTTGTCTTCACGAAAGGCTCCATCACGACCGCGTTTGGGATTTTGGTCGTGACAAGTTGGTATCATAGACTAGGTTACTAGGTCTCGCGAGTCATGATCAGGTTTAGTAGAGTCTCGCAGATCGGTACGGAGACGTCTGTATTTATCCTCGAGAGGCTGCAGAACCTTTAGGAAAAATTTCACATTGTTGAATTCTTGTTGTGCGTCCTTGATTCAGCTTGAAAAGAAAACTCTTGAAATTCCTTCCACGCGATTGTTTGCGCACGTGAGCGCTCAGTACCAGATGAGCCTCGATGGATTTTGATTCCCCGATCGAGGGGTGAAGTGTAATCTCTATGAGTTGAAGTTAAGCCATTCTGGAGGACTTGAGGCCAAATCTTTGCCAATGGCTTGAGCACCGAGGTGCTGATTTTGCGAGCATGTGATTTGAACTCATATGTTCATTATTGTCCTAATTAGATAGAATGGTGGTTGGATATCTACATGATGATAAATGTGTATGGCAGTCGAAGGTATACAAAAATATCAACTAAATGTAAAGCTAATGGGTAATTGGCTTATGAAGGGAAGCTATTTGTCATACTAGTTAGATAAGTATGGGAGCTCAGATCACTTCTGTAAATGTATTATGACGAAATCGTTGAGTCGAGGAGACCACCTTGAAGGTCGAAAACATTAAAGAAAGAATATGTTCTTGCTCAATTGAATAGCCCAATAATGGAGGATTGAAAGGTATTTTCTATGCGTTATGATTAGAATAGGTGCAACACATGTCCATGTATCAATTTTGATAATATAATACATGCAATATTGATATTTATGTTGTTGATATACATTGTGATGCTTTGTCAAGTTATGGACGTGTTGTTAGGATGGTTTTGGTGATTCTCTGGCAGGTGGATAGGCCCAATTACAAAGGAAACTCTGCCGAAAGTTTTGAAAAAATAAATAAATTTGGGACTTAGTAAAATTTTTGTCGCCTAAAGAGTAGGATTAACTGTTGTGTGAGTGAACGCAAAAATTGCAAAAGATTTAAAATTTCTGATGATTCGTATTTCCACGAGCTTATGATGGTGGGAGTTTAATCTCACCATGAAATTACGACAACAATAGAGTATAAGTGCATTTTGAGCTATGGCTTTGAGCCAAGTTGGGGAGTTTGCTATTAAAATTGGGCGATTGCACGATTTTATGCTATATTGGTTCGAGTTTGATGCATGCTAGTGATTTAGTTCTAGTTATGGAAATTGGGTCGAGAATGGCACGAAGGAAGGAAACTTTTTGACGAGATGTCATGAGCTCGGATGAGCAGGAGATGAGTTTCGATGTTTACCGTAAGTTGGAATTGTCTTCAGCGTCAACTAAGATCGATGTTTTGTAAAAAGGGTTTTGCGTCCTAGTTAAGATTCTTGATCTCTCTTCAGCGTTAGTGCGACCGGTGATTTGGAGGTACACTCTAGATATTGTTGTGGTAAGTTGTGGGAGTGTGTACCACGGGAAGATAATATATGTGTGGAATGAAATCACTTTATTGAGTCAAGATGTAAACCAAGTAAGAAGTTTGTGATGGTATAGTTAAATTAAAAATTCCGGTCTGGAGGGCACTTGGCATATTGGGTTTTGAACTGGGGAGGATTACTCCGATTGTGATGGTTGTTCTTGTGTTAATGAAGAAAATGAGAGTTATTGTGGACCCTTGAAAGGTTATCAGACTAATTGAGTGTGATCAGCATCGGCTTGAAGTCAATGGTAGATTTAACGTGAATAACGGCTCTATATCTGGCCAGATTAGTGCATTTTAGTAATGCGGTCCTCATGAAGGAGTATCTAGGTCGATGTTTCATTGTCAGATATTTCGCGTAGTGAAGCATTGCGCCATGTGAGCTGTAAGACAATTTGAGAAAATGCCATGTATTGAGAATCTGTGTAGGAATGACGTTATAGGAACATCTTGGCTCTTGAAAATTCAGATTTGTACATCGCACCTTAGTTGTGCTTGAGTTTTGTACCTTATAACGCTATATGTCCCTCAGAGATATTATTATGTACTTAGCATGCTTACGACCGGTACTCGGTATTTTATTATATTGAGATAATTTGGCTCGATGTGCATCTCCTTATGTGATATCTATGTGTGGATCGGGTGACACGCTGCCATGGGTATGTTATCTGGATCGGGTCGCACGTCGCAACAGTGTGAAATCGGGTATAGTTTTCAATATGCTATCTTTGTATGCCTTGCTTCCTGTTTTCCAAAGAAAGCCTGTATTAGTGCATAAGATTTGGTAATTCCTTCCAGAGCTTGTTTTCTTTTGTATTGCATTCGAATTGGTAGCATATTGGCACATTGGGACATCATATGCGACTTTTAATTATGTCTTGAGTGGCTTATTGCCCGAGGAGTTCATGCTGGGCAAGGCGAGATCATTGAATTTGAGATCAGTGCAATCTGAGTATGTGAAGTAAATTAAAGAGCTAAGACCATTGTTTGGCTCGGAATGAGGTGAAGTTCTTGCCAAGAGTATATAGCTAATGAATGGTTGTTTCGATAGTAGTTAGGAATGTGTGCAAGTCTCAACCGTTGTGTCATTATTGTAATTGAACAAGACCTTTGTATGTCATGCAGAGCATGAGATATGTAGTGATTCCTCCTAAGTGATTAGATAAGTGATCTTCGGATGATTAGGAAAATGATATTGCAAAGTGAAAGTGATTTGAGGAGAGTATATGTCTCAAAAACAAAAAGGGGGTAATGTGATTAAACTGATTATATTTCATTAATATTGCGGCATGTTCTTGTTGGGACCACTGATGGTATTCGGGTTTGCTCGGAAGCACATGTAAATATCTAGAATCTGTCATGGAATGAAGGAGTATCAAATATGTGCATGTATTGCACGGTGGGAATTGAGATCAGGTATGATGGTTTGTGTGCTATATGGAGTTCTGATGTACAGCCTATGTGGTGGTGGTGGATCTTTATTCACCACTGTGTTATATTTTGGATGTGATGTTGAAATTCAGACTGGTTGTTTTAGCAGAATAATTTATATTAGAAAGCACCAGCAGACAACTAGGAAAGATTGCTTTCTTAATTGGGCCTTCGTGGCAGATGTCAGTGCAGATATGTTTCACGTGGAATAGGTATTTTAATGGGATCACGAGTGTAACAATGAGATATGGAAACATGACCCTGCAGGTCGAATTCGTGTGTCCTATTTCTATTATATGAGACAGGGTCTAAGCCTTGTATTGTGGCAGTACTAGTGAATTTGAGGTACAACTCTCTCAGTTGAAGCATTTTCTTGCTGTGAGTATGTTCGGACCGTTCCTTATTTGTGCGCGTATAACGCAAGTTTAGGCTTAGGCCTTCATTGAGGTATCATATCATCAGAGTGGTGTGTTGGGTTCGAGGTGATCGTTAGGGGCAATGATAAATATGAAAGAATCTATGTCGCTTGTTAGGAGGATAATATCGAGGTTCGGCTCGAAAATCTATTGCGACATTAGTAAAAGAGGAAATGACTTCATAAATGGTTGATCTGAGAAATGGTTACGTTTTATCGCGTGTTTTATTTATAGTTGGCAGTATATGAAAGTGTTGGAATAAGACTTTAGCTAACAAGTGGTTTCCTATCGATATTTGGTATTATGGGCAACTGCTGTGAATAGAGAGTATTGTTCCAACTGTTGGATTGTGGGTTATTACGGCTGGTTCGTGTTAATTCTGGGTATGATTTCGGAAAGTGCAATGTGGGTCTACGGTTTATGGTCTAAATGGCTGTGAAATTTCAGATGTATTGTATTATTAGACATATGTGAGATAAGGTGACGTGAGTTCATCCCCGGATTTATACATGGTAAGGTTATTCAACAATTGTTGGGTTTTTGGAACAACTCCGGGCACGTTCGAGGATGGACATTTGTTTAAGTTGGGGAGAATGTGACGACACGACCCGTCGTCTCATGATTTACTACCGCGTTCTTCCCATTTTCTGCTTTCTTATGTTTCATTACCGGAATGAGGTGCGTTAGAATTGATTTGGAGTTTTGATAAGAAATAAGACACTTAGTCTCTTTAAGGAAGGATCAATTTGGGGGGGAAAAGTCAACCGGATATTTAATAGTGTGTTAGAGGGCTCGAACTTTAATTCCGATGATTTGGTTAGTTTTGGGGGATGATTTATGACTTAGGAGTGCGATCAGAATTGATTTTGGGGGCTTGGTGTAGTATTAGGCTTGAATTGGCGAAGTTAGCATTTTGATGATTTCCGGTTAATCGGTGAAATTTTGGTCCGAAAGTTGAAATAGAATTTCGAGAGTTTCTGTAGTTTCATTAGGTGAATTGAGATGTGTTCTCAAAGTTTCATGTCATTCGGAGGTGATTTGGTCGGGTTTTTGGTCAAATGTATTTGGGAAGTTTGGAAGAACTTAGGAGAGAATTCGATGTAATTTGATGGTTTGGTGTTGTTTGAGGATTTTGGTTGAATGGAACAAGTTTTAATAATGTTATGGGATATGTTTGAGTGTTTTATTGAGGTCCCGGGGGCCTTCGGGTGATTTCGGATGACTAACGGGAACATTTGAAGTTAGAAAATTTCATAATAGACGGAATTGTAAATGAGTGTGCACAAGACCTCACTTTGGATAATCACATCTCCAGCGATATAATGAGTTGTGTGAGGATCTACCTATCAAATTAACGCCTTTGAGTCTAGTTTCCAACACAATAAAGCGTTCGTAATTTGGAGTTGTACACAGAAAGTTATGATCATTTTATTGGTCATGTGTCAGTAACGCGGCCTTAGCGTGGGAGCACATAGCCAGCGCTAATTGAGTTTTATTCTACCTCACTAGCGCGGGATTTAGCGCGAGAGCGCTTGTATCAGGCCTCTAAATACGCCTAAGGACGGGAAATTACGGACTTTGAGTCATTTCTCAAGCCTGGGGCTTCCCCAACACCCCCAATTCGACCAAGACACCCAATTATACTCCCAAGGTAAGATTTTTAGAGTATTTTGAGTTGATTGATACTCCCAAACACTTATATTACATGGATTGATCTTAAAAATCCTTAGATTTTCAAGAAATTCCTTCAAAAACTCAAAGGAGGGTTTTGTAAGATTTCTTTCAAAAGGTAAATCCTACAACTTAGACTTACATATATGGATATATTGTGGGGATATGAGTATGAATCAAGTATTACAACTTATAGTATGGTGGTTGGAAGCCATAAATTTCCAATTTAAATACATGAATATGGCAGGGATCTAGGTGTTTATTTGATGGAATTTTGTTGGTTTGGGTGTGAATGGTTGATCATAAATGTGCTGTTAGGAGTATAAGTTGTTAAATATAATAATGGGATGAATTGTTGATTAATGGTGATAGTTGGAGGAACTCATGCTATAGTTAAGAGGTGTAAATATTTATGCCTACAAGGTATTTGATAATATGCCTAAATGGCATAAATTATAGAATTTATTACTAATATTGGTACTATTGAATGTTGTATTGTGGATTGAAGTTTACCTAAGAGTAATGGATCATTGTAGTATGGGCAAGTCCTAGATATATATGGCTAAAACCCCATCTATTAGAAATCGAGCTTCATCGATGTTTGTGTGATTTTCGGCAGATTTGTCGCACGAAGAGGCCAATTCGAAAGGCAAGGGCATAGCGAGCTAGACCTTGGCCATCTTGAGGTGAGTAGTACTTGTAAATGATATCCTTAAAACCCCGGATTTGCACATCATAGTGCTGTATTGAGGTGACTTGCACGCCAGATATGAGCGTGAGGTAGAGCACCCGTGGGGATTGTGACTTGGTCCGTCCCGGTTGTTGATTTTACTGCGTATTTGACTAAAATACTTGTTATCATCATAACTTGGGCTGATTGCCATATTTGGGGCCTTGTGCCAACTTGTAAAATCCTTCGACGATTTATATTACTGCTTAGCATGATTTGCATATCATCTAACTTCAATCCAAGGTTTTAAATGATGTTTTGCAAAACCAGCCGTATTTATAAGTTTTGAAAACTTAAATGACGTTATTAATGCATTTCGTGCTGGAAACTTCGATTTTGTAAATGCCCAAGGGGCTTACTATATTATTTTCTGGACTGATAATAAAGTGACTTAAAACAGTGGTAACAATGTCACTGTAATATATATACTTGAAACAGTGGTAACAATGACACTATATGTTATACTTGAAATAGTGGTAACAATGACATTGTATGTTATACTTGAAACAGTGGTAACAATGACACGAAATATATACTTGGAACAGTGGTAACAATGACACTGCAGGATATAAATTGGTTAGGTAACATTGGCTAACCGGTCAGGTAACATTGACTGACCAGTATATTGCGCTTGGGCTGTAGGAGCCCCTCTGGAGTCTATACACACCCCCAGTGAGCGCTATCAAGGATAAATAAATATGGATGGCTCGGGCTGCACGCCGTAGTAGGTATCGGAGTGTACCGTCATATGCATTGCATTGCATTCATACATTTGAGTACTATTTGTTCTTTACGTCATTTCTTGAGATATTTATTTGTTGTTCTGAGGTTGTCTGATCATTTTCAAAGTGGATAAATTTGAGACAGTGGTAACAGTGACACTGTATGATGTATATGCGTCAGGTAACAGTAGCTGACCAGCGGTAAGAATATTGCCTGAAGGGCGAATTATGACTTCAATTAGACATACTTGATGGTGCCCGAGAGGCTGACTTTCGTGCTAACTTGCACTACGTGTCCTGCATTTACTTGCTTAAATTGTTGGAAAAAGGAAATTTTCGAAAGTGATTTTAAACTTAAGCCGATATTTTCTAAGGAATTTCCCGGACTTACTCTTTTTCTCAAATGGTTTTGTTATCCCATATTTCATGGTCGAATGCTCTTACGTGATTTCTTGCCTTCAGTTATTATTTACTCTTATTACCACTGAGTTGGAAGTACTCACTTTACTCCCTGCACCTCGCATGCAATTGCAGGTACTGTTCACCCAGTAGCGGGTTATTAGCGAACTGAAGGTATATTATTGTAGATGAGCAAGGTGACCATCAGCGTTTACGGCACCATATTTCTTCATTGATATTTAATTTCATTCTCTATATTGCTAGTCTTGTATTATTATTTAGATTCTTTAGATGCTCGTGACTTGTGACACCCCGATTTGGGCTGTGTTGGGTTGTATTCCGCGAAATCATTTTATTTAATTATCTTGAAACTGTTTAATCCATGTATATATATATTGTTGAAAATGTTGCTTACATTGGTTGGCTGACCTTGTATTCACGAGAGGCGCCATCACGACCGCGTTTGGGATTTGGGTCGTGACAGCTCCTTTCTGAGATTTTATTAAGATTTCAACTTTCATTTTTTTGGATTTTTGAATAACCAGATACATATTTGTCTTGTTGACATATTTATATACTAAAAATAAAGAAATAATATGTATAAATTATAATTAATAAAATAATAAATATCAAATAAAAATTATACTAGAATATTAGAATAATATTACCCGATAACTAGCTGAATCAAGAAATTTGAAGACTTTGAGTCCTTGATTCCAATTCCAAAATATCTAGAATGAAAGAAATGAATATTGAATAGTAGAGGAAAGGTAAAGGAAGAAGGGTCTCTGCATTCTCAATTCTGTAATGAAAGAGATAAGAATGAAGAAGAAGAACGTTGGGGTTGGGGTTGGGGTTGGGGTTGGGTATAGTTGAATACTTGAAAGACTAAAAAAGTAAAAATAAAGTTGTCTTGTCCATTTAAAGTTGTCTTTCTTTTTATACAAAAAATATAAAGTATTATATGTATTATTATTATTTTTAAAATTTAAAAACCTATAAATAAAAAAGGGGCCCTCCAAAATTGGGGGTCTAAGGCACTTGCAACTCATTCTTAACCAGAGGAAAATATACAAATGAAGGGTCAATCTGTGCAAGAGAAGAAAGTTGTCTAATTTGTCGTGCAACTCTAAGATCTTATCTAAACTTATCTAAAAGCAAGTGATTATGAACTTGAAGGTCGATGCGGTTACCTTTTCCTCCATGAATTATGTCTAAGTCCACCTTGTAACTTGTATGTTGCAAGAAGGGCGGAAATAATTATTTATTTAAAATGTTAAAAGACAGATCGAATTATCTTCCATCAATTACTTTGAGAACGTGAACATGTTAAATGCATGCATCACAATAATTACTCTACGGAATTTCGACACATTGCTTTATAATCCCAAAAAAAAAAAGCATTGCTTTATAGATATTGATTATTTATTAATGAGAAAGCAAGTTTACTTTTTGATACAAAAGTATTATAGTAGTACTTTTTTAAGGGAAGGGTAAAAGAGTTATTTAACTTTTAATGGACATTATAGTAATTTAACTTACACAAAAGGTCTTCATGCTTATAATATAGTATTATAATAAATTACAATACATTATTTGAATGAGAAAGTATCAATATTGAAGCACATTTAAATAATATTAACAATGATATAAAAGGTTCTTTGCATTACAAACAAATGCTATGTTGGACGCTTCATAAGTAAAAGATGGCATGAATATCTTCTTCACCCTAACAACTTTCTAATGCTCCCTTTTAACTTAGAAAAGTTATAAGAGCCTGTTTCCATTGTATTAATTTTGATAGATATTAAGAAAACACGATGAATTTGGAAGAGTTCCTTGGGTGTTCATCTGCAATAACAAGTTTACTGAAGCAGCAAAGACATCATTTGTGCCTTTTTAGTTCCCTTTCTTTGCTAATGTACGTAATATTCTATAATCTCTACTTCTGAAAGAACATCTTATCGGCTTATAGTACGTTGTTAGTGTTTTAATGTTGAAGCTTACTTAATTAATTTTGTGGAACGTTCCAAGTTTGACTTTAAAATAGGTAAAGGGTAATTTGGTCATTCAGTATTTGAAGGATATTTTAGTAAACTAACTTTATTTAAATGTTTTCATACTTATAATATAATATAATGATGATGATTTGGCCTTTCAGTTGAGATGAATTATGTAGCAAGTTCAAATGACAGAGAATTGGTTGCATTTTTTCTTTCTATTTAGTAGTGTGCTCTGTTCCCAAGAAATTAACGTAGTATTATTAAATATTAATAGACATACAAAGTACAATTTCGTCATTGTTTTTTTTTTACGAACAAAGGTAGATACTATTAAACATAGTCTGTTACATTATTCCCAGAGTACATTGTGTTGGGAATATTCATATTGCCCAAGGCAGCAAGATTACACAAAATATTAGTAGTAATTTCCTTCGTACGATAGGTAAGTCCTAAATTGTCTGCTTCAAGCTTATTTAAGATAGAACTAGGGGGATTAAGTAGTAGTAGTATGATCAGCAGCGATCTTGAGAGCCTCCTTTGCCAGGCCATGTGCTACCTAGTTGCCATCCCTGAAGTTATGGATTATCATCGCATCCTTCAGCTGGAGCATTAGCCATCTACAATATTTAACACTCATTGGATTAGTTTCATTATCATTAAGTATTAGCTTGATTACCTTAATTGAATCTGTTTCAATTATCACGGATTGAAGACGGTGTGAAATACCACCATGAAACCTTCTTTGTGGGCTTCTAGCTCTCCTTGTAATGGCGATGTTGCTGGGCAGGTGTGTTGGAAGCCAACTATCCAGTGACCATGGCTGTCTCTGAAGCTTCCTCCCAGGCCTACTATATTCTCTTCCTTGTTGAAAGCACCATCTATGTTGAGCTTTAGATAACCTCTAAAAGGTTTGTGCCACGTGATTTTAATAGGATATTTTGGTACAGAGGACTCATAAGTGGCCGTTAGAAGTTTATATTCAATGGTCTGTTGTGTCGAAGTCTTGATTAAGAATTTATATGAAGAGTTGTTGATGTTGTTTTTATTATGATTTATCCAAATATTCCAGATTATGAAAGGGAATAGTTCCGGCCAGGCAAGTAATTTGTGAATAAGTTTAGGTTGATGATCTCGTAAGTTAATAAGCCAGTGCATTATAGAGCTGCCAGGGTTATTGAGGAGTGGATATGTAGAAGCCCAAATATCCGTTACCATAGGGAAATTAATAAAAATATGATGTATGGTTTCCGTTCCTGATTTGAACATTGGACAAGTGGGATCTACATTCATTTCTATATGGCTTCGGTAAGATCTGGTTGGGAGTTTGTTGCGGAGACACTTCCAAAGAAAAAATTTATGTTTGTTAGGACATCTGAGGGACCAGATCCAATTGAAGTCTTCCGTTTGAGGATTGGATTCATTAATTAGAGTTGAGCAGCTACGGGTGGTAAAGAGGTCGTCCGTTGTTAGGTGTCATATTGTTGAGTCCCTTGGAAGCCAGGAGGGTTAAATTGATAGGATACTATTACTCCTGGGTGTTGGTAGTGTGAAGGGAATTTTATTTATATCCCATTGATTGTTAGCCCAAATATCTCTTATTGTGAGATTCAAAGAGTTCTGGGAGGGGTCCTATTAAGTAGGATCTTAAATTAAGGAAGTGCGAGATCCAGTTGAAATCCCAAATGTTTAGGTTTGATTTTATATGGGGAGTCCATCTTATTCCTTTATGACATAATTCCCATCCTTTGGCTATACTTTTCTAGATGAAGGAGCATGATTGATTGGTTGGGGAATGTTTGTATAAAGAAGTTAGTGTTAATTTCCATGGAGAGTTTGACCCATGAATTAGCCTCCAAGATAGACTTACAAGATTAATAAGGTTTTTGTTCTTGGCATTTTAAATGCCTAGACCATCTTGGTCTTTAGAGACACAAACAGTTTTTCAGTTAATGAGGTGTTGTGATTTTTTCAGTTCTTCGTGGGAGATACGAACCATAGGAGAGTGAAGCACATTTCCCAAACCTGAATCTCATAAGATCATCTCCTGGTCTTGCAACAAGGGAGAGGAAATGGGGATCTCAGATGGTGTTGTAATTTCGGTAGTAAGCTCCATTTGATTTAGAAGTTTTGATTTGGAAGAAACGGGTGGAGTGTCTTCCATTTCTTGATCAATTTAGTAGAGAGTGTGGGTCTGGATATTTGGGGGTTTGGGGGGAATATGAATCGGTTCATTTACTTTTGTTGGGGGTTGCATATGCCAATGGTGTAGATGAAGTTCGTCATGATTTAGTTTCACATACACTTACGGAAACATGTTTCAACTCTACATGTATTGTGTAATTCAAAAGGAACTAACCAAAATACTTCAAATAAGATAAGTTCTTCACCTACAGCCGTAAGCTGTATTGATCTTATGGGCACAATCAGGATTTGAAATTTATAGCTTTTGAATATATCGTCAAACGATAGTGAATTAATTTGAATTCATACCTAATACTCTAGTTCTGCGCGCTTGCCAATCAAATAAAAAGGTGATATTTAGGCATGTGGATATTGTATGGGTCAAAATTTGGCTCCATGATAATTAACGGAACTAATCCATTCTTAAGACTATTTGTGATTAATAAATAGTACGACCATTTATTAACAATGGTACCCGATGGTTACCCGATTCGACCAGTGAATCCACGGCCCATACGCCATTACGAAGGCGCCCTCTCAATTTGGTCACGACCACCCAGTGCTAGCTCGTAAATCTCACAGTTATAATTACTAAGAGAAAGAACCCTAAAAGGGGGGAGGGGGGACTGTTCTTCTCCTTCTCCACGACTTATAAGGAAGAAAGAACATACATTAACCTATACAATTGGAAAGAGAACATCATTGTAAGGTTCTGAACCTCTCCAAGGAAAGGCAGACCAAATCAATATCGTCAATAAAAAGCTCTCCATATATCTCTTCTTAATACAAAAGCTTGCTTCTTGTTTCTTTTATTCGGTCCTTTGATTTATTACGATCTCCTATGATTGGCCCTTGTTCATTTTTGATTGTTTTATGCTTATGAACTGCATGATAACTTTGATCAAAACAATTCGGCGCCGTTTGTGGGGATTTCATAGCAGAATCGCGTAGTCATCCTTGGACCAAAAGGAAATAAAATACCCAAAGAGGAAAGCAACTCAACTCGAATGAGTCAAAGCGGCACATCAGGTAAACGGAATCGGAAAGTTTCAACAAGAATCTGAACCCCTCATCCCTCCGCTTTCAAAAAAAAAGAACAACGGAAGAAGAAGAAAGATATAAGCCCCCCCACCACCACCACCACGGGGAAAACACGTATAAGGTACCCCTACACCCTTAATACAGGGTCCCGCCGAAAAAATGACACAAAAGAATCTCGGAACGAGAATCATCGCCGGGCAACCCGCGCAAACTAATCAAGAAGACAGCGCACGAATGGTGCGAGATCTCGAATCGAAACCGATCTCTAACTCCCCATACCCATGACAATGGGTCGTGCGAGGGAAGTAGATCCAACAACAAGTTCAACTATAAGTTGAACTGGGACTCAGGCCATGCACCTTCACCATCAAAATTTACAAGTTCAACTACAAGTTGAACTGGGACTCATGCCACGCGCCTTCACCATCAAAAATTACAAGTTCAACAACAAGTTGAATTGGGAATCAGGCCATGCGCCTTCGCCATAAAAAATTACAAGTTCAACTATAAGTTGAACTGGGACTCAGGCCATGCGCCTTCACAATCGAAATTTACAAGTTCAACTACAAGTTCAACTGGGACTCATGCCACGCGCCTTCACCATCAAAAATTACAAGTTCAACAACAAGTTGAATTGGGAATCAGGCCATGCGCCTTCGCCATAAAAAATTACAAGTTCAACTATAAGTTGAACTGGGATTCAGGCAATGCGCCTTCGCCATCAAAATTTACAAGTCTGGGACTCAAGCCATGCGCCTTCGCCATCAAAAATTACAAGTTCAATTATATGTTGAACTGGTACTCAGGCCATGCGGCTTCACAATCGAAATTTACAAGTTCAACTACAAGTTGAACTGGGACTCAGGCCATGCGCCTTCGCCATCAAAAATTACAAGTTCAACTGGGTCTCGGGCCATGCGCCTTCTCCATCAAAAATTACAAGTTTAATTATAAGTTGAACTGGGACTTAGGCAATGCGCCTTAGCCATCAAAAATTACAAGTTACTACAAGTTGAACTGGGACTCAGGCCATGCTTCTTCACCATCAAAATTACAAGTTCAAATACAAGTTGAATTGGGACTCAGGCCATGTGCATTCGCATCTAAATTTACAAGTTCAACTACAAGTTGACTAGGACTCAGGTCATGCGCCTTTGCCATTAAAAATTACAAGTTCAACTATAAGTTGAACTAGGACTCAGGCCATGCGCCTTCTCCATCGAAATTTACAAGTTCAACTACAAGTTGAACTAGGACTCAGGCCATGCGCCTTCGCTATCAAAATTTACAAGGTCAACTACAAGTTGAGCTGGGACTCAGGCCATGCGTCTTCGCCATTGAAATTTACAAGTTCGACTACAAGTTGAACTGGGACTCAGGTCATGCGCCTTCGCTATCAAAAATTTCAAGTTCGACCACAAGTTGAACTGGGACGCAGGCGACGCGCCTTCGCCATCAAAATATACAAGTTCAACTACAAGTTGAACCGAGACTCAGGTATGCGCCTTCGCCATCATAAATTATAAATTCGACCACGGTCAAATCAAGGCAAAGACCATACACCGTCTCCAGCAAACCTCACGAGCTCAATCTCGCTCGAACAACAAGGCTAGACACCCTCGCCCTCAAATCTAAAAAGTTCAACCATGTTTGACCCTGGAATCGGGCCTAGCACCTTCACCAATTGAACATAGCAAGGTCCGTTCTTCAACGTACGAAGACATAAGTTAACCACCCTCGCCATTCAAGTAAGTACGTCTAACTCGAACTAAGATTCGGGCCACGTAAAGTTCGGCCATGTTCGAATTACAAGGCCGCGTTCTTACCATCACGGCCAATAGTTCGACCGCGCTCGAACTGGGACTAAGGCTAAGTGCCGCTATCACCAAATAATGGCTACAACTCGCTCACCAAGTAAAAAAAATGATAAGCAAAAAGCATTTAATCATGGCAAAGGCCATCACGGCTAGCAGCCAACCTAGTTTTTGACTAAGGCAAGCAAACGACTCGACGACAGTCGAAGTCACCTACCTGGCCAAGGCTATCAACATCATCATAGCCAAGGCCATTGACTTTATTACAACCAAGGATATAAGGGGATTAACTCGCCTGCCAGAGAAACTCTGAAGCAAAACCCCCTATAAACGTGTGCAAAAGATAAATTGGGAAAAACAAAAAGGACAAAATAAATGCAAGGCAGATAAAGGAAAATAAAGTTTCATATATTTACAAAATTTTATAACGGGTCATCCCTGCTTACACCCGGCCAAGGCCGGTAAATAAAAAAAATGAAAGAGAATAAGGAACAACAAAAAAAAAGAGTCGGCCAGACGGCAACGAAAGCAAGGAAAAGAACATAACAAATCCTTTTACCTCGGTGCCGCCTGCGCCATCATCAACCCCCGGCATCGCCGAGTCAAAGTCACAATCAATACGGGCTTCACAAGCTCTTTGATGGGCTTCCTCAAAAGTAGCCTCAAGGACGATGCTGGCCTCCCACAAGTTCTTGTACACATCACGTTGGGCCTCAGCAAACATCACTCTATGAGTATGCAATATGTTGGTAAAAAACATTTTCTGGAAGAAACTGTCTTATCACCCAACACCCTCTAAAACTTAGAAAATATTTCAAAATGCTAACAGATAAAAAATTAAAACATAAGCACCGAAATTTGCTTTTTTTCCTTTTAATAAAAAATATTTTTTCTCCCTACCAAATACACCCCATAAGGATTCTCCAAACAAGAGCAAATTGTGGACTTGTCTATAGCATAAGGTTTTTACTGAGTTTGCCACCTAAAATTAGCGAACATTTTAAGTCACGAATTTCTCCTACTTACAAAAAGCATGTCCAAGTATAACAGATATTAGATAAAGGGATTTTTACACGTATATACCAAATATCATACTATAGTACATAGTCAGTTTAACTTTTGATTTTATTACAGATTAGTAAACTTAATTACTAATATATACCATAATTAAAATTCCTTACACTATTAATGGGTCCCACAAATTAGACATAATTATTAACTAACACATCCCACACAAATTAAATACCAATATATATTTACTCTTTCCCACTAATGGGGCATATGGTTTGGATACAATTATGACTTCGCACCACCCCACACAAATAAAATACTCTTATATTTTATCAATAATCCCCCCATCCAATGTTTGGCCCTCTCTTTTCACTCCCACACTTTTGTTTTCATTTTTAATTTTCTAAATCAACCCCCCTAACCCTCTAGAACCCTCTCATTCTCAATCTCTCTCAACTCATCATAACTCTATAATTTTCAACCTCCCCTCCTCAATAATCTCCCATTAGCTTCCTCAAAATCCTCATCAAGACCACCGAATTTCAAAATTAAAACCCCAAAAAATTCTCTTTTCGATTTTGTCAGAGTATTTGGCCTATTTGAGGTTGAAGCTTGCATCAATCAATAGTTTGTGACTCATGCATCATTTTGACGTTGCTTTTGGGTCAAGTTGCGACTTTTTCCTCCCTTTAGGTTGAAATCTTGGGGTTTTTTTTATCCAAGACTTCCATTTTCTGATTTTTGTTTCCAAAAAGGATTATTCGATTATTTGCGGTTCCGAGTTCAATTTGTGGTTGTTTGTTTGATTGATATTTGTATTCGAAGCTCTGCACCTACTGATTTCTCATTCAGCACTTTAAGGTCCATCCCTCTTCTCTTATCTCACTGATTTTTGGTTGGATCTAAATATGATTAGAGCCTTAATTAAAAAGGATACTGGAATATACGATTATATAGAGCTTTATAGATTATAAAGTAGTTAATTTTGGTAGTTGCTATTATCTACAACTCTATAGATGTAGTTATTTTGTAGACATGTCGATTAGTTGTCTTAATTTTATAGATTAACTGTAGTTGATATTTTCTACATATTTACAAATGTTATTATTTTGCAGTAGATAGTCCCACTGTTCTTTTTTTTCCGAAGAATTATGTATGTATTTGTAGATTAATGATTATTTTTTATGTTAATGTGAAATAATTTTTGTTTTGTGCAGAATGTACATTATTTTGCACCATATAAGTGAGGTTACAGGAAGGATGGAGGGTGCTCCGATTTGAATGAGAAGACGGGATTGCATAGAAAGAAGAAATAGTCTATTGTTTTCCTAATTTAGTTGCTACAAATTTGTAGTTGAAGGAGAAAGTTCTACTTTTTTGGAAACAATCTATCAGCTTATTGTGTTTAATTTGTAGTTTTATATGTTATCATTTTTATGAAATACCTTCAAGTTCAGATTAAACAACAAACATAACAAATATATACTACAATCATTTAAATAAATTATCTACCTGTTGTCTCATTATCATTTCCAACTTATTGGCAAACAACAATTTCACTACAAATAAACTAATTTTTACTTGCAATATGGAAACGGATTACACTACAATTATATTTTCCAATGCGAACAGTTATGTAGAAAATAACAACTACATTTTTTGTGTTAATTATGTGTGTAAATTATATGTGCTAATATATACAGCTTTATAAATGTAGTTATTTTATAGTCTTCCACACAAACCAATGTCTATTGAAGCTATGTACCATGGCAGTATTATTTGAAGAGAGGAGAAGAGAATATAGAGAAAAAACAAAGAGTAACGACCTTAGATATAATGTTCCAAAATGTACACATCCAAAATTGTAGATGGTATGAAGAAAACTTGTGTATTATATATTTTTATGATTGTAGTATCTATTTATTCTGTTTGTTGTTTACTCTAACAACATCTAACAATTACATACGGTTATTACCTAGAACTTAAAGGTTTTTCATAAAAATGATGAACATATACAACTACAAAACTAAATTAAATAAGCTGACAAATTGTTCCCAAAAAAGTAGATCCTTATTCTTCAACTACAAATTTGCAGCAACTAAATTAGAGAACCAGTAGACTATTTCTTCTTTCTATGCAATCTAGTCTTCTCATTCAATGCATGAACAACCTTCCTCCTTGTTAGCTTGCCTATAACCTCATTTATGTGGTGAAAAATAATATCAATTCTGCACAGAACAAAAATTATTTTACATTTGGATAAAAATTAAGCATTAATCTACATAATACCTACATAATTCTATAAAAAAAACAGTAAGAACTACAGAATGACTACAAAATAACAACATTTGTAAAAATGTAGAAAATCGCAACTACAATTAATTTACAAAATTAAGACAACAAATCGACATGACTACAAAATAATTACATCTATAAGTTGTACATACTAGCAACTACAATTTATACACATAATTAACACAGCCGATCTACATGACTACAAATAACTTCATGTGTAAAGTGTAGATAATATCAACTATAATTAATCTATAAAATTAAGACTACAAAACTACAATTTAACAACTAATTAAAACATAAGTTTTTACTCCTAATAACTACATTTATAAGCTGTAGATAATATCAACTACAATTTATACGCGTAATTAACACATCTAATAAAACCACTAGCAATTAAAAAAGGATGGCAAAGAAGACAAATTGTGAATTGAAGATAAACTAATAGAGTTCCATTGAATATCGGTTTTGCGCCTCACAAGACTCGAAAATATATTTCCCAATCTCAACTCCAACTGCACCTGTACTTCTGAAATTCCATATCACTTTTGTTACCAAAATACAGCAATTTTCAACTATTTCATCACTTTTCGTCAACTTCAAGCATCACATTCAGCAACTTCAATTTGAAATTTGCTTGCAATAAAATACGTACATCATGCCTATCATGAAATTAAGAGGATGGTGAAAACAAACACAAACAAGAACTACAAGATGAGGAGAAAGAGCAATGCCACGTTTGCAAACTGAATTTTCAATTGAAAAAGCAATGTCGTATGATTCCATATTGGTTTCTACAATTTCTTTCTTGAATTGTAGTAATCAAGACCCACTTTTACTTTTCCATAATTAAAAAGTACCCACTACACTATATTTCTAATTTAACCCACACAAAAGCTACAACAACTATTCCATATTTTTACTTTAAAAAACACAAAAGCAACAAATATTCCTTCTTTTTGGTAAGAAAAGCGGGTGAGACTTAAATATTACAATTATTGAAAAACTTTTATGGACATTTGATGTAATATAGTTACTATCTACATATTATGTAATATAGTATGGAATTTGGTATATGCATGAAAATCACTCTTAGATAAAAGATAAGGTTTGCAAACAACAAAGTCTAATATCCATGAACAAGGCCCCAACAAAACACGAGTGGATTATATTTTCAACCTTGTAATTTTACTTCACAATAACCAATGATGAAATTTATAGCACTTTGATGGCTTAGCTAATATTTTCCAAATTGACTAATGATAGAGGCTAGAGGTATCAAATGCACTGGTTGAGCCGATTTTAAGCGGGTTTAAATAGGTTGAGTTAATAAATAGGCAGGTCAAATGCCCACCCAAAAGTTACTTTCAATTCTTATCAAGCATTAATTAATATGTATTATTTTCTTATAAATTATATAATTACTAAATAAGACTTTTTTTCCTTTCGTTATGGTCATATATATAACATGACAAACAAAAAAAACTAAGATATTTTGGCAAAGTTACTTATGGATCAATTTGAGCTAAAAATCAACCCAACTTTAAACGAGTTGAGATGGACTGGGTCTAGAGGTGTTGTGTTTAATAAAGATAAATTTTTAGAAACTACTATGTTTTAGTGATTATTAGTTTGCTATAGCTACTATTTACTAAATTGCTTCCTATAGTGTTTTAATTATTATAGACTGTATTTGATGTATTTTTGTCTACTGTATTCATGAATATAATAACAAAACCTGGCATAAAACAGGGGAGTCCAGCTAAGCAGAGAATATATCCAACTGTATTCGCGAGCTGTATTCGTGAATACAATAACGGAATTTGCGGGAAAAAAGTTCTTTGAGCTGTTTAAAAATGGTAAGTGAATCAATTAACGTGATATGCTCCTAATATAACTCAACACACTCAATTATAGCACACTAAATTTATATTTTCAATTATAGAAAAGATTTCAACCGAAATATACCCTAAAAACAAAGCAATATTAAGAGATTCAATCCATCCTTTCTTTTTTAGTGGTATCTTTATAAAAATATTTTTTAGTGGTATTTTTACAAATAAATTTAGACATTTAAATTATATAATTACGTTGAATATAGTTAAATACATAAAATATATTGAATACATGGAGTATAGCAGGTCATCTATAATGCAAATACATATGAATATATACTGCAAATATATTTGAATACATAAATTATATTAACTAAAAAAAATATAAGAATACATTTTGCAATACATTGAATACATATTGTTGAATATATACTGCTGGACAAAACAATGAACAAAGTGAAGCTTTGAAATTATATAATTACATTGAATTAAGTTAAATACGGTGAATATATTGAAAAAGTAATTAAAAAACTAAAGACAATGAATACAATGACATACATGGAATACAACAACATACATTGAAATACAATGAAAAAAAGTAACAGACTCTTCAAGTTCCTCAGCCCCAAACTCCGTCCCGAATCCACCGATATCCAGACTGCCGCCATGTGGGGCGTCGCTGCCGGTTAAATGGAGACAGTTGTTGAAGAACCCCTAATTTAAAGGATCAAAAGGAAACTAGAGACAGAACTTCTTCAGATCTCACAAGGCAAACATGAAAAATCAGTGCAAAATCTAAGAAAAATTTAGAATGTGTAACACAACTATATGAAAGAAATCGCCGGCCGGAGGATGTGGTTAGGGGTGACGCAACAAGGAGGGGGTGTCCCTAGCCGGATCTGTCGTCGGCCGAACACAGCCCCTACTAGGGTTTCTAAAAGCAGGGGAGGAAAAAGCCGGGGGAAAAAGAGAAGAAAGAGAAAAGAGAAAAGAGGAGAGAGGGAAGAGAGAGGGAGAGAGAAAAATAATACATAATGTATTTAATGACTTAAAGGTTGGAAGTAACCACAAATAGATATTTTTCTATAAAAATTTAAAGATAGCTATACGAGATAATTTTTTAAAAGAGTATTTATTTATAACAAATAAAGTATCATTTGCTATAAGAGGTAAATTTTTTTAATAAATGGGCGGGTCAATAACCAACCCAACTTTGAATGAGTTGAGCGGATCATTTGGACTTGGGCTAAATTTGACTATCCTAATAGAAGCCTTATTTAAGGAGCATTTTAATTATTTGCAAGTGAATAAGTGAAAAATAAATGTTCTTCCACTTTTGATCTTATTCATTTTTTTAATATACTTTTATATTCTATTGTTTCATAGGTAAAAAGGTATGTACTTTCAAAGACACGCATATAAAATTAGAGAAAGTAGCTTGAGATGGTTTAATAAGTATGCCACTCTGATTAAATGTGCTAAATAGGAACGAGAGACATAAAACTATAGAAATCGTCTCAAAAGACCAATAATATGTATGAAACTAAGGATAGAAATCTGTAGGGACAAAAGATCCATATAGATAATATAAACTTATTGGAATTAAAGTGTAGCTATTGTTGTTATGAGATTTGTCAAGAATTCCTTTAATTTTATTAGTTAGAGACCTGTATATAAGCAAAAGTGTGAAATTTAAAAGACTTGCTTTTTGCATAACTTTTAACTAACGTTTGGTCATAAATTCAAATTTTATTTTGAAAATTTTAATTTGAGTGAAGTTTGAAAAATAAAAATGTATTTGGACATACATTTTCAAAACATATTTCCCAAATTTATTTTGGAATTTAAAATTTAAAATTTTGACAAAATATAAGCAAAATTTATGATCAAACATGTGTTTGCCAAATAAAACCCAAATTTATTTTGACAATATCTATGGCCAAACGGGTCATTAATTTGGACTTAAAGCTCATATAGTTATCCTAACTAGTTTTGGATTAAAGTGCAATTGATTAACTAAAAAAATATTCGAAGATCACCATATAAGTGGCAGCCAACACCATATAAGTTGCAGCCAAATGAACACAAAATGCCTCCAACATATCATAGTGGAGTGCACTAATTCTACCGTTTATTTAGCAAAAATAAAAGATTATCGGAAGCAGAGGCAAATTAACAGGTTAACACTTAAATGACCACATGACCCCTAGAAGTCTAGAACATAAGTATTATGTGTATGGATCTTATAGACACAAGCAATATTATTGTTAAGAAATATTATTTATGATATAAATCATGAGACGCGTGTATTTTAACTACTTATTATTGTTGTTAATATTATTAACTTGTTTTTAATAATTTCATTATATAGGTTGCATGATTTTAGTATAGCATAATATATTAACAATGCATATTGGTGATAAATTAGGAAAAATAAGTTGTTTTAAAATAATATTATGAGTAATTTTTTACAAAATCAATATTTACAACAATTAAGGATAGTTTAATGAACTTATCACTTATTATAGTCAACCAAACAATAAAAATATTACTATTAAACCACAACAAACAATACAATCTATCTAAATATCATATTCATAGAATATTATAGTTCAATAGAATACATATAAAATGATATGTAATTAGACTCTAGAAACACCAATCTGAAACAAAGTGTAAGTGATTAATGATACTATACAATACAATGGAATGATGTTAATAACAAGTAATCTTTACAGAAATAACCAGTCATATTCATTATTTACAGAAATAACCAGTCATATTAATTGTTTGTTTTTTCTAGTCAATATAAATAAATTATAAATTAATTATATATATATATATATATATATATATATATATATATATATATATATATATATATATTAATTATGAATTATTCATATATTATATATTTATCGACGATTTTAGTTTAAGGATTGGATGAACGACTTTACAGAAGAGGAGGGTTAACATAGCCTGTGTCCAGGAGACTAGGTGGAAAGGGTCGAAGGCGAAGAATGCAGACGGGTTTAAGCTGTGGTATTCTGGGGTCGTGAGAGGTAAGAATGGAGTGGGCATCTTGGTAGATAGGGATCTAAGGGAGTCCGTGGTCGAGGTTAGGCAAGTGAATGATAGGTTAATGTCTATTAAGTTGGTTATTGGGGGTTGCGTCCTCAACGTCATCAGCGCTTACGCGCCGCAAGCGGGCTTAGACGAGGAGGTCAAGAGGCGCTTTTGGGAGGGCTTGGATGATCTGGTGATTAGTATTCCCTACTTTGAGAAGTTAGTTATTGGAGGGGACTTTAATGGTCATATTGGGGCTGATGCTGGTGGTTATGGTGAGGTGCACGGTGGCTTCGACTTTGGGGTTAGGAATGGAGAAGGCACGTCACTGCTTGATTTCGCCAGGACTTCCGAGCTTTTGATTGCGAACTCGACATTTCAGAAGGAGCATTTGGTTACCTTCAAGAGTTCGGATGCGAGGACTCGGATTGATTACCTCTTCCTCAGAAGGAGCGATAGGGGTATGTGCAAGGACTGCAAGGTTATTCCGGGAGAGTCCCTTTTGACTCTTCATAGACCCTTAGTGATGGATGTCGGTCTCTGGGTGAAGAGGAAAGGAGGGGTGCTCGGGGACAACCGCGTTAGATGGGGTGTTTTGACTAAGGAGAAAGCACAGGAGTTGGAGAGGAGGTTAGCTGAGGGTGGAGCTTGGAGAAGTTCTGGGGAAGCGGACGCTATATGGTCAGAGACAGCGAACTTGGTTAGGGAGATAGCACGGGATGTGCTCGGGGAAGCCAAGGGCTATTCAGGCAGACATCAGGGTGACTGGTGGTGGAACGATGTAGTCCAAGGAAAAGTGGAGGCGAAGAAGGCGGCGTTTGCTAAGTTGGCAGGGATCACAAGCGAGGAAGAACGGAGAGCGAACAGGGAGATCTACAAGGTGGCGAGAAAAGAAGGAAAGCTGGCGGTTACGGAAGCTAAAAACGCGACGTTTGGTCGCATGTACGAGGAATTAGGGGAGAAAGGCAGGGACATAAAGTTATTCCGGTTAGCTAAAGCAAAGCAAAGGAAGGCGCGTGATCTTGACCAAGTTAGGTGCATCAAGGGCGAGGATGGTAGAGTTCTGATCGGGGAGTCTCAAGTTAAGTAGAGGTGGCTGGCGTACTTTCGAGACTTACTTAACAAGGAGGGGGATCGTAACATATATCTAGGGGATTTGGGGGCATTCAGAGCAACATAGAGACATTGGGTACTACAGGCACATTAGGGCGGAGGAGGTCATGGGGGCTTTGCGTAGGATGAGTAGGGGTCGAGCGACCGAGCCTGACGAGATCCCGGTGGAGTTCTGGAAATGCATGGGTAGGTCAGGAGTGGAGTGGCTCTCTAGGTTGTTCAATGCGATCTTCAAGACCAAAAGGATGCCGGGGGAGTGGAGGTGGAGTACAGTGGTGCCCTTGTACAAGAACAAAAGGGACATCCAGTGCTACAACAACTATAGGGGTATCAAATTAATAAGTCACACCATGAAGGTCTGGGAGCGGGTGATCGAGGCGAGGGTGAGGGAGATGACATCTATATCTGTGAACCAGTTCAGTTTCATGCAGGGTGGCTCCACTACAGAAGCTATCCACCTTGTCAAGAGGCTGGTGGAGCAGTTCAGGGATAAGAAGAAGGACCTACACATGGTGCTTATCGACTTGGAGAAGGCGTATGACAAGGTCCCAAGGGAGGTGTTATGGAGGTGCTATGGAGGTGCTTGGAGGCGAAGAGCGTGCCGGAAGCCTACATCAGAGTAATCAAGGACATGTACGATGGAGCTAAGACTAGGGTTAGGACGGTGGGTGGAGACTCATACCATTTTCTAGAGGTTATGGGGCTCCATCAAGGATCGGCGCTTAGCCCTCTCTTGTTTGCCTTGGTGATGGATGCTCTAACCTGACATATTCAAGGGGATGTGCCTTGGTGTATGCTATTTGCTGATGACATAGTCTTTATAGACGAGATGAGGGTCGGTGTTAATGAGAGGTTAGAGGTATGGAGACAGACTCTAGAGTCTAAGGGTTTCAAAATAAGCAGATATAAGACAGAATACCTGAAGTGCAAGTTTAGTGCCGAGCCAAGCGAAGTAGGCAGGGACTTGATGATTGGATCTCAGGTCATCGCCAAGAGGGACAGTGTCAGATATCTTGGGTCGGTGATTCAGGGGGATGGAGAGATTTACGGGGACGTCACTCATCGTATATGAGCGGGGTAGTCAAAGTGGAGGCTTGCATCAGGAGTCCTGTGTGACAAGAAAGTTCCACAGAAACTCAAGGAAAAATTTGATAGAGCTGTGGTTAGACCTGCCATGTTGTATGGGGCGGGGTGCTGGCCAGTGAAGAACTCTCATGTAGAGAATGAAGGTTGCGGAGATGAGGATGCTCAGGTAGATGTGCGGGCTCACCAGGTTAGATAAGATTAAGAATGGAGTTATTCGAGAGAAGGTGGGGGTGGCCCCGAGGGATGAGAAGATGCGAGAAGTGAGGCTGAGGTGGTTCGGGCATGTGCGGAGGAGAAGTCCTGATGCCCCGGTGAGGAGTTGTGAGCGACTGGCGATGGTCGGCGTACGGCGAGGCAGAGGGAGGCCTAAGAGGTATTGGGGAGAGGTGATTAGGCATGTCATGGCTAAAATGTGGTTTCCGAGTACATGTCCCTTGATAGGAAAGTCTGGAGGTCTAGTATCAGGGTTGTAGGATAGGGGCTCCTAAAGTTTTTTCTACTCCTCACTCGGGGTTGCGTGAGGCTTGGCAGGGCTATCCATAGATAATTTGTGTATTGTGTCTCCCTTATGGTAGTTATTTATGGTAGTTATTGTCTGATATTATTGCATGATATTTTATTTATGGTTCTTATGTTTAGATAATTATTTACGCTATTTCTGCTGGAGTTACTAATGCTCTTTTGTTTTTGTTTTTGTTTTTCCTTTCCTTCACTGAGCCGAGGGTCGATTGGAAACAAACTCTCTGCCCTTTCGGGTAGGGTATGACCCATCTACATATTACCCTCCCCAGACCCCATTTTGTGGGACAATACTGGATAGTTATTGTTGTTGTTGTTGATTGGATGAACGACTATTTAGGTCAATTCTTAAAGGAAATTAGACAAAGAAATGGCAAAAAATAGATCCAATGGGTTTAAGCCCCAAAAAATGGATCTAAGTCCGGCCCATGTTTTATCCCTTCTTCTCCTCTGTGCTACTTATATTCATACACGGATGAAAACCTAGCTCTCTGCAAAGGCGTCACTCTGTTCATCTACTCTTAAAAAACCCTAGCAGCCATTCCCCTTCCCCTTAACCCCGCTATTACCGATGGTAACAGCTGCCGCCATTACGACCACCACCGTTCAATCCTTCGAAAATGACATGGCCACTGACGGCGCCGTTCCTGTACCCGCCGTCATGAAAGCTCCGATCCGACCCGACGTTGTAACCTACGTCCACTCGAACATTTCCAAAAATGCCCGTCAACCTTACGCCGTTTCCAAAAAAGCCGGTCATCAAACCTCCGCTGAGTCATGGGGTACTGGACGTGCTGTTTCACGTATCCCTCGTGTCGCCGGTGGTGGAACCCACCGTGCTGGGCAAGCTGCTTTTGGTAACATGTGTCGTGGTGGTCGCATGTTCGCTCCGACCAAAATCTGGCGCCGTTGGCACCGTAAGATCCCCGTTAACCAAAAGCGTTACGCTGTAGCTTCAGCTATTGCTGCGTCTGCTGTTCCTTCGCTTGTCCTTGCGCGTGGTCATCGTATTGAATCAGTTCCTGAGCTCCCTCTCGTTGTTTCAGATTCAGTTGAGAGCATTGAAAAGGCTTCTAATGCTGTCAAAGCTTTAAAACAAATTGGTGCTTATCCTGATGCTGAGAAAGCTAAGGACAGTCACGCTATTCGTCCAGGTAAAGGTAAAATGCGTAACCGTAGGTACATTTCCCGTAAAGGTCCACTGATTGTGTACGGAACCGAAGGTGCTAAGCTAGTGAAAGCTTTCCGTAATATCCCTGGAGTCGAAATTTGCCATGTTGATCGATTGAAATTACTGAAGCTCGCTCCTGGAGGTCATTTGGGAAGGTTTGTTGTGTGGACTAAATCGGCTTATGAGAAATTGGATGAGATTTATGGTTCCTTTGTTAAGGCGTCTGAGAAGAAGAAGGGATACGTGTTGCCTAGGCCTAAAATGGTGAATGCTGATCTGGCTAGGATTATTAATTCTGATGAGGTGCAGTCCGTTGTGAGGCCAATCAAGAAAGATGTTAACAAGAGGGCGACATTGAAGAAGAACCCACTTAAGAACCTGAATGTGCTGCTGAAACTTAATCCCTATGCAAAGACTGCAAAGAGAATGTCTCTTTTGGCTGAGGCTCAACGTGTTAAGGCTAAGAAAGAGAAGCTTGACAAGAAGAGGCATCAAGTCACGAAGGTATATTCTTATAAAATTTTGTATATAGCTGTTAACATTGGTGTACATATCCTGAGATTTTGTGTAGTTTTATAATATAATCTCTTTAGTGATGGTATAAGAAAAAAGTTGCTAATTTATTTACATAAACACGTTAATGGTTGTATTTAAGCTAAAAATTGATTTAGTTTTAGAGGACCTCGTTGAATAGAATGTACTTATGTATGCACGATTTTCTTTGAGAATCCGGTATCCTAGTTTGGTTTTGATTGTTTGGTTAGAGACGATTCTGTTGTTTGTTTTCTGTTTGTCAGTATAATTTGTTGAGTCTACTATGCGCAGGACTCAGTTTGGGTTCTTGCGGAGTTTGCATTGCTGGTCGTACTCATTTATAGAAACTTTTGTGGATGTTTTGCTGTTGTATTTTACTATCGTTGTATTGTTCGACTTTAATGGCATTTTGATTGCTTTAGTTGATTGTTCTGTGATTCTCTATCTAATAACTAATTCTATGTTTACCCCTGATAAGCGGAAGCTAATAAATTTTGGTAAGGAACTGAGATGTGTAGTGATGTAGGAATATTTTTTGGTTAAGTGAAATATCATTAACAAAAGACATAAAAAAGATGCAAAGATTCCAAAATATATAAACAAAAATCTATCACAAGACTAAGGAGCTGATAAATTCCAAAGAGGATTCTGGGTTATTAACAGGGGCAAGACTACATTGATGCTATTTTTCTCTGATCTTGGCGGTTCAATGTGCAAAACAATGTTTAAATGATAGTGTCAAGAAAGAATAGCCTGAAGAACGGGATACTTTTTGATTAAATTCCAGCCTTTTTCGTAGAGACAGGTTATTGTGATATTATGTTTGCTCCCAAATTTAGCGTGACACCTGACATGTCGATTGTGGCGTGTTATCTTTATGTTCTAATAATTTAGCATCCTCTGAGTTCTTGGTGTAAGTTTCCTCAATTATAGTGAACCCTATCATCTTCACCGTCTTAGTGGAGGCAGAATATAAGATGTCAAATGGATGCATCTTTTTTGCCATTTGTATTTACTTTGTTTTTGTATTGGACAACTTTTCCTTTTCTACTTTATTAGACAATTGTTTTGAGATTGTTGAAAGTATCATTTGTGTCCATTCGTTTTGAGCCTTTTATGTTGGTGAAAATCATGTAATTACCCTTTTCTCGAAAACAAAATGTGGGTGAAAATACTAATACTTATTCTAGACATACTGCACATAATTTTGAATTAATATTGCTTTTGTTCAAGAAAAACAAGAGCTCTTCTGATATTAAAAAAACACTCTGCCAGACTGTGATCCAATAGAGCTGGAAATTGCACATTTTCAGTTTGTCTTGTCACTGCTGAATTTTTTTCTCCACAATCAAATTAGTATGAATACAGCTCGTAGCATTCAAAATATTAAGTTGGTTTAATATTAAATTCACCAGAACCCAATGCTAATTCCTAAAAGCAAACCATTTTGTAATCAAATCTCAGCCTTAGTGTTCCCCCTTTTGTTTAATAACCGGAGTTGGTTTATGCATACGTTACTTAATTTCTCTTCTTTTTCTTGTTCCACAGGAGGAGGCATCAGCTATTAGGGCAGCAGGCACATCTTGGTTCAAGACAATGATTTCAGATTCTGATTACACAGAGTTCGAGAACTTCACAAAGTGGCTTGGCGTCACACAGTGAAGGGCTTTTTTGTTTTGAAATCATGGTAGAAACTATCTTGTTTAATTGTTGGTTCAGTCTGATCTTCTTTTCAGCTTTGATGGTCCAAAATATGAAAGAGATTAAGTGGGAGGGAAATTACATGCTCAAGTAACCTAAGTTGTTACTTGCACAGATATTTCCTGGCCACATTTTGTTGTCAAGTTTTGTTTTAGTTGGAGTGTTATTTTTGACCGATATGGTATTAAGTATTTTATGGAATAGCCTTTGTAATGAATTGCTCTTCGACATCGCATGTCTGATTTATCACTTTGATATGTTCAGCCTCTCATACTTGTTCGTTTGAAAGTGGTGATTGTACACTAAACCTTATCTGATATCTGTCGCTTTTGTGGGTTTTAAGGACCACAGTAACATGGCAATTATTAATGTAAGACCTGCTGTGAGAATTGTAAAGGGGCATAATGTACAAATAGCATTGTTTTTTTTATTTATAGAGATTAGGTGTTGTTCCATCTATTATTTCTGGTATACTAACGTATGGCTGTATAAGAATTAGGTGATTTATCTAGTGTTCGCCTAAAAGTTTGTCGGTTCCTCTGTTGTAGTTGGCTCCTAGGGTTGGAGTTATTGCCTATAGGGCAGAAACTCTGGGAAAATGACAAGAGGGCTGGTAATACTAAGCTATTACTATTTCTTTTTCAGCCTTTTAGTGTATCTATACAATCAATGAAGGATAGAGTGCATGGCCCGTAGTATTTAGAGAGCTCATTAGGAAAGATGATTATTGAAGCTCACATTAAACCTAATTGACAATTCACTAATTTGTACAAAGTGAATCGCGATTCTTCAAAATATATAAGTGCCATCCCGCATTTATTTAATACGTATCTAATACGTGTTTGTCAAAATTGCGCGTTGAATCATATAAATGCATAAACAGGAACGTTTATCGTTTACAGGAAAAGAACATTTCTTGATCAGATACAACAATACATATTTATAACTCACAAAATAAAAGCTAATTCATATAATTACAAATAGTATCTAATTAGTTAATTTGATTGTTTATCTCTGCAGACTTAAATTATATTCAATCGTTCCAAAGTCAAGTACTGGGTAATAGGAAAGGGGGGTTAGAAATGTTGAGAGCAAAATAGATATTACATAGGAAAGGAGGAAGAAAATGTTTATTCTTCAAAGTTGGAGAATACTTTATAGAGCAAGTCGTGGGAGTAAATGATCTTCACCAATTTTAAAAAATCTACCATTTTCAAAAGTGCTTTTACCGTAAACGGATTGATTCGTTATTCTCATACATTTATGATTTTTCTACGATTTTCCCAAAATAATCATTTCAAAACTTCGGTTATGGTAGTCATCATCGATGAATAACATGGTCTTGCCCAAATTGGAGTTTCAACATTTCTTCATTGCATGACATTCAGAAATGAGACGATTGTAATTTGTAAATAAGGTTAGTCGATGAAGTTCCAAGATTTTGGACTTAATATTTTTTTAAATAATTTTGGAGACACTTTATTCTAGAGTTGAAGTTGTATATTTTGTATTTGATATTAAGGAACATGAAAGAGGTTTGCATCTATACTAGTTTTTGGGTCACCATTTACCTTATACCCGCTTTGCACAAAAAACTGCAAGCATACTTACTTTTTGGATAACTTTAGATCTACGGGCCTAAAGTAGAAAAAATATAGGGATTTTTACATATACATCCCATATACCAAACCTTACTATCATTATTGTGCATTGTTTGTTAATTACCCTCATATCTCATGGTTTTGTTACATAATATGTACCAAACAAGATATTTGCTGATTTTCCATCCTAAATTAACACTAGACAATTAAGGCTAAAATAGAATCTTAATAAATTGACACCAAAAATAACGCCTATCATTATGGTTGATAATTAATGTTTGATTTTCTACCATTTAAATTCTAAATCAGGTAAGGTAACATATTAAATGCTCCAAATATATTAAAGGAACCATAACCTTATAACTAATCTGAAAAACAAACTTAAATTTGCGCTAATTGTAATATTTGCGGTGTCGGGCGAAGGATACAATCCTATGTGTTGGTGTTATTATTTAATTATTATATGATCAATCTTTCTTTATCTTTTCTTCAGTTTCTATATCACACTCCTTTTGTAACATACTGTTTGGCATTTTCTTTAGAATAAAATATGGCACCGAAAACTACGAGAAAGTGTGGAATAGTGTCAAAGTAATCTGGTCATTTAGTCAACGTTGGTTGGCTTTGCAGAATCTTTTGAGAGTTTGATATGTTTAGTTAGTAGTCCCTCAGTTTCAAATACGTAATTTTTAATTATTTTCATACGATTTAAAAAATTTATCTTTTAATATTAATTAGCAATGTAGTTATGAAGTATTTCCAGAGAGTTTTAACAATGTAGTCAAATGTAGATATCCCAGTCTACAATTGGGCACAAATTCAACAAAGAATTGGAAGATAACAATACATTATCCCAGAAACTAAAGGTAATATATTCTTGTTTGGTGCAGGGAAAAAAAAACAAAAAAAGTAGTAGATGTTGAAGTTGTTTCCAGAGAGTTTTAAAAATGTAGACAATTGTAGTTAAATGTAGTTAAATGTAGTTATGAAGTATTTCCAGAGAGTTTTAAAAATGTAGATAATTGTAGTTAAATGTAGTTATGAAGTATTTCCAGAGAGTTTTAAAAATGTAGATAATTGTAGTTAAATGTAGTTATGAAGTATTTCCAGAAAGTTTTAAAATGTAGATAATTGTAGTTAAATGTAGTTAAATGTAGTTATGAAGTATTTCCAGAGAGTTTTAACAATGTAGTCAAATGTAGTTAAATGTAGTTAACGTTTATATGCCGTTTGTTTGTAGCTGATTTGTAGTTAACTGATTGTTGCTAACATAGTTAACTTATTGACACCTTATTATTTTCTTTTTGATCTTGAATTGTAGGTGAGAGCTTCAACAGATTATATACACACTGTGTGACAATTAATTTCATTGAAATTAACTACAATGTTTTTTCTTTATCTACAACATTCTCGTTTCTCATCGACGTTCATGGCATTCATGAACTTGCATTTGATCCAGTCTCAAACTTCTTGATGCTTGGTATCTAGTTTTACAGTGTTCGCGAACATAGTTCTGAATTTATATGTGATTGCATGATAATGTTTGGGCTTTGAGACTGTTTGACAAGTTTACAACTTCTTCAAGCAAGAATGCGGTACTTTCCAGTGTGAGGAAGGACTAATGAACAAGACAAGATTACAAACAACACTTTTAAACAAAGAACTGATAATCTGAAAAATAGAATGAACAAAACAAGATTACAACCGACACTTTAAACCAAGACAAACGTGAATTGAGCTCTAAATTATCCAAAAAAAACTGAATACAAACTATGATGATCCGTTCCTAGATAATGAATATATTAGTAGTTATATAATTAAAATTTGAGTTGAACATCAATCGCATGCTTTTAGGAAAATAAAATCTAATTGTTTTGAATAAAAAATTAAAACTTTCAAAATCAGGAAAAAAATTATTCCTTAAAAGTAGTAATATTACGAGAAATACTTCAATGAGAGTTTTCATGAAACTATTAAGTATATTTTTACAAAATAAAGTCTAACTTTTGTGTTATATACAAAAAATGATAATACAATAACTCTTATTGTGAAACGAAGGAAACTAGAAATATTTTATATGTACAACAGAAGTCTACTATGAAGTGATAAGCAGCTTCCCATCCTTAATAAAAATAAAATGGGATTGTTGCTCAATCTTCATGTGTGATCTATACATCTTCAACCAAACTCTATTTTCGGAACAAGAATCCGAAATTAACTGAAGAAGCGACTGGTTCAAGGGTGGCTGGAGAAGACGACGAAGCACCAACGATGATGGATGGTGGTGTTCGCTGCTGGACTTGACGGTGAGTTTGGACGAAGGGGAGGACGATGGGTGTGCTGAAGAAGATGACAGGGAAGGGGCATGGTTTGAAAATCAAGCCTCTAATTAATTAGTTTGAAAAGATTTTGTTCCACAAATCAAGCAAAACATTAATGAGTTGATTATTAACCTTAAATATAATTTTGGTACATAAATTGAAAGGTGGTATACTTAAATGTAATAAACCCAAACCTTAAACATGAGTGGTTATAAGGTTTGGTATATGGAATGTATAGGTAAAAATCCCAAAAATATATATTTAAGTTTGAACTTCAGAATTTTCGCCTGAAGTGTAGCTTTTCGAAGCAAAACTTCAGATATTTTTTGCCTGAAGTTTGGCCTGACTTGCAAAGGCAATCACGCAAACTTCAGTTCATAGTACAAGGGTAAACATCAGTTTAATTGTGTATGTATGAAGTTTGAACTTCAGAATTTTTTGCCTGAAGTGTAGCCTTATCAAAGTAAAATTTGAGATATTTTTGCTTGAAGTTTGGCCTGACTTGCAAAGACAATCATGCAAACTTCAGTTCATGGCAAGGACAAACTTCAGTTCAATGCCTACTGGGAGACATGCTTGGCGGTATTCTTGATGTATTATACAAACTGTGCTCTGTAAGCACAAAAACTGTATTAGCTATATAGCTTCACTTGTTACTTTGTACAAGTTCTCGGCTAATCATTGTGGACTTCACTATAAATTTATGGTTACTAACATCAGTTGTCCTCAAAAGAGCAGATACACATTAGCATTTGCAGATATTGTTTGTGCTTAATGACTTTAAAAGGATTGAGGTGGGACTCTTTGAACATTTTGATGTTAATATATGTGGAAGAGGCAGGCCTACTTGGCCATGAAATAACCATTCAATATGTCAGGTGGAAGAGGAAGAAGAGGAAAAGAAGAAAGGCATGCCTCTTCTTCGTGCATTCAATATGGCAAGCCTATTTGGCCATGAAAGAAGAAGAAGAGGAAGAAAGGAGATCATAGGTCAGGAGGAAGAAGATGAGGCATCTGAAGTTGTCAAAATTAGCGTATAGATTAAAGAATTTTGAAAATATGGGTATATATTAAACGGGGACGATCAAATAGGATGTTCCGTGCAATTTTTACTTTTTAGAGATTTAGCCAATGTTGAGCCCAATGCTATATTGACCATCCTCTATATGTCCGGTCCAGGGCATGTTGGGACGGGGTGTTAAAGTCCCACTTCAGTTGTGGATGGAGTACTTGATCAATTTCTATATAGACAAATCTAGAATTCCGAGAAGACGTGTGACTATTCCTGGATGGGGAAATCGAGTAAAGTCCATGCGGATGAGAACTGAGAAGTTGGAAATTGAGTGTTTTAGTGATTTAAAGAATAAAAAGAAAAGTTACGTTAGTAGAAATAGAAAGAAAGAAATCGACATTAATTTTGGAATTCAGAAGTTCATAAGTGCCTTAGGCTTAAATTGATGCGTGAATAGTGATTCTAGTATTGTTTGATGTGATTTGACGCTTCTAGCGTGTTCATATGATATTTTAGGACTTGTTTGGTTGATGTCCCGAGGCCTCAGGTGTAATTAGGACCATAATCGGTGCATTGCGGACTTTGAGTATTGCTGAAGTTTTGGTTCCTCTAGAAGTCTGGTATATTTCTACACGTTTGCGAAGGAGTTCCCGCGTTTGCGTAATGTCTTTAGAAATTTTCTGGAGATTTACCCTTCGCGTTCGTGAAGGGTTAGTGAGTTTGTGCACTACGATCGCGGACAGGGAGCCGCGTTCACGAAGAGCAAAGGCAGGCTGGAGGACCTCACACATTTGGTCTACACGTTCGCGAGTAAGGCTTCACAATCACAAATCTTGGGAGCTTTGGTCATCGCGTTTGCGAGTGGGTTCTTGCATTCGTGTAAGAGGAAATTCGGGCAGTTGCATTTTTGTGCTTCGGGAATACGAGGCATTTTTCGCGTTTGCAAAGAGTAAATCACTGGTTGCAGAATTTAAATTTCAAAATCGAGGGTTCTTGTCATATTTTACATTTTGGAATTAGCGAGCTCAGTGTGAGGCGAATTTTCTGGAGATTTTCAGAGAGATTATTGGATAAGAATCCTTAACTCGATTTGGTTAAATTACTCAAATCTATTATTGTTTTTATCATGTAATTAGTGGTTTGAGATGAAAAATTGGAGAAAATTGTAAAAAACTTCTTAGGCTTAAATTTGGGGTTTTGGAAGGCGATTTGAGGCTGGATTTGAGTAATTCTTGTATGACTGGACTCGTTATTGAATGGGTGTTCAGATTTTATAATTTTGGTCGGGTTCTGAGACGCGGACCTCGGTTAACTTGCTGAGTTAAATTTTTATTTCATCGTAAAGATCGTGATTTTATTGTTCGAATTAGCTTTCTATCATTTTTATTTATAGAATGAAATTATTTTGGCTAGATTCGAGCCGTTCGGATTTGGATAATCGAGGGAAAGAAATTCTACTTGATTGAGTTAGCGCAATTTGAGGTAAGTGACTTGCCTAAGCTTGCGTGTGGAAATTAGACCTTAGGAATTATATTGGTTGTGATAATTGTGGTATGTGAAAGTCGTGTTTAGCTATGTAGATTTTCTTTCATGCCTTAATTGAATTCCCTTGACATGTTATAGTCATTATTTCTAGTATATTCTCATATGTTACTTGTCTTATCTCTTACTTTCTAATTTTTCTATCTGTTTACTTGAAGTTCTTGTTTGCTTTATTCCGTATTCATTATTTAACCATTGAACTCTTTACTTAAAGTTACTATCCTTGTAATACCTTGTTGTTGAAACTGGAATTAAGTCATAAATGTCATGATTTGTATTGAGGCAAAGTGTTAAGTTGTGACATATTCCTCCGGTTCACAATAAGTGCCCAATTTGCTTTTAGCACGATTAAGAAAATACTAAATAATATATAAAAAATACCTACTATAACTAAACTACCCATAATTAAATATTTAATGTGAGGATTAAGAAAACTTTTTATGAATACGTACATAGGGGTTATTTTATAAAAATAAATTAAATTTTTTCTTGATTACATAACTCGACACTTATTTTGAACCAAAATGAAAAAGCAAATTGGACACTTATTGTGAACCAGAGGGAGTACTATTATTGTTGAGTTATTCACTATCAGTTATTGTTGTTGAGACTCTTGTGTACTTCGTGGTTGAGCCATGCGCTCTTTGTTGTGAAAATAGTATTATTGTTGGTTTCTGTGGTAAGCTGTGATAATGGGCACTTGAGTTGCGAACTGTGAAACGTTGTGATATTGATACGCATGCGATAGTATAAGGTTTGGGAGTTGAAACACATGCGGTGAGATAAGGTGGGCTTGATACGTCTGACTAGTAGGGAAACTACCAGAAGTTATATGGTGTGATAAGGTGGGCTAAAACACGGATAATGAAAAGACTCCCACGGTGATATAAGAAAAGATTATGGATTTCTGTTGATATTTGAGACTACGTGGTGGTACGTCGGCAGTTACTCTTGTTATTTTTTCATTACTTCATTTGTGTTTGGCTATTTTCTTCCATACCTTAACATTTCTTTGCTTTCTTCCGTGATTGCATTATCTACCTTGATTCTGTGTAGTTAATTTTGGCATACCTCTTACTTGTTTCATTCTGTCATTATTATTATTGTACTATTAAATTATTTGTACAGTTTTTTCTTATTTATTTCTAGTAGGGCCCTGGCCTATCCTCGTCAATACTCTACCGAGGTTAGGCTTGACACTTACTCGGTACCGTTATGTATGCTACTCTTCTATACATCTTTTTGTGCAGATCCAAGTACTTCCCATCAACCTAGACATTAGCTAGGACTCTACTATGGAGACTTCAAGGTATATCTGCCGGTGTCTGTAAGCTTCAGAGTCCCTTCTCTCTAGATCTCTTTATCCATTATCTTTTCATATATAGACATTTATGTGTACGCGTATCCAATATTTCTACTTAGAGCTTATTACTTGTATTTCGCCGGATTTCGAGAGTTGTATATACTGAGCCCCAGAGCTTATTTATTATAGTTGTTGAGTTTTGAGACTGATATTTATCATTTCAGTTATTTCTGCATGTTTGTTAGGCTTACATAGTCTTAGAGACTGGGTGCCATACAACATCCTACGGAGAAAAATTAGTGTCATCATATTTTAAGGGAGAGATACTACATTTGGAAGGAGAGAAGAGTGTGGAGAAGCAAGAACACACTATGAGCAAGAAATAGAAGGATTCAACTTCACATTTCCCCCATTTTCTTCCTCTGTTTCCATTATTTGTTATGAATTCTAGTATTGTAGTTTTGCTTACCATTATAAATAGCTAATTTGTTATCTAGGATTTTAATGGAACCTTTTAGAGAATGAATTATTGTTATGTTTTTATATCATTAAGCTGTTGGATTCTCTAATTGTTCAACTACGTGTCAGTTGCTATTGATTGAATGAACATCAATTGACTATGCATATTTAACATGTACCATTTGAGAGATGGTACGTATTTAGATAGTTGTTGAGCAACATCACTCCTAACATATGTGAGAGATCGATATGGATGGTTTAAAGGTGGGATTCAAGATAGCGAAACCTTGGGTAATCATCTTGAGCGGTGAATTAGTGCCAGCTAGTGTAGTTCAAGAGAATACATCTAGTAAATTATGGTAGTTGTTCGAGAGAGAATTACGACAACCAAAGTACTCATGATCGGTAAAAAATACGTTGGCAAAATTATAGGAGACCTAGAGGGGAGGATTTCGACAATTGAAAAAATCATAACTCTAAGCCTCCTTTACCTTGCCTCCAACTGTATCCTCGTTAGTTGATAATTTCATCGCTGTCTAGTATTTGTTAGTTAATTAGTTATGAATAAACATTATAATCTTTATAATTAGGTAGAGATATTGAACAACTATAGCGAAGCCTTAATTCTTTGTGGGATTCGACTCCGAATTGTTAGACAGGATTATATTTGCAGTGACCACTTATCCTTGTTAGGGCTATAGGTGGACGTGATCACCAGCAATGAAAAAATTCAAATCGATAAAAAATTAATCCTTTTCTTCGCCATTGTTAGAGAAAAGTATGATGTTGGCCCAAGTTCAGTTGAAGTTTTGAAGATTAACAAATAAATTCAGTGATGGACCTAGTCCATCTTGGGAGACACAGTTGTTATGGCCCATACACATGAGATGCACGTGAAGAAGATAAGTCCTTAGGGATCAAGTAGCAATATCTTCTTAACTGATCGAAAATATTGCATATGGTGTAAGGAGAATATGTCTCCTTATGAGAAGAGAACATATCCGGTTAAGGGTTGGAGTTTGGATTAGTGTAGGACTCAAACTCAACGAATGATCAGAAATTGAGTCACAATCCAACTCTAATTACTAATCTAATAAATAACTGAGTTGTTCTCTTTTACAGGTATTGCACATACGTAGAAGTAAAACATAATTTAAAGCAAAAGAGCAAGTCTATTTTGCAAGCAATATATGTGAGATATAAGTGTGCACCCTGAAGCTACTTGAACGAGATAGAATAACCAGTTCCATTGTGTTTATTCTTATTCTAGTTCAATTATAGTAGGTGTTTTATATTGTACCTTTCAGCTTATTTAGAAGCAATTGTATTCGGTACTTTGAGTATTCAAGTTAGAGTTAATTGAAGTTGTCGCAACAGTTGAGGCTGTGTGCCACACTGTGATTAGTATTAATCCTTAGGTTTACAAAGAGTTTTTGTAAATGCTGTTTTTGCTTAGTGATTTTAGTGAAAGTTTAGAAAAATCTTACTGAGTAGTTGGTCGTGATTTTTTCACCTTTTGAGCCAAGTATTTTCTAGAAAAAATCTCTGTGCACTTTACTTTAAGTATTTATTATTTCGCAAACTGCATCAGTTATAATACTTAGAAGAATCAGGTTCTTCTAAAGCGAAAATTGGGTACCATACAAATCACCCCCCCTCTCTTGTGTGGTATTGACGTTTATAACATCAATTGGTAACGGAGCAGGTTATCCTTGAAGAGGTTAACGCCTTAGGAAAGATCAACATGAATGCACCACCTGGTAACTAGGAAGGACAATCAACTGCTTGGCCTCCACTTTTCAATGGTCACTACTACTCCTGGTGGAAGAATAGAATGAGAGACCACATCATCGGAGAAGACTATCAACTTCGAGACATCATTACTGATGGTCCTTTAGCCACAACAAAGAAGATTGCTGAAGGGTTAGATGTTCCAAAGACAAGAGTTGCTTTCAAGTCTGAACACCTTTGGAAATATTTCTGGCTTCGCCACTACATGTCACGTTAAATAATATCACAAAACCTATCAGAGCACATTAAAAATACAATCCTTGTCAAATTAAGGCTATAAATAAGCAGAACGAGCTGGGCTAGATCTTCTCCTCCTCCCCCGCTTTTGCATGCGCCAAAATAAGAGGAACAAACCTAATAGTATTGGCAAAAGTTTCATAAGAATAATGACAGAATAAGAGAACTGTGTGCATTCATCAAATATAGAAAACTAGAAATGTAGCACTAACCAATTATGGCAACAGTTGTTGGCACAAACTAGTGACTAGCAACCAGAATAGGCATGACAATCTACAGTTGAGGATTATGAAACAAAGCTATTATATCAGTTTAAAAGAGGTTTCATAAACAAATGACTAGTGATTACTAAAAGTTCTTACAGCATCCTTATAGAATGAACCCCAGTACTTGTTCTCAAGAGAGTCACCATTCATCTGAGATGAATTAGATATTAACCAATCCGATGTTTCAACTGTAGAATTTAGACCTCTACCCAAGTCATTGACAGGATCCGCAGACAATCTGCGGTTCTTTCCCCTGGCCTGTAAATTGTAACCCTTACTTCCCCATACTTCAAATCTTGAGTCACACCCATAGATCAACTCCTTTTCAACAACATTAGAATACATAGAAAAATTCACATCGATTCTACGGGATGGTAGCTTGTTCTTATCAACATATAATGGTGTATTTTGTCTAACTGAATCTGAGAAAAGTACATGGCCTTTTTTATTTCTGCTAGTAAAATCTAATATTTTCTTCAGAAGCCAATAGCAATCAGTAACCATATGGCTGCTATCCAAACAGTTAAAGTCTCCATATACTACAACTCGACCCCCATCAACCTCCAAAAGACCAAGAATAGGTGAAACTATCTGCATTCATAAAATATATTGAGTTAGATAGGCAGCTCAACTACTGCTTAGAAAATTGATAGGAATGCAAATTTTATTGGCATAATCTTCATTGGATAATGTATATTTTTCTCAGTGTCCTTTTGCGCAATTTAAAGCAAGCAACAAACAATTATTTGTTTAAGATATTGAAGATCTATGTCATAGCAAAAAGCATACTTCCCTTCAGTTACCCACCAACTTAGTAGTACAATTATCAACTTAGAGAGGCAAACAGTAGCGGAAGGGGGTTGGACTGACTGTAACACATTGTGTTTAATCTAGTTTAAAATGGAATAAAAAAGACAATAGAAAATTACATAGACACGCTTATGGAAAGCTAACTCACTTCAAAGTGCTTCAGCATTGTATTAGAGTATCCTAAAACACTACAACCTCAAAGAGATACTCAATATCAGTTCAGGGATAAGCTAAAAGAGAGAAGTTATGACAGTGTCATCTAACTCGTACTAAAGAATCTTGTGGCTTCTATGAACCTAACGGCGAGGGATAAGCTAGTAATAAAACTTATTATGAACATTCTTCTTAGCTCACCTTAGTCATGCTCTGAGTGGCCCTGCTCTCTGATCTATCCAGGAAGGGGAAGCGGTGCAAGTATCCGCCGTTTGGGAACTTGAAAATATCAGTCCCAGATGCATACTGATTTTGTTTATTGGAGAGGACAAAATCACCATTTAGAATTTTATCACCAAATGCAATCCCAAAGGTATCCAAAAGATCATTCAGGGCAGGAACATTGGCACCTCCAGTTACTGGTGCAGCTATAGGTATTACCATCAAAGAACCTTATCTTTACCAGTGCATTCACATTATACCAGTTAGCAAATACAGCTAGACCAAGACCTGAAGCAATGACATCATCTCTTAACTTCTTGATCTCTTCAGGGAAGTACTCATCCTCGAGATCCACCAGGAGAAGCGTCCTATACTGCTATGCATCGGAAGGGGAGCCAAGAGTTTCGATATAGTATCCAGCATCTCTTGGCATGTCGAACAGTGAATGAAAATTTGTATGCAAGTGATCTCCATGCCAGTCCAGCATGTCATTCCTAACATCCAAGGAGTCTATTGGAATATATCCAGGTGGATACTTGATATTGTGAAATTGATCCCATAATATCCGTGCAGATCTTTGTGGAGTAGGAATCACTTGCAGTTTCAAGTGTAGGACACAGGTGCTACTTCGACGACTCTTTTCTCCTACGGCTGGTGGGCTGTAGATTTTGACAGTTACATTGCCTTCAATTGCTCCTAAAACTGGGCCCCTTCTTCTTTGATTTGCATGTGTAGCGCTAGATAACCACTCCAAGGCTAAATGATATCTGAACAAGTAAAATGGATACTAAGAAGGTTACCTTCATCATTGGAAGGATTCCATGTAGGTGGGCCCTCGACATGACCAATTACACCCAATCCATTTAAAATAGTGGCATTAAAGATAACTGGCATTGCACCCGCATAAAGTGGTTGACGGCAAAATGGCCAAGAGTAAGGGCAATTAGTGTAATCAAGAACACTGGGAAAGATGTTTGCTCGAGGTTTATAACTCTTCAAAATTTCATAGGACTCCAACCTGTCATTCACGTTGAAGGTTGACAAAAATATAACTATGCACTAAATATGTTTGAACAGCAGGAATAAATACAAAACTCACAAATTAACCCTGCCAGCACCCTGCTCATATAAGTTGGGACCAGAAAGCTTAGCTGCCCCCTCAACCAGCGCTTGTTTGACACTAGCTGGATCTAGAATGTCCTTTCGCTTGCTTTCAGGTATGATACTAACAAGGAGACATACTATGCCAGCAACAACAGGGCTCGCCACACTTGTGCCAGATAATCTTGTACAACTTGTGCTGATTTTGGATCCCATAATGTCACGCCCATATGCAACAATGTCTGGCTTTACTTGACCATAACTATCAAGGCACAATACGGTTAAGAATCTATGGTTTGATAGACGAGTGTAATTATCTAACTGTTATTAGAAAATCAAGATCCTAAAATATTCAAAGAAAAAGAAAAAAAATGAAGCAAAGAACCATAGTTTTGAACTTAATTCTTTTTCAAGAAAAGAAGAAGCAACAATAACAAGCCCAGTATTTTCCCACAAGTGAAGTCTCGGGTGGGGGAGATGTGTGCAGTCTTATCCCTATCCTAGAAGCACAAAGATGTTATTTCCAATAGACAAGAAGGAATAGCAACAAGATAAAAATACTGAAGCCAAGAAAGTAGTTAAACTCTAGGTAATAATAGCAATCTATGAATAAAAGGATATCATAATAACTTCGCCCCAAGACTTCTTAAGCCTGCCTCTACCGTTCCTAATACCTACTGAGGCTAACCTCTAGCACCTTCTGACTGGGGGTTCTATACTTCTCCTCTTAACATGCCTGAACCATCTCAATCTCTCCTCCCACATCGTTTCCTCCATCGAAGCCACTCCCACCTTATCCCGAATGATTTCATTCCTATTATTATCGAACCTAGTATGCCCAAACATCCACCTTAACATCCTCATCTAAACTACTTTTATGTTAGAAACATGAATGTTCTTGACCGGCCAAAACTATGCGTTATATAACATAGTTAGTCTAACTACATCCTTGTAGAACTTACCTTTAAGTCTCAGCGGCACATTTTTATCACACAAGATACCGGTAGCAAGCCTCCACTTCATCCATCCAGCTTCGATACGGTGCATGACACCTTTATCAATCTCCCTATTACCTTATATTATAGATCCAAGGTACTTGATGTTAGGATTATGATTCCAACTAAATATAACAACCTTCATATTGAATAATCCGGAATTAAACTACATGAGCGGAAGCTAACCTGAATCCATATCCGGAAAGTGTTGAACCTCCTTTGATAATTGTCCTTGAGTCCTTTTGAACCTCTTGATCCTTTCTTCAAGAATGTCTTGAAGTTTGTATGTTACCACAAGAATGAATCCACAAGGTTTAACAATATATGAATTGTTACACAATAATAACAATATGACAATGATCAAATTTGGTATATGGCTTTCCACACTATTTGCAAGACAACAATGGAGTAATTTGGCTCTTGATTCAATGGGAGGAAGAAGAGTCTTGTCTTGCACTAATGTGGGAACCATAACCCCCACTTTATAACACAAGAGTTACATAACCCAAGAGTCACAAGAGTTACATAACTCAAGAGTCACAAGCTTGTAACCATGGTTACATATATGTAACCTTAGTTAGCCCATCATTAACTAAGGTTACCCTTTTGGGTATCTACACATTAGTCCTACACTTTATATGGCAACACATTGGCCCCCTTAACATAATGTCCATAAGACCACAAAATTAGGCCAAACCAAAAGATAGCACATACATATAATTTATCTTTATATTGTTCATATGTATGTAGATATAAGTCCATATATCTAGATATAAATCCATATATCTTACAATCTCCCACTTGGACGAGATACACATACATATGTACAAACCTTAGCATTATATGTTACAAAATGACCTTAGTTGCGCAAAATTGCTATCACAATAAAATTGTCATGAACAATCCGGTCCATCAATCATACCAACATAGGAACTAAGTGCTCGTCGTTACTCATTCGTAACTAGAACCAATCATAGATCACGTATATCAATATAACCAACGGCATGGATCAAGTGTAGGTATGTAGCATGGAAATAACATAAAGTGTGGTCAATAGAATATCTATTTCCAACTGGTTCTCTTTATTGAGATCAATCATAAACTGTAAGAGTACAAAAACTTTAATACTGAATATCTGCAGATATAACTGAATTACTGAATTTCTGAATATAATGAACAATTACATAAATGTGCAATACAAACTCCCACTAAAATACATAATCCTCATCTGATTTGACGCCCATACAAGCAATATGCTCATGAAATACTTTTGGTGTCAATCCCTTAGTGAGCGGATCCGCAAGCATGGAGTTTGTACTAATGTACTCAATGCACAATTGTCCATTGTGTACTCTTTCTTTAACAACACGAAATTTGACGTCTATATGTTTTGCTTTCGTCAAACTACTGTTGTTATTAGCATAAAGGACCGCCGATCTGTTATCGCATAATAGCCTAAGCGGCTTTTTGATGCTATCAACAATTTGCTGTCCACCAACAAAATTCCCCAGCCATAATGCCTCATTGGATGCTTCATAACATGCCATAAACTCCGCTTCCATGGTGGAAGTGGCTGTAAGAGTTTGCTTAATGCTTCTCCAAGAGATAGCACCACCCGCAAGCATGTAAATATAGCCTGAAGTAGACTTCAAACTATCCTGACACCCAGCAAAATCGGAATCGGTATACCCAATGATCTCAAGCTGGTCCGATTTCCGGTATGTAAGCATGTAATCCTTTGTTCTCTATAAGTACCTCATGACCCGTTTGGCTGCCTTCCAATGGTCCATTCCCGGATTGCTTAGATATCTGCCTAACATCCCAACAATGTATGCTATATCAGGTCGTGTACATACCTGAGCATACATCCGACTACCTACCGCCGAAGCATAAGGTGTCTTCTGCATTTCCGAAATTTCATAAGTATTGTTTGGGCACTGTTTGAGACTAAACTTGTCTCCCTTAGCAACAGGGGTGTTGCCTGGTTTACAATCCTGCATGCCAAATCATTTCAGAACCGTATCGATATAGCCCTTTTGTGACAGACCGAGAACGCCTTTGGAGCGATCTCGTAGAATCTGAATTCCTAATACAAAAGAAGCTTCACCAAGATCTTTCATTTCAAATTTCTTTGAAAGAAATTTCTTAGTTTCAAGTAATAATGCTATATCGTTACAGGCAAGCAGTATGTCATCGACATATAAAACCAGAAAAATATACTTACTCCCACTGAACTTATGGTATATACAGTCATCAGCAATATTCGGTTCAAAACCAAAAGATGTAATGACTGCATGAAACTTATAATACCATTGACGAGAAGCTTGCTTGAGCCCATAGATGGATTTCTTTAATTTGCAAACCTTCTTCTCTGATTCATCCGAAACAAAGTTTTCAGGTTGCACCATATAAATTGTTTCCTCAATGTCACCATTGAGAAAAGCTGTCTTAACATCCATTTGATGAAGCTCAAGATCAAAATGTGCTACTAATGCCATTATAGTCCTGAAAGAGTCTTTCGATGAAACTGGAGAGAAAGTCTCTTTATAATCAATGCCTTCCTTCTGAGTGTAGCCTTTTGCGACAAGACGAGCTTTGTACTTAATAACATTGCCCCCTGAATCCCTTTTGCCTTTAAAAATCCATTTACAACCAATTGGTTTCGTACCTTCGGGCAATGTAACAAGCTCCGAAACGTCATTATCGCTCATAGACTTCATCTCATTATTCATGTCATCAATCCACTTTTGAGAGTTAGAACACTTAATGACTTGACGGAAATTGATTGGATCATCTTCCTCAAGTCCAATATCACTTTCTTGTTCTTGGAGAAATACTACATAATCATCCGAAATTGCATTTCTCCTCTCTCTAGTGGATCTCCTTAATGGCATTTCAGTTACTTGAGGTTGTTGAGTTTGATTTTCATTAGTTATATCAGGTTCCTGATGGGGAAGATTTTCGAGATTGTCTTGAACTGGAGTTGTGTGATCCGAGTCAGGAAGACCAAGATCAACAACTTGAGGGAAAGACACATGTTCTTCCTCAAAGACAAAATCTCTAACAACTTTATCTCCCCACCCCCCAAACTCAATATCCTCAAAGAACCTAGCATTTCCCGTCTCAAAAATAGTTCTAGAAGTGGGATCATAAAACTTAAAACCCCTGGATTTTTCAGAGTATCCAACAAAATAGCTACTAACCGTCTTAGCATCCAGTTTCTTTTCATTCGGCCTATAAGGCCTTGCCTCAGCTGGACAACCCCAAATGTGAAAATGCCGAATACTGGGTTTATGCCCAGTCCAAAGTTCATAAGGGGTTTTAATTGTAGCTTTAGTTGGAACTCTATTTAGAATATAAGTTGCAGTTTTTAATGCTTCACCCCAGAGTGAGTCTGGCAAAGAAGTACGAGAAATCATACTTCTTACCATATCCTTAAGGGTCCTATTTCATCTCTCAGCTACACCATTCATCGTAGGACTGCCTGGCATAGTATATTGAGGGACGATCCCACACTCATCTAGGAATTTAGCAAAAGGCCCTGGACGTTGTTCACCGGAACCATCATATCGACCATAGTATTCACCACCACGGTCAGATCTAACGGATTTAATTCGTTTGCTTAGTTGATTTTCAACTTCAGCCTTAAATGATTTGAACACGTCTATGGATTGGGACTTTTCGTGAATAAGATATAGGTACCCATAACGAGAGTAATCGTCTATGAATGTGATAAAGTATTGTTGACCATTCCGACAAGGAGTAGGAAATGGCCCACAAATATCCGTATGTATCAATTCTAAGACGTCCGAAGCTCTCTTAGCACCTAATCTAGTCTTGTTTGTTTGTTTTCCCTTGATACACTCAATACATATTTCCGAATTTGAGGAATCAAGAGAATCAAGAATTCCATCTGACACGAGTTTCTGAATTCTTTGAATGGATATGTGACCCAAACGTTTATGCCAGAGTGAAATAGAATTCTCATTAGTTAATTTCCTTTTAGTACCACTTAAACTTGTATGCAAAGTTTCTTTATTTGAAGTTATTGTATCAACCAAATATAAGCTATCAAATGTTGATAAAACACCAGTACCAATAAGATTTGAATTCCGAAAGAGACTAACTTTATTATCCCCAAATGTACATTTATATCCAGATATGTCCAATTGGGGAACCGAAATTAAGTTCCGTCTAAAAGACGGTACAATAAAAGTCTCATCCAAATCTAAATGAAAACCGGTCTTAAACAACAGCCTAAATTTGCCAATAGCTTCAACTGGCACCTTCTTGCCGTCACCCACATAGATGTATCTTTCACCATCATTTGGTTTTCGGCAGTTCAGGCAACCCTGCATTGATATACTTATGTGAGTAGTAGCAGCAGAATCTACCCACCAAGTATCCTTAGGTACCGAAATTAAATTAACTTCAGAACAAACAAGAGAAAGAAATGTACCTTTTTTCGCACACCAGGCATGGTACTTGGTACAATCTTTCTTCACATGATTAGTCCCCTTACAGAAAAAGCAACCTAATTCAGTGATTTCAACCTTAGGTTCCTTATGTTGCTTATTCTTGGGCTTTGCAACCGCAACTTCCTTACCCTTCCTCTTCTTAGTTTCCTTAGAAGAGGATGCCAAATGAGCACTTTCTGTCTTATCTAGCTTTATCCTTTCCTCTTCTTGCACACAGTGTGAAATGAGCTCATTAAGAGACCATTTCTCCTTCAGGCAGTTGTAACTGACCTTAAACTGATTAAATGTGCAGGAAGAGATATCAAAACAAAGTACACAAGAAGTTCCTCAGGTAAATCCAGCTTGAGTGACTTAAGTTTCGAAGCAAGATGAGACATTTCCAAAATGTACTCCCGAATGTTTCCCTTGCCCTTATACCTCATGGAAACAAGTTTACTCAATAGTGTACTTGTTTCCGCCTTTTCGTTTTGAATAAAACGTTGTTCGAGGTTTTCAAGGAAAACTTTGGCATTAGGTTCATCATTCATAGTGCCCCTGAATGATTCTGGAATTGCACGCTTCATGATCATTAGACTCATACGATTCGCGCGTTCCCACTTCTCCATCACTCTCTTTTCATCAGGAGAGGATGTATCCTCAAGAGGAGTAGGTTGCTCAATCCGAAGAGCAAGGTCAAGATCCATGCAACCGAGAACGATCATGACGTTCTCTTTCCATTCCTTAAAATTAGTGCCGTTAAGCACAGGGATGCTATTGATATTGGCAGAGATCGTAGAAGCAGAAGAATTTACTGAAAATAGAACAAAAGGATTACTGAATACATGCTTACAAATACTTGAACTTTAACTTTATAGATTCAAAATTAGGCATTCCCATTACAAGATACCTAGCACAACATTGATTTTAGTCTTTGGACAGAAAAACAACTTGTAAGTGGTACTCTTGGTGTAGTGATCAAACATAGACAATAAACTCCTGTCAAATATTAAACCTTCCTTTGGGCCGATTTAATATTCACATGGAAAACCAAATAATCATCTCATATTTACCACCACAAGCATGTTCGAATTCCTGCCAAATAACACCTTCCTTTGGGCCGGTGTTAAACGCATGGAAGACTAACATCCACAGTCATCTTATATTTTAAAATTAATCAATCTACACAATAGAGGTTACTTTGGCAACATAATGCTTCAATTGAATAATTAAAATATTAGATGCTATAAACTTTAGTTCCTTAAGCCTTATTATGAATCTCAACTTAATATGTTACATATGTTGATATGTAACACTTGAATATTAATTGTTGTTTACTTTATAGGACAATTCCATATAATATTAGAATTGATGGACTTTAAAACAATTAACATTCACTGAAACTTAAGAGAGTTGAAACGTTTTTAACCTTACTGGACAAAAACAATCGATTGTATGCAATAGAAAATCGATTATCTTTTAAAAAAAAAATTCATCTACTGGACCAACACAATCGACTGTCAAAACCAGACAATCGATTGTTTTGGTTTTTAAGAAAAATTTTTAAGTTTCTGGACCAACATAATCGATTGTCAAAACCATCTAATCGATTATGCTGGTTTTACGAAAATTTTTTAAGTTACTGGACCAACATAATCGATTGTCAAAACCAGACAATCGATTATTTTGGTTTGGATAAAAACTTTTAAGTTACTGGACCATGACAATCGATTGTCTACAATAGATAATCGATTGTATGGTATAATTTAAAAACGTTTCAACTCACTGGACCAGAACAATCGATTGTCTGGTTTTAACAATCGATTATTCTGGTGTTCCATAAAACTGCCAGAATTTTAAACGTCAAAGACAATCGATTGTGTAAGGGAACAATCGATTGTCTTGAGGCAGTGACCAAAAATTTTTTTCCAGAATAACACATGATTTTCAACATGAATCTTAAACATAAAAAACATGTTGTTAACCAACTAAAATCATGCTATTTACAATGTTTTAACATGATATTAAAACATCAAATTACAACAAAACATAGCATTCATAAGATCATGCTATTTCATGGTAGAATTTCATAAACAAAATTCTGATAAAATTAAAACATGAATCCTAACATAACATGAATCTTATGAACATCCAAATTATCCAAAAATAAAGGATGGCTCTGATACCAATTGTTAGGATTATGATTCCAACTAAATATAACAACCTTCATATTGAATAATCCGGAATTAAACTACATGAGCGGAAGCTAACCTGAATCCATATCCGGAAAGTGTTGAACCTCCTTTGATAATTGTCCTTGAGTCCTTTTGAACCTCTTGATCATTTCTTCAAGAATGTCTTGAAGTTTGTATGTTACCACAAGAATGAATCCACAAGGTTTAACAATATGTGAATTGTTACACAATAATAACAATATGACAATGATCAAATTTGGTATATGGCTTTCCACACTATTTGCAAGACAACAATGGAGTAATTTGGCTCTTGATTCAATGGGAGGAAGAAGAGTCTTGTCTTGCACTAATGTGAGAACCATAACCCCCACTTTATAACACAAGAGTTACATAACCCAAGAGTCACAAGAGTTACATAACTCAAGAGTCACAAGCTTGTAACCATGGTTACATATATGTAACCTTAGTTAGCCCATCATTAACTAAGGTTACCCTTTTGGGTATCTACACATTAGTCCTACACTTTATATGACAACACATTGGCCCCCTTAACATAATGTTCATAAGACCACAAAATTAGGCCAAACCAAAAGATAGCACATAACATATAATTTATCCTTATATTGTTCATATGTATGTAGATATAAGTCCATATATCTAGATATAAATCCATATATCTTACACTTGAAACTACCTCCCTTAAGGATAACTTGTATATCCAGCTTCACCTCCATGTCCGCTTCCTGGGTAACGTTGTTGAACTTGCACTCCAAGTATTCCGTCTTGATCCTGATAAAATTGAAACCCTTAGACTAGGGTCTGCCTCCAAACCTCCAGCCTCTCATTAACACCACCCCGACTCTCGTTAATCAGAACTATGTCATTAGCAAATACCATACACCGTGGCACCTCTCATTGAATGTGTCGCATCAATGCGTCCAAGAAAATAAAAGAAAAAATGAAGAAGCAAAGAGCTTAATCGTGACTTTTTTCCATTTCATGTTTACGACCCATCTTTTTTCCTTAGAAGATGAGTGGATCGTACGAGAGGCATTCAACAGATGTCATGCTCCTATTTATCCATAAAGTTTTTGCCATTTTCACCCATCATTTACCACTCAGCAGAATTTTACTTGAAGCATCACAACCATGGATAGAATAAAGCTCATAGAATACTCGTTTGTTTCAGAAGAGCTAATTTATAAAGGCATCTTTTTTAAATGAAGATGGTACATCCAACACACTCATTGACTGCCTGTGTGGTCATATAATAGAATACAACTTTAATACAGTGAAGGAGAGAGCAGGAAAAAAAAGAAATAGTCTGTATAAAGACTATACTCCATTGCAAAGAGTAATACATTGCAAAAAAAGGAGAAAGACAGGATACCCATGAGGAATCTCCCAGGTACTCATTCCACGTGAAGAAAATGAGGCTAAATGATTACTTTGATCAATGGCACCAACACCAATAACTTCACTTTGATCAGCAGGATTGTTAAGAGTACCATAAAGTGGTCCAACATTTCCAATAGCAGAAACCATGATAATATTGTTTGCAGTTTGCTCCCAAACCTAGCGGAAAATATTGATTATGTCCATCAATATAAAGCAACTATGAAGAGAGACTCCAGAGAGTAAAGGTGTTAAGACAAGTATAAGTAAGACTGGATATATGCATGATAAGTTTAGCAAGCATGAGAAGAGTGAAGTTGAGATAAGATTAGATAAGATTCCCATACCTAATATGCACACATTTCAGATATCTAGGCTCAATTTTCCATAAAATTAGTATGATACGTGAAGATATCACATCAAACTTGAATAGAATTAGTTGTAATGGAGGTGTGCTACAGAGGGTTATGTGATAAGAGGATACCTATCAAAGTTAAAGACAAGTTTATATCGGGGTAAATGTTTGGCTTTGTATTAAAGATATGAGCATCACCAAAATGCATATGCAAGATGGGCATTATAAAAGTTTCACAAGATAAGAAATGATCACATTGATAGAACATAAAGGATAAAATAAGAATATCGTTTGAGATGGTCTCATCATGTCCTAAGTAAATCTCCAAAGGCACTGGTCCGCAGATGGAAACCATGATGATTGAAGATGCTAAAAGAGATGTATACCTAAAATTACATGGAATGACCTATAATCCCGTTGAATTCATACAGACTCAAAACAGAACACAACAGAAGCAAAAGTCTGTTATACGTGATATCGACTATTAAGAATCAAGGTGTAGTCATGCTAGTGCACTTACTTTAGGTCCAATGTCTACTAGGAATATTTTTAGTCTGTCTGCACTTGTGAAATTTGTATGTGAGTAGAAAAAGAACCTCCAGATTTATAGATATCCAAACTACTGAATCTTTGATGACTCCAAATGGAGCAGAATGGATGGTGAGGATTCATTAGCCAACCCAACTAGCTTGGACTTAAGGAGTAATCATTCGAGTTGTTGTACATCTCATCAATATAAAGGTGAAAAGTTCTGCTTCTGCTAATGTGTTTCAGGTCCTGCTGAAAGTAATGTTAATTTCAGTGAAATGACAGGCTTAAACAACTCCGAATCTTTTTTACAAAATTGAGTACTAGATATAATATACAACCCTTGTGTTTAAGACATCCATGACACAGTTCAGCTTGTAAATTTAATACATCTAATGAAACAAACGCCCCATTAAGCTCAAGAAAACTAAGTAAAATCCATGCACTACATAAGAAATTTAAGATTACATGCAGCCAATTATAATCAAACGTCTAATACTTCCGAGACCACATATTATACAGAAACTTAGACAATAATTATGTGGGGTTATGGAACAACAACAAGATCATTTCAATGCCTATGCTGTAGACAAAATACAATCCAATATCATACCACATAAAAACAATAAAGATATAAACCAATAGATAAGTGACCTCACCTTTTCCACAAAAGGGAGATCCAAATAATCAGGTCCACCTATGCTCAAATTCAGAACATTCATTTTGGTTGCAATTACGCAATTAAATGCGTCAAGAAACCACGATGTGTAAGAGACATGCAGTAAACGGAAGATCCACTTCTTATAATGCTAAATTGATCATTACAAGATTGATCTTTTTATTTCCAACTTCTTTATAGGTCGCCTAGCGTTGTCCTAGTCTGTAACGGTAGCTTTAGTATAGGAGTTAGTGTTATTTATGTATTTTCGTATTCTTTGACTTCTGTGATTACTTATAGTTGCTTTCGTTCCGGCCTTCTGTTTGCAATACCCAATTTTAGTTTTGTACCTTTGTATTTTTTGCTTCGGTTTTCAAATTGGTGTGCTTGCTGTTGCTCTTCCTTTTATCTTTCCTAAACCAAGGGTCTTCCGGACACAACCTTTCTGCCTTCTTGAAGGTAGGGGTAAGGTCTACGTATGTAATACCTTCCCCAGACCCCATTTGTTGGATTACACTGGGTCTGTTGTTGTTGTTGTTGTTATTGATAATGATGGTGTCAAAGCAAAACTTGCCACGTCTCGACTATTCCAAAGATAACTGCAACCTCCCACTAGCATAGGTACCCGGTATCTCAGCCCACCAATGGTTAGGCATATGGGTAGATATCACATAGACTTTTTTTTCTAGGTTGGGATTGAACCATAGTCTCCAAGATTATAACCCACTTCATTGAATACTACCCTACTCTCTTGGGTGCTACAAGATTGTTCTTTTTTGCGTGAATAGACTCTCTTTCAAATTTGCTGATGACATAGTTTTGATAGACGAGACGAGGGTCGGTGTTAATGAGAGGCTAGAGGTGTGGAGACAGACTCTCGAGTCTAAGGGTTTTAAAATAAGCAGATCTAAGACAGAATACCTGGAGTGCAAATTTAGCGCTGAGCCGAGCGAAGTAGGCAGGGAAGTGAAGATTGGATCCCAGGTCATCGCCAAGAAGGACAGTTTCAGATATCTTGGGTCAGTGATTCAGAGGGACGGAGAGATTGATGGGTATGTCACTCACCATATATGAGCGGGGTAGTCAAAGTAGAGGCTTGCATCAGGAGTCCTGTGTGACAAGAAAGTGCCACAAAAACTCAATGAGAATTTTTATACAGTTGTGGTTAGACCTGCCATGTTGTATGGAGCGGAGTGCTGGCCAGTAAAGAACTCTCATGTTCAGAGAATGAAGGTTGCGGAGATGAGGATGCTCATGTGGATGTGCAGGCTCACCAAGTTAGATAAGATTAAGAATGAAATTATTCGAGAAAAGGTGGGGGTGGCCCCGGTGGATGAGAATATGCGAGAAGTGAGGCTCGTGTAGTTCGGGAATATGCGGAGAAGAAGTCCAGATGCCCCAGTGAGGAGTTGTGAGCGACTGGCGGTGGTCGGCGTAAGGCGAGGCAGAGGGAGGCCTAAGAGGTATTGGGGAGAGGTAACTAGGCATGACATGACTAGGATGCGGATTTCCGAGGACATGGCCCTTGATAGGAAAATATGGAGGTCTAGTATCCGGGTTGTAGGATATGGGCTCCTAGAATTTTTCGTACTCCTTTCCCGGGATTGGGTGAGGCTTGGCAGGGCTATCCTCAGATGATTTGTGTATTGGATTGTGTCCCCCTTATGGTAGTTATTTATGTTAGTTACTGTTTGATATTATTACCTGCCTTTTTATTTATAGTTCTTATGTTTAGATAATTATTTACGCGATTTTTGCTGGAATTACTAATGCTCTTTTGCTTTTGCTTTTATTTTTGCTTTTTCTTTACTTCCTTGAGCCGAGGGTCGATTGAAAACCAACTCTCTGCCCTTTCGGGTAAGGGTAAGGCCTGTCTACATATTACCCTCCCTAGACCCCATGTTGGGAAAGTTTACTCGATAGTTGTTGTTGTTGTAGACTCTCTTTCAAACCCCAACATCAAGGATTCGAATCCATAATTTGTGTCTAATTCACACATCACTTGTTACCACTACACCATAGCTCTAGGGGCAAGTACTCCATATCATCTTGATTTTCCTTACTTGCGGATATGCTTTGTAGCTACTAAATCAATATATTGCACAAAGGCAATGAAGGTAGCTTAATTGAAAAAACTGAGGTCCAAGAACGATAAGTTGTTGGCCTCAAAATCTCCATGAAAAGGAAAATAGTATTTAAAATAGCTGCAATCTTATCACTCACTAGTCATAATAAGTTGACAGAATGAATATTATATGTTAGCACTACAAAAAGGTGTAATTGGTTAGTTCTAACATATCCTCATCCAAAAGAAGTGGGCCAGTATCCATCGATCTACATTTCTGTCCAATTAATACAAATTGGGATATATTTCCACAACAATAATAGCATATTAACCATTGGCTACTTTCTTCGAAAACTCCAATGACACTTAAGCTTGTTGAAAGTGGAGGCCTTTCAGATCCACAGAAGACGTTAATTTTACATCAGGTAGAAAAGCTTAGTTTCTTATTTATTTTAAATAAATATTATTTAAAAATATTATATTTTACAGATATGCTTTTATTTTTTATAGTAAAATCTCTGATTATAATTACATCCCACATTTAAGGCACCATATATATTAAATAATATTTTTTCTTTCCTTTTTAGTCCTTTCTCTCACATAATCACCGTAAATCCTACTAATCACGTTCTCTCTCTTTTTGCATATACTTTACTCTCTTCTCCTGCAAACCCATAATTCATATCTCTTTTCTCACCCAAATTCACTAGGTCTCCGCCATTATCACTCCCCATTTCTTTTCTCTATAAAATCATTATTTTAGAGCCGATACAAGTGCTTGGGGTAAGTTTTAGATTCTTGCTTGGGGAAACTCAGTTTCAAACTCATCCCATCCGTCGATGGCAGTTCCTTATTGATTATGTTTCTTCATGGCAGTTCCTTATTGGTTATGTTTCCTCATGATGCGGCTAAACATTGGAATCAAATTACTGCCAAACATTGGAATCAAGTTATATTTAGTTTGGTCTTTGGTTACTTGAAGACGATGAAACAATATTTGTGTTGCAAAAAATGTTCGGTTAGGTATGCAACTCGATGAGACGATATTATGGTTGTTCTTAATCAAAGATGGCGAAGTTTGGGCTGCACAACTTAAAGATCCTGTTACCTTTTTAAGTGTATTTCAATGTATCTCGTTTTATTTCATTATATCCTTTGTCTTTTTTTCATTGTATCTCGTTGTATTCCATGTATTTCATTATATTTCGTGTATTCACTCTCTTTTTTAATTATATTTCATTGTATCCCGTTGTATTCTATGTATTCATATATTTTTTCAATCAATATAATTTATGTATTCAGATGTATTATATAATTTCTCTGAATATTGCTATGTTTTTAGGGTTTTTTCAGTTGAGAATCTTATTGATAACCGAAAATACAAATTTTGTGTGTTATAATTGAATTTATTGAGTTATATTCGTAGTCTATTATGTTAATTGATACACTTTCTGTTTTAAACAGTGTAATCACCTGTTTCACGCCGTGAATATAGTCGAATACAGTAATCTGACCAGTTGTAATTCCATGTTTCACGCCATGAATACAGTCAAATACACTCGAATACAACAACTGATTAGCTGGACTTCCTTGATTTACGCATATTTTTGCTACTGTATTCATGAATACAATATCTTAAATATATCATATAATCACAGAAAATATATATACAACTCGTAATATAACGACTGATATCTATAAATGGCTAATTATTATTAAAAGATAGTGCTTTATGAAAATTTCTGGAGAAAAATAATAAAACCCGGATTTAGGCCAATTGTAATTTAATTCACCCAAGCCCAAAACAAAAGAAACCCCCCTCATTTTTCCAATCGTCCCAGCCCTAACCGGTCGAACCCCACCCCCTCTTTTTTTTCGTCTGCTTCACAGACCTCCCCCCGGTTTATGCCCTAATCAAACGATACCCCCCATCGCCGCAAAACCCTGGACCCCAAACGACCCATGAACTTCTCATCACCAGCAGCCCCGTCGCCACTCCCCAGTTTCCGCCGAATCCAGTCACGCTGGCCACCACCCAGACCCGCCGGAAAACACAGCAGCAACAGCCGCTGCTCCCCCATCGTCTACAGCTACGACCCCATCTCCGCATCGAACCAGCAAACAGCCATCGCCACCCATTTATGTTCGAGCTCAATCGAGTCGAATCCAGCGAGAAAATTGGCAAGTTTCGAGGTTTGTGGTTGTCGCTCTTGTTCGAGTTTCGATCGAGATTCCGTCGAATCGTTAGCATAAAGGTCAGTCGTAGCCCGTTCCGTCCCTTTTTTATGAAGTTTTAAATTTCAGATTTGCTGTTTTCATTGTATTTTTCTTCTGGTACTATGTTATTAAACACACGTTATGCTTTTGTGAAATCTATATGAATGAGTCTTGATTTCTTATGGTTTGTTTTGTGTTCTTAGTTACTGAATTTCATTAGTATTAGTATAGGTAGCAAGTTTTGAAAGCGTAATCTCTTATGGTTGTTTGTTCTTGATTGAGAAATTCTTGGCTCTTTCAATTGCAAAGTGTTAGTTTCAGAAATATGATGTACTTCTTTATCGGACTAGTTTAGATCTTTCAAGACCTGGATTTTGTGGCGTTTTGTGTCGAGTTTGGCGGTAGTTCGGTTTTCTGGCAGTTCTTCGTGTATGCCGCATCTACTGCTGCTCCAATGTTGCCGTTGCTGTGCTAGTAGCGTCATTTTAAGTTCGAGGTTTGGGTCTAAATTCTGCTCGTGTTTGCTAACTTCAGCCCTCTTTGTTGTGCTTTTTCCTTGGCTCTTTCAACTGTTTCTTGCTCTGCCAGATATTCAATCAAATTTACTTGGACATAATATGAATCGCGTCCTCTGTTCTTCTCAAAACAAAATTTCGATACATTGTTATCTTCTATGATTGAATCCTTTTCTGAGTAATTTGTTGTCATGTTGGGCCTTTAGGAACTTTAAGTATTTGCACAGTAGTTCTTTAATAATTAGAATTATTAGTGGACTCCTTTTATTAGTCTTCTTTATATTCACTAGTAGGGTATTGTAAGAAATATCTTCAATGAAAATCTGAATTTTTATCTTTTAATTTTCTTTCTCTTTCTTTCATTTTTTCCTTTCCTGTTTCAATGGTGAATCCACCGTGGTATTCGCTACAATTGGTATCAGAACCGACGTTTCTCGGACCCGATTCTACTTTTCCTATTCACTGTTACTCCCGTCCGCAAAATTCCTACGAAGGAGCAGACCCATTTCTTCCACGCTCAAGTTCCGAGCAGCTTTCATGGCGTTACCAAAATCAGTATTTCCATATCCATTCACATGATTCATATAATCCATATGAGGTTCATGATGGTGAGATTGAGCAACATATTTCAACTGAACCTAGCCTAATCAGCAATGAACAGACTATTTTCAATGAAATTCTCTCGTTGGTGCGAGAGAACATTCACCGGTCAGAGCAATTTCGGAGCGAGTGTGAAGCCTATCGAAAATGGACTGCCACTTCTCTAGATTCCCCTAATATCGAGTTTAATGGAGGTTCCCCAGCTTCGGCGGCTTTGACGGAGTCTACTTGCTTGCTCAAAGCGAGCACGGATGAACTAGACACCAAGGTAATACTTGATTTATCAAAAAATAGTTCTAGTGAGTCTGTTATTTTCCTTCATATGTGGTATCGTTTGAAAACCAGGGTATATACCTACATGTCCGCTAGGTATCTCATCAGTATTAACTTCAGAAGACCTTAATTTACTACTCTTTGCATTCACTTTAGCCTGCCTAGAAGCAACAACTTCAGGTTCTAGGTCACTAGTCTCCCCAACAATATCCTCATCAGAACCATATAATGACTCATCTGTATCATCATCATCATCTTCAGAATAGCCTCATACTCTTTATCACTCTCAGTACTTAACTCATCACCCTCAGCATCACCTTGGACATCACCCTCCTGATTAAAAAATGAAAGGTATAGAAGTCACCTTCATCTTCACTAAAATCTTCAGTTGCAGAAGAAGTTTCAGTAGAAGAATTTTCAACAACCCTCTTTTTACCCTTCCCATTAGTGTTATCACCCCTATTTGTATCACTGTTAGGTGAGCGTGTTGCCCTAAAATTAAAATCACTTGTCTTTCCATGTGGTATTACATTAACAACAGGCTGAACATTAGTGGGGAACATATTTAAACCACCACTACTTAGCATTTCATCTAGTTTCAAATCAACACGTGGTGTATTAATTGTATGACATATATACACATCAATAAAATCCCCATCCTTAAGGTCTTTACCCAAAGCTAACACATCAACATTATATTTTCAAAATTTAAATTCTCCCTTTTGGTTAATCGTACATGCATATTTATCTGTTGTTGTAAGTACCCCATATCCTTATCTCAATCATGAAATTGAATTATATGTAATTCATCAATGTTAGCTTGAAGAACAACTGGCCAAGTTTGACCATTTACATACCTCATAATTGGGTCAGCCACTAAACAACCAAAGTGATGAAATTGTAATTTCACATAAACGACCATTGAAACCTATAAAAAAAGGGGACAAGTCAGATACACTTTAACCTTAAAAAGCAATAAACATTAACAAAATGGGAGACAAGAATATTTGGATATTCAAAAAAGCCCTAATTTTTCAACCCTAGATGCGATATCACTCATGAAAAAGACAAACCCTTAAAATAAAGTGAAGATTAAATAATTTGTGCATGCAGACAAAAGCCCTATTTTTTAACCCCAAATGCCAGATCGGTCATGAAAACGACAAAACAATTGAACATTCAAGTGTTTACCCAAATATAAAAATCCTAATATAAATTCCCTAATAAGAAATAAGCATGCAGAAATAGATAGCTTTCACTATCAAACATTACCCATATTATTTCACAAGAAAATAGAAGAAGAAGATGAAATCGACATCAAAATAAACCAATTAACCTTCAGATATAAACTTGACAGAAACTGAAAGCTCCAACAAAACTCGAACAACTTTTAATTAAAGGAGGGGAGACCAAAATCATATGGTTTTGGAGTGATTATGATTACTCTGGAAGGACATGTTAATCGACCATTGTTTAAGAGGGGTAGAGTTGGTTAGAGAGAGGAAAACAGATGGAAAGTGGGGGAGGGTTTGTCGGTGTATTGATTAAAAGAGGGGGACCCCAATTCTGTTGGCTTTTATTTCCCGCCATTGACGTGTATCGGTATCATTGTTCATTTGCTGATTTGATGGACACGTTGGCGAATGTGTAATACACGCGCGTAGGGTCAATGATAAAATGTGTTTAATTAGTTTTAGGTTTTAGGAGTTTAAGTGTTCAAATGGGAAAGTTGAAAGTTCATATATCGGCTTAAAATAGGCCACAAGTTTGAGTGGTCAGGAAGCCATTTCGCCTAAATAATTTCTTAATGAAAGATGGTTAAAAATATTCAAGTCCAGAAAACCTTTTATATGTTCGGTATTTCATGTTGGTTCGCTTAATATATTTGAAGTAGCTGTTATTTGATAATGATTAAGAAATAATCAGATGTATCCTTGCTCTCGTATATGTGTAACACCATTGGTTTAAATATAATCTCGTTTATACACTACTTGAGCACCAATTATATTTTACTAACTTGATTTTGCAATGAATAAAATCAAGAAAAGATCCAATTATCCAAAACTTAATTATCAAGCTTTTTTTTTATACATCAAGTGTCAACAGATTAGAGTGGCTCGACATAATATGGGGCCTAAGGCGAAAATAAAAATGTGAGGCCTTATATTATTTTAATTATTTTCTCTCTCTTATAATTTATCGGAATCAATATCTAAAGAAGTTATAATCAATTTTAATTATTGTAATGCCTAACCAATTTGCTAAATCTCTCGTGTTATCATGTTGAAATTTATTGATTTAGTTTTGAAAAACTTTTTCAACCGGGGCAACTGATATAGGAATTATTAACGGTAATTGATTTAACACTTGTTAATTACTTGATTGAGTTTGCCCATTAGAGTATCTTCTACATATATAGTTTCTGTTAGCACTTTTAATTCTAAATATTAGTTGAAACAAATACTACTGTAGTATCAAAGTAGGTTGAAAAATATGTACAAATAACATAGCATGTAACATGGACTCCACCACTAAATCCAATCAGTGGGTTTGGCTGCTGGAAAGGGTATGAGAAAACTGTGTATATATTTAGGTGCATATTATTATAGCTTAATGATGAGAAGTTAAAGCTAGCACAAAATAAGATGCAGAAGAAGAACTTGTCATTTACAGAGACTAGGCTATCTTTTCTTCCATTCCAGTGGACTTTTCATTAAAAACTATGACTGCAAGAATTTGCTTAACACATTCCAGTGGATGTGGCACACTCTACTAGCAGAAAACTGGGGAAGGATCTAACACATCAAGTATTTGCTTTGCTGCTATTAACAACGAAAGGACCGTTTGATCATAGGACATCAGTACAATAAATTAGAGGCAATAATCCAAGACATCAGATCTTCAAGTCTCAGATTACTTAAAGAGTTTAAGAAAATAAAGCCAAGGTATTGGAATACCCGTTCAAAACAATCCATTACCTGTGCATCACGGAAAGCATAGATTTCCGCATCTGGAGCAAAACCGAGGCATTCTTCATCCTGACCAGCAATAACACCAGCTACAAATGTCCCGTGTCCAACATTGTCATTCAATGTCCAATTTGTGCGTTCCTGAAATTTAATCAGGTAGCGAGCCCACTCTCTGTTATTATTATTTTTTTTCGATTTGCACCGGGTGTCCGAGTCTCTATGAGCCCCGACTAATCCCGAAGTTTTCCACAGGTGCACCACGGTAGTCTGATGGCCCACAGAAATTGTTTGCACCCAGTATGCCTTGAAAGGGAGCAAACTCCAAGGCTCAAGTCAATTGCCACCAAACCAACCCCTGACGGTTAGCCCATTGTCTGTTATTATTGACGCAAAGATGGTACAAAGATATATACATTGGCATATATGTAAATGTAAATGTCAAGCCTCAAACCACATTGGATTCAACTAAAGCATTTCTTTGTTACAGAAAATATATTTTAGATATTACGAAAATGTGGGTGATCTGCACGGATGCCTGTATCAAAAATTGCCATTTTGACCTTAGCACCAGTATGCCCTTTTGACCAAAGCTCATGTGCCCGAAAGAGGGATGTGACTCGAGATTTCTGCAAAATAATCATACAGGACAGACCAAAGTTCGTGAAGTCGAATGCTAAGATTGTAGATATATCCACGAGTTCTTCACTAGTCCCTGAATTAGTCACATATGTAACAAGCGCTAGACTTCTTTTTGATTTCTACCAATCGAAAGTCAGTAGAAAATCTTGCAGCCGGATTTTTCCGCTCAATCCATTGCCAACCCTTAAATTTCAAGTCGTTTTGAAGATAATTCCAGTGATCCTCAGGTTCCTTATAATGATAGAATCGAACAATATAATTTCTGCTATCAGATTGTTGCTTCTGGTCATGTTCGGAGCTACTAGAAATTAATGGCTCAGACTCTATTGGTGGGTTGAAGGGGATGAGTGTATATGCCAGAAGGAAGAGGGTAAAGAATGATTTGTTGAAGGAATGACATACCCCTCATGAGAGCAAGGAGGAATAGTCGGATGTTTTAGCCTGTAATTGAGCACAATCAAAATCCTGTTCTGAAAAAACTATAACCCTCTCGGCCTCTACAAAACTTCAGCTGATGCATGTCCTCAGCTACAGTAAAACCACTAGCTGAGTTTGCGGCAAGACCTGCCCTCTTGAAATCGAAGAGAAGTGCAGCATTAGTTCGATAGAAATTCAAGAAAAGGCTAATTCCATACTAAGTGATCAAATGAGCCCCCCCCCCCCCCCCCCCCCCCAAAAAAAAAAAAACAAAACGTAATGCAGGCAATAAAGGGTATCTCATTAACTTATTTTTTTAAGGGTTTCTTACCCTTTGGATAATGAAACAAAATATTCTCTCATAATCTTAAAAATTCAGCAGAAATGTCGCCAATATTCCAGCTTTCTACCAAAATGTTGAGGGAAAAAAAATATGTACAGTAACATAGATCCATCCAGAATCAATGTGGTTTGAAATTTGAAAATTGAAATCATAGTCTGATATGCATTCCACAAATTTTTGGACTTTACATAAATCAACTCACATTCAACAAAATCATCTTAAATTCGAGAAACCAAAGGTTGTTATGCCTCAATAATTAAGCAACATTCTGTTAAGTATCTCTCAACCATTTTTATTCGGGACCTCAATTCTGAACGTAAAATGAACAACTTAACTAAAACTTGTTTTGAGAACAAAGCAACAATGTACAAACTGAATTTTTTTTATTATACAAAAAAAAACACAAATTGCAGAGTGATGAAGAGAGCTTTAAAACTTACGACAAATTCCCAATGAGTGCAAAACTGGAAAAGGATTTGATATACAGAGAGTTGAGCTGGTAGAAGCGGAGACAATGGCGAGAATTTTGATGCTTACACTACAAAAAGAATGACAGGCTGACAGTGAGAGAAGGGGTTTAAAGTTAAAATTAAGAATTTAGCATATGATTTTTGTTTTTGTTTGATATTAGAATATCTTGTTACAAAGAGATTGTATAACTGGTTAAAATATGAGAATCATTCTTCATGAACCATTTAACTAAGTAATTAATTAAAGATCCGATTAATCTGCTGACTGATATAAACTTTCATTTTTGGAAAAAAAATATGAAGTCCAATATTTTGTTAGCTTAATCAGATATTGGCATCAACTCCCCACTTGTATTTGGAAATATATTTCCAGAAAAGTAATTTATCTTAGGAAAGTGTTTATGAAAAGCCACCACTCACTCGAAAAACAACTCATGCATAAATTACATTATATTATTGTGTAACTAATAGTATATGAATTGCTTTGCAAAGATGCACTGTAGCAATTATGTGCTTTACTAATCATTAAGCATGTACAAATTTTAGTTTAAGAATTTAAATGGAGTATGAAAAATTCTGATCATACAATGTAAAGCCCAAATCTGTGCAAAGGAAGCTTTAAAGTCATCGGCCTTATGAATTGCAATGAGCTTCTGCATATGGAGTATTTCAGTGAGTTCTCATTCAATTATTCCGTTATCCTATTCAACACAACTTTTATTTCATGTCAAATGCAAAAGGGAAAATCTGACCACCTTTCGAATTTTTGCCTATACCAACCTTCATATTGGTACTGTAAAACAGGAAAGGAGATATATCCCAACTTCTTAACACTAACGTTGCTGGAACAATTGTTGCCTGAAAAACTTATAGAAATTTTTTTCTTTTGGGTTTGGGGGGGGAAGGGGGGGGCGGGTAATTACCAACCACATACTTTAGGGTAACAATATGAACTTGAGAAAAGAACCAAAATTTCCAGTACAATACCTAAATCAAAAACTGTTTGTTCACAAACTCAAAATAGCTAATACCCTGTTACATGCTTAAACGTATTTTGGGAAAGAAGGCAACCTAAGATCTAGGTTTCTCTTTCTTCTCCTTGAATAGAGCCAGCAGAGAGACACCAGAAACCTTCACAACCTTGAACCTAACACCAGGAATATCTCCCACAGCATGTCCTTTACGACCAAATCCAGCGATCAACACCTCATCCTGCAATGTAACAAGGTTAGCAACAAGAAAACTGAAAAGAAAAAATTGAGAGACATGTGAAGGAGAGAATATGAGAAAGCAAAAGTACGCACATTTTCTTCAATGTAGTTCAAACAACCATCATTCGGGACGAAAGCTGCAATCTTCTTCCCGTTTTTGATGAGTTGAACCCTAGCACATTTACGAATAGCAGAGTTCGGCTGCTTAGCTTCAATACCTCTGCACAAGACATTCCAGCAAGTTTGATGGTTAGATCCAAGTTCTACAAATCTGCACAGCTTGGAGGACAGTGTAATAACTATAAACAGAGTAAAGTGGACGTACATTTTCTCAAGCACAATGCCTTTGGCATGGGTGCTCAACATCATGAAAACAGTGATACTAATCCCTAAGAGATCCAAATAATTGGCACGCATCCCAAATATGCTCATAACAATCCAAGTAGGATGTTTACAAATCAATTCCTAGTCGATAACACAATATAGACATCACTCGGATGGACTAAGCCATAGTCCTCATCCATAAACGACCCCGCACTCACCGTCGAGTACGTGTCTCGCCTCAATACAACATCACAGTGTGATATACCGGGGTTTCAAACCCTCAGGTCATCATCTACATCTATTACTCACCTCAAGCCGACCGTAGACTAGTACGCAATGCCATTTCCTCTTGAACCGGCCTCCTCGCACGTCGAATCTAGTCAAAACCACAACGAATACATTACTATATGCTAAAGAAACATTACCCAATTGAAATTACTCAAAAAACACTAAAATTCACGAAGTTGGCAAAACCCGAGCCCTGGGACCACTTTTAGAAAAATTACAAAATTCACATTACTGGATTCCTCGTCTCGCCACGAGTCTATACATATTAAATTTACTAAAATCAGAGTTCGTTTGCCCCTCCAAAACACACATTTAAACTCTCTTGAGTTTCAAGCCCTAACCTTCATTTTTAACCTTTAAATCCTTGAAATTCGGTGATTAATCAATGTTTTTACACTATAATAACATATTCCGTGGCTAATAATTCATACCTGATGAAACTCCTTCGATTTCTCCTCAAAATTGCCCAAGAACAACCCTAGTCGAAGTCCTAAATGTTTTCTCTTCTTTTAAAATCGTGAATTACTGTTCACTAAAATCTCTGGTCTTTTTCCGCTTATGCGGTCCAATAACCGCACCTGTGGTCTCGCACATGCGACCAGTTGACCGCTTATGCGGTATTCACTTAAAATTCCGTGGGACCGCTTACGCGGCCCCTATTCCGCTTATGCGGTTTCTCACAACCGCTTCTGCGGTAGATTATTATGCGGTCCCGCAGAAGCGAACTCTCCTCTGCTTATGCGAAACTTTCCTGGGCCACTCCTTTCCGCTTCTACGACCTTCCCACCGCATCTGCGGAACCGCCTAATAATCTACCGTCGTGCAGATCACGTCAACTCTTACATTTGCTGCTGCCTGTGCTTCAGCTGGAATTACAGTCCTTATTAGCAATGATCTTGACAAATGCAAAGTGAACCACTGCACGAGATTTATGTCAGCTACAGCAATGGCATTCTTAAGCTGGTTTGCTGCATCACCATCCTTTTTCATGAACTTTTGGTCTCTTGCTTCTCGATAGCTGGCTGCAGTGCTCTCTTTTTGCAGTCAGGCCACCTTAAATTCTCTTATCTGTAAATCAGTGTATTTCAGTTTGACATTTTCGTGAGGAGTAACCTCTTTGTTGGCAAAGTTAATGTAGAAGAACTATTTCAAAATCTAGGCCCGATATCGTTTTTCAAGAGTTTAATTTATCTTCAAGCTTGAGTGACTATATCTAGAAGTCGTGTTGAGTTATGTGCCAAAGACTGCTGGTAAAGCCTCTAACTGATTAATCGATCATCTTAGCATCAGTTTTTTTTACAAATTCAGTGGTTTATATGTAGCCATAACTGCTCATGAAAAAATTGGAGACAATTCTCGATACTGGAGAGTAGGGTTCTGTTGTTTTCCTGGAGCTTTAAAGAAAGAACATTATAAAAATAGGCAGCGAGCTGCGCAGAGCATTTTACATTTATGCAGGGTTAGGGAAAGAGCCGCACCAATACATTTCGAACCTGTGACCTAGTCATACGGAGATAACTTTACCTTTGCTCCGAACTTCCTTTCAGTTCTTTTACTAGGAGTGAAAGAGGGACAGATTTGTTAGTTAACATATGATTTTAGCTTCGAAGGATTGTCTAAACTAATCTGTTGCTTTCTTACCTACCATTAGATATTACACAAAAGTCTACACGTCCTCATCTCTCTCTCTCTATTAAACATATTTCTCCATTTCCTCTCTCCTCTTGTATTCTTTGTTCTTTCTGAGCATAACGGCAAATACAAGAAACAATAATCCACGTTTTAACCTCTTTTTTCTTATTTCTCACAACTTTTTTGAATTTTTCCATTTCATTTTCTCAAATACTTTACTAAAAGGACGTATGTTTTTTATATTCTGAATAAGAGAAGGAGTAATAACTAGAAGATGTAGCTGCATGCATTCTTCAATGAACAGATCATGATCATAAGTAAATTAAGATAAACAATAGAATGAGAGGTCGGAACAACAATATTTACACCCTTCGTTCCATTTCACGTGAAGGTCGGGTTTAGAGTAAGGTCAAATTACTCAATTTTAGACGTAATTCAACTAAAAGATGTTAATATAAAATTTACATATTTACAAAGTACATAAAAGTGAAGGCTCTCTGCCCTTTTGGGTAGGGGTAAGACTCGTCTACATATTACCCTCTCCAGACCCCATTTTGTGGGACTATACTGGGTAGTAGTTGTTGTTGTAAAGTACATAAAAGTGAAACACAAGGAGTAGCTTATCAAGAAAACGCAAAATCATTTGGTGACAATTTTATATTCCGAAACTGAATAAAAAAGTTAGAAACTACAAACTGATCATCTTGATTGAAGTTTCAATTACAAAACTCTACATAATTTAAGGAAAGAGGATATCAACAAAATGGAGACTTGAGAATAACACCAACTTATTATTAGTCATAGCTAAAAAGGTCAAGCTGCCTGAGCCTATCTAGTCCGATCACAAAAAACTAGTTAATTAATCTTCAAAACCAGTTTGCTTCCAAATAGCATTCCTCACCCTACTCAAGTCTCTTCCTTTAAGAGTCCTCCCCATACCTTCTTGCATTGAAAATGAAACCACTCTTGTCCTTGCCAATAATTCATGAGGAGGAATTCTACTGCCCACGTCGTCGTCATTGTCGTCGTCGTTTTCGTTTCTCTCCCTCAGATAATTATTCTTGTAATCATTACCTAGGATTTTCGACCAATCTGGTATGGTCACTGGCAACGATGCTGCTGCAGATATTGCCCTCCCTCCAGATTTCTTCACCGATTTTTTCAAGATACGTGAATTAGGTATTGATTTTTGAGGAAAAATTTCGTCTGAACTATTAGTATTATTCCATATATCAGATTCATCAAACTCGAATTGTAGAGAACTAGCACTAGAAGGCATAGGACTAATCCTGTCTTTTCCTCCTAGAAAGAGGTAGCTCTTTCTCATTGCCATTAATTGGAAATGATTAATTACTAAAAATAGGATAACGATTGAGAAAGATAAGAAGATATGGTATTGTTTGTGTTTTTTAGGTTTGTATAGTTTATCTGTTTGTTTGATCAAAGAAGGGACTTGATATAAGACTTTTAAGTTCTTTATATAGTGGTGGTTTCGAACTTATATAAGAAATCCCGAAATACTACAATGTAAAGCTGAACCTAACCACATAGCACATTTAACGGTGAAATAACAATAAATCCATGACGGATAAAGAAATAGATATCAATGCATGAATGCAATACAATGCACATGACCGCTGCGGCATACAGCCCGATCCATTGGGTACCCGCGCTCACTGTGGGGATTCAGACTCCGGAGGGGCTCTTACAGTCTAAGAGCAATGACGTAGTAGCATTCGCTGCGGCTTGCAGCCCGTTCCACAATCGGTCCAATTATATGCATGCAAGCCACACGGGCACAATCAAGTTTACCATTTTCAGTTCCATTTAGCAGGTATTATAGTTTAAGTGATTAAACTTAAAAGTTTACTAATCATTTCGAGGCAATATTTAACTCAGGACTAATATCATGGAAACATGCTCAACATCATGAAAACAGTGATACTAATCCCTAAGAGATCCAAATAATTGGCACGCATCCCAAATATGCTCATAACAATCCAAGTAGGATGTTTACAAATCAATTCCTAGTCGATAACACAATATAGACATCACTCGGATGGACTAAGCCATAGTCCTCATCCATAAACGACCCCGCACTCACCGTCGAGTACGTGTCTCGCCTCAATACAACATCACAGTGTGATATACCGGGGTTTCAAACCCTCAGGTCATCATCTACATCTATTACTCACCTCAAGCCGACCGTAGACTAGTACGCAATGCCATTTCCTCTTGAACCGGCCTCCTCGCACGTCGAATCTAGTCAAAACCACAACGACTACATTACTATATGCTAAAGAAACATTACCCAATTGAAATTACTCAAAAAACACTAAAATTCACGAAGTTGGCAAAACCCGAGCCCTGGGACCACTTTTAGAAAAATTACAAAATTCACATTACTGGATTCCTCGTCTCGCCACGAGTCTATACATATTAAATTTACTAAAATCAGAGTTCGTTTGCCCCTCCAAAACACACATTTAAACTCTCTTGAGTTTCAAGCCCTAACCTTCATTTTTAACCTTTAAATCCTTGAAATTCGGTGATTAATCAATGTTTTTACACTATAATAACATATTCCGTGGCTAATAATTCATACCTGATGAAACTCCTTCGATTTCTCCTCAAAATTGCCCAAGAACAACCCTAGTCGAAGTCCTAAATGTTTTCTCTTCTTTTAAAATCGTGAATTACTGTTCACTAAAATCTCTGGTCTTTTTCCGCTTATGCGGTCCAATAACCGCACCTGTGGTCTCGCACATGCGACCAGTTGACCGCTTATGCGGTATTCACTTAAAATTCCGTGGGACCGCTTACGCGGCCCCTATTCCGCTTATGCGGTTTCTCACAACCGCTTCTGCGGTAGATTATTATGCGGTCCCGCAGAAGCGAACTCTCCTCTGCTTATGCGAAACTTTCCTGGGCCACTCCTTTCCGCTTCTACGACCTTCCCACCGCATCTGCGGAACCGCCTATGCGGCCCCTTTTCCGGAGACGCAGAAACAACAGATACCAAAACTCAATTTCATGCAACAACTCAAAAAACCTCCGTTCAACCACCCGAATTCACCTTGAGGCCCCCAGGACCCCAACCAAAAACACAAACATGATCTAATACTTCATTCAAACTTGCTTGAATCATCAAAACGCTAACGTTAACATCAAAATCCTCAATTATGATCAAATCAAAGGCTAAATTTTTTAAAAACTCCCGAATTGCATATTCGATCAAAAACCCGACCTATACACCTCTGAATTACCTGAAACTTTTCACGCGTATCTAAAATCACCTAACGGAGCTACTGCAACTCTCGGAATTCCATTCCGACCCTGGGATCAAAATCTCACCGATACTGGAATTCGCCAAAATTCAGACTTATTCAATTCAAGCTTAATTCTACATCGGACCTCCAAATTCAGTTCAGATTGCACTCCTAAGTCACAAATCATCCTCCGAAGTCAACCGAATTATCATAATTCACATCCAAGCCCTCTAGCTAAATAGTCAACTTCTAGTTAACTTTTCCAAAACAAGCTTCCCTTTAAGATACTAAGTGCCTCATTTCCAATTAAAACCAATCCAATCCTACTCGATTAACTCAAATACTGATATTGAAACACAGTGAACATAGAATGAGGAAAATGGGGCGGTAACTCATGTGACGACGGGCATGGTCGTCACATCTTCCCCAATTAAAACAAATGCTCGTCATCGATCGGGTCAAGAAACATAGGTGGAGTCAAATAAGTGAGGATATCTACTCCGCATCTCCTTCTCGGTCTCCCAAGTGGCCTCCTCCACGGGCCGACCTCTCCACTGCACCTTTATGGAAGCTATGTCCTTTGACCTCAACTTTCGAACCTGATGACCCAAAATAGCCACTGGTTCCACATCATAGATCAAGTCCTCATCCAACTAGATCGTTCTGAATTCTAACACATGAGACGGGTCCCCAACATACTTTCGGAGCATAGAAACATGGAACACCGGGTGAACTCCCGACAAGCTGGGTAGCAAAGCAAGCATATAGGCCACCTCCCCAATCCTCCTAGGTATCTCAAAAGGTCAAATGAATCGCATACTCAACTTCCCTTTCTTTCCAAACCTCATAGCACCTTTCATAGGCGAAACCTTCAACAAGACCTTCTCGCCCACCATATAAGATACATCTCGTACCTTCCGGTCCGCATAACTCTTCTGACGCGACTGAGCTGTACGAAGTCTCTCCTGGATCACTTTCACCGTCTCTATGGCATCCTGAACTAACTCTGTCCCCGATAATATAGCCTCGCCGGGCTCAAACCAACCAACCGGAGATCTACACTGTCTCCCATATAAGGCCTCGTACGGCGCCATCTGAATGTTGGATTAATATCTATTGTTATAAGAAAACTCTGCAAGTGGCAAGAACTCCGCCCAAGAACCTCCAAAATCAATAACACAGGCACGCAACATGTCCTCCAAAATCCGGATATTACGCTCGGACTGTCCGTCCGTCTGAGGATGAAACGCCGTGCTCAACTGTACCTGTATTCCCAAATCTTGATGAAAAGTCCTCCAAAACCGGGAAGTAAATTGAGTACCCCTATCTGAGACAGTAGAAACCGGGACCCCATGCAACCGTACAATCTCCCGGATGAAAATCTTTGCTAATCGCTCCGAAGAATAGGTGGTACACACCGGAATGAAGTGCGCAGACTTGGTCAACCTATCTACAATTACTTAAATCGAATCAAACTTCTTCTAGGTACGAGGGAGACCACTCACAAAATCCATAGTAATCCTCTTCCATTTACACTTTGGAATATCCATCCGTTGAAGTACACCACCGGCCTCTAATGTTCATATTTGACTTGCTGACAGTTGAGACACCGAGCCACATCACTCATAATATCCTTTTTCATTCTCCTCCACCAGTAATACTGTCTCAAATCTTGATACATCTTCGCGACACCCGGAAGAATGGAATACCGCGAGCTATGGGCCTCCTCTAATATCAACTCTCGAAGCTCATCCACATTGGGCACACAAATCTGGCCCTGCATCCGCAACACATCATCATCACCAATGGTCACATCTCTAGCATCATAATGTTGGACCCTATCCTTCAGAACAAGAAAATGCGGGTCATCATACTGGCGCTCTCTAATGTGGTCATACTAAGAAAATCGGGAAACCATACAAGCCAACACCCTACTGGGCTCAGAAATATCTAACCTCACCATCCAATTAGCCAAGGCCTGCGTATCAACTGCAAGGGGCCTCTCCCCAACTGGAATGTATGCCAAGCTACCCATAGTAACCGTCTTCCGGCTCAAAGCATCGGCCACTATATTGGCCTTCCCCGGATGATACAAAATGGTAATATCATAGTCCTTGAGTAACTCAAGCCATCTTCGCTGCCTCAAAATAAGATCCTTCTGCTTAAACAAGTGTTGAAGACTGCGATGGTCAGTGAACACCTCACAAGATACGCCAAATAGATAGTGCCTCAAAATTTTCAAGGCATGAACTATAGCAGCCAACTCTAGGTCATGAACAAGGTAGTTCTTCTCATGGGGCTTCAACTGACTAGAAGCATAAACAATAACTCTACCCTCCTGCATCAATACATAACCACTCCCAACTCTCAAAGCATCACAATACACCGTGTAAGAACCTGAAGCTGATGGAAATACTAGTACTGGAGCTGTAGTTAACGCTGAATTGAGCTTCTGAAAGCTCCCCTCGCACTCATCCGACCACACAAATGGAGAATTCTTCTACGTCAACTTCGTCAAAGGTGAAGCAATGGATGAAAAACCCTGAACGAACCTGCGGTAATAACCCGCCAAACCGAGGAAACTTCGAATCTCAGTAGCTGAGGATGGTCTAGGCCAACTCTGCACCGCCTCAATCTTCTTTGGATCCTCTTGAATACCATCACTGGACACCATGAGACCCAGAAAAGCCCCATAACTAAGCCAGAACTCACACTTGGAGAACTTCGCATAATGTTTCTCCTCTCTCAATCTCTGAAATACCACCCTCAAGTGTTGTGCGTGCTCCTCCTGGCTATGTGCAAAATATCATCAATAAACACAATCACGAATAAATCCTGACACAGCCGAAATACATTGTTCATCAAGTGCATGAACGCGACTGGGGCATTAGTCAGCCCGAATGACATTACTAGAAACTCATAGTGCCCATATCTCATCTTGAAAGCCATCTTCATAATGTCTGAATCCTTAATCTTCAGCTGGTGATAGCCTGATCGGAGATCAATCTTAGGGAATACCTTTTCTCCCTGAAGCTGATCAAACAAATCCTCAATACGGGGTAGTGGATACTTGTTCTTCACTGTCACCTTGTTCAACTATCTGTAGTCAATTCACATTCTCATTTTGCCATCCGTTTTCTTTACAGATAAGACCGGTGCACCCCATGGTGACACACTTGGGTGAATAAACCCCTTATCTAGGAGTTCCTGAAGCTGCTCCTTCAACTCCTTTAACTCTGATGGTGCCATACGATAGGGAGGAATAGAGATAGGCTGAGTGCCCGACTCCATATCAATACCGAAATCAATGTCCCTGTCCGGCGGCATGCCCGAAAGCTCTACTAGAAACACATCAGGGAAATCCCTCACAACTGTTGGAAACACGTTTCAAATGCAATATACTAAACGTGTGTTCTTTTGTAGGTTTTGATGAATGTCAAACAAAGCAATAAGCGATATATAGCAGTGCTCAAGGACAAGCACATAATGGATGCATTACAAGAAGCTCAAGACAATGCTTGGAAATGTTATAATTGAGTCAATATTAATTGTGATCTTGATTCCTCAATCTTGGCTCATAACATGGCTTCTCTACTAAAATTATTTTTTCCAAAATCATGCATATTTAAAGTAAGTGTCAAATGATTTTAAACTATGCATATTTACATTTGTTAAAATGTTTTCCAAACATGCCTCAAAAATCTGGGCTAAGATAATCGATTATGTACTTATGATAATCGAGTATCTCTAAGCCAAGACTGCATGACAATCGATTATGAATTAATGATAATCGATTGTGAGTAAGCCAGTTAACATCAGGTTTTTGCAAACTGCATAACAATCGATTGTGTATTTTCGATAATCGATTGTTAACTGAGGCAAAGTTTTCAAAACTCATAAAAATCGATTATGAACTAATGGTAATCGATTGGAATGAGAAAAATGTCTCCCAGTGTTTTTAAGTAAAATGATAATCGATTGTGGCTTTTGATAATCGATTATATATGAGACAGTAAGTTTTGAAATTAATTAATAATCGATTGTGGCTTTTGATAATCGATTATATATGAGACAGTAAGTTTTGAAATTAATTAATAATCGATTGTGGCTTTTGATAATCGATTATATATGAGACAGTAAGTTTTGAAATTAATTAATAATCGATTGTGGCTTTTGATAATCGATTATATATGAGACAGTAAGTTTTGAAATTAATTAATAATCGATTGTTCTATTTGATAATCGATTGTTGAAGGTGACCGTTGTCATACTTTTTTCAAATTACCTTCAGGTAATCGATTGTGATATTTAACAATCGATGTTTTAGCGTAAAATCTGGAAAAGATTTTCTGAACGTTGTTAAAATAATCGATTATTGATTTCCTGATAATCGATGTTTTATGCCAAAAATTGGAAAGGATTTTTTAACGTTATAATTAATCGATTATTGATTTGAAGTAATCGATTGTTAACGTAAAATCTGGGATTGATTTTTTGATCTGATAGGCAAACAATCGATTGTTTGGTCCTGACAATCGATTGTCACTGAGTAATTTCAGCAATCCTTAATTGGCAATTAGACAACGGTAAGACTGAGTTTTTCACCTATAAATACAGGTTTAACTCAGTGTTTTCAGAACAACAACACATACAATTTAAGTATTTTCATTGCTAAAAGCTTTCTTACATTGATCATCATTTTCATTCATCTATAAAGCTTTTTGAAGAGCCATTCTATTGAGCTAAGTTGTTGTGATCTTGAGCGTACTATTTCTACTCATATCTACTCATTGAGGAGTACTTTGTAAAGTGAGTGTGTCTTTGTGTTTGTAAGAGAATTGCGATTCTCGTTTGTTGAGGAACTTGTGTTTCCTCGGTTGAAGTCTTTGGGATTGTTATCCCCGAGCAATTGAAGTCTTTGGGATTGTTATCCCCGAGCAATTGAAGTCTTTGGGATTGTTATCCCCGAGCAATTGAAGTCTTTGGGATTGTTATCCCCGAGCAATTGAAGTCTTTGGGATTGTTATCCCCGAGCAATTGAAGTCTTTGGGATTGGTATCCCCGAGCAATTGAAGTCTTTGGGATTGTGATCCCCGAGCACCTAGGTGAGGCTTGTGTCCTCAGCTGTAACGGTTTGTTAAGCACCCGTAAGCTTGACAAGTTTAGTGGAAATCTCGAGAGAGTCTCTCGGGGACTGGACTAACCACGTTTGTGGCCAACCAGGATACATCTTTGTGTAAGTTTATTTTACTGCACTTGTCTTAATTTCTGCAAAGTTTTTAAATTCCGCACTAAAACGCTTAATATTTTTAAAACGCTATTCACCCCCCCTCTAGCGTAAAGCGTTATTTCCAACAATTGGTATCAGAGCCATACTCTCTGAAAAACTTAACAGTTTGAGAGAACCATCCATGGCTTCTACTCATGATTCTTTTGCAGGAATCGGTGAAGGAAACTGCTACACCATGCCTCCAATATTTGATGGAAACAACGAAGAAGAGGTAAGTATCTCTAACTCTCACTCGTTCGAAGAATTACAAAATGCATATGAAGACTTGTATGGTGAATTTTGTAATGCTGTCAAAATGATTAGAGATTTGAAGAAATCACTTTCCCAGCAAGAATTAGATTTTCAGAAAAATCTCTCTTTAAAAGAAAAAGATTTTGAAGAACGTCTCTTATTGAAAGAAAAAGATTTCAAAAATCAACTTTCTCTAAAACAAAAATTTTTTGAAAATCTGTCTCTTGATAACGAGAATCTTGTAAAAGAAAATCAGTTTTTGCAAAATGATAGTGTAGAACTTAGACAAGTCGTTAAGACTATGCATGAAGCTTCTTATGTTGATAAATGCTCTACTTGTACTTCCTGCGATTCTTTGAAGTTAGAAAACGCAGAACTTAGGAAAACTTTAGAATCACGAAGTATAGATGTCCCTAAGGTTATTGAAGAAAAGGAAACGTCGAGGAACAATCAACGGCATAAAAGCAGAAATCCCATTAGAAATTTTACTGATCCACCTAGAAATAATTCTAGGGCTGTAAATGAGTCTAGGACAAATTCCTTTAGACCACCTAGACATTACGCTAGGATGTATGAAAACAAGTCTAAAACTAACGCCTTTAGATCACCTAGATACAACTCTAGAAATTGGAATAATGAATCTAGAGTTAATCACTTTACATCGCCTAGAATCAATACTAGGACTATTGTTGATAAGCCTAGAACGAACTACGTTAGACAACCTAGAAATGACTCTAGGATTCTCAACGCCTCTAGGAATGACTCTAGATCACCTAGAATGTATTTGGCGCAACCTAGGCATTGGCACAATCCAAACGTAGTATGCCATTATTGCAATCGGATAGGTCACATTGCACCTGTGTGTTTTGCTAAACATAGAAATTTATCTTTTGGTTATAATTATCATTTGCCTAACCCCAAAGGACCCAAAAAGATATGGGTACCAAAAACCTCTCCGTAGATATTTTTGCAGGTGTGCTTGAAGACTACAAAATTGTAGTAGATGCGCCAAGCACGACACCCAAAAGGCATCGAAAGGAATTTCGGTTAGCTATTTTTTTTAAAACTGAATATGTGCAAATTATTAATGTTGACAGTTTTGTTGAAGCTGGTGTTATTAACATATAAGTTGTCAACTTGATTCTCACCCTGAAAAACGTTGACATGCGTTAGTTGTAAGAATCAATTTGTGAAATTTCTTGTTGACTATACTTGTTGATTGACATGCTGAAAATTCATTTTTGATTACTAGTATCAACTATTTAAATGCTTGATCCATGCTTTGACAAATGTTGATTTGTGCATTGAATGAGTACCTACTAAATCATGTTTAGTTGAATTATGTCTTGACAATTTTTTTAAAACAGCAAAGTGTTTTAAATCATGTTTTAATATATGGTTTGATAAATGCCTTTAGCATACTCTCATAATCGATTTTCAGAACTTAAAACCTTTTTGGTCTAGTCCACAATCGATTGTTCACTGGCACAATCGATTGTTCGTGTTTTTCTGAGTTTTTCAAAAACTCTCTGCTTCTTGCAGATTTTTCAGGAACTAAGTGTCAAATAGTTCAACAATCGATTGTCCCCTTTCAACAATCGATTGTCAAATCGGTAAAAATCTCAAAGATTTGTTACCATTCTGAATTCTGAACTCAACAGCTATCATTTAGCATCGTGTCAGTTCAAAATAGGCATAAACGCTCTTGAAATTTTTTAAAGGCTAGGCTTTCATTTTTATCATGCCCAATTGTATGTGTTGATATGTCTTTGTTAACCATCCGTATCAATTCTCCTTGAATCATGCTTTGTTTTGGTTCTCATTATTGCAAATGCGCTTAATGGAAATATTTGACATTTGTTGCAATATGGATTACTGAAAATAACCTTGTGCATCACTGTTAATAAAATAACATTTGATGCATTTGTTATGCTCTCCGTCAAATGGATCTTTCATTGCTTGTGTAACAATCGGTATTTCCTGTAAAATGTCAAATTGATGTGTTTTGCTTAAACAGGTGATAAGATGGTTGATTCATGATTTGACTATCTATTTGAAACAGCATGCGATATATGTTTTGACAAATGCCTTTCAAAATAACAATAGTTTTTTTGATAAAATTGATAAATTTATAGAAGTCGTCATATTTTATATTCCTCAATATCCTTCCTATTCTTCTGTGAATATGGTAAAAGGAATTAGCCTTAATACAATCTTCTTATCAAAAGAAGAAATGTTTTAGGCAAATTTGTTACAAGTAAGAGGGAACTTGTGCTTTGAAAGAATTGATTGCATAAATTTTATTGATGATATTTTCTTAACAAATATCTGTTTGGTTTTTGAATTGTTATTATGGTGATAAATTGTTTATATATATATATATCGGAAATGGCTTCACTTGATTAAATGTTGGAAATGCAAATGTGCTCGCTTGAAGCATTCAATTCAATTTCTAGCAAATTGAGATGTCAACGATGGAGGATGACATCAAGACAAACCGGGTATGATCGTTCCTTACTCTACCCTTTAGCTAGTTGAATTGGCATTATATGTCACAAGTATTGATGTGAATGTTATTTTGATAAATTGCATAATTGATTAAGTGCATAAATTGTATTGAGTTTTGATTTTCTAAATTGGTATTTATAACAATTGGTGTTGATTATATGTATCCATGATGGAAAATCTATTTTCATAAAAACGTTTTCATCCGAAGAATCATTATCTTCCTCCATGTGTTGATGACGTTGTTTCATTCATAATCAATTGTCATAATTCCAAAATTGATTATAATATATTCAAAATTGATTACCATACTTCCAAAATCAATTTTCAGGACTTAGACCATTTTTTTTGCCCAGTAAACAATCGATTGTCAAATTCAACAATCGATTGTCAGTGATTTTCTGAAATTTCAAAAACATTCTGTTTCAAGCCAATTTCTCAGAATCTAAGTGTCAAACTTGACACAATCGATTGTCAGACGGTATTAATTCAAAAAATTCTTACCATTCTGCTCTGCTGACCCCCTTTAATCGATTGTCAGTTTCCTTTTCAGAATTCCAACGGGCATATCTGCTCAACAATCGATTGTCTCCAGCAAACAATCGATTGTCTCCAGCGGTCTTCTTAAAATCTGACCGTTTTTGAGTCTTCAATTCAGCCATGAATACCATATCTTCTCCGATATATATACTTTCTTCCTCCTCGTTTTTCCACAATGAGGTATCTTGAAAATTTTAGTCTTGCTATACACTTTCTTCAGCAATGCAATCTTCTAAACTTCCTTCTCCTTTCTTTTGACTTTATAAATGCTACACTCGTTCGGGCATTCTATTCAAATCTCCGCCAGAACGATCAAGGTGATCTTGTCACCTTTGTAAATGGTGTTAAAATTATCATTTCTGATGAATCCCTAAACACCATTGCCTATCTCCCAAATGATGGAGAAGACATTTCTCAATATGTTGGAATAGAAGGAGAATTATTTGACGAAACCTCCTTTCTTCGTCAAGCTGGTCTTGTTAACTATGATCCACGTCTCACTTCTCGTCGTCCTACGATCACGGGAATGGATCCGAACTATCGGTTGATATTCTATTTCATCACCCGAGTTCTCAAGCCCCGAAAAAGCTGTCACACCACTATTTCCCAAGAAGATTGTAAACTCATGCATGCCATTTCTTCCGGAGCTCGATTAAATTATTGTAAATTAATCAAGCTTCACATGTGTGATGCTCTCGCCGAAGACAAACATCTTCCATATGCACTTCTTGTCATGCATTTTCTTGAATCCGCCGGCATTATCACGGCAAATGGTCCACTTAAAAATCGGACCAAACACTGGGAAATTTCTGAATCTTCATTTCACAGTGGTGGCAATCATGAAAATCAACCTCCTCAAAATCCTCCACAAAATCCGCCTCAAAATCAAGATCATTTTTTTTCCAATAAATAAACTTGTGTTTATTTCATATTTGTTATTCTTCCCTTGTGTACATTTTTTGCTAATGGCAAAAGGGGGAAGAAACGGGATATCAAGAAGTATGCTATATTATGCTATATGCTCTCAACTTCATTCATGCTTAAAGTGAGGGGGAACATGAATTGAGGGGGAACATGACACTTGTCTTGGTTTATCAAAATAATTATTGCATATATCCCGCCTATGTTTGCCATTATCAAAAAGGGGGAAATTGTTGGAAACACGTTTCAAATGCAATATACTAAACGTGTGTTCTTTTGTAGGTTTTGATGAATGTCAAACAAAGCAATAAGCGATATATAGCAGTGCTCAAGGACAAGCACATAATGGATGCATTACAAGAAGCTCAAGACAATGCTTGGAAATGTTATAATTGAGTCAATATTAATTGTGATCTTGATTCCTCAATCTTGGCTCATAACATGGCTTCTCTACTAAAATTATTTTTTCCAAAATCATGCATATTTAAAGTAAGTGTCAAATGATTTTAAACTATGCATATTTACATTTGTTAAAATGTTTTCCAAACATGCCTCAAAAATCTGGGCTAAGATAATCGATTATGTACTTATGATAATCGAGTATCTCTAAGCCAAGACTGCATGACAATCGATTATGAATTAATGATAATCGATTGTGAGTAAGCCAGTTAACATCAGGTTTTTGCAAACTGCATAACAATCGATTGTGTATTTTCGATAATCGATTGTTAACTGAGGCAAAGTTTTCAAAACTCATAAAAATCGATTATGAACTAATGGTAATCGATTGGAATGAGAAAAATGTCTCCCAGTGTTTTTAAGTAAAATGATAATCGATTGTGGCTTTTGATAATCGATTATATATGAGACAGTAAGTTTTGAAATTAATTAATAATCGATTGTGGCTTTTGATAATCGATTATATATGAGACAGTAAGTTTTGAAATTAATTAATAATCGATTGTGGCTTTTGATAATCGATTATATATGAGACAGTAAGTTTTGAAATTAATTAATAATCGATTGTTCTATTTGATAATCGATTGTTGAAGGTGACCGTTGTCATACTTTTTTCAAATTACCTTCAGGTAATCGATTGTGATATTTAACAATCGATGTTTTAGCGTAAAATCTGGAAAAGATTTTCTGAACGTTGTTAAAATAATCGATTATTGATTTCCTGATAATCGATGTTTTATGCCAAAAATTGGAAAGGATTTTTTAACGTTATAATTAATCGATTATTGATTTGAAGTAATCGATTGTTAACGTAAAATCTGGGATTGATTTTTTGATCTGATAGGCAAACAATCGATTGTTTGGTCCTGACAATCGATTGTCACTGAGTAATTTCAGCAATCCTTAATTGGCAATTAGACAACGGTAAGACTGAGTTTTTCACCTATAAATACAGGTTTAACTCAGTGTTTTCAGAACAACAACACATACAATTTAAGTATTTTCATTGCTAAAAGCTTTCTTACATTGATCATCATTTTCATTCATCTATAAAGCTTTTTGAAGAGCCATTCTATTGAGCTAAGTTGTTGTGATCTTGAGCGTACTATTTCTACTCATATCTACTCATTGAGGAGTACTTTGTAAAGTGAGTGTGTCTTTGTGTTTGTAAGAGAATTGCGATTCTCGTTTGTTGAGGAACTTGTGTTTCCTCGGTTGAAGTCTTTGGGATTGTTATCCCCGAGCAATTGAAGTCTTTGGGATTGTTATCCCCGAGCAATTGAAGTCTTTGGGATTGTTATCCCCGAGCAATTGAAGTCTTTGGGATTGTTATCCCCGAGCAATTGAAGTCTTTGGGATTGTTATCCCCGAGCAATTGAAGTCTTTGGGATTGGTATCCCCGAGCAATTGAAGTCTTTGGGATTGTGATCCCCGAGCACCTAGGTGAGGCTTGTGTCCTCAGCTGTAACGGTTTGTTAAGCACCCGTAAGCTTGACAAGTTTAGTGGAAATCTCGAGAGAGTCTCTCGGGGACTGGACTAACCACGTTTGTGGCCAACCAGGATACATCTTTGTGTAAGTTTATTTTACTGCACTTGTCTTAATTTCTGCAAAGTTTTTAAATTCCGCACTAAAACGCTTAATATTTTTAAAACGCTATTCACCCCCCCTCTAGCGTAAAGCGTTATTTCCAACAACAACGAAAACCGAATCCAGACTAGGAGTCTTAGCTCCAACATCCCTAACGAAAGCCAAGTACGATAAACAACCTTTGCCAACCATCCGTTGGGCCTTTAAGAAGGAAATCACCATGCTGGGAATATAATCAGTCACACCTCGCCACTCGATCCTCGAAATACCCGGAATAGCCAACGTATCTGTCTTGGCATGACAGTCCAAGATAGCATGGTATGGGATAGCCAATCCATACCCAGAATCACATCAAAATCTACCATCCCCAATAATAGCAAGTCAACTCGAGTCTCCAGACCCCCAATAGTCACCAGACATGATCAATATAAATGATCCACAATAATAGTATCAACCATTGGGGTAGATACGTGCACAGGCAAGGCAAGACAACCACGTGTCATGCTCAAATGATGAGCAAAATAGAAAGATACATAGGAATAGGTAGATCCGGGATCAAACAAAACATATGCATACATGTGGTAGACTGTGATAATACATGTGATAACAACATCTGATGCAATGGCGTCCCTCATATCTTGAAGAGCATAGAATTGAGCCTGACCACCGCGAGTTCAGTCTTCACCCCTAGGCCAACCTCTAGCAACCTGGCCTCCACACCTAGATGGCTGAGTGGGTGCTGAAGAAACAGGAGCAGAAGATGAGGGTTGATCCCTCTACTGAGACTGTCTACCATGGACCTAGGACACTATCTCCTCATATGACCCAACTCACCGCACTCGTAGAAACGAACCGGAGCTGGAGAAGGGGACTGAAGGGGACCCCTCGCTGCAGATGAAACCTGGTCTGATCAAGAAGGAGTAGTACTATGAGCTGGAAGGGCGCTAAGTGAAGACCGGCCCTACTGATAACCCTGATGACGATGTACTGAAGAAGCCCCACTGGACTCTGTACGACCTGACTGAGGAGGCCTGAAGGAACGACCTCTACTGCACTGGAACTGGCCCCTAGACGGAGCACCGCTGAAGCTACCTGAAACTTGAGGCCTCTTTGCCTCTCTCTCCTCATGCTCTCGACGATGGTCTGTCTCAATCTAACTAGCCATATCAACTACCTCCTCAAAGAGGCGGCCAGAACCGTCTTACTAGTCAATAAAATTCGAATGGGATAGTTGAGGCCATCCACGAACCTGCTAATCCTCTCCTGATCAGTTGTGATCATCCAAATAGCATGCCGAGATAGCTGGGTAAACCTCAACTCATATTGGTCACCGTCATGTCCCCTTGAACCAACTACTCAAAATGACGACGCAGCTCCTCCCTGCGAGACTGCGGTACATACTTCTCCAGAAAGAGAGCGAGAACTGCTGCCAAGTAAGGCGCACTGCTCCAACAGGCCTATGCCTCTGAGACTCCTCTCACCAAGTAAATGCATGCCCTGAGAATTGGAAAGTAGTAAAAGCTACTCCACTCGACTCCAATATCCCTGCAGTGCGAAGCATACACTGACTCTTCTCCAGAAATCCTTGGGCATCCTCGCCCTCTATACCACTAAACGTCGGAGGCTGGAGTCTACCTAACCTCTCCATACGACACTACTCGTCATCTGGCATAACTGGGACCACAAAATCTAGAGCTGGTATGACTGGCGAAACTGGGGCAGCTGGGGCAACTGGTCCAACCGAGTGAACTGGGGCTGCTCCCGGTGTCTGCAATCCCTGAACACCCTGCTCGGGTGTGCGAGCAGCGGGGGTCTGCTGACCACCCATGGTCTGAGAAGTAGTTGTTGTATTAGCGATTGATACGGCCTGAGCTAGGCCAGTGCAGAAGGATAAGATCTGAGCTAAAGCCTCCTGAAGACCAGGAATCACAATGGGCACTGCCGGTGCCTGGACAGGTGCTGCTGGAGCATCTACAGTTGGAGACTAGTGCTGAACCTGGGCAGCTGGTGGCTTTGCAGGTGCTGCCCTCACTGGTCCGCCTCGACCTCAGCCGCTAACACGACCCCTAACGGGTGCCAAAGGTGGTCGTCCGTCACGTTCCGTAGCACGGGTTCTCGCCATCTGCGAGAGAATAGACACAGAAGTTTAGGTTTCAGAACAAGAAAGCCGCACGAAAAGAGATCAAGAATATGAAGTGTTTCCTAAAGGTTTTTCAGCCCCTCGAGGATAAATACAGACGTCTCCGTACCGATCCACGAGACTCTACTAACCGTCTCATGACTCATGAGGTCTGGTAACCTAGGCTCTGATACCAACTTGTCACGACCTAAACCCGATCATGATGACGCCCAACCATATAGCTAGGCAAGCCTAAGCGATTATCACTCAGGAACCCAACCTGATATCTCATTACTGACAATTTATAGGAAATTAACAGTTTAATATAATAAGCCAATGTTTATAATAAAACCAATACAAAATAGACCAAAATATCCGGCAAAACACTCCCAACAGAATTTGGGGTCACGGTTCTAGTGCCTCTAAACAACTGAGTAACAATATTCAAAAATACATAAGTCTAGAATACAGAAATAAAACTAAATAAAGGGGAGAAGTCGGGTCCTGCGAACGTCAGGAAGCTACCTCGACAACTCTGATAAAAATCTAGAAGACAACGACTGCTCAGCTAAGTCTCCGGGACACCTGTATATGCACAGATGGTGCAGGGAGTAGAGTGAGTAATTTCAACTCAGTGGTAATAGACATGTATAATGACTGAAAGTAAGAATTCTCTAAATACCACAATGTAATGCTGAACCTAACTACTTAGCACATTTAACGGTGAAACAATAATAAATCAATGATAGATAGATAAATAGATATTAATGTATGAATTCAATGCAATGCACATGACTGCTGCGGCGTACAACCGATCCAATGGGTACGCACGCTCACTGTGGGGGTTCAGACTCCGGAGGGGCTCCTACAACCCAAGCGCAATGATATAGTTGCATTCGCTGCAGCGTGAAGCCCGGTCCACAATCAATCCAATTATATGCATGCAAGCCACACGGGCACAATCAAGTTTACCATTTTTAGTTCCATTTAGCAAGTATTATAGTTTAAGTGATTAACTTTAAAAGTTTACTAATCATTTCGAGACAGTATTTAACTCATGAGTGATATCATGGAAACATGCTCAACATCATGGAAACAGTGATAATAATTTCTAAAGGATCCAAATAATTGGCGCGCAGCCCAAATATGCTCATAACAATCTAAGTAGGATGTTTACCAATCAATTCCTAGTCGATAACATAATATGGACATCATTCGAACGAACTAAGCCATAGTTCCCGTCCACAAACGACCCTGCACTCACCGTAGAGTACGTATCTCACCTCAATACAGCGTCACTGTGTGATATACCGGGATTTCAAACCCTCAGGTCATCATCTACATATATTACTCACCTTAAGTCGGCCGTAGACTAGTCCGCAATGCCCTTCCCTCTTGAATCGACCTCCTTGTGCGTCGAGTCTAGTCAAAACCACAACGAATACATTACTATATGCTAAAGAAACATAACCCAATCGAAATTACTCAAAAATACTAAAAATCACGAAGTTAACAAAACCCGAGCCCCGGGCCCACTTCTCGAAAAATTACGAAATTCACATTACTGGATTCCTCGTCTCGCCACGAGTCGATACATATTAAATTTACTAAAATCGAAGTTTGTTTGCCCATCCAAAACTCACATTTATACTCTCTTGAGTTTCAAGCCCTAACCTCCATTTTTAACCTTTAAATCCTTGAAATTTGGTAATTAATCAATATTTTTACACCATAATAACATATTCCAAGGCTAATAATTCATACTTGATGAAGCTCCTTCGATTTCTCCTCAAAATCGCCCAAGAACAACCCTAGTCGAAGTCCTAAATGTTTTCTCTTCTTTAAAAAATCATGAACTACTGTTCACTAAAATCCCTAGTCGTTTTCCGCTTATGCGGTCCAATAACCCCACCTGCGGTCCCGCACAGGCGACCAGTTGACCGCTTATTCGTTCTTCACTTAAAATTCCATGGGATCGCTTACGCGACCCCTATTCCGCTTATGCGGTTTCTCACAACAGCTCCTGCGGTAGATTATATGCTTATGCGGTCCGGCAGAAGCGAACTCTCCTCCGCTTATGCAGAACTATCATAGGCCACTCTTTTCCGCTTCTGCGACCTTCCCACCGCATCTGCGAAACCGCCTATGCGGCCCCTTTTTTCCAGAAGCGGAAACAACAGACACCAGAACTCAATTTCAAGCAACAACTCAAAAAACCTCCGTTCAACCACCCGAATTCACCCCGAGGCCCCCGGGACCCCAACCAAAAATACATACATGATCTAATACTTCATTCAAACTTGCTTGAAACTCTAACGTTAATATCAAAATCCTCAATTTTGACCAAATTAAAGCCTAAATTTCTTAAAAACTTTCGAATTGCATATTCGATCAAAAACCCGACCTAAACACCTCTGAATTACCTGAAACTTTGCACGCATATCTAAAATCACCAAACGGTGCTACTGCAACTCTCAAAATTTAATTTCGGCCTTGGGATCAAAATATTACCGATCAATCGCAATTCGCCAAAATTCAAACTTAGCCAATTCAAGCCTAATTCTACATCGGACCTCCAAATTCAATTCCGATTACACTCCTAGTCACAAATCATCCCCCGAAGCTAACCGAATCATCAGAATTCACATTCGAACCCTCTAACTAAATAATCAACTTCCAGTTGACTTTTCCAAAACAAGCTTCCCTTTAAGAGACTAAGTGCCTCATTTCCAACTAAAACTAATCCAATCCTCGATTAAGTCAAACACTGATATTGAAACATAGTGAACATAGTATGAGGGAAACAGGGCGGTAATCACGTGACGACGGGTCGGGTCGTCACATGTGAAGTTTGGGTTGAAGATGAAAATACGTTTGGACATAAGTTTTTCAATACATATTTCACTTTTTTAAAAAAATATGAAACATGACTTATACCCACAAGTTCTAAAAACTATTATAAATACCTAACAGTACATTTATCAATAACATTCACTATATTATTGCAAACCATACTCCTGAACATAAATAAATTTTGTACAAAATAATTATTTTTATAATGAACTACATAATACATTATCAGATGATTGTGAAGACGAAGCAATAATGTTATAAAATAATAAATGGTGGCTCTTTTATAAAATATAAAAATTTGGGGCAATTTAATATATATATATATATATATATATATATATATATATATATATATATATATATATATATATATATATATATATATATATATATATATATATATATATATATATATATATATATATATATAATAGTGATATTTTGGGCCAAAACCAGCTCAGTTGCCAAAATATAGATAAAATCTATGGCCAAATATGTATTGGTCCAAAAATTTTAAATATATTTTGACAAAATTTATACCCAAACGGATCCTAAAAATAGTCGATGAAAATATAAACAATGAAGATGATAGACTATATATATAAAAATTCCTATCTTAAAAGTCTTTCGTACTTTATTAAAATTTATGTCAAATCAAATTAATACAATTTTTTTTGAACTAGAGGAAGTATTCATTAATTTTTAATGCACATAAAAAGAGCAAAAGAGACAGTAAAATAGGACGGAAAGTAATACATTAAAGACTATTCTGACTTCGTGGTCATTTATTTCGAAAGACACGTATACAACCTACCAGCAAGTAGTTACTGTTGACTGGGGAAAATAATGGGGATTAGATTTGATTTAAGCTCATACCCGCACGTGAAAGCTTCAATGTTCAATCAACAGCAAACATTTTTTGCGGCTCAATTATTATTTGGACCGTTTGGTACGAGCTATAAAAAGATATCAGGATAGTATAAAAATTTTGTTACGAAATAGAAGATTCTTACACTTCTATTTAAGGTGAATGTCTTTAATGTATTTAATTAGAGAAATTTTAGAGTCCTATTATTGGTAGCAAGATCTTCCTCCTCCCTATAAATAGAGGTGCTCTCTACCATTGTAATTCATCCCTCTCAACTCAATAAGAAGAACTCTCTCTACTCTTCTCTGTATTGCTATTGTTCTTGTTCTATTGTTCTTGTCTTTTGCTTTAGTTTATAACACGTTATCAGCACGAGACTCTACCGTCTCAAGTATCATTCTCGAAAATCCAAGGTATTTTCCCTCTTCCTAATTTAATTTTCGAGTATGTCTGACATTATGAAAAGAAAGTTCGTTGCCCTTGAAATTTCGGGCAAGAACTATATGACATGGGTGTTGGATGCTGAAATCCACCTAGATGCTATGGGTCTCGGAGACACCCTCAAAGATAAAGAAAAAGCATCCACCCAAGATTGTGCGAAGGCCTTGATTTTCTTGCGCCACCACCTTGACGAAGGTTTGAAGATTGAATATCTCACCGTCAAGGATCCACTCGTTTTGTGGAACGGCTTAAAGGAGAGATATGACAACCTGAAGTTGGTCACTCTGCCACAAGCACGATATGATTGGGCCCATCTGAGGCTACAGGACTTTAAGTCCGTTTCTGAATATAATTCTGCAATGTTCAGAATTACTTCTAAATTGAAGCTATGTGGAGATAACATCTCCGATTACGATATGCTTGAGAAAACGTTTACAACGTTTCATGCCTCCAATATGGTACTGCAACAACAGTACAGAGAAAAGGGCTTTACGAAGTACTCTGAACTGATTTCTCTCTTACTAGTGGCTGAGCGAAATAATGAACTGCTCATGAGAAATCATGAAAATAGACCAACTGGGTCTACACCACTGCCTGAAGCAGATATGGTGCACTCTCACTATGCCAAACATGAAAAGGACCGTGGTCATGGTCATAAACGGGGTCAAAGCCAAGGACGTGGACAAGGAAGAAATTCCAAAGAAGTCCGTCACCCCCCAAAGAGAGATAACCACCGAAAGCAGAAACGGGATCCCGAAGATCCTAAGGATAGTTCAGAAACTATATGTTATCGTTGCGGTGGAAACGGGCACTGGTCTAGGACTTGCCGAATACCAAGACACTTGGTTGACCTTTATCAAGCATCTCGAATGAGAAAACGCCCTGAAACAAATTTTGTCTCTGACGACAACTTTGACTTCACCCACCTGGATGTGGCAGACTTCTTTGAGCAACCCGAGGGAAAGATAGACCACCTAATCGGTGACGGAACCGTGATGAAAGAAGATGGAGCTGTTTGATTCTACTTGTATTAGTCAATGAATAAATTAATAGTCATTAGCATTAGCTCGCATTAGTTAGTTCATGATGTGATGTTTGTGGTAGTTCATTAGAATGTTTTCAATATGCTCAAATATCAATAAAATTTTTATTTTCCAGTGGGGGTAATCAACTAGCCTGAAAAACTAGTTGATTATCTACTATTTTCGCATTAAAGTTGAAAAATAATTGATCAACAATCGATTGTCTTTGGCTAATCGATTGTCATTAAAACAGTGAGGTCTGGAAATTTTCAAAAATCATCCACAATCGATTGTCTTTGTCTAACAATCGATTGTCTTGAAACAGTGAGGTCCGGAATTTTTCAAAAATCATCCACAATCGATTGTCTATATCGAACAATCGATTGTCTTAAACAGTGTGATCTGAAGTTTTTCAAAAATAACAAATAATCGATTGTGTGTGTTTAACAATCGATTGTCTATGTTCCAACAATCGATTGTGTGTTTAATAATCGATTGTCTTATGAAAAACGCTGAAATTTTCAAACTGCATAGTAATTGATTATGGACAACATATCTGATTTTGTTAGTCAACTGTTAGTAGCAGATTTTGAAAATATTATGTGACACAAAAGGATTGAACTTGTTTATTCTTATGTTCGAGTATCTCCTTTTTTGTATGTCAAACTATGGGAAAGCAAAATGAATATCCTTGCACTTCGTGTTATCAAGGCAAGCTGATTATCAGACCATCCCCAACAAAGGTTGGGACTGAGTCACCCCAGTTTCTGGAACGTATACAAGGGGACATTTGTGGACCTATTCACCCACCTAGTGGGTCGTTTAGGTATTTCATGGTCTTAATAGACGCATCCTGTAGATGGTCTCATGTGTGCCTGTTGTCATCTCGCAACCTGGCGTTTGCGAAGTTAATGGCACAAATCATTCGGCTACGAGCACACTTTCCAGATAATCCAATCAAGTCCATTAGACTAGATAATGCTGCTGAGTTTACATCCCAAGCATTTAATGATTATTGCTTATCAATCGGGATAAAAGTTGAACATTCTGTAGCCCATGTTCACACTTAGAACGGTCTTGCAGAATCGTTAATTAAGCGCTTGCAGTTGATTGCAAGGCCATTACTGATGAGAACGAGGCTGCCCACTTCAGTGTGGGGTCATGCCATATTGCATGCAGCAATGCTAATTCGTCTCAGGCCGACGAATTACCACAAGTATTCCCCGTTGCAATTGGTTTTGGGTCATGAACCCGATATATCCCATTTAAGGATATTTGGATGTGCCGTATATGTGCCTGTAGCACCGCCATCCCGCACCAAAATGGGTGCGCAAAGAAGGTTAGGAATATATGTTGGGTTTGATTCGCCCTCCATCATTCGCTACCTTGAAACATTGACAGGCGACCTATTTACTGCACGATTTGCAGACTGTCGATTTGATGAAACACTTTTCCCAAAATTAGGGGGAGAAGTTGGTGAAACCAAACGGGAAATTTTGTGGAAAAATGAATCATTATCTCATCTTGATCCACATACCTCTACTTGTGAGAAAGAGGTACAAAAGATTATCCATTTGCAAAGAATAGCAAATCAAATGCCTGACGCATTTACGGACTTGAAGAGGATAACGAAATCCCACATTCCTGCGGAAAATGTTCCGATCCGTATTGAAGTCCCTATTGGACAATTATCTAGTGTCATATCCAATGAGTCAAATGCACGCCAGAAGCGTGGCAGACCATTAGGTTCCAAAGATCGAAATCCTAGAAAGAGGAAAAAGAACGATCTAAATGACACTATGAAAGAATCACATGAGGACGCTCATGATTTGATTAATTCCGAGATTCACGAAGAATCTATTGAGCCTGAAGCTCTTGAAAATACGGAACTACTCCCAAATCCAATTAATATTGAGGCAAATATTAATCGAGTGGATGTTGTGGTGGATAATGTCTTTGCTTATAATGTAGCATCTAACATTATGAAAGAATGTGAGGATCTCGAACCTCAATCTGTGAAAGAATGTCGAGAAAGACATGATTGGCCAAAATGGCAAGTAGCAATTCAATCTGAATTGAATTCGCTGGCAAAACGTGAAGTTTTTGGCCCTATAGTTGAAACACCTAGTGGTGTTAAGCCCGTTGGCTACAAGTGGGTCTTTGTACGCAAACGAAATGAGAAAAATGAAGTACAAAGATACAAAGCACGGCTTGTTGCACAAGGTTTTTCCCAAAGGCCTGGTGTCGATTATGAAGAGACATATTCGCCTGTAATGGATGCGATAACCTTTCGTTATCTCATAAGTTTTGCTGTCCATGAGAAGCTGGACATGCACTTAATGGATGTCGTTACTGCCTATCTTTATGGCTCACTTGATAACGACATATACATGAGAGTTCCCGAAGGACTCAAGGTGCCAAATGCGCACAATTCCAAATCTCGGGAAATGTTTTCAATCAAATTGCAAAGGTCCTTGTATGGTCTAAAGCAATCTGGACGAATGTGGTATAATCGTCTTAGTGAGTACTTGTTGAAAGAAGGCTATATAAATGATGCCATTTGCCCATGTGTGTTTATAAAGAAAACAACATCGGGATTTGTTGTACTTGCCGTATATGTTGATGACATAAACCTTATTGGAACCCCTGAAGAACTCTAAAAGGCAATTGATTATCTAAAGGATGAATTCGAGATGAAAGATCTCGGTAAGACTAAACTATGTCTTGGTTTGCAAATTGAATATTTGGCAAATGGAATTTTTGTTCATCAATCTACCTATACGGAAAAGGTACTGAAACGGTTTTACATGGATGACGCACATCCGTTAAGTACACCGATGGTTGTTCGTTCACTTGAAGTGAACAAAGATCCATTCCGACCCAAAGAACGGAATGAAGAGATACTTGGTCCTGAAGTACCATATCTTAGCGCAATTGGCGCATTAATGTATCTTGCAAATACTACAAGGCCGGACATTTCTTTTTCAGTTAATGTCTTAGCAAGATTTAGCTCGGCTCCTACGAGGAGACATTGGAATGGGATCAAACACATATTGCGGTACCTAAAGGGGACTACCGATTTGGGCCTATTTTATGGAAAGAATTGTAGCCCGGATCTTGTTGGTTATGCTGATGCTGGATATTTGTCTGACCCACACAAAGCTCGGTCTCAAACGGGTTATGTGTTTACCTGTGGGGAAATCGCCATATCTTGGCGATCGACTAAGCAATCAATTGTGGCTACTTCATCTAATCATGCCAAGATAATTGCTATTCATGAAGCAAGTCGGGAGTGTGTGTGGTTGAGGTCTATAATACATCATATCCAAGACAAATGTGGTTTGAAATGTGATAAACTACCCACAACTTTATATGAAGATAATGCAGCATGTATAGCTCAATTGAAGGGAGGATTCATAAAAGGAGATAGAACGAAGCATATTTCACCAAAGTTATTCTTCACACATGATCTTCAAAAGAATGGTGATATCAATGTTCAACAGATTCGTTCAAGCGACAATATGGCTGATTTGTTCACAAAATCTCTACCAAAGTCAACCTTCAAGAAGCTAGTTCACAAGATCGGGATGCGAAGACTTAAGGACATAAATTGATGTTCTTATCAGGGGGAGTTAATGCGCGTTGCACTCTTTTTCCCTTACAAGGTTTTGTCCCACTGGGTTTTCCTTGCAAGGTTTTTAACGAGGCAACCAATAGGCGCATATTCAAACATGTGTACTCTTTCCTTACTTTAATTTTTCCCATTGGGTTTTGTTTTAAGGTTTTAACGAGGCACATCATTGAATAGACATTCAAGGGGGAGTGTTATGAAATAGAAGATTCTTACACTTCTATTTAAGGTGAATGTCTTTAATGTATTTAATTAGAGAGATTTTAGAGTCCTATTATTGGTAGCAAGATCTTCCTCCTCCCTATAAATAGAGGTGCTCTCTACCATTGTAATTCATCCCTCTCAACTCAATAAGAAGAACTCTCTCTACTCTTCTCTCTATTGCTATTGTTCTTGTTCTATTGTTCTTGTCTTTTGCTTTAGTTTATAACAAATTTAATATTATTTTAATATTTTATTTTATTAGTAAATCCAATATAAATTATTTTGATATTAATTTTAACAATTAAGAGTTCTACGAACATACAAATTGATGAAGGAAACTAAAATAGTGGGTATTAGATATGCTCAGTTTGAGCTAGTATACAAGTCTATCTAAATACATATATGGAACATGTAATCGTCCTAGACTCCGCATTTTACATAACCATTTTGATCATAAAAACTTTGGAGTTACATGATACAAAATTATCACCAAAACTATGATTTTATCTTAATTAACATACAAGTTCATGAAAGAAAAATAAAATCATGAGTAGAATTTTGGGAGTAGCAGTAGCTACGGGTGTACATAGGTCGGGTTGGTTCGGATTTTATAATTACCAAACCAAACCAATTGTGTCGGGTTATTAGATCTAAATACCAAACCAAACCAATAAAATTCGGATTTTTCGCTCTCGGTTTTTTCGGGTTTTCTCGGGTTTTTGGGTTATTCGGGGTTTTTCTAATTTTTTCCCAATAAAATCTTCATAGAACAAAATATATAAATTATGCTCAAAATATTTCTTTAATCCTAGTAAGATACAAATATAGAAATATTTTTCAAGAATATAATACAAAATATGATATGTGTCATGGCATTATCCTAAAATATTCAATAACAAAGACAATAAAATTATGTAATATCAATATTTTTAATTAAAAAGCCATAATAAAAATAAATATAATCTAAAAGTACTAAGTCATGCTAAAATAAGTAGACTAATAAGGGAATATTAATTACATGACTAAACGCTAAAGAAAAAATAAAAATAGGTTGTGCATTTTTATCTAAATTATTGCAAAAAACCAAAAAAAATATTCAATACATTCCCGTTCATAGTATTGAATTAAATGTCTTTTCTTAGCATTAATATTTATTTGATTTTGGTTTTAATTTGACTTTTATTGGCATTATTTAATTTACTTATGTTAATGGTTATAAAACTTATTGGTTCTAAGTCCAACCTTGAAATAACACATTAAAAGATAAAATTATGATTTTTTAAGAAATATTTATAAATTACATCACAATAAGTATATTTATATATTAAATAATCTAAAATTTCTATATATGTAATGTCGGGTTGGTTTGGTTTCGGTGACTTTCTTTAGTTAAAAGTTAAAACCAAACCAAACCAATTATGGTCAGGTTTTTTTTCCAACACCAAACCCAAATCAAACCAAACCATGGTCGGATTTTTTTTCTCGGTTTGACTCGGATTATCGGGTTTGTGCGGTTTTTCGGTTTCCTTTGTACACCACTAGCAGTAGCGTTGCCAGCCTAGTGACGAAGTTATGAATTTTCTCAAAAGTATGCAAATTTGAAAGAAGTGAAAAAAATTCCCGACAAATAGTATTCAATATGTGTGATATACCTCTAAAAAGTAATATTTTACTTATATACACAGTGCAATTTTTTGACGAAAGATGGTCTTTTTATCACTTATGACCATGTTGGTTTACCACTGAGTCAGCCCTTCAGTTACGGGTTCGGCCAAACCCAATAACTTTGATCTTATTTGTTTTAAAAATTTATTAAATATGTATATATAATTAATTTATAATTCAATAAATTAAAAGAATTAGAATACTAAATTGATAAACATAAAATTGTGGCTCCGACCCTCACATAACTGTTGTTAATTATCTTTATAGAATGACAAAACTGCTTGCTATTATAGATCTTTGATCTTCCCCATTGGATCTTGAAAAGGTCATATAATTGTGATATATAGGTAGATTATTAGTGTCAATTGAAAAGAATGGAATCTTGTGTAGACCCTACTAACAAATAAATTTAAACAGTGCTATCTAATAATGATGCTTGTAACACTTAAATAAATATGTAAGGCTAGGATACGTTATAATTGCTTCCTGACATGGTTTTATTGACTATAAAACTAACAAAATTATAATTGTAGCTAACTGACCATCTTTTCCTGACGACATGATTAATTTTAGTCATGGAAAAGAAGGAATTATGGAAAAGTTCATAAATTCATGTGGAAATAGTACATGTTTGCAATTCCTTTCGCTGCAAAAATCTCTCTTCTCTCTAACTTTACTGTTTCATTCCCTCATCTTCTCCGCCTGTCTCGGCGCACGTTAGTTAACGTCGCTGAGCTGGTTTTCATGGCAAGAGGCAGAGGTCGCAGTATGGATAGGCCTCGTAAAATACCAATTACAACAATCGATCGCATCATCTCAATAATAAATCACCCACAAACTGTTCCCAGTGAAGAAGGTCCAAATCCGGTTACTGTTCCATTGAGTACTGTTCCATTGAAGCAACCAGAGGAGGTTTCTGAACAAACAGAAGTTATGGAGCTTCCTCAATCTCAGATTATACAAGGCGATGGAGGTAATGACCACATGCAGACATCAGTCCAACCACCTGACTCTGAAACAGTGAAGGTAACCAATGAAGGAACCAAAGTGTGGGCAAATCTTTTCCAGAAGAACATATTTGCCTCGAATGGTATGGCACTGGAGTATATACCACCTACTATCCTTGATGGCAAACCTGTAGGCCAATTACTGAAAGGGGAAGTAGAGGAGGAAGAGCAGAAATAGAAATGTTCTCTAGTGATTTTTGTGTTGGGGACTGGTCCAGGTTATAATGCTATGAAGCGTTTCATTAGTCTACACTGGTCTCATGTTCCAGAGCCAGATCTCTACTACCATGAGGAGGGTTATTATGTAGCTAAATTTCAAGCCATGGAAGATGCTAAAGAGGTCATATGTGCTGGTCCATATTCCATTGCTAACAGACATATGATCTTGAAACAATGGACTCCTGATTTCGACTTCACAGCTGCTTTCCCTAATGATATTCCTCTGTGGGTTAAGTTTCCTAGGCTTCCTATGTCATGTTGGGGTAGTAGGTCTTTGAGTAGGATTGCCAGTGTTCTTGGCAAACCTATTTTTGCTGATGAGTGTACTACCAAACAGACTAGGATCTCTTTTGCACGCATGCTTATTGAGGTTAATGTATCTAAGCCTCTGCCTAGTGAGATTGAACTTATTGATCCTAATGGCAAGAAATTTGTACAGGAAGTAACATATGACTGGAAGCCAACATACTGTGAGAAGTGCCTCATGGTAGGTCATAACTGCCTGACCATTCCTAAACCCCCTCAACCTATACAAAAACCTAGAATTACCAAGGAGTGGAGAGTTAAAGTGCCAATTCAGAATGATATACAACCTATGGAGAACCCCAACCAACAGGTAGTTCCAAGGCAGAATGCAATACCTCCTAAGGATGCTGGTCCTTTGGATGGCACAGAAGGTTTCACTCTAGTAGATAAGGGCAAGCAGGTGCAATCTCCAGTTTTCAATCTTGCAAACTTTCCCCCACTATCCCCTGTGGTACTGAGTAACAGATTTCAAGCTGTGTCAGCTAGTAGAACAGTTCACCCCCCTGAGGTAGGGGGCCCTAGTCATACAAAATGAAGCTGGTAGTTTGGAATATTAGAGGGATCAATAAGAGATATAAACAGAAAGAAGCTAAAGAATACTTTAGACAGAATAAATTTAGTCTTGTTAGTCTGGTAGAAACAAAGGTCAAGGAGAATAATGCAGGAAGAATTTCTAATCTGGTGCTTCCAGGTTGGAGTATGCTAGCTAACTATAGAGATTCTCTAAGGGGTAGAATCTGGATTTCATGGGACCCTCAGAAGATTAGTGTCACAGGAATTCAGGAGGATGGCCAATCTCTTCATTGCAGTGTTCACACTCTTGTAGGGGATCTGATCTGCCTTTTCACTGTGGTCTATGGTTCTAATGGTCTGGACCAAAGAAGAACAATGTGGCAACACATTCAAAACATTGCTACTGGTATTACTGGCCCTTGGCTGGTTGCAGGTGACTTCAATGTTGTGTTGTATGTCAATGACAGACAGTCATGTACTCAAGTCAAGCAAGCTGAAACTCTGGACTTCACTCAATGCATTCAACTGGCTGAATTATCAGAGCTCCCTTGGAAAGGGGATTTCTATACATGGACCAACAAACAAACTGGCAATGAGAGAGTTTGTAGTAGATTGGACAGAATATTTGGTAATTATGACTGGATGATTAAATGGAGTCATGTACAGACTGTGTATGACCCTCCTTTAATCTCTGATCATAATCCAATGGTGCTTACTTTGAAGGATGATATTACTGTCAGGAAGACACCTTTCAAATTCTATAATGCATGGGCTAATCACAAGGATTTCCAACACATCATGAAGACTCATTGGAGGAGTTCTGATCAGGGCACCCTTAAGATTATATGGAACAACCTCAAGGCACTTAAACCTGTTCTAAAATCTCTAAATGTTAGAGAATTTAAGAACATCACATAGAAAATTGAAGCTAGCAGGGAGGAACTAAAAGTCATCCAGCACCAGATGAGTCTACAATATGCTGATGAGTTGCAGTCTAAAGAAAGGGATTTGTTATTGAAGCTGGAGAAGTGGTCACTGATTGAAGAAAGTATCCTCCAACAGAAATCCAGAGCCAAATGGATACAACTGGGAGACTCAAACAATAAGTATTTTCATGCTGTGCTAAAAGAAAGGAATCAGTACAAAAGCATTACTGAATTGGTTACTGCATGAGGCACCAAATTTACCAATCCAGATGACATTAGAGATGAAATCAGGAACTTCTATAAGTCTTTAATGGGGTCATCAGCTGCCTCCCTACCAGCAATTAATAGGTCATACATGGATAATCCAAAGCTCACTCATTATCAGCAGCAGCAGCTAGCTGCAGATGTGTCTATTGATGAAATTCTAGATAGCCTAAAATCCATTGGTGATCATAAAGCACCAGGGATTGATGGCTACAATGCTATTTTCATTAAACAGACCTGGTGGCTCACTGGTAATCAGATCACGAGTGCAGTTCTGGAGTTCTTCCAATCTGGTAAGATGTATAAACCAGTTAATTGTGCCTCCCTTACACTGATTCCTAAAGTTCCTAACCCACAGTCAGTCAAGGAATTTCGACCAATTGCCTGTTGTTCAGTTCTATATAAGATAATATCTAAGATACTGGCCAACAGATTACAAAAATGCATGGCTAATATCATTAGTGATTCCCAGGCAGGTTTCATTCCAGGAAGGAGGGTTGCTGATAATGTTATCTTAGCACATGAGCTGATCAAACGCTATGTTAGAACCCATGTGTCCCCTAGGTGCATGATTTAAATAGACTTACAGAAGGCTTATGATTCTGTTGAGTGGATCTTCTTGCAACAAGTGATGGAATCTTTACACTTCCCAGGCAGGTTTATAAGGTGGATTATGGAATGTGTCCAAACAGTGAGCTATACAATCATGGTTAATGGTGAAACTACTGCACCCTTCCAAGCAGCTAAAGGCTTGAGACAAGGTGACCCAGTCTCTCCCTTCCTATTTGCTATAGTGATGGAATACCTTAGCATGGCTCTTGTGGAACTAAAGAAAGATCCAGACTTCTTATTCCATCCTGGTTGTAAAAGATTAAATTTTACTTATCTTAGCTTTGCAGATGATCTACTGTTATTTGCCAAAGGAGACTTGAAGGCTGTCACAACCATGTTCAGATACTTCTCTCAATTCACTGAGGCTTCTGGTATGACTGCTAACCTGAGTAAAAGTTTTGTCTATTTTGGAGGTGTTTCTCCTGATGTACAACAAAACATTGTCAATCATCTTGGTTATGTATATGGTGAGTTACCTTTCAAATATTTGGGAGTTCCTCTATCTACCAAGAAAATGTCATTACTAAAATAGCAACCATTGGTGGATAAGGTTACTGCCAGGATCACATCCTGGACTGCTAGGAAATTATCCTATGCAGGGAGAGTTCAACTGGTGCAGTCAGTCATTTTTGGTATACAAGCATATTAGGCTCAGCTTTTCCTTATTCCTTCAAAAATACTAAAGATGCTGGATGCAGTCTGTAGATCCTATGTTTGGACAGGATCAGTCAACATATCCAAAAAATCATATGTAGCCTGGGATAAGGTCTGCCTACCTAAGTCTGCTGGGGGTTTAAATATTATGAATCTGCTATTATGGAACAAAGCTGCAATCATCAAACTTGGATGGGATCTGGCCAACAAGAAAGATGTTCTATGGATAAAATGGATTCATTCTGTGTACATAAAGCAACAACAATTACAGTCCCTAACCATTCCTAACCAAGCCAGTTGGATGGTTAGGAAGATCATTACAGCTACTGTTACATTGCAGCAGTCACAGATGCTGCAACAACCAGTTTGTTCTATCAAGAAACTTTACTTACAACAGATTGGACAATTGCCAAGAGTAGTGTGGAAGAACCTAACTATCCAAAATTATGCTAGACCTAAGGCAGTCTTCAATCTCTGGATGATATTACAGAATAGGCTGCCTACAAAGGATAGACTGGAATAGTGGAAACTCAATGTGGATAACACATGTACACTATGCCAACAAGATAAGGAGACTAGGGATCATCTGTTCTACTCATGCTCATTCACTTCTTTGCTAAGACACCAAACTTTGCAGTGGATTGGAGTAACTCAAGACAATTACCAGAATTGGGAGCAATACATACAGTGGATCATAACCAAGTCTAAAGGGAAATCTGGTCGAGCTCAAATGATCAAAATGGTCTTTGCTGAAATGCTATATAATATTTGGTTAGAGAGAAACTCAAGATTGTTCAATCACACATCCTGTTCCAGTGGACATCTACTTAGAAGCATTGCGTATACATGTCATGTTAGGAGTCCCCCTAAAGTTATAACACACTTTCTGCATTATCTTCTGTAATTAGAAATATAGGTATAGTAAATGTAGATGTTAGCTAGTTTTTTTTTTTTATAGATGATAGTCAGGTGTGTATAGCTGAACAATGGTTTTGTAAAGAAATACCTTTGGTGATTAATACAACAAAGTTTAATTACCAAAAAAAAATAGTACATGTTTCTTTAACCATGGTTAGGATCTTATTTTAGTTAATTAAATTTTAGCTAGACTATATTATGTGTCTCTCATCTAAATAGGAACTTAGGAAAATGAAGACAAGATAAGATGGAGAGGAGCCTCATCCGTGAAGCGAAGCCAAGATTTAAATTAACGAGTTCATGATTCTATTCCTTCTAAATTATTTAATTCTAAATTAATAATTTAATTCAATGAGTTTTTCAAACAAATACTATAGACGAGTGCAAGTTGTGGTTGTAGAATACGTGTAATATTAAGTTGTATTATTTGTATAGCCGGTTAGTTAGTTAGGCAGTTAATATTGTTGAAAGGTAGTTAGCACTGTAAAATGTGTTACTGTATACATAAACTATGTACATTTACATTTTATTTTCTTAGAAGAAGATAATGGAAGTCTTTCATTTCTTTCTCTAAACTTCTCTCGTCTTCTTTCCCATTCATCCTCACAACTGAAGATTCCAGCTATGGATGTTATCATGGTATCAGAGCCTGCGTTGTGAGTCTCCGATCACTGAATACTTTCAATTCAGCTCATTTTTTTAATTGAATTCTCTCTACTTGCGTTGGGGTCGTGTAACGACCCGATCGATCGATTTGAGCTTTTGCACTTCGCTCATCGGTTCTCGGGCATGACTAGCCCCGTATGATGCATTATGACTTAGGTAAATCGTCGTTTTGGTTTTGGGGTAACCGAAATGAATTTTGAAGAAACAGTTTTCAGTAGGAAGCTTAGAACTTGAAAGGTTTCACCAAGGTTTGACTTGTTAGTATATAATCTCGGATCAAAATTTTTATGATGTGGTTAGTTCCGTTAAGTAATTTGGGACTTCGGAGTGTGATAGGAATGTATTTTTGAGGTCTGTGAAAGGTTTAGGCTTGAATTGGCAAAATTGGAATGTTGACGATTTCCGGTCGATAGGCGAGATTTTGATATAATGGTCGGGATGGAATTTTGGGAGTTGCAGTAGGTCTGTCGTATCATTTGGGGTGTGTGCGCAAAAATTTCAGGTCTTTCGGACGTGGTTTGGTAGGCTTTTTTATCAAACGTAAAATTCAGAAGATTTTGGAACCTTAAGCTTGAATTCGATGTGATTCGACGGGTTCGATATTGTTTGAGGTGTTTCGAAGAGTAGTACAAATTAGAATAGTGGCATATGATGTGTTTGTGCTTTTGGTTGAGGTCCCGGGGGCCTCGGGATGATTTTGAATGATTGGCGGAAGAATTTGCTTCTATTTCGGCAGTTGAAGCATATTGTTACTGTTATAACCGCACCTGCGGCTGGGAGGCCGCAGGTGCGATGCTCGTAGAAGCGGAAGGCAGCCACATAAGTGGCCATGAAGGAGTTCTTCAGGAACCGCAGAAGCGGTAAAGTGGGTGCACCTGCGGTAGTGCAGGTGCGAGTTTTTAACCGTAGAAATAGTAATTTTAGTGAAACCACAGATGCGGTGGAATAGCCGCAGAAGTGGGACCGCAGAAGCAGAAAAAGGACCGCAGGTGCGAAAATGCATGGGTCAGAAAGTATAAAAAGGTTCCCTTCGCGATATTGAGAGGGTTTTCACCATATTCATTCGGGGGGTGGCTTTGGAGAGCTAATTGAAGAGGAAAACAAAGGATAATCCCGTGGAGGTAAGAGTTTTGACTTCAAAACTCATTTATATGTGATTAAAGACTAATTAATGGTGAAATTTTGGGGAAAATCAGTGCAAAATGGGTAATTAGGGCTTGAGATTAAGAGATCTTTGAGTGGGGATTTGAGGTCCATTTGAGGTCCGATTTTGATGTTCTTGATATGTATAGACTCGTGAGAGGATGAGGATTCTATTGATGTGATTTTTGTTAGGTTCTGAGGAGTGGACCCATGGACAATTTAGGAAAAAATCAAACTATGATTTGTTGATGGTAGATTTCCCTAAGTCTAGGTTTGAGCCGGAATTACATGATCAATGGGAGAAGGTAAATGCTATAGTTTTTTCCTGGATCATGAATGTTGTAAGACAAGTAATATTAAGCAGTGTAGTGTATGCTTCAAATGCACACAAAATGTGGGGACTTGAACTAAAAGTTTGACAAAGTGAGTGGTGCTAGGGTGCAATATCTACATAAAGAAATTCACTCTGTTACTCAAGGCACAATGACTGTTACAGACAACATATCTAAACTCGTAGACCTTTAGGATGAGTTGATGCTATAATACCTTGTCTATTGAGCCCCCCTTCTTCCCTAGAAAAAGTGAAATCGGATTTGATGACATTACGGGCAAAACAACTCTATTTTCCATTTGGGAGTTGGGTTATGGAATTTTAAGAGTCGCCACCTAATGATTATAGTGCATTAGGACACTTTAAGAAGAGAGTATTTTGAGAAGAAAACCAGAGTTCGGGTAAGGGCTTGAGATTATCTCGAGGGGAAGGTATTAGGCACCACTCAAGATCCACTAGTGTGGTTCCCGGCTGTATTAATCGTGACTTTATATAAAAAAAAAAGATGAAACAATTAAGCAAGTAAGGTTCACAAATATAGCATTCATACAACTTGAAAAGCTTTAAAGAAGAAAGAAGGACGTAATTTTTTTTTAAAAAAAGGGTTTGATTTGGAAAAGCATTGCTATAGAAGAACATTTAAATAAAGAAAACAAAAGAGAGAAGGGTCCTAGGTTTAACTACAATATGGATCATTCGATGCAATATCCCGCACATATTCCCAAAGAGGGGTCACTTTATGATATTATCGCATCGTCATCATCTCCATATTCTACCCTTCCCACCCCGTAGAGGTTATTTAAGCGTGTGAATCGGTCACGAATGCTTATTGCGTGCTATTAACCATCCCGTCCTATAGATCCTAGAGGGCATGTAGGATCATTATTCCTACAAGGTAGGAACTAGGTTGAACCCTTAAGTTTAAAGGTTAAAATGCTAAGCGACATACAAAAATAAAAAGGACTTACATGTAAAGGAATCATATAAATCATATAAAATATATAAAAGGCTCAAATACCCCTCCATAAGCGAACACGTAATTAGCACGTCTCAAACACATGTAAGGTCTAAGGAAAAGAGAGCTTTATTAAAAAGAAGCTGGGGTATAAATTAAAACAGGAGTTGGAGAGTTTGCAGAAAAGGAACGTAAGAGAAAACGTTCAGAACTGAAAAAGAGGTAGTATAAGTTGTTAGAAATCTACAGAAGTTTAGAAATATTTGTGGAATGCCTGGTAAAACAGTTTTTGGACAGGCGGTAAAAGAATAAGCGTGAAAGCATTTTGAGATTGCAGAAGCGTAAAGAAAAAACAGTAAACATATTGGTTTTTTGAGATTTTCAAAATTAGTACTCAGATAGTTGAAATAGCAGTCCAATTCTGGACAAGAAATACAGTAGAAACTTTTGCATAGATAGTTTTTTCTTTAAATATGACTGAAGTTTGTAAAAATAGAGAGGGCTTAAGGGACAAACGAATTCAGACATAGGCGGATTAATTCAAACACGTCTTGAAGGTTATTAGCCCTTTTTTCCGGCCTAAGGCTTGCCTAGGCGTTATTAAAGATGGTGAGCATGCAATGGTTTCTAGTTTTATAGAGGAGTTTGTTAACCAGTTTTACGTTTGTTTAATAAAATTAGTGAGGCATTCAACAATTGCGAATAATAATATAAAAAAACCTAAGTACATGATATCTAATGCATATAAAGGCCCTAAAACATGGTATCTAAATGCAATGGCAGTAACCTGATTATGAACTGATTGTGATTATAAAAATAACAAGCTATAAGTAAAGACCTAGGAAAAGGATTTCTACATGTAAAATGCATGTTTAAACATGATTTCTATCGTGCAAATAGGTGAGTAAAATCTTACAAACATGTTTTATACCCATACCCTTAATAATCATGCATAACCCTCCTCAATTGCACTATAATCCACAATGTTCTTTACAAGTTACTACAGACCAAGTAATTTAAAAATACAACAGTGATAAAAAAAGAAGCTATTCTATAGGGAGCCTACAGCCAGGCTCAAGATCTCCAACCTCACTTCTTTCGAGTTTCATAGGCATTACCAAGGTTTGGGTGCGACAAAGTTCCCTAAGGGTTCGTTTGAACTCCTGGCCAATATCAAGCACCCATAACATCATAGTTAGACAAGTGTGGAAGTGCCAGCCTTGTGCATCAAAGTTCAATGGGTGCTCAAGGCTCCCAAGGCAGTGCTTACACTAAGGGTGCAGACCCTAAAGCTCTATGAATGAGATTGTAATTAGAATTGATAGAGTTGAAAATAGTTGAGAGACAGTTTAAGAAAGCAGTTGAAAGAATTGAGAGAGTTTAAGAAAATAGTTGAAAGAGTTGGAAAAGTTGAGACAGTTTAAGAAAATAGTTGAAAGAGTTGAAGAAGTTCTTCTGAAATCAATTAGACTGACTAGTTTTAGAACAACAGAGCATCACACAAATGAGGGAAAAGGGGAAGGGAACAAATAAGTAAAGTAAACTACTCACACAGGCATCACATTGGAAAAAGTAACCAGACATGGTTGCAAAAACAAGAGTTTAGTTCATACTGTACCAAACTCTAACGCACTTAGCCTCAAACAGAGGTTTAGGTTAACCAAGTAGACAAATAGACGTGGATGCATGGTAGTAGTACAAAAGTAAAAATTCATTGAGACATGGAGGGGGTAAGGTTGCATGTTAAACTGAACCAAATAGACTAGGAAGTAACATGCTAGTGACAAAAAGAGCAACAAAACGATAAGTAAAAGCATACAAGAAACATTATGAAATGCAAAATTAATAGAAATATGTTGTTGTGGCAACTGTATCTTAAAGGGGTGACATACCAGTTGCAAGTGATAGACCATAATAACAATAGTGCACAGAGGAACAAGGTGAGCAGAGAGCGTAAGCAGCAGAGAGAATAATAGTGTGCGGTAGCAATATTAGAATAGCAGCAGCAACAGACCCAAGTAAACAAACAATAGAACCCAGTAGTGTAGAAGTAATCAACCCAAGACACTCAATCTTGGCTTTTAGCCGATTGAGTGTTCAAATAAAAGAATGAGAGAGTATAGTAATAGCAGATAAAGAGAGAATTCAGAGAGTGAGAGATATGCAATATGTGCTGGTGTGTTCAAAGAGAAAGGTAAGGAGTATTTATAGTACTGAAAACGAGTGAACAAATAAGGTATCAATCCATATTTAAGGAACTGAGTATCAATCATAATCAAACAAGCATATGGACTCCCCTTTAATTAAGGAATCAAAGTCAAACGGTAATAAGCAGTCATTTTAAAAGGAAAGGAATCACAAAGTATGGCATGGTCACATAAGGAAACAAAATAGTATATGGTATACAATGAAGACTAGGTGCATGATACTTACCAGGGAAATATGTCAAGCAACTAAAAAACTTGCTTTTTTTAGGGAAAAAGGGGGGCGCCGACAGCATGGCGACTCTGCTGGGGATTTCTTTTAAGGCTTTTACCACTACGTGTTTTGTGACTTTATTGCTTTCTTTACTACCTTTATTTCTTTAATCATTTCTCCACAAGTACTAACTTGTTTCTTCATGTCTTTCTTTTTCTTTAACTGTTTACTGCTTTATTACCTCACTTTATTTCAATTCCGTCTTAAATTTTGAGCATTTATTGTAATCATTATTGTATGAACGTGAAAATACATGTACTTATTTTATTGTTGTAATTGCATTTTTCAACATCATTTTCCACTCATGCCAATCAAATCCTATTGCAATGCTTATAATGAGTGTTTTCACTCTTCCATTATTACAAACCCCTTGAATTTGGCAAAGGCATATTTGCGGTAAAACCAGTCTATCAACGGTGTAGTCGACGGTTCCGTGCCTTTCCCTCTTGAGTTGTCCGATCAAGGGTACCTTGTCTAGTACTTCAAATAGAAGCCTTACTCTATTTCAATGTTCATGCATTATGGTCAAACTTAGCCGAGTCAGTTATGTCGTCCGCATAATGACTCGTTAGGATAGCCTAAACCAAAAGTCCATCAGGTTTCCTCGAAACCCAAACGGACATTCACATTATGTGCATTGATTTGGAGAACTAAATACCTTTTGCTAATTATTGATTTAAAATAGTCGAGTCCGGTGGGGGTTAAGGGCCTAACTCTCTATTTTGCAGGAAATGAGGCACGAGGTCCCCAGATTAGGTATGGTATCAAACATTTACCCAAAATTACTAAGATGGTGGGATGATCTGCATGGTAGCGATCGGGCTCTCGTCCGTAAGCACTTAGGAAATCTTCCTTCACTCCTGGATAGTCCAGATAACAAGATTGTGGAGGCTTCTACTATGTTTTGGGATAGTGAACGGTCTATCTTCGATTTGGGGGTATTGAAATGACGCTGCTGTTGGAAGAAATTGGGGGTCTAGCCGAAATTCCTTGGGATACCTCGGTTTTTCTTATACTGGAAAACCGCAAAGTTAGAGGGTTCTTGAAAATGATGGGGCTCAAGAAGAATCATAATCTGACCAGTCTGAAGGACTCCTACATATCTTCCGACTTCATGTATGAAAGGTTCGGAATAGCAAATGCTACCGCACTCACATGGACGAGTTCGCCCTCACCTCTTTGGGGAAAATACATAAGAGAGCCTTTGTATTCATGTTCTGTTTTCTGTGCATGATAGTCTTTCCAATGAAGAAGGCTAGAATCCACACAAGACGAGACATGGTAACCAAAGCTGTAATGGAGGGTATCGACGAGCAAACATTCAGCATAGCACCTATGATCCTCGCCGAACTGTACTGAGCCTTAGAAAAATGTCAACAAGGGGCATCACACTTTGAAGGGTGCAATTTGCTACTACAACTCTGGCTCATTGAACATCTTCAGAAGGGAGAGTATAGACAGGAGATCATACATCGATATTGGGATGACCATATTGCTTACCATCACCCAAAGTAATGCACTTCATGCCGGATATGTTCGCTCACCCGGAAAACGCCAGTAGATGGGTGGAACTATTGGGGAATCTGAGAGAAGAGCAGATACAATAGATGTATGAGTGGTTTCCAACTGGAGAGTTTATCATTCGGTCTAGGGATGCACCATTCCTTGTACTCATCGGCTTAGTCTATCAGGTAGGGCATGCGCCGCTTTATCCGGGGTGGCTGAAAGATGATCACATTGGCTTGGGAAAAACGAGTTTTGTCCATGGTCACAGGGTTATTGATGAGGAGGCTAAAGTAAAGGTCAAGTATAATCACCTGCGCAAATGGATGCGAGAGTGTGAAAGTTAACATCGGGAAATGCTAGAGGCACAAGAAAAGGTAATCAGTGAGTGGAAAGACATGGCTACCCGCGCAGATAACCCTTTAGGGTACTTGGAACAGGGTCTAGTAGAGCTGGAAGGCAAGTTTCTGAAAAGGATCAACGACTGTAAGGAAGCTGAAGGTAATGAAGGTGGGCGCATAGCTCGAGCTTACTTGTTGCTGGGACTGCACGAGCTGATGAAACTGTACGAGGAAAGCAAAGATACCGAATTCTGGGACCAAGTAGTTTGGATTTTAGTGCTTTCTTGATGTAATAAGTCCTTTGGCAATTAGTGACAAATTTTTTTTATTTCAGTCTATTTTGACTCGTTCTATTTTCTGTCAATAAAATGAGGCACTTGGTGTAATGAATTCTCCAAATCGTATCTGTCGCTAGGCCTATCTCGGGCAGAACGAGGCACCCATATAGGAAACGACTTGTGTTCTTGCAACAATGTGTTAAAATAACGCAATGTTTTCTTTCTCAGAATTCGCACTAATTTTTTACCTTTTTTGTTTTTCTTTTATTTTTTAATCCCTTACCCAAAGGTTAGTTCGTGCATTATGGCACCATCAGCATACTCAGCAAGATCTAAGGGTCCTCCTCCTCCTCCATATCCGAGTCCTCCCAAAAACAAGAACAAAGAAAATATGGGAGATAATGAAGCAGGAAAGGAAATTGAAGGAACTTCCCAGGGTACCCCGATCACCAAAGAGACTGCTGCTCATTTGGAGAAAACTTTGCTAAGGTTCCGAGAGGAACTAGAGCAGGTTTGGAGTTTGGCAAGCTTGTCCATCTCCCTTGCTGTTGCAGATGTCAACAACCAGGTCCCTGCACCTCAGAAGGTCCCAACCCAAGCTCGCAACACTTCTCCACCACTCATCCCTGATCCCCAAAATTCTCCAAACCACCAAGATACCCCTATCTTTATGGATATTGTGCCATGCTATACACAACACATATCAGATGTGTCAGAATCGGACTCACTCATTCAAAACTTGGCTGTTGAACTTAAGAAACTCACTAGCAGGGTTCAAGGCGCGGAAAGTAATAAAGGTGTAGAGGGTCTAACTTATGAAGACCTTTGTGTTCAACCTAATGTCGAACTCCCAGAGGGGTACAAACCTCCTATGTTCGAAATGTTTGATGGTATGGGTGATCCCAGGGTTCACCTCAGGATGTATTGTGACAAGTTAGTGGGAGTTGGTAGAGATGAAAAGATCTGCATGAAGTTGTTCATGAGGAGCTTGAAAGGTGATGCTTTATCTTGGTATATCATCCAAGATACGAAGAAGTGGACGAGTCGGGTAAACATGGTGTCCGATTTCATGGACCGTTTCAGGTTCAATACTGAGAACGCGTCGGACGTGTTCTATATCTAGAATTTGAAGAAGAAGCCCACCGAAACCTTTCGCGAATATGCTACTCGTTGGAGGTCGGAAGCGGCCAAGGTCAGGCCGGCTTTGGAAGAAGAACAATTGAACAAATTTTTCGTTATTGCTTAGGACCCACAATATTACGAGAGATTGATGCTGATAGAGGGGCAGAAGTTCACTGATATCATCAAAATGGGAGAAAGAATTGAAGAAGGGATCAAAATGGTATGGTTACTAACCTTGAGACACTGCAGGCCACCAACAAAGCCTGCAATCTGGTGGTACGTCGAAAAAAAAGGATTTAAACTCTGTAATGGTTGTGCAAAGAAACCACTCTCCCATGAAATATCAACCCTAGCCTCCAACTCCACTCACATACCAACCCTCTCTAAATTACCAGGCAGCTTCACCTACCTATCAAAACCCGTATCCCGTCTACCAAACATCTCCATCACCAACATATCAACCCACCTCGCAAAGATATTACCAACCCTCACCTGTGTACCAAGCTTACAACTCCCAACGTCCTCACTATTCATCACTGCCTACCCGCAAAAACTTCCCACGACCAAGACCAAACTTTGACCGCAAACCGCCTAGACAGTACACTGCTATTGCTGAACCCATTGACCAACTGTGTGAGAAGCTCAAAGCCACTGGATATGTTACACCCATCCCATCCATAAACCCAGAAAAGCCCTCCCAATGGATCAACCCAAATAAAACCTGCGCATACCATTCGGGGATAAAGGGCCATACAATCGACGAGTGCCGCTTGTTGAAGGACAAAATTCAGACTTTAATTGATAACAAGGTCATCATAGCTAAGGAGCCTGCTCCTAATGTTCGTAGCAACCCTCTACCAGACCACAAAGGTGGGGGCATCTACATGATTGAGGTTGAGGACGGCTGGGACCCCGAAGGGTCAATCGGTTTGATATCTGAAGGAGATGAGCCCAAGAAATTGTCAGTCTCTCTTAATCTTAGAATTGTTGCAGAGTTCCGAGGCGCTTAAGAACGCCTTGATGAAGATATTGAGCGAGGCTTATGTCCTGAGCAACATAACACGAGGAAAGATGGCAAATATGGTAGGGCAGGTATTGGAAAGTCACAAAATCACTTTCCACGAGGATGAATTGCCACCTGAAGGGATCAGTCACAACAAAGCACCACACATCACTCTGGAATGTGGAGATCATTTCATCACCAGGATAAGGTTTTTGAACAGAACTTCGATAGGCGAGAGGTGTAAGCACCGCGAGGTGTGAAGCGATCTCGTACTAAACGAAACGACTTTCACTTTCCATAACAAAAATGAAAGAAAGTCAACCTATTCCTTTTAGTCCGTCCACTGATCACCCTCAAGAAGCTGGGCAAAGGATTGCATGAGATAAAATATGGGGCTATTAACGTTAAGGCTTTTGATGGTTATCAGAGGTCCACTCTTGGGGAGATTAGCCTGTGTTTGCAAATGGGGCCCACTTGGTTTGATGTTGATCTCCAAGTCATCGACGTACCAACATCTTACAACTTACTGCTAGGACGACCCTGGATCCACGTCGATAGGGCTGTAGCATCCACCTTGCATCAAGCCGTGAAATTCGAATGGAACCGTCAGGAAGTAATCATCCATGGAAACGGTAGCAGCCCCATCTACAGTCGCCAGACCATTCCGATGGTCAGAGGCAGAAGAAGAATAGGCAGAGAAACATATCAGCATATTGAGCCGGTCAACGAAGTGGGCAAGGAAGAATGGTGGAGTAACAAGGTTGAGAGCATTCGTAATTGGAGTGGTTATGAACCAGGGAAAGGACTTGGTAAGAATCTTCAAGGTATCACCAAACCTATCCAGTCGAAGAAACATGGTACTACCTTCGGACTGAGGTACGATTACACTTGGAAGGAATTCAAAAATTGGTCACCACCATTGTGCGGCCCATATTATCCATTGGGACGCCCCATACCTAAGCTGGAGTAGACATATCAACCAGTCGACACTCTCTACGGGTCAGAAGAAGACGAGGCTCTTGCGGCGATGAAGAACCTATTTATGGATGACATGGACTGTTGTGTGATTTTTGAAGAGGAAGGGGAGGAAGGGGAGGAAGGCTCTTCCATTCAGACTGTGAACCGAGGGGAGCATCTCACCAATTGGTCAATCAGGACCACCATCGCCCGAAAACCTTCGGGGTAGCAAGGCTGAACAAGCATCATGCATCTTTGTTTTAGTTGTTTTCTTTCCGTATTTGTCTTTACTTTCCAAAAGAGCTCCGATGTTTTGCACATTTATTAATTTGATCAAAAGCATTTTTAGTTTATCAAATATCTCGCTATTCATTACTTTTTTCTGTTGTTTACTTTATTTTTACAAAGCATTACTATTACGTATCTTGATGATGAACCAACAACTGTAACTTGCAATGAGGCTATGCAACAAACGGACATAGACTCAGAGGAGGAGGATATATCAGAAGAGGTTGTCAGAGAGGCCGAGAATTTTGAGAATGGACCTAAGTACAACTTGGATGAAACCGAAGTCATCAATTTGGGAGGTGCAGAGAATGTCAAAGAGACGCGCATCAGTATGCACTTATCACAGACAGAAAAAAAGGAATATACAGAGTTCTTGATGGAATATGAGGATATCTTTGCATGGTCTTACGATGATATGACTGGCCTCAGCACATCCATCGTTTATCACAAGTTGCCGACAGATATTACGTGTCCGTCGGTAAAACAGAAGCTCAGTAAATTCAACCCGGATGTGAGTTTAAAAATCAAAGAAGAGGTCACCAAGCAGGTTAAAGCTAGAGTTCTTCAAGTGGTAGAGTATCCAACTTGGTTATCTAACATTGTGCCAGTACAGAAGAAGGATGGGGAAGTTAGAGTCTGTGTCGACTACCGGGATCTCAACCGGGCCAGTCCCAAAGACGATTTCTCCTTGCCAAACATACACAACCTGATTGACAACAGCGCCAAGCATGATTTGCAGTCATTCGTTGATTTCTTTGTGGGATACCATAAGATATGTATGGACAAAGAAGATGCATAGAAAATGGCGTTTATCACGCCTTGGGGAATGTATTGCTACAGAATGATGTCATTCGGATTGAAGAATGCGGGAGCTATTTACATGAGGGCCATGACTGCCCTTTTTCATGACATGATACATAAGGAGATCGGGGTATATGTGGACGATGTCATAGTTTAGTCCAGGAAGGCTGCAAATCACATGGAGGACCTCCGAAAGTTTTTCAACAGACTAAGGAAGTACAACTTGAAGCTAAATCCCGCCAAGTGTGCATTTGGAGTCCCTGCAAGAAAGTTATTGGGTTTCATCATAAGCCGCCAGGGAATAGAGTTGGATCCATCAAAGGTCAAATCTATTTAGGAGTGGCCACCACCGAAGAGCAAAAAAGAGGTAATGAGTTTCTTGGGGAGACTCAACTATACCAGCCGGTTCATAGCTCAGTCTACCGTCATCTGTGAACCTATCTTCAAAATGCTGAAGAAGGATGACGCTACTAAATGGATCGATGAATGTCAAAAGGCTTTTGACAGGATCAAGGAATACTTGTCTACGCCTCTAGTCATGGTTCCGCCTGAGCCTGGGAGGCCCTATTGCTCTATCTCGCAGTTTTGGACGGAGCATTTGGTTGTGTCTTGGGACAACATGATGAGACGGGGAGAAAGGAGCAAGCTATTTACTACCTCATCAAGAATTTACCCTGTACGTGGCTCGGTATTCCTTGCTAGAATGCACCTGTTGTGCTTTGACTTGGATAGCTCAGAATTTGAGGCATTATTTCTATGCTTACACTACCTACCTTATATCAAGAATGGATCCACAAAAGTATATTTATTAGAAGCCCATTCCCACCGGCAAGCTCGCCAAGTGTCAAATTTTGTAGAGTGAATTCGACATTGTCTATGTCATCCAGAAGGCAGTTAAAGGATAGGCTTTAGTAGATCCTCTCGCAGAAAATCCTATAGGAGAGGAGTATGAACCATTGAAGATGTATTTTCCTGACGAGGAAGTAGCTTTCGTAGGAGAAGACATTGCAAAATCCTATGATGGTTGGAAGATGTTTTTCGATAGGGCCGCGAATTTCAAAGGAGTTGGTATAGGATAACTCCTGGTATCAGAAACCGGTCAGCACTACCCGGTATCTGCCAAGCTCGGATTCTCGTGCACCAATAATATGGTCGAGTATGAAGCTTGCATCTTGGGGATTAAATTGGCCATTGACATGAACATTCAGGAGCTGATAGTGATTGGGGATTAAGACCTACTCATACACCAGGTTGGAGAAGAATGGGTAACCAATAATTCCAAGATACTCCTTTATCTGCATACATGAGTTGAGAAAGAGGTTCAGAAAAACGGAATTCTAACATGTTCCAAGAATATAGAATGAGTTCGCATATGTGCTTGCCACTTTATCATCCATGATTCAGCATCCAGATACAAATTTCATCGACCATATCCAGGTCAAGATTCATGACCAACCGGCATATTGTCCACATGTTGAGGAAGAAGCCGCGGAAAACCCTGGTTCCATGACAACAAAGAGTACCTGACAACAGACGAATATCAGAATCTTGCTAATGATACTCAGAAGGGCATGCTTCAAAGGTTGTCCAATAATTTCTTTCACAGCGGAGGAATCCTGTATAGGAGGACTCCTCATTTTGGACTATTAAGGTGTGTCGATGCGACAGAAGCAACCAAGTTGTTGGAGGAAGTGCACTCAAGGACTTGTGGGCAGCACATGAACGATTTTGTTCTAGCAAAGAAGATACTCAAAGCAGGATATTTCTGGATAACCATGGAAACATATTGCATTCAGTATGTCCGGAAGTGTTACTGCTATCAGATACATGCAGATATGATAAATGTACCTCCGAATGAGCTCGCTGCAACGATCTCACCATGGCCGTTCGCCGCTTGGGGAATGTATGTTATTGGAACAATCGAGCCTGCCACATCAAACGAACATAGGTTCATTTTAGTGGCAATTGACTACTTTACCAAATGGGTTGAAGCAACATCATATAAAGCGGTAACCAAGAAAGTCGTGGCATACTTTGTCCGAGATCGTATTGTCTGTCGGTTTGGGATTCTAGAGTCGATCATCACTGATAACGGTTCCAATATCAACAGCGACTTAATGAAAGTGATGTGTGAAACTTTCAAGATTAGACATAGAAACTCTACATCTTATAGATCTCAGATGAATGGAGCCGTGGAAGAAGCCAACAAGAACATCAAGAAAATACTAAGGAAAATGATCGAAAGGCATAAGCAGTATCATGAAGTTATCATTCGCTTTATTGGGTTATCATAGTACAGTTCGCACATCAATCGGTGCAACTCCCTACATGCTGGTTTACGGTATAGAGGCAGTAATTCCCGCCGAGGTTGAAATTCCGTCCTTGAGAATCATACAAGTAGCTGAGCTAGATGACGCAGATAGGTTAAGGGTCACTACGAACAGTTAGCCCTTATAGACGGAAAGAGAATGAACGTTGTCTGTCACGGTCAGTAATATCAGAAGAGAATGTCCAGATCCTTCAACAAGAGAGAATGTCCAGATCCTTCAACAAGAGAGTTCGACCAAGGATGTTTACATTAGGGCAGCTGGTGTTGAAGAAGATATTTACACATCAAGATGAAGCCAAAGGGAAGTTCTCTCCCAACTGGCAAGGTCCGTACATGGTTCACCGGGTTCTAACTGGGGGAGCCCTTATTCTTGCACAAATGGATGGAGAAATCTGGCCAAAACCGATCAACTCAGATGCAGTGAAGGATACTACATTTAATTAGTATGCTTTTTCTTTATGATGTAATTTAAACTACGCCTTACCTGATTCCCGTTAAAGAGGGGATACGTAGGTAGCCCTATGGGTTCGGTCACATCTTTAATAAAATTCCATTTTCCCCCGTATTTGGAACTGGGGAAAAATTTTGAGGAGGGCCCTCAAAATTCCGAAGTCAGCTTGTAAATTTTTTGTATCAGCATCGACCCAGTAAACTAGGGCAGAATTTTGAGGAGGACCATCAATATTCTAAGGTGAATCCTCTTTCAGCCATTCAGCACCGCCGTCCACAACACCAGCCTAGTAAACTGGGGCAGAACTTTGAGGAAGACCCTCAAAATTCCGGAGCCAACAAGGTTGCCATGCCTTGAACCACGTTGCAGTTGTGGTTCATCATAAAATACAAAAATTATCTTTCTTTTATTTATACTTATGCATTTGCATCACGATTGCCAAAATTTGCATAAACTCCTTTGGGTCACTATCGTTTAGCAACGCTACCCCAAATGGTACAAGACGCCACGAGTCGAGGGATGCGAACTAACCTCCCCTTTACAGAATTCACGATCTTTCTTTGGGTGCAGGAATCCAGGGTACAAATAGGCGATGCAGGAGCTTTACAAAACCGAAGTTCCCGAAGCCACTATTTACCTCACAAAGGCTAACTATCTACATTCAACGCTTCCCTAGCAGCCATCGATAGCGCAATCATCTACCAGCTAAGAAACTCACCATCATCCTCTCCTTTATATTTTTGCATTTTTCAAGACTAAGCTCTGTCTGCATCTTGCATTTTGCATAAGGCTATATCCTGCTTTTCGAGGCTAAGCTCTGCCTCCATCTTGCATAAGGTTATCTTCTGCTTTTCAAGACTAAACTTTGTCTCCGTCTGCATTTTTGCATCGCATAAGGCTATATCCTGCCTTTCGAGGCTAAGCTCTGCCTCCGTCTTGCATAAGGCTATCTTTTGCCTTTCGAGACTAAGCTCTGTCTCCATCTGCATTTTTGCATTGCATAAGGATATCTTTTGCCTTTCAAGACTAAGCTCTGTCTCCATCTTGCATTTTTCATAAGGCTACTCCCCGCCTTACGAGGTTAAGCTCTACCTCCATCCTGCATAAGGCTATCTCCTGCCTTTTGAGGCTAAGCTCTGCCTCCATTTTGCATAATGCTATCTTCTGTCTTTCGAGACTAATCCATGACTTCATCTGCATTTTTTCATTGCATAAGGCTATTCTCTTCCTTCCGAGGTTAAGCTCTACCTCCATCTTGCATTAGGCTATCTTCTGCTTTTCGAGACTAAGCTTTGTCTCTATCCTGCATAAGACTATTCTCTGTCTATCGAGGTTAAGCTCTACCTCCTTTATTTTGAATTTGGCTGGAAAATTGCCACCCTATTTCATTTGGCTGAAATATCGCTGCCCTGCATTTTAAATTCTCGTTTTGGCAGAAAAATCGCCACTCTTACATTCATTCGACTGAAATATTGCCACTTTCCCATGGGCTGAAATATCGCCAACTTATTCAAAGGCATCATAGTTCAGAGGCACCATTCATATAGCCCGAGAACACCATTTCATGGCCTGTGAATCTTTACTTTTATGCTCTTCATATCCCAGGACGTCATAGTCTGAGGACGCCACCTCAATCGTCCGAAGATAACATTTATGGTCCAAGTGGGAACTTGCATCACGTTTAAATTATGCAAAATATTCGCAGACCGTTCATTTGTAGGTATACCGGCAAGCACGACCACCCTATCATGAGCGATCCCGCTCCAGTTCTCCACAACCCATCCGATATCCGAACCCTTGACAAATCTCAAACCCCGTTGCGTTCGTTTTTTTCCAAGTTGTCATTGGCATATCCCGTCAATGGTTCCTGAACTACATATGGCGTGATTCCTGTAAAACCAGGGATATGTAGGCATCTCAGAGGCCAGAGCGTGGTCAAAATACTTTTACAATCGCCAGCTCCAGTCAAAATTGGTCATCTTATCTTTACCCGACAACTCTTTCATCCTCCTCGGGTAAATAGGGGTAGCTGTTGATACCCAATTTTTCCCTATATATATTTGCACCCAAATTACTTTCAAAACATTATCATGCCGGAGAACTTTGGTATATTTCTTTAATTTTTGAGATCTTTTAAAATTAATTTATTGCTTATTTTTTACAATACGAAGGCCAAAATTATTTTCCAAAAATTATGATTTTTAGTGAACAATGTGCTTCACTCCCATATTTACAACAAAATATAATTTATGGAATTTTTGCACATTTTTTTACAAATTTGTTTGGAATTTTTAAGGCTAATTGCACAAAATTGCAATTATAGCCAATTTCGTAATTAACTGTGTTTCATAGTTATAAAATTATTTTCTAGTATTTTTAGATTACTTTTATATGTTATTAATTAGTTTCTTGTTTTTAATATTGCTTTTAAAACTATTTTAGCTATTTTATAAAATTAATTGGGGAAAATTGGTTGTTTAAACTATAGCCAGATTTATTGAAAATATAGCCCAATTCAACCACCCCATTTCAGCCCAATTTTAACCCAAGTACAATAAACCATACCCATTAATTTTTCTTGACGCGCCTCTAATTAAATTTGAGCCGTTGATCAAATAAGTTCAACGACCCAGATCTTATTACCTTAATTAAATCTAACCTACCCCTCCCAAACCCTCATTCACACAGACCCGTCTCTCTATCTCTCTAACAGATTCTCTCCCTTCTCTCTAGGACCTTCTGGTTCCTTCTTCTCCGAGACTCTTTGACATAGCTGAAAAGATGATGTCAATTCAGTCCCTTAGTCCGGAACCTAATCCAGATGCCTTAACTTCCTTTCAAAGATCTCTATCACAATCCTGCATAGGAAGAAGTCAACTCTTTCCAAAGCAAGAGGGCATTGCTCAGTCTCGAAGAAGCGATTGCCCGCGAAAGCCGTAGCCCTATAATTGCTTAGGGTAATCATCATTCTTTAGTCAAAGATTTTTCTTGCTTAATGTTTTCCTATCTCGAGTGACAGGAAGAGTTCCAGCCTTTCTTTCCCCTCGGTAGAGCGAGTCTACTTAGCGAACTTGCAGGATGGGGAGATCTATTGATCAATATGAATCTCGAGATAGGATGGTTGATCACCGATGGATGCTCATTTCGTATCTTGAAGAAAGAGTAGGCTTAAGTAATGTAATAGGGGTCAGGTCAAAATAGCTATGCTATTTCCCTACTGTCTATGCCCTTCCCTTAGCGCCTCCCTCTAGGCGGGGCTCACAACCAAAGGATGCACAGAATTAGACCTTCTGTAGACGGAACTTCAGACTTCTGGATAGGCCTGAGAAAGCCTAGACCAAAGGTGCCTAATAGCCTAGCCAGGCTCATCGGGTAGGGAATCCCATCCTCAGCGAAGCCCGTAAGCAAGCCCAAGTCCATACTTTACCGGTAAAACATTTCTTGCTAGATCAGATTGAGAGTGACCGCCCTGCTAAACAAGATCGATGCAAAGGTTTGATTTCACCACCTCTATCAACCCAACTAGTACTATTTGATCTAAAAAAAATCCAACCTGCTTCTATTCTCATTGGGATTGGATATAGATGGGAAATCTATAGATCGTAGTAGTTTGCCAAACTCTCTAACTGCAGTCAACCTCGATTCCCTCAACGTAATGGAGTCCTTTTTTTATCGAATGCGCTTTCTGAGAATGGAGAACCCCGGACGGCCGTGGAGGCCTGAAAACAATACAATCCAAAAAAAGGGCCTTCTGTCTACACGCTTTCGAGAATAGAAGTACCTATGTATGGTGACGGGTGTCATGCCAGAGTCTGTCCGGGTAGGCTCAAGCTAAACCAGGAGAAGAGAGTTAGCTTTCTGCTGAGTGAGCGTTCCTTCTAAGCCGGGATCAAACTCTTCTTTTGAGTATGATTGGGCCCTGTAGTGGTCTTTTTCCTTTCGCCTTCCATTGCTTGACTAGGTTCGCTTTGCAAGGAAGGGAAGGCATCCGTGTAGGTAGAAAAAGGCGGAGGTCAAGCTATGGGCACAAGGAGGTAAGGTATAGTAAGTTACTTCTTCGTCTTTTCTTGTCATTGGATTGGAAGCTGCAGGCGATGCCTTCTTGCTTGTGTAGTTGGCCTTGCGATGGAATAGCAATGAACATAGGGATGATACTAGGAAATATGATCTGAAGAATCTCGATAGTAGTTCCATGAACAATCCTTTGTGGGATTGGGTTTTTTTTATACTGGAAATGCCATAAAGCGCAACCCAAGATCCATGATACGAAAACCAAAATCAGTGTAGTTATATCACAAGCTCATGTTTCTATGATCTTAATCTATATTTACTTGAATGATGCTATAAATCTTCATCAAAGTGCTTATTTTTTATAATTGAACAGTTGTAGCTTTTAGAGACTATCCTCTGCAGCTGTAGCTACGTGGAAGCCAGCTGCTTAAAGACAGGCCCCCTAACCATTTCGCTTTTTACCGGTTTGAAAGGAAGAGTGTGCCATGGTGAAATGCAAGATAGAACAGAAAGCAAGGAAGGTGAAACGAGTCAATTTCTGGTCACTAAAAAGTGAACTTCCTTCCTTCGACAGTCGAAAAGTCTTTTAGGTGGTCTGAGGATACCAGCTTCGCGGGACCGCATTCCAACTCAAGGCTAAGCTTTACGGTCTTGCCGCTTTCTCTATCAACTAACCAAACTCTTGAAGACAAGGAAAGGGACTAATTCACAAAGGAGTCCGGCACCGACCCGGATAGATGATGCCCTATCGCACTCCCTTCGATCCGCTATAAATCCGTTGATCAAACAAATGAAAACAGTCAAATGATGCTTCTCTTTTATTGTAATCGCATTATCCGGGAATGATTATCCAGGAACTGGAAGATGGTTGGCGTGACACGCCTAAATCCCCCACAATCAATCCACAAGGCTTCAGGCGACTGCTATAATTATAATAAGAGGTCAAGGATCGAGTCGTCTGTTCTTTCACTTTGCTTCTGCCATTCTGTGCTTTCCCCTCGTACTATTAAGGGAAAGCAAGGAAAACTTTCCAAAACATTAACATAGGTTCTCAGGAAGACATCGAAAATGGGGCGAAAAGAGTCTATTTACCTTTACTATATTTCGGAATGTATCATGGCTCTATCTATTCATTAAAAAAAATAAAGTCCATCGCCTTTCCAGCCCTACTCCTCCCTCACTTCTCTTGACCTCTAGTAGCCAGGGAATCCTTGTATCGTTGTTTTCTCTCTAAAGCTTGAAGCCCAGCAGCTTCCGCCATGAAAGACGGTACTGAAGCTTCACTTGGGTCTGTTTTCGGCTTTTCTTCGATGGTGTTTTGTCCGATGATGCCTTCTCTATATACGAGTTTCACGGCCAGGTTTCTCATTTCCTTAATTTATTTTGCAAACCCTAATTTTTTGCCAAAATCTCTTTGGTCTCTGTCTTTTAAACGATTTTCTTTTGGTTTAACCTTTGTCTTCTACACTTCCTATTACTTGATATCTTTGATTATTCAACTTTTAAACGTTTTGGTTCCTGTTCTGAAACTAGGATTTCTTAACCCCTTTCGAAAACACTTTACTTTTCTGATTTTGAGTACTAATCCATTACTCTCAAAACATTTTTGTTTAAGTCTTATGAAACCCTAGCTCTATTTGTTTATATATGTATTATCTGCTTGTTTGCATGTTCCTCTGGGTTCTTGTTTGAGTTCCGTGCTCTTTGCTTTAATTTTTGTTGCTAGTGTTTCATTCCCCTACCATGCTGTGTTCTTCTCTTAAGGTTTTTCTAGCTGTTTACATGGTTATTTTATACTGATTCTTAAAAGCTCTCTTTAAGACTGTGATTACTGGCCTTAAATTGTGATTTTGTGTATTCTCCCTTATAGTTTGGTATTGATTTCGAATTTCTTCCTCAATCAATGGGATACATTCCTCAATTAATAACTGATCTCCTAGATTTTCAATCTCGTGCATTAATTCGAAAACTATTTTCTAGAATTAAAGTGGTATTTTTCCCTATATGTGTGCACAAGTATGTTGATTTATTTGCTTGACATATTTCCCTGGTTAAGTATCATGCACCTAGTCTTCATTGTATACCTTATACTATTTTGTTTCCTTATGTGACCATGCAATACTTTGTGATTCCTTTCCTTTTAAAATGATTGCTTATTACCGTTTGACTTTGATTTCTTAATTAAAGGGGAGTCCATATACTTATTTGATTATGATTGATACTCAGTTCCTTAAATATGGATTGATACCTTATTTGTTCACTCGTTTTCAATACTATAAATACTCCCCACCTTTCTCTTTGAACACACTGCATATCTCTCACTCTCTGAATTCTCTCTTTCTCTGCTATTACTTTACTCTCTCATTCTTTTATTTGAACACTCAATCTGCTAAAAGCCAAGATTGAGTGGCCTGGTTGATTACTTAGGTTCTATTGTTTCTTTACTTGGGTCTGTTGTTGCTGCTATTCTTATATTGCTGCTGCACACTGTTATTCTCTCTGCTACTTATGCTCTCTGCTCACCTTGTTCCGCTGTGCACTATTGTTATTGTGTCTATCACTTGCAACTGGTATGTCACCCCTTTAAGATATAGTTTCCACAACAACATGTTTCTATTAATTTTGCATTTCATAATGTTTCTTGTATGCTTTTACTTATGGTTTTGTTGCTCTTTTTGTCACTAGCATGTTACTTACTAGTTTATTTGGTTAAGTTAACATGCTCCCTTACCCTCTCCCCTGTCTCAATGAATATTTACTTTTGTACTACTACTATGCATCCACGTCTGTTTGGCTACTTGGTTAACCTAGACCTCTGTTTGAGGCTAAGTGTATTAGAGTTTCGTACAGTAAGAACTAAACTCTTGTTTTTGCAACCATGTCTGGTTACTTTCTTCCAGTGTGTTGCATGTGTGAGTAGCTTACTTTTCTTATTTGTTCCCTTCCCCTTTGCCCTCATTTGTGTGATACTCTGTTATTCTAAAACTGGTTAGTCTAAATGATTTCAGAAGAAGTTCTTCAACTCTTTCAACTATTTTCTTAAACTGTCTCAACTTTTTCAACTCTTTCAACTATTTTCTTAAACCCTCTCAATTATTTCAACTGCTTTCTTAAACTGTCTCTCAACTGTTTTCAACTCTCTCAATTCTAATCACAATCTCATTCTTAGAGCTTTACGGTCTGCCTCCTTAGTGTAAGCACTGACTTGGGAGCCTTGAGCACCCATTGAACTTTGATGCACAAGGATGGAACTTCCACACTTGTCTAACTATGATGTTATGGGTGCTTGGTATTGGCCAGGGGTTCAAACGAACCCTTAGGGAAGTTTGCCGCACCCAAGCCTTAGTAATGGCTGTGAAACTCGAAAGAAGTGATGTTGGAGATCTTGGGCCTGGCTGTAGGCTCCCTATAGAATAGCTTCTTCTTTGTTTTTAATCACTATTGTATTTTTAAATTACTTGGCCGGTATTAACTTGTATAGAACAATGGGGATTATAGTGAAATTGGGGAGGGTTATGCGTGATTATTAAGGGTATGGGTAGAAAACATGTTTGTAGGATTTTACTCACCTATTTGCGCAATAGAAATCATGTTTAGGACATGCATTTTACATGTAGGAATCCTGTTCCTGGGTCTTTACTTTCAGCTTGTTATTTTTATAATCACAATCAGTTAATAATCAGGTTATTGCCATTGCATTTACTGTTGAATGGCTCACTAATTTTGTTCAACAAACGTGAAACTGGTTAACAAACTCCTCTTTAAAACTAGAAACCGTTGCATGCTCACCATCTTTAATAATGCCTAGGCAAGCCTTAGGCCGGATAAAAAAAAGGGCTAATCACCTTCAATATGTGTTCGAATTAATCCGCCTCTGTCTGAATTCGTTTGTCCCTGAAGCCCTCTCTATCTTTACAAACTTCTGTCATATTTTTAAAAAAAAACTATCTATGCAATGGTTTCTAGTGTATTTCTTGTCCAGAATTGGACTGTTATTTCAACTATCTGAGTATTAATTTTCAAAAGTTCAAAAAGCCAGTACTGTTTTTTGTTTACGCTTCTGCAATCTTTACCGCCTGTCCAAAAATCGTTTTACCAGGTATTCCACAAATGCTTCTAAATGACTTCTGCAGATTTATAAAAACGTATACTGCCTCGTTTTTAGTTGTGAACGTTTTCTCTTACGTTCCTTTTCTGCAAACTCTCCAACTTTTGTTTTAATTTATACCCCAGCTTATTTTTTAAAAAAACTCTCTTTTCCTTAGACCTTACATGTGTTTGAGACGTGCTAATTACGTATTCGCTTATGGAGGGGTATTTTAGCCTTTTATATATTTTATATGATTTATATGATTCCTTTACATGCAAGTCCTATTTGTTTTGTATGTCGCTTAGCATTTTAACCTTTAAACTTAAGGGTTCAACCTAGTTCCTACCTTATAGAAATAATGATCCTAAATTCCCTCTAGGATATATAGGACGAGACGGGTACTAGCACACAATAAGCATTCGTGACCGATTCACGGGCTTAAATAACCTCTACGGGGTGGGAATGGTAGAATATGGAGATGATGACGATGCGATAATATCATAAAGCGACCTCTCTTTGGGAATATGTGCGGGATATTGCATCGAATGATCCATATTGTAGTTAAACCTAGGACCCTTCTCTCTTTTGTTTGCTTTATTTAAATGTTCTTCTAGCAACGCTTTTCCAAATCAACCCTCTCTTTTATTTTAAATTTACGTCCTTATTTCTTCATTAAAGCTTTTCAAGTTGTATGAATGCTATATTTGTGAACCTTACTTGCTAATTGTTTCATATTTATTTATAAATTCATGATTAACACATCCCGGAACCATACTAGTGGATCTTGAGGGGTGCCTAATACATTCCCCTCGAGATAATCTCAAGCCCTTACCCGAACTTTGGTTTTCTTCTCAAAATACTCTCTTCATAAAGTGTCCTAATGCACTATAATCATTAGGTGGCGAATCTTCAAATTCCATAACCCAACTCCCAAACGTGAAATAGAGTCGTTTTGTTTATAATGGCGTAAAACTCGATTTCACTTTTTTTAGGAAAAAAGGGAGGCGTCGACAACATGGCGACTCAGCTGGGGGTTTCTTTTAAGGCTTATACCACAACATGTTTTGTGACTTTATTGCTTTCTTTACTACCTTTATTGCTTTAATCATTTCTCCATAATTACTAACTTGTTTCTTCATGTCTTTCTTTTTTCTTTACCTGTTTTACTGCTTTATTACCTCACTTTATTTCAATTCCGTATTAAATTCCGAGCATTTATTGTAATCATTATTGTATGAACGTGAAAATACATGTACATATTTTATTGCTGTAATTGCATTCTTCAACATCATTTTCCACTCATGCCAAACAAATCCTATAGCAACGCTTATAATGAGTGGTTGCGCTATTCCATTATTACAACCCCCTTAAATTTGGCAAAGGCATATTTGAGGTAAAACCAGTCGATCAACGGTGTAGTCGACGGTTCCGTGCCTTTCCCTCTTGAGTTGTCCGCTCAAGGGTACCTTGTCTAGTACTTAAAATAGAAGCCTTTCTCTGTTTCAATGTTCATGCATCATGGTCAAACTTAGCCGAGTCAGTTATGTCGTCCGCATAATAACTCGTTAGGATAGCCTAAACTAAAGTCCATCGGGTTTCCTCGAAACCCAAACAGATATTCACGTTATGTGCATTGATTTGGAGAACTAAATACCTTTTGATAATTATTGATTTTAAATAGTCGAGTCCGGTGGGGGTTAAGGGCCTAACTCTCTATTTTGCAGGAAATGTGGCACGAGATCCCCATTTCGGTATGGTATAAAACATTCACCCAAAATTACTAAGCTCGTGGGATGATCTGCATGGTAGCGATCGGGCTCTCATCTGCAAGCACTTAGGAAATCTTCCTTCACTACTGGAAGTTAGGCCAAATAACAAGATTATGGAGCTGCTACTATGTTTTGGGATAGTGAACGGTTTGTCATCCGCTTTGGTGGTATTGAAATGATGCCGCTGTTGGAAGAAATTGGGGGTCTAGGAGGAATTCATTGGGATAGCCCGGGGTTGCTTATGCCGGAAAACCGCAAAGGTAGAGGGTTCTTGAAAATGATGGGGCTCAAGAAGAATCCTAGTCTAACCAGTCTGAAGGACTCCGACATATCCTTCGACTTCATATATGAAAGGTTCGGACATAGCAAATCCTACCGCACTCACACGGACGAGTTCGCCCTCCCCCTATTTGGGGCACATACATAGGAGAGACTTTGTATTCATGTTCTATTTTTTGGGCAAGATAGTCTTTCCAATGAAGAAGGCTAGAATCTACACAAGACTAGATATGGTAACCAAAGCCGTAATGGAGGGTATCGACGGGCAGACATTCAGCATAGCACCCATGATCCTCACCGAACTGTACCGAGCCTTAGAAAAGTTTCAACAAGGGGCATCGCACTTTGAAAGGTGCAGTTTGCTACTACAACTCTGGTTCATTGAACATCTTCAGAAGGGAGAGTATAGACATGATATCATACGTCGAGATTGGGATGACCATATTGCTTACCATCATCCAAAGCTAATGCGCTTTATGCCGGATATGTTCGCTCACCCGGAAGACGCCAGTGGATGGGTGGAACTATTGGGGAATCTGAGAGAAGAGCAGGTACTATAGATGTACGAGTGGTTTCCAACTGGAGAGTTTATCATTCGATCTAGGGATGCACCATTCCTTGTACTCATCAGCTTAAGAGGAACTTACCCTTATGTCCCACTCCGAGTCATGAGAAAAGCGGAAAGTGAGTAGATTATACCAAGGGTGGGAAAGATGAGTCACTACAGGGCTGACTTCCAAGATGACGATAGCCCACACAGGTTTCGGGCTGTGCATATGTGGCACTCCAAACTCATTTTAGAAAGGGAATCTATAGAGTCAGACTGGTATCAGGCAGGGCATGCGCCTCTTTATACGGGGTGTCTAGAAGATGATCACATTGGCTTGGGAAAACTAGGTTTCATCCATGGTCACAGGGTTATTGATGAGGAGGCTGCAGCAAAGGTCAAGTATAATCTGCTCCGCAAACGGATGAGAGGGTGTGAATGTGAACATTGGGAAATGCTAGAGGCACAAGAAAAGGTAATCAATGAGTGGAAATACATGGATGTCCGCGCAAATAACCGTTTAGGGTACTTGGAACAGGGTCTAGTGGAGCTGGGAGGCAAGTTTCTAAAAAGGATCAAGGACTGTCAGGAAGCTGAAGGTAATAAAAGTGGGCACTTAGCTCGAGCTTACTTGTTGCTGGGACTGCGCAAGCTGATGAAACTTTTCGAGGGAAGAAAAGATACCGAATCTGGGGAAGGTTCTTCTGGGACCAAGTAGTTAGGATTTTACCGCTTTCTTGATGTAATAAGGCCTTTGACCATTAGTGAAAATTTTTCTTTATTTCTGTCTATTTTGACTCGTCCTATTTTCTGTCAATAAAATGAGGAACTTGGTGTTATTAATTCTCCAAATCGTATCTGTCTCTAGGCCTATCTCGGGCACAACGAGGCACCCAAATAGGAAACGACTTGTATTCTTGCAACAATGTGTTTACATACTTTCTTTGTCAGAATCCGCACTAACTTTTTACCTTTTTTGTGTTTCTTTTATTTTTTATTCCCCTCCCCAAAGGTTAGTTCGTGCATTCTGGCACCATCAGCATACTCAAGAAGATCTAATGGTCCTCCTCCTCCTCCTCATCCGAGTCCTCCAAGAAACAGGAACAAAGAATATGGGAGATAATGAAGCAAGAAAGGAAATTGAAGGAACTTCCCAGGGTACCCCGATCACCAAAGAGATTGCTGCTCATTTGGAGCAAACTTTGCAAAGATTCCGAGAGGAACTAGACCAGGTTCGGAGTTTGGCAAGCTTGTCCATCTCCCTTGCTATTTCAGATGTCAACAACCAGGTCGCTGCACCTCCGTAGAAGGTCCCAACCCAAGCTCGCAACAATTCTCCACCGCTCATCCCTGAGCCCCAAAATGCTCCAAACAACCAGGAAACCCCTATCTTTGTGGATACTGTGCCATGCTATACACAACCCATAGCATATGTGTCAGAATCAAACTCACTCATTCAGAACATGGCTGCTGAACTTAAGAAACTCACTAGCAGGGTTCAAGGCGTGGAAGGTAATAAAGGTGTAGAGGTCTAAATTATGAAGACTTTTGTGTTCAACCTGATGTCGAACTCCCAGAGGGGTACAAACCTCCTAAGTTCGAAATGTTTGATGGTACGGGTGATCCCAGAGTTCACCTTAGGATGTATTATGACAAGTTAGTGGGAGTTGGTAGAGATGAAAAGATACGCATGAAGTTGTTCATGAGGAGCTTGAAAGATGATGCTTTATCTTGGTATATCAGCCAATATGCGAAAAAGTGGATAAGTTGGGTAAACATGGCGTCCGACTTCATGGACCGTTTCAGGTTCAATACTGAGAATGCACCGGACGTGTTCTATATCCAGAATTTGAAGAAGAAGCCCACCGAAACCTTTCGTGAGTATGCTACTCGTTGGAGGTCGGAAGCGGCCAAGGTTAGGCCGGCTTTGGAAGAACAAGAAATGAATAGATTGTTTCTTCGTGCTCAGGACCCACAGTATTACGAGAGATTGATGCTGATAGAGGGGTAGAAGTTCGCCGATATCATCAAACTGGGAGAAAGAATTGAAGAAGGGATCAAAAAGGGTATGGTTACTAACCTTGAGGCACTACAGGCCACCAACAAAGCCTTGCAATCTGGTGGTACATCGAAGAAAAAGGATGTAAACTCTGTAATGGTTGTGTAAAGAACCACTCTCCCATGAAATATTAACCCTACCCTCCAACTCCACTCACATACAAACCCTCTCTAAATTACCAGGTGCCTTCACCTACCTATCAAAACCCACATCCCGTCTACCAAACATCTCCATCACCAACATATCAGCCCACCTAGCCAGGATATTCCCAACCCGCACTCATATACCAAGCTTATAACTCCCAACCTCCTCACTATCCATCACCGCCTACCCCCCAAAACTTCCCACGACCAAGACCAAACTTTGACCGTAAACCGCCCAGACAATACAGCGCTATTGTCAAACCCATTGACCAACTGTATGAGAAGCTCAAAGCCACTGGATATGTTACACCCATCCCAGCCATAAACCCAGAAAACCCCTCTTAATGGATCAACAGCAAACTTCTCTTTGAAACTGAGTTCTTTAACCATGCTTGTGTCGGAATGTAAGAGGATATAAAATCAATCAACGATGCCCTATGTGAGTTTTCGCCAATTGACCTCTCTTATTTGCCTTTTTCTCAACTCAACCTCGCCTTATAGTTCCTGTAAGGGTTTTCACCAATAAGACTCTCTTATTTGTTTTCTCAACTCACCATCGCCTTATAGTGCACGTAAGGGTTTTCACCAATAAGACGCTCTCATTTGTTTTCTCAACTCACCATCGCCTTATAGTACCCGTGAGGGTTTTCACAAATAAGACTCTCTCATTCGTTTTTCTCACTTTGCAATGGTTGAAGTAGCACTCGCAATGTACTGACTTAGCATTATCAAAAGCTGATCAGAAGGTCTTAAAAGGGAAAGGTAAAGAGAACTACTCAGCTGGATTACAACTTTTGGAACCATCTTATGGAACATCGTCGAAAAATAAAAATAAAAACATGTCCCAGTTTCTTTGAATATTGGGGAAATATGGATTTTTTGTTTGGTGTGACTGAACCTCAGAGAGAGGCTGCCTACGTATCCTTTCAGAATCAAGTCGAACGTAGTTCAAGAACTCTGTTTTGATTTTTGATTTTTTTTGTGATTTGATTCTTTTTTTTAAGTGCATTGGTTCCAAAAGAGGGTAAAACAAAGAAATATAAACAAGGATTCAAAAGGCTAACTAGGGTTGACCGGTGTTTGGGTAGCGAGAAGAATAGCCTTTCGTCATCCCAACCTGAGAATGCTAAGTATAAACCAAATGCCCCCAACAAAAGCATGTCAGACGTAGTATCTTTTGACCGCATCTGCATTGACGGATATGTCTATCACCTTTCTTTCTATATCTCCCAAGTGTAGAGCTCCTCTCGAAAATATTTTCTTGATGAGGTAAGGACCTTGCCAATTTGGGGCGAACTTTCCTTTTGCTTCTTCCTGGTGTGGGAAGATGCATTTCAAAACAAGCTGTCCTACCTCAATTTTTCTTGGGTGCACTTTCTTATTGTAAGCGCGTGCCATTCTTTGTTGGCATAACTGACCAAAACAAACTGCTGTCAAACGCTTTTCATCAATCAAACTCAATTGTTCCAGTCGTGAATTCACCCATTCAGTGTCTTCAATCCCAACTTCAACAATTATTCAGAGAGAGGGAATCTCAACTTCAGCGGGTATGACTGCTTCAGTTCCATAAACTAACAAGTAGGGCGTTGCGCCAAGTGATGTACGGCTAGTTATCCGGTATCCCAAAGGAGCAAAAGGAACTTTTCGTGCCATTGTCTAGACCCTTGAACCATCTTCCTATGAATTTTCTTGATGTTCTTATTTGCAGCTTCAACATTCCATAATCTTTTGGTCGGTAAGGAGTAGAATGGCGATGCTCAATTTTAAATTGTTCACATACCTCGTACATCAGATAACTTTCAAATTAGCAGCATTATCTGTAATAATGAGTTTTGGAATACCGAAACGACAGATGATGTTGGAGTGAACGAAGTTTTCTACTGCTTTCATGGTAACTGCTTTCAATGTAATAGCTTCCACCCATTTGGTGAAGTAATCAATTGCAAACAAGATAAATATGTGTCCATTTGAAGTTTTTGGCTCAATTGGGCCAATGACGTCCATTCCCCAAGCAACAAAAGGCCAAGGAGCCGACATCGGATACAACTCTGAAGAAGGCGAGTGAATTAAATCACTATGAATCTGACACTAGTGGCACTTGCGAACAAAATGAAAGTAATCTCGCTCCATAGTAAGCCAATAATATCATGCCCGAAGGATCTTCTTTGCTAGAGCATATCCATTCATGTGCGGACCACAAACTCACGAATGTACCTCATTCATAATAATTTCAACTTCTTTGGCATCCACACATCTCACAAATTCAAATCCGGGGTTCTTTTGTATAGGATTTCCCCACTCAAAAAGAAACCATTATAGAGTCTCCTAATAGTTCTCTTTTGATCCCTATTAGTCTTGTTTTCAGAAACTGTTTAATATCACAGTACCATGGTTCACCATCTAGTTCTGCTTTGATTGTATTGCAATAACCATGTTGATCCCGAATTTGAATTTCTAATGGGTCAATGTGAGTATTACCACGATATGGAAGTATTGAGTCCAGGGTGGCAAGGCATCAGCTAATTCATTATGAAACCTGGGAATATATTTGAACTCGATGGACTTGAATCTCTTGCTAAGATCTTCCACACATTGTTTATATGGAATGAGCTTGATGTCTCGAGTCTCCCAATCGCCTTGAGCTTGCCGAATAAGCAAATCTGAATCTCCCATCACCAACAGTTCATGCCCATTTAGGTTTATTGCCATGTTTAAACCCATGATGCAAGATTCGTATTCTGTCATGTTGTTTGTACAGAAGAAACGAAGTCGTTTTATGGCAGGGTAATGTTTCCAAATAGGTGATACGAGAATTGCTCCAATCCTTATGCCTTTAATGTTAGCAGCCCCATCAAAGTATAGTTTCCAAATTTGACTGTCATCTTGGGGTACTTCTTCAACTAAATTAACCTCTTCATATGGGAAGTATGTGTTCAAAGGTTCATAATCATCAACAACTGGATTTTTTGCCAATTGATCAGCTAAAGCTTGTGCCTTCATGGCTGTACGAGTGACATAAACAATATCAAACTCTGTGAACAAGATTTTCCACTTTGCTAATATGCCGGTGGGCATCGGCTTCTGAAAGATGTACTTCAGGGGATCCATTCGGGATATGAGGTAAGTTGTATATGCCAAAAGATAATACCTAAGCTTCTGAGTGACCCAAGTTAAGGCACAACATATCTTTTCCAAAAGACTGTATTTGGTCTCATAAGTGGTAAACGTTTTGCTCAAATAATATATTGCTTGTTCCTTTTTGCATGTGGCATCATGTTGACCTAGTCAAAACCAAAAGATGTATCATTTACTGACAGATATAAAAATAGAGGCCTACCAGGTTCCGGCGGGACCAAAACAGGAGGATTTGATTCCCTGATCTTATCAAAATCTTCTTGTCACTCATCTGTCCACTTGATAAATGCGTTCTTTTTCAACAACTTGAAAATAGGCTCACATGTGGTTGTGTGCTGTGCAATGAACCTACTGATATAGTTTAACCTCCCAAGAAAACTCATGATCTTTTTTATTCTTCGGGGGAGGCAGTTCTCGAATGGTCTTTATCTTGGAGGGATCTAACTCAATGCCTCTTCGACTAACTATAAAACCCAAAAGCTTCCCAGAAGGAACTCCAAATGCATATTTGGTTGGATTGAGTTTGAGATTATACCTTCGTAGCCTTTCAAAGAATTTATTCAACTCTTGCACATGATCATCTTGTATTTTAGACTTAATGATCACGTCATCAACATACACCTCAATCTCTTTGTGTATTATGTCATGGAATATGGTAGTCATGGCCCTCATGTAAGTTGCTCCTGCATTCTTCAAACCAAATGGCATGACCTTATAATAGTAAGTTTCCCATGGAGTGGTGAAGGCGGTCTTTTCTGCATCTTCTTCATCCATTAGAATCTGGTGATACCCGGCATAACAATCCAAGAAAGATCGGATCTCATGTTTAGCACAATTGTCCACAAGGATATGAATGTTGGGTAAAGGGAAGTTGTCCTTTGGACTTGCTTTATTTAAATCCCTATAGTCAACACAAACTCTAATTTTCCCGTCCTTCTTTGGCACTGGCACAACGTTCGCTAACCATGTAGTATATCGAACGACCCTGATCACATTTGCACTTAGTTGCTTCGTGACTTCTTCTTTAATCTTATCACTCATGCTTGTCTTAAACCTCCTTTGTTTTTGTTGGAATGGTGGAAAATTAGGATATATGGGACGCTAATGGACCACTAAATCGGCACTCAAACCCAGCATGTCATCATACGACCAAGCAAATACATCTCTATACTCGTACAAAACTTGAATTATGGCATCTCTCATCTTTTGTTTGATATGAATGCTTATTTTTGTTTCTCTGATTTCTTCAGGATCTCCCAGGTTAATTGCCTCAGTTTCATTTAAGTTAGGGTTAGGCTTATTCTCAAATTGATCCAATTCTCCTTTATTTCCTTAAAAGCCTCATCTTCATCATACTCAACTTCTTGATTCGTTATTTCGAGATTAGACAACTTTTTAAGAACTGGGCATGAATTCTGCATGCATGTCATGTTTATAACGCCACCATTAACGAAACTACAAAATGATGAGAAATTAAACAAAATTAGGGAAAGGAAAAGACGGAATTATACTATGAAACTGGAACTTCATTTCATTGAATTTGAAAGGATAGAAGGGTTAACTTCAAAGAAAAGCAATTAAACTGAAATATATGGATTACAACCCTGAAAATAATCCAAATACAGAAAAAGCAACAAAACAGACTACCAAGACTCCTTCCTGATGGGAAGAGGAGTTGCTTCCCAGTTGTTGAGCGAGGTATCTGGACCAATCAGCTGAACACTTGCACGGCTAGAGCCCTCACCAACTTGAACCATATTGATCCCATAGAACATCTCTTTGAGACCCTGGCAAAGTTCATCAATGTCATCCTGAGGAGAAGGATTTTGGACTTCTTCAAATTGTGGCATGACAAAAGAGTAGGCAATGCGAAGGATTGGCTTTGACAATTTCCAACCATTCTTTTTGCGGGCCTTAGCTCTGTTTATGTCAGCCGATGTTGGTTTAAAACCCAAGCCAAAGGTATCTTTCTTCAAAAAGGGAGCAATGGGGTTCACAATTCCTTGCAGAAATGATCCTAATCCTTTTCCTGGTTCATAGTCGTTCCTCAACATCAGTGAAGCTACCATCATAGATGTGGCTGAAAGATAGGGATGCAGAAGTGGTTTTCCTTGTTCCACTTTGTCTACCTCAATCAACTCAAATGTTTGATATATGAGGGATTCACATCCTTCCTTGGCCTCGATACATGGAATGGATGGGTCATTATAGACGGATGGATCGTACTCCCCATAAACAACAATTTCTTGCCTGTCATATTCAAATTTGACCATTTGATGTAGGGTGGATGGTATAGCTATGGCCATATGGATCCACGGCCTTACCAGAAGAAAATCACAGGAGGTTTTCATATCCAACACTTGAAAGACAATGTTAAAATTAACCGGACCAATCGTCATGGTGAGTTTGATTTCCCCAATAGTGTCTCTTTTTGAACCATCAAAAGCTCTGATGCTGACACTACTAGTCCAAATTCTGTTAGTGTCAATGTTCAGTTGGTGAAAAATAGAAAGAGGGCATACATCTAAACTTGAGCCTCCATCAATCATGACTCCTTTCACGTAATGCCCATCACATTTGACCATAAGATGCAAAGCTTTATTGTGCCCAACTCCTTCCTCCGGTAAATCATCATCGCTGAAAGAAATTTTATTCACCTCAAAGAATCTTTCAGCCATTTTTTCTAGCTGATTCACTGTAGTCTTTTCTGAAACATATGCCTCGTTCAAAGTTTTGATCAACACGCGTGATGTTCTTCAGAATGTAAAAGCAGAGATAACAAAGATATTTGAGCGTGGGTTTTCCTTAGTTGATTGATGATTGAGTAGTCTTGCATTTTCATCTTCTTAAGGAATTCCTCAGCTTCTTTTTCTGAGATAGGTTCTTTCACTGGAAAGTGATTTTCCTTAGCTTGCTTGGCTTTTATCAATTCCTCTTGTGAGTAGCACCTTCCAGAGCGGGTCAAGCCTCCCATTTCGTCTATTTCTTCCACTATCTCTTTTCCTTTGTATGTCAAGAAAGTCTTGTTATAGTTCCAGGGAATAGCTTTTGTGTTTGACACTTGAAGTTGTGCAATAGGTCGGATCAAAACTGACTCTGTTATATTTCTCAGAGCATTATAAGGAACAATCTTTTGAATTCCCCTAGGGATGTAAAGTTTTGGCCCACCCAATTGAACCTCAATCTTTTTTGTGCTTCCAGGACATAGAGAATCGTTTTTTCAGAACGTGCCAAGTTTGAACTAGAACTCACACCTTTCACAAATAACGGTGCCGATTGAGGCGGGCTTACTATCACTTTTGGCTTTTGCCCTATGGTTCCAACAATCATCTTTGTCTTGCCAGATGGCTTATAATCCCGATCATCACAAATCATCCCAATAAAATGTGTATTATCATAAGCAGGGAGCGGATTGTTTGTGATATTAGGAGTGTCTTGATTGTTTTCAACCACAATTACATTTGCTTCAATCATATCTTCAATGGCTTTCTTTAATGTCCAATAACTTTCAGTACTATGGCCTTGTCCATTAGAGTGATACTCACATCTCGCATTGGAGTCAAAACTTTTTGAATTTGGATTCGCATAATGCGCCCTGATGGGTTCAATCAACTTCAGCTGCATTAACTTACGAAGTAGGCTTGTATACGATTCTCCAATTAGGGTGAACTCTTTCTTTGGCTCTTGTTCTATCACATATTCCTGTTTGGGACGAGGATTATATGGAACCTAAAAATTCGGTCGGATTTGACGGGAACCTTGTGGAATTGGTGCTCGCCATTGTTGGTAATTGGGAGGCCTAGCATAAGCCTGAGCATTAAACACTGTGTATTGTTGTGAGGGAACAGAGTACCGGGGCCTTGAGGTGGATAATAATGTTGAGGAGAATGGGATTGTCCTTTTTGGAATTGCACGTACGAAGGAACTATTCCTCTTTGCACTACCCCGAACCCAGATGTCATCATGGATCCTTCCTCCTTCTTTTCCCGATTTTCGAAACTGCACCCGCTTTGAATTACTTGCATGGTCGCCTTGAGAGCTGCCTGACTCATAATTTTTCTCGACTTTATGCCATTCTCAACTATTTCCCCAATCTTAATCGCCTCAGTAAAAGGTTTACCAATAGCGGCCAATATATAATGGAGGTAATCAGGATCCTGAGCTTGGAGAAAGTAGTCAATCATTTCTGCCTCTTTCATTGGTGGTTTGACCCTAGCAGCTTGCTCTCTCCATTTGATTGCATATTCTATGAAGCTTTCTGCTAGTTTCTTCTTTATGTTGATAAGAGAGGAGCGGTCTGGCACTATATCAATATTGTACTGAAATTGTTGGACAAAATCTTCAGCCATGTCATTCCAAACGTGCCAGTGAGAGATGTCTTGATCTATGAACCACTCTGAAGCAATTCCTGTCAAACTTTCCCCAAAATAAGCCATGAGTAATTCTTCTTTACCTCCTGCTCCTCTTAACTGGTTACAGTACCTCTTCAAATGGGCAACGGGATCACCATGACTGTCATATTTGTCAAACTTGGGGGTCTTGAAGCCCGGTGGCAAATGAACATGGGGGAACATGCATAGATCATTGAATGAAACACTTTTGTGGCCTCCCAAACCCTGTATATTTCTCATGTTTTGTTCCAAACTCTTCATTTTTTTGATCATTTCCTCTTGTTCCATATTCTTATTAGGCTTTTCGATGTCGTCTGGGAGCATGTACTTAGGAGTATGCTTGTATGAATCTGGAACCTTGAAAGTCATTTCTGGAAGGTAATGTTGGGTATCATGATCATTCAACTATGGATTATTGTTGAGATTTTGAGTGAGAGCCGGCTGATGAACGGTGAAAGTCGGTACGATTGGTACAACATGTGGGTCATTTTTTAGGGGTCCCATTGAAGGACGCGGAATGGAAGTACTGGGGATAGTGGGAAGGTTAATGCTCAGAATGAATCCAGGTTGGTACAATGGGTTACCTGTTATGGAGATGGGCACTTGATTTGCTATGGACACATTATGAAGATTATCCGAAGATCTTATGGGTAGTGAGGGCGGTGCCTGTCCATTCACCCAGGCTTGGTACATATCTGCGAGTTGTTGTTTCAACACTCTTACTTCTTCAACAAGTCATGAACCTTGTTCGACCAATTGTCCATGGACATCATCATTATCTGACTCATTCTCACTGTTGTTTGCCATTCTACTTTTTCCTTTTGACCTTGTGTTGTAAGGGTGAGTCCCAGTTTAAACCACAAAACAAACCACCTCTGTTTACTTTATCTCTTTTGAATGACAAACAAGAAACATGTTAGAGTTAGGCATTTTGCGGATATTAATCACACATTGTATGTCATGCACCTAACGCCATTTTCATTTCTAGAATGAGTTTGGAAGGCTTCATGCTTCATCCCGACTTATTAGTTAATTAGTTTATTTACATCTTGAATTTGATTCCTCTTTTTCTTTTCTTTTTTCTTTTTTTTCCTTTTTTTACCACTTTATTCTTTTTTTATTTTTTAAAATGATTCGATCGAACCTGGTGTGGGTCGCCTATGTATCATGTGGAGACATGAATCCACCACATCTGAAGTTGAAGTAGAAACCCATCTACATCTGCCAATGGTGTGTTTTGGATAGTGCTCATTTTGTACCTGTGGGTGACTAAGGTTAGGGTTGACACTAGCCTCAAAAGATAGAATCAATGCACTCGTTTTGTAAAACAGTCTTTTGTATGGAACTCCATTTTAGGAAAAATCAAATAGATGGTTGTTATTTTTGCAATTATGGCACTTTCATACTTCCAGGAGATAACTTTAGGGTCGGGATAGGCATGATGATAAAAGTGATGCTATTTTTGAAGATGTTCTAATGCTATTTCGAAAGAAAATAAAAAATAAAAAATTGAAAAATTGGTTATTAACCGAAACTGGGTCTGCTAATTTGTTTTTAATTAAAAAAAACACTAGACACATTTTCCCTTTTTTTAAATTTTTTTTTTTTTTTTGAAAAATGGGGCCGAACCCTATGGAGGTTGCCTACATATCTCACATCCGGTAAGAATCAGACCCGCGTAGTTCCTATATATTTCGAGAATAGGATGACACTTTTTTGTTTTTTTTTTTTGAATAATAATTAGGCTTATTTCGTAATAATCTTTCGGGGTAAATACTGATAGTTTTCAAAAATCGGATAAAATCTCCTCCCTTATGGTTTTCCCTCAATTTATGTATAGTTATTTTATTTTGTTATTTTTTAGGAGCCGGTCAACATGCACAAGCCGAATCAAACATAATGCACATGTAGCATATAAGATGCATCAGGACGGTCTTGTAATTCTCGGGTACACCTATCCTAGACGGACCCAACCCTAGTGTTGAGTCCCCAAAGTCAAATGCACATGATGCAAACAAACGTTCCTACTAGGGGTCCGGCATGAGGCTATGTTATTCTAGGTTTAAACCCTGGGGGAGTGTTTTAGACTTGGCTTATCCAAGCGGACAGCTCGAGCCGAGGTGGGGGCAACGTATCGGAAGCACGAAAGTCTACTCGGCCTAATTACTTGACCCAGTCTCATTCTAATTGGTATGACTTCTAACAGAAAGTGGGCCACGCGCACGTGTGCACCATAAATTTAGAAGACTCAGAAGGGATGCGTAAGAAAGTAGTTTAATACAATTAAAATAATATTAAAGCAGTAAATTAGCGGCAATAAACACATTAGGCCCAAAAATACAGTAATAACATCAAATTAATAAAGCCAAGTATAGATCACATTTGAAGCTCGAATTCTAAACCCTGAACTAGAAGTTCTGGGTTATTTTCCCCAGCAGAGTCACCATCGCTGTCACACCTTCTTTTTTTACAACCCCGAGGGCGATAGGAGTTTTTCCAATTGAAGTGACATTATTCGAAATGAAATTATTTTATTTATTAGAGTATCCACTTGGAATAGTTTATTTGGTGTCTCAAGTCACCGGTTTATTTTTAAATCCCAAATCAAGGAAAATTCTATTTTTTTGTTTTTTTAAAGTCTGCGAACCAGAAATTTTGGATAAGGAATTCTGTTAACCCGAGAGAATGTGTTAGATATTCGCGGGTTCCATGGTTCTAGCACGATCGCTTTAATAATTATACTTGGCTTAATTAAATTATTTTAATTACATAATTTAGAACCCATGTGCACCGCTTTTAATTACTTAATTATTCGTGATTACAAAATTATCTCGAAACGAGTCATGCGTACGTGTACTCATTTTATTTAGTGCGCTAAAAATCATAGCATGCGTACATATACATAGTTAATAGCCCTTAATTAATATTAAAATTACTTTGCCAAAGTCACGCGAACATGTACCTTAGTTTTAATTTGAAAATCGACGCTTTAACCATATCACGCGTACGTGTACACAATCATAATAATAAATTAAAAGCACACCTAAAAGTATACTACTGGTGTTCATTATTATTTCCTAAAACTACTTTGAGATTATTGTGAAGCTATTGCATTGTGGGAAAAAAAACAGTGGTTTATTGGGTGCAAAACTTATTCAAGTTTTCGGACAAAATAGCATCACAAATTGCAACATTTCCTTGTACATATATTCGTCGGCTTCATAATTTATACATTGAAGTGAATCAAATATATATGGTCAATTGATTTAGAGTTGGTGGAATTTTTATAGTCTATACATCATTTTAAGAATTTTGCAAACATATGTTTTGATCCAAAGGAATCCTTCGAAATATAGATCCACCCTATTTCACATTATTCAACAATCAATTCCAACGCAATTGGCCAAATTTTACTCAAAAAATAAAATAGCAACTTAAATTGCTTACATGCCAAAGGCAGTAAATAGTCTTAGCTAAAAAAAGTATATATATATATATATATATATATATATATATATATATATATATATATATATATATATATATATATTGTTAATAGTTTTCTTTTAAGACTAAATACATGACCAAATTAACAATTTACAGAAGTGATTTAAGCTTACAAGAATAGCTCTTGTTTTAAAAGAATAATCACTAATAGGGATTAAGGGTTTTCAACAGAGACTTATGACAGACATTGAGTCATTTTTATTTTTTAATTTTTTTTTTGATTAGAAATGCATTTTTTATTTGAACTCATACATATAATTTGTGAAAAATGAAAGAAATGTATTTCTTTTATATTACACCAACTTTATGTTAGGTCTCAGTTTATATTTGAATCAATGGTGAAGAACAAAATAAGTGTGGCATAAGACAATTACTAAATATCAACTGTGATAAACAAATAGAGATCTAAATAAAGTTATTTGTACTCCAAAAAATTTGCTACAGATAAACAAAGAAGACAACGATACCAACTATATTTATCATAATAACTGATCTCTTTTAATGGTTTCTTCTATCAAATCAATGTATGAGCCAAATATTAAAGAGACAGAGATGAACCTTTTGTTATGACTTCAGGACAATCACAGCTACAATCTACTGATTTCAAAAGTTAGTAATGCTAACTTTTCTAGAACCACGAAGTTGGAACCGCGAACGAAATCTCGAACTCCGGCTTCTCACTAGTTAACTTAACTAAATAATTTTTTAAATGAATGTTTATCCTAATAGAACAATGCTCTTTCTTCTTCTCTTTTTTCAATTGTCTTTCTTTCTTTTTCTTTTTATGATTCTGTTGTCCTCTCTCTCTTTTTTTTTTTATAATAGAAGTCTCTTTCTCTTTATATAGATGAGTATGAGTAGTTTTGTAACTTCTAAGGAAGTGGGGAAGTGGGGATTGGGAAGTTAGGAACGTGAGAGTTAGTGGGAAAGGAAGTTACGTGAAGTAGGGAAGTGGGGAAGTTATGTTGTTTTATTTTATTTATATTTATTTTTTTTATGTTTGTTATTATTTTTCATAAATGAAACCTATTAAGAGAAAGATAAAAGTTTATATATTAAGATTTAAATATTTAGACTAAAATAGTATAGAATTTGGGTGAGGTAAAAAATTAGGTGTTCACATACCCACCCCAAGAGGTATGATGATGCAAGCAATATTAGCAGCTGATTCTCGGCTCGAACACGTAACCTACAGAGGTGGAGCTAGGATTTCGAGCTTATGGGTTCGGGATTTTAATCATTTTAAGTTACTGGATTCTAAATTGATAATTTGTATATATTAATGAATTTTTAAGACAAATACAAGGTTCGAACAAAAGCTACTGAATTCCGCCAAACCCCCTCTCGACAATCTAGCTATGTCCCCTATAACCTATAGGTTATATGAAAATAATTTTACCGTTGTTTCAAGATTCCCCTTCAACGATTATATATAAACTTCATCTAAAAAGAAGGGAGGCAAAATAATATTGGAAGAAGCAGGAGATCACAAAAGAGTAAAAAACCAAATCTGGGCAACCATCGGACTGAGACATGATAGGTTAAAAGACTGTTCAAAGAATAATATGAATAAGTTTTCCTTTTTATCAATAAATAAATAAAATACATGTGAAAAAATATAACAAAAAAATAGTTGAAAAAATGTATGCATAAGAGTAGGAAAAGAATAGTAAAAGTTTTAACAAGGAGACTTTCTCTCTCTAAGCCTACTGGCGAAAGTTAGCAGGTAGCTAACACGCGCTGCCATGGCTAAGACGAAGAAGAAGCAAATCTCCGTTCCAGAAGTAACAGACGAGGAACTACCACAAGCTACACCAGCAATAACCAAGCAAAATCGATGGTTAACGGGTATGGGATCGGCACCTACAGTGTACCACAAACTTGATGTTGCCAGAAAAAATGGTGCAATCGTGACCCCGGAATCTGGAATTCAGCAACAATTGAGTCTACTGACTCTTGGAAGCTTTATGCCTCAACAGTTTCAACCGATTAGAGACAAAATTGCAGAAAACAGGGACAGTCCTCATCAACGGGATGCTTCGCAGGCAACCCGATGACTTCAATTCTCGGCACATGCAGAGAAAGAACAAAGCAACCCACCTGATCCAGAACAAAGGGAACCTGAACAACAGCCAATATCTAATAGAAGCTCTCAAAAAGGTAACGCCCTAACATATATCCCCCTTCTCAAAGGGATGGTAGATTTTTAGTTCAAATTGACGAAGCCGATACCAAAGAGTTAGAGAATTACTGGAGTAATGCACTGATAGGGTATGTGCTTGGTGAAACACCGTATGAGAAGACTATGGAAAATTTTGTCGCAAAACAGTGGAATTTTGTTGATCAGCCACAAATAATGCATCATGATGATGGATACTATTTATTCAGATTTGACAATATGGAGGATAAGAATAAAGTGTTACAGGTAGGCCCCTACACATTCCGTAACAAACCAATGATACTGCAACAATGGCAACTGGATTTCAAGTTTGATCCTGCAAATATTACAGTAGTTCCATTGTGGATAAACTTCCCTGCATTACCATTAGCATTCTGGTCCAATGCAGTATTAAGTAAGTTGGCGAGTGTGGTAGGAAAGCCTCTGTATACTGATAAATACACTGCTGACTTGGAGAAGATTTCCTATGCCAGAGTTTTGATTGAAACTGACATCTCCAAGCCAATGCCAGACAGTGTAGAATTGCAGACCAACAGAGGCCTCATTGTGCAACAAATTGAATATGAATGGAAACCAAAATTCTGTAAACACTGTATCAGATTTGGGCATAATTCAAATGAGTGTTGGTATAAGGAAGGGCACACAAAGGAAGAAAGATGCAAGCATAAACCTGACCAGATGAAACAGAAACTCAGAGTAGCAAAGAGGTGGACTCCAAAAAAACAAATGACAACTCATCGGGTTCCTGATGAGGAATTGAATGAAACAGTGGCAACAAACTGCCTAGAAGCAGTAGGAACTGGGAAACAAAAGGAGCAGATTGAACAGAAATCAGCAGCCTGCACATTGACTTCAAGCAACAGATTCAAACCTCTACAGATGATAGACAATCCTGGGGACGCTGGCCCTTCCAGCTTCACCCCTAAATGATGCTCTGCACATGGAATGTCAGGGGCCTGAACAAGGCTCATAAGCAGAAAGACTTAAACATCTTTCTGAAGAAGCATAAGGTGGAGGTCATAGGGTGTCTAGAGACTAGAGTAAAGGAATGCAAATCAAGGAAAATACTGACCACTGTCTGTGGAGGTTGGAACAACAGATGTATCTACAATGAACATCCTAATGGCAAAATATGGCTCTTATGGAAACAAAGTTGTGAAGTGACAATTTTGATGGTTGATGAACAATTCATACACTGTGAAGTAAAGAAAACAGACTCAACCTTTCAAACACTGCTCACAGTGGTGTATGCCAGCAATGATATCTAAAAAAGAAAACAGCTATGGGACAGATTGATACAATTGGGAACTTCTGTTAAACAATGTTGGCTGATCAGTGGTGATTTCAACAATATGCTTCATGCAAATGATAGAATTGGTTCACCAGTGACCCAAACTGAAATCAGAGGATACCATGAAGCTATAAACACCCTTCAGCTTACTCAATTGAAAAGTATGGGTAGCTACTTCTCCTGGTGCAACAAACAACAACCCAGCACAAGGGTACATAGCAAGATAGATTGGACCTTTTGAAATGTGGCTTGGATGCAACAGTATAGCCACATTGAAACTGACTACCAGAATCCAGTGACATCAGACCACTCTCCCATACTAATCCAATGCAAAACTGGAAACCACAGAATAAACTTTCATCCTAAACCTTTCAAACTTTACTTACCTGTAATGGAACACAAAGACTTCACTGCTATAGTAAGGAAAGTTTGGAACCAGAAAGGACAGGTGAAAACTGGTAGCATGCACACAATTTGGACAAAGCTAAAAGTTTTGAAAAAGGAACTGAAGGAGCTGAACAGCTACATTGCAGCATACAAAACACAACTCAATGCAGCAAGGCACAAACTAGAAGTCATTCAGGTTCAATTGATAAGCAAACAAATGGACCGGCAGCTCATAGAACAGGAAAGGTCAACCTTAGCTGAAATACAGAAATGGAGCAACATAGAGGAGCAGGTTTTGCATCAGAAATCAAGAGCAAACTGGATCACCTGTGGAGATTCTAATTCCAAATACTTCCATGCCCAACTGAAGCAGAGAACAAACATGAATAAAATTGGTTCCATATACAATGATGCAGGGGAAAGACTATTTGATCCTCAACAAGTAGAAGCAGAGTTCCAAAACCATTTCTACAACATTATGGGAGAGAAAAAGACTATCTGTATATGTCTAAACACTGTGATCATTCAATAGGGACCTTGCTTAACAAACCAGCAGAAAATGCATCTGATTCAACCAGTAACAGAAGAGGAAATCTATCAGGCAATCACTAATATGCCACATGACAAAGCACCATGTGTGGATAGTTTCCCAGTTGAATTCTTCACTCGACATTGGGATATGGTTGCTGATGATGTTAATGCAGCAGTAAAAGACTTCTTTACAACAGGCAAGATGCACAAAGGAGTAAGCAGCACTGCACTCTCACTGATCCCTAAAACACAAAATCCTACTACCGTCAAGGATTATAGACCAATCGCATGTTGCACCACACTCTATTAAATAATCACCAAAGTGATCACAACAAGAATAAAAACCGTAATAGGTGATTTGATTGGCAATTCACAATCGGCATTCATTGAAGGCAGGAGCATCACATATAACATTCTCTTTACTCAGGAGTTATTTAAAGGATACTCTTGGAATGGCATCTCCCCGCGATATGTGCTAAAAGTGGACCTGAGAAAGGCTTATGATACAGTGGAATGGTGCTTTATCGAGCGACTGATGCTGGCCATGGTTTTCCCTACAAATTCACAAAATGGATAATGGAATGCATCTCTTCTGTCACATACTCATTAAGCCTTAATGGGGGCTGACACCTCCATTCAAAGGAAAAATAGGTATACGACAAGGAGATCCAATGTCCCCCTATCTATTTGTAATAGTCATGGAATACTTGAACAGGGGACTCAAAGCTATGATGGAGCGAAAGGAGTTCAAATTTCATCCTCGATGCAAGAAACTGGGAGTATCACATATCTGTTTTGCGGATGATCTATTGGTATTCTGCAAGGCAGATACTCAATCCGTAAGACTTGTTAGAAACACGTTCTCAATGCAATATACTAAACGTGTACTCTTTTGTAGGTTTTGATGAATGACAAACGGAGCAAAAATTGATATATGACGGAATTCAAGTACAAGCGCACAATGGTTGCGAATAAGATTGAAGTTCAAGATATAGCTTTTAATTGTTATTGAGTTGTTCTAAATTGTAATCTCGATCCTATAACTTGACTCATAGTATGGCCTCTCTCATAAAACTATTTTCCAAAATCATGCATATTTAATTCTGTGTCAAAAAGATTTTAAATCATGCATATTTACATTAGACAAAATGTTTTCTAAACATGCCTCAAAAATCTGGCTAAAATAATCGATTATGTACTTATGATAATCGATTGTTTCTGAGCCAAGACTGCATGACAATCGATTATGAATTAATGGTAATCGATTGTGAGTAAGACAGTGAACATCAGGTTTTTCCAAATCTGCATGATAATCGATTGTGAACAAATGACAATCGATTGTTGTTGAGGTAAAGTTTTTCAATACTCAAAATAATCGATTATGAACTAATGGTGATCGATTGTGTTGAGTTGATGTCTTCTAGTGATTTTAAATTTAATTAAGTAATCGATTATGTCTTTAGATAATCGATTATCACTGAGACAGTAAGTTTTATGATTTTCAGAAAATAACAAGTAATCGATTGTTGCAAAGGACAATCGATTGTTGAAGCTGGCCGTTGTCAAATGATTTTCAAATACCATAAGGTAATCGATTATTGATTCTAGATAATCGATGTTCTGCTTAAAATCTGGAAATGATTTTTAGAACGTTGCTGAAGTAATCGATTATTGATTTTATATAATCAATGTTCTGCTTAAAATCTGGAAATGATTTTTAGAACGTTGCTGAAGTAATCGATTATTGATTTTATATAATCGATGTTTTGCTTAAAATCTGGAAATGATTTTTAGAACGTTGCTAAAATAATCGATTATGAACTTAGTGTAATCGATTATCTGATTTTGAATATTGCCAGTAATCGAGTATAGATTATGTATAATCAATTGTGAAGCGTTAAATCTGGGATTGATTTTTAAACTGACTGGCAGATAATCGATTGTTTGGTCTTAATAATCGATTATCACTGAGTAATTTCAGCAACTCTTAATAGGCAATTAGACAACGGTTGAACCAACTTTTTCAACTATAAATACAGCTTCATTTCAGTGTTTTAAAAACAACAACATACACAAACTGATCATTACATTGCTATAAGCTTTCATTCAATTGTTCTTCATTTTCTACTCATTTCATAAAGCTTTTGAGAGCCATATTATTGCTTAAAGTTGTTGTGATCTTGAACATATTCTTTTACTCATATCTACTCAATAAGGAGTACTTTAGTTAAGTGAGTGTCCAAGTGTTTGATATACTTGTAAGAGAATTGCGATTCTCTTGTTTCAAGGAACTTGCGTTTCCTTGGGTGAAGTCTTTGAGATTGCGATCTCCGAGCAACTGTTTGAGGCTTGTGTCCTCAAGTGTGTAACGGTTTTTTGAGCACCCTTAAGCTTAACAAGATAGTGAAAAATCTCGAGAGAGTCTCTCGGGGACTGGACTAACCACGTTGGTGGCCAGCCAGTATACATCTTTGTGTAAGTTTATTTTTCTGCATTTATTTTACTTCCTGCAAAGTTTAAATTCCGCAAGAAAACGCTAAATTCTATTAATACGCTATTCACCCCCCCTCTAGCGTAAAGCGTAGTTTCTAACAATTGGTATCAGAGCCCAACTCTCTGAAAACTTAACCGTTTGAGAGAACCATCCATGGCTTCTACTCTTGACTCTTTTGCAGGAATTGAAGAAGGATAATGCTCTACACGACCTCCTCTATTCAACGGCACAAACTACTCATACTGGAAGGAGAGGATGCAAATCTTTGTGCAATCAAATAGCTTTCATTTGTGGAAAGTATTCACCAATGGAAACCAAATCCCAACCAAGAAGGTGGAAGACGAATGGGTTCCAAAGATCGAAGAGGAATATACCGCGGAGGATATTCGTAAGGTTCAAAATAATGCCAAAGCTATAAATTTATTATATTGTGCTGTTAATGCTAACGACTACAGGAAGATATCATGTTGCAAAACAGCAAAAGAAATGTGGGATAAGCTTGAAGTGACATACGAAGGAACCGACCAGGTACGAGAAGCTAAAATTGATTTCTTAACTCACTCTTATGAACTATTCCACATGAAGGAAGGAGAGAAAGTAGACGAAATGTTTGAGCGATTCTCAATGATCGTGAATGATCTACACGCCCTCAAAAAGACGTTTACGGATAGAGAACTTGTCCGGAAGATCCTCAGAAGTCTCACTCCGGCATGGCGATCAAAGGCCGATGCAATCCAAGAATCCATTGGCATCACAAATGTCACAATTGACGCATTAAGAGGTAATCTCAAAACCTATGAATCAACTATACTTAACCCGTTTGTTGATGATCAAAGAAGGCAAAGGATTGCTCTAAAGGCTAGCCAACCACAAATTGATGAGGAAGGTGACAACGAGTTTGGACTCGTTATCAAAAGGTTTCAAAAATTCATGCGCAAAGAGTATGAACGCAAGAACAAAAAGCAAGGCGATCAACTAAAATGCTATGAATGCGGAGAAACCGGGCACATAAAATCAAATTGCCCTAACATCAAAAAGGAGAAGAAACCCTTCAAAAAGCAACGTGCATACATCTCTTGGGGAGGAGATTCCGGAGATGAAGCAAGCGAAGAAGAAGACGATGAAGCAGCAAATTTATGTCTCATGGCTCAAGAAGACGGCAAAGACGAGGTAAGTCAAATCTCTTCTCAAAATTTCTTTACTCTTGATGAAATAAGAAATGCTTTTGATGAACTATATGCTGAATTTATCAAAGCTTCAAAAACTGTCAAAAGTGTTAAAGAAAGCGCTTCTCTAAAAGAAAAAGATTTTCAAACACAGCTTTCATTAAAAGAAAAAGAATTAGAAAAACTGGTTTTCGAAAATGAGAAGCTAAAAGAGGAAAACAAGTTTTATGGAAAAAGAAGTGCTGATAAACCTGAAGGTTCTACTAGAAACTGTTCTTCATGTGTGCTTCTTAAGAATGAAGTAGCTAGACTTAAAGGCACATTAGATAAGTTTAATTCTTCGCATAAAAACTTGAATGATGTGCTTGTTAATCTAAAATCAACTAAACATGGAATAGGATTCAAGAATGAAGAAAAGGTTGGTGCTAAACCACAACAACCTAGAGCTCAACCTAGGACTAATAACCAAAATGCTTATCCTAGAAGTAGAAATCCTAGAAATAACTTGCATGTTAGACCAAATAGTGAAAATGCTAGAAGACCTAGAAATGATGCATATTTTAGGCCAAACCTTGAACAATTTAGAAGACCAAGAAATGACCCTCCACCTAGAAATAGATATTCTAGAAATGATGCATATTTTAGACAAACTTGTGAACCTCCTAGAGCTCATAATAGGAGAAACAATGGTGTTCAAAGTAGAGTAAGCAACCTTCATTCATCTAGTTACTATGTACCTAGAAAAATGCATAATCCCAACGTGACTTGTCATTATTGTAGACGTATTGGTCATATTGCTCCCGCTTGCTTTACTCGTCATAGACATATAAATCAATTGCATCATTATAACATGCCTAACCCTCAAGGACCCAAGATGGCATGGGTACCTAAAGAACATTAATTTGTTTTGTAGGTGTGCTTGAAGGGATCAAGTGTACTATGGTACCTTGATAGTGGATGCTCCAAACACATGACGGGAGATGAATCCAAATTCCTTCAACTAGAGCACAAAGAAGGAGGAAGTGTCACATTTGGTGATAACAATAAAGGAAAAATCATCGGCATTGGTTCGGTCGGTAAGGACGAAAACTCCTCTATTAAACATATACTACTTGTGAAAGGTTTGAAGCATAATCTCTTGAGCATAAGCCAATTATGTGACAAGGGAAATCTTGCTCTATTTAATTCGGATGAATGTCTTGTATTTAGACGTAGTGATTTCAAGATCATACTTCGTGGTTTTAGAATTGATAATATTTATATGGTTGATCTTGCAAACTCCTCACCCGAATATGTTGATTGTTTAGTAAGCAAAGAGGATAACTCTTGGCTATGGCATCGTAGAGTAGCACACATGAACATGCATCTTTTGAACAAGCTTCTTTCTCAAAACTTAGTAGTTGGTCTTCCCAGTTTAAAGTTTGAAAATGATTCTATTTGCGATTCTTGTCAAAAAGGGAAGCAAACCAAAGCATCTTTTAAATCCAAGAATATTGTTTCAACGTCTAGACCTTTGCAATTACTTCACATGGATTTATTTGGTCCCTCTCGTATTGAAAGTCTTGGTAAAAATAAATATGTTTTTGTAATTGTTGATGACTTTTCTAGATTTACTTGGACTCTATTTCTTGCAAATAAAAGTGATGCTTTTCAAAATTTCAAGTATTTCCTTAAGCGTGTTCAAAACGAAAAGGAATCGACCGTCACTTCGATTAGAAGTGATCATGGGGGAGAGTTTGATCACAATCTCTTTGCGGATTTTTGTGACGAACTCGGAATCGAACACACCTTTTCCTCTCCACGGACACCACAACAAAATGGGGTGGTGGAAAGGAAAAATAGGTGTCTCGAAGAGATGGCTAGAACCATGCTCGACGAAGCTAAGATTCCCAAATATTTTTGGGCGGACGCCGTGAGTACCGCTTGCTATGTTTTAAATAGAGCAGCAATTCGGCCGATACTCATGAAAACCCCATATGAACTTTATAAGGGTAGAAAACCCAACATTTCTCATTTACGTGTTTTTGGTTGTAAATGTTTTGTTCATAATAATGGGAAGGACCAATTGGGTAAGTTTGATGCTAAATCGGATGAAGGTATTTTCATTGGTTATTCCTCACGTAGCAAAGCATATAGGATCTTTAACAAAAGAACCCAAATTGTGGAGGAATCCCCTCATGTTGTGTTTTCCGAAGATAATACTCTCTTGGCGAGAAAGGAATCCGGTTTTGATCTTGCAGGTATCTTGGATAGCTTGAAAGATAAAATCCAAGAAGAACCTTCAAAGGAAAACAAAAATGAAATTGGGGAACAACCAACGGAAGAAGCGCCACAATTAGAAAAAGGAATAAATACGCCTAACGAGTGGAGAACGATCAAGGATCATCCTCTCGAACAGGTAATTGGCGATGTTGGAGAAAAGGTAAGTACCCGAAACTCTCTTAAGAACACTCTAGGACACAATTCTTAAGAGTTCACGGCATTACTTGTTAACACTAGTGTAATTTATTAATTTCGCTATAAATTACTAACTTGAGCGTCGGAGACGTTTAAATCTATTTTGCAGGTACCACCGCAAAGGTAGGGGGAATTATGAAGTTTTAGCACAAAATAATCGACTATCTCAAGCCACTAATCGATTATTTTCTGTGCAGTACATCGATTATCAGTATCAATAATCGATTGTTTATGACTGATTATTACTATTATGCATCTGTGTTTAATTTTTTACTTCCTAAATTGCATAATCGATTTCCGCCTCAGTCATTCAGCAATGCTTTCTACAACAATCGATTATTTTTTCATACAATCGATTATTTGACAAATTCTGATATTCTCCAAGTTCACTGTATCAAATTAGTTCCCTAAATAATCGATTACCAAGAATTGACAATCGATTACTTTATATTAATTTTTTTGTTACCGTTTGGCTCCTCAATCGATTCCTGTCAGGTCTTAAATGCTCCATAATCGATTACCAAAATTTAACAATCGATTATTTCATTCAAATTTTTTACCGTTTGACTCAAGAATCGATTTGTCAGATTCAAAATCTCAATCAAATAGTAAATACAATCGATTATTTCAGTTCAATAATCGATTATCTAACGGTCAGTAATTTTAATTCTTACCGTTTTCTGACTGCTCCTAAACCAAAATCTCAGCAAATGTCTCCATTCAATGCTTGATAATCCTTTCCTCTATAAATAGGCATCATAAGAGCTCACATTCACCCACTCAAGCACTATCTCTAGTATTCAAAAGCTAAATCTCTTCTATTTTCTTTGCCAAATTCCAGCAGTCTTTCTCCTAACATGTCTGGACGATCTTCAAAACGTTCCCGATCCAAACATGGCGCATCAGCCTCAACCGCCCCTCCTCCTTTAAATTTTCCATACCAAGACGGTTCCATCTTGTTCTTTGAAACTGAAAATGAACTCACAAGGTTCCTATCAAAATTTGAGAAACGCACCATTCTTCCTCCTCGGTTCTCAAATAGTAAACTCCTTGAGCCTTTCACCCCTGCCGCAAATATGTTAAAGGAGTGTCAACTATATGACTTCTTGCTTCTCACTCATCCTCACATAAACACAACTCTCGTTCAAGCTTTTTACTCAAACCTCCATAAAGATGAAGATGGCGAACTTGTCACCTCCATTAATGGGGTTCAAATTCTTCTCTTTGAAGAGAATCTCCACACCATTGCCCGCCTTCCAAATGAAGGTGAAGACCTTTACCGGTATATTGATTAGGCCGGGGCTCTTTTTGATGAAACCATCCTTCTCCACCAAGCCGGTATAACCTCCTATGATCCATCTATCTCTACCCGTCGTCCTACCATAACGGGAATGGATTCAAACTACCGGTTGATTCTTTACTTCATCACCCGAGTCCTCAAGCCTAGACGGCACAATCACACCACCATCTCCCAGGAGGATACCAAACTTCTGCATGCCATTGTCACCGGAGCCAAAATAAATTGGTGTCGGCTCATCAAAATTCATATGCTCGATGCCATCGGTGATGACATGCCTCTTCCTTATGCCCTCCTCATTATGAACTTCCTTGAAGCATCCGGATTTGTCACGGAAAATGGTCCTCTCAAAAGGAGTACCAAAATTTGGGAAATCTCGGAGTCTTCTTTCCATCATGATGGTGATCATGCTCCAGCTCCTTCTTCAAGTCGTCCACCCGGTCGTGCTCGTTCGTCCCAAGAGCCTACTCTCCAAACCATATCCGATCAGCTTGCTCAACTCACTCATGAGATCCATGGATACTTTGATCATGTCAATTATCCATATGCAGCTCTCGTTCCTTTTGAAGCAGCGCCGGATAACGAGGCGGACAACGACGGAAATGAATAAATTTTTTTGTGTTTTGTGTGGTTTTTCCTGTTGTTCTCTTTGGTTCCCATTGATGTACCCTCTTTTTTTCCAATAAATAAACCTTGTTTATTTCATCTTTTTGCATCTTTCCTTACTATTTTTTTGCTAATGGCAAAAGGGGGAAGAAAACGGGATATCGGGTATGCACCACCTCTTAATTCATTGATTGCTTATAAGCTAAAATTGAGGGGGAACTCTAAAATTGAGGGGGAACAAGAACAAAATTGCATAATTGTTACTTGTCTTGAATTGTCAATATCTTTTGCCTAAATTGCATATCCCGCTTAATGTTTGCCATTATCAAAAAGGGGGAAATTGTTAGAAACACGTTCTCAATGCAATATACTAAACGTGTACTCTTTTGTAGGTTTTGATGAATGACAAACGAAGCAAAAATTGATATATGACGGAATTCAAGTACAAGCGCACAATGGTTGCGAATAAGATTGAAGTTCAAGATATAGCTTTTAATTGTTATTGAGTTGTTCTAAATTGTAATCTCGATCCTATAACTTGACTCATAGTATGGCCTCTCTCATAAAACTATTTTCCAAAATCATGCATATTTAATTCTGTGTCAAAAAGATTTTAAATCATGCATATTTACATTAGACAAAATGTTTTCTAAACATGCCTCAAAAATCCGGGCTAAAATAATCGATTATGTACTTATGATAATCGATTGTTTCTGAGCCAAGACTGCATGACAATCGATTATGAATTAATGGTAATCGATTGTGAGTAAGACAGTGAACATCAGGTTTTTCCAAATCTGCATGATAATCGATTGTGAACAAATGACAATCGATTGTTGTTGAGGTAAAGTTTTTCAATACTCAAAATAATCGATTATGAACTAATGGTGATCGATTGTGTTGAGTTGATGTCTTCTAGTGATTTTAAATTTAATTAAGTAATCGATTATGTCTTTAGATAATCGATTATCACTGAGACAGTAAGTTTTATGATTTTCAGAAAATAACAAGTAATCGATTGTTGCAAAGGACAATCGATTGTTGAAGCTGGCCGTTCTCAAATGATTTTCAAATACCATAAGGTAATCGATTATTGATTCTAGATAATCGATGTTCTGCTTAAAATCTGGAAATGATTTTTAGAACGTTGCTGAAGTAATCGATTATTGATTTTATATAATCAATGTTCTGCTTAAAATCTGGAAATGATTTTTAGAACGTTGCTGAAGTAATCGATTATTGATTTTATATAATCGATGTTTTGCTTAAAATCTGGAAATGATTTTTAGAACGTTGCTAAAATAATCGATTATGAACTTAGTGTAATCGATTATCTGATTTTGAATATTGCCAGTAATCGAGTATAGATTATGTATAATCAATTGTGAAGCGTTAAATCTGGGATTGATTTTTAAACTGACTGGCAGATAATCGATTGTTTGGTCTTAATAATCGATTATCACTGAGTAATTTCAGCAACTCTTAATAGGCAATTAGACAACGGTTGAACCAACTTTTTCAACTATAAATACAGCTTCATTTCAGTGTTTTAAAAACAACAACATACACAAACTGATCATTACATTGCTATAAGCTTTCATTCAATTGTTCTTCATTTTCTACTCATTTCATAAAGCTTTTGAGAGCCATATTATTGCTTAAAGTTGTTGTGATCTTGAACATATTCTTTTACTCATATCTACTCAATAAGGAGTACTTTAGTTAAGTGAGTGTCCAAGTATTTGATATACTTGTAAGAGAATTGCGATTCTCTTGTTTCAAGGAACTTGCGTTTCTTTGGGTGAAGTCTTTGAGATTGCGATCTCCGAGCAACTGTTTGAGGCTTGTGTCCTCAAGTGTGTAACGGTTTGTTGAGCACCCTTAAGCTTAACAAGATAGTGAAAAATCTCGAGAGAGTCTCTCGGGGACTGGACTAACCACGTTGGTGGCCAACCAGTATACATCTTTGTGTAAGTTTATTTTTCTGCATTTATTTTACTTCCTGCAAAGTTTAAATTCCGCAAGAAAACGCTAAATTCTATTAATACGCTATTCACCCCCCCCCCTCTAGCGTAAAGCGTAGTTTCTAACAAGACTTATACAACAAACGCTCCTAAACTTTGCGGAAACATCAGGATTGGAAGCAAATGCAGACAAAAGTGCCATATACATAGCAGGGGTCTCAAATTGGACAAAAGAGGAAATCATGAAAGAACTGAACTTCCATGAAGGCTCCCTCCCCTTCAGGTATCTCGGTGTTCCAATGGATTCCAAGAAATTATCAGTAATACAATGCTGGCCAATAGTGGAGAAGATAACACAGAAAATAAATTGCTGGACATCAAGACTCCTGTCTTATGCTGGGAGGCTACAATTGATTAGGACAGTACTGTTTGGAATGCAACGTACTGGTCCCAAATCTTCCGGCTTCCAAAAAAGGTAATGAAGATGATAGAAGCAATTTGTCGATCCTTTCTATGGACGGCTGCGGCAAATGTGTCCAAAATGGCATTAGTCGCTTTGGAAACTGTATGCCTACCATATAGTGCCGGGGGACCAAAATTTCTTGCGCCTACCAATCTGGAACAAGGCTGCAGTGGCAAAGCATCTGTGGGCAGTAACAATGAAAAAGGACAGCATGTGGATCAAATGGATGCACACGTACTACATTAAGAACAAAAGAGTTGAGGATGTGCCTATTCCTAAAACAACAGCCTGGGCTGTGAGATAGATCTTTGAGACCAGAGTAATGATAGCAAACACACAAGGTATGCAGGGGGACCTAGAAAGTAGACTCATCCAACTACAGAAGGGAGAACGGTTCAACATTAAGAAACTCTACAGACTCCAATTCACCCAAACCCCTAGTACAATGGAAAAGCATAGTACTGCAGCCAAAACTACACCCGAGATTCAAATTTATCGTTTGGCTAGCGCTGCGCAGAAGACTGCCAACGGCGGAGAGATCTTTGGGATACAGATTCCTCAACAATGTGTTTTCTGCAAACAAGTAGATGAATCATTTGATCATCTATTTTTTGCTTGCCCGATATCTTGGGGGCTATGGAATAGACTGCTCATATGGTTAGATTACAAGAGAACCATTGGTGATTGGAACAGCGAAGTCGACTGGATTAGCAACATTGCAAAAAGGAAAAACGGGCATGCTGAAATAACAACCAGTGTGTTTGGAATGTTAGTTTACTGTCTGTGGCGGGAAAGAAATATAATTAGATTCCAAGGCGGGATCTCGGTTGTGAAGGATATAGGTAAAGAGATAGCGATTCATATGCACATTCAGGGAACCTCTCTCAAACACTGAAAGGGAGTGCTCCGAAGACTGAATCACTTTCCGTAGAAATCTAAAAGGAAAACTTTGTACGCTTCTCATGTTTTAATGTATATAGAACATAAGGAAGTTTTCCTAAAAAAAAAAAAAAGTAGGAAAAGAACTAACGAGATGCAAGAAGCAAGAAAGCAACCACGTGAGCTAACTTTTCCATAGTCTTTTTGTCTAATTATTTTTCTAATTGCTTTGAAGATCTTAGATGTGATCGAGTTCGTCTTTTTGTTAGTGTGTTGGACTTTGTTGTACAAATTCCCCGGGTTGGTTAGTGGAAAAAAGAAAATTTACTTGCGTTAATTGTATTACTAGCCCCAAGAAAATAAATTGGAGCCGTATACTTAATTCTCCAATCTCCATATGTAATCAAAATTGTTTGGTGATAAAATAAGTGTGGCTTTTAATTTTAGTGTTAGTTTGTCATCTTGTCCCTTCCGTTTTTGTCTCAAATTATTAGTCGTAATTTCTAAAAATTAATATCTTAAATTATTTATTATTTTAAAATCAATACATAATTATTTATTCTTTCTTATGTTACCTTTAGTAGTAATTGTTGTTGAAGATGGAGATAGTACAAAAATAGAATAAATATTCATTAAAGAGAAATTATATTTTAAGACATAATAAAATAATCAAAACTCTCCTAATTAAAGTTTTCATAAAAGTGTGCACTCCAGAAATACGATAAATAATTTAGGACGGAGAGTGTCATCTTCTTATATGTTGGCACCTTCACTGCTCAATATCTTGATGACCATTTATACATAACTCCAACTCGAACATCCAAACAATGTGCAAATAGTTACTTTTTCCGTTTCATTAAAATACAACTCCAACTCGAATATCCAAACAAGTTGCAAATAGTTACTCTTTTCGTTTCAATTAATATAACGTAATTTGACTTAATACGGAAAAAAAATTAAACTTGTGATCTTAAAAGCTTAAAGATACAAATTTTGTGGGACCGTATCGATACAAAAGTTTCCTATTAAAGAGAAGTTTGACATAATCAGATCTAAGAACTGGACTACACGCCAATCATAGTTTGGCCCAACTAACCCACTTACAACAACAAAACAACAACCCCTACCAAAACCCCACAAGTGGAGATTGCGGAGGGTAGTATATACGTAGTCCTTACCCCTATCCCGAATGAGTAGAGAGGTTGTTTTCAGAAGACCCTCGTCTCAAGATAATAAGAAAAACAAAAAGGATAGAATATTAGTTTCACCACAGAGATCATAGGAAAAATAAGAACATAAAATACAGCAGGAAAAATACAAAATAAAAACGATGGCTAGTAAATAGGTCCTGTACCGAAAAGAGAATATTAAAACACGACAATGCCCCTAGCTATTTCAGACAAAAACCCTACCAGGCTAGGCTCACAATAGTACAAGGTAACGTAAGACTCAGCTACAACAACAAAAAAACCAGAAAAATACCACAGTGGAATCTAGATAAGGTAAAGTTCACTCAAACCTTACCCCTTTCTGGAAGGCCCTCGGCTCAAGAACAGGCCCGATTAACCTAAGTGCATAAGCAAAGGTCAATGACAAAGAGCTCTAAGTAAACAGATCCCCAGCATAAAGCTGCTGTAATGTTGCTTACCATGAGATAATTCAGTATAAGTACTATAAGTCATCGGTCAACCAACAGTATTTCTACAAGGCCGCAAGGATTCAAGCTGCTGAACAAAAATCAGTTTTAACAACCCTCTGTAAACTGCACACAAAGTGGAGCTTTGGCAAGAATATATGCATACAATGACGACGACAACAATCGAATATAATCCCACAAGTGGGAATCGAGGGAAGATAGTATGTACGCAGACCTTACCTCTACTCTGAGGGATAGAGAGGTTGTTTCCGAAAGACCCTCGGTTCAAGAAGATGAAAAGAGACAATAGAGCGGTAACATGGGCTAGACAGATAGTACCATCAACCTAAGAACCAGAAAAATAGACGGATAAAGCAATATCAATAAACAGTAACAATGGCAAGGTACTAAGAAACCGTAGCCGAAAAATAGTATGAGCACAGCATGGAAACAACAATACAATAAAGACAAAAATCTCTAAAAGCTAACTTTTATACATGCTCTGCTTCAAGGAAAAAAAAAAAGAAATCTAAACATTCAACAAAAGGTATAGTACATTTTGAAACTTTGTACCTGATTCCATTCATAGTTACTTACATGAGAAAAATTCCATGAAAATGAGCTCTAAATAAACCGATAAAGCTGCGTCCATAATATAGAGCAGGGCATACCATGAGGTAGTCCCAACTTAAATCAACAATCAACCAACAATTTCTAATCAAAATTGGCTGAAGAGAAAACGAAAAAAGTCAAAAGGTGTGAGGATGAGAACTAGGAATTACAATTCTCTAAGAGACCAAACCTCAATTATTTTTGCCTATCATACTTACAAGCTGCTTGGACACTCTTCTCATCTTCGTCGATGTTCGCCATACAATTAGTTGGTTAATCTCACTGCAGTTTACGCAATACGATGAGCAAACAAATCTGAAGAGCAATAAACGGCTACTGACATTTGTAAAAAGGAGCCCCATTTAATTGAATCCTCCATTTTGCACCCCCCCACAAACCAAAACGAACACAATCTTAGGTCATTGCTTGTAACTTGGAACTGACAACCTTTCCTGATATTGGTGGTCTATCCTTCAAGCTTGTACTTAATAAAGACTCCGAGTTGCTTGTTTGGGTTCCACCAAATTCTGGTCTCAACCAAACCTTTATATGCCACTCGCGGCAGATAGTAAGGACTGATTCCTGAGTGAATATCGGCAGAACCGACTGGTCTACCACATTTCAAGTGTGGTTTAAACTCATTTGCTTTTATTGATTGTCCTACAGGGATAGCAACTCGGACTGGAGCATTAGCAGCTGGAATATATGACTTAGTCACCCTTGGTAGGTCAGTGAACGCATCTGGCAGTTGATTTGCAATATTTTGCAAGTGAATTATCTTTTGAACCTCTTGTTTACATTGATTTGTTCGAGGATCTAAATGAGATAGTGACAATACATTCTAATCTATCTCCTTTCTCGGCTGCTTATTTTATCCTCCTAATGTTGGGTATATTGATTCATCAAAATGACAATAAAAAATCTCGTTGTAAATAAATCTCCGGTCATAGGCTCCAGATATTTTATAATAGAAGGAGATTCATACCCAACATATTCTGCAACCTTCTTTGGGGGTCCATCTTTATGCGTTGTGGTGGAGCAATTGGAATATATACCGCACAACCAAATGTTCTAAAATGGGAAATATTTGGCTCTTGGCCAAAAATCAATTGCAATGGGGAGACATTATAATAACTTGTGGGCCTAATCCGCATAACTGATGCCGCATGCAAAATAGCATGACCTCATACTGAAATGAGAAGTTTTGTTCTCATAAGCATTGGTCTAGCAATTAATTGGAGGCGTTTGATTAATGATTCTGCTAAACCATTTTGTGTATGAATATGAGCGATCGGATGCTCAATTATTATCCCAGTTGATATACAAAAATCATTAAATGCTTGGGATGTAAATTCACCGGCATTATCAAGACGAATTGTCTTAATTGCATAATCTGGAAATTGTGCTCTTAGTTTTATTATTTGAGCCAACAATCTCGCAAATGCCACATTGCGAGTTGATAGTAAACAAACATGTGACCATCTTGTAGATGCATCTATCAAAACTATATAGTATCTGAATGGTTCACATGGAGGGTGAATGAACCCACATATATCACCTTGTATACGTTCCAAAAATATAGGGGGATTCCATCTTAACTTTAATTATTGATGGTCTAATAATTAATTTGCTTTGAGAACATGCAGCACAAGATAATTCCTTAAATTGAAGAATCATTTGGTTCTTCATTAAATGTCCATGTGAATTCTCAAATATTTTACGCATCATATTAGAACCAGGATGGCCCAAGCGGTCATGCCAAATAATAAAATTATCTTGATTAGTAAACTTCTTGTTTACTACGGCATGTTTCAATCATGCTAATACTTCTGTAGTATAAGCCGGAGGAAAGAGCGGGTAACATGTCAAGCACATATTTCTTATCGGATATTATTGTAGTAACATAAAGATATTCAATTTTTTCATCATTTGTAGTCTCAATATGATAGCTATTTTTGCGAATATCTTTGAAACTTAATAAGTTTCTGTGAGATTTACTACAATATAGTACTTCATCAATAGCCAAATTCGTTCCTCCTGGTAGTAATAAATTGACTCTTCCAGAACCTTCAATTAATCTTGTACTACCGGATATTGTATTAACATTCGCTTCTTTCATTACCAAATAAGGAAAATATCTCTTATATTTTAAAATAGTGTGTGTTGTAGCACTATCCAGAAGACATATATCATCTTTATTAATCTTGAGTACAATTGAAGACTAGAAAATTTTCATATTCTTCATAAAAAAAATAGATAAATAATACATCATAAGAAATATGAAAGACAAGCAGTAAAACAATATATTAAGAAATACATTAGTAATGCAAAAACTAGTAACACATGATGCATTAGAAAAATACACTCAAGAAAAATGACTAGTTGTAAACATCAAAATAACAACTTTTATAGCTTCATTCCCCAGTAAGATGATTAGTTCTTCAATCAATATCTTCAAAGAAGTCTCCAGCTTTTAAATGAGTAATATTTGTTAGGCCTTCAAAATCATCATCTTTATATGCAGGATCTGCCTTAGAATCACATTTGTTTGAGGGACCTGCTTCATCATCATTATTTTGAAAGTTTAAGTGTGCCTCCACATTATTTTCCCTTTTATTGAGGAAGGCTTGATAAAGTTTGACAAAATATTCTGGCGTACGATATATACGTGCCCAATGACCTCTCGTACCACATCGGTGAAACATATTAATTTTACCTTTTGAATGATTAATTTGAGAACTTTTATTGCTCTCCAATTTATTTCCACCATAATGACGATAATTGTTCCGCCTAGCCACGTCCATGTTTACGACCATTTCCACGACCACGATAATTATTTTGTTTTCTTTCAAACTTATCATGTGCTGCTACAATATTCACTTCCGGAAATGGAGCTGATGAGTGGGACAGACTTCATGATTTTTCATTAATAGAGTATTATTCTGCTCTGCCACTTGGCATGTGATAAATTCAGAATATTTCTTCAAACCTTTTTCACGTTATTGTTGTTGTAGCACCACATTTGAAGCGTGAAAAGTAAAAAAATACTTTTTCCAATAAGTCCTCATCTGTGTTAGTGTCTCCACATAATTTTAATAGAGAACTTATCTTAAAGATAGCAGAATTATACTCACTTACAGTTTTAAAGTCATGCAACCTTAAATGTATCCACTCATACCGAGCTTTCGGTAATACCGTAAGTTTTAGGTGGTCATACCGATCCTTCAAATTAATCCATAATTCAAGTGGATCTTTTATGGTCAAATATTCAGTTAACCCTTCATGTAGATGATGACAAAGGAAAATCATGGCGTTCACTTTATCCTGATTTGATGCTTCATTTCCTTGTATAATAGTATTTCCAAGACCTTTAGCGTGTAGGTGAATTTCAGCATCAAGGACCCATGATAAATAGTTCTTCTCGGTGATGTCAAGTGCCACAAATTCAAGTTTTGATAAATTTGACATAGTGAAATATCATAAAAGATAAATAAGTTAGAGAAATAATTATATTAATAAACAATTAATGAAACAAGCGAACAAGGAAAAAACGGAAATAGAGCTATATCATATTAATAATAAAAAACAACCGAGTTCATGATACTACACTATCATTGCAATAGCATGCTTAAATACTAGAGAAATGTTATATTTTGTAACAATAATATTTGTAGTACATGTTACTACTTGTCAGTCTAGGGTCACAACGAAATTATTACTTTTGATTTAATAAATATACATCATCAGTCACTATGATTATTTATAAGCACATCAATACTAGATTTACACATTGTAAGTATCACACATGGTCTTAATTTACACACTTATGCATACAAAACACACATTATATTTGGACTTGACATAATTATAATTGAATTTTAATACTATCTTTAACATTAAAATTGTGCTTACAGAGTATAATTAATATATAATATTTGTATATTTGAATGTATGTATAGTAAGATTTACAAAACAAACGAGTTATTAAGATTAGATATGTAATCTGCAAATAGTGAGTATGATATGCACTACCATAAATACAATAAATATAGTAATACATACCTTGATAAAAATATGACTCAACTTAGCGGGGGGCTAAGGATAAAATTAGAGCTTCGTGGTGATAACATGTTATATAAAAGTAATTTACTAAAACTTGAACAGTATAATAGAGCTAGGGAGAAGGAAGAGAATTTATTACTTCTTCAATAGTGTATTTTCCTATCTATTACAAGGCCTTTATATAGGCATAAAAAGTGAAGAAAATATGTCATGGAATATGTCATTGAACATATAAAATATTTCGTTGAATGACATAAACCATTTGAGATGAATATCATGGAAGAAGAGTAGACATACACAATAAATTGCTATTTATCATAACAATTAATCCTTAATTCCAGTCTTTTTGTCGCATTGACTTCTTGGGTATAAAAGAACAAAACTAAGGACTTTGGGTCCAACCAAAGAAGAAAAGGAAAATAACAACTTGTTTGAATTGTTATACTACATATTGTTTCATGATATATTGTATTGTATTGTTTTATTTGATAAATATAAATATTTAAATAGATTATATTATTTATCGTCGTTTGACGATGCCACATAATAATAACATTAAGAACTAACTTATAATATTACTAAGAAAAGTAGGATATAAGGTAGAATTATTATATAAAAAAGTAAGGTAAAAGATAAAATATAATTATTTAATAATAAAGAAGGGAAAAATGACAGAAAAGAAGTAAGTTCGACTCTACCGCATCAAATTTATCGTTCCATAAAATAATATTTTTTATTATCACATAAAGTAAATTTAAGAATATAATATAGTAAAATTTAAGTAACAATCAAAATAAATATTATATTTAAAGTTATAATAAAAACAAGTGGTAAAATGATGTTCTATTACAGTCTTATTACTGTAAGAACTAACCACCCACTGTATTTAATAGCGACGCCGTACCTCAAGCAAAAAAGTCCACCCTTTTCCGTTTCGTTTATCTCGACGAAATCGCTGGTACGTGAAGATCGATTTCCTTTACAATCGAAGCTAAATGATAAGGAGGCCGAATTCGTAGATCTGAATCCTCCGATCGCGTGGTATGGTCCTATACATCTCACATTGCATTTCTGAATTTTCCCCATTTTTTTCTCCTTTTTTTTAATGAGCAGATCTGCTTTGGTTCGAGTCAGATTTTTTATTTTTTCGTATATGTTCTGCCATTTTAATTGTGTCGGATCGTGATTTTTGATTTTGTTAATTTCATTTTTGAAGACGAAGAGTCTCTATGTTGCGAGCGTCGTTATACAGAATTCTGAATGTCTAATTTTGTTTCCTCATTAGATAACAAAAGAGATTAATTAGTGCTCCTTATTTGTTTTTGATGAAATCTGTGTGGGGTCCAGCTCCTTAATTTAAGTAGGATGTTTTCTTCCTTGTTTCATTTTTGTCAAAATTGACAGCAGCAGCCCATTCGGCTCTCATTTTTTATACCATAATCTCAGAGGAAAAATATAGCTAAGAGCTAGAAAGAAAGAGTGATGTTTCATAGACATGGTATAAGAATATAGTCTGTGAAGAAAATAGAAAGTGATAGATATTGTAGTGAGGTGAAATATCAAAAGAGAGTTATTTCTTTGGAGTAGTGTAGTGGTCTTTGTAGTATTTTATTCGGGCCTACAAAGTGTAAATTCTTTACTATAGTAATATCAGTTGCTCCTCTCGGGGTTGTGGCTTTTTCCCTTATTCAGAAGGGTTTTCCACGTAAAAAAAAGTTGGTGTCCTTGTTACTCTTTTATTTTTGTTAATTACCGTATCTCTACATTATTATTCCGTTTAATTACCGCGAATATTATTTTGGTAGGGAGTTTGTTCTCAACAACTGGTATCAGAGCACAGGTCCTGCTCATTCACTAAAATATTATTCACTATCGGTACTATTATACTCGGTGAAAAATAAAAATATCCTGAGTAAAGTACGAGGTAGCTAAATTCAACGGAGATAACGGTTTCTCAACATGGCAAAGAAGAATTAGGGGACTACAGCAGGTACTAGATGTTGATGTCAAAAAGCCTGATATCATGAAAGTTGAGGATTGGGCTGACTTGGATGAAAGAGCTGCTAGTGCAATCAGGTTGCACTTATCGGATGATGTGGTAAATAACATCATTGATGAAGTTACTGAACGTGGAATTTAGACAAGGTTGGAAAGCCTATACATGTCCAAAACGCTGACAAGTACATTATACCTGAAGAAGCAGTTATATGCCCTACATATGGATGGAGTATGAATTTTTTTGTCACATTTAAATGTGTTTAACGGACTAATCACACAGCTTACCAACCTCGGAGTGAAAATCGAGGAAGAAGATAAAGCCATCTTGCTATTGAACTCGTTGCCATCTTCGTACGATAATTTGGCAACAACGATCCTGCACGGTAAGACTACTATTGAGTTGAAAGATGTCACATCGGCTCTTTTACTCAATGAGAAGGTGAGAAAGAAGCCTGAAAATCAAGGACAAGCTCTCATCACAAAAGGCAGAGGCACGATTTATCAAAGGAGTTCGATCAACTATGGTAGATCTGGAGCTCGTGGGAAGTCAAAGAACTGATCAAAATCAAGAGCCATAAATTGCTACAACTGTGATCAACCAGGTCACTTCAAAAGAGATTACCCAAATCCAAGTAAGGGCAAAGGTGAGACCAGTGGCCAGAAGAATGACGACAACACAGCCGCCATGGTGGAAAAAAATGATAATGTTGTCCTCTTTATAAAGGAGGAAGAGGAATGCATGCATCTGTCAGGTCCAGAGTCGGATTGGGTGGTTGACACAACAACATCACACCTGTAAGAGATCTTTTTTACAGATATATAGCAGGTGATTTCGGCACAGTGAGAATGGGTAACACACGTTACTCAAAGATTGCGGGGATTGGTGGCATTTGTATCAAGACAAATGTCGGATGCACATTGGTTCTAAAGAATGTGCGGCATGTACCTGATTTGCGGATGAACTTGATCTCGGGAATTGCTTTGGACCGAGATGGATACGAGAACTATTTTGCAAATCAAAGTGAAGACTCACTAAGGGATTATTGGTGATTGCAAAGGGAGTTGCTCCTGGAATGTTGTACAGGACAAATGCAGAAATATGCTAAGATGAATTGAACGCGGCACAAGATAATATTTTGTGCAGATTTGTGGTACAAAAGAATGGGTCATGTGAGCGAGAAGGGATTGCAAATTATTGCCAAGAAATCACTCATTTCTTATGCCAAAAATACAACGGTAAAACCTTGTGGCTACTGTTTATTTGGTAAGCAGCATAGGGTCTTATTTCAGATATTGTCTGAAAGAAAATCAAATATACTTGATTTAATACATTCTGATGTTTGTGGCCTAACGGAAATTGAATCAATGGGCGGTAACAAATATTTTGTTACTTTTATTTATGATGCTTCACGGAAATTATGGGTTTATATTTTGAAAACGAAAGATCAAGTGTTTCAAGTTTTCCAGAAGTTTCATGCTCTAGTTGAAAGGGAGACGGGTCGAAAGCTAATGCGTCTCCGAAGTGACAATGGAGGTGAGTACACCTCAAGGCAATTTGAAGAGTACTGTTCAAGTCATGAGATCAAACATGAAAAGACAGTTCCTGGAACCCTACAACACAATGGCGTAGCCGAGAGGATGAACCGCATCATTATGGAGAAGGTGAGAAGCATGCTCAGAATGGCTAAATTACCTAAGTCATTATGGGTGAAGCAGTTCAGATAGCCTGTTACCTGATCAATAGGAGTCCATCAGTTCTGTTGGCGTTTGACACCGCAGGGAGAGTTTGGACCAACAAGGAGGTGTCCTACTCGTATCTGAAGATGTTCAGTTGTAGAGCTTTTGCACATGTACCAAGAGAGCCGAGAACAAAGCTGGATGATAAATTTGTTCCCCGCATATTTATCGGATATGGAGATGAAGAATTCGGGTAGATTGCGGGATCCTGTAAAGAAGAAGGTCATCAGAGATGTAGTCTTCCGAGAAAGTAAAGTTGAAACTGTTGTTGATACGTTAGAAAAGGCGAATAATGGTATAATCTCTAACCTTGTTACCATTCCTTCTACTTCTAACAATACCACAAGTACAAAAAGTACGACCGACGAGGTTACCGAGCAAGGGGAGCAACCTGGTGAGGTTATTGAGCAGGGGGAGCAACTTGATGAAAGTGTCGAGGAAGTGGAGCACCCCACTCAGGGAGAAGAACAACCTCAACCTCTGAGGAGATCAAAGAGGCCAAGGGTATAGTCATGCAGGTACCCTTCCACAGAGTATGTCCTCATCAGTGATGAGGTGGAGTCAGAAAATCCTAAGGAGGTGATGTCCCATCCAGTAAAGAACCAGTGGATGAAAGCCATGCAAGAAGAGATATAATCTCTCCAGAAAAATGGCACGTACAAACTGGTTGAACTTCTAAAGGGTAAAAGACCACTCAAATGCAAATGGGTCTTTAAACTCAAGAAAGATGGAAATAACAAGTTGGTTAGATACAAAGTTCGATTGGTCGTTAAAGGCTTTGAAAAGAAGAAAGGTCTCGATTGATTTTGATGAAATTTTCTCACCTGTTGTCAAAATGACTTCTATTCGAACAATTTGAGCTTAGCAGCTAGCCTAGATCTTGAAGTGGAGCAGTTAGATGTGAAAACTGCATTTCTTCATGGAGATTTGGAAGAGGAAATTTATATGGAGCAGCCAGAAGGATTTGAAGTAGCCGGAAAGAAACACATGGTGTGCAAATTGAATAAGAGTCTTTATGGATTGACGCAGGCACCAAGGCAGTGGTACATGAAGTTTGACTCATTTATGAAAAGTCAAATATACATAAAGACCTATTTTGGTTCATGTGTATACTTCAAAAGATTTTCTGAAAATAACTTTATTATATTGTTGTTGCATGTGGATGATATGTTAATTGTAGGAAAAGATAAGGGGCTGATAGCAAAGTTGAAGGGAGATATGTCCAAGTCATTTGATATAAAGGACTTTGGCCCAACGCAACAAATTCTAGGGATGAAAATAGTTCGAGAGAGAACAAGTAGAAAATTGTGGCTATCTCAGGAGAAGTACATTGAACGTGTACTAGAACGCTTCAACATGAAGAATGCTAAGCCAGTCAGCACACCTCTTGCTAGTCATCTAAAGTTGAGCAAAAAGATGTGTCCAACAACAATGGAAGAGAAAGGGAACATAGCTAGAGTTCCTTATTCTTCGGCAGTCGGAAGCTTGATGTATGCAATGGTATGTACTAGGCCTGATATTGCTCACGCAGTTGGTGTTGTCAGCAGGTTTCTTGAAATATTGGAAATGAACATTGGGAAGCAGTCAAGTGGATACTCAAGTACATGAGAGGTACCACAGGAGATTGTTTGTGCTTTGGAGGATCTGATCCAATCTTGAAGGACCATACAGATGCTGATATGGCAGGTGACATTGATAACAGAAAATCCACTACTGGATATTTGTTTACATTTTTAGGGGGAGCTATAGCATGGAAGTCTAAGTTGCAAAAGTGTGTTGCACTTTCAACAACTGAAGCAGAGTACATTGTCGTTACAGAAACTGACAAGGAGATGATAACGGTTCCTTCAAGAGCTTGGATTGCATCAGAAGGAGTATGTCGTCTATTGTGACAGTCAAAGTTCTATAGACCTTAGCAAGAACTCTATGTACCATGCAAGGACCAAACACATAGATGTGAGATATCATTGGATTCGTGAGCATGTGGGGAACGAATCTTTACAGGTCAAAAAGATTCATACAAGTGAGAATCCTTCGTAAGTGCTGACCAAAGTGGTACCAAGAGACAAGTTTGAGCTATGCCAATAACTTGTCCGCATACACTCAAACTAGAAATTGCGATGTTATCACCTTCAGGTGAATGAGACTGGAGGGGGAGATTTGTAGGGTCCAGCCCCTTAATTTAAGGAAGATGTTTTCTTCCTTGTTTCATTTTTGTCAAAGTTGGTAGCAGCAGCCCAGCAACCTACATTTTCTTTTTTTACTGTCAAATATGGTAGGCTGTAATTTGCCTATAAAATAAGAGCTTTGGCTCTCATTTTTGATACCATAATCTGAGAGGAAAAATATATTTGAGAGCTAGAAAGGAGTGAGGTTTCACCGACAGGTATAAGAAAATAGTCTGTGGAAAAAATAGAGTGTGAGCGATATTGTAGTGAGGTGATATATCAAAAGAGGGTTACTTCGGCTCTCTATTTTTTTCACAGTCTATTTTCTTATATCCTGTCTGTGAAACCTCACTCTTTCTTTCTAGCTCTCAAATATATTTTTCCTCTGAGATTATAGTATTAAAAATGAGAGCCGAAGCTGTCATTTTATAGGCAAATTACAGTCTACCATATTTGACAGTAAAAAAGAAAACGTGGGCTGCTGCTGCCAACTTTGACAAAAATGAAACAAGGAAGAAAACATCTTCCTTAAATTAAGGGGCTGGACCCCACAAATCTCGTCCTCCGGTCCCATTCACCTGAAGTTGTAGCAATTTCTGGCTCTTGATCACAATTATAGCAATTTCTGGGTTGTTGGGTTTATTCCCAACAATGTGGATGCCCAGTTGCTTCTACAAAGTTGTTAGCTCATTAATATCTTTGTAAAAATTCAAGATATCAGTGGATAAGATGCAGATGTCTGCATTTAATATTCTCACAGTCTCATTAGCATAGAAAATTAGGCTTTTTGAAATTGGTGATAAAAATTCTGTGCAAACCACGGCTTGCTACCCTTTACCTCTTATGAATTTCCGGGTTGAAAGAGCAGCTGAGCATGAGGAAAAGAAAATGGGTATTGTACCTTTTTTGTGTAGAATTCTCAGCTCCAACATTAGAAGAAGTGGAGGAATTAAATGTTCTTAACATTACTTTTACATATACCAAACAAGTGGAGCAGCTTAAATAGTTAAACCAGTATCTCTCTAGTCAGGGCGGATGCAGCATATTGGAAGCAGGTTCATACAAACACAGTATTTTCAACGCAGAACATAGATTTGTGTATGGAAATGTACTAAAATTTCAACGTATATTGAACCCATACTTTTAAAAGTAATATGAGTTAGTGCAAAGAACCTTATTGGTCGAATCCATCAGTTTTAGTTCATGGATCCGCTCTGCTTCTAGTTCCACTTTTATCTTCTCACTATGGCCAAACCTATTGTAAGGTAATTCCTCCGTATTTCACAACTTAGCTTTTTATTGCCCACTTATTCTATCTTAAGATAGAACACCTTCTTGCTGTTCTCAGGTAATTGTGAATAATGTTCGGTTTGCCTCGACCTTGCTTTAGCCCTTAAGAACTTGACACCAAGATGCAACTGATTCAACTGGAAAGCAGTCTAAGCTTTTGCCAATGCATTCTTATTCTTATATAAAAGCTCTCTCTTGTCCAACACATAAAATCTGTTACATTGCTTATTGGTTCTATACACAACTGATTTTCGAGTCCTTCCTCAAACATTTGCTGTTACTTTAAAGCTTACATTGTTAGTTTGACCTCCTCGCGTGCTATTTTCCCTTATTGATCGGTGCTTCTTTACAACTTATCCTTTGACAATTTTTATTATCGTGTTGGGCTATGTTATTATCTTTGTAGATGTTGTTATATAGCGTTTTGACCCTGTATAAACTTCCACTGAAAATAATGGTTTATATTCTAGATAATTATTTGCTCAAAGCGAGGAAACATTTGAAGGCTTCTTCTGAAGTTGGATAAAAGCTAATGTGTGACTGAATTACAGAGGAATCAAATTTTGGATTTGTATTTGTTCCTTTTGTGTAGTCTTTGTTCTTTACCAAATTATACATGTGTTTAACTTGAAATAATGTGTCATCTTTTGGTTAAGCAGAACAATATGGCCAATGATGTCGAAGCTAAAGGATTCAACCCAGGCTTGATCGTCTTACTTCTTATTGGTGGGCTCGTGTTGGCGTTTCTTATTGGAAACTATGTCCTTTATGTGTATGCCCAGAAAACCCTTCCTCCAAAGAAAAAGAAGCCACTCTCCAAGAAGAAGATGAAGAGGGAAAGGCTGAAGCAAGGTGTATCGGCACCCGGAGAGTAGATGTTTAGACAAAGTGGGGGGACATTCCCCTTGTTCATGTTGAAGAGAGATTATGTCTGAGTTATTCAGCAGCACTTTAGTCAGATGGTTGTACTTTTTAAGGTTAATACTTTCCTGTCAACATTGTCTGAATTTCATCAAAAGATGCTGCCGTTAATTGTGCTAGCTGACTGAGAAATTTTCCTAGAGGTTACTGTTCTTCCTTTTTCCTTCTAGCAGAACTATTGGTTTTCTGTTTTTATGTTTGGTGGTGATGTGAGGTTTATGCTTGCTGCTGCTATTCTTAGGTTGCATGTTTGTGGAAGTTGTTGAGCTTAGCTCTCGAAAGACTATAATGGCAGTGAAAGAAATGTGGCAGGAACTGAAGTGTGATGATCTTTTTAGTTGTAATAATAGGCGCATACCACTTAGAAAGAAAGTTGCATTGCTTATGCATTTACAAACATATTGTAGTAGATGAATGTTGGAAGAAAAAAGAAGCCGGCAAAAGCTTAGTATTTAAGTGGAGAAGGGTAGATCACATTGCAAAACCCTTGTAGTGTTCTTATTGCCTATGAGCTATGATTGATTCAGTGGCTGTTCAGCATTATTGTGGTTTAGTAGAGAAGAATAACATAGTGCTGTAGTAACGCTGTTATTTGAGGGATATTATCACTTTTAGCTTGTGCCAAAAGTTATTTATATTCGGTAGCCGAAAAAGTATATAAAATTTGTACTATTATTTTTGTATTTAACATGTAAAATGTATATAAATACAAAAAATATATAATTTTTAGGTTAGTATTTTGAGAGCGGTTATACAGTGTCATTTTTCCGTTATTGGGGATGTGTTGAGTTATGGTCATGTATTGATACACAATTCTAATGATTTTATTGATCAACAATCATGGCAATTGAATCAAATAAATCACATCCTCATTTACACAAATTATGGTAGTAGATATATTTTAAATAGAAAAAACTCAATGTAATACTTTACATATCTAATTACATATATACATGTGCATGCAGATTTAAGAAACATTCTCCATATTATCATATTCCAATGATGAAAACAAAGAAATTTTAACTCATCTTTCTTTTGCTTCGTCTAACCTAGAGAATTAATGAAACACATCCTGGATGGTTGCTCCTTTCAAGTTTCAAAAACACTCAACTAAATCAAACTTTCATACCAACTCATCCATGATTTTTCTTCCCCTGCAACAAAACCATGTATTAAATCAAGCTTAAAAAATGAACATAGTGCTAGGGATATAGTAGACATTGCCTAGATCCAATATCATATTTGATAACTTGAACATATTTTTGTGAATGTCATTGCTATAAAATATATGGCATTTGATATTCTTTTATCATTATTATTAATTGTTTGATTAATATGATAAGGTCCTTGATTAAATTTTGAGATTTGTCATCGTGATAGAGATCATGATAATGAGAGTAAAGTCTTTTACAATTTAATCTAAATTTGTTCTTGATCGTAGGATTATTAATTTGGACATTTGTAATCCGGTTAGACCAATATTTATGTGATCGTCTTTATCTCATTAACTAAATCACATAGATAGATGATGCATATAGAGATATGATCATTGAACCGACTCATTGGATAATTCCTAATGGTTAGAATTACCATAATTGTCAATATGATATTTTCTTGAAGAATGTGATGTAATCGTTTCCTTTGACTTGAGATCGTCATAGTAATTGACAAGTTATTTATTGTGCTTTGATACTAGACACCTATGGCCCTAGAGCGATAGTTGAAAGGATATTTGGTACAATTAAATACTTGTAGAATTAGTGATTGATCAAGACGCAATCTGTCAACTCTTGGTAATGAGTTTAAGCTCCATGTTGTCATGAATTATAAACGACCAAAGTAAGACCTTGGCCAAGGCAATTGAATGAAAGAAGAAATGAGTTTCTTAGGTCATTCAATGGTCGATTATATTTGACGTGAACATATAGTTGATCGCCTATTAGGATTTGACAGTTGAACCATATCCTAGGGCGATCCAGAGCTATAAGGACAGAAGGAATTACTACATTATTCTTCTACTGGTTCTTGAGAGTAAATTGTATACTTCATGCTATCCGGTCATTAAGGAGTGTTGCTAGACGCCACCATTGATTAGTATGTTGATATGATCAATTTACTACCGGTTTAGTATTGATCCTATGGGGTCGCACGCTAATGAGTGTTCTGATCTTTGCTAAAGGATTAATTAATTTATTATTTGATAATTAAATTAAAGAATTTAATTAGTCAAATAAATTTAGTTATTATTCCAAATGAAATATTATTATATTCTTTGCTAGAACAAAGATTATAATTAATATTGTGAATAAATTGAAGTTTCTATTTGGAACAGAAATTAAATAATATCTGTTGGTTGAAATATATGTGATATATATAATTAATATTATTTTACATAATAGATGTATATAAAATATAATATTAGTAAAGACTTGTTAATAAATCTAATTTTGAATTGGATTATTAATGTAATTGAAGGTTTATCCAATTTGGAATGGGATTAATATTTTCAATAGAAAAAGGAAAATTTTATATTAATTAAAAAAAAGGTTTATGAGTTTGAATCCAATTGAGAATTGTATATACAAATGCTAATGGAAAATTTCGGCAACAAAAGAAAAGGAAATTTCGTAATTTCCATACAAAATTTTCCATAGAAAGAAAACTGGGAATTTCGTACAAGTTTTCCATAAGAAATCTTCCAACGTGATTTCTTGATATTAGTTTATTTTTTGATTTAAATTTTTACCCTAAGTAAATTATTACCTCAACCAAATAGGAAAAGGGTTTGTAGGTGATGTTATATAAAGGGTGATGGAGAAAATTTACAAAGTTTTTAGTATTTAATATTTCTTGAAAATAAAAACCTACTTTGTGAAAGTGAGAGTGCAATACAAAGCCAAGAGAGAAAATACAATTACAAGAAAAGTGCTTATTGTTCTTCTAATTTGAGTTGAGATTTTTTTAGAAAAAATTCAACACAATATTCTTCGTTCAATTTGTTCGCGGGTTTCATTTATCAAAGAGTTGATAGCAAGGATCGGTCTCGGTGTGGATACGCATAGAGTCTTCGCACTATCGAAGAAATTTTGAAAAAGAAACTCTCTTCACCAGGTACGTCTTAGATCCGATCTTTGACACGTAAATAAATTTTAAACATGAAAAAATCTACCTAGGATTGTTATTGTCTTCCGCTGCGTGTTACGAACACCTATACGCAATCCTTCAGTGTTATCAGAGCCGTGATTTATTGTGTCTAAAATTTATTTACAAAATATTTTAATATTATATTTGAAGAGTTCAAACCATAATAGATATACCTTGTGCAATAGTCAAATCGTTTGAATGTTGATATTATTTTATTGTGGATAAAATATGCATTCATATAACTATTGAGATAGTTCATAACTTGAATTTGACATTTTGTATTAGATACAATGGGAATCTATAATAGGTGACATGATTGCATTGTTAATTTAATTATTATTAGTTCATGAGATGTTAATTAATAATAATATTCTAGCATGAATCCTTTTATGTGATATATAAGATAAATATGTTAGAGGATGTTGAATTTTGTTTTATGTCATGTGCTTGTTCATTACATAATTTTGAATTATTTATTACATCTGATGTAAATTAATTTAGGACTAAGCATTTAGACAACTTGAACTAAATTCACATGCTATAAAAGATTCGATCTTCGTTTTATTAAAAATTATTTTTGTAACAATTTCCTCTTACTAAAATTTGAGTTCTTAAATAATAAAATATAAGATATTTTATTATAGAGCTATCCATCAAGGTAATTAATTTTACTTATTTCTTATTTATAAGGAGCGGTCTGACTACCCGGAGACTTATAGTTCGAGAATATGTTAAAATTATTTATGGCATTAGATGTATGGATTCAAAGAATTATTCAATTTTACACTAGACTCTTGGACTACCCGGGGGATTATAAAATTTAATAAGTTCTTTGCTATCATGATGGTTGAACTCAACTATGCCAATAGGATCGACCTGATTGCCAGGGGACTATTTGACATAGAGCTATTTAAGGAAATTGTATGGGGATACAATTGGTAAGAGTACCTACCTTTAAAATATATGTGAGATACGACTTGACTTCCAAGGGGCTCATACATATTGTTAAAGGATTTCTTTACTCCACTAAAAGAAATAAAGATTTCTTAAACTATAATGAGGGTAAATAGTTTAAAATAATTAGTGAAAATATTATTTAGATAAAAAAGTCCATGTCTTTATGATATATGCAAATATGTTCTTATATTATTGCCTTTTCTTTTCTATATTTTTGATTTCTCAATATGTCTGTTATATCATTGCGTGAAATACTTGGAAGAATCCCTTGCTATTAAACACATCATTCTCGCTTCTACAAGTTCAGAACTCCAGAGGAAACATCAGAGTATAGATCCAACTGCAATCATTGAATATCTTAAGAAGATGGTTGATGCAGTGTTGGACATTGAAAACTCTCCAGTTGGACCCCTTGTCAATCATATGACCGTATGAGAAGTTGGGGTACAAGCTTGGTAAAGAGTTTTCTGAAGATTTGATCTTGCAGCCAGTATATGATGCTGAATGTTTTCACTGTAAGAAGAAAGGGCATTGGAAGAAAAATTGCAAGGAGTATCTTGAAACTCTAAAGGACAAGAAACAAGGTGAGACATTAATGAAAAATGTTTTCAAGGTTTCTTTAGCTACTACTAATTCTTCACTGTGGGTATTAGATACTGACAGTGGTTATAACATCTGCAATATGTTGCAAGGGTTCAAGATACGTAGGAGGCTAAAGAAAGGAGAAGTTAATCTACAAGTTGGAAATGGTGCAAAATTTGCAGCCGTAACTGTAGGATCAACTTCTTTAATAATGCTACTGGAAAAGTACTTATGTTGGATGATTGTTATTATGTTCCTAAATTTGTTTCGAACATAATTTCAGCTTCTATGTTAGACAAACATGATTTTCACATTAATATAGGAAATGGTATTTTCTCTATTTATTATAGTGATAATTTATATGTGAATGGCTATCTCCAACATGATGTTTATGTCTTACCTAGTGTGAATGCTAATTCGATTATGCATGTTTCAAGTCTTAAGAGGAAAAGAGACGATCATGTAAATCAAACATACCTTTGGCATTGTAGGCTTGGTCATATTGGAGAGAAAAGAATCAACAGGTTGTACAAGGAAGGGTACCTTAACGAGTAAGATTTTGAATCATATCCAACTTGTGAATCTTGTCTCAAAGGAAAAATGACCAAAACTCCATTTACTGGAAGTGGAGAAAGAGTTTCTGAATTACTTGGACTAATTCATACAAATGTTTGTGGGCCCATGAAAATTCAAGCTAGAGGTGGATATTCTTACTTCATTACCTTCACTGATGATATCTCAAGATATGGATTTGTATATCTTATGAAACACAAGTTTGAATCTTTTGAAATGTTCAAAAGATTCCGTACTGAAATTGAGAAGCAGACTGGTAAAAGTATCAAAGTACTAATGTCTGATAGAGGTGGAGAATATCTTAGTGAAGATTTTACCAGATATCTCAAAGAGAATGGGATTCTCTCACAGTGGACACCTCGAGGAATACCACAACACAATGGTGTGTCTGAAAGGAGAAACAGAACCTTATTAGATATGGTGAGATCTATGATGGGGTTCACTGATCTTCCAATAAATTTATGGGGATATGCTTTGGAAGCAGCAACATACTTACTTAATAAAGTTCCCACTAAGTCAGTCTCTACAACACCATATGAGATATGAAAAGGATGTAAGCCTAACCTTAAACATATTAAAGTTTGGGGTTGTCCAGCTTATGTTAAGAGACTACAGACTGATAAACTTGACTCAAGATCTGATAAGTGTAGGTTCATTGGGTATCCCAAGGAAACAAGGGGATATTATTTCTATCACCCTTCTGACCATAAAGTGTTTATGGCCAGAGGAGCAACCCTTTTGGAAAGGGAATTTCTTTTAGAAGGAAATTATAATGGAGAAATAGAACTCGATGAAGATCAAGAAATTAATGAATCAACACAATATAAAGATCATGAGACCCAAGTTGAAGAACCTTTATTGGATGTTTTGAAGTTGCCAAGGAAATTTCCATCTTCAACGGTTGAAGTTCAAGAACTAAATGAAGTTCAAGAACAGGTTAATGAACCAGTTCCAAACCAAATTGAGCAACAACGAAATCCAACACAAGGTGAACAGGTTGTACAAGTACCTCTTCGAAGGTCTACACGAGAACGTCATGTACCAACTAGATTAAATTTATTGGTACAAGATGATTCATCAAATGAGGTTGATCATAATGATGATGACCCTAAGACCTATGAAGAGCCTATACAAAGTTCTGATTATGAGAAGTGGAAAAAGGCCATGGAATCCGAAATGGAATCTATGAAGGAAAATAAAGTATGGACTTTAGTTGAACCTTCAAAGGATATAAAACCTATAGGTTGTAAATGTGTTTTTAAGAAAATGATTGGAGCATAGGGAAAGGTGGAGACCTACAAAGCACGTTTGTTGCCAAGGGATATCGTCAGAAAGAAGGAGTCGACTATGACGAGACTTTCTCTCCCATGGCAATGCTCAAATCTATTCGGATTTTGCTTGCTATAGCAGCATACTATGATTATGAAATATGGCAAATGGATGTGAAAACAACTTTCCTTAGTGGTGAGCTAGAAGAGGATGTGTACATGACACAACCTCAAGGTTTCACATCTTCGTCTGATCATAATAAAATTTGTAAGCTACAAAGATCTATTTATGGATTAAAGCAAGCTTTTCGAAGTTTGAATATTCGATTTAACAAAACAATTGAAAAGTTCAATTTTGTTAGATGCGAAGAAGAACCTTGTGTGTACAAAAATGTTAGTAGGAGCACAATTATATTTTTACTGTTGTATGTTGATGATATATTGCTCATAGGGAATGACGTACCGGCATTGCAAAATACCAAGATTTGGCGATCTGAACAGTTTTCCATGAAAGACTTGGGAGAAGCAGCTTATATATTAGGAATAAAGATATATAGAGATAGATCTAGAAAGCTGCTTGGACTTTCTCAGTCTTTGTACATTGATACTATCTTAAAGGGGTATAACATGGATAATTCCAAAAGAAGCTATCTACCGATAGGCATTGGAATTTCTCTCAGTAGGGATGATTTTCCTAAAGCACCTGAAGAGAGAGAACGCATGAGTAGGATCCCATACGCTAGTGCAGTGGGAGCTATCATGTATACCATGACATGTACACGTCCTGATGTGGCTTATGCACTTGGAGTGACTAGCCGATATCAGGAAAATCCTGGTGAGGAACATTGGAAGAAGGTGAAGACCATTCTTAAGTACTTAAGAAGGACTAAAGACCAATTCCTCATCTATGGGGATTCTGAGTTAAAACTTGAAGGTTATGCTGATGCAAGTTTCTCTTCAGATAGGGATGATAGCAAATCTATTTCTGGTTATGTATTCACCTTAAATGGTGGAGCAGTGAGTTGGAAAAGTTCCAAACAAGCTACAGTAGCTGATTCAGTGACTGAAGCAGAATATATAGCAGCTAGTGAAGCTGCTAAGGAAGCTGTATGGATGAAAAGGCTCTTAACTGAACTTGGTGTGGTTCCTTCAATGGAAGGTGCGGTTCCATTGTTGTGTGACAATACTGGAGCCATTGCTCAAGCAAAAGAACCAAGATCACACCAAAAGTCCAAACACGTTCTGCGAAGGTATCACTTGATAAGAGAGATCATTGAACGTGGAGACGTCGAGATTCAAAAGGTTGATGAAAAGGAAAATGCTGCAGACCCATTCACTAAAGCTCTTGGCGCAAGGAGTTTGACAAGCACAAGTGAAAATTGGGGATGAAGTACAAGAGCGATTGACTCTAGTGCAAGTGGGAGATTGTTAGGGATATAGTAGATATGCCCTAGATCCAGTATCATATTTGATAACTTGAATATATTTTTGTGAATGTCATTTGATATAAAATATATGGCATTTGATATTCTTTTATCATTATTATTAATTGTTTGATTAATATGATAAGGTCCTTGATTAAATTTTGAGATTTGTCATCGTGATAGAGATCATGACAATGAGAGCAAAGTCTTTTACAATTTAATCTAAATTTGTTCTTGATCGTAGGATTATTAATTTGGACATTTGTAATCCGGTTAGATCAATATTTATGTGATCGTCTTTATCGGATAAAGATTAGTGATCTCATTAACTAAATCACATAGATAGATGAGGCATATAGAGATATGATCATTGAATCGACTCATTGGATAATTCCTAATGGTTAGAATTACCATAACTATCAATAGGATATTTTCTTGAAGAATGTGATGTAGCCGTTTGCTTTGACTTGAGATCGTCATAGTAATTGACAAGTTATTTATTGTGCTTTGATACTAGACACCTATGGCCCTAGGGCGATAGTTGAAAGGATATTGGGTACGATTAAATACTTGTAGAATTAGTAATTGATCAAGACGGAATCTTTCAACTCTTGGTAATGAGTTTAAGCTCCATGTTGTCATGAATTATAAACGACCAAAGCAAGACCTTGGCCAGGGCAATTGAATGAAAGAAGAAATGAGTTTCTTAGGTCATTCAATGGTCGATTATATTTGACGTGAACACATAGTTGATCGCCTATTAGGATTTGACAGTTGAACCATATCCTAGGGTGATCCAGAGCTATAAGGATAGAATGAATTACTATATTATTCTTCTACTGGTTCTTGAGAGTAAATTGTATACTTCATGTTATCCGGCCGTTAAGGAGTGTTGCTAGACGCCACCATTGATTAGTATATTGATATGATCAATCTACTACCGGTTTAGTATTGAACCTATGGGGTCGCACACTAACGAGTGTTCTGATCTTTGCTAAAGGATTAATTAATTTATTATTATTAAATTAAAGAATTTAATTAGTCAAATAAATTTAGTTTTTAGTCCAAATAAAATACTATTATATTCTTTGCTAGCACAAAGATTATAATTAATATTGAGAATAAATTGAAGTTTCTATTTGGAATAGAAATTAAATAATATCTCTTGGTTGAAATATATGTGATATATATAATTAATATTATTTTATATAATAGATGTATATAAAATATAATATTAGTAAAGGCTTGTTAATAAATCTAATTTTGAATTGGATTATTAATGTAATTGAAGGTTTATCCTATTTGGAATGGGATTAATATTTTCAATAGAAAAAGGAAAATATTATATTAATTAAAAAAAAGGTTTATGAATTTGAATCCAATTGAGAATTGGATATACAAATGGTAATGGAAAATTTCGGCAACAAAAGGAAATTTCGAAATTTCCATACAAAATTTTCCATAGAAAGAAAATTGGGAATTTCATACAAGTTTTCCATAAGAAATCTTCCAACGTGATTTCTTGATATTAGTTTATTTTTGGAATTAAATTTTTACCCTAAGTAAATTATTACCTCAACCAAATAGGAAAAGGGTTTGTAGGTGATGTTATATAAAGGGTGATGGAGAAAATTTGTAAAGTTTTTAGTTTTTCATTTTTCTTGAGAAGAAAACCTACTTTGTGAAAGTGGGAGTGCAATACAAAGCCAAAAGAGAAAATACAATTACAAGAAAAGTGTTTATTGTTCTTCTAATTTGAGTTGAGATTTTTTGAGAAAAAATTCAACACAATATTCTTCGTTCAATTTGTTCCCGGGTTTCATTTATCAAAGGGTTGATAGCAAGGATCTCGGTGTGGATACGCATAGAGTCTTTGCACTATCGAAGAAATTTTGAAAAAGAAACTCTCTTCACCAAGTACGTTTTAGATCCAATCTTTGACACGTAAATAAATTTTAAAACATGAAAAAATTTTACCTAGGATTGTTATTGTCTTCCGGTGCATGTTACGAACACCTATACGCAATCCTTCACGTAGCTCTAATGTTACTTCATGTGTAGTAGCCAGTAGGAAGAGAGATTCTCACATGAGTTAGGCCAGGCTTAGTAGCTCTAATGCCTTTAGATTTGCAACCATTATGTCGTCCCATGGATTGATTTGGTGAAGGATTGTGAGGATGAGTTTCAGGACCTCTATTATCGATATAAATATCCGAACCCATGTTTGACAAATTCCTTCTCCCTATCAAGAGAACACTATTTATATTATTTATGAATCTCACATACATAATAAAGTCCTATATTGATTGATTGCTGCAAAAATTGGGAAGCTATATATTAGGAATTATTGGACATTCGCAGAAAACTATGCGGGCTTCATCCAAAGAGAATAATACCACAACTAACCTAGCCTCCTCCGTCCCTCGGGACCAACAAGGGACATCCCCCCAATCAGGCAAGAAGGAAGTGGCTCTTTCCATGGCGGAGTCACATTGACTCTATTTATTATTATAGTAAATCAGTTACCCCTCGTATGTGTCACTTTCCTAATCAAAAGATAGCTAGGAAGACGCCCCTTCTCCCCAAGTTACGGAATCATTTTTGTTGGACAATACGCTTTACGCTAGAGGGGGGGGGGGTGAATAGCGTTTTAAAAATATTAAGCGTTTTAGTGCGGAATTTAAAAACTTTGCAGAAATTAAAACAAGTGTAGTAGAATAAACTTACACAATGATGTATCCTGGTTGGCCACAAACGTGGTTAGTCCAGTCCCCGAGAGACTCTCTCGAGATTTCCACTAAACTTGTCAAGCTTACGGGTGCTTAACAAACCGTTACAGCTGAGGACACAAGCCTCACCTAGTTGCTCGGGGATCACAATCCCAAAGACTTCAATTGCTCGGGGATACCAATCCCAAAGACTTCAATTGCTCGGGGATAACAATCCCAAAGACTTCAACTGCTCGGGGATAACAATCCCAAAGACTTCAACTGCTCGGGGATAACAATCCCAAAGACTTCAACTGCTCGGGGATAACAATCCCAAAGACTTCAACTGCTCGGGGATAACAATCCCAAAGACTTCAACCGCTCGGGGATAACAATCCCAAAGACTTCAACCGAGGAATCACAAGTTCCTCAACAAACGAGAATCGCAATTCTCTTACAAACACAAAACACACTCACTTTACAAAGCACTCCTTAATGAGTAGATATGAGTAGAAATAGTACGCTCAAGATCACAACAACTTAGCTCAATAGAATGGCTCTTCAAAAAGCTTTATGGATGAATGGAAAATGATGATCAATGTAAGAAAGCTTTTAGCAATGAAAATACTCAAAGTGTATATGTTGTTGTTGTGAAAACACTGAGTTGAAGCTGTATTTATAGGTGAAAAACTCAGTCTTACCGTTGTCTAATTGCCAATTAAGGATTGCTGAAATTACTCAGTGACAATCGATTGTCAAGACTAAACAATCGATTGTTTGCCTATCAGATTAAAAATTCAATCCCAGATTTTACGTCAACAATCGATTACTTCAAATCAATAATCGATTATTTATAACGTTAAGAAATCCTTTCCAATTTTTGGCATAAAACATCGATTGTCCGGAAATCAACAATCGATTATTTTAACAACGTTCAGAAAATCTTTTCCAGATTTTACGCAAAACATCGATTGTTAAATATCAACAATCGATTACCTGAAGGTAATTGAAAATATATGGCAACGGTCAGCTTCAACAATCGATTATCAAATGGAATAGTCGATTATTAATTAATTTCAAAACTCTCTGTCTCAGATATAATCGATTATCAAAAGCCACAATCGATTATCATTTTATTTAAAATCACTGGGAGACATTTTTCTCATTCTAATCGATTATCATTAGTTCATAATCGATTTCTATGAGTTTTGAAAACTTTGCCTCAGTTAACAATCGATTATCATAAGTACACAATCGATTGTTATGCAATTTGCAAAAACCTGATGTTAACTGACTTACTCACAATCGATTATCATTAATTCACAATCGATTGTCATGCAGTCTTGGCTTAGAGATACTCGATTATCATAAGTACATAATCGATTATCTTAGCCCAGATTTTTGAGGCATGTTTGGAAAACATTTTAACAAATGTAAATATGCATAGTTTAAAATCATTTGACACTTAATTTAAATATGCATGATTTTGGAAAAATAATTTTAGTAGAGAAGCCATGTTATGAGCCAAGTTGAGGAATCAAGATCACAATTAATATTGACTCAATTATAACATTTCTAAACTTTGTCTTGAGCTTCTTGTAATGCATCCATTTTGTGCTTGTCCTTGAGTACTGCTATATATCGCTTTTTGCTTTGTTTGACATTCATCAAAACCTACAAAAGAACACACGTTTAGTATATTGCATTTGAAACGTGTTTCCAACAATTTCCCCCTTTTTGATAATGGCAAACATAAGCGGGATATATGCAATAATTATTTTGATAATCAAAGACAAGTGTAAAGTATGCAATTTGATGTTCCCCCTCAATTCATGTTCCCCCTCACTTTAAGCATGAATGAAGTTGAGAGTGATATAGCATACTTCTTGATATCCCGTTTCTTCCCCCTTTTGCCATTAGCAAAAATATATACAAGGGAAGAATATGCAAAAAAAACATATGAAATAAACAAAAGTTTATTTATTGGAAAATAACATTACATGGGTGGAGCCAAACACAATAAAACGAACAACAACTAACCAACCAAGGAAAAACAAATCAAAAATAACAATTTCACATCATCAAAAACAACAATTTCATCATTCATCACCCCCATCCCCTTCATCATCATTGGGAGGCGCTTGATATGGCACCACCTGAGCATAGGCATAATGCACGTGATCAAAGTAACCATGGACCTCACGGGTTAATTGAGTAATTTGGTCAGAGATAGTCCGGAGGGTAGGCTCCTGAGGAGGATGAGCACGACGGGCTTGTCGATTTTGAGGAGGAGCAGGAGCATGATCACCATCATGATGAAAGGAAGACTCCGAAATTTCCCAGATTTTGGTGCTCTTTTTGAGAGGACCATTAGCAATATTGACCCCGGAAGCTTCAAGAAATTTCATTATTAAGAGGGCATAGGGGAGAGGTATGTCATCTCTGGTGGCATTGAACATATGAGATTGAATAAGCTTGCACCAATTGATTTTAACACCGGTGATAATGGCATGAAGAAATTTGGCATCCTCTTGGGAAATGGTGGTGTGATTGAGTTTACGGGGTTTGAGAACACGAGTGATGAAATAGAGAATGAAACGATAATTCGGGTCCATACCCTTTATGGTGGGACGACGGGAAGAAGACTCATCATAGGCGACTCCGGCTTGGCGGAAGAGATTAGCTTCATCAATCATGTCCCCGGCATCATTTATGTACTGGTAGATGTCTTCACCATCATGCGGAATGCCGGCAATGAGGTGGAGGTTATCTTCAGAAATTAGAATGGAAATGCTGTTAACATTGGTAACGAGTTCACCCTCATCATCTTTGTGAAGGTTGGAGTAAAAAGCTTCAACCAAAGTTGTAGTAGGGGTGAGTAAGGAGTAGGAAATTGAAAAGTTGGCACTCTCTTAGCATATTCGCGGCTGGAATGAATGGTGCAACAAGAGCGTTTGTTGAAAAGCGAAGAGGGAGAATAAGGCGTTTCTCAAATTTGGTTAAGAAACGGGTGAGCTCTTCATCGGATTCAAAGAATAGAACCGATCCATCTTGATATGGATGGCGAGAAGAAGAAGCACCTTGTTTGGAACGAGCACGTTTGGAGTTGCGGCTTGACATTTTTGAAAAAGATGTGCTAGGATTTTTCAAAGATAACAAGATAATTTGATGCTTGGGAGGCTTGAGTGAGTATACAAGAGCATATGTGCAGCCTATATATAGAGAAGGAATGAATCTTACACTTATTTGAAAAGATTTGAAGAGATTTGAAGAGCTTTGAAGTCTGAAACGGTAAAAATAAATTCACTGACCGTTCAATAATCGATTGTTTGAATAGAATAATCGTTTGTCATTAATGAAAATGATCTGACACATCGATTACACCCCAGAACGGTAAAAAAAATTTGAAAAAGATAGTCGATTGTCAAACTTGGTAATCGATTGTTTTTCATATTTATGACCTGACAGGAATCGATTGTAGAGCCAAAACGGTAACATAAGTTTAAATCAGATAATCGATTGTCAATATATAGTAATCGATTATTTCACTCACAGAGAGTTTGGATTTTGGCAAATAATCGATTGGCAGAACAAATAATCGATTGTTTGGAAGGGGGATGCTAAAATGATGAGACTTAATTCTATCAAGCAATGTAAACATTCAACAAGATTTCATGACAAAAAAAAATTGAATCAACAAATAATCGATTATTGATACTGATAATCGATTGTAAGCATAAATAATCGATTATGATCGATTTTTCTTGTATCAAGACAATTTATACTTTCCTCTTACCTTTTGGGGGATACCTGCAAAATAGAATTAAACATCTCCGACGCTCAAGTCAGTAATCTATAAATGAAATAATAACTTTGAAACTAGTGTAGTCGGGTGAAAAACGTGAACTCTTAAGAATTTTGTCCTAGGATGTTCTTAAGAGGGTTTAGGGTACTTACCTTCCCTTCGACTTTGCCAATTACCTGATTTTGAACATCCTCCGTTCATTTTGGTCTTTTGGCTCATTCTTCAATTTAAGAAGCTTCTTCCACAATTTTGCCTTTGTCTTCCTTGTATTTTATCTTTTAAATTTTTCGAAAATACTTCCGATTTTGAAAAAAATGCCTAAATCGACTTTTCCGTCTCTTCCTCCTTCTTTGTGCTTTAATTTAAGGAATTTTGAATTCGTCTCCCGTCAAGTGTTTGGAGTATCCACTACACTTGATTCCTTCAAGCACACCTGCAAAACAAATCAATGCTCTTTTGGTACCCATGCCATTTTGGGTCCTTGAGGGTTATGCATACTATAATGATATGTTTGAGTAGCATGTCTATGTCTAGTAAAGCATGCGGGAGCAATATGACCAATTCGTCTACAATAATGACATGTCACATTTGGATTATGCATGCGTCTAGGCTCATAGTAGCTAGAATAATGCACATTGTTTACTCTATTTTCATTTCTCCTAATTTGAGCACCATAATCATTTCTAGGTTGAACATTTCGGGATCTTCTAGCATGATCACTGTTGTGCCTAAAATATGCATCATGTCTATGGTGACGATTGCTAGGCGGAAGGTCATGTCTAGGTCTCCTAATATTTTGTCTAGCATGCATGTTTGTTTTAGGAAAGGCATTTTTGTTATTAATCCTAGATTGAGCTCTAGGTGGTTGGGTTTTTGCATCAACCTCTTCTTCATTTATGAAGCCTATTCCATGCTTGGTTGATTTCAAGTTATCAAGCACCACATTCAAGTTTTTATGAGAGGAGTTGAATTTATCTAGTGTGCCTTTTAATCTACCTACTTCATTCTTAAGGTCTACACAAGAAGCACAATTTTTTGTAGAACTCTCGGGCTTGTCAGAACTTCTTTTCCCATAAAACTTGTTTTGTTCTAGTAGCTTCTCATTTTCCAAAACCAATTTTTCTAATTCTTTTTCTTTTAATGAAAACTGTTTTTGAAAATCTTGTTCTTTTAGAGAAGCACTTTCTCTTAAACTAGTGACGGTTTTTGTAACTTTGAGAAATTCAGCATACAATTCATCAAAGGCATTTCTCATGTCATCAAGAGTATAAAAATTTTGAGAAGAGATTTGACTTACCTCACTTTGATTTTCTTCCTGTGCCATGAGGAAGAGATTTGCCGCTTCTTCATTTTCTTCTTCACTGGATTCGTCTCCGGAATCTCCTCCCCAAGATATGTATGCTCGTTGCTTCTTGAAGGGTTTCTTCTCCTTTTTAAGATTTGGGCAGTTTGTTTTGATATGCCCTGTTTCACCACATTCATAACATTTAACTTGCTCACCTTGCTTTTTCCCTTTGCGGTCATATTCTTTTCGCATGAATTTTTGGAACTTTTTGATGATGAGTCCGAATTCGCTATCTCCATCCTCTTCAATTGGTGATTGACTTGTGCTCGCCTTTAGAGCAATCTTTTGCCTTCTTTGTTCATCAATAACAGGGTTAAGAATAGTGGATTCATAAGTCTTAAGATTACCTCTAAGAGCGTCTATGGTGACGTTCGTGATTCCAATTGACTCTTGAATCGCATCGGCCTTTGATCGCCATGCCGGTGTTAGACTCCTAAGGATTTTTCGAACTAGTTCTTTGTCTGTGAACGTCTTCTTGAGCGCGTGGAGATCATTCACTATTGATGAGAACCGCTCAAACATCTCGTCTACCTTTTCGCCTTCCTTCATATGGAACAATTCGTAAGCATGAGTTAAAAAGTCAATTTTAGCTTCTCTTACCTGGTCAGTCCCTTCGTAAGTGACCTCAAGCTTGTCCCACATTTCTTTCGCTGTTTTGCAGCAGGAGATTTTCCTGTAATCATTAGCATTAACAGCACAAAGTAATAAATTAATAGCTTTAAAATTATTTTGGACCATTCGATTATCCTCGGCGTTGAATTCCTCTTCTGATTTTGGCACCCATTCTCCTTCCACCTTTTTGACAGGAACCTCATTTCCTTTGGTGTACACCTTCCACAAGTAAGGGCTGTTTGATCTGACGAATATCTGCATCCTTTCTTTCCAATATGAATAATTAGTCCCGTTAAACAAAGGAGGTCTTGTGGGGCACTGTCCTTCATCAATACCTGCAAAAGAGTCTAGAGTAGAAGCCATGGAAAGATTCTCTCAAACGGTTAAGTCTTTCAGAGAGTATGGCTCTGATACCAATTGTTGGACAATACGCTTTACGCTAGAGGGGGGGGGGGTGAATAGCGTTTTAAAAATATTAAGCGTTTTAGTGCGGAATTTAAAAACTTTGCAGAAATTAAAACAAGTGCAGTAGAATAAACTTACACAATGATGTATCCTGGTTGGCCACAAACGTGGTTAGTCCAGTCCCCGAGAGACTCTCTCGAGATTTCCACTAAACTTGTCAAGCTTACGGGTGCTTAACAAACCGTTACAGCTGAGGACACAAGCCTCACCTAGTTGCTCGGGGATCACAATCCCAAAGACTTCAATTGCTCGGGGATACCAATCCCAAAGACTTCAATTGCTCGGGGATAACAATCCCAAAGACTTCAACTGCTCGGGGATAACAATCCCAAAGACTTCAACTGCTCGGGGATAACAATCCCAAAGACTTCAACTGCTCGGGGATAACAATCCCAAAGACTTCAACTGCTCGGGGATAACAATCCCAAAGACTTCAACCGCTCGGGGATAACAATCCCAAAGACTTCAACCGAGGAATCACAAGTTCCTCAACAAACGAGAATCGCAATTCTCTTACAAACACAAAACACACTCACTTTACAAAGCACTCCTTAATGAGTAGATATGAGTAGAAATAGTACGCTCAAGATCACAACAACTTAGCTCAATAGAATGGCTCTTCAAAAAGCTTTATGGATGAATGGAAAATGATGATCAATGTAAGAAAGCTTTTAGCAATGAAAATACTCAAAGTGTATATGTTGTTGTTGTGAAAACACTGAGTTGAAGCTGTATTTATAGGTGAAAAACTCAGTCTTACCGTTGTCTAATTGCCAATTAAGGATTGCTGAAATTACTCAGTGACAATCGATTGTCAAGACTAAACAATCGATTGTTTGCCTATCAGATTAAAAATTCAATCCCAGATTTTACGTCAACAATCGATTACTTCAAATCAATAATCGATTATTTATAACGTTAAGAAATCCTTTCCAATTTTTGGCATAAAACATCGATTGTCCGGAAATCAACAATCGATTATTTTAACAACGTTCAGAAAATCTTTTCCAGATTTTACGCAAAACATCGATTGTTAAATATCAACAATCGATTACCTGAAGGTAATTGAAAATATATGGCAACGGTCAGCTTCAACAATCGATTATCAAATGGAATAGTCGATTATTAATTAATTTCAAAACTCTCTGTCTCAGATATAATCGATTATCAAAAGCCACAATCGATTATCATTTTATTTAAAATCACTGGGAGACATTTTTCTCATTCTAATCGATTATCATTAGTTCATAATCGATTTCTATGAGTTTTGAAAACTTTGCCTCAGTTAACAATCGATTATCATAAGTACACAATCGATTGTTATGCAATTTGCAAAAACCTGATGTTAACTGACTTACTCACAATCGATTATCATTAATTCACAATCGATTGTCATGCAGTCTTGGCTTAGAGATACTCGATTATCATAAGTACATAATCGATTATCTTAGCCCAGATTTTTGAGGCATGTTTGGAAAACATTTTAACAAATGTAAATATGCATAGTTTAAAATCATTTGACACTTAATTTAAATATGCATGATTTTGGAAAAATAATTTTAGTAGAGAAGCCATGTTATGAGCCAAGTTGAGGAATCAAGATCACAATTAATATTGACTCAATTATAACATTTCTAAACTTTGTCTTGAGCTTCTTGTAATGCATCCATTTTGTGCTTGTCCTTGAGTACTGCTATATATCGCTTTTTGCTTTGTTTGACATTCATCAAAACCTACAAAAGAACACACGTTTAGTATATTGCATTTGAAACGTGTTTCCAACAATTTTGCCGAGTTCCTTCAATATGGTTCTTTCAAGTGCCCTACTATACTCTACTTGTTCACATGTGTTGGTTTGGGGTACGGCCAGTTCATCGGGAGGATCGCCCTCCCAATTCAAAGTTTTTTCCTAGAAGTTTCAACCTTGTTGACTATGACAACAATCGTGACTATAAATAGACTCATGACTATGACAGAGCGTACCGCCCTGCTCTCTCGTGACCCCTACTCTAATAAAGACCCCTACTGATGATAGGTCACCAAACTATGACCGAGAGTTTGGCCTTTTGAAGCGCCATACGCGTAGGGCGACCAAGCTAGGCCGAGTCATGAAGGCTTTGATGACTCAAGGTTCAAATTAGGGAAAGAAGAGTGAGAGGAAGCGCGGACATCATGTTAAGAGTATCTTTAGGCTAATTTAAGCCAACATAAATAAAAAAAAAGAACGAGGTGCCATCAAGAGGAGAACGAACATACCTGAAGAAGAACAAGGTGCCATCAAGAGGAGTAGGAGGAAGAAAATGGAAGTGAAGCTAGCCTTAAGTTTCATGACAAATAAAGCTAGCTAGCTAGCTTGAGTTAATATTTTCACAAACTCAAGGGTCTTACTTGTGATGACAAGAAATAAGAGGATTTTTTTTTTCTTTTTGGCTAAGGGAACAAGAAACTATTCGTAAATCACGAGGAATTGGATCAGGGAAGAAGCATGAAATGTGGGCAAGGGGGTATTGAAAGATGGAATGCATGAGTTAAGGAAATGCACAAGTTTTGAAAGTGTCACAGCAAATTAGTTACAAGGTATTGATTGATAATGTGTCGGGTTGGTACATCTATGTAGTGAACACTGCCATTTGTGTATCATTATCTTCTTGAGTAAGGTCACGTCTTTGCTTGAATACATGCTTTTATTTAGCCTTAGCTGGATCATCCACAACTAAAAAGCACATCTATCAGCTACTACAAAGAGAAAAATGTTGATACGATTTACTCATCCCATGATTTTTGGCTTTAATTGAAATGTGACAGACATGTGAAATAATAGGTGCAGAGGCTGATTCAACATTTAGAGGTTTTGGGTTTCAAAAATTTTAAACGTAATCATATTACAATTTACATGATCTAAAACATAAATTTAATCGGTTTAGTATATTTGGATTTCGGTTTGGGTTATTCGTCTGTAGAGTTAACATAAACAAATCGATCGAGCAGAAAAATTACGCAATAATTATAATAACTTGAAAAAAAAGACCATAAAAATTCAACTAGATTATGCATTTTCTATAAGGAAAAAAACTCGTTATTTTATATTTAGATACTTATAACAAAAACTTGTACTAGTAAGACCTCTAAATATTAAGTAAGTTTACAGACATTTTTCAATTTATATTTTTTATGAAAATTAACTCACTGATATTATATATAATTGTCCTATTTTAGAGCAATCTGCCAATAAAATAAGTTTTTATAATTGATTAAAAAAATAACTTATTCAAGGATTCTTTTTTTTTAATCTTTATTTTGGTTTCTGCAAATAGATTTCTAGAGTTGTGAGAAAACGATTAATTTTTTTTATCTATTGATCAATCATGGAGGAGTTAGGAATTAAAGTGCAACAATGGGGATTTATTTGTTAAATGTTTAAAGAAAAAAAAGGAGAAAAGAATTCAATAGGACCTATTAAAAAAAAAGAGCAATTAAGTCAAGGAAATGGTAGTTTCTTGCTAGTGGCACCTTGAAACGTCATGTTATCGAGGGTGTCACTTAAATTAGTTGTATATATTCCTTCTATATATACCAAATATAATTTAAAAAAATCAAGACAAACACCTAATATACAGTACCCTATAATTTTCTAGTAAAATTTTTCCGCACATAATATTTACACAAAGCGAGAGTACTTTTCATTTCAAGTGGCCATGGGGCGGAGCCTGGTGTTTAACCAAAAAAATAATAATTTGGTCAAAGCTAGAATTTAAGAAAAGAAGTCGGGTTACTGATAATCAAGAGACCAAGAATAATAAGCTTTTCGAGAATAAGAATAAGCAGTAAAGAAATTTGTATTGCAATATAATGTAGATGAGCTTTCGTGTCCTTACAAATGACGAAACTTCTTCCTTTTATAGTTAATCCTAGGTAAAGCTATGAAACCTTAGTTTTAATGATACAATTATAAGTAATAAATTACATTAAATAAGTCGTTACACAATCATTCCTATTAAATACCAATTCTCTAACGTATCAGGTATTTAATAATAAATTTGGACTACTTTTTGCCTTCAGATCCTTGTCTTCAATGTCTTTTGATCCGTTGGCATTAAATGACTTGAATTGTACGAGACTCGTGTCTAAACTCCTTCTCGTGCCCCTTTAAGTTTCTCTTCCCGTATATGTCATCTCCCGTGTCTTTTACTCAATTATTACACTTTGACTATTTGACCAGTCCACGTGTCATGCCACATCATCTTTAATTAAAATTTTTTTTTCAATACAGATAGTCCCCCCCCCCCCCCTCACTTTCCATTTATTTATCAATTAAATAATTGTAAAGTGGATTTTTATTAAAAAAGAGAATTTTTGCCACAATTAATGCATATGACAGTATTGACGCTTCAGCTGTCTTTCTCATTTACACACGTGTCATTTTCTGATTGGATCTGCAATTCTGTGCCCTCTTTTCTAGGCTTCTTCAGCTCCTCTTTTCACGAAATAATAGTTACCTTTAATATGGGCTTTCCATCATTATACTTCTTAATTTGACGGTTGCTTCCATATAACTTTTTAATTCTCTCTTCTTTTATCATCTTCTTCATAAATTTCCATCAAGTGTTTCCTTACTTTCTTTTATTTCTCCTTAATTCAAACTCGTCCAATAATGTCATCTCCAAACCCTAACCCTAGAAAAGTTCCAGTTCTTGATCAATTTCCTAATGCCCCTGCTCCGATTAGGCATAGAAAGGGCAGAGGAGGAAGGTTTCAGAGTTTGGGATCCACACGTGGAGGTTTGACTGGCCCTGCTTCTCCCTCTTTAAGTTCAAGCATCAAAGGTTCCATCTCCAAAACTCCGTCTTTGAAAGGTAAAGAGGTTTCTGACCATTCGAAAGAACCTTTAGTTGAAGATATTATTCCAAGGATTTGTCTTTTGGGAGTGACAGAACATCTCTTCAAAAGAAAATTGCGAGATTAGAAAAGGTGGATGCTTACCCTTCTCTTATAACTGAGCTTACAATCCCTACCATTAGAAAAGATTGTAATTGGAAAGAGAGTCTTCGTCTATCAGTTCTTGCCATAAATCAAAGAATTTCTTCCTATAGAAGTGGGTATCCTTTCGTTTATACTTATCCTTTTACTTTGGGGTTTATACCTGTCATAGATCCAGTTATCCTTGATTTCTGTCGCTTCTTCAATATTTGCTTAGCTCAAGTTGGCCCCTTAGTATGGAGGGATGTGGTATGCTTGAGGTATCTATCTAACCAAAAATTAACTTTACTCTTTCCCACCTCATTCACTTATACCACCCCAACTTAATGTGTCATGGGGTTTTTACCTTAATTGCGAGGAGTAAGAAAGTTTTGGTAAACCTTGAAGATGACAAATACCGTGGATGGTATCTTCGTTATATAGCTGTTCGTACGTTGAATTTGCTGGGTGAATCAAACATTCCCTTCCCTGGGAAGTGGAACTTTGCACGTAAGTTTCTATTTAATTTACCGTACCTATTTTTAGCGATTTTGATTTTCTCTCTAATCTCATCCCTTTTTGTTTTTTTGCAGCAATCATGGGAGATGTGGAACCTATTCCCAACTTCCGCGGTTGGGTAGATTCGATTTTGAAAATTGCTTCTAAAGAAGATAGAACTTGGAAGTCTATTTCTTCTTTACATGGTTGAAGAGTGAAAACACACGGTATGTATCTCTTTATATATATATTTTCTAGATACATATGGCAAACCCCAAAATTGAGTTCATATCCTTCTTTTTATTAGGATTTGGTGTGAGAGGAATGGCGACTGATGTGGCTTTGGCTATCCGCACTTCTGCCAATTCCACCCTTGATTTGGACAAGGCTAAATCCTTGATAGCGAAGAGAAAAGCTATGGGAGTAGACACTGATAATGAGGAAGAAGGAGGTACCTCGTTGGTATCTAGACCTAGATTTAGGAGACGCGTCATTATTCGAGATGAAGCTGAAGATTCTCCTGCTCGTACCTCCATTACCGAGCATGTTCTTATCTATTTTGATGAAGAGGCCACACCAATAGACACTAGTGAATCTATTCACCATCTCTTTCTTGGTGGTTTTGAAAGTGGGGAACTCGACCCTGTTTTAAACGAAATTCCTTTGTCTTCCTCAGTTCCTATTTCTCCTATTCCTTTTGTCTCTTCACCAACCGTAAGTGTTTCTTCTCCTGCGTTGACCTCTTTTGCTCCTTCATTTACTTTGAGTGCTCCTGCTTCCGTACCAATGATATCTCCCGTGCCTATTTCTTCTACTCTTGCTTTGACTCTCGCGGCAGCTCCTGCTATTTTCACCTCTTCTACTACTTCTCCTTCCACTGCTCCTTCTTCCTCTGTTGTGCATTCAGAATCTGGCCCCAATAGAAGTGGCATGGCTATGAGAAAGGTTACACTTGAAGTACCTACTACTCATAGCCATTTGAGGAAGACTAGGGGAGCTGATGTTTGGCTCGAGCCTTTAATCGGAGATGTGGAGAGGACGAAGATGCAGAGCCACAGCTATTATACTTTGACGAATGACATGGTTCAATCAACCTTGAAGATAACTTCCTTTAACTTGAATATTTTCTCTCCTTTTGCTTTAAGTTCTAATTTTTGTGCCTTATATTTATAGGCTAACCTGATTGGGACCGAGCTGATAGGAAAGTTCTCTATTTTGGAAAGAAAGAATCGTGAGTATGCAGAGGCTATTTCTGATGCCAAGAGAATAGCTGAGGGATCCCAGCTTGAAGCTCAAAATTGGAATGAGCAGTTTGAAAGTGCTTTAGGGAGCATAGAGGAGTTACAAGATAATAAAGCTCATTTGCAACAGCAAAATCACACTTTATCCACATATCTAGGAATTGCCAAGGCTTCCTTAAGCCAGATAAGGGATAAAGAGCTTTTGAAAGTTTCATTGTCAAAGGCTAATGAAGAAATTAAAGAGCTCAAAGCACTTATGGAGAAAAAAAGAAGAATATGCTAAGGAGTTAGTGCAGAGCTTGAATCAGACTCGGGCTGATTTAAAGGTTTCTTCAGATAGAGTTCATGATTTGGAAAGTTCTCATGCCACACTTGAAACTTCCCTTGATTCCCACCTATCTAAGCAAGAGCTAATGAAAAATGACCTTGCTATGTGGGAAAGAGATTATGAAAACTTGGAGAAGGAATATTATTCTCTTACGGAGAATTTTAATTATGAGATTAATTGGGATTTTCTGAAGTCTCATCGTGATGCTTTACTGGAGGCTACTCAAGAAAATTTCAAATTGCAATCTGAGTTAGCCAAAGTTTTAGATGAGATTGAGAAGAATAACCAACCTGTTGACACTCCTTCTCCAGACCAACCAATTGATATTCTTCTCCAGCATTTGAAACTCCTGGGGTAGATGAGCCTTTGAATTATAAAGCAGTTGCTGAAACAGTTGAAGTTGTGATTCTAATGGCTGAGGGTGAAACGTCTATAACACAGTCTATGGGAATGGAAGTTCCCATGACTACTGCTTCCTTCGGTGATGTTAATACTTCAATCAGCTGAAACTGCCCCTATTGATGCTCACTTAGAAGTTGTTATCGAGCCTGTTGTTTCTAAAAATGAGGCTACAAGTTCTAATGTTCCAACCCTTCAGTGACCAGTTAAAAGTGTTTCAGAATTTTACCCTTTTTTTAAATGATTGGTGATGTAATCCCTTGGTAATTTTAAGGGATCTTTTTGAAGAAGTCCCCAGTTTCAATAATGGGGCACTTGTTTAAAGACAATTGCATTTTAATGACTAAGTTTTTCCCTTAGTCTTTTATGTTAAGAAGTTTAATTAGCGTTTCTGTACATTCTATTCTTTTCTCATTATTTTATTCAAGACTTCATAGAATAGTTTTCTACTTATTCTTGCCTATTTTTTCTTAGGACCTACAGAATAGGTTAGCATTTTTATCTTTATAGAAAATGCTTTATGATTCTTCTCATGGATTATCATCATGAGGAAAATAAAAGAGGACCCTTTTATTTATTTACACTTAATGAAGAAGACGTCTCAACTTCATAATGGTGTTATAATACGACGAAAGAGATAGGAACACACATGTTTTGTATGAAATAACTTTGACAAGTTTTTATTCATGAACTTTAACAAGTTTCTTGAATATTACATGTATTGAAGTACATCTATAACTTTCTCGTAACTGTTTTCTTGTAACAGATTTATAAAATAAACAAGGTTTCCTTTTCATAACCTATTTTTAGTACATAGTCATGACCCTATCTTTACATATTAGGAAGGGTTTGAGAGGTGACTCTGTTGTTCTCATGGGAAAGAACACTATGATGAGTGCTTTTTGACTTCGTGATTTTTGCCTGACTTCTTGTAGCTTGGTTTTTCTTTTTAAATCTTGTTCACTCGTATCTATTCTTCTGCACAAACTCATGTGTATATCATATAGTCCCCCAAGTGTTCGAGCGGTGAAATATAAGCCTCGAGCAATTGTGTGTTTTCTCCCAATTTGGTCCTTATCCGAAATAGAAGAATATACGGGACTCAGATGTGCGATTATAGATGAAGACTACCTAACTCGTGTATATCTCCAGCAGATTAATGTAACCCTAGGCTGGGAATTTAAGAATATTCCATTTTGCCGTGCAGGCCGTGACTCATCATTTGGCACGAGTTAAGACTTTTGCCTAGCATCTAAAATCGTTAGTAAAATTTTAATAATTCACATAAAAAATTCTAACATGGCGATACCTAACAGTGGATACTTCCTTAGAAGTAATATCTCTTCAAATGAACAGCATACCAATGTGAGTGTAAAACCTTGCCATCCATTGTCTCCAACTCGTATGCTCCTTTCCCCGCAATTTCACAAACTCTATAAGGTCCTTCCCACGTTGGACTTAGCTTTCCTAAATTAGCTGTCTTTGTAGATTAACACTTTTTTGAGCATGAAGTCCCTAATTTAAAAGAACTTGAGACGTGCCTTCTTGTTGTAATATCGCTCAATTACTCACTTTTGAGCTGCCATCCTTATTAACGCAGCTTCTTTTCTCCCTTCGAGTAGATCAATATTTACCTGTAACTCTTCATTGTTTGAGTCCTCCACTTCTTGAACATGACGGGTACTTGGCTCCCCTATATCAACCGGTATTAAAGCTTCTGCACCATAAACTATTGAAAATGGTGTTCCTCCCGTACTTGTTTTTGCCGTTGTTCGATATGCCCAAAATACCGTTGGTAATACTTTAGGCCAATTACCTTTCGAATCTTGTAACCTTTTCTTTAAGTTGTTGATAATTACATTGTTTGTAGATTTCACTTGTCCATTACCCACTGGATGATATGGTGTTGATGTTATTCTCTTGATTTGCCAACTTTGAAAGAATTCTGTGATTTGTGCTCCTATAAATTGTGGGCCATTATCACACACGATATCTTTTGGTACCCAAAAGCAGCATATTATATTTCTCCAAATGAAGTCCTTAACTTCTTTCTCTCGCACCTGTTTAAACATCCCTTCTTCTACCCATTTAATGAATTAATCAGTAAGCACGAGTAGAAACTTTACCTGACCTTTTTCTTGTGGTAATGGACCTACGATATCCATTCCCCATTTCATGAAGGGCCATGGAGCTATAACAAGGTGTAATAGTTCATCTGATCTATGCATATTATTTCCATACCTCTGACATTTGTCACACTTATATACAAAATCATTTGCTTCCTCTTCCATTTTAGGCCAATAATATCCTGCTCTAATCAATGTCGTTACAAGTGATCTACCTCCTGAATGATTTCCACAATGTTCCTCATGTATTTCTCTCATCACATACTCTGTTTGAGAAGGTTCATGACACCTGGCTAATGGTCCACCAAACATTTTTCGGTAAAGGTTCCCTTGATATAGGCAATAACGAGAAGCTTTCTTTCTAAGTGCATGAGCCTTTATTTTATCCTCAGGTACAGTTCCATGCTGTAAAAAAGCTACGATTTCGTTTCTCCAATCCCAAGTTAAGTGATTAAAGTTTACCTCATTTTTTGTCAGGTTCAAGAACAGAATGGAATAAGTGTATGATTGAAGCGTTTGCATCTTTCTCTATGTCTACTGCAGACGCAAGATTAGCTAAAGCATCTGCCTCCGCGTTCTCTTCTCTTGGGATTTGCATTACCTTCCAAGTTTGGAACTGTCTTATCAGTTCTCGTACCTTTTCGAGATACTCCTGCATTCGAGTTTCCCTGGCTACGTAAGTCCCTATCATTTGATTTACTACGAGCTTTGAATCACTTTTGATTATGATTTACGTGATACCAAGTTCCAATGCCAACTCTAAACATGCAATCACAGCTTCATACTCTGCTTCATTGTTAGCAACAGGGTGACATTTTATAGCTTGTCTGATTGATTCACCGGTAGGTATTACAAGAACAATTCATAAGTCTGCCCCCTTTACATTAGATGAACCATCAGTAAATAACATCCAAGTCCCCGGATTAGCACCATTAAAAACTTGTAACTCTTTTTCTGCTTCTAAATGCATTCCTTGACTAAAATCAGCTACGAAATCGGCGAGTACTTGGTATTTAATAGAAGTTCTAGGTTAATAAATTATTTCATATTCACTTAATTCTATAGCCATTTTGCTAATCTTCATGATAGTTCATGTTTATGCAAAATATTTCGCAATGGAGAAGTAGTAACAACAACAATAGAATGACACTGAAAATAAGGCCTTAATTTTCTAGATGCCATGATGAGAGCTAATGCTAACTTTTCTAGTTGCGGATACCTTGTCTCAGCATCTAGTAAAGTCTTACTTATATAATAAATAGGAGATTGCTTACCTTGGTCCTCACGGACTAAACAACACTTCCCCTTACTTCTGAAACTGCCAAATAAATGTGTAACTTTTCACCTTCTTTTGGTTTTGCCAATAGAGGAGAATTTGACAAGTAAGCTTTCAAAATTTTAAGGGCTTGTTGGCAATCTTCATTCCACTCGAAATGATCTTGACTTTTTGAGCGTAGAGAAAAATTTGAAGTACTTTTGTGAAGATTTGCAAATAAATTTTCCTAGGGCCGCGATTCTTCCTGTTAATCTTTGAACCTCCTTTTAATTGGTAAGGATATCACGTATTTCTTCAATCGCTTTAATCTGAGAAGGATCTACCTCAATGCCACGGTTAGAAACAAGAAAACCTAAAAATTACCTGAAGCAACTCCAAATGCACATTTTTCATGGTTGAGTTTCAAATTGAATTTTTTTCAAAATTTTAAAGGTAACAGTTAAATGAGAGATTTGATCATGAGAATGCTGGGTTTTGACGAGCATATCGTCTATATATACCTTCATAGTTTTTTCTAAATGTTCTTGAAATATTTTGGTGACTAACCTTTGATAGGTTGCTCCAGCATTTTTTAGACCAAAGGGCATTACTTTGTAACAATAAGTCTCTCGGTCTGTGGTGAAAGAAGTCTTTTCCTCATCACTGGGGTCCATTTTAATTTGTTTGTACCCTGAATATGCATCTAAAAAAACTTAAAAGTCCATGATCTGCAGTCGTATCAATCAATTGATTTATATGGGGTAAAGGAATAGAATCCTTAGGGCACACTTTGTTTAGATCAGTATAATCTACACAAACTCGCCACTTACCGTTCTTCTTAGGTACGACCACCATGTTGGCTAACCAATCAGGATACTTTACCTCGCGGATTGACCCAATCTTTAACAATTTTTGGACCTCATCTTGAATTACTTGATTTTTGAAAGCCCCTTGCTTTCTTTTCTTTTACTTGATTGGAATAAAGGATGGGTCCACGTTAAGTTTGTGAGTCATCACGTCAGGTGGTATTCCTGTCATATCAGTGTGGGACCAAGAAAAACAGTCCACGTTAGGTTTTAAAAACTCAATTAACATACCTCACATGTTGGAATTTAGATTGGCTTCAACGTAAACTTTTCTTTCAGGCCATTGCTCAAATAGCACCACAGCTTCGAGCTCATCTATTGTTGTTTTAATGTTCTCATTTTCTTCAGGTTCTTGAATTACATCCGGTCTTAAGTCTAAATCCATTTTTTTGTTCAGTTGAAGTTTTATTGCTGATACCTCCAACTGTTTTCTGTAATTGCTATTTTTCTTTACTTACGGTGATCGTATCTGTTACGGCATTGATACTCCTAGTTGTTTGTTGATCCCCTCGAATTTGACATATTCCCCAGGGCGATGGAAACTTAATAACTTGATGCAAAGTTGATGGAACATCATCCATATCATGGATCCATGGTTTCCCCATGAATATGTTGTAGGCCATATCCATATCAACTACCTGAAATTTAGTTTCTTATATAATACCTGCAACAAAAATTGTTAGAATTACCTCACCTTTTGTTACCACGCTTGAGTTTTCAAAGCCTGACAGAGTATGTGCCTTGAGTATCATTTTATCTTCAACTTGTGTTTCCCGCAATACTCTTAGTAAAATGATGTTTGCAGAACTTCCTGGATCAATCAAATCTCATTTTACGTTAGTGTCATGTATAAATGAGGATATTACCAACACATCATTGTGAGGATTAATCACTCCTTCTGTATCTGCATCATCAAAGCTTATTCTTTCGTGCTGTAAGGTTTGTCACACTTGCTTCCCGTGTGTGATCTTCATTTTGGAAATCTTATTTGAAGCTGCGTATGTTTTTCTGTAAATATCTTCCCCTCCTCTAATGACATTGACTGTTCTCTTAGGTAATGGTGGTTTTGGTGGCTTCTGCCTGTTTTTCATGTAAGCTTGTTTTCCCTTCTCACTAAACAAATATGTGAAATACCCTTGCTTTAGTAGATGGTCCACTTCACTTTGTAGGAATCTGCATTCTGACGTTTTATACCCGTGGTCATTATGAAACTCGCACCAATGGTCCGGGTTACGTCTGTTTGGATTTGACCGCATCTCTTTTGGCCACCGTACCTTATATCCCAAACTCCTTAGAACAGCTACGAGCTCAGAATTAGTTACATTGAAACTATGACCAGCAAGTCGTGCCATTAGATTCCTATCATCATCTTGTGGCTCTTGGTTGTTTCGATCGCCTCTGAACCTGGATGAAGACCCGGTTCCCCTATCTCTTGACCAGTGTTGGTTGTTATATCTAGATCGTGAATCCTTTCCTGTACGTCCCATATATGGATCCTACATGTTTTTACCTGATCTTTTCTCGGCTTCTGATCTCCTGGATCTGCTCCTTTCTTCACGATGATGTTAAGGTACGGTATCCTCCTCAATTCTAAGCTTTGTACTGTACCTGTTATAAACATCGTTCCAAGTGGTTGAAGGAAACTCACGAAGGCTTCTTTAAGCCTTCTCGTGGCTTCTGAACTTTTGTCGTTCAAATTACTTGCGAAAGCTATCACTGCCCAATTATCTGGTACACGGGGTAGAGTCATTCTTTCACGTTGGAATCTATCAACGAAATCTCTAAGCAATTCAGAGTTCCCTTGCTTGATTTTGAAGATATCCTCCATCATTTTCTCAACTTTCTGAGCTCCCGTGTGTGCTTTAATAAAAGAATCTGCAAGCTCAGCAAAAGAATTTATAGAATTTTCAGGTAAAAGAGAGTACCAGGTTAATGCACCCTTGGTGAGCGTCTCCCCAAACCTTTTGACCAACACTGAATCAATTTATTGTTTGGTCAAATCGTTGCCTTTCACTCCTGTTGTAAATGCAGTTACGTGGTCACGTGGGTCTGTTATACCATCATATTTTGGGATGTCAGGCATTTTGAATTTTTTTTTGAATTGGTAAGGGAGCAGCACTTGGTTCCCAAGGTTGTGAGTATTTTTCCACGTCCACTTCTTTTATCACAGATGGAACTCCAAGGATTTGTTCTATACGCTCGTTTTGCTCCTTGAGCTGTTTCTTCAAGGTTAGTACTAAATTTTGAAGATGAGAATTATCTGAGTTACCTGGTTCTCCTTCTTGTGAATCACTGGGGGTTGCTCCATTACCAAATTAACTAGACCTGAGCGGGGGTTTTCTAGTGTGTTATTATTTGGCGTTGCTGGTGCAGCAGGCAATCGAATAACTAAAGCTTCCAAAGCTTTGTCAATTCGTGCATCAATTATTTTTTGTAGAAGTTCATCTCTTGTTTCATTTCCTCCATCAACATGTTCCGACATATCATTAGGAGTTCCTTTTCGAGATCCACGTGGAGAAACTTGAGGCATAACATTATAGAGCTTATCCCCCTCCAATTGATGGATTCTATTTTCCTGATTGTTGTTGTTGTTGTTGTTCGACGTGATATTAATAATGAGTAGTAACTTTAGAAAGAATGGATTATCAGATTCCCGGTAACAAAACCAATTTGTTTAACAAAAAAAAATAATTTGGTCAAAGCTAGAATTTAAGAAAAGAAGTCGGGTTACTGTTATTTAAGAGACCAAGAATAATAAGCTTTTCGAGAATAAGAATAAGCAGTAAAGAAATTTGTATTGCAATATAATGTAGATGAGCTTTTGTGTCCTTACAAATAATGAGACTTCTTCCTTTTATAGTTGATCCTAGGCAAAAGAATGAAACCTTAGTTTTAATGATACAATTATGAGTAATAAATAACATTAAATAAGTCGTTACACAATCATTCCTATTAAATACAAATTCTCTAACGTATCGGGTATTTAATAATGAATTTAGACTAATTTTTGCCTTCAGATCCTTGTCTTCAATGCCTTTTGATCCGCTGGTGTTAAATGACTTGAATTGGTACGAGACTCGTGTCTAAACTCCTTCTCGTGCCTGTTTAAGTTTTTCTTCCCGTATCTGTCATTTCCCGTGTTTTTTACTCAATTATTACACTTTGACTATTTGACCAGTCCACGTGTCATGCCACATCATCTTTAATTTAAATTCAGTTTATCCCAATACACCTGGCCAAAAGGGTTCATCCAAACCCTCTTCGCCAAAACACTATATCTATTCAGGCAAAATTATTTTTATGTATATATTGTAGATATTGGATTCATGACTTTTTATATATTTAATTCTTTATATTTTGAACTACCTTACTTAAATTGACTACGGCATGTGTGTGCGTATTTTTTCTTTTCATTTTGCATTTAGATTTAATAAATCATGCAAAGATTGATTGGTAAACTTTTAATGTCTTCGTGTACAATAGTAATATTGGCTATTAGATAGTTACACGCGCATAGCAACATGGGGTTGTCTTTCTGTGTTCAATATTTAATTATTCAGCGACTGGTGAATTTATTCGTACTTTGTGCGGTTATAAGAAAAATCAAAATATATTTAATGTCATAATTTATTAAAAAAAATTAATTTTTGCTGATTAATTAAGTGTGCTTTTATACAAAGTGGAAAACTTATTTAATGTATAAAAATTTATACACATTCTGCACAAATAATATAAGAACTTTGTGAAAATTCAGAATGGTCTAAATCATAAAAAAGTAAAGAAGTAATCTTATATAAATCGACACTGTAGGGTGATTCAAATTTCTTTTTCAGTATCAATGTACATAAATGAATTAAAGTCAAATAAATAAATAAAATAAAAAGCATTTTAATGCAAGACAAAAAAGCAGACTCATTGCTTATTACATATAAATTCACATTATAACGACAAGCCTAGAGTAAATGGAAGTGTACGTATCAAGTTTGAAGTTGAATCATAAATATTGCCCACAAAATAATGCCATATGTTCTTCTTTTGCTCACTCCCAAACCAATAAAAGTTATGTACTAATGTTGTGTATAAACAAATAACTCTTGCAAAAACACTAATAATGTGAAGAAAAAGTCGATAAAAAAGAAGAAAAAAAAAGTATTCCTGTACAAAAAAATTTCAAATGAGAGGAAAAAGAATAGTTAAAGAAGAAGAGATGAGAGTGATGCAAAAGAGAAGATACGCTTCACTATTTATAATAACAAAAATAAAAGTTGTAACTTACTTTGAGTATAGGAAAAGAAAATATAATGTATATTGAGTAATTGTAGTAGAAAGGATAATAAGTGTATTAATAATTTTAATGAACCTAATTATGGGCAGGATGGATAACTGATATAATTAATACTATAGAAAATAATTAAGTTCTAATTATTAAATAATTTAAATAAAAAGAATGAAAGGGAAAAAGGTAAAAAAAGGAGAAAAAAGATAAATTGAATTCTTGGCCAAAGAGAGGTGCCAAGTCATCTTTTCTATTCCCACACAAACACACACAAACATATATATATATATATATATATATATATATATATATATATATATATATATATATAGAGAGAGAGAGAGAGAGAGAGAGAGAGAGATTAGTATCAATGTACATAAATTAATTAAAGTCAAATAAATAAATTTAAGCTCTATATATTAAAGTTGTAAAAATATTTCTGCGATCAACTCCTTTAAAAGATAATTAAAAGTAACTCTAATAAATATCATTAATCGATAGCCTTAGACTAACTAAATTATAGTAAATTCATTATATTATCCGGCCATATAACTTTAATCCAGACAGCAGTGATCTTACTTTGGCAAACAAAGGCCAAAGTAAGAATGATGTTATAAAGTTTGCAGAGCTAAGTTACATACTAATTATATGGTATCAAATATTGATTTTCAAGGAAGAGCTTTCAAGAATTTTCACCGGAAATATTTAGAAGCTTGTGCTTAGAGATATGCTAAAGCTACGCGAAGAAGCAACCTCCGTGAAGATGAGGTTGTTCCTTTTTTTGTTCGTACTCTCCATATTTCTTTAATTTTTAGTCAGTCTTCTCGAATCGATGTCCACTGTCGATTGATGCAAGGCCCTTTAGCATTTCTTGAATGTTAAAGATCCCTTTTTATTTTTGAGTTTCAAGGAATGTTAAAAGTTTCTTCAATATCTATGAATAAGTACTTGAGTTGATGGAAAAATTATATAGTTAGTTGTAATTATATGTACTTCACCTGGCAAAAAAATTGTGAATCTTCAAGAAAGGTAAGTGACTATAAATAACAATAAATTGGTTGTTCAATTGTCTTTATGTTTTTAGTTTCATTAATTCCATTTCATGATTCTTTTCTTTTTTTGAATAGGAGAAAAAGATATACACACATATTTAAACGTGACTATTTGTTTACACAATCTCTAATTTCATTAAAAATATTGTATTTATGATTAATCGATATAATAAAGTCAAACTTTATATGCATAAACTATAAAAATCACATACCAATAAAATGCATAATCGAATGCTAGGTTATTTCTTAAGTATTATCTTCATTTTTCTTTCTCATATTCAAATCCTCCAATAAATGAGAAATTGTTATCATTCCTTGAACAATTAAATTAATTATCCTTTTTTCTACTAATTTTACAAAAATCTCAAAATTAATTCTCTTGATTATCATTTTTGTAATTACAACACAATAAAGAGGAGTGCATGAAAATACTGTTTAAGAGATACAAAGCTATAAACTACATAGAGAAGCATGATAAATTTGAAAAAAATAAAAAAATAGCCAAAAGGCTATTAAAAGGTGACATGAAACAAACCATATCAATTGTTTCCAGATGAGAAAAATGATCCTATTAATTATCATTTGTTTGAGCATGTAATCGTACTTTCTCAATTCTTTTTAAAAGAATAAAATAATAATCAAAATTCAATGCAAAATATATTACAATCATTCCTAAAATAAAATAAAAGGCATTTTAATGCAAGGCAAAAAAGCAGAGTCATTGCTTATTACATATAAATTCAAACATAACGATAAGCCTAGAGTAAATGGACGTGTAAGTATCAAGGTCGAAGTTGAGTCCTAAATATTGCCCAAAAAATAATGCCATATGTTCTTCTTTTGCCCAACAAATAACTCTTGCAAAAACACTAATAACGTGAAGAAAAAGTCGATAAAAAAGAAGAAAAAAAAGAATTCATGTACTAAATATTTCAAATGAAAGGAAAAGGAATAGTCAAAGAAGAAGAGATAGAATGATGCAAAAGAGAAGATATGCTTCACTATTTATAATAACCAAAATAAAAATTGTAACTTACATTGAGTATAGAAAAGAAAATGTAACGTATATTGAGTAATTGTAATAGAAATAATAATAAATATATTAATAATTGTAATGAACCTAATTATGGGAAGAATGGATAACTGATGTAATTAATACTATAGAAAATAATTAATTTCTAATTATTAAATTATTTAAATAAAAAGAATGAAAGTGAAAAAGGTAAAAAAAAGGAGAAAAACGATAAATAGAATACTTGGCCAAAGAGAGGTTCCAAGTCACCTTTTATATTCCCTCCCCCCCCCCCCCCCCACACACATACACACACACACACACACACATATATATATATATATATATATATATATATATATATATATATATATATATATATATATATATATAAGTGTATTAATAATTGTAGTGAACCTAATTACGATCTGAATGGATAACTGATGTAATTAATACTATAGAAAATAATTAATTTTCTATTATTAAATAATTTAAATAAAAATAATGAAAGGGAAAAAGGTAAAAATAGGGGGAAAAAATATAAATAAAATCCTTGGCCAAAGAGAGGTGCCAAGTCACCTTTTTCTATTCCCCCCCCCCCCCTACACACACACACACACATATATTAGTATCATTGTACATAATTTAATTAAAGTCAAATAAATAAATTTAAGCTCTATAAATTAAAGGTGTAAAAATATTTCCCCAATCATATCCTTTAAAAGATAATTAAAAGTAACTCTAATAAATATCATTAATCGGTAGCTATAGACAAACTAAATTATAGTAAATTCATTATAATATTCGAAAATATAGCTTTAATCCAGAAAACAGTGTTCTTACTTTAGCAAACAAAGGCCAAAGTAAGAATTATATTATAGAGTTTGCAGAGCTAAGTTACATACTAATTATATGGTATCAAATATTGATTTTCAAGGAAGAGCTTTCAAGAATTTTCACCGAAAATATTTAGAAGCTTGTGCTTAGAGATATGCTAAAGCTACGTGAAGAAGCAACCTCCATGAAGATGAGGTTGTTCCTTTTTTTTGTTTGTACTCTCCATATTTATTTTATTTTTAGTCAGTCTTCTCGAATCGATGTCCATTGTCCATTGATACAAGGCCCTTTAGCATTTCTTGAATATTAAAGGTTCTTATATTTTTTTTTTGAATTTCAAGGAATGTTAAAAGTTTCTTCAATATCTATGAATAAGTACTTGAGTTGATGGAAAAATTATACAATTAGTTGTAATTATATGTAATTCACCTGACATAAAAATTGTGAATCTTCAAGAAAGGTAAGTGACTATAAATAACAATGAATTGGTTGTTCAATTGTCTTTATGTTTTTAGTTTATTTAATTCCATTTCATGATTCTTTTCTCTTTTTTTTTTTTTGAATAGGAGAAAAAGATATACACACATATTTAAATGTGATTTTTTGTTCACACAATCTCCAAATTTAATAAAAATATTGTATTTATGATTTAATCGATATAATAAAGTCAAACTTTATATGCATAAACTATAAAAATCACATACCAATAAAATGCATAATCGAATATTAGGTTATTTCTTAAGTATTATCTTCATTTTTCTTTCTCATATTCAAATCCTCCAACAAATGAGAAATTGTTATCATTCCTTGAACAATTAAATTAAGTATCCTTTTTTTCTACTAATTTTATAAAAATCTCAAAATTAACTCTCTTGATTATCATTTTTATCATTACAACATAATAAAGAGGAGTGCAGGAAAATACCGTTTGAGAGATACATAGCTGTAAACTACATAGAGATGCATAATAAATTTGGAAAAAATAAAAAATACTCAAAAGGCTATTAGAAGGTGACATGAAACAAACCATATCAATTGTTTCTATATGAGAAAAATGATTTTAAAAGAATAAAACAATAATCAAAATTCAATGCAAAATATATTACAATCATTCCTAAAATAAAATAAAAAGCATTTTAATGCAAGACAAAAAGCAGAGTCATTGCTTATTACATATAAATTCACACTATAACGACAAGCCTAGAGTAAATGAAAGTGTACATATCAAGGTTGAAGTTGAATCCTAAATATTGCCCACAAAATAATACCATATGTTCTTCTTTTGCTCACTCCCTAACCAATAAAAGTTTTTTTTTTTGGTAATTAAAGATTTTATTAATCACCAAATTGTTCCGCGTACAATCCCATAGGTCAGTTTTATACTCAAACTGCCTATCAAAATTTCAGGTAAGCTAACTATCTAGATTATAACTAGAGTTTTCTATTTACAGAAAGAGTTGTTGAAGATATGTCCTAACTCTAGGGGTTGCTCTAACATTGCAAATATAACCAATAAAAGTTATATACCAATATTGTGTATGAACAAATAACTCTTGCAAAAACACTAATAACGTGAAGAAAAAGTCGATAAAAAAGAAGAAAAAAAAGAATTCTTGAACAAAAAATTTCAAATGAAAGGAAAAGGAATAGTCAAAGAAGAAGAGATGAGAGTGATGCAAAAGAGAAGATATGCTTCACTATTTATAATAACCATAATAAAAGTTGTAACTTACATTGAGTATAGGAAAAAATGTAACGTATATTGAGTAATTGTAATAGAAAGGATAATAAGTGTATTAATAATTGTAATGAACTTAATTATGGGCAGAATAGATAACTGATGTAATTGATACTATAGAAAATAATTAATTTCTAATTATTAAATAATATAAATAAAAAGAATGAAAGGGAAAAAAGTAAAAAAAGAAGAAAAAAGATAAATAGAATCCTTGGCCAAAGAGAGGTGCCAAGTCATCTTTTCTATTCCCAGATTTATATATATATATATATATATATATATATATATATATATATATATATATATATATATATGAATATCAATGTACATAAATTAATTAATGTCAAATAAATAAATTTAAGCTCTATATATTAAAGGTGTAAAAATATTTCCGCAATCAAATCCTTTAAAATATAATTAAAAGTACCTCTATTAAATATCATTAATCGGTAGTCGTAGACAAACTAAATTATAGTAAATTCATTATATTATCCGGCCATATAACTTTAATCCAGAAAATAGTGATCTTACTTTGGCAAACAAAGGCCAAAGTAAGAATGATATTATAGAGTTTGCGGAGCTAAGTTACATACTAATTATATGGTATCAAATATTGATTTTCAAGGAAGAACTTTCAAGAATTTCCACCGGAAATATTTAGAAGCTTGTGCTTAGAGATATGCTAATGCTACGTGAAGAAGCAACCTCCATGAAGATTAGTTGTTCCTTTTTTCGTTCGTACTCTCCGTATTTCTTTCATTTTTAGTCAGTCTTCTCGAATCGATGTCTACTGTCCATTGATACAAGGCCCTTTAGCATTTATTGAATGTTAAAGGTCCTTTTTTTTTGAATTTCAAGGAATGTTAAAAGTTTCTTCAATATCTATGAATAAGTACTTGAGTTGATGGAAAAATTATACAGTTAGTTGTAATTATATGTACTTCACCTGACAAAAAAATTGTGAATCTTCAAGAATGGTAAGTGTCTATAAATAACAATGAATTGGTTGTTCGATTATCTTTATGTTTTTAGTTTATTGAGTTCCATTTCATGATTCTTTTCTCTTTTTTTTTTTGAATAGGAGAAAAAGACATACACACATATTTAAACGTAACTTTTTGTTCTCACAATCTCTAATTTCAATAAAAATATTATATTTATGATTTAATCGATATAATAAAGTCAAACTTTATATGCATAAACTATAAAAATCACATACCAATAAAATGCATAATCGAATGCTAGGTTATTTCTTAAGTATTATCTTCATTTTTCTTTCTCATATTCAAACCCTCCAATAAATGAGAAATTGTTATCATTCCTTGGACAATTAAATTAATTATCCTTTTTTCTACTAATTTTATAAAAATCTCAAAATTAACTTTCTTGATTATCATTCTTGTCATTACAACATAATAAAGAGGAGTGCAGAAAAATACCGTTTAAGAGATACATAGCTGTAAACTACATAGAGAAGCACGATAAATTTGAAAAAAATAAAAACTAGTCAAAAAGCTTAAAAGGTGACATGAAACAAACTATATCAATTGTTTCCAGATGAGAAAAATGATCTTATTTTCTTAAATTATCATTTGTTTGAGCATGTAACCGTACTTACTCAATTTTTTTTAAAAGAATAAAATAATAATCAAAATTCAATGCAAAATATATTACAATCATTCCTAAAATAAAATAAAAAGCATTTTAATGCAAGAAAAAAAAAAGCATAGTCATTGTTTATTACATATAAATTCATACTATAACGACAAGCCTAGAGTAAATGGAAGTGTACGTATCAAGGTTGAAGTTGAATCCAAAATATTACCTACAAAATAATGCCATATGTTCTTCTTTTGCTCACTCCCTAATCAATAAAAGTTATGTACCAATGTTGTGTATGAACAAATAACTCTTGCAAAAACACTAATAACATGAAGATAAAGTCGACAAAAAGGAAGAAAAAAAAGAATTTGTGTACAAAAAATTTCAAATGAAAGGAAAAAGAATAGTCAAAGAAGAAGAGATGAGAGTGATGCAAAAGAGAAGATATGCTTCACTATTTATAATAACTAAAATAAAAGTTGTATCTTACATTGAGTATAGGAAAAAAAAATGTAACGTATATTGAGTAATTGTAATAGAAAGGATAATAAGTGTATTATGTTATGAAATCTCCTATTTAAGGTGAATGTCTATAATTAGAGAGATTCTAGAGTTTTATTCTTGGTAGCTAAGTCACTACCTCCCTATAAATAAAGGGGTCTTCTACCATTGTAAATCATCCCTAACAATCTCTAAGTATCAATAAGAATACTTCTCTCTCTCTATTCTCTCTATTGCTCTTGTTCTTGCATTATTGTTCTTATCTTTATATTATTTCATAACAAGTTATCAGCACGAGACTCTACCGTCTCAAGAACCATTCTCGAAAAATCTAAGGTATTTCCCTCTTCCTAATTTAATTTTCGATTATGTCTGACATTACAAAAAGAAAGTTCGTTGCCCTTGAAATTTCGGGCAAGAACTATATGACATGGGTGTTGGATGCTGAAATCCACTTAGATGCTATGGGTCTCGAAGACACCATTAAAGATAGAGAAAAAGCATGCACCCAAGACTGTGCGAAGGCCTTGATTTTCTTGCGCCATCACCTTGATGAAGGTTTGAAGATTGAATATCTCACCGTCAAGGATCCACTCATCTTGTGGAACGGCTTAAAGGAGAGATATGACAACCTGAAGTTGGTCACTCTGCCACAAGCACGATATGATTGGGCTCATCTGAGGCTCCAGGACTTTAAGTCCGTTTCTAAATATAATTCTGCAATGTTCAGAATTACTTCTAAATTGAAGCTATGCGGGGATAAAATCTCCGATTATGATATGCTTGAGAAAACGTTTACAACATTTCATGCCTCCAATATGGTACTGCAACAACAGTACGGAGAGAAAGGCTTTACAAAGTACTCTGAACTGATTTCTCTTCTACTAGTGGCTGGGCGAAATAATGACCTGCTCATGAGAAATCACGAAAATCGACCCACTGGGTTTACACCACTGCCTGAAGCAGAAAAGGTGCACTCTCATTATGCCAAACATGAAAAGGGCCATGGTCATGGTCGTAAACGGGGTCATAGCCAGGGACGTAGACAAGGAAGAAATTCCAATGAAGTCCGTCAACCCCCAAGGAGAGATAACCGCCGAAAGCAGAAACGGGATCATGAAGATCCTAAGGCAAATGGTTCAGAAACTATATGTTATCGTTGCGGTGGGAAAGGGCACTGGTCAAAGACTTGCCGGATACCAAGACACTTGGTTGACCTTTATCAAGCATCTCGAAAGAGTAAAGGCCCTGAAACAAATTTTGTCTATGACGACAACTTGGACATCACCCACCTGGATGTGGCAGACTTCTTTGAGCAACCCGGGGGGAAAATAGACCACCTAATCGGTGATGGGTCCGTGATGAAAGAAGATGGAGTTATTTGATTTTGTTCTACTTATTTGTATTAGTTAGTGAATAAACTAATAGTCATTAGTATTAGCTCGTATTAGTTAGTTCATGATGCAATGTTAGCAGTAGTTCTTTAGAATATCTTCAATATGCTCATATATCAATAATATTTTTATTTTCCAGTAGGGGTAATCGACTAGCCTGAAAAACTAGTCGATTATCTAATATTTTCGCATTAAAGCTGAAAAACAATTAATCGACAATCGATTGTCTATGTCTAACAATCGATTGTCGTTAGACAGTGTAATCTGGAATTTTTCAAAAATCATCCACAATCGATTGTCTATGTCTAACAATCGATTATCGTTAGACAGTGTAATATGGAATTTTTCAAAAATCATCCACAATCGATTGTCTATGTCTAACAATTGATTGTCGTTAGACAGTGTAATCTGGAATTTTTCAAAAATCATCCACAATCGATTGTCTATGCCTAACAATCGATTGTCGTTAGACAATGTAATCTGGAATTTTTCAAAAATCATCCACAATCGATTGTCTATGTCTAACAATCGATTGTCGTTAGACAGTGTGATCCGGAATTTTTCAAAATTAATCAACAATCGATTGTCAATGTTAAACAATCGATTGTGTTAAAACAGTGTGCTCTGGAATTTTTCAAAATAGCCAACAATCGATTGTCTATGTTTAACAATCGATTGTCTTAAAACAGTGTGATCTGGGATTTTTCAAAAATTGTCAACAATCGATTGTCTATGTTTAACAATCGATTATCTTAAAACAGTGTGATCTGGAAATTTTCAAAAAATTGTCAACAATCGATTGTCTATGTTTAACAATCGATTGTCAATGCTCAACAATCGATTGTGTGTGTTTAACAATCGATTGTTTTATGAAAACGCTTAAACTGAAATTTTTAAACTGCATAGTAATCGATTATGGAAAACATATAATCGACTATCTGATTTATTTAGTCAACTGACATCAGCAGATTTTGAAAATATTATGTGACACAAACGAATTGAACTTGTTTATTCTTATGTTCGTGTATTTCTTTTGTATGTCAAACCATGGGAATTAAATTGATTGAAGGCTCCTGAAGAGCAACTGTAACTCTGCCCAAAGGCACGATGTTTATCATAGAGAATGCAATATTCTCCTCCAAGTCTAAGAAGAACTTGTTGAGTTTTAATGATATTAATCGCAATGTTCTCCTCCAAGTCCAAAAGGAACTTGTTGAGTTTTAAAGATATCATTCAAAATGGATATCATATTGAGACAATAGATGAGAATAATCTTGAATTCTTCATGAAAACGAGGCTGCCCATTTCGGTTTGGGTTCACGCCATTTTGCATGCAGCAATACTAGTTCGTCGGCTGCCCACTTCGGTTTGAGGTCACGCCATTTTGCATGCAGCAATGCTAGTTTGTCGGCTGCCCACTTTGGTTTGGGGTCACGCCATTTTGCATGCAGCAATACTAGTTCGTCGGCTACCCACTTCGGTTTGGGGACACGCCATTTTGCATACAACAATGCTAGTTCGTCTCTGACTGACGAATTGACACAAATATTCCCCGTTGCAATTGGTTTTGGGTTATGGACCCAATATATCCCATTTAAGAATCTTTGGATGCGCAGTATATGTGCCTGTAGCACCGCCATTCCGCACCAAAATGGGTCTGCAAAGAAGGTTAGGAATATATGTTGAGGTTGAATCGCCCTCCATTATTCGCTACCTCGAAACATTGACAGGAGATTTGTTCACTGCACGATTTGCAGACTGTCAATTTGATGAGACACTTTTCCCAAAATTAGGGGGAGAAGTTGATGAAACCAAACGGGAAATTTTGTGGAAAAATGCATCATTATCTCATCTTGATCCACATACCTCTATTTGTGAAAGAGGCACAAAAGATTATCCATTTGCAAAGAATAGCAAATCAAATGCCTGACGCATTTATAGATTTGAAAAGGATAACAAAATCACATATCCCCGAAGTGAATGTGACAACATCTGATTCACGAATACATATTCATTATTGGAAGAATATGAACATGAAATTGGTATTAAATATACCACACTCACCCCTAGAAGGAGGTTTGAGATGATACCACACTCACCCCTAGAAGGAGGTTTGAGATGATATATGGCATGAATGATCGTTGGTCACGTACCTATTGTACGCCAAAGTATTTTGGAAATATGACTATTAAAGGACAACGATAATGCAAGAAACATATCTTGCATATAAGTTTGACATGACCATAATGGTATAACTTTCTCTTTAAGAAAGATATTCACCACATGGATGTTGATGAATCTGTGGTAGTACAAAATTAATTGAGAGCTCTAGAAGAGCCAATTATTACTATGTTGGAGAAACACAATTGAGTATTGTGCGGTAGTAAGTCTCAAAGAAACTTATTCAGTTTCCAAAGTACACGCGAAAGCGATTGATTATATTGAGACTATAAATAAAGGAAGGCTTTGATATCTCCTATTACTACAACTTGTAGCGGGGTAATTTGCATATGAAAAGCTACCCGCTTTGTTCTCCAGTTTGTACTACACAAAAGAAAGAATGCCACAATAAAGTGGATATCTATTGGTATAAAAACCCATGTCATAATAAACCTGAAGTTTATTGATAAGTGCACATGTCATGGTGTAAATTTGAAGTTTACCAATATTGATAATTTGTTCAGTTAGCATTCGTATTAGCCATCTCATTTTAAGTATGATATGCAAATTCACACAGGTGAATATCAAAGAACTAGAAAGTTCTTTACGAATTCTCTTGTATCACTTGTTCTCATTAATGAACTGACCAACTAATGAGTTCGGGTTGAAGCCCATAAATTCTGGAAATATCAAAGGTGAATATGGGCCCATTCACCTGCCATGTATACCACATATGATGCATCTATGATATGGTTACATGCGCAATTGTTATTAACCCGCAGCCTGGCCGGTGCTTGCGAGGTAAATTGCTCAGTAATCTAACTTCGAGCATAATTTCCAGATTTTCTACTCAAGATAGTTCATCTTGATAAGTTGGTTTATATCAAAGTTGGTTTAGCAAGATAATTATTGAGTGCTTCCACTTAATAGCTAAACTGTTTCTTATGAGAACAAAGTTACATATATCAGTTTGATATATGTTGTATACGAGAGTATATTATATTCTCCCCTCGCAAGTGGTTCAGGGTCAGAAACCAAATAATTTCATCTTATTATTAATGTGCCGTGTATATTGACATGATAATGCACAAAGATGATTTCCCAAAGTTGAGGAAACAAGTTAGCTTTTCTAACATGAGGGGGAGACATGATAAACACTTGAGAAAAGGTTACATGGGATGAATTATCATTTGTATATGTATATCCCCGGATATCATGATATGAACCTGAAGTTCATAAAAGGGATAATTCAATTGCAACATATTGCAAAGCATACTATACGCATTTGCTGACCCAAAGAAAGTAACTAAATGGAAGAGATACAATTCAAGAAGAATTGATTCCATATGAAAGACATGTAGTTTTGAACCTATAGTTCAAATGCTTGAAAGTATAAAGTCAAAGGTATGTATAATCAGTTTTCGATATCTTATTTGTCTAGCATGACATGGAAAACTTGATATGCATCTAAAGTCTATTATATGGCTTATATGACTTAACTTGAAAGATTTAAGTTGCTTGAAGCATATGCAATTCTTGGTCCTGAAGTACCAAATCCTTAGTACAATTTGTGTGCATATGTATCTTGCTATAACTATAAGCATGATGGCATTAAGAATGCATCTATGGAGATATTGAAGAGTTATTCCACGACATTATATGAAGATGTTCATATCTATCAAGAATGATGATTTCAAGGTGCGGAATATTTATTCAAGTCAATATGGTTGATTTATCAAACGTCTACCAAAGATCGTTTTGAAGATGATGCACAAGATTGGAATACAAATGTTCAAGGATATAAATTGATGTTCTTATTAGGGGGAGTTAATGCGCGTTGCACTCTTTTTCCCTTATAAGGTTTTGTCCCAAATGGGTTTTCCTTGCGAGGTTTTTAACGAGGCAACCAATAGGCGCATATTCAAACATGTGTACTCTTTTTCCTTTCTTTAATTTTTCCCATTGGGTTTTGGTTTTAAGGTTTTAACGAGGCACATTGTTGAATAGACATTCAAGGGGGAGTGTTATGAAATCTCCTATTTAAGGTGAATGTTATAATTAGAGAGATTCTAGAGTTTTATTCTTGGTAGCTAAGTCACTACCTCCCTATAAATAAAGGGGTCTTCTACCATTGTAAATCATCCCTAACAATCTCTAAGTATCAATAAGAATACTTCTCTCTCTCTCTATTCTCTCTATTGCTCTTGTTCTTGCATTATTGTTTGTCTTTATATTATTTCATAACATATTAATAATTGTAATGAACCTAATTACGGGCAGAATGGATAACTAATGTAATTAATACTATAAAAATAATTAATTTCCAATTATTAAATAATTTAAATAAAAAGAATGAAAGGGAAAAAGGTAAAAAAGAGGAAAAAGATAAATAGAATCCTTAGCTAAAGTGAGGTGCCAAGTCACCTTTTCTATTCCCACATTTATATATATATATATATATATATATATATATATATATATATATATATATATATATATATATATATATATATATATATATATATATATATATAGATATAGATTTTGATCAATTATAAATAAGACGTAAAGTCAGTCAGAAACTTTTTAAAATACCAACCAAAAAAAAAAAAAAAAACAATTCGATACCCAACATATGCAATAAGTGTGAGTTATTTCTCATCAGCTATATTAAGTAGTATAGGATGGACCAGCTATATTAATAAGACTTATATAGGATGGACCAGCTATATTAATAAGACTTATCTTTTTTTCAGGAGGCGCAGATGATAAATCCTCATTATATAGTACTAACATACATATTTAATACTCGTTTAATATTTTAATTGATTAGTAAACTTGTTATAAGTTATCCCAGAATTAACATAACTAATTCCGACATTAACCGTATTCAAACCAAACGACCCCTAAATGTATACTGTGTCTACCCAATTTAAGTGTTTCAAATACCTCACTAATGCTACAGTAATGAATTAGATAATAATAATTTAATCCGAATAGCAAGAAATTTCAAAAAAATTCATAACACCAATATGTTTATCTTTCTATGTTACTTAATTTATCCTCGTTCAGTGAAAAAAATCAAAATGTTTTATGATGTTTTTTTTTTTCGTTTCAACAACTTTGTATTTCTATTTTATTTGTAAGGTGGTAAATTTAATCTCTAAATTCATATCGAATTTACATGTGTTAATATTTAATTTTACTTTTAGTTTGACTAGACACAAGATTTAGAAATTTTAAAAAAAAATTAATCTTTCTATTTTCTTAAATATAACATGTGAAATGTTACCACCAACGAACGTGGTGCAGTGAATAGGGCTACTCCTCCCTTAATCAGAGGTCTCGAGTTCGAGCCCTGGGTGTGGAAAATTTTTTGGTAGGAAGCGTTACTCCCTGAAAAGGGCCTTATCCAATATCCGGAGTGAATCCGGATATAATGAGACTCCAATACAAGTACCGAGCACGTGGTAAGAAAAAAAACATGTGAAATTTTGAAGTTAAATTACTACTACCAAATGTAGAAAGAAATATTATTTTTTAAACAGATTTAAAAGAAGTCATTATATTAGTTAAAGTGGAGGGACTACATTTTTTTAGGGGGTTGATGAAGTGCAAGGTAACATTTTAAATTTCGGATTAAATTTAAGATAAATTTATCTGATATAAAATTATAGTATAACTAATTTCTAAATTAGTTATTTTGAGATTTATAGTATTTCTTATATTCATAAAAAAGATGCAATAACTAATTTTAAAATAATTAATTACGGAATAACTTGTTTTACTTGCAAATTCGAAAGTAACTGTCAGTAATCTTTACAAAACTAACCTTTTTCAGTTTCTTTTTCCTCTACTTCATTAATGGTGTGAGCTTCATGAGTTGTTATTATTATTAAAAACAAATCAAGAAAACTCAGAAGCATCTAATCATTATCTACCGGATAAATAAAAATTACAAATGTGGGGTCCACTTACACCCACAGTAGGGCCCATAACCAGCTGGTTTTTTTTCATGCTCTTTCATTCATGGTTGAAATTTTCCACTCTTGTTCATCAAGATCTAATTTTTATCACAGTAAAGGGTACTAAAGTAAGAGGGGTCCAACACTTTACTAATTTTTTTTGTTACTGTGTACAAAATAGAAATATATTGTGAGATAAAGCTACATTATTTGAAATAAAGAAGAACAAATTAAGATATTTTTCTGAGATCTGAAGAACCTCCATATTTTTCACAGGGTAATAATTCCTCATACTTCAGATCTTTCGTTTACTTCCAATTCAGACAAAATATGTATTTTTTTTCCAGTACAATTGTTATATTCTTTAATATCTTTTATTTTGGTGGGCTATTGTTGTTGTTGTGTATATTTTTATTATCTTCCATAATTTTTCTTACTATATTTAGAACTGTAATATAGTGAATTGGATTAGTAGTTCTGTTATTCTGTTTTTATAGTTGCTGAGAATGTATTGAGATGAAGAGCCAATTGTGATCTATTAAAGGAATTTTTGACAACTATAGGACTAAGGATTTAGAATAATTCTTGATTTTTATTTGAAGATGATTAGAAATGATTGTTTAATTCATAGATCTTTCAGCTGTTACATTATTTCCTTACTCTTCTACTGTTTTTAGAACACATATATTTGGAAAGTAGACATACATTTGTGTATAATTGTGATCTTAATTTAAGGGGATTAGCTTCCTCTCAATTATGTGAAATATGGGGATGAATCTTCACTGAAAGGTTGATTCAACCGCTTAATGTGCTTTGTTTTGTCTTTTAGATAGGGAAAATTGAGGAATAAATTGAAAATGGGGAAGAAAGGAAGCTGGTTTTCTTCGGTAAAGAAGGCTTTGAGCCCAGATCCTAAGGTAAGAACGCGAACAAGGTTTTGTGGAGTAGCTATATTGAGTTTTTTTAGTATGGTGTAAGGCATTTTTTCCTCATTTAAAAGTGACTACGGTTCTTGATTTTAATTTCAGAAAGGAAGTAAATCAAAGAAAAAATGGTTTGGGAAAGAAAAGGATGCGGTTCCAGATTCTGCGTTCCTGGTCGCTTCCTCAGTATCTCCTCCTCGTCCAGTTCCTGCAGTAGAAGAGGTCACACTGGTTGAAGTAGAAGAGGAGCAGACAAAACATGCATATTCTGTTGCATCTTCCACTTCTGCAGCTGCTGAAGCTTCTGCTGCAGCTAACCAGGTTGCTGTGGAGGTTGTTCCGTTAACTAAAGTGACTAAGTTTGCAGGCAAATCAAAGGAGGAAATAGCTACAATCAGGATTCAGACTGCCTTTCGAGGATATCTTGTATGCTTTTGTACATTCTCATATTCATTTTTCTATTCAGCTAGTTTACCACAGCTTGATGCTTTTCCTTATTAGCTCGGTAAAGCTAGTAATAAATGGTTTGATACTAAGATGGAACTTGTTATCGGGGTTTATTATCTGCAGGCTAGGAGAGCGTTGAGGGCATTAAGAGGACTTGTTAGACTCAAATCACTTGCTGATGGACCTACTGCAGAACGGCAAACTGCCCATACTCTAAAATGCATGCAAATGCTTTCTCGTGTGCAGTCTCAGATTAGTTCCAGAAGGATCAGGATGTTGGAAGAGAACCGAGCTCTCCAGAGGCAGCTTATGCAGAAACATGCAAAAGAACTCGAGAGTTTGAGGGCAAGTTTTCTTCCTTTATTCCGTCTCTTTTTTTCTTGAAAGAAGGGATATTACTGCTGGAACATTGGTGCTCGATCCTCATTAGGTATCGATAACCTGAGATGAATCTGTCTCTCGAGAGAACTAGAATGCGAAGTAATTAGTGCTTACAACAACAACAATAACCCAGTATAATCCCACTTAGTGGGGTCTTGGGAGGGTAGTGTGTACGCAGACCTTACTCCTACCCTTGGGTAGAGAGGCTGTTTTCAAATAGACCCGCGGCATCCTTCCCTCCAAGAACTTCCCACCTTGCTCTTGGGGAGACTCGAACTCACAACCTGAGGTGCTTAGTGTTTTTAATAAAGTTCATTAGGAAATGTTATATTCCAAATAAGGAAACTTTGACTCCAAAAATGCTGCAATGGAACTTGATATCTACACTAGACCATCGAATAATTACTCACTGTTTGCAGATTTGACAGTTTTAAAAGTTATGCACCTGATCTGTTTTGTTTCAATTTTGGGTAACAATTGTTCTTGGTGAACTTTGTCTGTGCATTTCTGTACATTCTTTTCTACACCAATATTTTGTTTCTTTCTGAACTGCCCGGCATCCTATAGCATTCTATATGTTGTCAGCCAAATTGTTTTATATTTTGTTTCTTTTTTCTATATGATTACTGTGCATCTATATCTGTATACTGGAAGTTTCGAAATGGATTTTTTGCTTTTTGTCTAATAGCAATTCTTGTTTCTTTTGATAGAGAGGGGAGGAATGGGACGACACTGTGCAATCAAAAGAACAGGTGGAAGCAAGCTTACTCAAGAAATATGAAGCTGCAGTGAGACGTGAAAGAGCACTAGCTTATTCATATTCACATCAGGTAATTAGCTCTTTTCTTTTACGCAAAATGATCAGCATTTGGAAAGAGTGCCGTCGATGCATATGGGTACATGACGGAGAATGTGAAGGGTTAGGATGTATATAGCTTCCTAGTCTCATCTGCTTTCGTTTTCCCTATTAAACATTAAATAGTGCATTACTGTTGGTTTTTTAAAAGATGGTGTAGCAAAAAGATTAAAAGTGTTGATTGAAAAAGTCTCTCAATAATTTTATTAAGCATAACAAGGCTTTAAATGGCCAATTTAAGAACAAAATCTGCAGACAATCAGGAGAATAAATATTCAAATTCAAAAAACCTAAACTATCTCAACTAACTTATCCTATTAAATTTAAATTTAAACAAAGACTCCTCCTTCGACTGAACTACTTATGATTCTGATAAATCAAATATCAGCAGTAACAAATGCGAAATCCAACAATTACTTCAGCAGAATGACTTTAGCATGCGATTAATTTATAATTTCACAGCTAGTTAGAAGACTCTCATAAGGTAGGGGTAAGGCGTACACACTACCCTCCTCAGACTCCACTTGTGAGATTTCATTGGGTTTGTTGTTGTTGATGTTCACGGTTAGTTAGAAGATTTTTAGTATTGCTTCTGACAAAAACTTTAACTGGACAGAAAACCTGGAAGAAGTCATCAAAATCTCCCAACTTGTTGTTTATGGATCCAACCAATCCTCAGTGGGGTTGGAGCTGGTTAGATCGGTGGATGGGCGCGAAGGAGCTCAAAAATGATCAAATGTCCATTAGAAGTGCCAGTATGACTGCTGCCGGAGGAGAAATTACCAAGGCATTTGCTCGGCATCAGCTGAATTCAGAACTCCCTTCTTCTCCATCCAGCCAAAAGCAAGGTCACCAATCTCCTACGACCCCTTTCAAGACAGCTAATTCAGTCGCAGCCAGAAAATTGAAATCTGCAAGAGTAGCTGCAATAAGCCAAGATGATGATGCACGAAGCATGATCAGTATTCAATCAGAAAGTAACAGGAGGCATAGCATCGGGGTATCATCTATAAGAGATGATGAGAGCTTGTCAAGCTCTTCCTCTGTACCAAGTTATATGATACCTACTAAATCAGCAAAAGCAAAAACACGGTTGCAAAACCCTTTAGGCATGGAGAATGGTACACCAGAAAAGGGATCAGCAGGGTCTGTCAAGAAACGGCTCTCTTACCCGCCTTCACCGGCCAGACTAAGACGGCATTCAGGCCCACCAAAGTTTGAGAATACATCCCTAAACACCTCCATTGCTGAGGATAACATGAACGAGGTCATCAACTAATAATTCTTGCCACAAGTAAGAAGCTATCCTAGTGCCCTACTACATGAGCTAAATGCAGATAAGAAATAAAGATCAAAGGGGAATTGCCTTCTCCATAAAATTCTTATTAATTTGTCGTTATATTTGGGCTTACCTTGGATGGTTCTTGCTCTTATATATTTCTTTTCTTCCACAGTTGTTGATATGGTGAGGTTGTGATAATAGTGAATCATTTTAAAGAAAACATTTTCCTTTGGTTGTGATTATATATGCATTATGATTGTATCCTTACTTATGTACCCCACAAGTGAAAAGATTATTTATTTATTCAGTTAAATATTCATTATTTTCTGTCTCTAGATCAATTAGTATTTGCCTGCTAATTCTGGGGATGGTTGACAAACCGATAGCCTTAAACCTGAATGTCAATCATAACAAGTACGCGTCTTTTCCGGGTTAAGTTTGAACAACAAGCAACTGCAGAAAACATCTGCATTTCTTGAGATCAGATGCTGTTTGATGAAAAGAAGCTTGAGTAGAAATGAAGTTTATGCAAATGGAAATGAGTTCTGAATTAGTGTAAATTACATAAGAATTGGAAATGATGATAATTAACATAATGATTCGGGGAACTTCATAAATTTTTCGCTAGAGAGGGGAGACAGCTTTTGAAAGGAGAAACAATATATCAAAGTTACAGCTTGTTTGGATGGTTCTTATCTATTGTACCATATTGTATTGTTATCCCAAAGCAATATTTGTTTTGCTGGTTTAGTTAAAATTGATTGTATATTATTGTTAAATTCATTGTTCCGGAACAATAAAAAGTCCCTTTTTTAAAACAACCGATTTAGTGTGGTGGGATTAGTTTTTTTTCCTTTCCAATTATGCCCTTAACTTATTACTTTATAATTCTATTTTACCCTTTACCTTTTTATTTTTATTTTAACTTCAACATATAACCTAACTCTTTTTTGTTCTGCCGCTTACAACTCCAACGTCATGTATAGGTTTTGTGGTCCTTTTGTTTCATTCTTTCTTGGGAAAATGCACAATTACCCCCTGACTTATACCCAAAATTCTAACTATATATTTTTTCTTTGCGGGAATCCTTTTACCTCCTTAAATTTATTTTAAATGTAATTATTTACACCCTTAACGCTATCGTGGAACAGTGTGTGTATTTCACTCTCCTTCCCAAAGGAGAGTGAGAAGCAAAAAAATAAAAGATTTTTAGATTATTTTTAATTCTTTTTGACCATTTTTTCTTACTTTTTTATCTTTTCCTTTTCCTTTTTTTTTCTTTTTTTTTCTTTTACTTTTTTTAATTTCTTCATTCACCAACAACTTTGTCTAACCGTTTTCTTTTATTTTTTTTGTTTTCACACACAAATTAAACTCTCAAAAAGATTTATTCATAAGCAAAGCAAAATACACTCAGATTTGGGAGAAAAAAATTCATCATTGGAAAACCTTCCTCCGCGGGAAAAAAATAATGTATTGAAATTTTAACTGAATTTTTTTTCTGAACTTATATTCTTTTTTATTTCTTTTGCTCTTTCTTCCATATATAAATTACACTTTTAAGAAACTAGATATATATTATAAGCGGGAAGATTTAAGCTAAAAGTTAGATTAGACAAATATCCCTCAAAAGTTGAATGACCATTTTGCCTTTCACTTAAATACTATTTTAATATGTATGTCTTTCTATGGAAAAGAACCTACATTTCAATTTTAACAAAAAAACGTATATTTCAATTTCTGTTATGAAATATTAGATTATGGTGGATGTCCATAACTCCTATAACACCCATTACTTTTATTCATTATTTCCATAACTCCCACTACTCCAATACTTATGGTTGTAACTCCCGCACCTCCATGATCTCCCCCATGATCTTCCTCCATGATCTCAAAAGCTTAATGACATATTTATGGAATTCTTTTAGTATACCTCTATGTAGTACTATAAATAGAGGATGAGAAATCATTCTGTAATACACTTGGATACATAGAAGAAATATATTCTCTTCTCTATTTCTCTCTAATTTGTTGTCTATCTTTTTGTTTATTACTTTGAGCTAAGTTTTGTAACACGTTATCAGCACGAAGCTCTACTATCTCAAGAATCTCTTTGAGAAAATTAAGGTATTTTTTCTCCTCCTAATTTTGTTTTAATTATGTCTGACATTATGAAAAGAAAGTTTGTTGCCCTTGAAATTTCGGGCAAGAACTACATGACATGGGTGTTGGATGCTGAAATCCATTTGGATGCAATGGGTCTTGGAGACGCCATTAAAGACAGAAATAATGCATCCACCCAAGACTGTGCTAAAGACTTGATTTTCTTGCGCCATCACCTTGATGAAGGTTTGAAAATTGAATATCTCACAGTCAAAGATCCACTTATCTTGTGGAATGGCTTAAAGGAGAGATATGACAACTTAAAGTTGGTCACTCTGCCACAAGCACGATATGATTAGGCTCATCTGAGGCTCCAAGACTTTAAGTCTGTTTCTGAATATAATTCTGTAATGTTTAGAATTACTTCTAAATTGAAACTCTGTGGAGATACTATAACTGATTATGATATGCTTGAAAAAACGTTTACAACGCTTCATGCCTCCAATATGGTTCTGCAACAACAGTACAGAGAGAAAGGTTTCAAAAAGTACTCTGAGCTGATTTCTCTTCTCCTCGTGGCTGAGCGAAACAATGACCTGCTCATAAGAAATCACGAAAATCAACCCACTGGGTCTACACCATTGCCTGAAGTAGATAAGGTGTATTCCCATTATGCTAAGCGTGGAAAAGGCTATGGCTTTAATCATGATCGTGGTCGTGGTCGTGGTCGGGGTCATGGCCGTGGACGTGGACAAGGAAGAAATTTTCCTGGTGTTAGTCACCCCCAAAAGAGATATAACCACCAAAAGCGGAAATGAAATTATGAGAATCCAAAAGCAAATAGTTCAGAAACTATATGTTATCGTTGCGGTGGAAAAGGGCACTGGGCAAAAATTTGCCGTGTACCAAGACATTTGGTTGAGCTTTATCAAGCATCTCTAAAGAGTAAAGGCCCTGAAACCAATTTTGTCTCTGACAATAATTTTGACATCACCCACTTGGATATGGCAGACTTCTTTGAGCACCCTGAGGGGAAAATAGATCACTTGATCGGTGATGGATCCATGGTTAAAGAAGATTGAGCAGTTTGATATTTTTATTTTTACTTATTCATAGTAGTTAATGAATAAACAATTATCATAGTTTACATAAGTTATCTATTATTGTGATATGGTTCAAATTTTACATTTTCTGCTTTAAGCTAGTAAAGCTAAGTATCAACTTGACAAATAATCTGTATTATGGTTTTAAAATATATAACTTTAGATTACACATTAATCTTATGCTTTATTTGTAATGATTTTTCAGTAAGTTAATCGATTAACATAACAGATAATCGATTAACCAATATATTTTATTAAACTGGACCTTTTCCGCAAGGCATGTTAGTCGACTATCCGATTTAGTTAATGGACTAACCTAATGACCGTTGCCTAAGTTAATCGATTATCACTTTAGTTAATCGATTAACCTTATGTCCGCTGCCTGTTCATCGACTAGTTTTTTTTAAACGTTGAAACAGGTTAGTCGATTATCTATTTAGTTAATCGACTAACCTCAGCAGATTTTGAAAATACTGTTTAATTATTAAGCAACGGATACAAGGGTATTAAAAGGAGAATAACTATTTCGTATATTTCTTTTGGATGTCAAACCATGGGAAGCAAATATGGATATCTCATAAAGAAAACTTGGATCAACGTCCAATTGTGAAAATATTTGTTTAATTGATTCATGTACCACACATACGATATTCAAAGAGAAGAAATATTTCTCTCATTTAAGTATGTATAAGGCATATGTTACTATAATTTCTGGTAGTAGTAAATTGATTGAAGGCTCCGGAAGAGCAACTATAACTCTACCTAAAGGAACAATATTTATCATAGAGAATGCAATGTTCTCTTCCAAGTCCAAAAGGAACTTGTTGAGTTTTAAAGATATCCGTCAAAATGAATTCATATTGAGACAATAGATGAGAATAATCTTGAATACCTCATCATTGCAAAGAATGTCTCTGGCCAAAAGAGGGTTATTGAGAAGTTTCCATCTTTATCTTGTGGCCTGTATTGGACAAAAATTAGTGCAATTGAGGCACATTCCACAGTAAACCAAAATGTTACTGATTCCAATACTTTTGTACTTTGGCATGATCGATTGGGACATCCTGGATCAATTATGATGAGACGAATTATAGAAAACTCATATGGGCATCCATTAAAGAATTTAAAGATTCTTTTAAATAATGAATTTTCTTGCACTTCTTATTATCAAGGAAAGTTAATTATTAGACCATCACCAACAAAGGTTGGAACCGAGTCACCTACGTTTTTGGAACGTATAGAAGGGGATATTTGTGGACCTATTCACCCACCTGGTGGGTCCTTTAGATATTTTATGGTCTTAATAGACGCATCCTCTAGATGGTCTCATGTGTGCCTATTGTCATCACGCAACCTTGCGTTTGCAAAAATTAATGGCACAAATAATTCGATTACGAGCACAATTTCCTGATAATCCAATTAAGTCTATTAGACTAGATAATGCTGCTGAGTTTTCATCCCAAGCATTTAATGATTATTGCTTATCAATTGGGATAAAAGTGGAACATCCTGTAGCTCATGTTCACACTCAAAATGGTCTTGCAGAATCTTTAATTAAACGTCTGCAGTTGATTGCAAGACTATTACTCATGAAAACGAGACTGCCCACTTCGATTTGGGGTCACGCTATTTTGCATGCAGCAATGCTAGTTCGTCTCAGACCGACGAATTATCACAAATATTCCCCGTTGCAATTAGTTTTTGGGTCATGAACCTAATATATCCCATTTAAGAATTTTTGGATGCGCAGTATATGTGCCTGTAGCACCGCCATATCGCACCAAAATGGGTCCGCAAAGAAGGTTAGGAATATATGTTGGGTTTGAATCGCCCTCCGTTATTCGCTACCTCGAAACATTGACATGGGATTTGTTCACTGCACGATTTGCAGACTGTCGATTCGATGAGACACTTATCCCAAAATTAGGGGGAGAAGTTGGTGAAACCAAACGGGAAATTTTGTGGAAAAATCCATCATTATCTCATCTTGATTCACATACCTCTATTTGTGAAAAAGAGGTGCAAAATATTATCCATTTGCAAAGAATAGCAAATCAAATACCTGACGCATTCACGGATTTGAAAAGGATAACAAAATCTCACATCCCCGCAGAGAATGTTCCAATCCGTATTGATGTCCCTATTGGACAATCTTCCAGTGTCATATCTAATGAGTCGAATGCACGCCTAAAACGTGGCAGGCCATTAGGTTCCAAAGATCGAAACCCTAGAAAAAGGAAAGCATATGATCAAAATGACACTACGAAAGAACCTCATGAGGAAATTCACGATTTAATAAATTCTGAGATTCGTGAAGAATCCATTGAGCCCGAGACTCAGGAAAATAAGGAACTATCAATAAATCCAATCGATATTGAGACAAATTTTAATCGAGTGGATATAGTGGTGGATTATGTCTTTGCATATAATGTTGCATCTAGCATTATGCAAGAAAGTGAGGATCTTGAACCTTAATCTGTTGGAGAATGTCGACAAAGACTTGATTGGCCAAAATGGCAAGAAGCAATCCAATCAGAATTGAATTCACTTGCAAAACGTGAAGTTTTTGGGCCTATAGTTGAAACACCTAATGGTGTTAAGCCTGTTGGCTATAGATGGGTCTTGTACGCAAGAGAAATGAGAAAAAAAAGGTACAAAGATATAAGGCACGCCTTGTTGCACAAGGATTTTCTCAAAGGCCTGGTGTCGATTATGAAGATTCACCCGTAATGGATGCTATAACTTTCCGTTATCTCATTAGTCTTGCTGTCCTTGAAAAGCTTGACATGCATTTAATGGATGTGGTTACTGCCTATCTTTATGGCTCACTTGATAATGAGATATACATGAAAATTCCCGATGGATTCAAAATGCCAAACACTCATAATTCAAAGTCCCGGGAAATGTTTTCAATCAAATTGCAAAGATCTTTGTATGGTCTAAAGCAATCAGGACGAATGTGGTATAATCGTCTTAGTGAGTATTTATTAAAGGAAGGCTATATAAATGATGCCATTTGCCCATGTGTTTTTATAAAGAAAATAACATCGGAATTTGTTGTACTTGCCGTATATGTCGATGACATAAACCTTATTGGAACTCCCATAGAACTCCAAAAGGCAATTGATTATTTAAAGAATGAATTCGAGATGAAAGATCTCGGAAAGACAAAATTATGTCTTGGTTTGCAAATTAAATATTTGGCAAACGGAATTTTTGTTCATCAATCTGCCTATATAGAAAAGGTATTGAAACGGTTTTACATGGATGGAGCATATCCTTTAAGTACTCCGATGGTTGTTCGATCACTTGATGTGAATAAGGATCCATTCCGACCGCAAGAAAAGAATGAAGAGCTACTTGGTCCTGAAGTACCATATCTTAGTGCAATTGGCGCACTAATGTATCTTGCAAATACTACAAGGCCTGACATAACTTTTTCAGCTAATGTCTTAGCAAGATATAGCTCTGCTCCCACAAGGAGACATTGGAATGGAATCAAACATATATTGCGGTATTCAAAAGGGACTACCGATATGGGCTTATTTTATAGCAATAATTGCAGTCCTGATCTTGTTGGTTATGCTGGTGCTGGATATTTATCTGACCCACACAAGGCTCGATCTCAAACAGGTTATGTGTTTATCTGTGGAGGCACTGCCATATCTTGGCGATCGACTAAGCAATCAATTGTGGCTACTTCATCTAATCATGCTGAGATAATCGCTATTCATGAAGCAAGTAAAGAGTGTGTGTGGTTGAGGTCTATAATACATTATATTCGAGATAAATGTGGTTTGAAATGTGACAAACTACCCACGATTTTGTATGAAGACAATGCAGCATGCATAGCCCAATTGAAGGGAGGATTCATAAAAGGAGATAGAACAAAGCATATTTCACCAAAGTTATTTTTCACACATGATCTTCAAAAGAATGGTGATATCAATGTGCAACAGATTCGTTCAAGTGATAATATGGCTGATTTGTTCACAAAATCTCTACCAACGTCAACCTTCAAGAAGCTGGTACACAAGATTGGAATGCGAAGGCTCAAGGATGTGAATTGATGCTCTTTTCAGGGGGAGTTAATGCGCGTTGCACTCTTTTTGCCTTACAAGGTTTTGTCCCACTGGGTTTTCCTTGCAAGGTTTTTAACGAGGCAACAAAAATGCATTTTGTTACATATGTGTACTCTTTTTCCTTTTCTAGAATTTTTTTTCCCATTGGATTTTATTTTAGTTAAGGTTTTAACGAGGCACATTATCTTTGGACATCCAAGGGGGAGTGTTATGAAATATTAGATTATGGTGGATGTCCATAACTCCTATAACACCCACTACTTTTATCCATTATCTCCATAACTCCCACTACTCCAATACTTATGGTTGTAACTCCCACACCTCCATGATCTCCCCCATGATCTTCCTCCATGATCTCAAAAGCTTAATGACATATTTATGGAATTCTTTTAGTATACCTCTATGTAGTACTATAAATAGAGGATGAGAAATCATTTTGTAATACACTTGAATACATAGAAGAAATATATTCTCTTCTCTATTTCTCTCTACTTTGTTGTCTATCTTTTTGTTTATTACTTTGAGCTAAGTTTTGTAACAATTTCATGATAATGAAAAGATAACTTTTTGACCTTAGTCCATTACTGCAGCCTTTTCAATTTATTTGAATTACTTTCACCTCCATTGGTTAGTGAAAACGTATAGGAGAATAATTACTCTCAACCTTCCTTTTAATTTCAACAATTATTGCAGAATGCAGACTAATATACGTGACCATTCTCTCATCTTTATTTATTGTTAAATCATAAGCTAACGCAATTCAACAATTCATCTCTCACACATCACCATTATACACCTCTCAAATTAGGTAAAATTTTTTCTTTCCTTTTTTACTTGTCATCTGAGTTTTGTTAATTTCTATAACTCTTTTCTTTTTCTCTTCCTAGCCGCTTGGCTATACACGATAGTAATTGCATAGAAATTTTTTATATTTTAATGAATTGATTGTCAAATCTAGACAATAGTTTGGCATATAAAAAAACAAAAATCAGATTACTATTGGGATATGCAGTTCATAAGTTTTTTAACATTTCTTCATTTGCTATTGTATATATGCTGAATTTCTGTGCATGAAATTTTTTGCTATAATAAAATCTTTTATTTAATAATATATGTCATATTTTCTCTTGCTGGAATGGAGCTTTTTCTGTTCATTGTTTCAGTGGTAAGTTTTGCTAGAAATTTTGTTTATTATTTATTATCTTTATTCACTTTTTCCTGCCAAGTTTTGTTTTGGTTGAACGGGAAAAAATACTTTCTCCTAACGAGTAAAAAGGAATAACTAAAAACTATATTAATGTTTGATTTTTTATGGTATGTGTGGACTAAGGTCTCATACATATACATCAATAAAAATCGTGGGAGAATATTAGGTATTCATTCATTGATCTGGAGTTTAATTTTAAGAATGAAGTCGTCTTTGATATGAAGAGTCCGGTGGAACTTCACGTCACGAATCTGAATAAGTGGGACACTGGATGAAAACCAAAAAAAGGTCTCATACATATTCAATAATTTGCTCTCATTAAATTATCATGATTCTTATTGTAAATCAGATTGTGTTTAACGTCAGTGATTAGTAAATCACGTTCTCTTAGAGTCATATATATTTTTTCAGTTGAGTATGTAACTATGCGACACCAGTGAATTCCAACTTTATTCTTTTTCAATAAGCTTTTTGTTTTTTGATAAAAAAATAAGTGTTTTGTTTAATGAAGGAATGTGTTAGATCGAATTTCTATATATACCGCTTTTTCAAAATATTACTTTCGTTTGACCACCTTCTTGATATGTATAAAGCGGGATGCCTACAATTTTTTCAAAAGAAGGCTTTCTTTAAAACTTAAAATATTTGCAACTCTATCCGACACTGGTTAAATTCACATCTAATTTACATGTTATTGAGATATAGAAAAAAAAGAATTATTGTCAATGAATACTCTATATATTATAGGATTGCATAATTGAAGTACTTCAAACATTACTTATTAAATTCATCTGATAGCAATTTTCAGTATCATTGTGCTTCAATTTTGAGATTGCATTTTTCCTTCACAAACTTAGTACTATAATATTTTAATATCTGTACTAACTAGCATAGGATATACGTGCAACGCATGTATCCGAAAACTAGTGTGTGTGTATATATATATATATATATATATATATATATATATATATATATATATATATATATATATATATATATATATATATATATATATTGTTGGAAAAAAATTTTGTCGGAAAAAATGGTGTTTGTGAAATTCCGACGATCACCATTTTATGCCGTCAGTGACCAAAACAAAAAGAAAGAGAATGAAATAAACAAAAAAAAAAAAATAAGAATAATAAGAAATAAGATAAAGGGATAAGAAAGAGAAGAATGAACAAAAAAAGTACTAGAAATGCATGGTGGGGCGCGTGTAGCCCACCACTTGCCAAGAGTTTGGTTGTCAGCATTAAGGGTGCAAACAATTACATTTAAAATAAGTTTAGGAAGGGGTAATAGGATTCCCGCAAAGAAAAAATGTGTAATTAAGATTTCGGGTATAGATCGGGGTATGCATTTTCCCTTCTTTCTTCTAATTTGATTTGTAATTCCAATTCTAATTACTTTATTTCCAATTAGCTGTATAATGTTGGTTGTTTTCAAGTGTACAAAGTGTTGTTATTTATCTTTGTTCTGCCAACTCATTTGTTTGTTTCTTAAGCATCGTTTTTTTAATTATTTTTATTCTAATAATATAAGTATTTTATTATGGATTTTATGTTACATTGTTAGAAAACTTATATATTATATACTTTAAGTTATGAATTATTTGTCATGTTGTTGGAAATAATATTACTTATAATCTAAATTTTGAATGGAGTGTACTTAACATTTTATTTTTATTTTATTATTAGAATGATCTAGTTATGAATATCGTGTACTTATTATTGTTTTTAATATTATTAACTTGTTCCCCTAATTTCGATAAAATTGTTAGAGTTTAAAGACATACTTTATCTTTAATTAAGAGGAGTGAAAGGGAAATGGAGGAGATGACTTTTGAAGGGAAATGAAAAATTCAAATTCATTAAAGTCTTGAAAAGTGGATTGTCCCATATTGGATGGGGAAACCATCCAATATGTGTTTATATTGAGAAATACATTCTCTATCTCTCAAAAGGTTGAGAAAAAGGGAAACCCTCGCGCCGCCGTCGTCGCTCGGATTGGCTTCGGCTTTGGATTTGGATTTGTCAAACGATCGATAAGATTATTTTTGGACAAGATTTATTTAATTAATTTTTTGATAATTAATTAAATATCAGTCAGTTAGCTGCTGTATGGGCGTGGCCGCGGTAAAGCCGCGCCAGAACACTGTGTCTGAAGGCCAATGTTGCTGCGGTCCTGAATTAACTGCAATAGGACCGCGACAGATTCTGTCTGAAGGCTGCTCTGACCGCGATCTTGGTGTAACCGCGGTAGGACCGCGGCAAGACGCGTAAATTTCTGAACAGACACCTTTTCCAAATTATACATCACACCTCTTCCAATAATTTCCTATAAATTCGGAAGCATGGCTTCGTTTTTCAAAACATGAAAAGACTATAAAATTTTCTTCTTTCTGAAAAGCATTCTAATTCGCAGTCTCTCTATCTCTCAAATTCGTAAGTGTGCTTTTGCAGCGTATCTTTGAGTTTGTTGGAATTCTGTGATTTGTATTGCCACTATCACATAAACGTTTTTTCCGTTCTATCCTGGGAGGAAGTAACCTATAATCCTTGGCAACTGTGAGAGAGTTATAATTCTTTAAGGAGACACAAGAAATTAGTGGGATCGGATTTAGCATTCTGCTTCATCTATTTTTCATTTATATTTTGTTTAAACAACTTTCGAACCAGAACACCGTTGATAATAAGCTTAAGGAATTATATCTATTTTTAACAGTGTTCTTATTTTGCTTGGTTTGAAGTAATTAAAACATCATCAAGTAAAATTGATTTGTAGTAATCGGTTTGAAGATTAAAAACTTTACCAGATTGTTAATTTTGAGTGTGTTGTTTAAAACTATTTTGTAGTAGTCGATTTGAAATTAAAAACTTCACCAGATTGCTAACTTTGGTTTGTGTTGTTTTTCCAGAAAAAATGACGAATGGAACAAGTGATGCTTCTGCTAACACCGGGACAGAACAAATTGGTTCTGCTCAGGCTACTGCACCAAACGTTGAGTCTGAAAAACCCGATAAATTTACCGGGGTTGATTTCAAACGTTGGCAGCAGTGTTGACGCCCCATTTTCCCCCTCTTTTCCTAAAAAAAAAAGGAATAGGCGAAATCAGTTTACGACATTATGGACAAAATAACTCTTATTCTCTTTTGAGGAATTGCGCTATAGAATTTGAAGAGTCGCCACCTAATGATTATAGTGTATTAGGACACTTTTAAAGAAGAAGATTTTGAAAGAAAATCATAGTTCGGGTAAGGGCTTGAGATTATATCGAGGGGAAAGTGTTAGGCACCCCTCAAGATCCTCTAGTGTGGTTTCCGGCCATGCTTAATTATGACTCTAAAAGAAATAGAAGCAAACAAGTAAGGTTTGCACATAGTAGTTACACATTAGGTTAAAACTTTGAAAAGAAGGGAAGAATAGACGGTTTTTTAGAAATGAGTTGATGCGGAGAAATGAAAACACTTAATGAAAACATTACGGAAGAAAGGAAATGAGGTCCTAGGTTTAAATAAAATATAGATCACATCAATGTAATAACCATCAATCACTCCTCTAAGAGGGGTCGTACCAGATATTATCGCACCGATAATCATATCCATATTCTATCCTTCCCACCCCATTAAGGTATTTAAATGCGATTGGTCTCGTTTACTTATTGCATGCTAGTACCCGTCCCAAATTATCAGTCCCAGGGTATTAGGACTTCTAATCCTAAAAGGGAAGGAAGGGGTAGGGGCATATATGGGATTTAAAAGGACAAAATACTATTGGCGATAACCAAAACAAATAGCAAGTAATGGGGAATAAACAAAACACACAAGGCTCGAAAAAATCCCGTAAGTCACATAGCATCTAGTTTAACATGCCTTGCATATACTGATTTGGTATTCAAATTTAAGACTTAAGCGGCGGACTAGTTTAACACATAGAGTCGGATAAAAAGTCTACATTAGACAAGCCGGATCCAATTGTCAGAAATTGAGGTATTTTAAATAGGTTATTGATTACAAACCTAATGCATATGAGTTTAAACCAGCAGATTGAAAATTGCAGAAGTTTAGAGGTGGCTTTAAAATCAGCAGAATGAAATACAGTAGAGTTATGCGGAAGAGTTTCAAAATTGAAAAGACTTTTAAAGTAAGAATGCGTTAAAAGACTGTTTTGAAATAGCAGCTTCATGGGATGAATAAAAATTTCAAGAAGAAGGTTAAAAAACTATTTCAAAAAAAGATGCAAGTTTAGAAAATTTGCGAGCACTACAGACTTGCGAGAGCTTTTGAAATAAACAAGTTTGGACGAGTTTTGTTGAAAAATGCTGAAGCCAATTGCCAAACTATTATCAATACAGATTAAGGTGAGATTGAACCCCTATAGGCAGGATATCTATTCCTTTATTTTTTAAGGCTCGTAATTGTTATTAAACCGACGAGAAATGAGCATTTGATTGCCCTACAGTTTGCCGAGCGTTTATGCATTTCCTATAGACATGATTTCTATATGCAGTTGGTTGTTTGATTATTAGGTCCTATAGGCAGGATTTCTAATGATTGAGTTAAGAAATGTTAAAAACCTATAGACATGATCTCTAGGTGATTAAAGCATTGAACCTACAAGCATGATTTCTAAGCGATTGAATAAAAACATTAACCTATAGGCATGGTATCTAGGTGAAAAAATATTAACCTATAGGCATGATATCTAAGCGACTGGATAACAACATTAACCTATAGGCATGGTATCTAGATGAAAAAAATATTAACCTATAGGCATGATATCTACCCTTTTTTTGCAATAAAGTAAACCCATCCCACACCCTTTACTAGTACTCCCCAAATTCATTTACAATATTATTACAGAACCACAAGAAAGAAAGAAAACTGATACGAATACATTATATCCTACAGCTAGATCCGAGCAGCCTAATTCAATCTTAATATCTAATAACATGTGTTTCACCAAATCTTGATTCCAGATTTCCAAGGCCTTCTCTTATTCAAAGTGTTTCAAAGTTCCAAGGAGCTACAAGAGCCCAGGCAATGCTTACACTCTAAATAACAATTGTTGTAACAGAATTTGCAGTGTGGAATTACCAGCCCTCAGGCATCCAAGTTTAGAGGGAACTCCAGGGTCCTAACGAATGGCTTACCAAAGAGGGGGGGGGGGGGGAAATTAGAACTAGGAATGAGTGCAAAGTAAGAGAGGGAGCCATAACAGAGGGTGGTCATACCCAGTCATGGGCATGGACTGGCACACCCCTAACCCTGTGCTTGGTCCAAGAAAATAAAGAGCATATTTTAGAAGTTAAACTTGGGTCTGGATGGTGATTAGGACACCACCAAACCTGAGTTAAGGCTCAACATATAAGGGGTAAAGGGAATGGGGAATTGACTTGAGTAGAGGTTCAAGAGAGAACTTGATTCTGAGTCATGGGTGGCAATAATAGAATGCCAACATGACTCAGAATTACTCACACATAAGAGGGGGTTAAAGGAAGGGGTATCACATAAGAAAACATGCAAAAAGCAAAAGGCTTAACAGACTTGAAGGTGCAGAACACACATAACAGAAGAAGGGAAATAAACACAATGTCAGAAGGGTAGTATTTAACCAAGGAGACATACCGGATGCAATTTTCAGAACAGCAGAACAAAAATAGCAAGTAACCAAACAGAGAGTCAGCAGGAGCAAACTCAGAAACTTCAGCAAGCACTTGAGAATTCAAAGGAACTCAAAGGATGTTTTCACATTACTGAGAAGAGGAGCAGGGTGCTCAGTAGAGAAGGTAGTAGCAGTAGCAGAGAAAGCAGTAGTAAAGAAAGTAGCAGTAGAGAAAATAGTGTAGTTTTTTAAAGACAAAGGTGTCTGTGTGTTTGAAGTGCAGGAAAGTATTGAATTTCGAAGTGTGTCCAAAGTGTAGAAAAGCAGTCCCTTTTATATGGCAAGGAAACAAACAAGAATGGCAAGGAAATATCGTTAAAATCAGTCTCCCTTAGTTAAGGGAGTCTGATTCCAACGGGTAAAACCAGTTAAGGAAAGAGAAATTTGCTTAAAACCTTTCAAAAGTAACATAAATGGGGTAAATGCACAGAACTTATTTAAGGAAAGCAATCAATAGTACACGGCTGGGACAGAAATAAGGAAAGGAATCAATCACAGCCAGTGAAATCAGGATTCCAAGTATTGGAATGAGTGAATCCATCCCAGAAAGGTGAAGAGGGACTTAATTTGAAGAAAATCATTAACAGTCAATTAGACCCTTTTGAAAAGGGACTCGGAATCAATCACAGGCTGGCCAAAGGCCTTTTTGAAAGAGGAGAATGTCATATAAAAAGCATGCAGATACATGAAAGCATTGTTGTAAAACTTAGCAAAAATCAGAGTAGCAAGGAAAGTTAGGTTCATAGACTCAAAGTGAGTCTTGAAAGAGGGTCAGAGTTTTGGATGGGACCCTAGCCCAAGTACACAGCCAAGCTTGTTGAAAAATAGTAAAGGAACACACATAAGATAGACACGTCAAGCATACTGTCGAAAACTAGTATTAGAGATAATAGAGCACAAGTAGAAGAACATGCGTAGTAATGGCAATATATAAGAGAAGATATGCACAAGCGAAAACACATAAGAACAAAACATATACAGGCAGATTCACATAAAGAAAGAAGAAAAAGGAGAAACAAATCGTTTTAAGAGCTTTTCGAAAACCCTAGATTGAACAGACTAATTTTGAAAGAGAAGATTGGGGAAAATCTTTAAAAACTCGAGAGTAACACAGATCTATCACAGATCTAAGAAAAATAAAGGAAGAAGGAACCTTGAATGGCTTTTAGGGTTTCTCAGAAACCCTAGAGACAAGAAGGCTTGGAAAGGGCCTGGTCTCGAACAGGTCTGGACCATAGCTGGGCCTTTCAAGGCTCAAACACGTCATAACGGAGTTGGAGAAGCCACATGAACTCAGATCGGTGTAGGATTTGGAAATTCGTTATTAAGGTTGAACCTCAAAAACATCGAACCACCACGATTTAGGGTGAAGGGGAGAGAACACAGGCCGTTCATGGCCTGAGAATCCATGAACGTTGGTGGAATTTGCTCGGAGAAAACGATAAGGGGCGGCTAGGTTTTGAGTGTTAGAGAGAGTTCGAGAGAAGAAGAGGGTTCAAAGTCGGCTATTGAAATAAATTGAAATAGGGATGGGGGGTTTGGTAAATTAAAAAAGGAAAGGGTGGCTGCGGGCTGTTGATCAAAATGATCAACGACCAGGATTAAATGACAAAATGGACAGGTTTAGTCAAACGAGTCAGGGGCCGGGTTAAATTGAATTGGGCTGCTAATTTTGGCCTTGAGTTTAGGTCAATTGGGGGGGGGGGGTCAAAATAGGCTAAAATTAAAAGAAATTGAGGCCATAATTTAAATAGCCAGTTTTCCCTTTTTGGTTTTATAAAAATACTAAAAGTTTTTAAACTTGAATTAAAAGTACTGAGTCAATAAATAATATGTTAATATTAATTAAAAAATATTGGGATTGATTTTGTAGTTAAAATGCTATTAAATCTGAAAGTGAGCTAAAATTTCAATTTCGTGCAATTTAGTTTTAAAAATATCAAATGGACTTGTAAAATTATGTAAAAATCATGTAAATTATATTTTGATATAAATGTAATCATTCTACAAAATGTCAAGTTTTGGGAATAATTATTGGGATTTATGGTGTATAAATTGGCCATAAATCAGTTCAAAAATCCTTTAAAATGCCAAAATCTTTTATGGTGCTCATATTTGCGTACATATGCTATTTGAAAAGTATTTTGAGTATAAAAAATATATAGGTAAAAATTGGGTATCAACAACTGCCCCTCTTACCCGAGAAGGATTAAAGAGTTGTCGGATAAAGACAAGATGGTCAATTTTGATCGGAAACGACGATTCTGGAAGAACTTTGACCGTGCTCTCGTTTTTGAGCTGCCTACCTATCCCTGATTTTACAGGAATCATACCATATGTAGTTCAGGAACCAATGACAGAATGTGTCGATGGAGATTCAAAAAGACGGACGCGGTGGTTAAATGTGAAAGGTATTTGGAGTCGAATAGGTTGTGGAGAATCGGAGCGGGATTGCTCCTGCCAAGACGACCATTTTCTAGCCGGTGTACCTGCAAATGAGCAATGCAGTGTATATTTTTCATAATTAAAACATGATTCAAGTTCCTGTTGGACCATGAATGTTGTCTTCGGATGGTTAAGATGACGTCCTCGGACAATGATGTCCTGGGCCATGAAGAGCATAAAAGTAAACATTTGCAGGCCATGAAATGGTGTTCTCAGGCTATGCAGATGGTGCCTCCAAACTGTGACGCCTTTGAATAAGTTGGCGATCTTTCAGCCCATGAGAAGGTGATAATCTTTCAACCAAATGAATTAAAAGAGTGGCGATCTTTCAGCTAGAGCGTGAATTAAAAATGTAGGTGGAGATATTTTAGCCGAAGTAAAAACATAAATGCAGCTGGCGATATTTCAATCGAGGCAATGAATTTTTAATGAAGGTGGCGATATTTCAGCCGTTCAAAAAATAAAGTGGCGACATTTCTGCTATGCAGGATGGAGACAATGTTTAGTCTCTGAAGGCAGATAGGTAGCCTTATGCAATACGGATGGAGACAGAGCTTAGTCTCGAAAGGAAGAAAATAGCCTTATTCAATGTAGATAGAGACAGAGCTTAGTCTCGAAAGGCAGATAAGTAGCCTTATGCAGGATGAAGGTAGATCTTAGCCTTGAAAGGCAGATAGAAAGCGTTATGCAAAATGAAGATGGAGACAGAGCTTAGTCTTGGAAAGCAGATAAGTAGCCTTATGCAGGATAGAGGTAGAGCTTAACCTCGGAAGTCAGATAGATACAGGATGGAGGTAGAGCTTAACCTCGGAAGATAGAAAAGTAGCCTTATGCAAAATGCAAATGGAGATAGAGCTTAGTCTCGAAAGGCAGATAGGTAGCCTTATGTAGGATGGAGGTAGAGCTTAACCTCGAAAGGGAGATAGATAGCCTTATGAAAAATGCATATGGAGACAAAGCTTAGTCTCGGAAGGAAGATAAGTAGCCTTATGTAGGATTGAGGTAGAGCTTAACCTCGAAAGGCAGATAGATAGCCTTATGCAAAATGCAGATGGAGACAGAGCTTAGTCTCGGAAGGCAGATAAGTAGCCTTATGCAGGATGGATGAACCTCGGAAGGTAGATAGATAGCCTTATGCAAAATGTAGATGGATATAAAGATTAGTCTCGGAAGGCAGATAAGTAGCCTTATGCAGGATGTAGGTAGAGCTTAACCTCGGAAGGCAGAAAATAGCCTTATGCAATGCATGAATGTAAAAGAGCGACTAACAGTAAGCTTTCTTAGCTGATAGGCGGTTGTGATATTGTGACTGCTGAGGAATGTTGGGTGTAAATAGTAGACTCATGAATGAGCGATCGTTCTGAGAGTTTTAACCCCAAAGAGCGAATGCGTTCAATGATTTGCGACTTGAGTGCCTGCATCCAAAGAAAAATCATGAGTTCTGTAGAAGGGGAAAGGTTAGTTCGTATACCTTGGTTTTTGATGTCGCGTATCATTGGGGTAGCGTTGCTAAACGTCGGCGATGTAAAATGATGTTTATGTATGATTTAGTAAAAAGTACATATTTGAAAAATAATTTTATTTTTGATGAACCAACGACTGCAACGTGGTTCAAGACATGGCATCCTCACTTGTCCCCGAATTTTGAGGGTCCTCCTCAAAATTTTTCCCCAGTTTAGTGGGCTGACGCTGTTGACCGTTGTGCTGAATAACTGAAAGCGGACCGATTCAAGAATTGAGGGTCCTCCCCAAAATTCTTCCCCAATTTACTGGTTTGTTGCTGATGAGGAGACTGACAAACTTACTTCAGAATTTTGAGGGTCCTCCTCAAAATTTTGCCCCAGTTCCAATAGCGGGGGGAAATGGAAATTTTTATTAAAATGTGACCAAACCCCTAGGGCTACCTACGTATCCCCTCTTAAATGGGAATCAGGTCAGGCGTAATTCAAATTACATTATGAATAAAAAGCATATGATCAAATGTAGTCTCGTTTCACTGCGTCTGAGTTGATTGGCTTCGGCCAGACTTTTCCATCCATTTCTGTAAGAATAAGGGCTTCTCTACTTAGAACCCGGTGAACCATGTATGGACCCTGCCAGTTGGGAGAGAATTCCCCTTAGCTTCATCTTGATATGGAAATATTTTCTTCAACACCAGCCGCCCTAGTGTAAACTTCCTTGGTTTAAATCTTTTGTTGAAGGCCCTAGACATTTTGTTCTGATATAACTGACCGTGGCAGACTGAATTCATTCCTCTTCTCATCTATAAGGGCTTACTGCTCGTAGCGACCTTTTACCCATTCTGCGTCATCTAACTCTGCTTCCTTTATGATCCTCAAGGAGGGAATTTCTACTTCAGCGAGAATAACTGCCTCTGTACCATAAACCAACATGTCGGGAGTTGTTCCGGTTGATGTGCGGACAGTGGTACAATAACCCAATAAGGCGAACGACAATTTCTCATGCCATTGCTTGTGCCTTTCGATCATCTTTCTTAGTATCTTCTTGATGTTCTTATTGGCTGCTTCTACAGCTCCATTCATCTGAGATCTATAAGCTGTAGAATTTTTGTGTCTGATTTGAACATTTCATACATTGCTTTCATCAAGTCGCTGTTAAGGTTTGAACCATTTTCGGTGATGATTGACTCTGGAATTCCGAACCGACAAACAATACGATCGTGGACGAAATCTGTTACAACTTTCTTGGTACCTGCTTTATATGATGCTGCTTCAACCCATTTAGTAAAGTAGTCAATTTCTACTAAGATAAACCTGTGCCCATTTGATACGATAGGCTCGATTGGTCCAATAACATCCATTCCCCAAGTGGCGAACGGAAATGGTGAGCTTGTTGCAGTAAGCTCGTTTGGAGGTACTTTTATCATATTTGCATGTATTTGACAGCGATGGCACCTTCGAACATAGTGGATGCACTCCGTTTCCATAGTCATCCAAAAATACCCTGCTCGGAGTATCTTCTTTTCCAAAATGAAACCATTCACATGCGGCCCGCAGGTTCTCGCGTGCACTTCCTCCAATAGTTTAGTTGCTTCCCTTGCATCGACACACCTTAGCAATCCCATATCAGGAGTCCTTCTATACAAGAGTCCTGCGCTGTGAAAGAAGTTGTTGGATAATCTCCGAAGCTTATGCTTCTGAGTAACATTGGCAAACTCTGGATATTCTCATGTGGTCAGATACTCTTTGATGTCATAGAACCACGACTTTCCATATGGTTCTTCCTCGACATGAGCACAATAAGCTGGTTGGTCATAGATTTTGACTTAGATGAGATCAATGAAATTTGTATCCGGATGTTGAATCATGGATGACAAGGTGGCTAGTGCATCTGCGAACTCATTATGTATTCTGGGAATATGTTGGAATTCTATCTTTCTGAATCTCTTTCTCAACTCCTGTATGTGATGCAGATAAGGGAGTATCTTAGGATTCTTAGTTGCGCACTCTTCTCGAACCTAATGTATGAGTATGTCCGAGTCTTCAATCACGAACAACTCTTGAATTTTCTTGTCGATGGCCAGTTTGAGCCCCAAGATGCAGGCTTCATACTCGGCCACGTTGTTGGTGCATGGGAACCTGAGCTTGGCGGATACCGGGTAATTCTTACCAGTTTCTGATACGAAGACTGCTCCTATGCCGACTCCTTTGAAATTTTCGGTTTCGTCAAAAAACATTCTCCAACCATCATAGGATTCTACAATGTCTTCTCCAATGAAAGATACCTCTTCGTCAGGAAAATACATCTTTAGAGGCTCGTATTCTCATCCCACAGGATTCTTGGCGAGATGATCTGCCAGAGCTTGTCCTTTGAATGCCTTCTGAGTGTCGTAAACAATGTCGAACTCCCTTAAGAGGATTTGCCATTTAGCGAGCTTTCGGTAGGCATGGGCTTCTGAAAAATATATTTCAGTGGATCCATCTTTGATATGAGATAAGTTGTGTAGGCACAAAAATAATGCCTCAACTTCTGAGTTACCCAGGTCAGAGCACAACATGTGCGTTCTAATAATAAGGAAAACCGAGCCTCGTACGCGGTAAACTTGTTGCTGAGGTAATAGATTTCTTGCTCCTTTCTTCCCATTCGTCATGTTGTTCTAAAACACACAACCAAATGCTCCCTCTAGAACTACGAGATAGAGCAAAAGGGGTCTTCCTGGATCAGGCGGAACCAAGACTGGCGGCGTATACAAGTATTCCTTAATTCGGTCAAAAGCTTTCTGACAATTGTCAGTCCATTTGGTGGCACCATCCTTCTTCAATATTTTGAAGATGGTTCACAAATAATTGTGGACTGGACTATGAATCGGCTGATATAGTTGAGTCTTCCCAGAAAACTCATCACATCCTTTTTGTTCTTTGGCGGTGGCAACTCTTGAATGGCCTTGACCTTTGAAGGAACTAATTCTATTCCCCGGAAACTCACAATGAAACCCAATATTTTTCCAACAGGAACCCCGAATGCACACTTGGGTGGATTTAGTTTCAAGTTGTATCTTCTTAACCTATTGAAGATTTTTCTTAGATCTTCCATATGATCTGCAGCTTTCTTGGATTTGATGATGACATCATCCACATACACCTCGATTTCTTTATGTGTCATGTCATGAAAGATGGTAGTCATGGCTCTTATATAGGTAGCACCATCATTCTTCAAACCAAATGGCATCATTCTGTAATAGTACATCCCATATGGCGTGATAAATGCCATTTTCTCTATATCTTCCTCATCCATCCATATCTGATGGTATCCAACAAAACAATCAACGAACAATTGCAGCTCATGCTTGGCGCAGTTGTCAATCAAGATGTGTATATTCGGTAATAGGAAGTCATCTTTGGGACTGGCCCAGTTGAGATCTCGGTAGTCGACAGAGACTCTAACCTTCCCATCCTTTTTTGGTACTGGCACGATGTTGGCTAACCACGTCGGATATTCTACCACTTGGAGAACCCTGGCTTTGACTTGCTTGGTAACCTCTTCTTTGATTTTCAAACTCATGTCTGGCTTGAATTTTCTGAGTTCTGTTTTACCGGTGGGCATGTAGGATCTGTTGGCAATTTTTGAGCAACGATGGATGTGCTAAGACCAGTCATATAGTCATAAGTCCATGCAAAGATGTCCTCATACTCTTTGAGGAACCGTGTGTTCTCTTTCTTTTCTGATGGCGACAAATGTATGCTGATACGTGTTTCCTTGACATTCTTGGTGTCGCCGAAATTAACGACCCCAGTTTCATCCAAATTAGACTTAGTCCTATTCTCAAAGTTCTCGACCTCTTTGATAACCTCTTCTGGTATATCATCCTCTTCTGAATCTATGTCCATTTATTTCATTGCCTCGTTGCAAGTCACAGTCGTTGGTTCATCATCAAGATATGTAATAGTAATACTGTGTAAAATAAAGTAAATGATAGAGAAAAGTAATAAGAATGAGATATAAAATAAACTTATAACATGCTTTTGATTAAATTCATAACTGTTCGAAACATCGGAGCTCTTTTCAAAAGTAAAGACAATGCGGAATAGTAAGATCAAGTAAAAAGAAAAATGCGATGCATGGTGTGTCATTTAGCCTTGCTACCCTAAAGCTTTTCGGGCATTAGTGGTCCTGACCGACCAATTGGTGAGGTGCTATCCTTGGTTCACAACTTGAATGGAAGGGCCTTCCTCCGCTTCCTCCTCGAAGATAACACAGCAGTCCATATCATCTCCCAGAAATAGGTTCTTCGTTGCTGCCAGTGCCTCGTCTTCCTCTGATCCATATAAAGTGTCAACAAGCTGAAACGTCTACTCAGTTGAGGTAGAGGGTGCCCCAGTGGGTAGTACGGACCGCGCCATGGTGGCGACCAATGGTTGAACTCCTCCCAAGTGTACTCATACCCTAAGCCAAAAGTAGTGCCACGTTTCTTTAGTTTGACGGGTCTGGTAATACCTTGGAGGTTCTTGCCAAGTCCTTTTCCGGGTTCATACCCGCTCCAGTTCAGGATGCTTTCAATCTTGTTATCCCACCACTTGTCTTTGTCGATGGCATTAAATCGCTCGATGTGATGGTATGTTTCTCCACCTACTCTTCTTCTGCCTTCGATCATAGGGATGGTTTGGCGACTGTATATAGGGTTGCTACAATCCCCATGAATGATCACTTCCTGATGATTCCATTCAAACTTCACTGCTTTTGTAGGGTTGATGCCACAGCACCATCGGCGTAGATCCAGGGTCGTCTCAGCAATAAATTGTAGGACGCTGACACGTCTATGACTTTGAAGTCAACACCAAACCAGGTAGGTCCCATCTGTAAACATAGGCTAATTTCTCCGATGGTAGATCTTTGAGACCCATCAAAAGCTTTAACATTTATAGACCCATATTTGATCTCATGCAAAACTTTCCCCAATGTTTTGAGAGTCATTAGCGGACAAATGTTGAGGCTAGATCCCTCATCGACCAAGATCCTGGTGATGAAATAATCTTCGCATTGCACAGTGATATACAATGCCTTGTTGTGACTGAGTCCTTCCGGCGGTAACACATCCTCGTGGAAGGTGATCTTGTGACTTTCCATCACTTTCCCTACCATATTCGCCATTTCGCCTCCCGTTATGTTGCTGGGGACATAAGATTCTCTCAATATCTTCATGAAGGCATTCTTATGTGCTTCAGAGCTTTGTAGAAGAGTCGAGATGGGATCTTTGCTGGCGTTTTGTTCAGTTGCTCAATGACCAAGTATTCTTTGGCCTGTATCTTCATCCTAAGGTCATCGGGTCCAGTTTCAACAGGCCGCCCAGAGGCTTGCTTGCTGGACTCAGCTAGATGTTCTGGGCTGTACCATGCCTGTCCTAGTCATGCCCTGTGCGGCGATCGCTTCTCCAGTATATGTTTTTCCTTTCCTTCTAGCCTCAGTTGTGTAATCCTATGGTATGGATTTTGACTTGAATGGGGTCACGTCTGTCATGGAAACTTAAATTGGCATCCTGGGAGGTAACACGACAACTTCGAATGGTGCAGCTGCCTTTGGAATCCCAAAATCAACCTCAATCGATTTTGGCGCCTTTGCAGAAGGTGCTTCAAACTCGAGTGGTACAGACGCATTTACCACATCGTCCTTAGAGGGATGGATCTGAACAACAATGGGATTGAGGGTAACCGTCGGCTTCTTAACTTCATCCCCTTTAGCTATTAACCCGATTGACCCTTTGGGGTCCCAATCATCCTCAATCTCGATCATATGGATGCCTCCACCCTTGTGGTCAAGCAGAGGGTTGTTGTGGACATTGGGATCCGGATCCTTTGCTATAATGACCTTGTTATCAATCAGAGTCTGAATCTTATCTTTCAATGAGCGACCCTCGTCGATAGTATATAGCCTTTTATTCCCGAATGGTATGCATAGGTTTTGTTGAGATTGATCCATTGGGAAGGATTTCCTGGAGTTATGGCTGGGATAGGCAAAACATAACCGGCTGCTTTAAGTTTTTCATATAATTAGTCAATTGGTCCGGCGATGGCAGTATACTGTTTGGGAGGTCTTCGGTCGAAATTTGGTCTTGGTCGAGGAATGTTTTGGCGAGTGGGTAGTGATGGGTAATGAGAAGGTTGGGAGTTGTATTTTGGGTACACATGGGCGAGTTGGGGATATCTTGGTGAGGTGGGTTGGTATGTGGGCGGTGGAGGTGATTGGTAGGCAGATGGTGGTATTTGGTATATCGGTAAGGGTACTTGGTAATTTAGGGTAGATTGATATGTGAGTGGAGTTGAGGGATAGGTTTGGTACTTCATAGGGGATTTGGTTTTTAGCATCGCCAGTACGGATTTCACATCCTTTTCCTTTGACGTGCCACCAGACTGTAAAGCCTTGTTGGTGGCCTGTAATGCTTTGAGATTGGTGACCATACCATTCTTGATACCTTCTTCGATTCTCTCTCCCAACTTGATGATGTCGGAGAACTTTTGACCCTCTATTAGCATTAGCCATTCATAGTATTGCGGATCCTGAGCCCGGACAAAGAACCTGTTTATTTGTTCTTCCTCTAAGGCTGGCCTGACCTTGGCAGCTTCTGACCTCCAATGAGTAGTATACTCGCGAAAGGTTTCTCTGGGTTTCTTCTTTAAATTCTGAATATAGAACACATCCGGTGCATTCTCAGTGTGGAACCTGAATCGGTCCATAAAGTCGGATGCCATACTCACTCAATTTGTCCATTTCTTTGGATCCTGGCTGATATACCAAGATAAGGCATCACCTTTTAGACTCCTTATGAACAACTTCATGCGGATTTTTGCGTCCCTCCCGTCTCCTACCAGCTTATCACAATACATTCTTAGGTGTACCTTGGGATCACCTAAACCGTCAAACATCTCGAACTTGGGAGGTTTGTACCCCTCCGGGAGCTCAACATCTGGCTGAACACAAAGATCTTTGTAGTTTAAACCCTCAACGTCTTTGCTATCTTTGACACCTTCGACCCGTCTAGTTAATTATTTAAGTTCAGCGACCAAATAATGGGGTATATTGCCTACAAATATGGGATTATTGTGGATGTGGTCGTTTGTGGTGTTTTGTGATTCGGGAATGAGTAATGGAGTGTTGTTGCATGTGTTACAGGTTTGGGTATGAGTGGGTTGTATTGGTGTTTACGGGGTATTTTGTGGAGGAACGGGGTTCTGGGCGTTAACATCAAGGGAGACAAGAATGATTGACAGGCTTGCAAGGTTCCGGACTTGGTCCAATTCTTCCCAAAATCTCAGCAAAGTCTTCTCAAGATGAGCAGCAGTCTTCTTGATAATTGAAGTTTTATGAGAAGTTTCCTCAAGTTCCTTTCTAGCATTTGCATCTCTTATTTTGCCTTTGTTCCAGTTTCTGGTAGGACTCAGAGGAGGAGGAGGTAAAGGGTCTTTGGATCTTGTTGAGTATGCTGATGGTGCCAGAATGCAAGAACTAACCTTGGGGGAAGGGAATAAAAATAAAAGAAAAATATAAAAGGTAAAAAGTTAGTGCGGATTCCGAAAAAATAATATTGCGATATTTAAACACATTTGCAGGAATATAAGTTGTTTTCTAATTTGGATGCCTTGTTGTGCCTGAGGTTGGCCTAGCGAAAAATTAAATTTGGAGAACTTATAATGCTAAATGCCTCATTTTTTTGATAAAAACAAGACGAGTCTAAAAAAATGACTGAATAATAAAGATGTCACTAATGGCCAGTGGCATTATTACATTATGAAAGCAGTAGAATAAAAAGGTCCTAACTACTTGGTTCCAAAAGGACCTTTCCCAGATTTGGTACTCTTGCCTCCCTCGTACAGCTGCATCAGCTCACGTAGTCCTAACAACAGGTAGGCACGAGCGAGATGTCCGCCCGCACTTCTCTCAACATTCTAGTGATCCTCAATCCTCTTCAAAAACATTCCTTCCACTAAGCCTTGATCTAGATACCCTAGCCGATTGTTGGCGTTGACATCTATATCCTTCCACTCGTCGATCAACTTATGGTGGGCTTCCTGTTTTTCCCGGTGCTCATTTGCACACTCTCGCATCCTCTTTTGCAGTTTATTGTATTTGATTTGCGCTACAGCTTTCTCATCAATAAGCCTATGACCTTGGACAAACCCTGGGTGACCTAAACCAATGTGATCGTCTTCCAACCATCCTGAATAATGCGGCACACACCCGGCATGATACCTGTCTGGCTCAATGGATTCTCTCCATAAAATGAGCTTGCAGTGCCACATTTGTTGAGCTTGACATTTGTGCGAGCTATTAACATCCTGAAAGTCAGCCCTGAAATGACTCATTTTTTCTATCCTTGGTATGAAATTTGTTTTCTCCCTTCTTGCCTCATGGCTCGGAGGGGGATATAAGGATGAGTTCCCCTCAGACCAATGAGTATGAGGAACGGTGCATCTCGAGAACGAACAATGAACTCCCTTGTTAGGAACCACTCGAACATCTAATGTACTTGCTCTTCCTTTTGATTTTCAAATAGCTCTACCCATCCTCCAGCGTCTTCCGGCTGAGCGAACATGTTGGGCATGAAGTTCATCCGCTTGGGGTGGTGCAAAGCGATATGAATATCCCAATCCATGCGTATAATCTCTAGTCGGTAGTCGCCTTTCTGAAGGTGTTCTATAAGCCACAATTGAAGTAACCGATTACAACCCTCTAAGTGCGGAGCCCCTTGTTGACATTTTCCCAAGGCTCGATAGATTCAGCGATGATCATGGGAACTATGCGGACAGACTGCCCCTCGGTCCCTTCTATAAGGTCTTGGTACCATGGCTAGTCTGGTGTGGATCCTAGCCTTTTTCATAGGAAATACCATCGTACCCAGGAAACAGAACATGGACACAAAGACCCTTCTGTGTATATGTCCTAAAGAGGTGAGGGCGAACTCGTCAGCGTAGGTGTGATAGGACTTGCTATGGCCATACCTCTCGTAATAGAAATCAAACGGTATGTAGGAGTTCTTCAAATAAGCTAGGTCGGGATTTTTCTTGATTCCCATCATCTTAATAAAGCCTCTACTTTTGCCGTTTTCTGGCATAAGCAGACCCGGAGTCTCCCAAGGGATACCAGCTAGACCCCATATTTCTTCCAGTAAAGGAATTATTTCCAAATCCTGAAGCAAAACACCAATCGATTACTATCCCAGAACAGAGTTGCAGCTTCTATGATTTTGTTGTTAGGCTACATTTCCAGAAGTGAGGGAAAATTCCCTAAGTACTTGCAGACAAAGTTCTGATCGTTGGCATGAAGATCCTCCCACCAGCTTAGCAGCCTTGGGTGAATGTTGGTTACCATACCGAATCTGGGGACTTCGTGCCTCATTTTCTGCAAAATAAAGGGTTAGACCCAGACTTGACTATTTAAATCAATAATTAGCATAAAGGCATTTAGTTCTCCAAATGAATGCACACAACGTGAAGGTGTCCATTTGGGTCTCGAGGAAAACTGATGGACTTGGCTTAGGCTATTTTAATGAGTCATTATGCGGACAACATAACTGACTCAGCTAAGTTTGACCATGATGCATGAATTTTTTTATTAGAGTAAGGTTTCTATTTTTGAAGTGCTAGAAAAGGTACCCTTGCGCGGACAACTCAAGAGGGAAAAGCGCGAAATCATCGACTACACCTTTGATCAACTAGTTTTATCGTAAATATGCCTTTGCCACATTTAGGGGATTATAGTATCAGAAGGGTGCAACCACTCATTATAAACGTTGCTATAGTATTTATTTTGGTACTAATGGAGTATGATGTTGAAGAATGCAGTTACAAGAATGAAGCAAGTTGCATGTATTTTCACATTCATAAAGCAAAAGATTACAATAAATGCTCTAAAATTGCAACGATATCGAAAAAGCAGTAAAGGAAGAAATTAAAAGAACGGGAAAATATGAATAGCCAAGTCAGTAATCATGATGAAATAATTAAAGGCAATTAAGGAAGAAATAAAGTCACACAAAGCATTTAATGGTAAAAACCTTAAAGAAATTAACTAACAGAGACGCCATGCTGTCGACGCCCCCTTTTCCCCCCTTTTCCTAAAAAAAGGAATAGGCGAAATCGGGTTTATGACATTATGGACAAAACAACTCTTATTCCCTTTTGAGGAATTGGGTTATAGAATTTGAAGAGTCGCCACCTAATGATTATGGTGCATTATGATACTTTTAAAGAAGTAGATTTTGAAAGAAACCCAGAATTCAGGTAAGGGCTTGAGATTATCTCGAGGGGAAGGTGTTAGGCACCCCTCAAGATCCACTAGTGTGGTTCCTGGCCATGCTTAATGTGACTTTAAAAGAAATAGAAGGAAACAAGTAAGGTTTGCACATAGTAGTTATAGATAAGGTTAAAACTTTGAAAATAAGGGAAGAATAGACGGTTTTTTAGAAAATAAGTTGATGCCGAGAAATGAAAACACTTAAGAAAAACATTACGAAAGAAAGGAAAGGAGGTTCTAGGTTTAAATACAATATGTATCACATAAATGCAATACCCAGCAATCACTCCTCAAAGAGGGGTCGCATTAGATATTAGCGCATTGGTCATCATATCCATATTCTACCCTTCCCACCCCATTAAGGTATTTAAATGCGATTAGTCTTGTTTACTTATTACATGCTAGTACCTGTCCCAAACTATTAGTCCTGGGGTATTAGGAATTCTAATCCTAAAAAGGATGGAATGTGTAGGGGCATATATGGGGTTTAAAAGGACAAAATACTATTGGCAAGAACCAAAACGAATAGCAAGTAATGGGGAATAAGAAAAACACACAAGGCTCACACAAACCTTGTAAGTCACATATCATCTAGTTTAGCATGCCTTGCATGTACTGATTTGGTCTTTAAATTTAAGACTTAAGCGGCGGACTAGTTTAACACATAGAGTCGGATAAAAAGTCTGCATTAGGCAACCCGAATCCAATTTTCAGAAATTGAGGTGTTTTAAACATGTTACTGATTACGAACCTAATGCAGAGGAGTTTGAACCAGCAGATTGAAAATTCCAGAAGTTCAAAGATGGCTTTAAAATCAGCAGAATGAAATACAATAGAGTTATGAAGAAGAGTTTCAAAACTGGAAAGACTTTTAAAGTAAGAATAAGTTAAAGACTGTCTTGAAATAGCAACTTCATGAGATGAATAAAAATTTGAAGCAGAAGGTTATAAAACTATTTCAGAAAAAGATGAAAGTTTAGAAAATTTGCGAGCACTGCAGACTTGCGAGACTTTTTGAAATAAATAGGTTTGGATGAGTTTTGTTGAAAAACGCTGAAGCTAATTGCCAAATTATTTTCAATACAGATTAAGGCGAGTTTGAACCCCTATAGGTAGGATATCTATACCTTAATTTTTTAAGGCTCGTTACTATTATTAAACCGGCTCGAAATGAGTATTTGATTTCCCTATTGTTCTCCTAGCGTATATGCATTTCCTATAGACATGATTTCTATATGCAACCAGATGTTTGATTATTAGGTCCTATAGGCAGGATTTCTAATGATTGAGTTAAGAAGTGTTAAAAACCTATAGACATGATCTCTAGGTGATTAAAGCATTGAACCTACAAGCATGATTTCTAAGCGATTGAATAACAACATTAACCTATAGGCATGGTATCTAGGTTAAAAAATATTAACCTATAAGCATTATATCTAAGCGATTGAATAACAACATTAACCTATAGGCATGATATCTAGGTGAAAAAAAATTAACCTTTAGGCATGATATCTATCCTTTTTTGTGGAATAAATTAAACCCCTCCCACACCCTTTACTAGTACTCCCCAAATTCTTTTACAATATTACAGAACCAAAAGAAAGAAAGAAAATAATTAGGAATACATCACAGCCTACAGCTAGATCCGAACAGCATAATTCGATCTTAATATCCAATAACATGTGTTTCACCAAATCCTGATTCCAGATTTCCAAGGCCTTCTCTTATTCAAAGTGTTTCAAAGTTCCAAGGAGCTTCAAGAGCCCGAGGAAATGCTTACACTCTGAATAACAATTGTTGTAACAGAATAGTGCAGTGTGGAATTACTTGCCCTCAGGCATCCAAGTTCAGAGGGAACTCTATGATCCCAAAGCATGGCTTACCAAAGGGGGGCAGAACTTAGAACTAGGAATGAGTGCAATGTGAGAGAGAGAGCAATAACAGAGGGTGGTCATACCCAGTCATGGGCATGGACTGGCACACCGCTGACCCTCTGCTTGGTCCAAGAAAATAAAGAGCAGATGTTAAAAGTCAAACTTGGGTCTGGGTGGTGACTAGGACACCACCAAACCTGAGTTAAGGCTCAACACATAAGAGGTAAAGAGAATGAGGAATTGACTTGAGTAGAGGTTCAAGAGAGAACCCAATTCTGAGTCATGGGTGGCAATAATAGAATGTCAACATGACTCAGAATTACTCACACATAAGAGGGGGTCAAAGGGAAGGGGTATCACTTAAGAAAACATGCAGAAAGAAAAAGGCATAACAAAATTGAAGGTGCAGAACATGCATAACAGAAGAAGGGAAATAAACACATAGTGAGAAGGGTAGTATTTAACTAGGGAGACATACCAGATGCACTTTTCAGAACAACAGAACAAAAATAGCAAGTAAACAGCCAGAGAGTCAGCAGGAGAAAACTCAGAAACTTCAGCAAGCACTTGAGAATTCAAAGGAACTCAAAGAATGTTTTCATAGTAATGAGAAGAGGAGCAGGGTGCTCAGTAGAGAAGGCAGTAGCAGTAACAGAGAAAGCAGTAGTAAAGAAGGTAGTAGTAGAGAAAGTAATGTATTTTATTTAAGCCAGAGGTGTCTGTGTGTTTGAAGTGCAGGAAAGTATTGAATTTTGAAGTTTGTCCAAAGTGTAGAAAAGCAATCCCTTTTATAGGGAAGGAAACAAACAAGATTGGCAAGGCAATATAGTTGAAATCAGTCTTCTTTTAGTTAAGGGAGTCTGATTCCAATGGGTAAAACCAGTTAAGGAATGCAAATTTGCTTAAAACCTTTCAAAGTAGCATAAAAAGGTAAATACACAGAACTTATTTAAGGAAAATAATCAATAGTACACGGTTGGGACATAAATAAGGAAAGGAATCAATCACAGCTAGTGAAATCAGGATTCCAAATCATGGAATCAATGAATCCATCCTAGAAAGGTGAAGAGGGAGTTAAGTTTAGGAAAATCATTAACAGTCAATCAAACCATTTTGAAAAGGGACTCAGAATCAATCACAGGCCGACCAAAGGCCCTTTTGAAAGAGGAGAATGTCATATAAAAAGCATGCACAGACATAAAAGCATTGTTGTAAAACTTAGCAAAATCAGAGTAGCAAGGGAAGTTAGGTTCATAGAGTCAAAATGAGTCTTGGAAGAGGGTCAGGGTTTTGGATGGGACCCTAGACCAAGCACACAACCAAGCTTGTCAAAAAACCCCAAACCATAGGGTTTCGAATTCGAGAAGGGTACAGAAAGGAGGGGAAAGCCCTTTAAACAGACTCAGAGAGTCTCATGAAGAAACACACAGATATAATAGCAAGTTTGAAGCAACAGAGTTAGAGAATCATAAAGAACAGGTAAAAGCTTAGAACTCAAGCAAGTTTAGGAGAGAAAAGAGGTGACATAGCACTTAAGTGACAGTAGATGTAATAGGTTTTGAACTCAAACAAACTCAGTAAAAAATAGTAAAGGAACACACATAAGACAGACACGTAAAGCATACTGTAGAAAACTAGTATAAAAGATAACACAAGTAGAAGAGCATGCATAATAATGGAAAAACATAAGAGAATATATGCACAAGCGAACACATAAGAACAAAACATATACAGGAAGATTCACATAAAGAAAGAAGAAGAAGGAGAAACAAATTGTTTTAAGAGCTTTTCGAAAACTCTAGATTGAATAGATTAGTTTGAAAGAGAAGATTGGGGAAAAGCTTTAAAAACTGGAGTGTAACACAGATCTATCACAGATCTAAGAAAAATAAAGGAAGAAGGAACCTTGAAACCCTATAGACGAGAAGGGATCTGGTCTCGAACAGGTCTGGACTATAACTAGGCCTTTCAAGGCTCAAACATGTCGGAACATAGCCTGAAAAGTCACAGGAACTCAGATTGGCGGAGAATCTGGGCATGTGTTGTTAAGGTTGAACCTCAGAAACCTCGAACCACCATGATTTGGGGTGAAGGGGAGAGAGCATGGGCCGTTCATGGCCCGGGAAGCCATGGACGCTGGTGGAATTTGGTCGGAGAAGATGATAGGGGCGGCTAGGGTTTGAGTATTAGAGAGATTCAAGAGGAGCAAATGGTTCAAAGGCAGCTGTTGAAAGAAAATGAAATAGGGATGGGGGGGGGGTGGGGGTTTGGTAAATTAAAAAGGAAAGGGCGGTTGTGGGCAAAATGATAAAATGGATAGGTTTAGTCAAACGGCTTAAGGGCCTGGTTAAATTGAATTGGGATGCTAATTTGGGGCCTGATTCTAGGTCAATTGGGGGGGGGGGGGGAGGGGGGGGTCAAATAGGCTAAAATATAAAGAAATTGAGGCAATAATTGAAATAGCGAGTATTTACTTTTTGGTCCTATAAAAATAGTAAAAGTGTTTTAAAATTGAATTAAAAGTACCGAGTCAATAAATAATATGTAAATATTAATTTAAAAATATTGGAATTGATTTTGTATTTAAAAATGCTATTAAATCTGAAAGTGGGCTAAAATTGCAATTTCGTACAATTTAGTTTTAAAAATACTAAATGGAATTGTAAAATTATGAAAAAATCATGTAAATTATATTTTTATGTAAATGTGAGAATAAAATAGATCAATATCCAAAATGGAAAGTCTTGGGAATAATTATTGGGATTTATGGTGTAGAAATAGGTCATAAATTAGTTCAAAAATCCTTTAAAATGCCAAAATCTTTTGGGGTGCTCATATATGCGTACATATGATATTTTTAAAGTATTTTGAGTGTAAAAAATATATAGGAAAAAATTAGGTATCAACAAGCAGAAGATTTCTTCTATCTGACAACCCTTAGTTTGCAAAGGTTTATCAATGAAGACGAACCTGTTGTGGATGAAGGCACTCCTGACAACGAGAAATTTCTGGTAAATGAAGCTTGGAGATATTCTGACTTCCTTTGTAAAAATTATATTCTAAATGGTTTAGAAGATAGTTTGTACAATGTCTTTAGTTTTTGTAAAACTTCAAAAAGTTGTGGTACGCTCTTGAAAAGAAGTACAAAACTGACGATGCTGGTTTTAAGAAGTTTGTTGCTGCCAAGTTTCTAGAGTTTAAAATGGTGGACAGCAAGTCTATTATCTCTCAAGTTTAGGAGTTACAAGTGCTATTTCATGGTATGATTGTAGAGGGCTTGGTGATCAATGAAGATTTTGAAGTGGCAACATTTATTGAAAAATTGCCTCCATTGTGGAAGGACTTCAAAAATCAACTAAAGAACAAATGCAAAGAAATGACACTTGAAGATCTTCTGGTGCGCATAATGATAGAAGAAGATAACAAAAGTAGCAGAAAAAAAGTCTCTTGAAAGTTCTTTTATTGATGGTGCAAACATTGTTGAAGAGGCAGAAACTAATAGCAAGAAAAGGAAGAATCTGTCTGGGCCAAAGTAGAATCCGCCTAAGAAAAAGTTCAATGGAAACTGCCACAATTGTGGGAATTATGGGCACAAAATTGCAGAATGTCGTTCTCCAAAAGGATAAGAGAACCCAACAAGCAAACATTGTTGAAAAGAACAATGATATGGAAAACTTGTGTGCTATGTTCTCTAAATGTAACTTTGTAGGAAACTCCAAAGAATGGTGGATTGATTCAGGATCTACATGACATGTTTGTGATAACAAAGGATTATTTACTTCTTATGATTCTGCAGGTCCAGATGAGACCATCTTCATGGGCAACTCCGCAAATGCGAAGATTGAAAGCTATGGGAAGATTTGTTTGAAGATGACGTTTGGCAAAGTAGTTACTTTAAGTAATGTACTTCATGTTCCAGGAATTAGAAAGAACTTAGTTAGTGTTTCACTTCTCGTTAAAAATGGGTCTAAGTGCTTTTTTGTTTCAGAAAAGATTGTAATAATTAAGAATGAATTGTATGTAGGAAAAGACTTCCTAAATGAGCGCCTTTTCAAAATGAATGTAATAGCTATTGATATGAATAAAGTTGAATCTTCTTCTTATTTGCTTGAGTGTAATTTTTTATGGCATTCTCGTTTTGGTCATGTTAACTTCAAGACATTGCGAAAAATGATCAATTTGGAAATATTGCCTAAGTTTAATTGTGAAAATACAAAGTGTCAAATATGTGTGGAGTCTAAGTATGCTAAGCATCCTTTTAAGTCAGTTGAAAGGAATTCAAATCCTTTGGACTTAATTCACACTGATATTTGTGATGTGAAGTCAATACCATCTCGCGGTGGGAAAACGTATTTCATAACTTTTATTGACGATAGTGCAAGATATTGTTATGTATACTTGCTAAATAGTAAGGATGACGCAATAGATGCATTTAAGCAATATAAAGATGAAGTTGAGACTCAATTAAATAGTAAAATAAAAATGATAAGAAGTGATATGGGAGGTAAGTATGAATCACCATTTGAAGAAATATATTTAGAGTATGGTATCATTTACCAAACAACTTCCCCTTACTCACCACAATCCAACGAGGTTGTAGAAAGAAATAACAGAACTCTTAAGTAGATGATTAATGCTTTATTAATAACTTCTAGGTTACCATAAAATTTGTGGCGGGAAGTTGTTCTAACAGCAAACAGAATTCTTAATCGAATTCCCCATAGCAAAACGCAATCCATACCATATGAAGAATGGAAAGGAAGAAGTCCTAACTTGAAATATTTCAAAGTGTGGAGGTGCTTGGCAAAGGTTAAGGTTCCTAAACCCAGAAGAGTTAAAATAGGACTTAAAATTGTGGATTGTGTATTTATAGTATATGCAACAAATAGTAAAGCATATCGTTTTCTGGTTTACAAATTAGAAAATCCAGAAATTCAAGGGAATACAGTAATGGAATCAAATAATGCCAAATTTTTTGAGCATATATTTCCATATAAAAATGAAGGTGAGACATCTATTCCAAGGAATAAAAATCCACGGGAAGAAACAAAAAATGAGATGCATAATGTGGAGAATCCAAGACGTAGCAAACGTCAAAGAAAGTCCATATCATTTGGTCCAGATTTCTCAACCTTTCTACTATGTCTTCTTCTGAAGCACCTATTGGAAAAAAGCTGTCAATAGTGAGATTCAATCCTTTTGGACAACCATACATGGGAGTTAGTTGATCTTCCCCTCGGAAATAAACCTTTAGGTTATAAATGGATTTTCAAAAGGAAGATGAAAGCAGATGGTACTGTCGACAAATATGTCACGACCCGAATTTCCTACTATCAGAATTTGTGATGGCGCCTACTATTAGGAGCTAGGTAAGCCAACATTCAAGAATTTTTAACTAGAACTTGCAATAACATAAATAAAAGCAAATAAGATAAGTGAAAGTCTTTAAAACTGAAATACAGAAGAACAAATACGGAAGTTCCAAAAGTACACTCCTACCCATAATCTGGTGTCACTACTCACGAACTGCTATGGAGTACTTGTCACGACCCAAATCCCAAACCCGATCGTGATGGCACCTCTCGTGAAGACAAGGCCAACCAACAGAACAAATACTTCCTTTTAACAATTATTAAATATAAATGAATAGATAAATACAGCTTAACGACAATAATAACCAGTATTTACAACCCAACAGAACCCGACCGGGGTGTCACGAGTCACGAGCATCTAAAGAAAACCTGAGCACATCTACAGGACCAATAATATACAAAAATAAATTCTGGAATTTTAAAGACAACGTCCGATGCCGCGAACACTGGGGGTAACCTTGCTCATCTATGGTAGCAAAACCTCCGATCAGCTCAAAACCCGCTACTGGGTAGACAAGCATCTGCACATGAGGTGCAATGAGTAATGTGAGTACTCCAACTCAGTGAATAATGAAATTAACTAACAACTGAGCAGTAAGAAATCACGTAAAACGTATCATCATACTGTATAAAGTAGAGAAGAACCTTTAAATGAAGGAAATCAGTGAAAACTGTGAAATCTTTAGAAAATATCTTGGCTCAGTTTTAAACCCTCTTTTAAAATTTATCTTTTCAACGATTACGAAAATACTTTCAAAACAATTTGTGACACTATGCACAGAAATCGGCCCCTCGGGAAATATCCTTGTTCCTGGCCAGCCACTCAATGATCATATAGTACCAGAACATCAGATAAATATCTCAAGGAATATCAAAAACTCAAGGCTTGATCACTCAGTATTGGATGTGCCTTGATGGCTTAAGATTCTCTGATCGAGGGGCGAGACCTAATTTCTATGAGTTGATGTTGGGCCAGCTTGGAGGACTTGAGGCCGAATCTTCGCCTATGGCTTGAGCACCAAGGTGTTGATTGTGCGAGCTAGCGCTATGAGCTTATAAGTTCAGTATTGTCCCTAATGGTAGGAATGGCGACTGGATAGCTATGTGATGATTATGTTAGTACTTCGTGATGTTTTTATATGACTTAGAAGAGTCGAGGAAGATTTTATAGATGATAGGTGAACTATTAAGTGTATGATTTCCATTGTGATTGGAGGTGTAGCTCCGAGTTATGGGCGCATGAAGAATCTTTTCAAGTCTCCTAGCTGGGAGTGGAGTAGATTGCACGTTGCGATTTGAGTTCAAACTCAGGAAGACTAAGTGACTGTGTAATGTGGATGACGGTAGAAGATATACAGAAATATTATATTGAAGCGAAGCATGTGGGTTATCTCCTGCAGAGTGTTCTGAAGTGGTGTGCTCCTTATGTGTATGTTAGAAGATCTCTTGTGTAAGTGAAAAGATAGGTGTTGAAAATTTGAAATTTTGGGTCACTTAGGAGAATGTGTTTAACTGTTGCGGAATGAATGAAAGGATTGCAAAAGAGTTATAATACTAGATGATCTGTGTTTTCACAACTTATAAATGATGTGAGTTTAATCTCACTATGGTATTGTCACGACCCGACCCGTGGTCTCATGAGTTACTACCATGTTCTTCTCATTTTCTGCTTTCTTATGTTTTATTACCAGTATGGGGTGCGTTAGAATTGATTTGGAGTGATTCTGATAAGAAATGAGATAATTAGTCTTTTTAATGAATTACTTAACAAAAGTCAATCGAATGTTGACTTGTGAGTTAGAGGGCTCGGAATTAAATTCCTATGATTCGGTTAGCTCCGGTGATGATTTAAGGCTTACGAGAGCAATCAGAAGTAATTTTGGAGGTCCGGTGAAGAAGTTAGCCTATTTTGGCGATTTTTGATTGATAGGTGATATCTTGATCCGGGAGTCGGAATGGAATTCCGAGAGTTGCTGTAGCTTTTTTATGACATTTTTGACTTGTTTGCAAAATTTGATGTCAATCGGACGTGATTTGTTAGGTTTCGGCATTGAAAATAGAAGTTAGAAGTTCTAAAGTTCATAAAGCTTGGGCTGGAGATTGATTCATTATTTTTGCGTTGTTTGATGTGATTTGAGACCTCAAGCAAGTCTGTAATGTATTTTGGACAGGTTGGTGTTATTGGTCGGGGTCCCGGGGGCCTCGTGTGTGTTTCGGATGCCCAACGGGTCTTTTTTTGGAAGATTTTTGCCGTTTTGAGCATAAATCTAATGATCTAAAGGTTCATTTTTAGTTCTAATGATCCACATTTGATTTCGATACTTCCAGAATTTAAATCATGAATTACAGGAGTGATCTGGAAATTTTGGTTTAATTTCCTCAAGTCGCGATTGGGTTTTTGACACGAAACGTGAGTTAATTGTTTAACGAGCAAAATGGGTATTGAACTGGGCAAACAATCTCCGAATTGAGTTTCGCTTGAAGGGTTGTGTTCGTATTATTATTTTTCACTCATAGGAATATGAATCGTCTAATTCCTAGTTCGTATGATAGAGTTAGAGCCATTTACTGAAAAATAGTTGTGCGGCAAATTTCTTTAAAAGCTGCTGTATTTTCTGCAGCAGTGAACATTCCCCGTAAAAGTATCCATGAACAGTACCCCGTAATAGTACATGTGAACAGCAACCCATGAACAGTATCCTTCAACAGTACACGGGTGAACAGTAACACGGGATGAACAGTAACCTTGGAAATTTTGGGCAGAATGTTCATTTTGTCATTTTTAGCAATTTGGAGCTCGGTTTGGGCGAAGTTTTGACAGATTTTCTTAGAGAACAATGGGGTAAGTGTTCTTAACTCAAATTTGGTTGTATAACTCGAATCTATTGCAAGTTTTGGTGTTTCATTTGAGAACTTTTGTTGAAAAGGGTAGAAAACCCTCTTGGATAGAAATGGTGATTTGAGGGGTCAAATGAACTCTGATTTTTGTGGATTTAGTATGTATAGACTCGTGGTGAGATAAGAGTTGTATTGATGTAAAAATTTCTGAATTTCAAGACGTGGGCCTGGGGCTCGAGTTTTGGTAATTTCGGGAATTGTGCCCGAATTTGATTATTTTCAATTGGGTATTGTTCCCTTATTATATTGTGATGTATTCGCTCTAAATTTGTATAGATTCGACGCACGTGGAGGCCAATTTGAGGTGTAAAGGCGTTGCGGGCTAGAGATTTCACCGATTTGAGGTGAGTAATTCTTGTAAATGATACTGAGGGTTTGAAACCCCGGATTTGCATATCATAGTGATGTATTAAGGTGACTTGCACACTGGATATGAGCGTAGGGTAGAGCTCTGTTGGGGATTGAGACTTGGTCCGTTCCGGTTGTTGATTTTACTGAGTATTTGACTAACATTACTTGTTATCATCATAATTTGGGTTGATTGCCACGTTTGGGCTTTGTGACAACTATGTGAATCCTTCGGGGATTGAGATTACTGTTTTAGCATATGTTGCACATCATTTGATTCTAGTCCAAGATTTTAATAATGTTTTGCTCATCCATGCTTCTAAGATTTGAAAACTCAAGTTATATTTTAAATGTTATTTCGGGCTGAGACTAATTTTTTATTAATGCCCAAGGGGCTTATGATTTTTTCTTGACTGATTATGGGTGGCCTGGGTTGCGCGCCGCAGCAAGAACATGAAACAGTGGTAACAATGGCACTGTGTGATGTGACTGAAATATTACGGGTGGCTCGGGCTATGCACCGCAGCAGAAACTTGAAACAATGGTAACAATGGCATTATATTATGTAAATGGATTAGGTAACAATGACTGAACAGTATTTGATTGATGCCACGAGATGGATTGATATTGCACTTAGGTTGCAGGAGCCCCTCAGGAGTCTGTACACACCTCAGTGAGCGCCGTCGACGATAAATAAATATGGATGGCTCGGGTTGCACGCCGCAGTGGGTATTGGAATGTACCATCATATGCATTGCATTGCATTCAAGCATGTATTATTTGTTGTTTGTGATATTTCTGGATATATTTATCTGCTTTTGCTGGTGCTATATGATCCTTGATTGTTGTGGCCCGAGTTACTGACCAGGAACAAAGATATTGCCCGAGGGGCGGGTTTCTGTGCATAGTTGCACTGATGGCTGGAATTATTTTGCAACTGTTAAAAAGATTATTTTCAAAAGAGGTTTAAAATTGAGACAGATATTTAAAAAGGATTTTTATGGAATTATTGTTTTCTAAAAGGGTTGTACCGTCTTATATAGCATGATGAAGTGTTCTTACGTGATTTCTTATCGATGAGTTATTATTTACTCTTATTACCATTGAGTTGGAAGTACTTACTTTACTCCCTGCACCTCGCGTGCAGTTGCATATATTGTTCGCCCGGTAGCGAGTTATTAGCGGATTGAAGAATTGTTATCATAGCTGAGCTAGGTGACCGCTAGCGTCCGCTGCACCGGATCTTCTCCCTTATTTTATTTTCTTCATATTAATTTCAGACTTTGTTTCCCATTTTCGGACTTGTAGTTCTTTTGCGAATTTTGTAGTAGCTCATGACTAGTGACACCCCGATGTCGGGCTGTGACAAGATGGTTCCCAGTTGTAATTATTGTTTTTCCGCACTTTTGATCATGCTAATCATGTTTTGTCTTTATAAATGTTAAATATTTGTTAAAAGGTAACGTTCGTTTTGTTGGGTGGACTTGTCTTCACGAGAGGCGCCATCACGATCGGGTTTCGGATTTGGGTAGTGACAAGTTGGTATCAGATCCTCGGTTACTAGGTCTCACGAGTCATGAGCAGGTTTAGTAGAGTCTCACGGATCGATGCGGAAACATCTGTATTTATCATCGGGAGGCTGCATAACCTTTAGGAAACTTCACATTCTTGGAATTCTTATCGTGCGTACTTGATTTAGCTTGGAATATAACTCTTGAAATTCCTTCCTCACGTTTGTCTGCGGACATGAACGCCCAATTTCATATGTGCCTTGGTGGCTTGTGATTCCCCGATCGAGGGGTGTGACGTGAGCTCTGTGAGATGATGTTGGGCTAGTCTGAAGGACTTGAGGCGGGACCAATGACTTGAGCACCGAGGTGATGGTTCTGTGAGCAAGTGTTTTGATATTATATGTTCAGTAGTGTCCCTAATAGTGGGAATGACAGCTGGATAGCTACCTGATCAGCATGTGAGTACTGCGCGATGTTTCTATATGACTTGGAAGTGTCAAAGAGGGTTTACTGGATGATAGATGAACTACTGGATGTTTGATTGCTATTGTGATAGGATGTGTAGCCCCAAGTTATGGGCACGTGAAGATCTTTTCATGTCTCCTGTTTGGAGTGAAGTAAATTTCATGTTACGGTATGAGTTTAGACTTATGAAGATTAAGTGATTGTGAAATGTGCATAACGGTGAAAGGTAAAATGAAATGTTATATTAAGATTAATGTTGTGGATATACATTTTGATGTTTTGTCAAGTTGTGGACATGTTGTTAGGATGGTTTTGGTGATTCTCTGGCAGGTGTATATGCCCAATTACAAAGGAAACTCTGCCAAGTTTTTGGAAAACTTGGGACTTAGTAAAAATTTTGTCGCCTAAAGAGTGGGCTTAACTATTGTGTGAGTGAATGCAAAAATTATAAAAGAGTTAAAATTTCTGATGATTCGTGTTTCCATAATCTTATGAAGGAGTGAGCTTAATCTCACCAAGATATTACGACAGCAATTTAGCATATGTTGTGTTCTATGGCTTCGAGCCAAGTTGGGGAGCTTGCTATTGGTTCGCAGATTGTAGAGTAACGTACTATGTTAGTTAGAATTTGATGCATACTGGTGAATCGGTTCTGGTTATGAAAATTGGGCCAAGAATGGCACGAGTGAAGGAGAATTTTGACAAAGATGTCATGAGCTCGAATGAGCAGGAAAGAAGTTTCGATGGTTAAGGTAAATTGGTATTGTCTTCAGCATCACCTAAGATCTGTGTTTTGTAAAAAGGATTTTGCATCCTGGTTAATGATTCTTAATCGCTCTTCAGCGTTAGTACGACCGGTGGTTTGGAGGTATGCCCCAAATATTATTGCGGTAGGTTGTGGGAGTGTGTCCCATTGGAAGATTACATAAGTGTGGCATGTAGTCACTTGGCTGATTAAAGATGTAAATCAAGTATGAAGGTTGTGATGGTGTTGTTAAATTCAGGAATTCATGCATGGAGGGCACTTGGCCTATTCGGTTGTGAACTAGGGAGGATTACTCTGATTATAATGGTTGTTCTTGTTTACTATGAGGAAAAAAGGGAGTTACTATGGACCCTTGAAAGGTTGTCAAACTAGTTCATTGTGATAGGTATCAACTTAAAGTCTGTGGATGGGCTTAATGTTAATAATGGATCTATATCACGACATATGTGTGCATTTTGTAACGCGGTCCTCATGGAGGAGTAGTTAGGTTGATGGCTCATTATCAGATATTTCGCGTAGTCATGCATTATGCGGTGTAAGTTGTGAAACGACTTGAGAAATTGCTATGTGTTGAGAATCTGCGTAGGAATAACGTTATATGAGCATTTTGGCTCTTGAGATTCAGATTGTATATCATACCTCAATTGTGCTTGAGTTTTGTAGTTTATAACGCTAATTATCCCTCAAGGAGGATATTATGCACTTAGCATGCTTATGACCGATATTCAGTATTTGGTTATAATGAGCAGATTTGGATCGATGTGTATCTCCTTATGTAAGATCTATGTATGGATCAGGTGGCATGCCGCCATGGGTATGTTATCTAGATCGGGTTGCACGCCGCAATAGTGTGAAATCAGATATACTTTTCTATATGCTATCTTTGTATGCCTTGCTTCCTATTTTCCAAGGGAAGTCAATATTAGTGCGTAGGATTTGGTAATTCCTTCCATAACTCGTTTTCTTTTGTATTATGTTCGAATTGGTAGCCTATTGGCACATTGGGGAATCATATGTGACTTCTAATTATGTATGGAGTGGCTTATTGCCCGAGCAGTTCATATTGGGTGAGACGAGATCATTGAATTTGAGATCAGTGCAATGTGCATATGTGAAGTAAATTAAAGAGCTAAGAACGATTGTTTGGCTCAGAATGAGGTGATAGTTCTTGCCAAGATTATGAGACTAAGGAATTGTTGTTTCGGTAGTAGTTATGAATATGTACATGTCTCATCTGTCGTGTCAGTATTGTAAGAATTTGAAAAAGACCTGTGTATGTCATACAGAACATGGGATGTGTAGCAATTCCTCCCAAGTGATTAGATAAATGATCTTCGGGTGATTAGGGAAAATGATATTGCTAAGTGGAAGTGATTTAATGAAAGTATATGTCTCATAAAGAGGCAATGTAGTTAAACTGATTATATTTCAGTAGTATTTCGGCATGTTCTTGTTGGGTCCACTAGTGGTATTCGAGTTGCTCAGAAGCACGGGTAAATATCTAGTATCTGTCAGGGAATGAAGGAGTATCAAATATGTGCGTGTATTGTACGGTAGAAACTGGGATCAGGAATGATGATTTGTGTGCTATATGGAGTTTTGATGTACAAGTTATGTTATGGTGGTGGATCTTTATTATGCGGTATGTTATATTTTGGATGTGATGTTGAAATTCAGACTGGTTGCTTTTGTGTTGGGTGATTTTAAACTATTGCATTAGAGGCTACGCCGGAAATGCCACGGGTTGAGTGGCGAGGTGAGGTGGATTATGTTCTAATAGGTTTGTGTGGTATCTGTTATTTGTTTCACCGTGGGTGTAACGATTTGCTCTGGCTCCAGTCATCAATTGAGCATGGTTGTCGATTTCAAGCATAGTCACTTGAGGTGTTTCATGTGGAGTAGTAATTGGATAAGATCGTACGTTGCGGCAAAGCTGTGTGGAAACATGACCTTGCAGGTCAATTTGTGTGTCCTATTTCTATGATGTGAGACAGGGTCTCAGCCTTGTGTTGTGGAAGTACTAGTGAATTTGAAGTACAACTCTCTCAGTTGAGTCATTTTCATGATTTGAGAATGTTTGAACTGTTTCTTATTGGTGCGCGTATTATGCAAGTTGTGACTTAGTCCTGTATTAATGTGTAATATCAACAGAATGGTGTGTTGGATTCGAAGTGATCGTGGGGGTCACTAATGAATACAATCGGATTTTATTTCAACACATTTGATGGGCAAATATCGAGGTTCGGTTAAAAATTTTGTTATGGTTTATTACGTGTTTCAATTATTGTTGGTAGTATATGAGAGTATTGGAATGAGGCATTGACTAATAAGAGATTGTATCGGCATTTGGTTGTTGTGGCCAGTTGCTGTGAATGGAAGTATCGCTGCATTGGTTTGTGTTATTGGTATATCATAAAAATTTCACCTAAGGTTGCAGCTATGGGTATTACAGCTGGTTCAAGACTATTCAAGTATAGGTGTGAGATTTTAATCATATTGACGATTTCAGAAATAAAAAGGTAGTTCTATGATTTATGGGCAAGACTAGGTTGTGTAAATTCGATTTAAATGTTTTATCGGACATGTATGAGATAGGGTGACATGGAATCACTCCCAGATTTTTACATCGTAAGGTTATTCAACATTTGTTGGGCTCTTGGAACAACTCTGGGCACGTTCGAGGACGAACGTTTGTTTAGGTTGGGGAGAATGTGATGACCCGACTCGTCATCTCATGAGTTACTACCCCATTCTTCCCATTTTCTGCTTTCTTATGTTTCATTACCGGCATGGGGTGCATTAGAATTAATTTGGAGTGACTTTGATAAGAAATGAGACAATTAGTCTCTTTAATGAAGGATTAGTTTGGAAAAGTCAATCGGACGTTGACTTCTGAGTTAGAGGGATCAGAATTGAATTCCGATGATTCGGTTAGCTTCGGGTGATGATTTAAGTCTTAGGAGCGCAATCGGAAGTAATTTTGGAGGTCCGGTGAAGAAGTTAGCCTATTTTGGCGAAGTTGGTATTTTGGCGATTTCCGATTGATAGGTGAAATTTTGATCCGAGAGTCGGAATGGAATTCCGAGAGTTGTTGTAGCTTCGCTATGACATTTTGGACTTGTGTGCAAAATTTGATGTCAATCGGACGTAATTTGATAGGTTTCGGCATCAGAAATAGAAGTTAGAAGTTCTAAAGTTCATAAAGATTGGATTGGAGGTTGATTCATGATTTTTGCATTGTTTGATGTGATTTGAGACCTCGAACAAGTCCGTAATGTATTTTGGGACAGGTTGGTGTTATTGGTCGGGGTCATGGGGGCCTCGGGTGTGTTTCGGATGCCCAATGGGTCATTTTTGGAAGAGTTTTTCCGTTTTGAGCATAAATGTAATGATCTAAAGGTTCATTTTTAGTTCTAGAGATCCAAATTTGATTTCAAGACTTCCAGAATTTAAATTATGAATTATAGCACTGATCTGGAAATTTTGGTTTAATTTCATCAAGTTGCGATTGGGTTTTTGATATGAAATGTGAGTTAATTGTTTAACGAGCAAAATAGTTATTGAACTAGGTGACGAGCTCCGAATTGAGTTTCGACTAAAGGTTTGTGTTCGTATTATTATTTGTGACTCATAGGAATAAGAATCGTCTAATTCCGAGTTTGTATGATGGAGTTAGAGCCATTTTAGTGAAAAATGGTTGTGCTGCAAATTTCTTAAAAAGTTGTATTTTCTGCAGCAGTGAACAGTACCCCGTAGCAGTATCCATGAATAGTACCCTGTAACTGTATCCGTGAACAGTACCCCAAAACAGTACTTGTGAACAGTACCCGTGAAGAATATCGTTGAACAGTAACACGAGATGAACAATAACCTCGGAAATTTTAGGCAGAATGTTCATTTTGTGAAAATGGGACTTCGTTCCCATTTTCCATTTTTAGAAAATTGGAGCTCGGTTTTGGCAAATTTTGGACAGATTTTCTTAGAGAACAGCGGGGTAAGTGTTCTTAACTCAATTTTTGTTGTATAACTCGAACTATTGCAAGTTTTGGTGTTTAATTTGAGAACTTTTGTTGAAAAGGGTAGAAAACCCTCTTGGATAGAAATGGTGATTTGAGGGGTCAAATGAACTCTGATTTTTGTAAATTTAGTATGTATAGACTCGTGGTGAGATAATGGTCGTATTGATGTAAAAACTTCTTAAGACGTGGTCCCAAGGCTCGGGTTTTGGTAATTTCGGGGATTGTGCCCGAATTTGATTGTTTTCAATTGGATATTGTTCCCTTATCATATTGTGATGTATTTGCTTTGAATTTGGATAGATTTGACGAACGTGGAGGCAGATTTGAGGAGAAAAGGCGTCGCGGGCTAGAGATTTCACTTATTCTAGGTGAGTAATACTTGTAAATGATATACTGAGGGTTCAAAACTCGGAATTTGCATATCATAGTGTTGTATTGAGGTGACTTGCATGCTGGATATGAGCGTGGGGTAGAGCACCGTTGGGGATTGAGACTTGGTCCGTCCCGGTTGTTGATTTTACTGAGTATTTGACTGAAATGTTATCATCATAATTTGGGCTGATTGCCATGTTTGGGCTTCATGCCAACTATGTGAATCTTTCGGGGATTGAGATAACTGTTTTTAGCATATGTTGCATATCATTTGATTCCAGTCCAAGATTTTAATAATTTTTTAAACTCAATCATGCTTCTAAGTTTTGAAAACTCAAATGATATTTCAAATGTTAGTTCGGGCTAAGACTACTGATTTATAAATTCCCAAAGGGCTTATGATGTTTTCTGGACTGATTATGGGTTGCTCGGGCTGCGTGCCACAACAAGAACTTGAAATAGTTGTAACAATTGCACTGTGTGATGTGACTTGAAATATTATGGGTGGCTCAGGCAGCGCGCCGCAGCAGAAACTTGAAACAATGGTAACAATGGCACTATGTGATGTAAATGGGTTAGGTAACAATGACTGACAAGGATTTGATTAATGCCACGAGATGGCTTGATATTGCACTTGGGCTGTAGTAGTACATACCCAGTGACCGCCGTCGACGATAAATAAATATGGATGGCTCGAGCTACATGCTGCAGTGGGTACTGGAATGTACCATCATATGCATTGCATTGCATTCATGCATGTATTCATTATTTGTTGTTTGTGATATTTCTGGAGATATTTATCTGGTTTTGCTGGTACTATGTGATCCTTGAGTGTTGTGGCCCGAGTGGCTGACCAGGAACAAAGATATTGCCCGAGGGGCGGGTTTCTGTGCATAGTGACACTGATGGCTTGAATTATTTTGCAATTATTAAGAAGATTATTTTCAAAATAGGTTTAAAACTGAGCCAGATATTTATAAAGGATTTTTATGGAATTACTGTTTTCTAAAAGGGTTGTACCGTATTATATAGCATGATGAAGTGTTACTACGTGATTTCTTATCGCACAGTTATTATTTACTCTTATTACCACTTAGTTGGAAGTACTCACTTTACTCCATGCACCTCGCATGCAGTTGCAGGTATTGTTCGCCCGGTAGCGGGTTATTAGCGGATTGAAGAATTGTTATCGTAGCTGAGCCAGGTGACCGCTAGCGTCCGCGGCACGAATCTTCTCCCTTATTTTATTTTGTTCATATTAATTGCAGACTTTGTTTCCCATTTTCAAAATTGTAGTTCTTTAGCGAATTCTGTAGTAGCTCATGACTAATGACACCCCCACGTAGGGCTGTGATGGGATGATTCCCAGTTGTTATTATTGTTTTTACGCACTTCAGATCATGCTAATCATGTTTTTTCTTTATAAATGTTAAATAACTGTTAAAAGGAAGCCTTCGCTTTGTTGGCTGGCCTTGTCTTCATGAGAGGCGCCATCACGACCGGGTTTGGGAATTAGGTCGTGACAGGTATGGTGGAATGAATAGGGTAAAAGTGTTACGAGCTATGGAGTGTATTTTGATTTATGGCTTCGAGCCAAGTTAGGGAAGTTGCTATTAATTGTTTAATTGTACTGTTATGCGTTAGGATGGTTCCAGCTTGAGGCTTGCGAGCGAATTAGCTTCGGTAAGAGTAAAGGGAAAATTTTGCCCAAGGTTATATTATGTTACATGGGGTATGAGAATCATGGAATATTTAGAGTTGTTGTTGATAAAGAATGCTCGGTGCATAGAGCAGGAAGCTGCTTGGTTATATTGGGACTAGGGTTTTATTCAGCGGTATTGGAGTACCAATGAGGCACGGGTGGTGCAGCTCGTGGGGTCAGGTAAAATGCAATTTGAATAAGAGTGAATGACTGGCGAGAATAGTTTAAGGTGTTCAAGAGTCTACGTGTATCAATTGAGTGTTCTAAAGTGGCATATGTGGTTAGAAACTGAATTCATTGGAAAATGTCAAGACTTGCAGTGTTTCTATATTAGCTACGGGATTCTATGTATCGGCATCAAGAAAGCAAAGTAAACAGAGCTAGATTAGCAGAGTGTTCTTCTGAGTAAGGTATTCTGGAACGTGGAGTTTCTGGTAATAACTGGGAGAGTATTTTGTGGTTTATGGGTTTCAGACAGTGTGGTTTTATGGTTGGGTCTCGTGTGGTAAGCATGGGTTGAAATATTGTGGTAATACAGAAAAAGGAAATATCGAGTTGAAGACAGATCAGAAGAAAATTTGATAGATGGAGTAGCTTGATAACGGACCGGATCAGCACGGTAAGGGTATGATTAATTCTTTTTGTGTATTCGAGGTAATGAGATGGCACATGTAATTTTGCAGCAATGCTCTTGGGTTTTGACGACTTGCTTAGCGTGACTTAGCTAGAAGGATTCAGTCATGGAAAATTAGTTTGTGCAAATGAAATTGGGAGAGTTCTTGTTGATTGTTGTCGTGGTAAGAGAGGCACCTTTTCTGCGAATGTGAGATGGCATGAGGCGTGTATTGATTTTCTTTTAGACGAGATAAGAGAAAAGTTCTTGAGAGGGTAAGTTCAGTTCAGGTCAGAAAGGATGTTCCTAAAGTACTAGGCAGCGGGTAGCCTCAGATAATCAAGGAAAACGGTACTACTATTTGAAAGTGATTCGACGAGAGTATATGTTTCAGGAAAAGTGCAATGTGTTTAAGTGATGGTATTTCGGTGGTGTTGCAGCATTTTCTTGTTAGATCGACTGGCGATATTCGGGTTTTCTTGGTGGCACAGGGATACTTTGAGTATGTGTTATGGAATTTCTGGATATTAAGCTTGTGACATGTGTTCGGATGGTGATAATAGGATCAGGTACGATGTTTCGTGTGCTATATGGAGTTGGAGACTGAGAGTCCTCAATTACATGCTATATTATGGTTGCGGATCGTGTGTATCGGTGCTTCTTAGTGGCTATCATGACTTGGAGGCTCGAGTGGGTCTTTATTTGCGGATATGTTAGATTTTGGATGTGATATTGGGATTTAGACTGGCTTTCTCAATGTTGGACTTTTCTGGATTATTGCGTTCTGGGCTATCCGGGAATGCCACGGGTTGGGTGGATATGTTTGTCGGAATGTGTCCTATTGGAGTGATTTTATATTTCGAATACCCAGCGGATGGCTGGGGAGAATTCGTTTTCTCTATTTGGGCTCTTGTGATAGGAGCTAGTATTGAGGTTCCTCATATTGATTCAGTTCCAGTGTTAAGGGACTTTTCAGATACGTGTTCCAGTTGAGTTGGTTCGATATTTTGTTGTAATGAGCAAATTTGGCTTGATGTGCATATCCTTATGTGAGATATATGTGTGGATCGGGTGGCACGCCGCCATAATATGACTTTGGGAATAGTTTTCATTATGCTATTTTGTATGCGTTGCTTCCTGGTTTCTAAGAAAAAACCCGTATTGGGTGTTGCTCGGCGAATGGCGCATCAGTTATGTCTTTTTAGGAATGTATGGTGTATATTACTTGCTTCACCATGGGTATGATGAATTGCTTGGGTTCCAAATAACAGTCGTGCGTGGTTGTCAATTTCAAGAATAGTGACTGAGGTGTCTCATGTGGAGAAGTGTTTGGATAGAATCGTGCATTGTAGCGAGGCTATGTTGATGGATGAACTTGTGGGTTAAATTTGTGTGTTCTATTATATGATGTGAGACGGATTCTCAGCTTTGTGTTGTGATGGTACCGGCGAGCTGGGGGTACAACTTTTTCAGTTGAGTCATTTTCATGATTTGAGTATACTCGGACTGTTTCTTATTGGTGCGCATATTATGCAAGATGTGGCTTAAACCGGTATTGGGATGTCATATCACCAGAGTGGTGTGTTTGATTCAAGGTGATCGTTGGGATCATTAATGAATATGATAGAATTGATTTCTGGATAATATCGAGGTTCAGCTCGAAATCTGCTGTGGTATTAGTCAAAGGGGAAGTGGCTTCATAAATGGTTGTGAGCACATGATTTTTTCCCTATATATGAATGATTCCCAAAATTTCAAACAGAATGGTTTCTTGCATTATTTAATAATTTTTTGTTATTTTCTGTTAATTGATTGCATTTTATTTGTGCATTTTTATTCATATGAAAAATACAAAGGTACTTGGCACTTGAATTTAGGGTTTTATTTCACTTTCTAGGGTTAATTAGTGGTTAGGCTATTTTACAAATAATACCAAAAAAGCCCCTTTTTTGTATTTTTATTTTAAATATGTCTTAGTTTGCATTTTAATTAGATATTAATGAATAGGGAATTATGAAATCTAATTTTTAGTGTTAATTTATTTTTTCAGCATTTTAATAAAATCAGAAAAAAATAAAATACAAAATAAACAAATAAAATATGAAAAAATAGAAGAAAAGGAGAAAAACAGAATAAAGAAATGAAAATAAAAAAGGAAGATGGTTGATGACCATATGTGGGTCGTTCCATATAACCCTTCCCCAGAGCCCAGTTTAAACACACGCCCAAATAGGCCCAATCCCAAAATACCCAACTCGGTCTGCCCACCCTCACAACAGAACGACCCCTTTTGATGAGTAAATAATTCTTGTCGTCGATATTATTTGATCAAACGGCCAGGAAGCCCACCCCATTTTACCTATAACGGTCGGAACACCCCCCACCCTCAACTCATCGTCCCTAAGCACCCCAAGACCAAATCTGTAACTCCGCAGCCGGAAATCGTCCACGGCTGCGACCAGTCTCCGATCACTGCCAAAATAACACCTTGAGATCCCTTCTTCTCCCTCATCATGAATCATTACCCGTTTCCCTCAAATCCCGGCAAAATGTGTCGAATCTTGAATCTAAAATTTTCCAAACACGACACTACTCTTCCCAATCACCACCAAATTAACACCCTAAGACCTTCTGGCCCTCCTTTATCAAACCCCCTAACCCCATTCCTCAAATGTAGCCGGAATTGCTCGAATCTTGAAATGGAATTTTTCGGCCAAAACCTTAGTCGTACCAACTCTCCCCAAAATGATATCAGATTATCCTTGGGTCTTCCCAGTAGTGAATTTGCCACCAGTAGAGTCCAACTGTTACCAGAGGTGGCCGAATTTGAATTTTGAAAATTAAACGGATTCTTAGAATTGGGTCAGTCAGTTCATGATTTCTTTTTCTTTTATTTTTCTTGATGTTAATTTATTTTTCATGTTTGTTTAGTTTTAAATTTCTTAGTAATAAATGTTAATCCGAAAATGAATGATTCATCTTTAATTTTGTTAGCCTGTTCTCTTAAGTTTTCAGTTTAAACGTTTGTTTGTTTCTGCTAATAATTCGAATTTATTTCAATCTTTTTGTTAAACCATGACTTGTAAGTATAGGTGCCAATTATGATTCTAGTTAGTTAGTTGTTTGTTTGAATGTCATCTGATTATCAATGTTAATTAGTTTAGCTTATAGTTAATTTTGATTGCTTGTTGTTTTAATTTGGTTCAGTGATTAGGTTATTTCATATCTTGAATTAGGATTGCATTTTGGAGAGTTTAGTGATTCATTTGGTTATAGCTGTAATTTTAAGTTGAAACTAAGGGCAATTGGGGTGATTCAGGGGTATGGAATTTAGCTAGAATTTCCAAGAAACTTCTAGGTATGGGTGTTAAGGTACATTTAAGTTAATATATGAGTGTAACTTGAGACACTAATCAATAAGTAAGGGGTAAAAGTTGAAATTAAAAAGAGGACGGAAAAGAAAACAAAAATCTGATTGAGTCTCCCTTGGTGCCTATAAAAGGGCATGACCCTTACTTTATTAAGGAGTTTTTTCCTGCCATTTATTCCCCCCCCCCCCCCCCCCCACCAAAACTCTCTCTTTTCAACTTTTCTGATCAAAAGTAGAATTCAAATTTCAAAAAGCAAAAACAAACAAAGAAACAAAACCTAAAAATCAAAAATAAAATCTATTGTTTCATTGAGCAATTGTATATTTGATTTTGATTTCCAGCTAACACCTTCACATTTTATAGTTTTAGTTTAATCTGAGTCTTTTGAAGTAGTTTGGTTCTTTTTAAGTGGGTTTCACTTTTTCTGAGTTTAATTTGGGGTAACTCTGGGTTCTCTGAGTTGTTTTTGGTTACCTGGATGTGTGTTGGAGTTGTTGTGTAGCTTACATGCTCTATTTTGGGTGTATTCAAGTTTAATTGAGTCCAGTGGTTTGGGTATTTGCTGTTGCTATTGATTTTTAAACTTACATTGGGCAGTTGATTCTATTTTTCTGGGCTGTGTTGCTTATCAAATTGTTGCTGTTTATTCATCCTCCTTCAGCTAACTCTAACTTTTCTTCATTATACTCTCGAATCCGGGTACATACCTCCAGTCTCTTTCAATGTAACTCTCATGATGGAAATGAAATGAAGTTGCATTTTGTTTTATAGATTTTCTTCTATTAAGTTTGAGTAAAGTTGTGTGTGATTTAGTTGATTGTCTAGTGTAATTAAATGTGACTGGAAATTGGACTTGTTCTATGATTTAGAATCATGATTTGGTTTTGTAGTTGTGAAAATAGATTTGACAAAGATCGTAAGTTCAGTAGTTAATCTCAGTTAGTTTGTAAGTGTAAAAATAATTTCATTATTTGAGTGTTTAGTGCCAGTTTTAGTGAATAGGGATTTGAATTAATATAATGTAATTGAGTTTCAATTTAGCAATGTTGTTTTGAATTAAGTATCATGTAGCTTAATTATTGAAGTTAGAATTCATGTGTTAATAGTTAAAAGTAAATCGAGAAGCAGCCTATCAACTTCACCCATAATCACAGAAGATCCTTTCTAGAACTTTGAATATTGAATGTTAGTTTAATTATGATAGTTTGAATTAGTGTTCTGCAGTGGAGCTGCTACTAATGTGTGTTTTTTAATTCAATTTGGTCCCTAATACCATGTGGGAATTTTCTAGTGGATAGGTAAGTAGAATTTGAATTGTTTAAACAAGGGAATGCACTACAAGACTGCATTGAAATCAGTTAACATATTTTGGAATTATATGGGTTGTTGGAAGTTACCTTTGAGTGCTATTTTATACATCTACTGAGAGTCTATCTTTGAGTCACGTCTCCAGCCGTTTGGGCTTCAATTTATCCGATACGCAGGCCCAGGTCCAATGTTAATTTCCTTCACGTTTGGACCTGGGCCAATGACTGATTTACCTCAGTCAAATAAAAATTTATTTGGGACTCATCCTGTGTTTTTTTAGAGACAAAATAATTAGGAAAATCATTAGTTTACTTTTGGTCGAAACTTTAAGTAAAATATAATATGAACCTCATCAAATATAATATAAAATTGCGGGGCCCTCAATAAATTTTGAATTAAAATATTTAGATTTCGGAACATAACATATAACGAATTTCACGGTCTTCCCCAAAATTAATAGCGTGTTAGCCTCTTTAGGCGTGATTTTAATAAAATTATTTTCCTAAACTTGGGTGTGAATTTCATGTGGCCCAAATCAAATCCCAAAACATTGAATAAAGTGTGTCTAGGATTTTGTGTGTATTTCATGTGACGTTATCCAAAGATACATTTTAAACGACGTTCAACTTTCTTTAAAAATCTAAATAATAAGCGGTTAAAAGTTAAAAATTGGCACATAAGTTCATCATGTACTATAATCAGATAAGTAAGCTAAATGCGACAGTTGAGAGACCCTGCTAGAACTACCAAACCGGGAATGCCTAACACCTTCTCCCGGGTTAACAGAATTCCTTACTCGCATTTCTGGTTCGCGGACTGCTAACAGAGTCATATTTTTCTCGAATTGGGATTTAACCGGTGAATTGGGATACCATTAATCTCTCAAGTGGTGACTCTGAATCTAAATAATAAATCCTTTTCCAATTATCCTTTAAGTGGAAAAACTCCTTTATGCACTTGCGGGTGTAGTGAAAAAGGAGGTGTGACAACTCTGGCAACTCTGCTGGGGACGAGAACCCAGAACGTTTTTTTCAAGGTTCAGAATTCAAGCTTAGAATAATTTTGTGTTTGGCTTTATCTGATTTTGTTACATGATCTACGCTTAATGGGCGAATTGACTGCTTTTACCGCTTTGATATTATGTGAACTGTATATAAACTGCGCTGAAACCTGTCTCCTCTCCGAGTCTTCTAAATCATGAAGAAGGGCGCACTTCGTGTGACTTCTTCACTGTATGGGTCTATTCCAATATTAGAATGAGATTCGAATAAGTTGCAAAGCCGGTGAAGCTTCTGTATTCCCAGTACGCTACCTCCCCCCGGCTCGAGCTGTCCGCTCGGGCAAGCAAGGTTTAGAACAAATACCCATATTTTGAAACTAGAATAACACAGCCTCATGCTAGATCCCTAGTAGGAACGCTTATTTACATTATGTGCATTTGACTTAGGAAACTCAACACAGAGGTTGGGTCCGTCTAGGACAAGCAACCTGAAATGAAAAGACCATCCTGATGCATTCTGCTTGGTTTTGTGCATTTATTTATTTCGGGCTCGCATTCTGACCGGCTTCTAAAAATCAGGAATATTGAAAATTTGAGAAAAAGAGAAAAATAAAAGTGTAGAGAGATAATTATTTATTTTAGAAGAAAAAAAAACAATGCCCAAGTAGTGTCGAAACTCTGCCGAAATTTTGAGAAAATAAAAAAAAATGTTTCTAGTTTGATTTATTCAAAAAAAAAAAAAAGAAGAGAAACAGAGACTTGTTTTCAAAATGATTTATTTTTCTTTGCCCGAACTATGCAGATTTGATTCTCACCGGATTTAAGATACTTAGGCAACTATCATCAGGTCCAACCTCCCATTTTGTAAAAATAGTAAAAAATATCAGAATTTTAATTTTCATCATAAATAAGTTGGGTGATGTGCTTCTGTCAAATATAGCCGAATGTTCCCGAAAGGGAAGCCGGAAGGCTGACTTTGCATAAACAACCACCTTGGGTCATTTTCAAGATTTTGGCCGGTTAGCTGACGCAGCCTTAAAATCTTCGTCCCCGAGGTGCTGAAAGGTTGTGTTTGCAACATCAGGTATTTTGTTTTAATTTGAAAAACAAGAAAAAAGTCAGTGGTCAAGTAAATATCATTTAGATTTTTGGTCAAAATAAGCCGATCCAACTTCGGCACTGTCTTAAACCGTTCTTGCCGAGATAGCCTTAGAGAATCTTTCAGATGTCGAATGGTTATTTTCATAAAAGAACAGACAAGTTTTTGAAGTGTCATAAAATAATCCTCTCGGCCTCAAAATTCATGTGAAAATGGGAAGGGGCCACGTTTGCAAAAACAACCATTTTGTTGAAATTGGCAAATAAGGGAAGGAATCGGTCAGTTTGTTTTTAAGTTTGCTTTTCTTTTGATTAGAGTATGTGGGTAGTTTAATTTTCGAGTCTATATTTTGTTTTTTATCAGAGTCTGTTAGTTTAAGTTTTTCAGTTTTCTTTATTATGAAAATTGAAAATTTCAAAAATATTTTATTGTTGTTTACCTTTTTATGTGTGTGAACTACGCTTAGGCTGATTCATACGGGGATCATGATACATAGGCAATCAACATAGGATTCGACCATAACTAAATAACAAAAAGAGAAAAAGAAAAAGAGCGGAAAAACAAGAAAAAGAGAGCGAAAAGAAAAGAAAAGAGAGGAACTGAAAAAGGGGTGAAAAACAAGATAGAAAAATAAATGAGAGAAAACAGAAACCAAAACAAAGGAACAATAGTAAAACAAAGGAACAATAGTAAAACAAGAGGGAACAAGAGAATAATAACAAAGAGAAAAGAGAGATAGAAAAGAAAAAGAAAAGAAAAGAGAGGAAAATAAAGAGAGAAAAAGAAAGAGAGAAAGTTTGCCGTTGAAAATATGAAAAGGTCGGCATGTGATCGAGCAAATGCACAATAGAAATGGTAAACTGTATGAGTGCATTCATGCCCAATGTACGGTTATCCAATCCATTAAAGCCTAATCGCTAACAACGTTGTTGTCTAATGTGATGAGTTCAGACAGGTGGTTAGTTGATCAGGCATTCTGGCAACCAATCCGTAGAACACCCGGTCTAAAGATAAAGTGAACATGGCTGGCCAGGAATCAGATACTAGTACTGTGGACCCGTTGAAAGAGGTTGAAGTGACACATGTGAACGCCATGAAAGAGGAGATGCGTAAACTGAAGCAACTGGTGGCGGAGATGTCTCATGCCTGGTCTTAGGGGCATCCATGCTAGTGTATCCTACCAATCTAGCCTATGTCTCGCCTTTGTTTCAGGCTTAGGAGCCTCCCACCCCAAACCCATCTCCATCCTTCCCTTACTACACAAAAGGCTATGGCACCACCTTTTATGCTCCCCAACCTCTACCACCCAAACAGAATCCTCCTCCACCAATTGCTCCTGTCTTCATGGAACCTCCACCTTCCACACAATAGAGATCATCCAATAAGCCATTGTTCCACGCTCACGATAACCAATACTATCCTCCTGAACCCACTTTCAAATTTCCTGAGCCATATACCTATACACCCCACTTTGAGATCCCGAAAGAAACTGAGAAACCATCTAATAGTTAGGAGCAGGAAGAAGTGCTTCGTAAAATCAAATGCCTGGAGCAGTTCTTCAGGAATATGCATGGGTTAAGCGGCCAAGTGAGTGTGGCCTACAAAGATATGTGTCCTTTCCCCGATGTTCAGTTTCCTGTGGGATACAAAATGCCAAATTTTATTTGTATGAGGACATAGTGACCCGGTGGTGCATCTGCGAGGTTTCTGTAGTAAGATGAGAGGAGCTGGTGGAAAGGATGAGTTGTTAACTGCATACTTTGGCCAGAGCTTGAGCAGGTCTGTGCTAGAGCTTGGGACGACCTGGCACATGCATTTGATGGTCATTTCCAATATAATCTTGAGATCATTCTTGACCTTCTATCATTGTTGAAACTGGAGAAAAAGCCCGGAGAGAGCTTTAGGGAGTCTGGTTTCCGCTGGAGGGAGTAGGCGGCGAGAGTCGATCCTCCAATGAGGGAAAGTAAAATGGTGGACTACTTTTTGCATACCTTGGAACCATCCTACTTTGGTCATCTCGTGAAATCAGTGGGTAAATCTTTCAATGAAGTAGTGAAGATGGGAGCTATGATTGAGGAAGGATTGAAATCCAACAAGATCCTGAGCTATTCCGCGCTTAAAGGAACCACCCAAGCCATCCAAAGCAGCATCAGGGGTGTGCTTGGAAAGAAAAATAAAGAAAAAGTCGCGACAGTTGGAGCTACTACTTGGTCCAGATCCAGAGTCCCCTAACCCTACTACCAACCCAAACCCCACCACCCAAATTACCCATACACCCCATATGACCCTCCACAACCGTACTACCTACCCTCAGAGCCCCATTTTTCCATTCACCACACCCAAATATATACCAAGCCTCTGTCTCAATCGCAAGTGCACCAGCTCACCAAAATACATATCCAGCTCCACAAAACACATACCCACCCTCGAGGGCTTTCATACCAGGATCCGGCTTTCGCCCAAACCAATCTTTCAAAAATAAGAGGGTACAAAAACAAAAAACATTCACTCCATTGGGAGAATCCAATACCACTATTTTCCACAAACTGAGGCAATTAGGCCTGTTGACCCCGATTGAGCCCAAAATACCAAATCCCCATCCTAGAAATCTGGGCTATTCAGAGAGTTGTCAATACTGTTCGGGGGACTCCCAGACATGATTTTGAGAAATGTTAGAGGTTGAAAACTGTTGTGCAAACAGTTTATTGGAACAAACAGGATCGAGGTTCAGGCCCCGGAGGCACCGAAAATCAACCAAAATCTATTTCCAGCGCATCATGAGGCTAACGTGATTGAACTAATACATAAGGGAGCCGAGCCTAAGAAGCCCTCGTAGACGGTCATGATGATCCATTCTAGCTAAGCCAAGGTTAATGAAAAGGTAGCTAGAATGAAACCAGCGGTTCAATAAAAAGGGATAGATGATAAGCCAGCTGTGGTGATTGGGAAAGGGTTGTTTGTTGTTGCGAAGAAGCTAGAGCCGGTCAAGTTAGTGATTCAGGGGGTATCAAGTGCACCTGTGGTAGTCGTGAAAGGGGCTTACATAGAACTAGTTGTCATAAAGCCAGTAGCACAGTTATCAGTGATTGATAGCAAAGTCATTCCATGGAAGTATGAACAAGTAGTTGTGACCTACAAAGGGAAGGAAATCAAAGAAGAAATCTGTGAAGCACAAGGGTTAAATCGCTCGGGGAGGTGTTTTGCCCCTGAAGAGTTGAGAAAGGCCAGGGCTCCTAAAGACAATCCAGTACTAGTCAACAAGGCTGTGAAAGAGGAAGAAGCATAAGAATTTTCGAAAAAGATGAAAGTACAGGACCATTCCATTGTTGAACATTTGAGGAAAACACCAGTCCATATTCTGTTGCTGTCATCGATTATACACTTAGATGAGCATCGACGGGCTTGGATGAAGATATTGAACAAAGCTCATGCCCTCGATAAAATTTCAGTGTATCATTTGGAGAAAATAGCGAACAAAATCTTTGAGGTAAACATGGTGACATTTTCTGATGATGAATTGCCCGTGGAGGGTACAGAACATAATAGAGCTCATTACTTAACAGTGAAGTGTGAAGATTCGGTAGTTACTTGGGGGTTAATTGATAATGGGTCCAATGCCAACATCTGTCCTTTGAACACATTGAACAAGTTGAAGGTTGATGATGATAGAATTCACAAGAATAGAATCTGCTTTCGAGGGTTTGATGGTGGTGGTACAAACACAGTGGGTGATATCATACTTGAATTGACAATTGGTCCGGTCGATTTCACCATGGAATTTCAAATGTTACATGTGGCGGTGTCCCATAATCTTCTATTGGGGTGACCATGGATCCATGCTGGCAAAGCGGTGCCTTCCACTGCATCAGTGGTCAAGTTCGAGTGGGATATACAAGAGATTGTGGTACATGGGGAAGACAACACGTGCGTTGTAACTGATGCCATCATGCCCTTCATAGAGACTGATGATGATAAGGGGTCTTGGGTTTATCAAGTCTTCGATACAGTCTCGGTGGACAAGGTGACGGATGGTAAAAATATCCCACTCCCCAAAGTAGCAGCCGCAACCGTCATGGTAGTTTCAGAGATACTGAGTAATGGGTTCGTGCTAGGGAAAGGTCTGAGGTTGATCTTCAGGGTATTGTTCAACCAATTTCTTTGCCCAAGAATATGGATACCTTTGGGCTGGGGTTCAAACCTACAACGGCAGATGTTAGAAGGGCATGTAAATTGAAAAAGAAAGCTTGGGTTCTTCCCAAACCGATTCCACGTCTGTCCAGGTCCTTCGTTAGAAAGCAGTTATTTGCAAAGGTGTCTAGTCCACTGATTCGTGCATATGGGAACTTGAAGAAGGGGTTTGGAAGGGTCTTTGATGAGGTAAATTTGGTTGAAGCTGGGGAAGGTTCGAGCAAAGCAGATATCCAGTACATCAGACCACGTGCTAATGTCAACAATTGGGAAGCCACTCCTTTTCCAACTCGGAGGGAGTCGTGGTAGTGGGTCTTTGTTTTCTTTAGTTCACATTATTCCATGGTTTGTAATTCAACTGCTATGTTCCATCCATTTGGATGAGTTAAAACCCTGTTATCTTTACATTTAGTGAAATGCAATTTTCTTTCTTCTTTGCTAATTTTGTCTCCATTTTCTTTTCCTTTCTGTACAGTTCTTTTTATGCTGATATCAATTACATGACATGCATGAGGAATATTCAACCCAGTTTTAAAAGACAATCTAACTCAGAAATAATAATACAAGAAATCGAGTGTAATGATGAAGTGGAATATGATGATGATGAGGCCAATGAGGAAAGTAGTAAATAACTAAGCCACTTTGAGGAAAAATCCAACCCTAACCTAAATGACACAGAAGCAGTTAATCTAGAGGACCAAGATAATGTTCGAGAAACTAAAATAAGTGTTCATCTGGAACTGCAACTCAAGGAGGAGATAATCAAAGCACTTTTCGAATACAAAGATATTTTTACATGGTCGTACGATGATATGCCGGGTCTGAGCACAAATTTAGTGGTTCACAAATTACCTACTAATCTCACCCGCCCCCATGTCAAGCAGAAGTTGAGAAAGTTCAAAATAGACATAAGTGTGAAAATCAAAAAGGATATTACCAAGCAGTTTGAAGCAAAAGTCATTCAGGTCACACGGTATCCTACCTGATTAGCCAATGGTGTGCCTGATCCAAAGAAGGACGGCAAAACCAAAGTATGTGTTTATTATCGGGATCTTAAAAAGGCGAGTCCGAAAGATAATTTTCCATTGCCGAACATCCACATATTGATTAACAATTGTGCCAAATATGAGATTGGTTTTTTCCTGGATTGTTACGCGGGTTATCATCAGATCTTAATAGACAGGGAAGATGCAGAAGAGACGGCAGTCATCACACCATGAGGAACATACTGTTATCGGGTCATGCCATTTGGTTTGAAAAATGCTGGGGCAACCTATATGAGATCAATGACAACGATATTCCATAATATGATACAAAAGGAAATCGAGGTGTACGTGGATAATGTGATCATGAAGTCTAGACAGCAGTATGACCATGTCAAGGATCTGAGAAAGTTCTTTCAAAGGCTTCCCGAGTATAATCTTAAGCTCACTTCTACAAAATGCGCTTTTGGGGTGCCATCTGGGAAGTTGTTGGGATTATAGTCAGCCGTCAGGGTATTGAATTAGACCTGTCAAATATCAAAGCTATTCAGGAATTGCCGCCACCAAGGAACAAAACTGAGGTGATGATTTCGTTGGGGAGATTGAATTATATCAGCATGTTCATTGCTCAGCTCATGACAAATCGTGAGCCTATTTTCAAACTTTTAAAGAAAGATTTTGCGGTCAGGTGGACGGATGAGTGCTAGGAAGGTTTTGGTAAGATAAAGGGGCATCTATCGAATCCACCCGTATTGGTCCTACCAGAACCAGGGAGGCCTTTGATTATATATTTGATGATTTTGGATAATTTATTTGGTTGCGTACTGGGGTAGCATGATGTTACTGGTAGAAAGGAGCAGGCTATATATTATCTCATAAAGAAGTTCACCATCTTATGAGGTTAAGTATACTCATCTGGAGAGGACGTGTTGCGTCCTATCTTGGGTAGCACAGAAGTTGAAATATTATTTGTCCTCCTACACTACTTACCTCATATCTCGATTGGATCCATTGAAGTATATTATTCAGAAGCCTACGCCCACGGGAAGGCTTGCAAAATAGTAGATCTTGCTTATGGAGTTTTACATTATCTATGTGACCCAGACTGCGATGAAAGCACAGGCCTTAGCTGATCATTTGGTCGAGAATCAAGTCGATGAAGATTATGAAAATTTGAAAACTTATTTCCCTGATGAAGAGGTGATGCATATTGATGAGCTAGAACAAGTTGAGAAGCCGGGATGGAAAATTTTCTTTAATGAAGTGGCAAACATAAAAGTCATGGGAATAGGAGCGATACCTATTTCCGAAACAGGTCTGGATTACCCTATTACGGCTTAGTTTCGTTTCTATTATACGAACAACATGGCGGAATGTGAGGCATGTATCTTGGGGCTGAGATTAGCTATAGATATGGGTGTCCAGGATGTCTTGGTCATGGGTGACTCGGACCTACTGGTACACCAAATTCAAGGAGAATGGGAAATACGGGACTAAAATCTTATACCGTATCGACAATGTCTGCATGTGCTTTGTCAACGGTTTCAGTCAATAGAGTTCAAGAATATCCCAAGGATTCATAATGAAGTTGCTGACGCTCTGGCTACTTTGGCATCAATGTTACATCATCCGGATAAGGTATACGTGGACCCTTTGCAGATTCAGGTCTGTGATCAGCATGCTTATTGTAATGTGGTAGAAGAGGATCTTGACAGTGAGGCATGGTTTCATGACATCACGGAATACATCAGGATGGGGGTGTACCCGGTACAAGCCACCGGTAATAAGAAAAGAATGATTCAATGATTGGCAAGCAGATTTTTCCTTAGTGGAGAAGTGTTGTATAAAAGAACCCCAGATCTCGGACTGTTAAGATGCATGGATGCGAGGCAAGCCACAACTATCATGACTGAGGTACATTTTGAAGTTTGTGGACCGCACATGAGCGGTCACGTCTTAGCAAAGAAGATCCTCCGGGCAGGTTATTATTGGTTCACTATGTAGCGGGATTGCATCAGCTTCGTACAAAAATATCATCAATGCCAAGTGCATGGAGACTTCATTCATCCTCCGCAATCAGAATTACATACGATGTCTGCACCATGGCCTTTTCTTGCATGGGGCATGGATGTCATTGGTCCAATTGGTCCAACAGCGTCAAATGGGCACAGGTTCATTTTGGTGGCTATAGATTATTTTACCAAGTGGGTAGAGGCTAAAACGTTCAAGTCTGTGGCCAAGAAAGTTGTGGTAGATTTTGTGCATTCGAAAATTATATGTCAGTTTGGGATACCAAAGGTGATCATTACAGACAATGGAACCAATCTTAATAGTCATTTGATGAAGGAATCATGTGAGCAGTTCAAGATTACTCATCATCATTCTACTCCATATCGCCCCAAGGAAAATGGTGCGGTTGAGGTAGCCAACAAGAATACAAAGAAAATACTTCGGAAGATGGTTGAAGGTTCTAAGCAGTGGCATGAGAAGTTACCATTTGCATTGTTGGGGTGACGCACCACTATTCGTACTTCAGTAGGGGCAACTCCTTATTCATTAGTGTATGGCACTGAAGCAGTGATACCTGCAGAAGTGGAAATCTCGTCCCTTCGAATTATTTCAGAGGCTGAGATCGATGATGATGAATGGGTAAAAACCCACCTTGAACAGTTGAGTCTGATTGACAAGAAAAGTTGGCGTTAGTGCGTCATGGTCAACTATACCAACGAAGAATGGCAATAGCATACAACAAGAAAGTGCGTTCGAGGAGGCTTGATGTCGGACAGTTAGTGCTGAGATGTATTTTGCCTCATTGAGCCGAAGCAAAAGGAAAGTTCGCTCCAAATTGGTAGGGACCATTTGTCGTAACCAGAGTGTTGTCTAATGGTGCATAATATCTATCAAATGTGGAAGGAAAATATGTAGAAATCGCCATCAATTCCGATGAGGTCAAGAGATACTATGTATAATTTCTTTGTTCTGATTGTATTTGGCATATTTTGAAGATTGAAATAATGAAGGCATTTTATTCTGCTACCCAAACACTTTTATCCCTTGTCGTCCGCTTTATGCCTTACTTATTTTCTTTCAAACCCCTATTTTAGAATCAACAGCACAATTAAGAAATGCAGGTGTTGGATATAAGTGAATGAAAACAGAAAAAGAAAAGAAAAGAAAGAAGAAAAGAAAAATGAAAAAGAAAGAAAAGAAGAAAAGAATCACAAAAAAGTAATTTCTATAACGTGAACTATGTTTGGCTTGATACCAAAAGGGTACATAGGCATCCTTCCTCCGAGGTTCAATCATAACAAAATAAAAATTCAAAAGTCCCCAAGCAGGAAACTGGGGAGAAGTTGTGGTCATTGTTAGAGGTTTTATTCCCAAAGTTCTATTTTTTAACCCATTCTGAATTATTTTTGAGCCTTTTATACCCTTTCTTTATAACCCATCCAAAAGCCTAAATTACGGTCCAAAGGAAGACCTTCTGATCAGTCTTTAATAAATGCCAAGTTAAGCAGGTAAAGGTAATTCAAGAAAGGGGCAACACTCTGGCTCAAATAGGAAAAAAAAATAAAAATGAGAGAGTCTTATTGGAGAAAACCTTCATGGGCACCATAGGGTGATGTGAGTTGAGAAATGAGAGAGTCTTACTGCCGAAAACCCGCGCGGTCACCTTGAGGAGAAAGTGAGTTAAGAATTGAGCAAACCAGAAAGGTCTGTTGGGGAAAACTATATCGAGGCACCGCGAGATGAACAAGGTCAAGGTTTGACTACAGTAATTAGGTGTGGAAATTCTGGGGCGACAAAGTATGAAAACTGAAAGCTGGTTAGTTAGACAGATTGGGCCGATTAGTCTGAAATGCATGTCATGACCATTGGTACCAGCTATTCCTGCGAGATAAGTTTCTTTTCCATGTCTTTTTGAACAGTCATCCGGTTTTGGATTCTTCTTATCCTTAACTAATAAAATCATTGCATTTCATTTTTTTGGGGTTTTATCTATCTGAGATGTTTCTATGTCAGTCTTGTTCAAAGCAAGTGGGAAGGGATGTAAAGCACAGTGTGGTCGGAGTATGTCAAGGATAACATGATGTAAGGTGGAATACAGGGAGTCACCAGAATGTTTCATCGGTGGAATGATCGGGAAATTTCGTGGGAAAATACAAAGGTTTAGATAAAGGGGTCAGAGATGTGAAACAACAGCATGAGTACAAAGCATCCGAGTTGGCTGAAGTTGGGGCAATTTGAAAGTCAATCAGAAAGTCAAGAGGTTCAGGGCTAGTTCAGGGAAGCCGATCGGAACAAAGCAATGCAGTGGAAGGATTTTCAGCAAGACTGCCATCAGCTAACCACCATTTTAAACTGACAGAATTTTCTTTGATCGAAACAGGGGAAGAAAAGTCATTCATTTAGGAGGAATTCTCTGCAAAATACAACCAGTAATCAGGTTTGACCACAAAATGTGGTTTGACTAAAATACAAGATAGTGATGAATAACATAGGGAAATCTAAGCGGGTTTCAAATGTTGGCATGGTTGGGATAAAATTCAAATAGGACTTGTCCGGGCCTACCTAGACAATAGGATGCAGTTTAAAGTCTCTATAGATAATATGATGTAGTGAGAGTAATACTTTAGTAGATATAACCTAGATTTAGAGTGGATAGTAAGACTTAGCTTTTGAACTCTTAGTAATAGTTGGTTTATGATTCAGTAACACTCACCTATGTGGCTTGCTACCAAACCGGGGCAGGAAATTTTCATTGTTTTCGTATGTTTTGTTGAAGTCAGGAGCCCAGCTGAAAAACATAGGAATATATTTCAAAGCATCAGTCAGGAGCCCGCCTGGAGAGTATGGGAATACATTCAAGTACAGCAGTCAGGATCCCGCCTGGAGAATAAGGGAGTGCAACTTTAATTCTAGTTTTCAAATTCTCTGTTTTGTCTGTTTTGCAGTCAGGATCCCACCTGGAGAGCATGAGAATACAATCAAGCGCAAAAATTAAGAGCTTGACTGGAGAATAAGGGAGTACAATTTAAATTTTAGTTTTCAAATTCCCTGTTTTGTCTGTTTTGCAGTCAGGAGCCCGCCTAGAGAGCATGGGAATACATTCAAGTGCAGCAGTCAGGAGCCCGTCTGGAGAATAAGGGAGTACAATTTAAATTCTAGTTTTCAAATTCTCTGTTTTGTTTGTTTTGCAGTCAGGAGCCCACTTGGAGATCATGGTAATTCATTCAAAGTGCAGCAGTAAGGAGCCCTCCTGGAGAATAAGGGAGTACAATTTAAATTTTAGTTTTCAAATTCTCTATTTTGTCTATTTTGCAGTCAAGAGCCTGCCTGGAGAGCATGAGAATACATTTAAGCACAGCAGTCAGGAGCCCGCTTGGAGAATGAGGGAGTACAATTTAAGTTTTAGTTTTCAAATTCGCCATTTTATTTGTTTTGCAGTCAAGAGCCCGTTTGGAGAGCATGGGAATACATTTCAGTTTGAAGTCAGGAGCTCGCCTGGAGAACAGAGGTATTACAATTCAAGTATTAGTTTCAATTCTTATTAATATCCGATAACATGTACCCAGTTTTCCAAACTAGGGAAGAAAGTTTTCTTTGTTTTGTTTATTTTGTGAAGTCAGGAACCCGCTTAGAGAATAGAGGAATACAGTTCACGTGTTGAAGTCAGGAGCCTACCCTTACCGTAGAGGAATACATTCAAGTTCAAGTTTGAAGAGAAGGAACAACATCTCAATTTACTATTTGAAGTGGCAACAAGGGATTTTAAAAGAGAACACAATACAACAAGGCAATAAGGAAATACAAGAGCAAGTTTGAAGAATTTAGATAGGACCTTTGTAATTCATAGTTCATAGCTTATGCTAGCTTCTTTTATTTTTATGGTGTAATAAGGGAGGTCAGCAAGTAGTAGCAGCAGCAATCGCACTGACATCACAGCTCCTGGTAGTCCCAGCTACCAGACACTCCCGAACTACACCGACCTAATTCCTGTTTATCCCAGGATATGTAGGCAACCTCTGTAGCAGGGTTCGGTCAAACGTTTCAAAATATGCTTCACATGGAATATTCAATGGGCCAAAATTGCTCGTTTTGCTCGCATATCTTTGCCCGAAAACCTTTCATGCTTTCGAGCAAAGAGGGGCAGCTATGAGAATGTGATTTTTGCCCTATATATGAATTATTCCCAAAAATTCAAACAAAATAGTTTTTTGCATTATTTACAATTTTGTGTTATTTAATGTAAATTGTTTGCATTTTATTTGTGCATTTGTATTCATCTAAAAAATACAAAAATATTTGGCACTTGCATTTAGGGTATTATTTCGCTTTCTAGGATTAATTAGTGATTAGACTATTTTACAAATAATAACAAAAAAGCCCTTTTTGCATTTTTAGTTTAAATATGTCTTAGTTTGCATTTTAATTAGATATTAATGTATCGGAAATTAGGAAATCTAATTTTTAGTGTTAATTTATTTTTTTAGCATTTAGTAAAATCTGAAAAAATAAAATACAAAATAAACAAATAAAATATGGAAAACAAAAAGAGGAAAAAGAGAAAAACAAACAAAAGAAATGAAAATAACAAAAGGAAAATGGTTGATGACCATATGTGGGTTGTTCCATTTAACCCTTCCCCAAAGCCCAGTTTAAACACACGCCCAAACAAGCCCAATCCCAAAATACCCAACCCGATCTACCCACCCACACAACCAAACAACCCTGTTTTGATAAGTAAGGTCGTCGATGTTATTTGATCAAATGGCCAAGAAGCCCACCCCATTTTACATATAACGGTCGGAACACCCCCCCCCCCACTCTCAACTCATCGTCCCCAAGCACCCCAAGACCAAATTTGTAACACCGCCGCTGGAAAAAGTCCACGGCGGCGGCCCATCCCTGATCTCTACCAAAATAATACCCCGTGACCCCCTCTTCTCCCTCATCATGACTCCATCACCCATTTCCCTCAAATCATGGTCAAATGTGTCGAATCTTGTATCTAATATTTTCTGACCACGACACTACTCTTCCCAATCACCATCAAATTAACACCCTAAGACTACCTAGCCCTTCTCTATCAAACCCCCTAACCCCTCAAATGTAGCCAAAATTGCTCGAATCTTGAAATGAAATTTTCCGGCCAAGCCCTAGTCGTACCAACTCTCCCCAAAATGATATTAGATGATCCTTGGGCCTTCCCCGTAGTGAATTTGCCACTACTAGAGTCCAACTGTTATCAAAGATGGCCGAGTTTGAATTTTGAAGATTAAACGGATTCTTGGAGTTGGGTCAGTAAGTTCATGATTTCTTTTTCTTTTATTTTTCTTGATGTTAAATTTACTTTTCATGTTTGTTTAGATTTAAATTGCTTAGTAATAATTGTTAATCCGAAAATGAATAATTCTTCTTTAATTCTGTTAGCATGTTCTCTTAAGTTTTCTGTTTAAACGTTTGTTTGTTTCTGCTAATAATTCAAATTTATTTTAGTCCTTTTGTTAAACCATGACTTGTAAGTATATGTGCCAATTATGATTCTGGTTAGTTAGTTGTTTGTTTGAATGTTATCTGATTATCAATGTGAATTAGTTTAACTTATAGTTAATTTTAATTGCTTGTAGTTTTAATTTGGTTCAGTGATTAGGTTATTTCATAACTTGAATTAGGATTGCATTTTGCAGAGCTTAATGATTCATTTGGTTATAGCTATAATTTTAAGTTGAAACTAAGGGAAATTGCTGTAATTCAGGGGTATGGAATTTAGCTAGAATTTCCAAGAAACTTCTAGGTGTGGGTGTTAAGGTACATTTCAATTAAAATAAGAGTGTAACTTGAGTCACGAGTCAATAAATAAGGGGTAAAAGTGGAAATTAAAAAGAGGACTGAAAAGAAAACAAAAATCTGATTGAGCCCCCTTGGTGCCTATTGTGACGATCCAAAGGGTCATCACCCTAATTCACCCTTTTTCTGTGCTTCCGAGGCCTTGAAAACCTAGCTTTTAGTTGCCTCTATATGCGTACATAGTCCGTGCACGAAGCCGCAAAATCTTTATGTTAAAATATGTGTATTCTACGGAAATTTGAAGAATTTTGATATTATTATTGATATAGGTTACTTTGGTCAACATTTTGAGTAAACAGACTCGGACCCATGATGTGATGGTCCTGCAAGGTCCGTAGGAAAATATGGAACTCGGACGTTTTCTCGGAATCAAAATCCGAGGTCCCAAGCCCGAGTAAGGAATTTTTTGAAGAAATTTTTTATCTGAAAATGATATAAAAAATTGAAATGAAAATGAGTTATAACATATAGGTATCGAGCTCGTATTTTGGTTCCAATGCGCGGTACAGGTTTTAAACATGCCTTAAGCGCTTCCTGTGAAATTTGGTCAAAATCGGACGTCGTTTGACGTATTTCGGACCTAAATATCTAAAGTTAGAGGTTGATCAACTTTGAAATGGAAAATGATTATTTTGGGCTTTAATTCGTGGGTTTTGATGTCATTTTGGCGATTTGATCACTTGACTAAGTTCGTAGGATGTTATTGAGTTAGTGTGTGTGTTTGGTTGGGAGACCCGAGGGCTCGGTAGTGATTTCGGGGTTAGTTTGGGATGTTTTAGGACTTAAAAGAACACCATAAATTTTAGAAGTGTTGCAGACCATTTTTTCCCTGCGCGTTTGCCTAGGTCAGTCCCTCCACTCCTTCGCGTTCGCGATCCCTTTCCGCGTTCGCATAGGCTTACCCAGGACCCCAACCAGTTTCTTCTATGCATTCACGGTTCCTCTCCGTGTTCTCATAAGCCAAGTGAAGAGCCCAGATTTTTCTTCTACGCATTCACGTCCTGGCCACACGAACGCGAAGCCTGCCTACCCTTCTTCATCGTGAACGCGGCCTCATCACGCATTCGCGTAAGTTTAAATTTCTTCAGAGAAATATTTAAATTCAACACTGTTCCATTACGGGTTTCTCTCAAATTTCTCACACGAGCTCTTCCATAAAACTATCCATAGATGATTCTCAACCATTTCTTCTCAATAATATCTTGGGTAAGTATGTTAACTCCTTTTCCTCTTAATTTCTTCCATTAATCTTTAACTTCCTAGCCCTAACGCATGAATTCAAGGTAGAAAATGGGGGATTTGGGTAGAACTAGGGCTTTTGGGATTTTGGGCAATTCAACCTCAATTCGAGGTCGAATCTTAAAACAAATTACATATTTGAAATCGTAGGGTTATGGGTGATTGGGTTTTGGTCTGAGTGGTACTCCTACCATGTAATATATGGAAAGGGGTCGTGTGGCGCCGTCCACTTATATACTACACTACGTGATCATGTGGCGTGCCGTCCAATTATGTTATACATTATGGGATCGTGTGGTACGTCGTCCACTGTAAACATATGCATCATGGAACCCGGAGTAGATCTGCTGTTGTTTTTAATGTTCCATTTTCATCTAGTACTCCCCGATAGCATGTCCCCTCCCAGCTTTACTTTGTATTTTTTTGTTATTGTTTTTCTCGCACTTGTATATTATATTTGCACATGTTAATTGTGATAGATCATGTCTAGCCATGTCACTACTTTGCCGGGGTGAGGCCAGGCACTTACCTGCACATGGGGTAAGTTTTGCTGATGCTACACTTCTGTACTTTTTGCACAGATTATGGTACCATAGCATCTTTTGGACCACAGCAGTAGCCTATTAAATCGGGAGCTGACTTCAGTCCAGGGACTTCGAGGTAGCCTAGCTGGCGTTCGCGAGCCAAAGTCCTTATTTATGTTTAGTTTGTTTTCTTTGTACAGAGACAAACATTTTGTATTTTCGTTCAGACTTGTTTGTAGCACACCTTAGTTCTCTGTGAGCTAATGACACCATATTTTGGGTAGAGATATGTTTTAAGCTTCCGCATTATGAATTTGTTTTTATTAAAATTCTTTCGCTTAATTTTAATTATTGTTTCAGGTTATTGTAATTATTTAAATAAATTAATAGAATTATTGTGAGGTTTAGCTTGTCTAGCTCCGAAAGTAGGTGCCATCATGATTCCCGATGGTGGGATATCTGGATCGTGACAAGTCGGTATCAGAGCACTAGGTTACATAGGTCTTACAACTCACGGACAAACTCGGTAGAGTCTGAGGGATCGGTACAGAGACATCTGTATTTATCCCCCAAAGGCTACAGAGTTAGGAAAATTTTCACTTTGTTCACTCTTGCCGTGTGATTTTGTTTCTCAAATATTGATTGTCGTTCTACTCTGTTCTTTCGCAGATGGAGAGAACACGTGCTTCCTCTTCTACCGCACAATAGCCTATGCCCCCAGCAGCAACTCCTATCTGGGGCAGAGAGCGAGGTCGAGGATGTGCCAGAGGCCGTGGCCAGGGTAGAGCTCAGCCTCGAGCAGTAGTCCCAGAGGTGGAGCCTCGTGTTGACCATGATGAAGAGGTTCCAGCTCCAGTAACTGTGGTGGGCCCAGCTCAGGTCCTAGAGGGTTTCATTGACACTCCAGTACTCCAGGACGCTTTGGTCTACCTGGTAGGTTCTATGGAGAATGTCTCTAGAGTTGGTTTGCTTCCCACAACACCAACCACTTTTCATACTGGGGGAGGAGTTCAAACTCTTGCTACATGTACTCCGGAGCAGGTAGCTCCTCAGCCTTAGGTTCCAGTAGTTCAGCCAGCAGTGGAAGCCCGGCCGGGTATACTAGCTCAGACCGGCGATGGTGCGGCAAAGTCCTCGGATACTTTGTGGAGGCTTGATAGGTTCACGAAGCTCTTCACCACCACCTTCAGCAGTTCTTCTACAGAGGACCTCCAGGACTTCATATGCAGCTATCATGAGGTTCTTCGGACCATAGGTATTTTGGACACCAATGGGGTAGACTTTGCCACTTTTCTCCTAGCAGGATCTGCCAAGACTTGGTGGAGAGATTTCTGTTTAGCCAGACCAACAAGGTCGCCATAATTGACCTGGGATCAGTTTTCCGAGCTATTTCTAGGGAATTTTCTCCCAGTCACTAAGAGGAATGTACTTCACAGGAAGTTTGAGCGTCTCCAATAGGGCTTTATGTCAGTGACGCAGTATATGACTCGGTTTATTAATCTTGCGCGCCATGCTATTGCGATACTCACCACCGAGAGAGAGAGGGTATGGAGGTTTGTGGATGGTTTGGTTCAACTGATCCGTGTTCACATGGCCATGAGTGCCGGGAGTGAGATTTCATTTCAGGAGGCGACAGATGGTGCCCACCGGATAGAGATGGCACTTTCTCAAGGAGGTGTTCAGGTGTCTGATAAGAGGCCTCATCATTCTGGTAGATTCAGTGGTACCTCATCTAGAGGTAGAGATTCTTATGGTAGAGGCCACCCTTCGAGGCCCTTTCAATTAGCACTTCATGCTTCACATGGTACTCCAGGTAGTTGTGGTTCTCAGCTGCAACATTCTGACCAACAGCTCTTCAGCTCACCATCAACTCTTATCAGTACACCACCACTTCGATATTCTCAGTAGCCGAGGGCTTGTTTCACTTGCGCTGATCTAAGGCACATTGCCAAGTATTGCCCTCGAGCTTCTAGCAGTTCTAAGCAGTAGGGTCCTCGCCCCATGATTCAGGCACCAGGTGATCCACAGCTTGCCCAACCAGCTAGAGGCGGGGGTAAGGATCATAGAGGTAGAGGGAGAGACCGTAGAGGTGGAGCTCGGACCACCAGAGGCAGGGGTCAGCCAATATCCGATTGTCCCAAGGACACAGTTCAGGGAGGTAGGGCCCAGCCCCATTGCTATGCCTTGCCAGCCAGGCCAGAGGTCGAGTCATCAGATGTTGTGATCGCAGGTACTATTCTGGTCTGAAAAAAGGTGCTTTCGTATTGTTTGATCCCGGATCTATGTATTCCTATGTGTTGTCCTATTTTGCACCCTATTTGTTTATGCATAGTGAGGCTTTGGGTATTCCTGTATATGTGTCTTCACCGGTGGGTGATTCTATTGTGATCGACAGAGTATATCAGTCATGTGTGGTAGTATTTGAGGGTCTTGAGACCCGTGTCAGCTTATTCCTTTTGTTCTGGAGTTCTCGAGGTTTTCCCTTCAGACCCGCCGGGTATGCTGCCCGCAGGGATATTGATTTCTTATTGATCTGGCTCCAGGCACTCAGCCTATTTCCATTCTATCGTATTGCATGACCCCGCCAGAGTTGAAAGAGTTAAAGGATCAGCTTCAGGACTTGCTTGATAAGGGTTTCATTAGACCCAGTGTATCGACTTGGGTTGCACCAGTGTTATTTTTGAAGAAAAAGAATGGGTCGATGAGGACGTGCATTGATTACCGGCAGTTGAACAAGGTGACGATAAAGAACAAGCATCCACTTCCGAGGATTGATGATTTATTCGACCAACTTTAGGGTGCATGGGTGTTCTCGAATTTTGATTTGAGGTCTGGATATCATCAACTGAGGATTAGGGCGCCTGATGTCCCTAAGATGGCATTTCGCACTCGGTACGGGCATTATGCATTTTTGGTCATGTAATTTGAGCTGACCAATGTCCTAGCAGCATTTATGGAGTTGATGAACCGAGTGTTCAGATCTTATTTGGATTTGTTCATGATTGTATTCATTGACGATATTCTAATATACTCCCGCAGTCAGGAGGAGCATGAGCAGCACCTCAGAGTGGTTCTTCAGACTCGGAAGGATAATCAGTTGTACACCAAGTTCTCGAAGTGTGAGTTTTGGTTGAGTTATGTTGCATTCCTAGGTCACATTGTTTCAGCACAGGGTATTCAGGTGGACCCGAAGAAGATTGAGCCAGTCAAGAACTGGCCTCGACCAGCGTCAGCTACAGAGATCCGGAGTTTCTTTGGGTTAGCAGGTTACTATCGATGATTCGTGAAGAGGTTTTCATCTATTACAACACCTAAAGACGAGATTGACCAAGAAGGGTGCCCAGTTTAGGTGGTCAAATGAGTGCAAGGCGAGCTTCCAGAAGCTCAAGACAGATCTGACTACGACAACGGTATTGGTTTTGCCCATGGGAGTAGGGCCTTATACTGTTTATTGTATTGCTTCCCGTATCGGGCTTGGTGCAGTGTTGATGCAGAATGACAGAGTCATAGCATATGCTTTGAGGCAGTTGAAGATCCACGAGAAGAATTATCCAGTTCATGACATAGAGTTGGCAGCCATTGTTCATGTCCTTAATATCTGGAGGCATTATTAATATGGTGTGACGTGTACACGGATCACAGAGTCTTCAGTACTTGTTCAAATAAAAGGAGTTGAATTTGAGGCAGAGAAGGTGGTTGGATATGTTGAAAGACTATGATGTTTCAATCTTATACCACCCGGGGAAGGCTAATGTAGTAGCCGATGTATTGAGTAGGAAGTCCGCCAGCATGGGTAGTCTTGCCTATATTTCGGTCAGCTAGAGACCGCTTGCTTTGGATGTTCAGGCCTTGGCTAATCGATTTATGAGATTGGATATTTCTGAGTCTAGCAGGATGTTAGCTTGCACGATTTCTCGTTCGTTGTTGATGGAGCGTATTCGGGAGCGACAGTTTGATGATCCCCATTTGTGTGTCCTGAGAGACACGGTGCAGCAGAGAGGTGCCAAGAAAATGAACCTGGGATATGGTGTTGTATTGAGATTGCAGGGGCAAGTTTGTGTGCCCAATGTTGATGGTATTCGGGAGTTGATCTTAGCGAAGGCCCATAGTTCTCGGTATTCTATTCATCCGTGCGCTGCAAAGATGTATCATGATTTGAGGCAGCATTATTAGTGGCACAGAATGAAGAAAGACATTGTGGTATATGTGGCTCGTTGTCTGAACTTTCAGCAGGTTAAGTACGAGCATCAGAGGCCTGGTGGTATATTTCAGAGGATTGAGCTTCCCAAGTGGAAGTAGGAGAGAATTACCATGGATTTTGTTACTGGCCTTCCGATAACTCGGAAGAAGTTTGATGCTATATGGGTTATACTTGATAGGCTGACCAAGTCAGCGCATTGTATTCCAGTAGCCACTACTTATTCGTCCGAGAGATTTGCTGAGATTTATATCAGGGAGATCGTTCGCCTTCATGGGGTGCCAATATCTATCATTTTGTATCGGGGTCCGCAGTTCACCTCACATTTTTAGAGAGCGGTACAGCAGGAGTTGGGCACCTAGGTTCAGTTGAGTACAACATTTCATCCCCAGACGGACGGTCAGTCCGAGAGGACTATATAGATTCTTGAGGATATGCTCCGAGCCTGCGTTATTGATTTTCGAGGCTCGTGGGACCAGTTCTTGCCATTAGCAGAGTTTGCCTACAACAACAACTATCTGTCCAGCATTCAGATGGCTCCGTATAAGGCATTGTATGGTAGCGGTGTTGGTCCCCAGTCAGATGGTTTGAGTCGGGAGAGGCACGGTTATTGGGGGTACAGATCTAGTTCAGGAGGCCTTGGATAAGGTCAAGATCATTTAGGAAAGACTTCGGTCAGCTCAATCTAGGCAGAAAAGTAATGCAGATCACAAAGTCATGGATGTTGCTTTCATGTTGGTGAGCGAGTATTGCTCCGTGTATCACCTATGAAGGTCGTGATGAGATTCAAGAAGAAGGGCAAGCTTATCCCTAGGTTTATTGGACCATTTGGGATTCTTGATCACGTGGGAGAGGTGGCTTATAGACTTGCCTTGCCACCTAGCTTGTCAGCCATGCATACAGTTTTTCATGTATCCATGCTTCAGAGGTATCACGACGATCCATCCCACGTGTTAGATTTCAGCACTGTCCAATTGGACAAGGATCTGTCATATGAGGAGGAGCAGGTGGCCATTTTAGACCGGCAAGTTTGACGGTTGGGGTTGAAGAGTTTTCTGTAAGTGCGTGTTTATTGGAGAGGTCAGCCTCCTGAGGCATCGACCTGGGAGTCCGAGTCTGATATGCGGAGCCGTTATCCCCATCTATTCCCTGACTCAGGTACTTCTTTTTGTTGTCCGTTCGAGGAAGAACAGTTGTTTTAGAGGTGGAGGATGTGACGACTCAAAAGGTCATCACCATAATTCTCCCTTTCTTCGTGATTCTGAGGCCTTGAAAACCTTGCTTTTAGTTGCCTCAATTTTCATGCGCAGTCAAGGCGCGAATCAAAAAAATTTTATGTTAAAATATGTGAATTCTGTGGAAAATTTGAAGAATTTTGAAATTAATATTGATATAGTTGACTTGGATCGACATATTGGGTAAACGAACCCGGACCCGTGATGTGACAGTCTCGGGAGGTTCGTAGGAAAATATGGGACTCGAGCGTATTCCTGGAATCGAAATCCGAGGTCCCAAGCCCGAGTACGAAATTTTTGAAAGAAATTGTTTATCTGAAAATGATATGAAAAATTGAAATGAAAATGAGTTATAAACTATAGGTATCGGGCTTGTATTTTTATTCCGACGCCCGGTATATGTCTGAAATATGCGTTAAGCGCTTCCTGTGAAATTTGGTCGAAATCGGACGTCGTTTGACGTGTTTCGGACCTAAATATCTAAAGTTAGAGGTTGATCAACTTTGAAATGGAAAATGATGATTTTGAGATTTAATTCTTGGGTTTTGATGTCATTTTGGCGATTTGATCACTCGACTAAGTTCGTAGGATATTATTGAGTTAGTGTGTGTGTTTGGTTGGGAGCCCCGAGGGCTCAGGAGTGATTTCGGGGTTGGTTTGGGATGTTTTAAGACTTAAAAGCACACTTGAAAAGTTAGAAGTGTTGCAGACCATTTTTGCCCTACGTGTTCGCGATCCACAGTCGCATTCGCATAGCTTAGTCCCTACGCTCCTTCGCATTCACGATCCCTCTTCGTTTTCGCATAGGCTTACCCAGGAATCCCAGCCAGTTTCTTCTATGCGCTCGCGGTTCCTCTCCGCATTCACATAAGCCAAGTGAAGAGCCCAGTTTTTTCTTCTACGCATTCCCAATCTGACCACGCGAACGCGAAGCCTGCCTGCCCTTCTTAATCACGAACGCGGCCTCATCACGCATTCGAGTAGGTTTAAATTTCTTCAGAGAAATATTTAAATTCATGCACTATTCGATTACAGGTTTCTCTCAAATTTCTCACACGAGCTCTTCCGTAAAACTCTCTATTGACTATTCTCAACCATTTCTTCTCCATAATCTCTTGGGTAAGTATTCTTAACTCTTTTTCCTCTTAATTTCTTCTATTAATCTTTAAATTCCTAGACATATAGCATGAATTCAAGGTAGAAAATGGGGGATTTTGGGTAGAACTGGGGCTTTTGGGATTTTGGGCAATTCAACCTCAATTCGAGGTCGAATCTTAAAACAAATTACATATTTGAACTCGTGGGGCTATGGGTGATTGGGTTTTGGTCCGAGCCTCGAGTTTGGAACATGTGGGCCCGGGGTCAGATTTTGGTATTTTTGGAATAATGATAGGAAATTCAATTCTAGGCTATGGGATTGTGTTTTTGAGCCGTTATTGATAATATTAAACTAATTATGGCTAGATATCGTTGTTGCAGAGTTGGATTCTAGAGGAAAGGCGGTGTTAGAGGCTTGATTGCTATTTTTAAACTGAGGTAAGTGTTTGATCTAACTCTGGCTTGAGGGAATAGGATTAGAGTGTTTTGATTGCTATTTGCTAAATGATCGAGTACGGTGTATAGGCATGGTGACGAGTATCTATACACCGGTATCTAGCATGACCGTGAGTCATAAATGCTTTTATTCAAAATATATGGCACAACTGTCTTGTTGAATTGATAATTTCCATGTAAAGTGTTAGAAAAGAACAAAATGAACTAAAAGAGAATGTTACGCAATGATTCCCTTGCTGGGACAAGTAGACTGTTACTATTGAATTCTCCCTTTTTGGGATATTTAGGTTGTTAGTTGTACCCTTGCTGGGTTTAATTGTTATGTCATTGAATATCCCTAATAGGACCTCTTTTGGAGAGATTATTTGTGCTATTCATTATAATATGGGATCGTGTGCCATGCTGACCATTTATAAATTATGAATGGGGATCGTGTGGCACGCCGACCACTTCTGAATTATAATATAGGATCGTGTGGCATGCCGTCCACCTATGAAATATGAATTAGGAATGAGTGGTACGTCGACCACAACTTATTGTGTGGCGCGCCATCCACTTATGTTATACATTATGGGATCGTGTGGCGCGCCATCCACTGTAAACATATGCATCATGAAACCCAGAGTAGATGTGCTGTTGTTTTTAATGTTCCATTTTAATCTAATACTCCCCGATAGCATGTCCCATCCCAGATTTACTTTGTATTACTTTGTTATTGTTTTTCTCGCACTTGTATATTATATTTGCACATATTAATTTTGGTAGGTCCTGTCTAGCCTAGTCACTACTTCACCGGGGTTAGGCCAGGTACTTACCAGCACATGGGGTCGGTTGTACTGATGCTACACTTCTGTGCCTTTTGCATAGATTACGGCACCGTAGCACCTTTTGGACCACAGCAGTAGCCTATTCGATCGGAAGCTGACTTCAATCCAGGGACTACGAGGTAGCCTAGCTGGCGTTCGCGAGCTGGAGTCCTTGTCTATGTTTAGTTTGTTTTCTTTGTACCGAGACAAACATTTTGTATTTCCATTCAGACTTGTTTGTAGCACTCCTTAGTAGTCCGTGAGTTAGTGATACCAGATTTTGGGTAGAGATCTGTTTTAAACTTTTGCATTATGAATTCGTCTTTATTAAAAGCCTTTCGCTTAATTTTAATTATTGTTTCAGTTTATTATAATCGTTTAAATAAATCAGCAGAATTATTGTGATGTTTGGATTGCCTAGCTCCGATAGTAGGCGCCATCACGACTCCGGATGGTGGAAAATTCGGGTCGTGACACCTATAAAAGGGCATGACCCTTACTTCATCAGGGAGTTTTTCCAGCCATTTATTCCCCCCCCCCCCCCAAAAAAAACTCCCTCTCTTCAACTTTTCAGATCTGAAGTAGAATTTAAATTTCAAAAAGCAAAAACAAACAAAGAAAAAAACACAACAATCAAAAAAAAAATTATTGTTTCATAAAGAAATTGTAGATTTGATTCTAATTTCCAGCTAACACCTTCACATCTTATAGTTTTAGTTGAATGACTTGAATCTGAGTCTGTCGAAGTAGTTTGGTGCTTTTTAAGTGGGTTTCGCATTTGCTGAGTTTAATTTGGGGGTAACTCTGGGTTCTCTGAGTTGTTTTTGGTCACCTGGATGTGTGCTGGAGTTGTTCTGTAGCTTACAGGCTATATTTTGGGTGTATTTAAGTTCAATTGAGTCCACTGGTTTGGGTATTTGTTGTTGTTGTTGATTTTCAAACTTACTTTGGGCTGTTGATTCTGTTTTTCTGGGCTGTGTTGCGTATCAAATTGTTGTTGTTTGTTCATCCTGCTTTAGCTGACTCTAACTTTTTCACATTTGGACCTGGGCCAATGACTCATTTACCTCAGTCCAATAACTATTTATTTGGGACTTATCTTGTGTTTTTTAGAGACAAAATGATTAGAAAAATCATTAGTTTACTTTAGGTCAGACCTTTAAATAAAATATGAGATGAGCCTCGCCAAATATAATGCAAAATTGTGGGGCCCTCAATAAATATTTGAATTGAAATAATCAGATTTCGGGACGGGCTGTTTAGCGAATTTCACTGTCTTCCCCAAAATAATAACGCGACAGCCTCGTTAGGCGAGATTTTAATAGAATTACCTTCCTAAACTCGGGTGTACATTTCATGTGATCCAAATCAAATCCCAAAATGTTTAATAGAGTGTGTCTAGGATTGCGGGTACATTTCATGTGACGTGATCAAAAGACACGTTTTAAACGACGTTCAACTTTCTTTAAAAATCTAAATAATAAGCGGTTAAAAGTTAAAAATTGGCACATAGGTTCTTCATGTACTAAAATTAGATAAGTAAGCTAGATGTGACAGTTGAGAGACCGTGCAATAACCACGGAATCCGGGAATGCCTAACACTTCTCTCGGGTTAACAGAATTCCTTACTCAAAATTCTAGTTCGCAGACTGTTAACATAGTCATATTTTCCTCGATTTAGGATTTAACCGGTGATTTAGGACACCATTAATCTCCCAAGTTACGACTCTAAATCTAAATAATAAATCCTATTCCGATTGTCCTTTAAGTGGAAAACTTCTTTATTCCCTTGCCGGTGTAGTGAAAAAGGAGGTGTGACAGCTCTGGCGACTCTACTGGGGACAAGAACCCAGAACATTTTGTTCAGGGTTCAGAATTCGAGCTTAGAGTAATTTTTCTTTTTGGCTTTATCTGATTTTGTTACATGATCTATGCTTAATGTGCTAATTGACTGCTTTTACCGCTTTGATATTATGTGAATTGTATATAAACTGTGCCGAACCCATCTCTTCTTCGAGTCTTCTAAATCATGAAGAAGGGTGCACTTCGTGTGACTTCTTTTCTGTATAGAGTCTATTCCAATTTTAGAATTAGGTTCGAATAAGTTGCAAAGCCGATGAAGATTCTTTATTCCCAGTATGCTACCTCCCCCTCGGCTCGAGTTGTCAACTCGAGCAAGCCAGGTTTAGAACAAACACCCACGTTTTGAACCTAGAATAATACCTTAGTGGATAAGAGGTTTACTACCGATATTCGGGTGTTGTGGGCAATTGCTGTGAAAATAAGTTATCGTTTCTAGTGCTTGGATTATGTAGCATATTATTTGATTTCACCTGAGGTTGCTTGTATGGGTTATTACAGTTGGTTCAGTCTTATTATAAGTATAGAGGTGAGGTTCTGATCTTCCGTATGATTTCGGAAAGTGCATTGTGGTTCTATGGTTTATGGACTAGATGGATTGTGAAATTCAACTATGCCGTGTTATCGGAACTATGCGAGATAGGGTGACGTGGGATCACCTCCCCTTCCCGGTTATATGCTTGCTAAGGTCATTCAGCTATTGGTTGGCTTCTAGAGCAACTCTAGATACGCTCGAGGATGAGCGTTTGCTTAAGTTGGGGAGGATGTGACGACCCGACCAGTTGTCTCATGTGTTACCGTCCCATTTTCCCCATTCTATGCTTCTTCATGTTGTTAGAAACTACGCTTTACGCTAGAGGGGGGGTGAATAGCGTATTAATAGAATTTAGCGTTTTCTTGCGGAATTTAAACTTTGCAGGAAGTAAAATAAATGCAGAAAAATAAACTTACACAAAGATGTATACTGGTTGGCCACCAACGTGGTTAGTCCAGTCCCCGAGAGACTCTCTCGAGATTTTTCACTATCTTGTTAAGCTTAAGGGTGCTCAACAAACCGTTACACACTTGAGGACACAAGCCTCAAACAGTTGCTCGGAGATCGCAATCTCAAAGACTTCACCCAAGGAAACGCAAGTTCCTTGAAACAAGAGAATCGCAATTCTCTTACAAGTATATCAAATACTTGGACACTCACTTAACTAAAGTACTCCTTATTGAGTAGATATGAGTAAAAGAATATGTTCAAGATCACAACAACTTTAAGCAATAATATGGCTCTCAAAAGCTTTATGAAATGAGTAGAAAATGAAGAACAATTGAATGAAAGCTTATAGCAATGTAATGATCAGTTTGTGTTTGTTGTTGTTTTTAAAACACTGAAATGAAGCTGTATTTATAGTTGAAAAAATTGGTTCAACCGTTGTCTAATTGCCAATTAAGAGTTGCTGAAATTACTCAGTGATAATCGATTATTAAGACCAAACAATCGGTTATCTGCCAGTCAGTTTAAAAATCAATCCCAGATTTAACGCTTCACAATCGATTATACATAATCTATAATCGATTACTGGCAATATTCAAAATCAGATAATTGATTACACTAAGTTCATAATCGATAACTTTAGCAACGTTCTAAAAATCATTTCCAGATTTTGAGCAAAACATCGATTATATAAAATCAATAATCGATTACTTCAGCAACGTTCTAAAAATCATTTCCAGATTTTAAGCAAAACATCGATTATATAAAATCAATAATCGATTACTTCAGCAACGTTATAAAAATCATTTCCAGATTTTAAGCAGAACATCGATTATCTAGAATCAATAATCGATTACCTTATGGTATTTGAAAATCATTTGACAACGGACAGCTTCAACAATCGATTGTCCTTTGCAACAATCGATTACTTGTTATTTTCTGAAAATCATAAAACTTACTGTCTCAGTGATAATCGATTATCTAAAGACATAATCGATTACTTAATTAAATTTAAAATCACTGGAAGACATCAACTCAACACAATCGATCACCATTAGTTCATAATCGATTATTTTGAGTATTGAAAAACTTTACCTCAACAACAATCGATTGTCATTTGTTCACAATCGATTATCATGCAGATTTGGAAAAACCTGATGTTCACTGTCTTACTCACAATCGATTACCATTAATTCATAATCGATTGTCATGCAGTCTTGGCTCAGAAACAATCGATTATCATAAGTACATAATCGATTATTTAGCCCAGATTTTTGAGGCATGTTTAGAAAACATTTTGTCTAATGTAAATATGCATGATTTAAAATCTTTTTGACACAGAATTAAATATGCATGATTTTGGAAAATAGTTTTATGAGAGAGGCCATACTATGAGTCAAGTTATAGGATCGAGATTACAATTTAGAACAACTCAATAACAATTAAAAGCTATATCTTGAACTTCAATCTTATTCGCAACCATTGTGCGCTTGTACTTGAATTCCGTCATATATCAATTTTTGCTTCGTTTGTCATTTATCAAAACCTACAAAAGAGTACACGTTTAGTATATTGCATTGAGAACGTGTTTCTAACAATTTCCCCCTTTTTGATAATGGCAAACATTAAGCGGGATATGCAATTTAGGCAAAAGATATTGACAATTCAAGACAAGTAACAATTATGCAATTTTGTTCTTGTTCCCCCTCAATTTTAGCTTATAAGCAATCAATGAATTAAGAGGTGGTGCATACCCGATATCCCATTTTCTTCCCCCTTTTGCCATTAGCAAAAAAATCGTAAGGAAAGATGCAAAAAGATGAAATAAACAAGGTTTATTTATTGGAAAAAAAAGAGGGTACATCAATGGGAACCAAAGAGAACAACAGCAAAAACCACACAAAACACAAAAAAATTTATTCATTTCCGTCGTTGTCCGCCTCGTTATCCGGCGCTGCTTCAAAAGGAACGAGAGCTGCATATGGATAATTGACATGATCAAAGTATCCATGGATCTCATGAGTGAGTTGAGCAAGCTGGTCGGATATGGTTTGGAGAGTAGGCTCTTGGGACGAACGAGCACGACGGGGTGGACGACTTGAAGAAGGAGCTGGAGCATGATCACCATCATGATGGAAAGAAGACTCCGAGATTTCCCAAATTTTGGTACTCCTTTTGAGAGGACCATTTTCCGTGACAAATCCGGATGCTTTCAAGGAAGTTCATAATGAGGAGGGCATAAGGAAGAGGCATGTCATCACCGATGGCATCGAGCATATGAATTTTGATGAGCCGACACCAATTTATTTTGGCTCCGGTGACAATGGCATGCAGAAGTTTGGTATCCTCCTGGGAGATGGTGGTGTGATTGTGCCGTCTAGGCTTGAGGACTCGGGTGATGAAGTAAAGAATCAACCGGTAGTTTGGATCCATTCCCGTTATGGTGGGATGACGGGTAGAGATAGATGGATCATAGGAGGTTATACCGGCTTGGTGGAGAAGGATGGTTTCATCAAAGAGAGCCCCGGCCTTATCAATATACCGGTAAAGGTCTTCACCTTCATTTGGAAGGCGGGCAATGGTGTGGAGATTCTCTTCAGAGAGAAGAATTTGAACCCCATTAATGGAGGTGACAAGTTCGCCATCTTCATCTTTATGGAGGTTTGAGTAAAAAGCTTGAACGAGAGTTGTGTTTATGTGAGGATGAGTGAGAAGCAAGAAGTCATATAGTTGACACTCCTTTAACATATTTGCGGCAGGGGTGAAAGGCTCAAGGAGTTTACTATTTGAGAACCGAGGAGGAAGAATGGTGCGTTTCTCAAATTTTGATAGGAACCTTGTAAGTTCATTTTCAGTTTCAAAGAACAAGACGGAACCGTCTTGGTATGGAAAATTTAAAGGAGGAGGGGCGGTTGAGGCTGATGCGCCATGTTTGGATCGGGAACGTTTTGAAGATCGTCCAGACATGTTAGGAGAAAGACTGCTGGAATTTGGCAAAGAAAATAGAAGAGATTTAGCTTTTGAATACTAGAGATAGTGCTTGAGTGGGTGAATGTGAGCTCTTATGATGCCTATTTATAGAGGAAAGGATTATCAAGCAATGAATGGAGACATTTGCTGAGATTTTGGTTTAGGAGCAGTCAGAAAACGGTAAGAATTAAAATTACTGACCGTTAGATAATCGATTATTGAACTGAAATAATCGATTGTATTTACTGTTTGATTGAGATTTTGAATCTGACAAATCGATTCTTGAGTCAAACGGTAAAAAATTTGAATGAAATAATCGATTGTTAAATTTTGGTAATCGATTATGGAGCATTTAAGACCTGACAGGAATCGATTGAGGAGCCAAACGGTAACAAAAAGTTAATATGAAGTAATCGATTGTCAATTCTTGGTAATCGATTATTTAGGGAACTAATTTGATACAGTGAACTTGGAGAATATCAGAATTTGTCAAATAATCGATTGTATGAAAAAAATAATCGATTGTTGTAGAAAGCATTGCTGAATGACTGAGGCGGAAATCGATTATGCAATTTAGGAAGTAAAAAATTAAACACAGATGCATAATAGTAATAATCAGTCATAAACAATCGATTATTGATACTGATAATCGATGTACTGCACAGAAAATAATCGATTAGTGGCTTGAAATAGTCGATTATTTTGTGCTAAAACTTCATAATTCCCCCTACCTTTGGGGTGGTACCTGCAAAATAGATTTAAACGTCTCCGACGCTCAAGTTAGTAATTTATAGCGAAATTAATAAATTACACTAGTGTTAACAAGTAATGCCGTGAACTATTAAGAATTGTGTCCTAGAGTGTTCTTAAGAGAGTTTCGGGTACTTACCTTTTCTCCAACATCGCCAATTACCTGTTCGAGAGGATGATCCTTGATCGTTCTCCACTCGTTAGGCGTATTTATTCCTTTTTCTAATTGTGGCGCTTCTTCCGTTGGTTGTTCCCCAATTTCATTTTTGTTTTCCTTTGAAGGTTCTTCTTGGATTTTATCTTTCAAGCTATCCAAGATACCTGCAAGATCAAAACCGGATTCCTTTCTCGCCAAGCGAGTATTATCTTCGGAAAACACAACATGAGGGGATTCCTCCACAATTTGGGTTCTTTTGTTAAAGATCCTATATGCTTTGCTACGTGAGGAATAACCAATGAAAATACCTTCATCCGATTTAGCATCAAACTTACCCAATTGGTCCTTCCCATTATTATGAACAAAACATTTACAACCAAAAACACGTAAATGAGAAATGTTGGGTTTTCTACCCTTATAAAGTTCATATGGGGTTTTCATGAGTATCGGCCGAATTGCTGCTCTATTTAAAACATAGCAAGCGGTACTCACGGCGTCCGCCCAAAAATATTTGGGAATCTTAGCTTCGTCGAGCATGGTTCTTGCCATCTCTTCGAGACACCTATTTTTCCTTTCCACCACCCCATTTTGTTGTGGTGTCCGTGGAGCGGAAAAGGTGTGTTCGATTCCGAGTTCGTCACAAAAATCCGCAAAGAGATTGTGATCAAACTCTCCCCATGATCACTTCTAATCGAAGTGACGGTCGATTCCTTTTCGTTTTGAACACGCTTAAGGAAATACTTGAAATTTTGAAAAGCATCACTTTTATTTGCAAGAAATAGAGTCCAAGTAAATCTAGAAAAGTCATCAACAATTACAAAAACATATTTATTTTTACCAAGACTTTCAATCCGAGAGGGACCAAATAAATCCATGTGAAGTAATTGCAAAGGTCTAGACGTTGAAACAATATTCTTGGATTTAAAAGATGCTTTGGTTTGCTTCCCTTTTTGACAAGAATCGCAAATAGAATCATTTTCAAACTTTAAACTGGGAAGACCAACTACTAAGTTTTGAGAAAGAAGCTTGTTCAAAAGATGCATGTTCATGTGTGCTACTCTACGATGCCATAGCCAAGAGTTATCCTCTTTGCTTACTAAACAATCAACATATTCGGGTGAGGAGTTTGCAAGATCAACCATATAGATATTATCAATTCTAAAACCACGGAGTATGATCTTGAAATCACTACGTCTAAATACAAGACATTCATCGAATTAAATAGAGCAAGATTTCCCTTGTCACATAATTGGCTTATGCTCAAGAGATTATGCTTCAAACCTTTCAGAAGTAGTATATGTTTAATAGAGGAGTTTTCGTCCTTACCGACCGAACCAATGCCGATGATTTTTCCTTTATTGTTATCACCAAATGTGACACTTCCTCCTTCTTTGTGCTCTAGTTGAAGGAATTTGGATTCATCTCCCATCATGTGTTTGGAGCATCCACTATCAAGGTACCATAGTACACTTGATCCCTTCAAGCACACCTACAAACAAATTAATGTTCTTTAGGTACCCATGCCATCTTGGGTCCTTGAGGGTTAGGCATGTTATAATGATGCAATTGATTTATATGTCTATGACGAGTAAAGCAAGCGGGAGCAATATGACCAATACGTCTACAATAATGACAAGTCACGTTGGGATTATGCATTTTTCTAGGTACATAGTAACTAGATGAATGAAGGTTGCTTACTCTACTTTGAACACCATTGTTTCTCCTATTATGAGCTCTAGGAGGTTCACAAGTTTGTCTAAAATATGCATCATTTCTAGAATATCTATTTCTAGGTGGAGGGTCATTTCTTGGTCTTCTAAATTGTTCAAGGTTTGGCCTAAAATATGCATCATTTCTAGGTCTTCTAGCATTTTCACTATTTGGTCTAACATGCAAGTTATTTCTAGGATTTCTACTTCTAGGATAAGCATTTTGGTTATTAGTCCTAGGTTGAGCTCTAGGTTGTTGTGGTTTAGCACCAACCTTTTCTTCATTCTTGAATCCTATTCCATGTTTAGTTGATTTTAGATTAACAAGCACATCATTCAAGTTTTTATGCAAAGAATTAAACTTATCTAATGTGCCTTTAAGTCTAGCTACTTCATTCTTAAGAAGCACACAAGAAGAACAGTTTCTAGTAGAACCTTCAGGTTTATCAGCACTTCTTTTTCCATAAAACTTGTTTTCCTCTTTTAGCTTCTCATTTTCGAAAACCAGTTTTTCTAATTCTTTTTCTTTTAATGAAAGCTGTGTTTGAAAATCTTTTTCTTTTAGAGAAGCGCTTTCTTTAACACTTTTGACAGTTTTTGAAGCTTTGATAAATTCAGCATATAGTTCATCAAAAGCATTTCTCATTTCATCAAGAGTAAAGAAATTTTGAGAAGAGATTTGACTTACCTCGTCTTTGCCGTCTTCTTGAGCCATGAGACATAAATTTGCTGCTTCATCGTCTTCTTCTTCGCTTGCTTCATCTCCGAAATCTCCTCCCCAAGAGATGTATGCACGTTGCTTTTTGAAGGGTTTCTTCTCCTTTTTGATGTTAGGGCAATTTGATTTTATGTGCCCGGTTTCTCCGCATTCATAGCATTTTAGTTGATCGCCTTGCTTTTTGTTCTTGCGTTCATACTCTTTGCGCATGAATTTTTGATACCTTTTGATAACGAGTCCAAACTCGTTGTCACCTTCCTCATCAATTTGTGGTTGGCTAGCCTTTAGAGCAATCCTTTGCCTTCTTTGATCATCAACAAACGGGTTAAGTATAGTTGATTCATAGGTTTTGAGATTACCTCTTAATGCGTCAATTGTGACATTTGTGATGCCAATGGATTCTTGGATTGCATCGGCCTTTGATCGCCATGCCGGAGTGAGACTTCTGAGGATCTTCCGGACAAGTTCTCTATCCGTAAACGTCTTTTTGAGGGCGTGTAGATCATTCACGATCATTGAGAATCGCTCAAACATTTCGTCTACTTTCTCTCCTTCCTTCATGTGGAATAGTTCATAAGAGTGAGTTAAGAAATCAATTTTAGCTTCTCGTACCTGGTCGGTTCCTTCGTATGTCACTTCAAGCTTATCCCACATTTCTTTTGCTGTTTTGCAACATGATATCTTCCTGTAGTCGTTAGCATTAACAGCACAATATAATAAATTTATAGCTTTGGCATTATTTTGAACCTTACGAATATCCTCCGCGGTATATTCCTCTTCGGTCTTTGGAACCCATTCGTCTTCCACCTTCTTGGTTGGGATTTGGTTTCCATTGGTGAATACTTTCCACAAATGAAAGCTATTTGATTGCACAAAGATATGCATCCTCTCCTTCCAGTATGAGTAGTTTGTGCCGTTGAATAGAGGAGGTCGTGTAGAGCATTGTCCTTCTTCAATTCCTACAAAAGAGTCAAGAGTAGAAGCCATGGATGGTTCTCTCAAACGGTTAAGTTTTCAGAGAGTTGGGCTCTGATACCAATTGTTAGAAACTACGCTTTACGCTGGAGGGGGGGTGAATAGCGTATTAATAGAATTTAGCGTATTCTTGCGGAATTTAAACTTTGCAGGAAGTAAAATAAATGTAGAAAAATAAACTTACACAAAGATGTATACTGGTTGGCCACCAACGTGGTTAGTCCAGTCCCCGAGAGACTCTCTCGAGATTTTTCACTATCTTGTTAAGCTTAAGGGTGCTCAACAAACCGTTACACACTTGAGGACACAAGCCTCAAACAGTTGCTCGGAGATCGCAATCTCAAAGACTTCACCCAAGGAAACGCAAGTTCCTTGAAACAAGAGAATCGCAATTCTCTTACAAGTATATCAAATACTTGGACACTCACTTAACTAAAGTACTCCTTATTGAGTAGATATGAGTAAAAGAATATGTTCAAGATCACAACAACTTTAAGCAATAATATGGCTCTCAAAAGTTTTATGAAATGAGTAGAAAATGAAGAACAATTGAATGAAAGCTTATAGCAATGTAATGATCAGTTTGTGTTTGTTGTTGTTTTTAAAACACTGAAATGAAGCTGTATTTATAGTTGAAAAAATTGGTTCAACCGTTGTCTAATTGCCAATTAAGAGTTGCTGAAATTACTCAGTGATAATCGATTATTAAGACCAAACAATCGATTATCTGCCAGTCAGTTTAAAAATCAATCCCAGATTTAACGCTTCACAATCGATTATACATAATCTATAATCGATTACTGGCAATATTCAAAATCAGATAATTGATTACACTAAGTTCATAATCGATAACTTTAGCAACGTTCTAAAAATCATTTCCAGATTTTAAGCAAAACATCGATTATATAAAATCAATAATCGATTACTTCAGCAACGTTCTAAAAATCATTTCCATATTTTAAGCAAAACATCGATTATATAAAATCAATAATCGATTACTTCAGCAACGTTATAAAAATCATTTCCAGATTTTAAGCAGAACATCGATTATCTAGAATCAATAATCGATTACGTTATGGTATTTGAAAATTATTTGACAACGGACAGCTTCAACAATCGATTGTCCTTTGCAACAATCGATTACTTGTTATTTTCTGAAAATCATAAAACTTACTGTCTCAGTGATAATCGATTATCTAAAGACATAATCGATTACTTAATTAAATTTAAAATCACTGGAAGACATCAACTCAACACAATCGATCACCATTAGTTCATAATCGATTATTTTGAGTATTGAAAAACTTTACCTCAACAACAATCGATTGTCATTTGTTCACAATCGATTATCATGCAGATTTGGAAAAACCTTATGTTCACTGTCTTACTCACAATCGATTACCATTAATTCATAATCGATTGTCATGCAGTCTTGGCTCAGAAACAATCGATTATCATAAGTACATAATCGATTATTTTAGCCCAGATTTTTGAGGCATATTTAGAAAACATTTTGTCTAATGTAAATATGCATGATTTAAAATCTTTTTGACACAGAATTAAATATGCATGATTTTGGAAAATAGTTTTATGAGAGAGGCCATACTATGAGTCAAGTTATAGGATCGAGATTACAATTTAGAACAACTCAATAACAATTAAAAGCTATATCTTGAACTTCAATCTTATTCGCAACCATTGTGTGCTTGTACTTGAATTCCGTCATATATCAATTTTTGCTTCGTTTGTCATTCATCAAAACCTACAAAAGAGTACACGTTTAGTATATTGCATTGAGAACGTGTTTCTAACACATGTTTCGTTATCAGTGTGGTGTGGTAGAGTTGATTCTAATTGATTTTTTATGATAAATGAGACACTTAGTCTCTTTAACAAAAACTTAAGTTGGAAAATTCATCCAAATGTTGTCCATTGAGTTAGAGGGCTCGGATGTGATTTTTAGTGATTTGATTAGCTTCGGGGGATGATTTGTGACTAGAGCATGATCGGAAGTAATTTTGGAGGTTCGGTGTAGAATTTAGTTTTGGCAAATTTTAGATTTTGGCAAAATCTGGCTGGTATGCGAGATTTTCATCCGAGGGTCAGAACGGAATTTCGAGAGTTGCATTAGCTCCGTTGGGTGATTTGGGATGTGCGTGCAAAATTTTTAGTTTATTCGGAGGTGTTTAGGTCAAGATTTTGATCGAATGCGAGTTTTGGAAGTATTGGTTGAACTTAGGCTTGAGTCCGATATGAATTGATGATTTTAGTGTTGTTTGATATGTTATGAGGATTAAAACAAGTATGAATAATGTATTAGGAGGTGTTGGTATTTTGGTTGAGGTCCAAGGGGCCTCGAGGTGATTTCGGGTGGCTATCGGAAGGAAATTTGAAGTTGGAATTGCAGGTTTTCGGGTTGCAGCATGTGTTTCCACTTTCGCAGAAGCAACATTTCCGCTGCAGAAGCAAAATCTAGGCTGGTCATAAAGGGTTTTATTGAAACATTTCATCCGCGAGGGGTATGTATTTCCCTCCACTTTTGAGCGAGCTTTGAGAGCTTTGAGGCAATTTTGAAGAGGGATTCAATGAGGAATGATTAGAGTTCATCTGAGCTTGTATTTGGGAGTTCTTGGTATGTATGGACTCGTAGCAAGATGAGAACTCGATTCGATGCGCGTGGAGGCCCATTTGAGGAGCAAGGGCGTCGCGGGCTAGAGATTTTGCCGGTTCGAGGTGAGTAATTCTTGTAAATGATATCTTGAGGGTTTGAAACCTCGGATTTCGCATTGTAATGCTATATTGAGACGTGACACGCGTTCTATGTCGATTGCGGGGTCGTTTACTATTTGGGTTTGTGACTTGGTGCATCTCGAGTGATATTTCTACTATATTGGTGATTGATACACATACTTTATTGATGTTGATTGGACTTGTTGCCATGTTTGGGACCTCGTTCCGACTTGTGGAATCCTTCGGGGATTGATGTTACTATTTTAGCATATTGCATATCATTTGGTTTCAGTCCAAAGTTTAAAATACTGATTTTGCAAACTCAGCCATATTTCTAAATTTTGAAAACTCAAATGATATTTTAAATGTTATTTCGGGCTGAGAACTACTGTTTTATAAATGCCCAAGAGGCTTATAATGTTTTCTGGACTGTGCATGGATCAGGCTGCACGCCGTAGCAGTGACTTAAAACAGTGGTAACAATGGCACTATGTGATGTGACTTGAAACATTATGGGTGGCTCGGGCTGCACACCGCTGTAGTGATTTGCAATAGTGGTAACAATGGCACTGTGTGATGTGACTTGAAACAGTGGTAACTATGGCACTGTACGATGTAAAAGGGTCAGGTAAAAATGACTGACCAGGACTTGATTGATGCCACGAGATGACTTGATATTGTGCTTGGGCTGTAGGAGCCCCCCGGAGTCTGTAGACACCCCCAGTGAGCGCCATCGACGATAAACTTATATGGGTGGCTCGGGCTGCACGCCGCAGTGGGTACTGGATTGTACCATCATATGCATTGTATAACATTCATGCATTTGTTCATTATTTGTTGCTTGTGATATTTTTGGAGACATTTATCTGTGGTTCTGGTATTATCTTATCTTTAAGTGTTGGGCCCGATGGTGGAGTAATGTGCTCATATGCACTATTGCTACTGCATTCATTCGCTAACTGTTGAAAAAGGCATTTTCAAGAGAGTCTTTAAACTGAGCTAAAATGTTTTCTTTAAAGATTTCATAGTTTCATTTATTTCTCAAAAGGTTTTTCACTGCTTCTTTATAGCATGATGATCCGTTATACGTGATTTCTTACTACTCAGTTATTATTTACTTTCATTACTCAGTGAGTTGGAGTACTCAGTTTACTCCCTGCACCTCACATGCAGATGCAGGTATTTGTTCACTCGGTAGCAGGTTTTGAGCTGATTGGAGGTTTTTGCTATCATAGCTGAGCAAGGTGACCGCATGCATTCGTGGCACCGTATCTATTCCTTTGATTATAAATTCCATCTTGTATATTACTGGTCTTGTAGTCATATTTAAACTCTTTACATGCTCGTGACTTGTGATACCCCGGTTTGGGCTGTGTTGGGTTGTATTCCGCAAAATCATGTTATTTAATTATCTTGAAACTATTTAATTCATGTTTTTATATTGTTTAAAAAGGCTGTTCAAAGCGGCTTGGCTAGCCTTGTCTCAGGCGCCATCACGATCAGAGTGGGATTTGGTCTATACTCTGAATAAACCCGAATCAGCTGTAATAACTCATCTCTTCAACCTCAGGTGAAATCATATGATATACTACACACCCCAAACACTCAAAACGATAACTTCTATTCACAGCAGCTATCTACGAAAACCAATTACCGATAGGGAAACCTCTTATTAGCTAAAGTCTCAATCCAATACTTTGATATTCTACCAATGATAATGAAACACACAGTAAACTATAACCATTTTCTCATATAAACCATTCCTGAAGGCACTTCTTCCCTTTTTGACTAATACCACAGCAAATTCCGATCCAAACCGCGATATTATCCTTTTAATAAGCTGAAATCAAATATGATTGTATTCATTAATGATCCCAATGATCTCTTCTGACCAAACACACCACCCTGGTGACATGACACATCAATAAGGGCCTAAGCCTCAACTTGCATAACTATGCGCACCCATAAGCAACAGTCTGAATATACACAGATCATGAAAATGACTCAATTGAAAGAGCTGTATCTCAAGCTCGCCGGTACCATCCCAACACCAGGCTGAGAATCCATCTCACATTATAGAATAGAGCACACAAATCTAACTCGCAAGGTCATATCTCCACATAGCCTCGCTATAATGCATGATCCTATCAAAACACTACTCCACATGAGACACCTCAAGTCACTATGCTCAAAATTGACAACCACGCACAACTGATATCTGGAACCCAAACAAATCATCATACCCATGGTGAAGCAAGTAAAATACACCATACAATCCTCAAAAGACACAACCAATGCGCTATTCGACGAGGAAAACCCAACTTTTCTTAGAAACCAGGAAGCAAGGCATACAAAATAGCATAAGGAAAACTATTCACAGCATCACACTGTGGCGGCGTGCCACCCGATCCACACATATATCCCACATAATAAGATGTACATCGAGCCAAATTTTCTCATTACAACAAAATACCGAGCCAACTCAAACTGGAACACGTATCCAATAAGTCCATTAACACTAGAACTGAATCAATATGAGGAGCCTCAATACTAGCTCCCATCACAAAAGCCCAAATAGAGAAGACGAATCCTCCCTAGCCATCCGCTTGGTCTTCGAAATACAAAGTCACTCCAATAGGACTCATTCCGAAAAAAATCGCCGACCAAACGTGGCATTCCCGGCATAGCCCATAACGCAATAATCTGGAAAAGTCCAACAATGAGAAAGCCAATCTAAATCCCGATATCACATCCAAAATCTAACATATCCGCAAATAAAGAACCACTCGAGCCTCCAAATCATGATAGCAACTAAGCGGTGCTGATACACACGATCCACAACCACAATATATCATGTACTTGAGAACTATCAGTCTCCAACTCCATATAGCACACGAATCATCAAACTGATCCTAATTTCGCTGTCCGAACACATGTCACGACTCAATATCCAGTAATTCCATGACACATACTCAAAATCTCTCCGTGCAACAAAGCAAAACCCGAATATCTCCAGTCGATCTAACAAGAAAATGCCGCAACACCACCGAAATACCATCATTAAACATATCGCCCTTTTTCTGAAACATATACTCTCGTCGAATCACTTTCAAATAGCAGTACCATTTTCCATGATTATCTGAGCTACTTGTTGCCTAAGTGCTTTGGGAACCTTCCTGACCTGACCTTTTCAAGAACTTTCTCTAATCCCATCTAATAGAAAATCATTACACGCCTCATGCCATCTCATATTCGTAGAAAATGCTCCTCTCTAACCACGATAACAATCAGCAAGAACTCTCCCAATTTCATTTGCACAAACTAAGTTGCCATGACTGAATACTTCTAGGTAAATCACGCTAAGAAAGTCGTCAAAGCCCAAGAGCATTGCTACAAAATTACATGTGCCAACTCATTACCTCGAATACATAACAAGAATTAATCATACCTTTACCGTGTTGATCCGATCCGTTATCAAGCTACTCCATCTATCTAAATTTATTCTGATTTGTCTTCCACTTGATAATCCCCTTTGCTGAAGTACCACAATCTTTCAACCCATGCTTACCACACGAGACCCCAAACATAAAACCACATAAGCCACTAAATACTCCCTCAGATATTCCCAAAAACACTACATTCCAGAACGCCTTACTCAGAAGAACTCTCTACGAATCTAGCTCTGTTTACTTTGCTTTCCCGATACCGATGTATAGAATCCGGTAGATAACCTAGAAATACCACAAGTCTTGACATTTTCCAATGACACTCAGTTTCTAACCACATATGCAACTTTAGCACACTCAATTGATACACGCAGACTGTTGAACACATTAGAACCGTTCTTGCAAGTCTTTCCCCCTTATTCCAAACTGCAGTTTACCTAACCCAATGAACAGAACCACTCGTGCCTCATTGGCACTCCGATATCGCTAAACAAACTCCTCGTCTCAATACAACCAAGCAACTTCCTACTCTATGCACTGAGGATTCTTTTCCAGCCGCAACTCTAAACATTCCGTGATTCTCATACCCCATGAAATATAATATAACCTTCGACAAAATTTTCTCTTTACTCTTACCGTAGCTAATCCGCTCGCAAGCCTCAAGCTAGAACCATCCTAACACACAACCGTACAATTAACCAATCAATATCAACCTCCCCAACTTGGCTCGAAGCCATAAATCAAAATACACACTGTAGCTCGTAGCACTTTTTACTCTATTGATGCCACCATACCATAGTGAGATTAAACTCAAATCATTTATAAGTTGTGAAACACAAACCATCTCCTATTATGGCTCTTTTGCAATCCTCTCATTCATTCCGCAATAGTTAAAACCATTTTCCTAAGCGACCCAAAATCAAATTTCCAACACTTATCTTTTCACGTACACAAGAGATCTTCTAACATACACGTAAGGAGCACACCACTTCAGAACACTCTGCAGGAGATAACCCACCTGCTTTGCTTCAATATAATATTTCTGTATATCTTCCATCGTCGTACACATTACACAATCACTTAGTCTTCCTGAGTCTAAACTCAAACCGCGACAAGAAATTTACTTCACTCCCAACTAGGAGTCTTGAAAAGATTCTTCATGCACATAACTCGGAGCTATACCTCTAATCACAATGGAAATCATACACTTAATAGTTCACCTATCATCCAGCAGATCTTCCTTGACACTTCCAAGTCATATAGAAATATCTCCCAGTACTAACATACCCATCACATAGCTACCCAACCGTCATTCCCACTAATAGGGGCAATAACAGACATATAAGTTCAAAACACTTTCTCACACAATCAGCACCTCGGTGCTCAAGCTGTAGGAAAAGATCCGGCCTCAAGTCCTTCAGACTGGGCCAACATCAACTCATAGAGATCACGTCTCGCCCCTAAATCAGGGAATCACAAGCCATCAAGGAACATCTGATACTGAACGCTCATGCGCACATGTGAACGCATGGAAGGAATTTCAAGAGTTACTTTTCAAGCTGAATCAGAATACACGATAAGAATTCAAGAATGTGAAGTTGTCCTAAAGGTTCTGCAGCCTCTGTATCGATCCGCGAGGCTCTACTAAACCTTCTCATGACTTGTGAGACCTATGTAACCTAGGCTCTAATATTAACTTGTCACGACCCAAATCCCAAACGTGATGGCGCCTCTCGTGAAGACAAGCTAGCCAACAAAACAAATTCTTCTTTTTAATAGTTATCAAAAATAAATGAATAGATAAATACAGCTTAACGACAATAATAATCAGTATATACAACCCAACACAACCCGACCGGGGTGTCACAAGTCACGAGCATCTAAAGAAAACCTGAGCACATCTACATGGCTAATAATATACAAAAATAAATTCGGGAAAAGACAACGTCCGATATCGCGAACACTGTTGGTCACCTTGCTAAGCTATGGTAGCAAAACCTCCGATCAGCTCAAAACCCGCTAACAGGTGGAAAAGTACCTGCATCTTCACGCGAGGTGCAGGGAGTAAAGTGAGTACTCCAACTCAGTGAGTAATGAAAGTAAATAACAACTGAGCAGTAAAACATATCGTCATGGTGTATAGAAGCAGAAAAGAACCTTTAAGTGGAGGACATAAGTCAAAACTATAAAATCTTTAGAAAATATCTTGGCTCAGTTTTAAACCCTCTTTTAAAAAATGATCTTTTCAACGGTTGCAAAAATACTTTCAAAACAATTGGTGACACTATCTACAGAAATCCGGCCCTCGGACAATATCCTTGTTCTGGCTAGCCATTTGGGCCCCAACACTCAATGATCATATAGTACCAGAACAGCAGATATATATCTCAAGAAATATCACAGACAACAAATAATAAACAAATGCATGAATGCTATGCAATGCATATAATGGTACAATACAGTACCCATTGCGGCGTGCAGCCCGAGCCACCCATATATGTTTAACGTCGATTGCGCTCACTGCGGGTGTGTACAAACTCCGGAGGGGCTCCTACAACCCAAGCACAATATCAAGCCATCTCATGGCACCAATCAAATCCTGGTCAGCCATTGTTACCCATTTACACCATACATTGCCATTGTTACCATTGTTTTAAATCACTGCTTCGGCGTGCAGCCCGAGCCACCCATAATGTTTCAAGTCACATCACACAGTGCCATTGTTACCATTGTTTTAAATCACTATTGTGTCGTGAAGCTCGAGCCGCCCATAATCTTTCAAGTCACATCACACAGTACCATTGTTACCACTATTTTAAGTCACCGCTGCGGCGCGCAGCCCGATTCATGCACAGTACAAAAACATTATAAGGCCCTTGGTCATTTATAAAACAGAAGTTCTCAGCCCGAAAAAACATTTAATATATCATTTGAGTTTTCAAAACATAGAAATACGACTGAGTTTATAAAACAGTATTTAAAATCTTGGAGTGAAATCAAATGATATGCAATATATGCTAAAGTAGTAATATAAATCCCCGAAGGATTCCACGGGTCGGCTCAAGGCCCAAACATCGCAACAAGCCCAATCAACATCAATAAAGTATGTGTATCAATCACCAATATAGTAGAAATATCACTCGTGATGGACCAAGTCACGATCCCTAATAGTAAACGACCTCCCACTCGACATAGAATGCGTGCCGCGCCTTAATATAGTGTTTCGATGTGAAATCCGAGTTTCAAACCCTCATGATATAATTTACAAGCATTACTCACCTTGAACCAGCGAAATCTCTAGCTCGTGATGCCTTTGCTCCTCAAATCGGCCTCCATGCGCATAGATCTATCCAAATTCAGAGCGAATACATCACAATATGCTAAGGGAATAATACCCAATCGAAAGCAATCGAGAAATAGCAAAATCTCAAAACTAGAAAAAAATCAAGCCCCGGACCTGCTTCTCAAATAATTACAAAACTCACATTACCGGATTTCTCATCTCGCCTACATACATACCAAGAACTCCCAACGCCTAAATGACCTATCAAGTCCCAAATTTGAAATATCAAAACTCAAGCCCTAGTTTATCAATTTTAGGCTTAATTTCCATGAATTTCTAGACCAATTTCACAATATAATCATGTTTTAAGACCAAGATTCTTACCTCAAGTCAATTCCTCTTGAACCCCTATGAAGTTCCCGTCCAAGAGCTCCCAAGGATGTTCAAAAATGGTGGAATTATCCCAAGCTCGCGGATGAAATATTCATACAAAAACCTTTCTACCCAGGTTGATTTTAGCTTCTGCTGTCCCGCTTCCGCTTATGTGGGACCTCTTTTGCAGCCAAAATTCCCACTTCTGCAGTTCAACTTAAAAGATCCAAGACCGCTCTTGCGGAAAAAATTCCGCTTCAGTGGATTTGCATCAACGGCCAGGATTCCGCTTCTGCGGAACTGCCTTGCCCCCACTTCTGCTTCTGCGAGACCGCACCTGCGGTCTCAAAACTGTAGGTGCGATAATACCAGTAGCCTGAAAAGTTCAGCAATCACACAAGACCAATTTTCACCCCGTTGGCCATCCGAAAACACCCCGAGGCCCCCGGAACCTCAACCAAAAACACATACATGTTCCAATACCTTACTTAAACTTGCTCGAATCATCAGAACACTACAGTTAACATCAATATAATCAAATTTCATCAAATCAAAGCCTATGTTTAACCAAAACTTCCAAACTCGCATTCGACCAAAAAGCCAACCAAATCACTTCTGAATCATCTGAAATTTTGCACACACATCCCAAATCACCTAACGAAGCTACTGAGACTCTTGAAATTCCATTCCGACCCTCGAATTAAAATTTTAGCTATCAACCGGATACCGCCAAAATACTAACTTTTCCAATTTGAGCCAAATTCCACACCGGACCTCCAAAACCAATTCTGATCACCCTCATAAGTCATAAATCAAACCCCGAAGCTAACCAAAACATAAAAACTCCGATTTGAGCTAATATACACCAAAGTCAACTCTTGGTCATATCTTTCAATTCAAAGCTTCCAATTGAAACTATTCTTTCAAATTCATCCCCATATTTTCTGAAACTTGAAACCAACGATCCATATCAGTCGTAATGCATGACACAGGGCAAGTCGTGCCCGAGAACTGTTGATAACGATGCAAAATCTAAAAAATGACCGGTTGGGTCATTACAGTATTAAAACAAGAGTGTAAAAGAAATGCATATAAATGTCTGTTTTGATACAAGGAAAAAACAAACAATAATATGGAAGGGACTTCGGCCTGTGAACGCCAGCTAGGCTACCTCGAGAGTCCCTGGACTGAAGATAGATCCCAGTGATCCTACAGTTGCAGTCCAAAAGCTGCTCCCTGATATGTGCACAAAAATGCACAGAGTGTAGCAACTGCACAACCGACCCCATGTGCTGGTAAGTGCCTGGCCTAACCCCGGCGAAGTAGTGACGAGGCTAGACAGGACCTACCGCAAATAACTTGTGTATATATATATATATATATATATATATATATATATATATATATATATGCAATTGCATGAAATATACATAATTTAAGCAGTTAAGAGGGAAGGGAGCATGCTATGGGGTTGACAAAGCAAGTATACGATCAACAAATAAAGACTTAACACTACACCATAACAACTGATAAGGAAACACGGGGAAACTCAACATACGAGGACTAGCACACTTAAACCACACTCCGTTGCGGCGCGCAACCTGTTCCAATTATATTCAGAGTCGATGCGGGGTACATCCCGCTCCATTCTCATTTAACACCATTGCGGCGTGCAACTCGATCCTCATCATTTAACTCTGTGTTAGCGTGCAACCCGATCCTTCTATATACATACCAGTGGACGGGGGAGTAACAATCAATACAAGAAGTCCCGTCAAGGGAATACAACAACAGTACTAAGTCCCGGCAAGGGAACAACAACATTAATTTACCACACCCGAGTCAATGCTCCAATGACACACCAGTCGCAATTCTTCCTTAACTATTCACCTTATATGAACTTAACAAATTAAGCAAGGAAAAATGTAGCACCAAATCCGGATCAAACACAAATATGACTCGCGATCATGCTAGACTCTGGTGCGTAGATACTCGTCACCAAGCCTATGCATCGTACCCCACATTTAGCAATTAGCAAGTAAGATCCTAATCATATTTCGTCAAGCCAAAGTTAGAACAAATACTTACCTCGGTCCAAAAATAGCAATAAATTATCTAATACCGCCTTTCCTCTAGAATCCAACTCCGAAACAATGATATCTAGGCACAATTTAGTTCACTAATATCAATAAGGGTTCAACAACATAATCCCATAGCTTAGAAATGAAATTCCCATCATTCTTCCCAAAATACAAAAATTCGACCTTGAACCCACATGGACCAAATTCGAGGCTCGGATCAACATCACCCATAACCCCACGAGTTCAAATATATAATTTATTTTAAGATTTTACCCCAAACTGAGATTGAATCACCCAAAATTCTCAAATCCCTAAATCTACCCAAAACCCCCATTTTCTACCTTGATTTGAATGATTTAGGGCTAGGAATTCGAATTATATAGAAGGAAGATGAAGAAAAATGAGGTAGGAATTACATACCTAAGAAAGTTTGATGAAGAATCGCCCCAAAAATTGCCTAGAAGCTGTGGAGAAGAGAGAGTTTGAGAAATGGGGAAGAAATCTCGTAAGTGTTCTGTTTTGGGTTTTTTAAAATCACTGGAGGAATTTAACTCTATGCGTTCGTGAAGCAACTGATGCAATCGCATAGAGAAGGGGGAAGTTGGATTCTGCGATCGCAGAAGAAGTCATGTGATCGCATATAAGCCAGAAATTTTGGGTGAACCCTAAAGCTATGCGATCGCGTAGAGGTGAATGCAATCGCATTGAGCAGACTGGCCAAACTATACGATCGTGAAAGAGCTTATGCGATCGCATAGAAGAAATTTGGGATGGCTGATGAGGACTCTATGCAATCACAGGACTTGTGATGCGATCGCAGAGAACAAAATCCCTATACACCAGAAACTGCATTTCTGCAATAATTCTAAGGCTTAAAACACCCAGAACCACCTCTGAAACACTGCCGAGCTCTCGGGGCTCTCAACCAAACACACACACTAACTCAATAACATCCCACGAGTTTAATCGAGCGATCAAATCTCCAAAACAACATCAAAATCAAGGAATCAAACCTCAATTTATTCATTTTCATTCAAAGTTCATAAACTTACAACTTTAGATATTAAGGTCCGAAACACGTCAAACGGCGTTCGATTTTGAACAAACTTTGCATAGAGCGCTTAACACGTCTTTAAGACCTGTACCGAGCGCCGGAACAAAAATACAGGCACGATACATGTATTCTCTAACTCACTTTCTTTGCGAAATTCCATATCATTTTCAGTAAAATAATTTCTTTCAAAAATTCATTTCTCAGACTCAGGACCTCGGATTTCGATTTCGGGGATATGCTCGTTTACCCAAAATGTTGAGCGAAATCAACTTTAACAACATTAATATCAAAAGTTTTAAAAATTTGCGTTAATTCACATATCTTAACATAAAAAAAATTTTGCTTCGCGCGCAGACTATGCACGTAAATCAAGGCAACTAAATGTGAGGTTTCAATGCCTCAGAAGCACGGAAAAATGAAGAATTATGGTGATGATCCTTTGGGTCATCACATTTTCTACCTCTAAAACAACTGTTCGTCCTCGAACGGACAAAAGAAAAAAGTACCTGACTCTGGGAATAAATAAGGATAACAGCTCTGCATATCAGACTCAGACTCCCAGGTCGATGCTTCAGAGGCTAACCTCGCCACTGGACACACACAGAAGGGAAACTCTTTGACCTCAACTGTCGAACTTGCTGGTCTAAAATAGCCACCAGCTCATCCTCTTAAGACAGTTCTTTGTCCAATTGGACAGTGCTGAAATCTAACACGTGCGATGGATTGCCGTGGTACTTCTGGAGCATGGATACATGGAACACTAGATACACAGCTGACAAGCTAGGTGACTACGCAAGTCTGTAAGCCACCTATCCCACACGATCGAGAATCTCAAATGGACTGATGAACCTAGGGCTAATCTTGCCCTTATTCCCGAATCTCAGCACGCCTTTCATAGGCAACACACAAAGCAATACTCGCTCACTAACCATGAAAGAAACATCTCTTACATTGCGGTCTGCATAACTCTTTTGCCTGGACTGTGCTGTACGTAGCCTATCCTGAATAACCTTATCCAAGGCCTCCTGAACCAAATTCGTACCCAACAACCGAGCCTCTCCCGGCACAAACCATCCGACTGGAGACCGACACCTCCAACCATACCATGCCTCATACAGAGCCATCTAAATGTTGGACTGGTAGCTGTTATTGTAGGCGAACTCTGCTAGTGGCAAAAACTGGTCCCACAAGCCTCCAAAATCAATAACACAGGCTCAAAGAATATCCTCAAGAATCTGAATAGTCCTCTCGGGCTGACAGTCCATTTAGGGATGAAATGTTGTACTCAACTAAACTTGGGTGCTCAACTCTCCCTGAACCGCTCTCTAAAAAATCGAGGTAAACTGCAGACCTCGATCTGAAATGATCGACATAGGCACCCCGTGAAGGCGAACAATCTCCTTTATGTAAATCTCAGCTAACCTCTCGGACGAATACGTGGCTCCGACAGGAACAAAATATGCTGACTTGGTCAGCCTATCAACAATAACCCAAACCGCATCGAACTTCTTCCGAGTCATCGAAAGGCTAGTAACAAAATCTATGGTAATCCTCTCCCACTTCCACTCGGGAAGCTCAATCCTCTGAAATGAACCACCAGGCCTCTGATGCTCATACTTAACCTGCTCACAGTTCAAACATCGAGCCACATATGCTACTATATCCTTCTTCATCCTACGCCACCAATAGTGCAGCCTCATATCCTGATACATCTTTGCGGCGCCCGGTTGAATAGAATACCAAAAACTATGGGCTTCCGCTATGATCAGCTCTTGAATACAGTCAACATTCGGCACACAAATGCGCCCCTAAAATCTCAATACACCATCATCACCTAAGTTCACCTTCTTGGCACCTTCACGCTGCACCATGTCTCTCAGGACACACAAATGGGGATCATCACACTGCCACTCACGAATACGCTCCAATAATGAAGAACGGGAAACTGTGCAAGCTAACACTCTACTGGGATTAGAAATATCCAGCCTCACAAGGCGGTTGGCCAAGGCCTGAACATCCAAAGAAAGTGATCTCTGGTTGAGTCGGATATAAGCAAGACTACCCATACTGGTGGACTTCCTACTCAATGCATCGGCCACCATATTAGCCTTCACCTGGTGATATAAGATAGTAACATCATAATCCTTCAGCAACTGTAACCACCTCATCTTTCTCACATTCAGCTCTTTCTGTTTGAACAGATACTATAGACTCTTGTGATCAGTGTAAACCTCACACGTCAGACCATATAGGTAATGCCTCCAAATCTTCAAGGCATGAACAATGGCCTCCAACTCAAGATACGACATGACCTAGAAATGCAATCGAACTCAACCAAAACTCGTACTTTGAGAACTTAGCATACAACTGACTATCCTTTAGAGTCAGAAGAACCACTCTTAGGTGATGCTCGTGCTCCTCCTGACTGCAGGAGTATATAAGAATATCATCAATGAAGACTATCACGAACAAGTCCAAATAAGGCTTGAACACTCGACTTATCAACTCCATGAACGTCGTTGAGGCATTAGTCAACCCAAATGACCTGACAAAAAACTCATAATGCCCATACCGAGTGCAAAATACTATCGTAGGGACATCAGAAGCCCTAATCCTCAGCTAATGGTAGCCAGATCTCAAGTCAATCATTGAAAACACCCTCGCACCCAGAAGCCGGTCGAATAAATCGTTGATCCTCGGTAGTGGATACTTTTACTTAATTATCACCTTGTTCAACTGTCGGTAATCAATGCACATCCTCATCGAACCATCTTTCTTCTTCACAAATAGCACTGGAGCACCCCAAGGCAAAACTCTGGGTTTAATGAAACCTTTCTCAAGCAAATCCTAAAGCTGATCCTTTAACTCTTTCAAATCTAGTGGGGCCATGCGATACGATAGAATGGAAATGGGCAGAGTACCCAGAGCTAGATCAATAAAAAAATAGATATCCCTGTCCAGCGGCATGCCCGGCAGGTCTGAAGGGAAAACCTTGGGGAACTCGCGAACAACAAGAATAGAATAAATAGATGGGACCTCAGCGTTGGAGCCGCAAACATAAGCTAGATAAGCTAGACACCCGTTCTTGACCATGCGTCGAGCCTTCACATATGAAATAACGCTGCGAATGGTATGACATGGGGTCCCTCTCCTCTCTAGTCGTGGCAAATCTGGCAACGCCAAGGTCACGATTTTGGAATGGCAATCCAAGATCGCATGATATGGGGGCAACCAATCCATCCCTAATATGATGTCAAAATCCACCATATCCAAGAGCAACAAGTCAACACGGGTCTCAAGGCCTGCAAATACCACAACACAGGAATGATGAACTTGATCCAGCACTAATAGAATCACCAACTGGTGTAGACACATATACAGGAATACTCAAGGACTCACTAGGCATAACCAAATAGGGTGAAAAATAGGATGACACATACGAATACGTAGATCCAGGATCAAATAGCATTGAAGCATTTCTATCATAGACCAGAATATTACCTGTAATCACAGCATCTGATGACTCAACCTCTAGCCTTGCTGGCAAAGCATAACAACAGGGATGGGCCCGACCTCCCTGAATCACATCCCTGGGATGATCCGCTGTTGGCTGACCCCTACATCTGGTGGTCTAAGCTCCACCTCTAAGACCTCTGCCTCCACCTATATGTCCTCTACCTCCGCCTCTATGTCATCTACCTCCCCCTCTAGCTGGTAGGGCAGCTGTGGGGCAACTGGTGCCTGAATCATAGGTCGAGGATCCTGTTGCTGCGACTCCGCTCAACCTCGGGCAATATCTCCTAATGTGAAAAAAATTTCAACACTCACAACACCTGTCTGAATGCGGCAACTGAAAAGACTAAGACTGACCTTGACGAACTGAGTGATCACCTCGGAAGCTCTGAAGTAGCGGTGTACTGATCGAGCTGGTGGTGCATCGAAAGACTGCTGCTCAAAATAGTACGGCCGAGAACCACTGCCACCTGGAGTACCATGCGAGGCCTGGAGACCTGACTGAAAGGGCCTCGAAGGATGGCCTCTACCATATGAAATCCCTACCTCTAAACGAGGTACCACTGAATCTACCAGAATGACGCGGCCTCTTATCAGACCCATGAACACCTCCCTGAGCAAGTGCCATCTCTATCCGGCGGGCACCATCTGCCGCCTCTTGAAATGAAATCTCACTCCCAGCGCTCATGGCTATCTGAGCACAGATCGGCTGAACCAACCCATCAACAAACCTCCGCACCCTCTCAATGTTGGTGGGGAGTATCACAGTAGCATGGCGTGAAAGATCAATAAATCGGATCTCATACTGGGTGACTGTCATAGAACCCTGCTGGAGGTGCTCAAACTGCCTGCGAAGGGCATCTCGCTGAGTAACTGGGAGAAACTTCCCAGAAATAACTCTAAAAACTGATCCCAGGTCAATTATGGCGACCCTGCTGGCCTGGCTAAAGATAAGTCTCTCCACTAAGTCTTAGCGGATCTTGCTAAGCGAAAAGTGGCGAAGTCGACCCCATTGGTCTCCAAAATACCCATAGTCCGAAGAACCTCATGATAGCTGAATATGAAATCTTGAGCATCCTCTGAAGGAGTCCCACTATATGTGGTAGTGAAGAGCCTGGTGAACCGATCTAGCCTCCATAGAGCATCAGCGAACATAGTCGCACCATCACTGGTTTGAGCTACAATACCTGGCTGGACTTCCACAGCTGGCTGAACTGCCACAACTGGATGAACCGCTGGAGCCTGAACCTGAGGACTACCGACTCTGGAGTATGAGTACCAGGAGTCTGAACTCCTCCCCCAGCCTGAGATGTGGCTGGTGCTACTGGAAGCAAACCCGCCCTAAAACTGCCCTCCTTAAAGCCCACCAGTCGGACCAAAGCGTCCTGAAGCACTGGAGTGGCTATGAAACCCTCTGGGACCTGAGCTGGGCCCACTGGAGCTGGTGGAGAAGGAACCTTCTCATCATGATCAACATGAGGCTCCACCTCTGGGACTGCTGCTCGGGGCTGAGCTCTGCCCCGGCCTCGACCTATGGCATGGCCTCGGCCTCGCCCTCTTCCCCTGATAGGAGCTGTTGCGGGGGCCTCGGGTTGCTGCGCGGTAGAAGAGGAAGTACGTGTTTCCGCCATCTGCAAAAGAACAGAGTAGAAAGACAATCAGTACTTGAGAAATAGAATCGCACGACAAGAATGAACAAAGTGAAAATTTTCCTAACTTTGTAGCCTTTGGAGGATAAATACAGACGTCTCTGTACCGATCCCTCAGACTCTACTGAGTTTGTCCGTCAGTTGTGAGACCTAAGTAACCTAGTGCTCTGATACCAACTTGTCACGACCCGGATTTCCCACCACCAGGAGTCATAATGGCGCCTACTATTAGGAGCTAGGCAAGCCAAAGTTCAAGCATTTTTAACTAGCATTTGTGATAACATGACGAAGCAAATAAAATAAGTGGAAGTCCTTAAAATTGAAATACAGAAGAACAAATACGGAAGTTCTAAAAGTACACTCCTTCCCCGAGTCTGGTGTCACTACTCACGAATTGTTATGGAGTACTAAAACAAGAGTCTGAAAGAAATGCATATAAATGTTTGTTTAGATACAAGGAAAAACAAACAATAATATGGAAGGGCTTTGGCCTGCGAACGCCAGCTAGGCTACGTCGAGAGTCCTTGGACTGAAGATAGCTCCCGGCGATCCTACAGCTGCGATCCAAAAGCTTCTCCCTGATTTGTGCACAAAAATGCACATAGTGTAGCATCAGCACAACCGACCCCATGTGATGGTATGTGCCTGGCCTAACCCCGGCAAAGTAGTGACGACGCTAGACAGGATCTACCACAAATAACTTGTGCAGGTATATATGCAATAGCATGAAATATACATAATATAAGCAGTTAAGAGGGAAGGGAGCATGCTATGGGATTGACAAAGCAAGTATACGATCAGCGAATAAAGACTTAACACTACACCATAACAACTGATAAGGAAACACGAGGAAACTCAACATACGAGGACTAGCACACTTAAATCACACTCCTTTGTGGCGTGCAACCCATTCCAATTATACTCAGAGTCGATGCGGCGTGCATCCCGTTCCATTCTCAAACACCGTTGTGGCGTGCATCCTGATCTTCATCATTTAAATCCATTACGGCATGCAACCCGATCCTTCTATATCCATACCAAGAAAGCACCCAAACAACAACCGCAATCGAGGGGCGGAGGAGTAACAATTAATACAAGAAGTCCCAGCAAGGGAATATTACAACAATACTAAGTCCCGGAAAGGGAACAATAACAATAATTTACCACACGTCCCGGCAAGGGAATAATCACAATGCTTCCTCTTTTAATCATTTACTTCTCAATTAACAACTTCTAGTCTGAGCAACGCCCCAGTGACACACCAATAGCAATTCTTCCTCAACTATTCACCTTATAAGAACTTAACAATTTAAGCAAGGAAAATATAGCACCAAATCCGAATCAAACACAAATAGGACTCACAGTCATGCTAGACTCTGGTGCATAGATACTCGTCACCATGCCTATGCACCGTACCCCCACATTCGTAACATCCTAATCCTATTCCCTCAAGATAAAGTTAGAACAAACACTTACCTCGGTCCAAAAATAGCAATCAACTCTCTAATACTGCCTTTCCTCTAGAATCCAACCCTGAATCAATGATATCTAGGCATAATTTAGTTTAATGATATCAATAAGGGTTCAACAACATAATCCCATAGCTTAGAAATAAAATTCTCATCATTCTTCTAAAAATACCAAAATCCGACCCCGGGCCCCATGTTTCAAACTCGAGGCTCGGACCAAAACCCGATCACCCATAACCCCACGATTTCAAGTATATAATTTATTTTAAGATTCGACCCCAAATTGAGGTTGAATCACCCAAAATCCCCAAACCCATAACTCTAACTAAAACCCATTTTCTACCTTGATTTCATGATTTAGGACTAGAAATTTGATTTATACGGATGGAAGATGTAGAAAAATGAGGTAGGAATTACTTACCTAAGAAAGTTTGATGAAGAATCACCCCAAAAATTGCCTAAAAGTTGTGGAGAAGAGAGAGATTGAGAAACGGCGAAGAAATCCCGTAAGTGTTCTATTTTGGGGTTTTTAAAGTCACTGGAGGAATTTAATTCTATGCATTCACGAAGCAACTGATGCGATCACATAGAGAAGGGGGAAGTTGGCTTCTGCGATCGCAGAAGAAGTCATGCGATCGCGTATAAGAAAGGGAAGCCAGAAATTTTGGGTGAACCCTAAAGTTGTGCGATCACGTAGAGGTGAATGCGATCGCATTGAGGAGACTGGCCAAACTATACGATTGCGGGAGAGCTTATGTGATTGCATAGAAGAAATTTGGGACGCCTGAAAAGGACTCTACGCGATCGCAGGACTTGTGATGGGATCGCGTAGAACAAAATCCCTAAACACCATAAACAATATTTCTGCAATAACTCTAAGGCCAAAAACACACTGAACCACCTCTGAAACACTCCCGAGCCCTCGAGGCTCTCAACCAAACACACACATTATCTCAATAGCATCCTACAAACTTACTCGAGCGATCAAATCACCAAAACAACACCAAAATTAAGGAATCAACCCTCAAATTCTTCATTTTCATTCTAAGTTCATAAACTTCCAACTTTAGATATTAAGGTCCGAAACACATCAAACAATGTCCAATATCGACCAAACTTCATCAAAAGCACTTAACACATATTTGTGACCTGTACCAAGCACCGAAACCAAAATACGAACCCGATACCTATATTCTCTAACTCATTTTCTTTTCAAATTCCATATCATTTTCAGAAAAATAATTTCTTTCAAATATTCATTTCTCGGGCTCGGGACCTGGGATTTTGATTCTACCAAGCACCGAAACCAAAATACGAACCCGATACCTATATTCTCTAACTCATTTTCTTTTCAAATTCCATATCATTTTCAGAAAAATAATTTCTTTCAAATATTCATTTCTCGGGCTCGGGACCTGGGATTTTGATTCTGGGATATTTTTCTATGGATCCTCCGGGACCGTCACATGACAGGTCCGGATCCACTTACCCAATATATTGACCAAAGTCAACATTAACAACATTAATATCAAAATTCTTCAAATATTTTGCATAATTCACATATCTTAACATAAAAACTTTTGGCTTCGCGCTCGGACTGTGCATGCAAATTGAGGCAACTAAACACAAGGTTTTCAAGACCTCAAAAGCATGGAAAATGAAGCGTTATGGTGATGACCCTTTGGGCCGTCACAAAATATAAGGCAAGACTTGTAGTCAAAGACTTTAGACAAAAGGAAGGTCTTGACTACTTTTATACATACTCCCCGGTAACAAGAGTTACATCCATTCAGATGTTAATTGCTTTAGTCACGGTATATGGCCTTATAATACATCAAATGGATGCAAAAACATCTTTCTTAAATGGAGATTTAGAAGAAGAATCTATGTGGAATAACCTGAAGGGTTTGTGGTTCTGGGAAAGGAAAGGGAAGTTTGTAAACTTGTTAAGTCTCTTTAACGACTAAAACAAGCACCTAAACAATGGCATGCAAAATTTGATGACACAATGTTGTCAAATTGCTTTAAGATCAATGAGTGTGATAAATGTGTTTACATCAAAGACAATTCAAATAATACAGTCATTGTTTGTCTATATGTTGACGATATGTTGATAATAAGTAATGACATTGCTAACATTAATGCCACAAAGTATATGTTAAGCAGGAAATTTGATATGACAAACTTAGGAGTTGCTAATATAATCTTGGGAATAAAGATTCATAGAACTCCTCAAGGTTTTGCACTATCACAATCTCATTATATCAAGTCAGTTCTTAAAAGATTCAAGCACTTAAATTTTAGAGTTTCAAAAACTCTTATTGATGTGAATCTTCTGTTAAAGAAGAACAAAGGTGGGAGCAAGTCTCAACTGGATTATGCTTGGGTTTTGGGGTGTTTAATGTACATCATTAATTGCACACGACCCGATATAGCATGTTCTATCAGTAAGTTGAGCCGGTACATGCATAATCCAGACCAAACTCAATGGATGGCAATGAAACGTGTCTTGAGATATCTAAAATATACTCAAGATTATGCGTTGCAATACAATAAATACCCAGTGGTAGTTGAAGGATATTGTGATGCAAATTGGGTCATCGGCTCACATGACTCAAAATCCACAAGTGGATATATTTTCACTCTTGGAGGAGGAGCTGTGTCTTGGAAATCATCCAAACAAACTTGTATAGCTCGCTCAACGATGGAGGCTGAGTTTATAGCTTTAGGTAAAGTCGGTGAAGAAGCTGATGGCTTCGGAATTTTTTGGAAGATATTCCATTTTGTCCCAAACCACTAACACCTATTCGCATTCACTGTGATAGTCAATCAGTTATAGGAAGGGCAAAGAATGTTATGTGTAATGGCAAGAGTCTCCATATACGACGAAGACATAAAACTATTAGACAACTGATCTCTAGAGGAATCATTTCAATTGACTTCATAAAGTCAAAGGAAAATGTGTCGGATCCGCTTACAAAAGGCCTTACTAGAGAGGCAGCTGAGTTCACAATGAAGGGAATGGGTTTGTGGCCGATGGAAAGTCAATCATAGCGGTAACTCTACCTAGAAGAGTGGAGATCCCAAGATATAGGTTCAAGGAGATCAAACAAAGTTATGAAAGACAGTGGAACATTGGCAAAATAAACTCATTCTCATGAAAGGGCAATGTTAGAAAACAAGGATAAAGCGGTTAAAGCTTTTTAATGATTATCTAATTCTGATATAGGATTTATCAGAAAATGTAATCTCTGGGATTACGGCTTAGAAATCACCTATGTAAGTGTGAAGTGTAAGTCACTTCAAGGAGAAGTTAGCAAGGCCAAGTTCTCGATATACTTATGAAACCAGGAGGTATTCATGGCTGAAACGACACAACAATGAGAACCAACGACGTTTAAGGTTTAATTGTGTGACTTGTGTTATTTAGGTATACATCAAAGGTCGATTGTTCAAAAATATCAAATCTATCGATTGACCGAGTATATCCGATATAAGCTCACTATGGAAAGTTCAAAGGGAAACCTACTCATCCAAATGCAGCTAATCCTTAATTGAAAATCACATTCTTCTTCTTTTAGGCCATTCCCCATTCATGTCGGGAATTTTTGGAGTTTAAAGACATACTTTGTCTTTAATTAAGTGCAATGAAAGGAAAATGGAGGAGATGGCTTTTGGAAGGAAATGAAAAATTCAAATTCATTAAAGTCTTGAAAAGTGGATTGTCCCACATTGGCTGGGAAAACCATCTAATATGTGTTTATATTGATAAAAACATTCTCTATCTCTCAAAAGGTTGAGAAAAAGGAAAACCCCTTGCGTCGTCGTCATCGCTCGGCTCGGCTCGGCTCGGCTTCGGATTTGGATTTGGATATAGATTTTTCAAATGATCGGTCGATAAGATTATTTTTGGATAAAATTTATTTAATTAATTAACTATCAATCAATTAGCCGTTGTCCGGGCATGGCCGTGGTAGAAACGCGCCAGAACATTGTGTCTAAAGGCCACTCTTGCCGCGGTCCTGGCGTAACCACGGTAGGACCGTGGCAGATTCTGTTTGAAGGCTGCTCTGGTCGCGGTCCTGGCATAACCGCGGCAGGACGCCTCTTCCAATATTTTCTTATGAATTCTGAGGCATGGCTTCGTTTTTCAACACACGAAAAGACTATAGAATTTTCTTCTTTCTAAAAACACTGTATTCTAATTCGCAGTCTCTCTCTCTCAAATCCGCAAGTGTGATTTTGCAGCATATCTTTGAGTTCGTTGGAATTCTGTGATTTGTATTGCCATTATCACAGAAATATTTTTCCGTTCTATCATGGGACGAAGTAACCTATAATCCTTGGCAACTGTGGGAGAGTTATAATTCCTTAAGGAGACACAAAAGATTTGTGGGATCGCATTTAACATTCTGCTTCATCTATATTTAATTTATATTTTATTTAAACAACTTTCGAACCAGAACACTGCTGATAATAAGAATTTGTATGAATTTAATTGCTTAATTTTTAAATAAGACATAATTAGTAGAAAAGAGTTTTCTTAAAATTATTTTATGTGTAATTCTTGATAAATTAAATATTTAAAATAATTGAGGGTATTTTAATAAATTTATCAGTTACAGTATAATATGATACGGTTAAACATAGAAAAATATTATTTAACAATAACGAACAATACAATCTATCCAAATATTGTATTCATAAAATGATGCAGGACAATACAATACACTACAAATATGATACATTATAGAACGATGGGTAACAATGATCCAAACATTGTGTTACGCCCATGTTTTCGCTTTTACCAGAGGGAAAAAATTTAGAAACATCCAAATTTACAACTGGCAATCGAAAAATAGCCACAGTTTCAAAAGTAATCGAAATTTAGCCATGTTTTCATGTATGAATAAAGTCTGAATAAAAACACCCTTAGAAATTCAGAAAAAATCCAGCATGATATGTTGGAATTCGAATTTCTTACATATGAGATTCCAACATAATGTATTGGAATTTCTTAATGTGCTGGAGTTCCAACAGAATACGCTGGAAGTTTATACGTAGGAGCTCCATAATCCAACATATTATGCTGGAACTTCCTGTGTGCTGGACTTCCAACATAATATGTTGAAAGTTTATGCGCAAGAGCTCCATTATCCAACATATTATACTTGAACTTTTCATGTTTAAGTAAAATAGTTACTACTATTTTTCAATGACTTTACAAATACTTGCTATTTTTTAATTACCAATCCAAAAGCTGGCTAGTCCATGCTATTTTAACTTTTAAACAAATAGCCAACAACTATGAATCCACTAAACTAATGAACTAAACCAATGTATCAAGTATTCTAAACTATAGCTTCCAAACAAACCCCACAATTTGCTCCCAAGTTGGGAGTATGAACAACAAAGGCATGGTGACCGGTGGAAAAGTGAAATCAAATCGAAAATTTGAATTAATCCGACTTAATAATTTAACATTTATGAAGTTTGATTTGGTATCGAACAAAAAAATAATCAAAGGACACATAAATATATTCGTTCTTATAAAAATTAAAATCTTTATATAATATCTTTTTTGAAAAGTAGTATAAAAATATTGGTATCTTTGCTTGAAACATATACTTAGAACCTGTTTGGCCAAGCTTATAGGAGGCCAAAAGTACTTTTTTGGCCAAAAAAGTACGTTTTGAAAAATTTAAGGTGTTTGGCCAAAATAAAAAAGTACTTCGTAGCAGCAGCATAAGCAATTTTTCTGCTTATGGGGAGAAGCTACAAATTCTAGCTTCTTCCAAGAAGCAGAAGCAGAAATTTAATTTATTCAAGACAAAAATAACCTTACAATAAATTTATATTTATTAAATTTTTCCTTCATTAATTTAATTTTTCTTTCTCTTTTCCTTTTTTTTCCTGCTATACATTTATTATTTTTTTTATTTTAATCAAATTTTTATTCTCTTTCTCCTATTCTTAAGAGTAGATTTCAAATTTATATTGAATGGTGTACTTTGACATATTTAAATTATCAAATAAATAATAAATAATACCAAATACTCAATATTATTAATTTGGAATAACTATATTTTATATTAATCAGAATTTTTAATTTATATTTTTACTTACGTTTTATATTTCAATTGAATTCTTTTCTAATAAATATTTAAATTTATTTTTTTCCAAATAATACTATCGCAAATTTAATTTTTAATGTCCTTTTTCATAATTTGATACTTAAAAGTGCTTTTTAAAAAATTGGCCAAACACGATGAGCTTGGAAAAAGCACTACTCGAACGAATTGGCCAAACACAAACTACTTATTTTGCAAAATTATTTTTTTATAAAGCACTTTTGAATAAAAGCGCTTTTCAAAATGAGTAGTTTTTGGCAGCTTGGCCAAACGAGCTCTTAATATGACTAATAAATGACTCTTCATTTTTTCATTTTCAAAAGCTAATACTTATTAACTCATGTATCCTTTTTAAACAACAATTCCAAAAATTAAACAAGACATATTAAGCTTTTCATGTTATAAACTAAAGCAAAAGACAAGAACAATAGAACAAGAACAATAGCAATAGAGAGAAGAGTAGAGAGAGTTCTTCTTATTGAGTTGAGAGGGGTGAATTACAATGGTAGAGAGCACCTCTATTTATAGGGAGGAGGAAGATCTTGCTACCAATAATAGGACTCTAAAATCTCTCTAATTAAATACATTAAAGACATTCACCTTAAATAGAAGTGTAAGAATCTTCTATTTCATAACACTCCCCCTTGAATGTCTATTCAATGATGTGCCTCGTTAAAACCTTAAAACAAAACCCAATGGGAAAAATTAAAGTAAGGAAAGAGTACACATGTTTGAATATGCGCCTATTGGTTGCCTCGTTAAAAACCTTGCAAGGAAAACCCAGTGGGACAAAACCTTGTAAGGGAAAAAGAGTGCAACGCGCATTAACTCCCCCTGATAAGAACATCAATTTATGTCCTTAAGTCTTCGCATTCCGATCTTGTGAACTAGCTTCTTGAAGGTTGACTTTGGTAGAGATTTTGTAAACAAATCAGCCATATTGTCGCTTGAACGAATCTGTTGAACATTGATATCACCATTCTGAAAAATAACTTTGGTGAAATATGCTTCGTTCTATCTCCCTTTATGAATCCTCCCTTCAATTGAGCTATACATGCTGCATTATCTTCATATAAAGTTGTGGGTAGTTTATCACATTTCAAACCACATTTGTCTTGGATATGATGTATTATCGACCTTAGCCACACACACTCCCGACTTGCTTCATGAATAGCAATTATCTCGGCATGATTAGATGAAGTAGCCACAATTGATTGCTTAGTCGATCGCCAAGATATGGCGGTTTCTCCGCAGGTAAACACATAACCCGTTTGAGACCGAGCCTTGTGTGGGTCAGACAAATATCCAGCATCAGCATAACCAACAAGATCCGGGCTGCAATTCTTTCCATAAAATAGGCCCAAATCGGTAGTCCCTTTTAGGTACCGCAATATGTGTTTGATCCCATTCCAATGTCTCCTCGTAGGAGCCGAGCTAAATCTTGCTAAGACATTAACTGAAAAAGAAATGTCCGGCCTTGTAGTATTTGCAAGATACATTAATGCGCCAATTGCGCTAAGATATGGTACTTCAGGACCAAGTATCTCTTCATTCCGTTCTTTAGGTCGGAATGGATCTTTGTTCACTTCAAGTGAACGAACAACCATCGGTGTACTTAACGGATGTGCGTCATCCATGTAAAACCGTTTCAGTACCTTTTCTGTATAGGTAGATTGATGAACAAAAATTCCGTTTGCCAAATATTCAATTTGCAAACCAAGACATAGTTTAGTCTTACCGAGATCTTTCATCTCGAATTCATCCTTTAGATAATCAATTGCCTTTTGGAGTTCTTCAGGGGTTCCAATAAGGTTTATGTCATCAACATATACGGCAAGTACAACAAATCCCGATGTTGTTTTCTTTATAAACACACATGGGCAAATGGCATCATTTATATAGCCTTCTTTCAACAAGTACTTACTTAGACGATTATACCACATTCGTCCTGATTGCTTTAGACCATACAAGGACCTTTGCAATTTGATTGAAAACATTTCCCGAGATTTGGAATTGTGCGCATTTGGCACCTTGAGTCCATCGGGAATTCTCATGTATATGTCGTTATCAAGTGAGCCATAAAGATAGGCAGTAACGACATCCATTAAGTGCATGTCCAGCTTCTTATGGACAGCAAAACTTATGAGATAACGAAAGGTTATCGCATCCATTACAGGCGAATATGTCTCTTCATAATCGACACCAGGCCTTTGGGAAAAACCTTGTGCAACAAGTCGTGCTTTGTATCTTTGTACTTCATTTTTCTCATTTCGTTTGCGTACAAAGACCCACTTGTAGCCAACGGGCTTAACACCATTAGGTGTTTCAACTATAGGGCCAAAAACTTCACGTTTTGCCAGCGAATTCAATTCAGATTGAATTGCTACTTGCCATTTTGGCCAATCATGTCTTTCTCGACATTCTTTCACAGATTGAGGTTCGAGATCCTCACATTCTTTCATAATGTTAGATGCTACATTATAAGCAAAGACATTATCTACCACAACATCCACTCGATTAATATTTGCCTCAATATTAATTGGATTTGGGAGTAATTCCGTATTTTCAAGAGCTTCAGGCTCAATAGATTCTTCGTGAATCTCGAAATTAATCAAATCATGAGCGTCCTCATGTGATTCTTTCATAGTGTCATTTAGATCGTTCTTTTTCCTCTTTCTAGGATTTCGGTCTTTGGAACCTAATGGTCTGCCACGCTTCTGGCGTGCATTTAACTCATTGGATATGACACTAGATAATTGTCCAATAGGGACTTCAATACGGATCGGAACATTTTCCGCAGGAATGTGGGATTTCGTTATCCTCTTCAAGTCCGTAAATGCGTCAGGCATTTGATTTGCTATTCTTTGCAAATGGATAATCTTTTGTACCTCTTTCTCACAAGTAGAGGTATGTGGATCAAGATGAGATAATGATTCATTTTTCCACAAAATTTCCCGTTTGGTTTCACCAACTTCTCCCCCTAATTTTGGGAAAAGTGTTTCATCAAATCGACAGTCTGCAAATCGTGCAGTAAACAGGTCGCCTGTCAATGTTTCAAGGTAGCGAATGATGGAGGGCGAATCAAACCCAACATATATTCCTAACCTTCTTTGCGCACCCATTTTGGTGCGGGATGGCGGTGCTACAGGCACATATACGGCACATCCAAATATCCTTAAATGGGATATATCGGGTTCATGACCCAAAACCAATTGCAACGGAGAATACTTGTGGTAATTCGTCGGCCTGAGACGAATTAGCATTGCTGCATGCAATATGGCATGACCCCACACTGAAGTGGGCAGCCTCGTTCTCATCAGTAATGGCCTTGCAATCAACTGCAAGCGCTTAATTAACGATTCTGCAAGACCGTTCTGAGTGTGAACATGGGCTACAGAATGTTCAACTTTTATCCCGATTGATAAGCAATAATCATTAAATGCTTGGGATGTAAACTCAGCAGCATTATCCAGTCTAATGGACTTGATTGGATTATCTGGAAAGTGTGCTCGTAGCCGAATTATTTGTGCCATTAACTTCGCAAACGCCAGGTTGCGAGATGACAACAGGCACACATGAGACCATCTACAGGATGCGTCTATCAAGACCATGAAATACCTAAACGACCCACTAGGTGGGTGAATAGGTCCACAAATGTCCCCTTGTATACGTTCCAGAAACTGGGGTGACTCAGTCCCAACCTTTGTTGGGGATGGTCTGATAATCAGCTTGCCTTGATAACACGAAGTGCAAGGATATTCATTACTTGAGAGAATTTTGAAATTCTTTAACGGATGCCCATATGAGCTTTCTATAATCCGTCTCATCATGGTTGATCCTGGGTGACCTAGTCGATCATGCCAAAGTACAAATGTATTGGACTCAGTATTCTTTAGATTTACTGTTGAATGTGCCTCAATTGCACTAATTCTTGTCCAATACAGGCCACAAGATAAAGACGGGAATTTCTCAATAACCCTCTTTTGGCCGAAGACATTCTTTGAAGTGAGGACGAGATATTCAAGATTATCTTCATCCATTGTCTCAATATTGTAGCCATTCCGGCGTACATCTTTAAAGCTCAACAAGTTTCTCATAGACTTGGAGGAGAACATTGCATTCTCTATGATTAACATCGTGCCCTTGGGCAGAGTTACTATAGCTCTTCCGGAGCCTTCAATCAATTTACTACTTCCAGAGATTGTAGTAATGTTTGCCTTACACATATTCAGTTGAGAGAAATACTTCCTTTCTTTGAGTATTGTATGTGTAGTACATGAATCAACTAGCAAATACTTTTACAGTTGGATGTTGATCCAAGTTCGCTTTGTGAGATATCCATTTTGCTTTCCCATAGTTTGACATACAAAAAAAATACATAAATATAAGTATAAACAACTTCAATTCTTTTGTTTCGCGTTTAAACAGCGTTTTGGGAAGCAGTTATTTAGGATATTCGAATATTGTATTCTAATATTCGAATATAATGCCTTGCGGAAAAAATAATACTTTAATGCGAAAAATATTAGATATTCGAATATTTAAGCACATATTCTAATATCTTGCCAGATATTCGAATATAGGAATTCTGATATTCGAATATCTGGCCTGGCGGAAAAAGTTCGTTTTATTGCTAAATATTAGACGATCGACTAGTTTTTAGGTTAGTCGATTACCTCTACTGTACAATAAAAATATTTGAGCATATTGAAACATTCTAAAGGGCTAATACTAACATCATATCATGAATTAACTAATACGAGCTAATGGTAATGACTATTAATTTATTCATTGACTAATACAAGTAGAATCAAACAGCTCCATCTTCTTTCATCATGGTTCCATCACCGCTTAGGTGGTCTATCTTTCCCTCGGGTTGCTCAAAGAAGTCTGCCACATCCAGGTGGGTGATATCCTCATTGTCGTCATAGACAAAATTTGTTTCAGGGCCTTTTCTCTTTCGAGATGCTTGATAAAGGTCAACCAAGTGTCTTGGTATACGGCAAGTCCGAGACCAGTGCCCATTTCCACCGCAACGATAACATATAGTTTCTGAACTATTTGCCTTAGGATCTTCTGGACCCTGTTTCTGCTTTCGGTGGTTATCTCTCTTTGGGGGGTGACGGACTTCTTTGGAATTTCTTCCTTGTCCACGTCCTTGGCTTTGACCCCGTTTATGACCGTGATCATGGTCCCTTTTATGTTTGGCATAATGCGAGTGCACCATATCTGCTTCAGGCAGTGGTGTAGACCCAGTTGGTCTATTTTCGTGATTTCTCATGAGCAGATCATTATTTCGCTCAGCCACTAGTAAGAGAGAAATCAGTTCAGAGTACTTCGTAAAGCCTTTCTCTCGGTACTGTTGCTGCAGTACCATATTGGACGCATGAAACGTTGTAAACATTTTCTCAAGCATATCGTAATCGGAGATGTTATCTCCACATAGCTTCAGTTTAGAAGTAATTCTGAACATAGCAGAATTATATTCAGAAACGGACTTAAAGTCCTGTAGCGTCAGATGGGCCCAATCATATCGTGCTTGTGGCAGAGTGACCAACTTCAGGTTGTCATATCTCTCCTTTAAGCTGTTCCACAAAACGAGTGGATCCTTGACGGTGAGATATTCAATCTTCAAACCTTCGTCAAGGTGGTGGCGCAAGAAAATCAAGGCCTTCGCACAATCTTGGGTGGATGCTTTTTCTTTATCTTTGAGGGTGTCTCCGAGACCCATAGCATCTAGGTGGATTTCAGCATCCAACACCCATGTCATATAGTTCTTGCCCGAAATTTCAAGGGCAACGAACTTTCTTTTCATAATGTCAGACATACTCGAAAATTAAATTAGGAAGAGGGAAAATACCTTGGATTTTCGAGAATGATACTTGAGACGGTAGAGTCTCGTGCTGATAACGTGTTATAAACTAAAGCAAAAGACAAGAACAATAGAACAAGAACAATAGCAATAGAGAGAAGAGTAGAGAGAGTTCTTCTTATTGAGTTGAGAGGGGTGAATTACAATGGTAGAGAGCACCTCTATTTATAGGGAGGAGGAAGATCTTGCTACCAATAATAGGACTCTAAAATCTCTCTAATTAAATACATTAAAGACATTCACCTTAAATAGAAGTGTAAGAATCTTCTATTTCATAACATTTCATCTATTTTTAACGTGAGTTCCTATTATTGTATTTACATAATTTTGGTAAATCTAATAGAAAGAGTTTGTTAAATATTTGATAGAGACTAAAACTGCTCTCTTTTGATAAACTTAAAGGACCAAACTGATGAGAACATATTTAATGGACTACTTTGAATCTACTCTAAATATAAGGGACCATTTTTATCATTTTGTCTCCTCTTCTCCCCCATTTTGTGTTCTAGTCTTTTGTTGCTTTTCAGTGGTAAAACCCTAACAGGAGAAAGTGCTATGAGCTCATCTTTGTTCTGAATTCTTCTTTGAGCCCTTAGGAAAAGAGACCTCTGTAGAAAATGGTAATGAATCTTTTTATGTTTTTGAAATATATTAAATATTTAGAAAAAGATTAAAGTTTTAATCTCTGCCTGTTTTACTCATACTTATCTACTTAGCTAGAATTGCTAAGTAATCGTCCGATTTGCTTGCTAATTTCATATGATTCTCGATTTGGGTTATCGTTCGTAAGATGATTTGTAGTTTTTCATGTATCTGTGATTTTTTTTTTGCTAGCTGTATTGATAAAGTTTGAAACTTTGCTTTTTTCTCTATCCAAAATTTGGTTTTTATCTGTGAGCTTGAATTAAATTATTTCTTTGGGTGTTCAATGCTGCCTAAGCATCTCTTATTTTTCATATCATTTCTGCCGACTCCAACTAGCTTAGGATTGAGGAGCAGTTTATTGTTGTTTACTCCCTTTACTCCCAAGTTCTCCCCTTTTTGCTGTTGTATGTCTACAAAATCTATGTTGTGTAATTTTTTAATCTCTAGTATTGCTCCCAAACCCAAGCAACAGAGATTTGAAATTTCTCAAAGTGTCATGTTTCAGTTAGGTTTGGTTTAGATAATAATTTTCTTTTCTATTTGAGATAACTCTTTTACGTTCTTGATGGTGGAGTGATAAGGGCGCCCTAACCCGATTTGAATAGGCAAAGTTCCCAGAGTGGCGGTGGTTTTTGAGGGGGTGGAGAAAGGCCCTCATTTTTGGGAAGTAGATGGGAGGGCTCTTGATGTTTCAACAAGGGTGTTGAGGTGGGATAGCATCATTTTGATCCCATTTGTGTTCATATGGTATCTTCCTATTTGTTGTTGGATGTGTGTTTTCCCTTTTGTTGTAAGTTGTAGGTGCTTCACTTGCATCCTTTGCAAGATACTTTCTATTTGTTGTTAAACTTGTTTTACTTGGTCTGTGATGTGTCCTTTGAAACAATGGTTCAAATACATGTTTCACATTCGAATGTTTAGTTTCCCTTAATTCTTTTACTCACTTTCACGTAGTTCTGCATTCTTTTCTGTCTCCCTTCAGTTTCATTTTTTCAATAACTTATCCCTAAGTATTTTGCCTCATCTATGTGTCAAATCTATTACATGAATTTTTAGCAGTAATAGCCCAAGGGCTTTGGTCTGGTGGTAAACGCGCAATTCGTGATGTGTGGGTTAAGCTCACATCACGAGTTTGCACCTTGCGACATGCAAAAGTATGGTATTTAAGTGGAGAAGGGTAAAGGGAGATGCCCATTATCCCCTGAGCTTCAAACAGTTCCCCAACTGGTTCTCACGAATTTCTCAATTATCAAGAAAAAATTAAGCAGTAGTAATTGTGTAAACAGGCTGCTTTTCAATACAACGGTAATTTTCTAGCGAGTATGATTGAGATCATACTTATTTCCAAACTGTGCATACAGACCACACCATTGATAGTGGGACTGTCTGTTGCTGCTGCTGCATATGCTGGAAGGTACGGCATCCAAGCTTGGCAAGCATTCAAGGCCAGACCACCCACTGCAAGAATGCGTAAATTTTATGAAGGAGGTTTTCAGCCTAAAATGACAAGGAGGGAAGCAGCTCTTATTCTCGGAGTAAGGTATGTTGTATCATTCTTTTAAAGGCTTGGTGGGATTTCCAACACCTACTGTGCAAAATCATCTCCGTGAAGGCCTCCTATTTTTTTCAATCACAGAACTTGATTGTGCAGTATGTACATTTTAATCTGACATGCCCCCAGGGATTTGGGTCTAGTGGCAAGAGCGTAGCTTATGATGTATGGCTAATGTAACACACCAGGCTTTAGACAGAGTTCCACATCGGCAAAACACAAGAGGAATGCTGGGTATATAAGGTAACAAGCCCTAGACCCCAGTGACACGTTTTAAACCCGTGAGGGCCCATGCCCAGAGCGGACAATGTCACTAGTGGGCTGGACTGTTACAGATGGTATCAGAGCCACTCTTGTGTTAGCCTTGCCGGTAGTGGGTCAAATCAGAGTTCGGTGCTGAGTCTAGGCGAATCCCATGCGGTGGGGCTAACCTCAGCGAGGACGCTGAGTCCATAAGAGGGGGTGTATGTAACACCCCAGACTATAGACAGAGTCCCACATCGGCAAAACACTAGAGGGATACTGGGTATATAAGTTAACAAGCCTTAGACCCTAGTGACGCGTTTTAAACCCGTAAGGGCCCAAGCCCAGAGCGGACAATATCACTAGTGGGCTGGGCCTGGGCCCTCACGGGTTTAAAACGCGTCACTAGGGTCTAAGGCTTGTTAACTTATATACCCAGCATCCGTCTTGTGTTTTGTCGATGTGGGACTCTGTCTAAAGCCTGGGGTGTTACAGCTAAGGCACGCATCATGGGTTTGAACCCTGCTGTAGACAAAAGTCTTGGTATTTATGTGGGAAAGGGTAGAACCATTATCCACCAAGTTTAGAACCGTGCGCCACTCTCCCGTGGGGATTTCTCAGTTATTTAAAAAAAGATTAATCAGAGACGCTGTCAATATCCTATACCTTAATTGTATCAATATTGTTGTTACTTAAGCAATGACCGAAAATTGTATGATGAAACCTTTCTTAAAGTATGTTCGATATTCTTTATATTTGGAATTTCTTTAAGTTAACAAAAGGTAGTTGTCAGCTTACATGTATTCCTTCATTTTGTTTCCAATGTCTTATTCAGGAAGTATTTCCCACGCTTGATTATAAAATACATTATAAATCTGAAAAAAAAAAATTGCAAATCTGAAATGCTCATTATTTGCATATATGGGGAGATTGCTTATGGTGGTTTTAATGGTACTGCATTAATGTATATCCACAATAATGTTATTGCAGCTACAAGAAATAACATTGTAATGACTATATACATTATTAAGGTAGTGTCAGTGTGCCCCTTGATAGAGGATGCAAATATATGGTGAAATAAGTTTTCCATGGTAGATTTGAACATTTAACAATTTCTTGTTGCACATTGATATTGACCACTCTATTTGTTCTAACTTAGCTTAATTAATCTCAGAATAATGACTATTTATATTAACAAGAGAAACATCTACTTATGTCCCTTACTAGGGAAGCAAAATAGAAGCGATGCAAATATTGATGAAAAATGAGTTTTCTTTTGTGGATTTTGGAGATTTGTTATTCTTTTGCACAATCATATTTACTAGGGAAGCATTATATCACGACGAGATTCAGCTACTACTTCTTATGGATGATGAGGAGATGGTTTTGAGACAAGAGATGGGTAATATTTGCTTTCAAATCAAAATGCCGCTTTTAGTAGAATATATGGGCAAATAACATATGTGATTTGTTTCTTATTATCCCTCCTGTTTCATTTCCGGACTTTTGGTCTAATATGCTTTGTCGCCTCTCTCTCCCCCTCCCCTTTTTAGGCTTGTGGTTTGGTTGATTGTAATAATTATACTCCCATACTTGTTAAAGTGGAGAAAAGTATTATCAATTCTTTTTCCACTAAGTATGTGCACATTCAACAGGGAAAGCACGCCACCAGAGAAAGTGAGGGAGGCGCATAGGAAAGTGATGGTAGCCAACCATCCAGATGCCGGGGGCAGCCACTACCTTGCCTCAAAAATTAATGAAGCAAAAGACATATTGGCCGGAAAGACTAAGAACAGCGGTTCTGCATTTTAATCTCAACTCAGTCTCCTTGTTGCTTAAGAAGTTCCAAATCATAGTGTAACTGGAGGCGGACCATGCTTTCTGGCACTTGACACTAAAATTTTGAGTGGAAGTTGATTAATTCTTTGGACCAAGAAGCTGTATATTTAGTTGGAGAAGGCAACATTTGTCAGTTGTACGCGTTCACTGAATGTGAAGAAGCTTAATATGGAGTATTAAGCTAATATGTACTTTATTAATTGATGACACAGATTCATGGCTGAAGTTTGTTTCTCTTTGTTAGGATGCTGGAAACAAGCGATATGTGCAGAATAATCAGATTATTATTATACAACCCTGAGTTCTGAATTAGTTCCATTATCTTTACAATTGCTTTTGACAGCCAGAGGATCCTGTAATATAATTGTCAAGGGTCTATTGGAAACAACCTCTATCTCCATGAAGTAGGGGTAAGGTCTGCTTACACATTACTTTCCCAGGATCCCACTACGTGAGATTACACTGGATTTCTGTAGTGGGAGTACATTGGATTTGTTGTTGTATTCCTGCTTTCTGAACCAACTCTGGTTGCATGACATCTGAAGATAAGGAGGAAGGGTCAAATTTGCTGCTATACTATTTGAAATTAAGTAATTTTGCCTATTAGACTTTTGATTTAATATTATCCCATATTTATATAAAAGTTTTATTTTTATCCTTGACCCGTTATGCAAGCACTAACATGAGAGTAATTTTAAATCATAGTCTAAAATTGAGGAGTAAATTTTGAACCTTTTTCCTAAAAGAATTTGGACCAGCTGCATGCGGCAGTTCCCTTAATGACAAGGACACAAGATGATTTGCTTAAGGCAAGGGTATAGATGGACCAAAAATAAAATAGATAATGACTGTTCATTCACTAAACTTTGTTAAACCGGTCATTTGACGGTTACTCTTAAGTCAACCAAATTAAGAGCTCTCGTGTGTAAAAATATGTGGACCAAAAGTGCACAACTGTTTTATTAATTGAAGATTAAAAATGTTTAGTTTGAAATTAAAAAGGACTAAAATTAAAATTTGCTAAAACGGGAATAAGAAGTGCAATTATCCCTTTACCCCTCTCACAACTTCCGTAACAGTAATCCACTTTGCACAAATTATGACTACATCTTCATTATTTGGTTAATGAATTATTTGATCCCCAAAAAAAATAAAGAACAAAAATCTGTGGTTTAAGTTTAAACAACCAACTGACAGTGACCGGTAACTTAATTAAACAACATATACAATAGGCACATGCATGTGTATTTTATGTATTTAATTAAAGAAAATAGTTGTTCAGACTAATAAAACCAGAAAAGGTATACGATATGCCTAAAGAAAGATTAACCCCATCTTTACCAACTAAGCTTTACTAAGATATCACAACTTCCAGAATATATAAATCAGGTACGATATATACATGCAGATACCGAAATATCTACACAAAGCATCATGCATTTACACAGGATTTGAGAATGGCCACACACTAAGAAAGTATAATATAGATAATCTACCTAAGTATCAGTGACTCAAATCTATCACCTATAAGTCACACAAATATTAAACAAAATAGTTTATTTGCATTCAATATTTGAACAAAATTATAATTATTAAGTATGATAAAATGAGGGAAAAAAGGTATTTATCATAATTAAGTGGTAAAATTATTTATGCAAATACATGCAATGCATTTGCTAGTTTGACATAATTAATAGGTACACTACAATACCTTAGAATCAAAGGGAAAGCCCTAAAGAATCTTTTGCCAGGCGGTATAAGCATAGAAAACACCAAAACCAGACAGCTCTATACTTTCTTGCACACATGCAAATGCCTATCTACTACTTATAATGTTTTGATTTCGACAGTCATTTTGCAAAATGTTAGGTTGTTTGGCCTAAAAGTAACATCACTTATCAGGTTGTCCCCTTTAACAATTTTTTGGATTTGTCTATTATACCATCTCACATTTAAGGGTCCAAATCATTTTTGGAGAGGTGCGTGGATAAGTCCTTTAATTTATTTTCTCAAAGTAATTTTGTTTTGAAATATATGATGTTTTAAAAAAATAATTTTTTTTTCAGTTCGTCCCTAGTGCGTCAATTATTGAAGTATTAATGAAGCAAAACATTTTAAGAGAGAAGCAAAAGGTTTTAGACAAATATTTTATGATTAAGCGTATTAAATGTGTATTTAATTTTTATGGTGAAGTATTGTGTATTTCCAAAACAAATCTGAATAGACTTCATAAATTTGGTTAATGAATTAAAAAAAGGAACATCCTTTTTAAAAACCTTGATAGCTAATTGACAAAGAAGCATAATTTATTTAAGAAGATATACGTTAGGTACATGCATATTTTAAGTATTTAATTAGACAAAAAGTTGTTCAGAACTAACAAAGAAAGTCCTTTTTCAACAAACAGGACTCTAGATAACACAAATTAAGCTAAATAAAGACCTTGAAATGAACTCTATATATAAGCAAGTGCAATCCCCTCTTCGCCAACTCTTTATCGTTGTTGGGAGTTATGGTACCTTAGAATCAAAGAGACAACTCTATAAATCTTTTGCCAAATCCGACGGGAGAATTGATTGATCAGTATACTCATGTGTCTTTGTCACCTTCAAATCTTGAGTCCGCCTTTATAAATATGTCTAATCTTCTTGCACAGATGACAGATGCAAATAAATTAAATTACATGCTTTTGAGTTAACAATTCATTTTTCAAAATGTATGTTTATTAATCGTCTTTTTTAGCCGAGAGTCTATCGGAAATAGCCTCTCTATCCTTATCGAACAGGAATAAAGTCTGCGTATACATTACCCTCCCCAACCCCACTATGTGGGACTTTACCGGATAGTTATTATTGTTGTATGTTAATTAGTTTATTGTTTGGCCTATCTTAAGCATGAGTGTTAAAATATCACCTTTTAGGCTTTTACTGATTTCTATTTGGCTTGTGTCTTGATTATACGAGATTCCCGTATTAATTTTTTTTTAAGTAATAATAAGATTTGTGTTATGAAATATTAATTTGTAGTGGATGTCTAATAACTCCTAAAGAAGTTATTTTCACTATTTTTCTCTATTAAGTAGATAACTCCCACTAATTCTCACCATTACAGTCGTAATTCCCACACTTCCATAACCTCCCCATGATCTCAATAGTTAATATTATGTTTATAATATCCCTTTGTATACCTCAATGTCATCCTATAAATAGAGGGTTTGGACATCACATTGTATACACTTGAATACATGGAAGAAATAAGAATCTCTTCTCCCTTTCTCTATATATCTCTACAATATTGTCTATTTTCTTGTTTTATACTATTACTTTGAGCTAAGTTTTGTAACACTTATCAGCATGAATGGCTTATTTCATAATCTACTATCAAGATTACATGATAGGTGCTCTTTAACTTCTATGGAATTCGCCAATACCAATTTGGCGCAAGGTAAGTAGATATTGTGAGCACGTTTCATATCCAAGGAGAAGAAAAAGTTAAGTAGGTACTTTCTTTTGCTAATTGATGCCTATGGTTGTTGTCATTGTTGGGTTTATGTATTTAATTAATAAATTAAATGCTTAAAAAAGGGTGAATAAGAAATGGAGGGAAATGAAATTTTTGAGTGAAATTTTAAGTTTTCCCCCTTGGCATATGGACATTGTCCCATATTGGAAGAGGAAGAGATTTTTTATGGGTTTATAAGCAATTGCTCTTCTTCTAGCTTTTAAAGAGTTGAGAAGAAAGCAAGCCTCGCGCCATCGTCGTCGTCGCTCGCTCGCTCGGCTCGGATTCGGTCAAATGATTGATTGATTAACTTTTTAGACCAAATTTATTTGTTATTATGTAATGGCATTTATGCTGTGGTAGTTTTGCAGAAACAGTCATTCTGAAGAGTTGCAACTCTTCTGATTCCAGCCCAAATTTTGGCTATAAATACAACATTATTCTGCTCAGAATTTCACTACGAATTTCTGAGTTTCCTCTCCTTCTTCTACATACTTTTAGCATACAAATAAAGCAAAAACGTAAGTGTGATTTGCTACTGATCTTTGTGTTTGCTGAAACACTGGCGTTTGGAGTACCACTACATCAATGTTTAATCGGTTAAGGGTCAAAACTGCCCACAACCTATCGACTCCGGAACAAAATTGCCCTCCGTTTACCTTTGGCGAAGAAAATGCCCCCACTGTTAACTTTGTGGCCTATTTCTACCCCTAAAATCTAACAGAATCTTGAATTTCATTTTTAATTCTTTTTTAATGCCACGTGTCACGTTTTGATTGGGATATATAAAGAACGGAAAATTGGGACATATAAAGAACGCAAAAAGGGTCAAAACTGCCCTCAACGTATTGACTCCGGAACAAAATTGCCCTCCGTTAACCTTTTTGGGTCGGGTCGGGTCGGGTTGTGTCGGAATTTGGGTGAGAATTGATTTTGGGTCAAGTTTATTTAATGGCCAATCAAAACGTGACACGAGGAATTAAAAAAAATTAAAAATTAAATACAAGCATCCCGACCGACCCGACCCAAAAAACACCAAACCCTCTCTTCATCTTCCTCACAACACACCCTCTCTAACCCTAAACCACCAAACGACCTCTCATGGCTACCCCGATGCTTCATCTTCCCCGTCCAGCCCGTCACCTTCACATCGTCGGAAAACTTCACAACCAAACAGCCCCTCTCCATCACGAACCAGGCGTCCAACCCGTCCCCCATAACCAAGCCATGAAAAACTAGCCCCTCATTGGATAGGAATGACCAATCCACTTTAACTGAAGATGAATATATGTGATATATCAAGCTCTTTACATTTGTTGGAAAGCGGGAAATCACATTACACTTCAACCCGACCGACCCGACCCAAAAAAGGTTAACGGAGGGCAATTTTATTCCGGAGTCAATACGTTGAGGGTAGTTTTGACCCTTTTTCCGTTCTTTATATGTCCTAATTTTCCGTTCTTTATATATCCCAATCAAAATGTGACACGTGGCAATTAAAAAGATTAAAAATAAAATTCAAGATTCTGTTAGATTTTAGGGGTAGAAATAGGCCACAAAGTTAACGGTGGGGGCATTTTCTTCGCCAACGGTAAACGAAGGGCAATTTTGTTCCGGAGTCGATAGGTTGAGGCAGTTTTGACCCTTAACCGGTGTTTAATTCGTTCTATCCTGGGAGAAAATAATCCATAACCTTGGGTGCTAGAAGGAGATTAAATTCCTTAGAATATGGAATTATTCATCAAACAACGGCCCCTTACACGCCCCAATCCAATGGGATTGCAGAAAGAAAAGATCGTTTATTAAAGGAGATGATGAACGCATTATTGATAAGTTCTGGTTTGCCACAGAACTTGTGGGGCGAAGTCGTTCTTACGGCTAGCCGAATACTAAATCGAGTACCCCATAGAAAAACACAATCAATTTCATATGAAAAATAGAAAGAAAGGAAGCCCAACTTGAATTATTTTAAAGTGTGGGGGTGTTTGGCAAAAATGCAAGTTCTTAAACTCAAAAGGGTAAAAATATGACCAAAAACTGTTGATTGTGTTTTCATAGGACATGCAACTAATAGTAAAGCATATCGATTTCTGGTTCATAAATTAGAAAATTCCGACATTCATAAAATACAGTTATAGAATCAGATAGTGTTGAATTCTTTGAAAATATAAATCCGTACAAAAAGGAATGTGAGTTGATTTGTGAAGGATCTAAACGACCTCGGGAAGAAACAAAAGAAAGTACACTTAACCAGGATGATCCAAGACGTAGTAAACGTCAAAGAACGTCTACTTCATTTGGACCAGATTTTGTGATTTTTTTATTCTAAAATGAGCCTCAAACATTTAAATTAGTTATATCTTCTTCGGAATCATTGTTATGGAAAGAGTCAGTCAATAGTGAAATTGAATCCATATTGAACAAATATACATGGGAATTGGTTGATCTTCCTCCTGGAAATAAACCGTTGGGTTCTAAATGGATCTTTAATAGGAAAATGAAAGATGATGGCACTATTGACAAATATAAGGCAAGACTTGTGGTCAAAGAGCATAGACAAAAAGAAGGTCTTGACTATTTTGATACATACTCTCTAGTTACAAGAATTACGTCCATACGAATATTGGTAGCGTTAGCTGCAGTTTATGGTCTTGAAATTCATCAAATGGATGTGAAGACGGTCTTCCTAAATGGAGAGTTGGAGGAAGAAATTTACATGGAAAAACCTGAAGGGTTTTTGGTTCCAGGTAAAGAAAAGAAGATCTGTAGACTTGTTAAGTCCCTTTACAGTCTAAAACAAGCACCCAAACAATGGCATGCGAAATTTGACCAAACAATATTGTCAAATGGATTTAAGATAAATGAATGTGATAAATGTTTGCAAAATAAAAATATTCCTGATCACATAGTCATTGTTTGCTTATATGTGGATGATATGCTCATAATGAGCAATGACATTGCCAACATAAATGCTACTAAGTGTATGCTAACTAGCAAGTTTGATATGAAAGACTTGGGAGTTGCTGATTTAATTCTGGGAATTAAGATCCATAAGATTTCTCAAGGTCTGGCACTGTCACAATCTCATTATATTAAGACAGTACTTGAAATATTCAAGCACTTGGGCTTTAAAGTTGCAAAGACTCCAATTGACATGAATCTTGCATTAGCAAAGAACAAAGGCCAAAGCATATCACAATTAGATTATGCTCGTGTGTTGGGATGCTTAATGTACATCATGAATTGTACACGGCCAGATATAGCTTGTGCTATAAGTAAATTGAGTCAATATACAAGCAATCCAGGTCAATCTCATTGGATGGCCATGAAGCGAGTTTTGGGGTATTTAGTACATACCTAGGACTTTGCTTTGCACTACAGTAAATATCCTGCAGTCATTGAGGGATAATGTGATGTAAATTGGATCACCGGATCAACTGATTCCAAGTCCACAAGTGGATATGTGTTCACTATTGATGGAGGAGCGATATCTTGGAAGTCATCCAAACAAACTTGTATTTCTCGCTATACAATGGAGGCTGAGTTCATAGCCTTGGATAAAGCCGGTGAAGAAGCTGAATGGCTCCGGAAATTCTTGAAAGATATTCTATTTTGGCTCAAACCGTTGGCACCAATATGCATACATTGTGATAGTCAAGCGGCAATTGGAAGGGCTGAGAGCGTTATGTATACGGTAAATCTCGTCATATACGATGAAGACATAAAATTGTTAGACAATTACTCTCTAAACGAATTATCACGATTGACTATGTAAAGCCAAGTGATAATGTGTTGGATCTACTTACAAAAGGACTAACTAGAGAGGTAGTTGAGAAGTCATCAAGGGGAATGGGACTGTGATCGAGAACAAGTCATAGTGGCGGTAACTCTACCTAGAAGACTGTAGATCCCAAGATCTAGTTTCAAGGAGATCAAACAAAGTCATTTATGACGGTTCAACATTATCAACTAAACTTTTAGTCCATTCTCGTGATGAGACAATGTTCAGTACAAATGATAAAACATTAAGATTTTTTAATGATTTCTAAGTTTGATACAGGGTATATCAAATATTCTATCTACGGGATGACACGTTTAGGAATCGCCTATGTAAGTGTGATGTGTTAGCCGCTTCAAGGAGAATTTTGTAAGGCCAGTTCTCTACGCACTTATAAAACCAGGCGGTGTTCATAGCTGAAACAAACACAACAATGAGAACCAAAGATGGTTACGGGTTGGTTGTGTGACTTGTGGTTGTCTAGGTATACACCAAAGTTTGACGGTTCAAAGATATCAAATCTACCGATTGATCGAGTATATCCGACATAAGTTCACTACGGAAAGTTCAAAGGGAAACCTACTTATCCAGATGCAATTAATCCTTGCTTGCGAATCACACCGTTTTTTATGCATACTTCCGCGATATAACCATTCCCCATTCATGTGGGGGATTGTTGGGTTTATATATTTAATAAAAATTAAATACATAAAAGAGAGTGATTGGTAAATGGAGGAAAATGAAATTTTTGAGTGAAATTTCAATTTTCCCCCTTGGCGTATGGACATTGTCCCATGTTGGAAGTGGAAGAGATTTTTTATGGGTTTTCTTCTAGCTCTTAAAGAGTTGAGAAGAAAGCAAGCCTCGCGTCATCGCCGTCGTCGCTCGATCGGCTCGGCTTCGGCTTCGGCTTCGAATTTGGATTTGGATTTGGTCAAATGATCGATTGATTGATTAACTTTTTAGACAATATTAATATTAAATCCAATCTGTTTTTCTATTTTTGTAACCGAAAATTAACTACCTTCCCTTTTTATTTTGCCTCTTTATTATTGAGTAAATAGACATTTATGTAATGGTATTATGCACATCCATTCTGAAGAGTTGCACCTCTTCAGATTCCAGCCCAAATTTTGGCTATAAATACAACATTACTCTGCTCAGAATTTCACTACGAATTTCTGAGTTTCCTCTCCTTCTTCTGCATACTTTTAGCATACAAACAAAGCAAAAAGTAAGTGTGATTTGCTACTGATCTTTGTGTTCGCTAAAACACTAGCATTTGGAGTACTACTACATCAGTGTGTAATTTGTTCTATCCTGGGAGGAAATAATCCATACCCTTGGGTGCTAGAAGGGGATTAAATTCCTTAAGGAGACACTGTGAGTTCAGTGGGTTCGAATTGTTTATGATCATTGTTTGTTTATGTCATTTCTATTTATCATAATTTCTGTTTATATTAATTTACATATTCAGAATTATTTCACAAATACAAATTACTAACAGTCATTACATGAATAGTCAATACATTCAAGAACATCTCTGTAAGGTATTGTTCATCTCTCTTATCGGCAAGTAAATTAAGTTTGATAGTTGTTCATAAGTTCCTGCCAAGACACCTTAGAAAATGATATCGCATGTTTTTCTATTTTAGTTTGAAATACCTAGATTTGTTTAATAATAGGTATTGTGGTTAAAAAATTTCAGAATTGTGTAGTGCAACATCATCATATTTGGAAGTTATATTTTAGCTTTGTAAGCAGAAAACTAGAAACTAACAGTGCTTTAAAATTGGTATTTAGTGCCTAAGAAGGAAAGATCTGACAAAATAAAAATGAAAGTATTGGTTGGGATTGAGTTCTGCTCAATTATACTTAAAATCAATCTTTGAAATATTAATATTAATCTTGTGCATGTAGATTACTACATACTTGCATCATTGTAAATAAAATCAAGAATATTAGGGGACAAGATCATATAGAGATATACATCTACATCATTATGGCCCAATAAAAGTGGTAATACTTTTTTAAGGCTCAAGGGTGAGTCATAATGCATTTTGGTTAATTATGACATTGGATAAGGGTAAGTCGGTGGGTTCAAGTCCCAACACACCATGATTATTAGAGTTGGGTTTGAGTCCCAACTCATTGTGGCTGGGTTTGAGTCCCACCTCATTATGGCCTAATATGTTTTTATTGGTAAGACATTGGGTTTGAGTCCCAATATACCATATTGATGATACAATGGTGACTAAAGAAAATAAATATATTTTTAATGAAAATGCATGAAACTTGTCCCACTTGATTTGCACCATTCTTGAAGTGAATGTGGTAGCAGCGCATAATAAAGACATGTGGTTGACCAATGAACATGGGCGTGTCATTAATCAAATAATAATAGTCATCATTATGGTAATTGCAAAAATGAGAACAATAAGGATTCTCAAAATATTCCTTCAAAATGTGAAGGTGATGTTTGCCTTCAAATTGGATGAAAAAATATATAAAGCACATTACGATAATTATATTCCATTCTTTGAAGAGATGATTTGGGATAAGCATTAAGAATGTAGATTCATTCCTGAAGGTGAATGTAATAATATGTGATAAAAATTATGCATAAGAATGTTCTTATGCATGGTTTGATAATACCACAACTCACCTCTCAGGGAAGATTTGAGAGAAATAAAGATAATGAATATTATACTATCATGGTGAATGGAGAACCAACTGATCCTTTCAATGCTGAGATGGGACTTAAACAAGGAGATCATATGTCTCCATTATTGCAATACAATGGAATATCTAAGTCGAATACTAATGTAAATGACAGAGAGGAAACAATACCATTACCATCCCAGATGTGGCAAGTTAAAACTAACTCATTTATACTTTGCAGATGATCTGCTACTATTTTCTTGAGGAGATGTTCAGTCAATAGCAGAGGTGCAAAAATGATATAATCAGCTCTCAGAGGCTTCAGGATTGCAAGTAAATATTGGAAAAAGTTCCATTTATTTTGGAGGAGTGAAACAACAAACTCAAGAGATGATACTACAAAACAATGGGATTTACAAGAGGAGTATTGCCTTTCAAATACGAGTTCCACTGTCAACAAGGAAGCTAACAATGATTCAATGGCAGCCACTCATTGAGAAGATTGTTGCAGGGATCACTTCATGGACAGTGAAAATACTGTCATATGCAGGAAGAAGCCAACTGATAAGTAGTGTGCTGTTTAGAGTCCAGTCCTATTGGGCTCAACTATTCATAATACCATCAAAAGTGATGAAAGTTGTGGAGAGTTTCTGTAGAAGTTATCCGTGGACAAGGAATAATGTCATTACTAAGAAGGCATTAATCAACTGGGAGGAAGTTTGCTGCCCTAAAAGTAGTGGAGGATGGAATCTCATCAACATGAAGATTTGGAATAAGGCAGCCATTTAACCAAAAAATATAATTTGGTCAAAGCGTGAATTTTGAGAAAAGAAGTCGGGTTACTGATAATCAAAGAGACCAAAAAATAATAGGCTTTCAGAGAATAAGAATAAAGCAATAAGAAGTTCGTATTTCAATATGATGTAGATGATATTTCGTGTACATACAGATGATGAAACCTCCTCCTTTTATATCTAATAAGGAGTAACGGCTTAGCCAAAATAATAAAGAGCATTTAATGAGACGTTACACAATTATTGCTATTAAATATTGATTCACTAACTTATCAGGTATTTAATAATGAATTTAGATTACTTTTTGTCATCAGATTCTTGTCTTCAGTGCCGTTTTTATACGTTAGCATTAAATGGCTTGAACAGATACGAGACTCGTATCTAAGACTCCCTCTCGTGTCTGCTTACTTTTCTCCTCCCGTATCTGTTGTCTTCCGTACCTCTTAATCATTTATTACTCTTTGACTATTTGACCAGTCCACGTATTATGCCACATCATCTTTAATTCAAATTCAGTTTTTTCCCAATACAGATAGTCCCCCCACTTCCAATTATTTATCAATTAAATAATTGGGAAGTGGATTTCCATAAAAGAGAATTTTTGACACAATTAATGTGTGTGAAAGTATTGACGTCTCATCTGTCTTTCTCATTTAATGCTCCATACACGTGTCATCTTCTGATTGGATCTGCAGTTTTTTACCCACTTTTCTAGGTTTATCCAACTTCTTCTTTTCACGAAGTGATAGTTATCTTTAATATAGGCTTTCCATCAATACACTCCTTAATTTGACGGTTGCTTCTATATAACCTTTTAATTCACACTTTCTTTGTCATCTTCTTCATCAAGCACCCCTTTATTTTCTTTTACTTCTCTTTACTTTAAACTCGTCCAACAATATCACTCCAAACCCTAACCCCAGAAAGGTTCTAGTTCTTGATCAATTTCCTAATGCCCCTGCTCCAATTAGACATACAAGAGGCAGAGGAGGAAGACTTAGAAGTTCAAGATCTACACGTGGAGGTTCAACTTGTTCTGCTCCTCCTTCTTCAAGTTCTGGTATCAAAGGTCCCTCTTCTAAAGCTCCATCTCTGAAAGGTAAAGAGGTTTCTGTTCCTTCTCAAGAACCCACAGTTGAAGAGATTATACCTAGTGATTTATCTTTTGTAAGTGATAGAACGTCTCTTCAAAAGCAAATTGCAAAATTAGAAAAAAGTGATGCTTACCCCTCTCTTATAATTGAACTCACAATCCCTACTATTAGAAAAGATTGTAATTGGAAAGAGAGTGTTCGTCTATCAGTCCCTGCCATAAATCAAAGAATTTCTTCCTATAAACATGGGTATTCTTTTGTTTACACTTTTCCCTTTACTTTGGGATTTAAACCTGCCATATATCCAGTTATCCTTGATTTTTGCCGTTTTTTCAACATTTGCATAGACCAAATTGGTCCCTAAGTATGTAGAGTTGTAGCTTGTTTGAGGTATCTATCTACTAAAGCAAAAATCAATTTTACTCTTTCCCATCTCATTCATTTATACCACCCTAGCTTACTGTGTCATGGGGTTTTTACCCTAACTGCGAGGAGCAAGAAAGTTTTGGTAAACCCAGAAGATGATAAAGACCGTAGGTGGTATCTAAGTTATATTGATGTTCGTACATTGGATTTGTTGGGTGAATCAAACATTCCCTTCCCTGAGAAGTGGAACTTTGCACGTAAGTTTCTACTTACTTTCTCGTACCTATTTTCAGAGATTTTGGTTTTCTCTCTAATCTTATCCCTCTTTTGGTTTTTTGTAGCAACCATCGGGACTGTGGAGCCTATCCCCAACTTCCGTGGTTGGGTAGATTCAATTTTGAAAATTGCCCCAAAAGAAGATAGAACTTTGAGATCTATTTCTTCTTTACATGGTTGGAGAGTGAAAACACACGATATACATCTATTTATATATGTTTTTAGATACATATGATAAGTCCAAATAATAAATTCAAATCCTTTTTTTATCAGTATTTGGTATAAAAGGAATGAAGGCTGACGTTGCTTTGGCTATGCGTGCTTCTGCCAATGCCTCTCTTGACTTGGACAAGGCTAAAGCTTTGATAGCTAAAAGAAAAGCTATGGTAGCAGATACTAAGAATGAGTAAGAAAGTAGTACCTCATTGGTATCTAGACCTAGAGTTAGGAGACGTGTTATTATTGAAGACAAAGCTGAAGATACTCCTGCTCGTACTTCTCATGTTCGTACTTCTGCTACCGAACTTGTTTTAATTCATTCCGATGAATATCCGATACCCAGAGACACGAGTGAATCTGTTCACTGTCTCTTTGTTAGTGGTTTTTGAAGTGGGGAACTCGACCCCGTTCTAAATGAAATCCCTTTATCTACTTCAGTTCTCATCTCTCCTGTTCCTTTTATTTCTTCTTCAAACATGAATGTTCCTTCTCCTGTGACGACCTCTTTTACACCTTTGTCTACCTTGGATTCTCCTACTTCTGTTCCTTCATTAGCTCCCGTGCCTATTCCTTCTGCTCCTGCTTTGACTTCTGCAGGTCCTGCTATCTTTACCTCTTCCACTACTTCTCCTTCTACTGCACCTTCTCCCTCTATCGTACTTTCAGAGTATGGCCCCAATAACAGAGGTATGGCTATGAGAAAAGTTACACTTGAAGTACCTGCTACTCATAGCCTTTTGAGGAAGACTAGTTGAGCTGATATTTGGCTCGAGCCTTTCATTGGAGATGTGGAGAGGACGAAGATGCAGAGCCACAGCTACTATAATTTAATGAATGACATAGTTCATTCGACACTGAAGGTAACTTCTTTTAACTTGACTATTTGCACTTCCTTGATTTTAAGTTCTTATTTCTGTGCCTTATGTTCGTAGGCCAACCTGATTGGAACCAAGTTAATGGGAAGAATCTCTACTTTGGAGAAGATAGCACGTGAGTCTGCAAAGGCCGTTTCTGATGCTGAAAGAATAGATGAGGGAGTACATCTTGAGGCTCAAAATTGGAAGTAACAATTTGAGAATGCTCAAGGGAGCATGGAAGAGTTGCAAGCTTGTAAATCTCAATTGGAGCAACAAAATCGTGTTTTATCCACAGACCTAGGGATTGCCAGGGCTTCCACAAACTAGGTAAAAAGGATAAAGAGATTTTGAAGAGCTCATTTTTCAAAGGATAATGAAGAAATTAAAGAACTCAAAGCACTTATGAAGAAAAAAGAAGAATATGCTAAGGAGTTAGCGCAGAGCTTGAACCAGACTCGGGCTAACTTATTGATTTCTTCTGATAAATTTCATGCTATGGAGAGTTCTCACTCCAATATTCAGACTTCCTTTGATTCCCACCTAGTTGAGCAAGAGATAATGAAGAACTTCATTGCTACGTGGGAAAAGGATTATGAAAATTTGGAGAAGGATTACAATTCTCTTGCGGAGAATTTTAATTACGAGGTTAATTGGGCTTTTTGAAGTCTCGTCGTGATGCTTTGCTGGAGGGTTCTCAAGAAAATTTGAACTTGCAATCTGAGTTAGCCAAAGTCTTAGACAAAAATGAGAAGAATAACCAACCTGTTGACATTCCTTCTCCATACCAACCAATTGATATTTCCTGTCCAACAGTTGAAATTCCTGGTGTAGAAGAACCTTTGAACTTTGAGGCAACTGCTGAAGCAGTTGAAGTTGTGATTCCAGTGACTGAGGGTGAATCGTCTATAACACAGCCTGTGGGAATGAAAATTCCCGTGACTATTGCTTCACTCTAGGACGTTAATACTTCAAGGTCAGCTGAAATTGCTCTTGTTAATTCTTCCTTAGAAGTTGCTATCGAGCCTAATGAGGCTACAACTTCTGATGCTCCAATCCCTTTAGTGACCATAAAGTGTTTGACCTTACCTTTTTTTTTCTCTATGATTGATGATGTATCTCTTGACTTTTTAGTGAAGTCCCCAGTTTCCATAACGGGGCATTTGTTTTAAAGACAATTGTATTCTACTGACTAAGTTTTTCCTTAGCCTTTGATGTTAAGAAGTTTGACTACTACTTTTTTATTTTGTTCTGGTCTATTTACTTCGTTCTAGACTTTATAGAATAGTTTTCTATTTACCTTATTCTTGCCTATTTTTCTTTTTAGGACTTAGAGAATAGGTTAGCATTTTTATCTTTTTAGAAAATACTTTTATGATTCTTCTCATGGATTATCAGCATGAGGAAAATAAAAGAGGGCCCTTTTTTATCGACACTTAATGAAAAAGACGTCTCAACTTCATAATAGTGTTACAATATGATGAAAGAAATAGGAACATACATGTTTCATATGAAATAACTTTTGACAAGTTTTTATTCATGAACTTTGGAAAGTTTTTTTGAGTATTACATGTATTGAAGTACATCTACAACTTTCTCGTAACTGTTTTCTTTTAACAGATTTATAAAATATACAAGGTTTTTTATAACATGTTTTTAATACATAGTCATGACCCTGCCTTTACATATTAGGAAGGGTTTAAGAAGTGACTTCGTTGCTTGATACTTGACTTCTTGTAGCTTGATTTTAAATCTTGCTAATTCTATCTATTCTTCTGCATATACTCGTGTGTATGTAATATAGTCCCCCAAGTGCTGCACTTGTGTGTTTTCTCCCAACTTGGTCCTTTTCCAGAAACAAAAAAATATACGGGACTCGAAGGTGCGATTATAGATGAAGACTATTTAACTCGTGTGTATTTCCATCAGATTAATGTTACCCTGGGCTAGGAATTTAAGAGTATTCCATTTTGCCTTGCAGGCCGTGACTCATCATTTGGCACGAGTTAGGGTTTTAGCCTAGCATCTAAAATCGTTAGTATTATTTTAATAGTTCAAAGAAAAAAAAATTAATATGATGATACCTGACCGTGGGTACTTCCTTAAAAATAATATCTCTTCAAGTGAATTGCATTCCAGTGCAAAGGTAAAACCTTACCATCCATTGTTTCCAACTCGTATGCTCATTTCCCTGCAATTTCACGAACTCTATAAGGTCCTTCCCATGTTGGACTTAGCTTTCCCGAATTAGCTGCTTTGTGGATTGGAACACTTTTTTAGACGAAATCCCCAATTTTAAAGAACCTGAGGCGTGCCTTCCTATTGTAGTATCGCTCAATTACTTGCTTTTGAGCTGCCATCTTTATTAACGCAGCTTCTCTTCTCCCTTCGAGTAGATCAAGATTTACCCGTAACTCTTTGTTGTTTGAGTCTTCCTCTGCTTGAACACGTCGTGTACTAGGTTTGCCTATCTCAGCTGGTATCAAAGTTTCCGCACCATAAACCATTAAAAATGGTATTTGTCCCGTACTTGTCTTTGACGTTGTTTGATATGCCCATAATACCGCTGGTAATACTTCAGGCCAATTGCATTTTGACTCTTGTAACCTTTTTTTTAGGTTGTTGATAATTACTTTGTTTGTAGATTCTGCTTGTCCATTACCTACTGGATGATATGGTGTTGACGTAATTCTTTTAATTTGCCAAATTTGAAAGAATTCTGTGACTTGTGCTCCTACAAATTGTGGTCCATTATCGCACACGATCTCCTTTGGTATACCAAAGCGGCAAATTATATTTCTCCAAATGAAATCCATAACTTCCTTTTCTCGTACCTGTTTAAACGCCCTGCTTCTATCGATTTAGTGAAATAAACAGTAAGTACAAGTAGAAACTTTACCTGACCTTTTGCCTGGGGTAATGGTCCTACAATGTCCATTCCCCATTCCATGAAGGCCACAGAGCTATGACAGGATGTAATAACTCAGCTGGTCGCATGTTATTTCCATACCTCTGACATTTGTCACACTTAGATACGAAGTTATTCGCTTATTCTTCCATTTTAGGCCAGTAATATCATGCTCGAATCAATGTATTTATAAGTGATCTGCCTCCCACATGATTTCCACAATGTCCCTCATGTATTTCTATCATCACATATTCTGTTTGAGAAGGTCCTAGACACCTAGCTAATGGTCCACCAAACATTTTCCAATAACGGTTTCCTTGATATAGGCAGTAACGAGCAACTTTTTTTCTAAGTGCATGAGCCTTCACCTTATCCTCAGGTACGATTCCATGCTGCAAAAAAGATACAATTACGATTCTCCAATCCCAAGTTAAGTGATTAAAGTTTACCTCATTTTTATCAGATTCAAGAACGGAGTGGAATAAATGTATGGTTGATGCATTTGCATCTTTCACTATATCTGCTGCAGACGCGAGATTGGCTAAAGCATCTGCTTCCACGTTCTCTTCTCTTGGGATTTGTGTCACTTTCCAAGTTTGGAACTGTCTTATCAAATCTCGTACCTTTTCAAGATACTCTTGCATTCAAGTTTCTCTGGCAATGTAAGTCCCCAGCATTTGATTTACTACGAGCTGTGAATAACTTTTAATTATGATTTGCATGATACCAAGTTCTAATGCTAGCTCTAAACCTGCAATCACAGATTCATACTCTGCTTCATTATTAGTTACGGGGTGACATTTTATAGATTGTCTAATCGTTTCACCCGTATGTGGTATAATAGCAATTCCTAAACTTGCCTTATTTACATTAGATGAACCATCAGTAAATAATATCCAAGTTCCTAGATTAGCACCATTAAAAACTTGTAACTCTTTTTCTGCTTCTAGATGCATTCCTTGACTAAAGTCAGCTACGAAATCAGCGAGTACTTGGAATTTAATAGCAATTCGAGGTTGGTAAATTATTTCATATTCGCTTAATTCTATAGCCCATTTTTCTAACCTTCCTGATAGTTCATGTTTATGCAAAATATTTCGTAATGGAAAAGCAGTAACAACAACAATAGGATGACACTGAAAATAAGGCCTTTATTTTTTATATGCCATTATGAGAGCTAATGCTAACTTTTCTAGTTGCGGGTACCTTGTCTCAATGTCCATTAGAGTTTTACTTACATAAAAAATAGGATATTGCTTACCTTGATCCTCACGAACTAAAACAGCACTTACCGCTACTTCTGAAACTGTCAAATAAATGAGTAGCGTTCTTACCTTCCTTAGGTTTTGCCAGTAGATGAGGGTTTGACAAGTATGCTTTCAAATTTTTAAGGGCTTGTTGACAATCTTCATTCCACTCGAAATGATCTTACTATTTGAGTGCAGAGAATAATTTGAAGCACTTTTCTGAAGATTTGGAAATAAATCTCCCTAAGGCCGCGACTCTTCCTGTTAATCTTTGAACCTCTTTTATACTGGTAAGAACATCAGGTATTTCTTCAATTGCTTTAATCTGAGAAGGATTTACCTCAATGCCACGATTATAAACAAGAAAACCTAAAAATTTACCTGAAGCAACTCCAAAAGCACATTTCTCAGGGTTAAGTTTCATATTGAATTTTCAAAAATATTTCAAAGGTAATAGCTAAATGAGAGATATGATCATGAGAACGTAAGGTTTTGACGAGCATGCCGTCTATATACACCTCCATAGATTTTTCTAAATGTTCTTGAAACATTTTAGTGACTAACCTTTGATAGGTTGCACCTGCATTTTTTAGACCAAAGGGCATTAGTTTATAACAGTAAGTCCCTCGGTCTGTGATGAAAGAAGTTTTTTCCTCATCACTGGGGTCCATTTTAATTTGATTGTACCCCGAGTATTCATCTAAAAAACTTAAAAGTTCATAACCTGCAATTTGTTTAGATCAGTATAATCTACACAAACTCGCCACTTACCGTTCTTCTTAGGTACGACCACCATGTTAGCTAACCAATTAGGGTACTTTACCTCGCGAATTGACCCGATTTTCAATAACTTTTGGACCTCATCCTGGATTACTTAATTTTTGAAAGCCTCTTGCTTTCTTTTCTTTTGCTTGATTGGAATAAAAGGTGGGTCTTCATTAAGTTTATGAGTCATCACATCCGGTGGAATACCTGTTATATCAGCGTGGGACCAGGCAAAACAATCTACGTTAGTTTTTAAATATTCAATTAACATACCTCGCATATCGAGATTTAGATTGGCTCCTACGTAAACTTTTCTCTATGGCCATTGTTCAAATAGCACCACAGCCTCGAGTTCCTCTATTGTCGTTTTGATGTTCTCATTTTCTTCAGGTTTTTGAACTACATGAGGTCTTGAATCTAAATCCAATTTCTTAGTTAAAGTTTGGTTGATAACGCATTCAACTGTTTCCTGTAATTTCTATTTCTCTTTACTCGCGGTACTCGTATCTGTTAATGCGTTGATACTCCTGGCTGTTTGTTGATCCCCTCAAATTTGACAAATTCCCCAAGGTGATGGAAAATTGATAACTTGATGTAACGTTGATGGAACAACATCCATATCATGGATCCATGGTCTCCCCCTAATTATGTTGTAGGCCATTTCCATATCAACTACCTGAAATTTAGTTTCTTTAATAACACCTACATCATAAGTTGTTAGAGTTACCTCACCTTTTGTTACCATGCTTGAATTGTCAAATCCTGACAAAGCATGCGCCTTAGGTATCATTTTATCTTCATCTTTCATTTCCCGCAGCACTCTTAGTATAATGATATTCACAGAACTTCCTGGGTCAATTAAAACTCGTTTTACATCAGTATCATGTATAAGTAAGGATATTACTAGTGCATCATTGTGAGGAGTAATCACTCCTTCCATGTCTACATCATCGAAGTTTATGCTCTCATGATCTAAGGTTTGTCGTACTCATTTGCCGTGTGTAATCGTCATTTTAGAAACCTTATTTGAAGTCGTATATGTTACTCCATAAATATCCTCTCCTCCATTGATTACATTCACTATTCTCTTAGGTGAGGGTGGTTTTGGTGGCTCCTGCCTATTTTTCATGTAGGCTTGCTTTCCCTTTTCACTAAACAGTTCTGTGAGATATCCTTGCATCAATAGATGATCTAATTCACTTTGAAGATATCGGCACTTTGATGTCTTATGTCCGTGATCATTATGAAATTCGCACCAATGGTCTGGATTGTGTCGTTTGGATTTGACCGCATCTCCTTTGGCCACTGTACCTTATCTCCATACTCCTTAGAATAGCTACGAGCTCGGAATTAGTTACATTGAAACTATGACCATCAAATCGTGCCATTAAATTCCTATCATCATCTCGTGGCTCTTGGTTATTTCGATCGCCCCTGAACCTGGATGAAGACCTGGTTCCCCTGTCTCTTGACCTTTGGTCATAGTGCTGGTTGTTCTGTCTAGATCGCGAATCCTTTCCTGCAGGTCCCATATATAAATCGTACCTATTCTTACCTGATCCTTTTTCTGCTTTAGATCTTCTGGATCCGCTCTTTTCTTCCCGATGAGGTTGAGATACTGTATCTTTCTCAATTCTGAGCTTCGTGCTGCACCTTTATAAACATCGTTCTAAGTAGTAGCGGAAAACTCACGAAGGCTTTCTTTAAGCCTTCTCATGGATTCTGAACTTTTGTCATTCAAATTACTTGCGAAAGCTATCGCTGCCCAATTATCCGGTACATGGGGTTGTATCATTCTTTCACGTTGGAATCTTTCAACAAAATCTCTGAGCAATTCAGAGTTCCCTTGCTTGATTTTAAAGATATCCTCCATTCTTTTTTCAACTTTCTGAGCTCCCGAGTGCGCTTTAATAAAAGAATCTGCAAGCTCAGCAAAAGAATTTATAGAATTTTCAGGTAAAAGAGAATACCAGGTTAATGCACCCCAGGTGAGTATTTCCCCAAAATTTTGACCAATATTGATTCAATCTCTTGTTTAGTCAAATCGTTGCCTTTCACTCCTATTGTAAATGCAGTTACGTGGTCAAATGGATCCGTTGTACCATCATATTTTGAGATGTCAGGCATTTAATTTCTTTGAAATTGGAACGACACTTGGTTTCCAAGGTTGCTGCGAGTATTTATCCACGTCCACTCCTTTTATCACAGGTGGAACTCCAGGGATTTCCTCGATATGCTCATTTTGCTCCTTGAGTTATTTCTGCAAGGTTAGTACTAAATTTTGAAGATTAGAATTACCTGAATTACCTGGTTCTCCTTCTTGCGAGTCACTGGGAGTTGTCCTATTGCCAGAATTAACTAGACCAGAGCGAGGGTTTTCCAACGTGTTGTTATTAGACGTTGTTGGTGCAGCATGCAATCGATTAACTAAAGCTTCCAAAGCTTTGTCAATTTGTGCGTCAATCTTTTTTTTTAAAGTGCATCTCTTGTTTCAACTCCTCCATCAACATGTTCAGACATATCATTAGGAGTTCCTTCTCGAGATCCACGTGGAGAAGCTTGAGGGATAACTTTATTGAGTTCATCACCATCCACTTGATGGATCTGATTTTCCTGGTTGTTGTTGCCATTGTTGTTTGACATATTGGCAATAGGTAGAATGTTTTTTAGAAAGAATGAATTATCAGATTCCCGGTAACGGAACAAATTTGTTTAACCAAAAAATATAATTTGGTCAAATCGTGAATTTTGAGAAAAGAAGCCGGGTTACTGATAATCAAAGAGACCAAAAAATAATAGGCTTTCAGATAATAAGAATAAAGCAATAAGAAGTTTGTATTTCAATATGATGTAGATGATATTTCGTATCCTTATAGATGATGAAACCTCCTCCTTTTATAGCTAATAAGGAGTAACTGCTTAGTGTAAATAATAAAGAGCATTTAATGAGACGTTACACAATCATTGCTATTAAATATTGATTCACTAACTTATCAGGTATTTAATAATAAAATTAAATGAATTTTTGTCATCAGATTCTTGTCTTCAGTGTCCTTTTTATCCCTTGGCATTAAATGGCTTGAATAGATACGACACTCGTATCTAAGACTCTCCTCGTGTCTATTTACTTTTCTCCTCTCGTATCTGTTGTCTTTCGTACCTTTTAATCATTTATTACTCTTTGACTATTTGACCAGTCCACGTGTTATGCCACATCATCTTTAATTCAAATTCTGTTTTTTTCCGATACAGCAGCTATAATCAAATTGTATTGAAATTTAGCTAATAAAGAAGATAGAATGTGGATAAAGTGGATCCATACTTTATATAATAAAGGGCAAATAGATGGGAAAAATACAAGTCCCACAACAAGCAAGCTGGAAGGTGAGGAAAATAATAGAGGCAAGGAATATAGTGGAGCAGAATAATGTGCACATCAGCAGGGAGAGAGGAAGCATTAAACACATATATCATCAGCTGCTAGGTGACCATCCAAGGATGCCATGGAAGTGTTTGATGTTTGGCAATTCTGCAAGGCCAAATGCTAAATTCATAGTCTGGTTGCAGAGACAAAATAGATTACTCACTGCATACAGATTGAGCAAATAGGGAATGAGTAGAAACCAAATGCAGCTTATGCCAGAGAGAAGAGGAAACAAGAGACCATCTCTTTATGGAGTGTGACTATGCGAAAGCAGTGATGCACAAGCTGATGCAATGGACTCAGAGTCAAAACATGGTAGCAGGTATCTGGGAACAACATGTGAATGGGGTGATCAAGAGAACTAAGGGGAAAACAAAAGAAGCTCAACTGTTCAAGATGATATATTCTGAGACTGTACATAGTATATGGATAGAGAGGAACAGAAGAATTTTTGAGAAAACAAGTATAGGGTGGGATAGAATAGCTAAAGAGGTAGCTTGTGTATGCTGTGTAAGAGATCCTCCTAGACTACAGAATATAGTTCAAAGATTTAGATTCTAAGTAGGGGAAGAGGAGTGAATCATGTAAATATGATAGTCTAGCAGTGTTTAGCTAGCTATATGACTTTGTAAAGATTTACTGGTGATTAATAAAATAGTTAATTACCAAAAAAAGAATATTTTAATGTGATTATATGAATATGTCACTGGTCGCGTATATGTGATACGCGAAAAAATATTTTGTCATGTCTTATAGAAGTTATTAAAGGCAAATAAAAGCAAAAATAATTTTGCTTATAATGATTTTGACCGTGACAATTATTATGATATGATTTTCTCCGTGAATGAGATATTATCTATATGGATGGTGAGAAAAAATAGTGTACAAAATTAATTAAGAGCTCTGAAAAAGCTAATTTGTTACTATCCGGATAAATAAAATTGTTCATGACATTATAGTAAGTCTCAAAAGAAACTTTTTGAGTTCCAAACATATTAGCCGAAGTGGTTGGCATATGAGACTATGAAAGGAAGATTGAATATCTTCATATAACTATAATCATACCGGAAAAATATGAAAGGTTACCTGACTTTTCTTCTATTCATACTACAGATGTTTAAGCATTCCGGTTCAATTATGATGGAAAAAGTTGATTGAGAATTCATATTGGCATATATTGAAGACATAGAAGGTTCTTCAAGAATTCTCTTATACTGCTTATTCTCATGATATACCAGTTAAGGTTGGGATTGAATCCCTTGGTTTTTGGAACAAATAAAAGGTGATATACATACCTGCCATGTGGACCATTTACTATTATATGATTTTAATAGATGCAACTATTGTATGGTCACATGTACGTTTGTTATCAACTTGCACTTTGGTTTTTGCAGGGTTGTTTGCTCAAATTATTAGAGCACGGTTCCAGAATATATATTATAATAATTTATCTTGATAATGTTGGTTTAAATTCAAGTTGGTTTAGCAAAAATTTTATGCCTCCAATTATAGCTAAACCATTGGTTATGAGAACAAATTTCCAAATAAAATTTTTGTATGAGGTATATTATTTAATATACAACAGCACTTGTACGCATATTAACAAGTTATGATAAATTCTCCCCATCACAGTTGGTTCACGGTCAGGAATCAAATATTCGCATCTAGAAATATGGATGTGCTATATGATTTAATTGTGTTGTCACAATGCACAACGATGGATTCCCAAAGAAGATTGAGAAATGTGTTGGTGATCCCAACATTAGAGGGAGACAATGAGCAGCTGAAAAAGTGATACATGGAATGAATTATTATGAATACATCTAGATCTTCGTATAAGAAAATGTGAACTTGAAGTTCAAGTGATAATTCATTTGCAAAATTTTGTCCAGGTGCATTTGTTGACCCAAAGCTAAATGTCATATTTCAGCTGCTAGTGCTCCAAATAGAATAACATCCATGATGGATAGAGTTTATGGTGCGGATGAAGCGTAAAAGATTTATCGGTTCCAAAGATAAAACTCCTTGAACAAAGAGAGGAGCAATTGTTAAAGATGGTCCTAATAAAGAGGCAAGTGCTTTATAGGAGCACTATAACATAACGCATTATAAGACCTCATGGGAGAGGCTCATGTACGTGAAAATAATGAGATCTCAATAAGTTATGTCTTTATTGATTGATGATGGAACCGATGTAAAATGATCGTCAACGATGTTGTTAATAAAATGTAGCGCTTAATATTACTAATATTGACGAGGATCTTGAGCTCAAATCTGTCATGGAATTGGGACAAATAAATAACTGGCCAAATGAAAAATATGCAATAAAATTGAATTGACTTCACCTGAAAAATGTGAAGTTGGACGAATACTCCCCACACTTGAAAGTAAAATGAAAACTCAAGTCGATAGACATAAAGATGACTTGTGCCATAAAATTTTCTTAAATATCCTAGTATTAGGAGACATATTCTGCTATGGGGAATATAGTCATTTCAAATTTTGGTCTGGCAATATATTTGATATGCATATAATGAAAATCCTTGAATAATTTAAATTTTTCTAAAGCATATTAAGGTTCCCAAGAAATTTATTAAATAAATCTTAGGCAAATATGTATGTGGATTAGGTCAACCATGGCTTACGTGATAGAATCATGAGTATAACAATATGCTCGCAAGATATAGTTTTAAGTTTTAATCATATATGAAGATATTGGAATACTATTAGTATTATATTGCAAAAGGATTCACTGATATAGATTTATTTATTCTAACAAATATTGTCAAGATTTTGTTGGTTATGCAAATGCATGCATTTTCCTGAAGTTCGTTCTTCAAAAATTCTATCTTCATGTGAGCGTACTACCATATTATCATTTTACAAGGCATTTAATTATTAATACTTATTCAAGTCATGCCAAGATAAGCAACTGATAAAGCAAGGGGCTCAACACACAATAGACGTGTGACTTGACTTTGAAGAGAAGATTCCAATAATACTAAAGAAAATGTTATTTGCTTATATCAATTGAAATAAGGACTATCGAAGGGGACAAAATAGAGCACATTCACCAATGTTCTTCAAAAAATTTGTTCACGTAATAATTTAACAAACTTTTTCACAAGACATCGCGGATCTCAATATTAGAGAAGTTATTATAAAAGCTTGAAATTCGTCGTCTCCGAAGAATAAAGTGATGTTTTCATCAAGGGGAGGCAAATACGTGTTGTACTCTTTTTTTCTTAGCTAAGATTTTATCCCACTGGATTTTTTTTTTCTGGAAAGATTTTTAATGAGGCAGCAAATAATGCGTATTACAAGATATGTATACTCTTTTTCCTTCACTAAGACTTTTTCCCACAAGGTTTTTTTCTTAGTAAGGTTTTAACGGGGCACATTATCTATAGACATCCAAGGGGGATTATTATGAATATTTTGTAGTGAATGTCTAATAACTCCTAAAGAAGTTACTCACACTACTCTTCTTCAGATAACTCCCACTACTTCTCACCATTATAGTTGTAACTTCCACACCTCCATAATTTTCCCATGATCTCAATAGTTAATACTATTTTTATGATGCCCCTTTGTATACCTCAATGTCATCCTATAAATAGAGGGTTTGGACATCACATTGTACACACTTAAATACACAGAAGAAATAAAAATTTCTTTTCTCTTTCTTTCTATATATCTACATTCTTGTCTATTTTCTTGTTTTATACTATTACTTTGAGCTAAGTGTTGTAACCATTTGTCAATTATTGAGAACGAAACCGCACATAATTAGCGTAATTAAGTCAACTACCCATGTGAAATATGCTCTTATTATAGTCATGTTATATGTGTAATGTATTGTCTTTACTTATTTAAATAAGAAAAATATTCTTTTATGAGGTTTGTGCATATGTTAGCATGATTATAATAAATATATATATTTCCATACTAATTTTATAATTTTTTTAAATGTTTCTATAATTTTAATATATTTTTTATTTTATAAAATATGAAATATTCATGAGACTTACGCCGTTAATGCCTCGCCTCGCATTAGACAAAACGATGAAATTACCTAATTCATGATAAATCCTCAAAATATGTTGTCTTGAAATAAATTTAAATGAGAAATATGATTAATGAGGATTTATATAATCCACTTTAAAATTGAAGAGTAGTTACGTTATTGTTGTTCTTTTTATGCCCCCTTGAGTTGTGTTGATGTCAGTTTTTTCATGGTAAATTAGTATATATGTTATAAATAGAACTCTAATTGGAGTGAATGTCTATCTTATAGAAGAGTTCTACTTTAAGGCTAAGTCTTTTCTCTTCCTATAAATAGAGGGGTCTTACCCCATTGTAAATCATCCCAAAGTATCAATAAGAATACTCATCTCTCTACTTTTCTCTCTATTGTTCTTGTTCTTGTATTGTTGTTCTTGTTCTTATATTATTTCATAATACGTTACCAGCACGAGTCTCTAACCAATTGAATTTGATTTCTTCCTTCTTCCAGAATTTCTATACGGAAAAATATGTCGCGTTCTCCGGCATCAAATTGGCCGCCGGAGTCGACGAAAGTTGCCGGAATTTGTTGCCGCTTCCCGATGAACTATTTTCTGGCTTGTGCATGGATGAGACGGACAATCCACCAATGGTCCATGCCGGATTATTGCATCTTTTCCAATCTGTTTACGCAAACAATTTCTTCCTTAATCTGATTAAAATTCAGGATTTAAGGTAAGTATTTTACTTTTCTCTTTCAAATTCTTGAAATTCTACGATTTGATTTCATATACAAACAAAGACAACAAAGTTTGATTATAACTCTAATGGAGTTTGTAAGAAATTATACTCACATGAAGTGGTAAAATTTCTATGCCTTGCCATGATCAAATTCATGTATGATTGTGGGCAAAGAATTAAAAAATCCGTCCAATTGAATTTGCTCCATTCCCTTTAGAGAATGTGGTAGCAGTATGTGATAAGTCTGAAAGAAGACAAAATTATTACCATGAAGGTATCAATGAATGTGGACGTGGCAATAGACGGAATTATAATCGTCATCATTGTGATAATGAGAATAATAAAGATTCTCAAAATAATCTTTCACTTTATGAAAGTAATATTTGACATGAGATTATATATATAGCACATAAAGATGATTATGATCCATTCCCTGAAGTGAATGTGATAATTGTAAAAAGCCCGTAAGTATGAACACGCTCTTGATGTAATTTTGTTTTATGTCTGACATTATGAAAAGAAAGTTCGTTGCCCTTGAAATTTCGGGCAAGAACTATATGACATGGGTGTTGGATGCTGAAATCCATTTGGATGCAATGGGTCTTGGAGACACCATTAAAGACAGAAATAATGCATCCACCCAAGACTATGCTAAGGCCTTGATTTTCTTGCGCCATCACCTTGATGAAAGTTTGAAACTGTGCTGAGGCCTTGATTTTCTTGCGCCATCACCTTGATGAAGGTTTGAAAATTGAATATATCACAGTCAAAGATCCACCTATCTTGTGGAATGGCTTAAAGGAGAGATATGACAACTTGAAGTTGGTCACTCCGCCACAAGCACAATATGATAAGAATCCAAAAGCAAATAGTTTAGAAACTATATGTTATCGTTGCGGTGGAAAAGGGCACTGGGCGAAAATTTGCCGTGTACCAAGACATTTGGTTGAGCTTTATCAAGCATCTCTAAAGAGTAAAGGCCCTGAAACAAATTTTGTCTCTGACGACAATTTTGACATCACCCACTTGGATGTGGCAGACTTCTTTGAGCAACCCGAGGAGAAAATAGACCACTTAATCGGTGATGGATCTGTGATGAAGGAAGATGGAATTGTTTGATTTTATTTTACTTATTTGTATTAGTTAGTAGTCATTAGTATCAGCTCGTATTAGTTAGTTTATGATATAATGTTAGTATTAGCTCTTTAGAATGTTTCAATATGCTTATATTTCAAAGACATTTTTACTTCCCAGTAAAGTTAGTCGATTAACTAATAAGTTAGTCGACTATCTAATATTTCGTATTAAAAACTGGATTTTTCGCAAGCTAAGTTAGTCGACTAACCAGTTTAGTTAGTCGACTAACCTGATGACTGTTTACTAAGTTAGTCGAATAACTAATTAGTTATTCGACTAACCAATATTTCGCATTAAAACTGGATTTTTCCGCAAGGCTAGTTAGTCGAATATCAGGTTTAGCTATTCGAATAACCTAATGACTGCTTCCCAAGATAGTCGACTATCAACTCAGTTATTCGAATAACCTCAACAGATTTTGAAAATAATGTTTAATTATGAAGCAACGGATTAAATTTGTGTATTCTCATGTTCGTATATCTCTTTTGATTAATTGATTCATGTACCACACATACGATATTCAACGAGAAGAAATATTACTCTCATTTAAGTATGTGTAAGGCAGATGTTACTACAATTTCTGGTAGTAGTAAATTGATTAAAGGCTCCGGAAGAGCAACTATAACTCTGCCTAAAGGAACAACATTTTAGAGAATGCAATGTTCTCCTCCAAGTCTAAAAGGAACTTGTTGAGTTTTAAAGATATCATTCAAAATGGATATCAGATTGAGACAATACATGAGTATGATCTTGAATACCTCATTTACTCATGAAAACGAGGCTGCCCACTTCGGTTTGGGGTCACGCCATTTTGCATGCAGCAATGCTAGTTCGTCTCTGACTGACGAATTATCACAAATATTCCCCGTTGCAATTAGTTTTTGATCATGAACCTAATATATCCCATTTAAGAATTTTTGGGTGTGCAGTAGATGTGCCTGTAGCACCGCCATATTGCACCAAAATGGGTCTGCAAAGAAGGTTTGGAATATATGTTGGATTTTGAATCGCCCTCCATTATTCGCTATCTCGAAATATTGACAGGGGATTTGTACACTGCACGATTTGCAGACTGTCAATTCGATGAGACACTTTTCCCAAAATTAGGGGGAGAAGTTGGTGAAACCAAACGGGAAATTTTGTGGAAAAATGCATCATTATCTCATCTTGATCCACATACCTCTATTTGTGAAAAAGAGGTGCAAAATATTATCCATTTGCAAAGAATAGCAAATCGAATGCCATACGCATTTACAGATTTGAAAAGGATAACAAAATCACATATCCCCGCAGTGAATGTGACAACATCTGAGTCACGAATACATATTCATTATTGGAAGAATATAAACATGAAATTGGTATTGAATATACCAAACTCACCCCTAGAAGGAGGTTTGAGATGATATATGAAAATACTGTCATTGTTATGGCATGAATAGTCATTGGTCACGTACCTATTGTACGCCAAAATAATTTGTCAATGTGATTATCAAAGGAAAACGATAATGCAAGAAACATATCTTGCATATAATTTTGACCATGACCATAATGGTATAACTTTCTCTTTAAAAGAGATATTCACCACATGGATGTTGATGAATCTGTGGTAGTACAAAATTAATTGAGAGCTCTAGAAGAGCCAATTATTACTATGTTGGAGAAACGCAATTGATTACCAATAAGGTATTATGTGGTAGTAAGTCTCAAAGAAACTTATTCAGTTTCCAAAGTATATGCGAAAGTGATTGAATATATTGAGACTATAAATAAAGGAAAGATTTGATATCTTCTATTACTACAACTTGTAGCGGGATAATCTGTATGTGAAAAACTACCCGCTTTATTCTCCAGTTTGTACTACACAAGAATACCACAATAAAGTGGACGTTTATTGATATAAAAATCCATACCATAATAAACTTGAAGTTTATTGATAATTGCACATGTCATGGTGTAAATTTGAAGTTTATCGATATTGATAATTTATTCAGTTGGCATTCGGGTTAGCCATCTCATTTTAAGTATGATGTGCAGTAATAAAGAATTCACATGGGTAAATATTAAAGAACTAGAAAGTTCTTTACGAATTCTCTTATATTACTTGTTCTCATTAATTGATTGACCAACTAAAGAGTTCGGGTTGAATCCCATAAATTCTGGAAATATCAAAGGTGAATATGGGCCCATGTATACCACATATGATGCATCTATGATATGGTTACATGCGCGATTGTTATTAACCTGCAGCCCGGCCGGTGCTTGCGAGGTAAATTGCTCAGTAATCTAACTTGGAGCATAATTTCCAGGTTTTCTAATCAAGATAGTTCATCTTGATAAGTTGGTTTATATCATAGTTGGTTTAGCAAGATAATTATTGAGTGCCTCCACTTAATAGCTAAACTGTTTCTTATGAGAACAAAGTTATATATATCAGTTTGATATACGTTGTATACGAGAGTATATTATATTCTCCCCTCACAAGTGGTTCAGGGTCAGGAACCAAATAATTTCATCTTATTATTATTGATGTGCGGTGTATATTTTCATTAACACCATAATGCACAAAGATGGACTCTCAAAGTTGAGGAAACAAGTTAGCTTTTCTAACATGAGGGGGAGACATGATAAACACTTGAGAAAATGTTACATGGGATGAATTATCATTTGTATATATAGATCCTCGAATATCATAATATGAACCTGAAGTTCATAAAAGGATAATTCAATTGCAACATATTGCAAAGCATGCTATACGCATTTGCTGACCCAAAGAAAGTAACTATATTCTCACTGTAAATGCTCATATTAAGTCCCAGAAAGACAAAGTCTTTGATACGCTTAAAGCGTATAGACAAATCGATTTCAAAATAACTTCTTAATAAAGAAGATGAGCAAATGATCAAAGCGATCATAATGGGGAGGCAAGTGATCTAGAAGATCACATGACATAACACTTCATAAAATCTCATGAGAGATTCAGGTACCTGAATATATGAATAAAGAGATCTCCATGTTAGGTCTTTATGAAAATTTACTGGAACCGATATAAAATGTTCGTCGACGACATTTATGATAGCACTAAATATCGATGAGGATCTTATGTTTGTCGAATACAAACAAAAATATTGGCTAAATGGAAGAGATACAATTCAAGCAGAATTGATTCCATATGAAAGACATGTAGTTTTGGACATGTAGTTCAAATACTTGAAAGTATAAAGTCAATGGTATGTGTAATCAGTTTTCGATATATTATTTGTTTAGCATAACATGAAAACTTGATATGCATCTAAAGTCTATTATATGGCTTATATGACTTAACTTATATGTCAATCCATGAAAGATTGAAATTGCTTGAAGCATATACAATTCTTGGTCCTGAAGTACCACATCCTAAGTGCAACTTGTGTACATATGTATCTTGCTATAACTATAAGCATGATGGCATCGATAATACATCTATGGAGATATTGAAGAGTTATTCCACGACATTATATGAAGATGTTCATATCTATCAAGAATGATAATTTCAAGGTGCGGAATATTTATTCAAATCAATATGGCTGATTTATTTATCAAATCTCTACAAAAGATCGTTTTGAAGATGGTGCACAAGATTGGAATGCAAATGCTCAAGGATGTGAATTGATGCTCTTTTCAGGGGGAGTTAATGCGCGTTGCACTCTTTTTTCCTTACAAGGTTTTGTCCCACTGGGTTTTCCTTGCAAGGTTTTTAACGAGGCAACCAATAGGCGCATATTCAAACATGTGTACTCTTTTTCCTTTTCTATAATTTTTTTCCCATTGGGTTTTGTTTTAGTTAAGGTTTTAACGAGGCACATTATTGAATAGACATTCAAGGGGGAGTGTTATAAATAGAACTCTAATTAGAGTGAATGTCTATCTTATAGAAGAGTTCTACTTTAAGGCTAAGTCTTTTCTCTTCCTATAAATAGAGGGGTCTTACCCCATTGTAAATCATCCCAAAGTATCAATAAGAATACTCCTCTCTCTACTTTTCTCTCTATTGTTCTTGTTCTTGTATTATTGTTCTTGTTCTTATATTATTTCATAACAATATATATGATTTAGTGAAAGTATCTTGTGCGAATAAAGTTATTAGTATCTAATTTTTTATGCCACGTGGTCATCTCGCGTTTTATCTTTTCTCTAATGAAACTGTTAATCTCGTCTGGACTAGTCTATGCTGACTTACAACCAACAATTTCTTATACTAATTATCAATATCGACTCTTATTGGTACATGATGGTTCTGAAAATAGATTAGTTGTGCTTTTTGCAGTTTTCTCTTTAACCGACAAAATGTCTTTTTTCATCGTTAATAGTATACTTAAGTTGCTTCACTTCACAACTTCGTCCCTTTTGAGATATATGTATTTATTATTTATAAAATATATTTAGCAATTTTAATATTTTGTTGTAAAGATAACTTACAAGTTAAAACTACCAAAAGAACCTACATTCAAATAATTAATGAATGCAAGTTCTGATAAATACCTTTACCTTTCCCCATATATACTCTAGTCATGCTGGAAAACATTTCACCTATATTTGCTCCATTATCATAGGTAAATAAAAACCCCAAATAAACATTTCACCTATATTTACTCCATTATCAATATAATCTCGCGTGGAGTTTGAGAAGGGAAGAGTAATGTATATGTAAATCTTATTTCTATTTTAAAATGGTAGAGAAATTATTTTGAATAGATTCTCGGTTTAAGAAAAGATAAAATAGAAGCAATAGTAATATAATAAAAAAATCGAAGCGAAAGAAATAGGTAGTAATAGAAATTTAAAAATAAAAAAATACAAGACTAACACTAATACTATTAGTTTGAAAAAGAAAAATGTTCGATTACCTATTAATCTTCTATCCTAATTGATGATAGACTATAATTACGTATTTTAGTCGCTTATTACACTCTAATTTACTGCACTTTAATGGAATTTGCGCTTTAATCACTAGTGTGTTACACTAATTATGTGTTTTATGCCTTGTAGGAGTGATTCCGAGCTATGTAGATATTATGAAATGAATTCAAGTGATTTAGAGCTTTGAAATCTGAGTAAAAGGACATGAAATTAAGCCATCAACGGATGATAGTTAGAAAACTATCATGAACCAAAACTCAAATAGGCATATTGCGCATTATCTAGTAAAATGCACATAACTTTTCGCTCAGGACTCAGTTTGACCTCCATAGTAAATAGTTGGAAAGCTATTTGAAAGGCTACAACTTTCATATTTTGAGTTTTTTCATAAATTCCCAGTACTGCGGCGCATGGAGCTGCGCGCAGTGCGCCGCACCTGTGAAAATTCCTGCAGCCTGTCAAAATTAGCAATTTGAACTTTCCCGCTGCCACCCCGCATGGTGCGTCGCCCCATGCGGCGCTGTAGTGCAAATTCTACAGAGTAAGTGCCTTATTTTGCGCGGGAGAAGATATTTTCTTGCTATAAATACATTTAAAATGCTATTTTGGGCCAGACTCTACTTGGTATATATACATGTAAAAACACTATTTTGAAGAGGTTGGACAGACTTGAGACTCAGATTCGACCTAAGGAGGCAGAGACACAATAGGAGCAAGGCAGGGAATTTTCTACGAGCTTTTCCATACTCTTCCTATTTTTCATTGTTAGTTATGACTTTTAGTATTGTAGTTTTACATACTATTATGAATAACTAATTTGTTATCTAGTGTTTTGATGGAACCTTTTGTAGGATAAATTCGTGCTATGTTTTTATATAATTGAGCTGTAGTATTTTCTCTACTTGTTCATATTTTATTCTTGTGATTGATCAAATGGCCCTCAATTAGTTATACCTATTTAGTATGTATTACTCAGGAGAGATTGCAAATTTAGGTAGTTGTTGAACAACATCACTCCCAATGTATGTGAGGAATCAATAATCAAGGGTTTAAAGGTGGAATCAAAAATAACGAAATCTTGAATGCGATTTAATTGAGCTGTAATTAAATCCAACTAACATAACTTAGAAAAGTATGTCTATTAAATTATCGTAATTACCGAGTGTTATATTCTCGGTAAGATGAAGGTCTCGACTAATCACCTCTTCCTAATTTTTTACTCATTGACTTTCATTTTAGACTGACTTACAAGCACAAAGAAAAAAAGTACTCTAGAAAAGAACAAAAACAAAGAACAGATAGAAGTAGAGTAGTCACCATCATTGGACTAGAAAAGAAGTGAAAGCCATCCAATTCAGTGCTTTGTTCGGTAACTTTGAGAGGTATAATTCACTAACTTTGGGTCCCACAACATCCAATAGAGCGTGGTTAAAGCGCGTGTTTGACGAGCGTGGTCATTAATTTATATTTCCAAATCATCACTTCTTTGAATCTTTTTCCTATTACTCCTATCTTTTCACTTCCTTCATTTCCCTGACAAAAACAGAAAGAACAGTGCTTGGTAAACTCACTGTATTTATCTTCTTCTTCTTCTTAGGCATTTTCTTGGAGTTTTTCTTATTTGGAAAATATAGCAGCAGTTGGTTTTCACTACAAAGCTTTATTTTAACTTAACTGAGATCTTTCTGGTCAGCACAAAACTGTTTCTTTTATACTGTAATGGTTATGTTTGTGCCTCTGTTTTCATGTGTTTGTTGTACTAGACTACTAGTGGTTGTTGAAAACATTCATTTCTCATGTGGTTTGGTTTCTTTTTCTTTTTTGGTTGAATGGGTGTTGGTTTCTTTAGTATTAAGCTTCAGTCCTTGTGTATATTGGTTTTTAAGTGTAAGTTAGCCTTTGAGATTATGCTGAGTTCAATAAGGTCACAGGTTGGAACAGTAAAAGCAGCCACTAATATTTGTATTTGAATATACTATTTATAATATATCTTTTGAGTGCGATCCTTGTGCACCAACTGTTTTTTTTCTTCTGTTGTTTTCTGTTTTCTGTTTTTTTAGATAGTAAAATGAGACTTGTTAGATCTATGTAACTTCAGTAGTAACTGATTTTGAGAAAAAAAATTATCACCTGAAGTTTCTTTATTTTTTGTTTTTCTTTTAACTTTAGCATAAAGTTAAAGTACAAGTACACAAAGTAATTAACTTCAAGTGGAGGTTTAGACAAGTTTAAAATAAGGTCTTATTTTGCCTAAATATTAGCAGAGCTTAAACTTGTTATGTACTGGCCTATTTTTATGAGATCTCCATATTTTTTTCAACATAGTTGCGGTTTTGATTTTATTGAGCCGAGGATCTTCTCACAAGATTGGGCCTAGGGTAAGGTCTTTGTACACACTATGCTTCGCGAACCCCACGCATGAGATTACACTGGATTTATTGTTGTTGTTTGTTATTTTTATGAGATCTATGTAGATATTAGAAACTTAAAAAAAAAGAATTAAAATAGATTTCTCATTATATGTTAATGATGTTCCATAAAGTCATTAGTGATTACTATGTTAAGTGGACACTTCCCAAAATTTTCAAAATGTGGTTCTATTGTCATTTTCTTAGGCATATATGATGTTGTCCAAAAGTGTTATTGCTATACAGTATAAGCACAAGAGTAGAAATGAAGTAAAAGAAAAAAATATTGAATTTAGATATGGCTTACATTATGACATTTATTTTCTTATGTTGAAACTTCTTTTTCCATTTTTTTCACTTTTTTGTACGTGACAAGAGGGGTTGTTCTGATGGTAAGCAACCCCCACTTTCAACCGAGAGGTTATGAGTTCGAGTCTCCCCAAGAGCAAGGTGGGAAGTTCTTGGAGGGAAGGATGCCGATGGTCTACTTGGAATAGCCTCTCTATCCAAGGATAGGGGTAAGTATGTGAGATTATACTGGGTTGTTGTTGTTGTTACTTTTTTGTATGTATTGCAAGTTTGGTTGGTGGTAGTGGAGGTAGTTTGTATCTAGAGTTCCTTTGAAGGAATGGCGTGTTTACTTAGTTTAGTTTCTAATTTGGATGAAAATTGAAATTTGCAAATCAAATTTGCATATATGCATATATTTAATAAAATTTTCTTTCTAAACCAAGGAATCTTCTGAACTATTTCAGGTGTTGCTGAGAGGAAATTAATATGCAGACACCAAAGTCAAGGTATTTCTAATTTAATCAGATTTGTTAGTAATCTGTGGTATTCTACTTTGCATTTATTGATCTTCCTTTTACATGTAATTCAAAAGCCTTCATCGTGTTTCATTATTTTCTCCCTTTTTTCAGAGAGTTTTTAAAGCATTGGTTGTTGATTATATTTAGTATGGGAAGATTGATTTATCGATTAAAAGAGTGAATAAAATAAATTACATATTTACAATATCTCATGCTCGGCAGTCCGGTGAACAAAGTATCCCGCGTTAACGCAGAATCCGGGGAGGGAGTGTAATACCTCATACTTGAAATAATGTGAAGTTAGTTATAGATATGCCTGCAGCAGTGTCTGAGTGCAGGCTTGACGAAGTTACCAAGTACCTAGAAGTAATGTAAAGATTTATACCTCAAATCAAACAAGGTATCAAAGCAGTGTTTATAACTGTAGTATGCGCGCCATTCATGCAAAAGAGTTCGATACTTATCACAAAAAAAAGGGGAAGAACGAAAGAGTTTGATGCAACGTTTCTCGTATTACCTGTTATGTGAATGAATATCTTTGACCATTTAATATGTAAACTTCTGTAACATATTAGTACCAGCAATAGAATTATATAACAAGACTGATTCTGCTCCAAATTCTAACCAGATGCAACATGTTTCCAGAAAATAGTAGTGTTAGATGCCAATTCTGCAATGTTATCTTGTGAGGTTTTGAAAGCAATAATCTGATGGTGATTCACATATTTCAAGTACTTGATTTTTTTCTGAGCTTAGTTGTTTGACTGTCTCATTACCTCTGTTCTTGTTTTTGGCTGAAGGAATATTTCTGTGGAGGTGCCACAAAGGAAATCTCCTGCAACGCCAAAAACAGCTCGAAAGCTCAAAACTCCAGGGTCAGATGCTGATTCATTCTCAGCTCCAAATCCAGTTACCAGGACACCTAAAGAGAGGGCTGTCAAAGTTGTTGGCCGCCGTTCTCCACCAAGTCCAGTGGTAGAGGTAAGAAAGAAACATACTTAGGTTTACAAAAATTTCTGCAAGTAGAACAAGTCTATCAAATATTTGCAATTAAGCTTTCCTCTCTACCTTCAAGGTGGGGTAAGGCCGGCAGAGACCCCACCCTGCGGGATTACACTGGGTTTGTTGTCGTTTTAGTTACCACGTTCTTTATGCTTCAACTCATATATTACAAAATAACCATTTAAATTAGCTCTCTTCTCTCAGCAAGCACACAACCATTCACTTCTGATGCCTGCACATCTTTTTAGCACTGTTGAACTGACTGTATACAACAACAACAACGACTCAGTAAAGTCCCACTAAGTAAGGTCTGGGGAAGATAGTGTGTACGCAGACCTTACCTCTCCCCGATAGGGCAGAGAGGCTATTTCCGATAGACCCTCGGCTAAGGAAGATGGAAATAAAACAAGAAAAGACAAAATTCATCAGTATCGTCAACATAACCATAGAAATAGTGACAACATCCTAAAACCCATAAAATAAGTGACAAGCAATAACAATAATCAGCAACAAAGGTCCAGAGCTATGGATGTTGGACTGACTGTATCAATACTGCAATTGTTTTGGCTAGTTAATTTTCTGTCTTTTTTTGTTGTTGCGGAAATATATGGCGCAGTGACTATATTGAATGCTCTTTTTGTTCTTAATACTACTGTTTTTGTTGCTCTCTTCCCACTTAGAGGTCCTCAAATATTACTAATTTACTCATTTTTGTACTTTGTATAAACAGAAGAAGCCTCCAGCTAGAGTTACTGACTTGGAAACCGAGCTTGCTCAACTCCAAGATGAGTTGAAGAAGGTGAAGGATCAGCTCACTTCATCCGAGTCCTTAAAAAGGAGGGCTCAAATAGAGGCAAAGGAGGCTAAGAATCAGCTCGCAACCATGTCAGAGAAGCTCAAGGAGTCCGAGAAACAACTAGTTGAGCTCTCGGATTCTGAAGATGATCGAATCCTGGAACTACGTAAGATCTCACAAGATCGAGATCGAGCATGGCAATCTGAACTCGAGGCTGTCCAGAAGCAGCACGAATATGACTCAGCTGCTCTTGCTTCCGCCATGAATGAAATCCAGAAGCTTAAAAGTCAAATGGACAGAGTGGCTGATTCTGAAGCCAATCAAGCTCGCCACGCTGAATCAGCTTATGCTGAGATTCAAAGCTTAAGGGTAGAACTTATGGAAACCCTTACATTGGTCGAGAAATTGAGAAACCAGCTAAATGATAGCAAAGAATCTGAGGCTTGTGCGCTTGAAGAAATGAGTAAAGCTCAGATGCAGCTAGAAGTAGCGAAGATGACCGAGGATACTCTACGTTTGGAAGGTCTAAAAGCAATGGAGGCTTGCAAATCCTTGTCGTTGGAATTAGAACAGTCAAAGAATCAAGTAGCTACATTGGAGGAACTTGTCAGTGAGCTCCAAACCGCTCAAGGTGCCGTAGATGGAGTTAATGAGGAAGCCGAGGAACTCAAAACTGAGCTCCGTAATCTAAAACTTGAGGTAAGCCAACTGAGAACTGCATTGGAGGTTTCGGAAAGAAGATATCAGGAAGAATATATCCAAAGCACTTTGCAGATTAGAAGTGCTTATGAGTTAGTTGAACAATCAAAGTCAGAATCAGCTCAGAGAGAGGCCGAATGGGAGGCGAAGTTAAAGGTTGCAAAAGCGGAGTTGGAAGAGTTAAAGGAGAAACTGATGAACAAAGAAGCTAAGCTACAAAACATTTCGGACGAAAATAAGGAGCTAAATATGCAAGTTGAGAAAATACAGTCTGCTGATAGAGAATCTGAATTAGTAGCTGTACTGAAGGAATCAGAGTCAACTTTGGGAGATTTGCGGGCGAGTTTATTGGACAAAGAGACAGAGTTGCAGAATATTAAGGAGGAAAATGAGATGCTGAAGTCAGAAATCAAGAAGAGGGAAACCGAGGGTAGAAAAGTGAATGATGAAACTCTTGCTGTGGCAGAAGCCGCAAAAGGTGTAGAAAGAGAGGCTCTGATGAAGTTAGGACATTTGACAGATGCAGCAGATGAAAGTAGTCGAAAGGCAGCACGTGTTACCGAGCAGTTGGATGCAGCACAGAATGCTAACTCCGAGATGGAAGCTGAGTTGAGGAGGTTAAAAGTGCAAGCTGATCAGTGGAGGAAAGCTGCTGAGGCAGCTGCAGCTATACTTTCAACCGGCAACAACGGGAAATATGTAGAGAGGACAGGTTCTTTAGATTACCATACTATTAGTGGGAAGCTAGATTCTCCATTATCTGAAGATACAGATGATGAGTCGTCGAAGAAGAATGGCAACATGTTGAAAAAGATTGGTGTTTTATTGAAAAAAGGCCAGAAGTAGAAGCACATCTTGCAGGTTGCTATTAAATAATCACCGTTTGACTTCTCATATTACTCATAGTGTAGTTTATGTTTCCAGTTTTTGTTAATAAATCTACTATAACGATTTTTGTATAGCTATTTGGAAATTAAGAACGCTATGATCTCACCTGCCAATACTTGTATTCCTAAGAAGGTAGTAAGTGTTGTAATTTCTTTGTTACAATTTTCTGTTTATATGGTAGTTGGTGTGCCCAGGTATTTCAACAAATTGTGCAAATGTAATGAAGCAAAGCGTAGAATTTGATCTAGTCATCACTTCGAAACGTGCACTAAGCTCCTGCTATGCGCGGGGTCCGGGGAAGTACCAGATCACAAGGGTCTATTTCTGCATGAGACTATTTCCACGGCTTGAATCTTTGAACCTCGTGGTCACGCAACAACTTTACCAGTTACGTTAAGGTTTCCTTTTGTTGAATTAGGAAGGATTTAATTTTAACCTCAACACAATGAAAATTTTATTAGAGAATGATGTCAGGTGTCAAACCTAGATTGCAGTACTCAATCACAACTATTTTATAATTTTGTTACGACAGATGTGCGGAATAAAAGACACAAAATCAATCATATAATGCACAGAGAAGAATAAAGATGGACACAACATTTACATGGCGTGACGCATAATTATTGGACACAGGTCATAGAAAACTTTATTGAACATATAATTTGATTTTAATTAATCGATATTAACTTCATGTAATGTCTTTTGGAAAGCACATATTAGAATATATTGTGTGTATCTTTTTATTATTGGTAGAATATTCTCTCATTATTGTATAGTCCTATAGTTGGTAGGATTTGATTTCCTTTATTATTGTACAGTCCTATAGTTGGTAGGATTTGATTTCTCTCTGTACTCTATATATACCTTTGTAAGCAATACGAGAAAATCACTTCTCCCAAAACTCTCTACATGGTATCATACGCCAGTGGCTTATCGCGAAAGAAACCCTAATTATTTCCTACCCGCGCTGCCGTCGCCGCTGCACTAATCGGTAGCCCGTCGCCGCCGGTGCTGCCCTTCTCGGCCGCTCTTCCTCTTTTCTAAATAACTCAGCAGCATTTTTGAGTTCGAGTTCCGTCGAGGTCGTAGGTGTAGTTTCGTGGTCGAATTAGCGAGGTCGTATGGTATAGCTTCAGTCAACGTCCTGCTCGCTTTCAAGCTTGTCGGCGATTCATTGTAATCCGACATCGAAGAATCACTATTAGCATGAAAGAAATTTTCTCCATTGAGATTCATCGGTCTGCTCGTTTAAGATTTTGATTGCTATATATATAAATATTGTTTGAATCAAGAAACTTGTGAAGTTTATTCATTGTGATATTGATTTTTCTCTCGACGTCGTTCAACGCCTCCTCTCCTTTGCATCGCGCCTCATGGCCGCAATGACTTCAAACGATCTTCTCCAGCCGATTGCCATCAATGCATCGGCTCAGATCCCACTCAAATTGGATTCCACTAATTACCTGGCGTGGAAATTCCAATTCCGAACCCTTCCTACGGGTTATGACCTCCTCGGCTTCTTGGACGGCTCGAAGCCGTGCCCACCAGCCACTATCATCGACAAGGAGGTAACTTCCCCCAATCCAGCATATCCTTACCGGATTCGCCAGGACATCTTATTCTCAGTGCCATCATCTCGTCGATCACACCGACGATCATCTCGTTCATTGTCGCTGCGGAAACCTCTGAAGAGGCCTGGGACATCCTCGCGCGCACATAAGCACTGCTTCTCGTGGTCATATCATGGCTCTCAAACAGCAGCTCTATAATCCGGTAAAAGATTCCAAATCTATTACTGATTTTATGCACGGTATTCGCGTTATTGTGGATGAATTATCTCTCCTGGGTGTTACTGTTGATTCTGAGGATCTTGTCATTAAGGTTCTCAGTGGTCTTGATGACCCGTATATGGAACTCTCTCATGCCATCCAAGCCCGCGAATCTCCAATCTTTTTTGCTGAATTACATGACAAGCTGTTAAGCATGGATGCTCTGATTACTGCTCGTGCGCCGGCCTCCTCCCCCGCATCTGCTTCGGCTCCGTCGGCTGCCTTCGTCGCTGGACAGCAGTCCAGCCATAACCGCTTCGGTAGCCGCGGGCGCGGCCACTGGTGCATATGTTGTCTTTCTAGGGCCTAATCCTATTTCCTGGAGCTCCAAAAAGTAGTGTTCCGTTGCACGGTCTTCTACTGAGGCTGAGTATCATGCCATTGCTTCTGCTGCCGCTGAAGTTCGTTGGCTTCATTCCCTGCTGCGCGAGCTTCATGTTCCTCTTCCGGCTGCTCCTGTCATTTACATCGACAACATTGGCGCCACTTACCTCTGTGCTAACCCTGTATTTCATTCATGCATGAAACACATCTCTATTGATTATCCTTTGTTCGTCAATTGGTTCAGAATGGGTCTCTTCGTGTTGCTCATGTATCCTCTGCTGATCAGCTTGCTGATGCTCTCACCAAGCACTTATCTCGTCCTCGCCCAGCAGCAGCTCCCGCGAGGAGCAGGGGCCGAGGACGTGCCAGAGGCCATGGCAGGGGCAGAGCTCAGCTCCAGGCAGTAGTTCCAGAGGTGGAGCCTCATATTGACTTTGATGAGGAGGTTCCAGCTCCACCAACTCCAGTGGGCCCAGCTCAGGTCCCAGGAGGAGTGATGTTTTCTTCGGATCTTCAGGATGCTCTTGTCAGCATAGCAGGATTTATGGAAAGTGTTGCTAGAGCGAGATTGCTGCCAGTAGCACCATCCACTTCTCAGGCTAGAGGAGGGGTTCAGACTCCTACTACACGTACTTCGGAATAGGTAGCTCCCCAGACTCTGGTTCCCTTGGATCAGCCCGCAGTGGTAGCTCAGACCGGCATTACAGCTCAGGCCAGAGATGAGACGGCCATGTCCTCGGATGCTTTGTGGAGACTTGATCGGTTCTCCAAGCTTTTCACCACTACTTTCTGCGGTGCTTCATCGGAGGATCCCCAGGACTTTCTATACAGTTGTCATGAGATCCTCAGGACTATGGGGATAGTACAGACCAATGGGGTCATTTTTTGCACTTTTAGACTTATGGGGTCCGCCAAGACTTGGTGGAGAGATTATTGTCTATCTAGACCAGCAGGGTCTCCATCTTTGACATGGGATCAGTTTGCAGAGTTATTTGTGGAGAAGTTTCTCCCCGTCACTCAGCGGGAGGCACTTAGCAGACAGTTTGAGCATCTTCAGTAGGGCTCTATGACAGTTACACAGTACGAGACCAGATTTGTTGACTTGGTACGCCATGCCGTAGTGATACTCCCTACAGATCGGGAGAGGGTCCGGAGGTTTATTAATGGATTGATTCAGCCCATTCGCATACAGATGGCTGTGGGAGTTGGCAGTGATATCACTTTTCAGTAGGCGATCAATGCGTCTCTCTGAGTAGATATGGCATTGGCTTGAAGAGGTAGTCAGAGTTCAGACAAGAGGCCTCGACATTGTGGCAGATTTAGTGGTACCTCTTCTGGAGGTAGGGATTTCCATGACAGAGGCCATCCCCCAATAACTTTCCAGTCGGCACTTCAGGTTTATCATGGTACGCTAGGCGGTGGTGGCCACCAGCAGTATTACTCAGATCAGCAGTCTTTCAGCGCACCACCAGCCCCCATCAGTGCACCGCCACTTCAGAGCTTCAGGGGAGGACATACCGGTCGACATGGCCGACAGTCTCAGCCGCCGAGGGCATGTTATGGTTGCAGTGATACAGGACATGTTGTCAGATTTTGCTCTCGAGCCTCGAGTAGTTCTCAGCAGCAAGGTCCTCGCCCTACGATTCAGGCAGCAGGTGACCCACAGGCCGCCCAGCCAACTAGAGGCGGGGGTAGGGATCATAGAGGTGGAGGGAGATACCGTAGAGGTGGAGCCCGGACAGCGAGAGGTAGGGGTCAGCCCGCATCAGATCCCACAGACGCAGTTCAGGGAGTTGGGGGCCAGCCCCATTGTTATGCATTTCCAGCCAGGCCGGAGGCTGAGTCGTCCGATGCTGTGATTACAGGTACTATACTGGTATGTGATAGGGGTGGTTCGGTATTATTTGATCCAGGATCTACTTATTCTTATGTGTCATCCTATTTTGCACCTTATTTGATTATGCCTAGTGAGGCTATGGGTATCCCTATGTATATGTCCACACCGGTTGGTGATTCTATAGTGGTCGACCGAGTGCATCATTCTTGTGTAGTGGTATTTGAGGGTTGAGACCCGTGTCAATTTAATGGTTCTAGACATGGTGGACTTCGATGTTATATTAGGGATGGACTGGTTGTCCCTGTATCATGCTATCTTGGATTGTCACGCCAAGATCGTGACTTTGGACTTGCCTGACTTGCCCCGACTTTAGTGGAGAGGGACCCCAGGTCATGCCACCCGTAGTGTTATTTCGTATGTCAAGGCTCTATGTATGGTCGAGAAGGGGTTTTTAGCATATTTGGCGTATGTTCGCGACTCCAGCGCAAAGGTTCCATCCATCGACTCTATTCCTATTGTTTGGGAGTTCCTCGAGTTTTTCTTTCAGACCTGCCAGGTATGCAGTCTGATAGGGATATTGATTTCTGTATTGATCTGGCTCCTCGCACTCAGCCTATTTCTATTCCGCCGTATCACATGGCCCCGCTAGAGTTGAAAGAGTTGAAAGAACAGCTTCAGGATTTGCTTGATAAGGGTTTCATTAGACCCAGTGTATCACCTTGGGGTGCGCCAGTGTTGTTTTTGAAGAAAAAGGACGGGTCGATGAGGATGTGTATTGATTACCGACAGTTGAACAGGTGACGATAAAGAACAAGTATCCACTACCGAGGACTGACGATTTGTTTGACCAGTTCCAGGCTGCCTGAGTGTTTTCGAAGATAGATTTGAGGTCTGGTTATCATCAGCTAAGGATTAGGGCATCTGATGTCCCTAAAACAGCTTTTCATACTCGGTACGTGCATTATGAGTTTTTGGTCATGTTGTTTGGGTTGACCAATCCCCCGGAAACATTCGTGGAGTTGATGAACTGAGTGTTCAGGCCTTACTTGGATTTATTTGTGGTTGTGTTCATTGATGATATCTTGATATACTCCCGCAGTCAGGAGGAGCATGAGCAGCACCTCAGAGTGGTTCTTCAGTCTCTGAAGGATAGCCAGTTGTACGCCAAATTTTCAAAGTGCTAATTTTGGTTGAGTTCATTGCATTCCTAGGTCATGTCGTATCAGCAGAGGGTATTCCGGTGGACCTGAAGAAGATAGAGGCAGTCAAGAACTGGCCTCGACCAACTTCAGCTACAGAGATTCGGAGCTTCTTGGGGTTAGCTGGTTACTACAGATGTTTTGTGGAGGGGTTTACATCCATTGTAGCCCCGATGACTAGACTAACTCAGAAGGGTGCCCAGTTTAGGTGGTCATATGAGTGCGAGGCGAGCTTGCAGAAGCTCAAGACAGCTCTGACCACGACACCGGTATTGATCTTGCCCACGGGATTTGGGCCTTATACTGTATATTGTGATGCTTCCCGCACCGGACTTGGTGCAGTGTTAATGCAGAACGACAAGGTCATAGCTTATGCTTCGAGGTAGTTGAATATCCACGAGAAGAATTATCCAGTTCATGAATTAGAGTTGGCAGCCATTGTTCATGCCCTGAAGATGTGGAGGCATTATTTCTATGGTGTGACGTGTGAGGTGTACATGGATCACAAGATCCTTCAGTACTTGTTCAAGCAGAAAGAGTTGAATTTGAGACAGCGGAGGTGGTTGGAATTGTTAAAAGATTATAATGTTTCTATTTTATACCACCTAGGGAAGGCCAATGCGGTGGCCGATGCATTGAGTAGAAAGTCCACCAGCATGGGTAGTCTTGCATATATTCCGTTGAGCCAGAGACCGCTTGCCTGGGATGTTCAGGCCTTGGCCAATAGATTTGTGAGATTCGACATTTCTGAGCCCAGCAGGGTGTTAGCTTGCACAGTTGCTCGCTCGTTATTGATGGAGCGTATCCGAGAGCGGCAGTTTGACGATCCCTATTTGTGTGTCCTGAGAGACACGGTGTAGAGGGAGGTGCCAAGGAGATGACTTTGGGAGATGATGGTATATTGAGGTTGCAGGGACGAGTTTGTGTGCCCAATGTTGATGGTATTCGAGAGTCGATCTTAGCGGAGGCCCACAGTTCTCGGTATTATATTCATCCGGGTGCCGTGAAGATGTATCAGGATTTGAGACAACATTATTGGTGGCGTAGAATGAAGAAAGACATTGTTGCTAATGTGGCTCGTTGTCTAAATTGTCAGCAGGTTAAGTACGAGCATCAGAGGTCTGGTGGGTTATTCCAGAGGATTGAGCTTCCCGAGTGGAAGTGGGAGAGGATCACTATGGATTTTGTTATTGGCCTTCCGATGACTCGGAAGAAGTTTGATGCTATATGGGTTATTGTTGATAGGCTAACCAAGTCAGCACATTCCTACCCGTTGCCACCACCTATTCATCCGAGAGGTATGCAAAGATTCATATCAGGGAGATTGTCGCCTTCCCATATCTATTATTTCGGATTGGGGTCCGCAGTTTACCTCGCATTTTTGGAGAGTGGTGCAGCATGAGTTGAGTACCCAAGTCCAGTTGAGCACAACATTCACCCCCAGACGGATAGTCAGTCCGAGAGGACCATTCAAATTCTTGAGGATATGCTCCGAGCCTGCGTTATTGATTTTGGAGGCTCGTGGGACCAGTTCCTGCCGTTAGCAGAGTTTGCCTACAACAACATCTACCAGTCTAGTATTCAGATGGCCCCGTATGAGGCGTTGTATGGTAGGTGGTGTCGGTCCCCAGTCGGATGGTTTGAGCCAGGAGAGGCTCAGTTATTGGGTACAGATTTGGTACAGTAGGCCTTGGGTAAGGTCAAGATCATTCAGGACAGACTTCGGTCAGCTTAGTCTAGGAAGAAGAGTGTTGTAGATTGTAAGGTCAGGGATGTTGCTTTCATGGTTGGTGAGTGCGTATTGCTCCGTGTGTCGCCTATGAAGGGCATGATGAGGTTTGGGAAGAAGGGCAAGCTTAGCCCTAGGTATATTTGCCCGTTTGGGATTCTGGACCGTGTGGGAATGTGGCTTATAGACTTGCATTGCTACCTAGCTTGTCAGTCGTGCATCCGATTTTCCATGTATCCATGCTTCGGAAGTATCACGATGATCCCACCCACGTGTTAGATTTCAGTACTGTCCAATTGGACAAGGATCTATCATATGAGGAGGAGTCGGTGGCTATTTTAGCCCGACAGGTTCGACAGTTGAGGTCGCGGAGTTTCCCTTCAGTGCGTGTTCAGTGGAGAGGTCAGCCTCCTGAGGCATCGACCTGGGAATCCGAGTCTGATATACGGATCCGTTTTCCCCATCTATTCCCCGACTCATGTACTTCCTTCTTTTGTCCGTTCGAGGACGAACAATAGTTTTAGAGGTGGAGAATGTGACGTCTTAGAGGGTCATCATCGTAATTCTCCCTTTTCTTGTGCTTTTGGGGCTTTAAAAACCTCTTATTTGGTTGCCTCAATTTGTGCGTGCATTCCAGACGCGAAGCCGGAAGGTTTTAATGTGAAAATATTTGAACTATATGTTAAAAACTATGAATTTTGATACTAATATTGCTATAGTTGACTTTGGTCAAAGTTTTGGATAAACGGACTCGGATCCATGATGGACGGTCCCGAAGGGTCCGTAATGAAATTTGGGACCCAGGCGTATTCCCGTAATCAAAATCCGAGGTCCCAGGTCCGAGTTCGGAGCTCTTCTGTGAAATTCTTTTATGAATATGCTTAAGGAAAAATGAAAATGGAAATTGATTAAAAATAATGGTATCGGGCTCGTATTTTGGTTCTGACGCTCGGTACAAGTCTTAAATGTGCGTTAAGTGCTAACTGTAAAGTTTGGTCTAAAACGGACGTCGTTTGACGTGTTTCGGAGTAAAAATGGAAAATTTGAAAGTTTTGAACTCAGAAATGAAAATCATGAGTTTTGGGGGTTGATTTTGTGATTTTTAAGTTTTTTTGGCGATTTGATAGCTCGAGCAAGTTCTTAGGATGATATTGATTTAGTGTGTGTGGTTGGTTGGGAGCCCCGAGGGCTCGGGAGTGTTTTCGGGGGTGGTTCGAGGTGTTTTAGCTCATGAAGACTTAGCAGATTTTGCTGCAATTTTTGCTCAGGGAAATCCTTCTACGCGATCGCGGCTTCATCCACGCGATCACACTATTTTGGTCCATGCCACTACACGATCGCAGCTTCCTATACGCGATCGCGTGGCTTCGAGTTCCCCCTTCTCCGCGTTCGCATGCTAGTCCACGCGATCACATAGGACAATTTTTCTCTCAATGAATTTTCCTCTACGTGGTCGCAGTACCCTCACGCGATAGCATAGCTCCCAAGTTTCCTTCACCGCGATCATGTCCCCATTCCTGCGATCGCAAAGGGCATTTTCGCCTAGTGATTGTAAAAGCCTAAAACAGACCAGTGACAGGATTTATTCCCAAATTCTCACACGAACTCTCTTCCCAACTTCTGCATTGGCGAAATTCTAGCTCCCAATTCATCACAAATATTTGGATAAGTAATCCTAACATTATTTACTCACTATTTCTTCATCAAACCATTAAATTCCTAGCTCTAAAACATGAAATCAAAGTAGAATTTAGGGGTTTTGGGTTTAGTTAGGGTTTATGGGATTTTAGGTATTTCAACCTTAATTTGAGGTCGAATTTAAAATCTAATTATATATTGAACTCTTGGGGTTATGGGGGATTGGATTTTGGTCCGAGCCTCGAGTTTGGACCACGTGGGCCCAGTGTCAGATTTTAGTATTTTTGAAAGTAAGCTAGGAAATTCTTTTATAGGCTATGGGATTGTGTTTTTTGATCCTTATTGATAACATTGAACCTGATTATGTTAGATATTGTTGGTTCGGGGTTGAACTCTAGAGGAAAGGCGATTGTCGAGCTTTGAGTTGCTATATTCGGATTCGAGGTACGTGTTCGATCTAACTTTGGCTTGAGGGAATATGATTAGATTATTATTTGTTATGTGCTATGTGCGGTCGGTGTATAAGTATGGTGACGGTTATCTATGCGCCCCAGTCAAGCATGACCGTGATGTCATATTTGCTATTAAATTGTGAAGTAAGTGAACAATTGTAATAATTAGTTGTTACAAGAACTATGAATTGAAAGTCGAGAATTAAATGAACTAAAGCAAAATTTTTGGTACTTTTCCCTTGCCGGGACCATTTGTTGTATTGTTCTCCCTTGCCGGGATATTTTGTCTTGATATATATATAATTCCTTGTTCCCGTTTGGCTGTGACCATTGATTGGGAGAGGAAGAGAGAGTAGAAGGACGAAGGGTGATGCCGTGCATAATTTTTTGAGAGTAAAAGCACGAAGGGTGATGCCGTGCATTGTATTTGATGTTTCTGGTGATAAGTGAGAGTAAAAGCACGAAGGAAAGGGAGAATTACGATGATGAACCTCTGGGTCGTCATAACAAGTAATCTGCATAAGTCAAAAATTATAATTTATAAATACTATTGTAATATTTTCTATACATATAGAAAAGTATTATACACTTCATAAACCTGCATTTAAATTCAATAGACTGCGGCAACATAGAATTTATCCATATCTTTGTTTGATCCGAGTAATTACCCGTGTGTCAAAGGAAATATGAATAAAAAATTAAAATTTAACATTATTTATACAATAAAATAAATAATACAAGTAATTTATGGTAAACCTCGATATTTTTGAGGTTTCATATGCTGGAAAATAACAATCAAAGGCTCATCGGCAAATTCATTCAAGTGATGTTGAATTTGATCCACGAGTTCGCTCCATAATGTTGCCATAATCCTGTTCCTCCTATATGTTTCATGGTAAGGTTAATAAACACACACACACACACACACACACACACACACATATATATATATATATATATATATATATATATATATATATATATATATATATATATATGTAATCTATCAATAAAGTATTTTTTCTATTTTAAAAGTATTACTGTTCAGCTTCGAGAACAACATTAATAAGGAAACTTTGGTCGTCTCCCTTCTTGTAGGTATTAACATCTTCATAGGTTACAACCTGACCAACAACATCTATAAATATAAACGTTAGTGACATACTTTAAGAAATAACATTTTTAACTTAATTTAAAATTTTAAAAAATATTAACGACTAATTCTGTCTCATCGACATCATGTTCATTTGTTAGTTGGTGAAAAGGGTGCAAGTTAAAAATGTTCATATGAAATGAATGATCATTTGTTTCCTCGATAAATGTCTTTTGAGTAAATGTCAGTTTCAGCTTGTGTGTCGTAGTCCTCAATTTCAAATTATTTGGTCCGACACTAAAGTAGTTCATACGATATAAGTGAAGTTCATGTATCTTGTTCCTAAAAAACGTAAGAACATACTTTCCGATTGTAACATGTATACGATCACCCTGAAAATTCAGATTCATTATTAGTGCACAATTATGAATCCAACAAATCTAAACGCGTATACTTTCATCACCGTGTAAAGTTGTTAAAATATGTAATGTCAAAAACCAGAATGCTACATTTATTGAATATCAATTAAGAAGACAACATTAGTAGAAACAAAGCTGAAAATTGCATATATAAACGTAGTTTGTATATATTCGTCTGATGGTCGTGTAACCAAGGCAAGCAGTAGGTAATATTTTCCAAACTTAATAGCAGAACTTAACTTAGTAGCAGAACTTAATAGCAGAACTTAGTAGCAGAACTTAATAGTAGAGCTTAATAGCAGAACTTAGTAGGTAATATTTGCAGAACTTAATAGCAGAACAATTCCTCAATTATTTTGAACAATAAATCTATTATTATGTACAAAGATGCAACTTACCTGATTGTTAATATAAAGACAACCACTGAATAAAGGTATACTCAACATTCGAAGTGAAAAATGAAATGACACAATGGATTCCAGATCAGTTGATGGAAGTCGAATTATTTAAGTAATGCGGAAGAAAGAATTTTCATATGGAATGCGACTACATTAGTAAGTTTAAAACTATGAGATAGTTGAATATGTTACCTTAGAATCATGTAAAACCAATTCAATTGAAAACAGTATTTGCGGGTTAAAGCAATCCGGCATTATCCACATTCGAACCATTCTAACTTTGAGATTCCATTGCATCGAGTTGGATGATATTTGTTTGATATCATGAATTTGTGTGGCCATACTTGCAAAGTAATTGCTATCAGACTGTAGTAGATGAAATACGAAGTTGAAAAAGTTTTGAAAATATAAAGAACGTAATTCATAGAGTTGTATATATTTATATAAATTTGAGAAGTTTCAGTTGGAAGTGCACGTTTGAAACCACGAACAGTCATGGGATAATGGAGATTGTTTTGCGTTTGAGATGCCGACTGTTTTGGAATAACTGATATTATTCCTCCTTTTTAAAAAAAGAATATAGGTATTAAAAAGTTAAAAAGAGATATTGCAAATTGTGAATGGTAGTTACAGAGTAAAAGAAAGGAACTTACTACGTGGAGGAATCTTTTCCTTGATTTTAATAACAGCAAGCTTAATTAAAAGTGAACAAATTCTAGAAACCAAAAATCGTGGGATTAATGTGGGAGTATTATCTGTTTTGATATTGCTAATTTGTAGGGAAGCATGTTGTTATGTTTTTAATAACAGTTCTGGCTAAAACGTGGGAGGATTGGCAAAGATGTGCATATTGGCTGGTTATTTCGATTTTTTTGCTGATTTAGCTGACTTGTAGGTAGTTGAGAAAAACTTCAACTTTTTTGGCTAGTTGTCTTAATTTGTTACATGGTAAAGGGTGTGCCACTTGGCAGCCTAATATTATTTTGCTTGTGTTATTTTATGTAGATAGATAGATGTCTTAACAATATGCTTTTTTCTCTCCTTTTATTATATATAGATTTAGCTGATTTAATTTTTTATAATTTTTTATTTTTTTTATTTTAAAATAACTTTAAAATACCAACTATAAACTACTCCCCAATTTAAATGGACACTTATTTTTTTTTTATATTTTGGTTTTTTAATATATCTAATTATAATATATTTATATTTACATTTATTAATTCAAAAAGAGTAACTAATTAATTCAAAATTTTAAAAAGTTTTTTTTAGTTAAAAAGGTAGTTTAATTTGTCTTAACAATGCCACTTTGCTTTTTGTAATATGCCACTTGTCTTAATAATATGCTTTTGCCTCTCCTTTTATTATATATAGATTTATTTATTTATATTTATTTATTATTTCCTTATATTTTTTTATTTTAAAATATTATTAGAATTCCAAATTGAAACTATTCCCCGACTTGAATAGGTAGGTTTTTTTAATTAATATTTTGTTTTTTTATTTTAGCTAATTTAATTTTTTTATTATTTTTCATTTTTATTTTAAAAAGTTTTTAAAACACCAACTATAAACTACTGTCCAATTTGAATGTGTAGTTGTTTTTTTTTATATTTTCATTTTAAATATATCTAATTATAATATATTTATATTTATTAATTCAAAAAGAGTAACTAATTAATTCAAATTTTAAAAAACTTTTTTAGTTAAAAAGGTAGTTTATTTTGTCTTAACCATGCCACTTGGATTTTTGTGATTATGCCACTTATCGATGTTTAGACTTACAGTAAGAGGAGGGGCGTTTAGAGAGAGAAACTCTGGCGACAGGCAAGCAAGCCGCCGCCCGCCGCCGGCAACCATTCACCAAACCCAATCATCCCTACTAAACGCGTCCACACTATAAATATGGCAAAAGTGATCACACCAGAGAGTGGAATCCCACAACAGCTAACCCCAATACCCCTTATATACTGGTTCCCTGGAATGGGGAGTGCCCCTACTGTCATGCAGGCACCGCCGGAGAAGGAGACGGAGGGTGCAGGTGGAACGACGATGGCTAGAAAACTCACTTACTCCACTGAAGCTCAGAAACCTAAAATGGCGGAGAAACCTACAATGGCGGAGGTAGTCAAAGGCAATCAGACTCAAAAGCAAGGCATGCAATTGAAGTTCTACCCTCCGCTGATGAAGGATGGTGTGAATATTGCTAAGTTGAACCCTAAGGAGATGGAGAGTCAGAACCAGAAATGGAGATATGCCCTAATTGGTTATGTCTTGGGAGGTAATCCGTCATTTAAGGAAATGTTGAAGTATGTTTATGGCGTTTGGAATGAGGTTACAACGCCTACTCTGTTGCTACACAATGATGGGTATTTCATCTTCAAATTTGAGTCAATGGAGGAGAAGAACTTTGTAGGAAATCATTCTATCCATGATATGTGTGCTTTGGTTGTATTAGCATGATTTCCAGATATATGTTTTGATGAATGACAAACAATGAAGTCAAGTGTCAAACAACGTTATTATATGACAAACAATCAAGATTGAATGCCGAGAAGCATATTGATGAATGGATTGCATGGAAAAGCCAAGACGAGCTCAAAAGTTCAAGACCGAAGACCCAAGGCATAGGTCGTTAGGTAGAACCAATGTAAAAGCAACGTTTAAGTTATCTCGTCTTTTGGCTCAACATAGGTCATCATAAATATGCATAAAACCATTTTATCAAATCATATTTATCATAAACATATTTCAAATACTTCAAACAAAATGATTTTAACGTTTTCATTTTAACCAAAATGGTTTTTGAAGTAAGTTTTCAATTCTGGACAGCATAAGAGAATAATCGATTATGGCAAAGTGTATAATCGATTATTCTGGGAAATTCCATTTATTAGAAATTTCCGCAGAGTAAGATAATCGATTATACACTTGGACATAATCGATTATCTTGTATCCGTTGCCTTCCCAACGTTCCGTTTTATGAACGTTGAGAAGATAATCGATTATGCAAAGTGAATAATCGATTATCTTGGCATAAAATCAGCATTATTGATTGCCAATTAAGCAACTGACATACAACCTCTACCACCTATAAATAGAGGTCTTTTTGACTTATTTGATATGAACAATATCTCTCATTATTCTTGAACATATTGATAACATTTCTACATCATATTTAGAGCTTTTGTTGAGCCATTTGAGAGACAATTTTGTGTTGTTCATAGAGCTTATATTGTATCTCTTTATCTACTCTTCTTAGAGAGTTCTTGTTGTAAATGAGAAAGGTTTTTGAGAAGATCATATCTTCTCATTGATTGTCGGGTTTGCTAAGTACCTTCAATCTTAGTGTGTGAAGTCTTGTGGTGCGGTATCCACGAGCATTGTGAAGTCTTGAGGTGAGGTATCCTCGAGCAAGTTGAAGTCTTGTAGAGTGTACATCTACGAGCAAGTGTAACGGTTTGTTTGGCACCCGTAAGTTTAACGGAGTTAGTGTAAACTCGAGAGAGTCTCTCGGGGACTGGACTAACCACACGTTGTGGTGAACCAGTATAAATTCGGTGTATCCTCTCCTTACTCTTTTAATTACTGAACTTACTTTATTCCTGCAATTTTAATTCCGCAAAATTTACCGACATTCTCGTGCCTCACTATTTACCACCCCTCTAGTGACGGGCATAAATCCTAATAGTTGGTATCAGAGCCTAACTCTCTAAAAGCCTTAACCGGTTGAGAGAACGTTCCATATATTTGTTGAGAATGTTGAACGCAGGAATGATGAGCGAAGGACACTCCACCAATAGGCCTCCACTATTTGACGGAACAAATTACACATATTGGAAAGAGCGGATGTGAATCTTCATCCAATCAAATAACTTTCGCTTGTGGCAAATCATCAAGAACGGTGAGCAAATGCCGACAAAGAAAGTTGGGGAAACCACGGTTCCAAAGGAGGAAGATGAATATAATGCCGAGGACATCAAGAAGGTTGAATATAATGAAAAGGCCATCAATATGTTGTATTGTGCGGTGAATCCGGATGACTATCGGAAGATTTCTTGCTGCAAAACCGCCAAGGAGATGTGGGATAAGCTTGAAATCACTTATAAAGGTACGCCTCAAGTCCGAGAATCAAGAGTTGATTTTCTAACACATGAATATGAACTCTTTAGAATGAAGGAGCCGGAAAGCATCGGTAATATGTTTGAACGGTTCTCAATGATCATCAACGATCTCCATGCTCTCGGAAAAGTATACTCAAACAAAGATCTAGTTCGAAAAGTCCTACGGAGTCTCACTCCCGAATGGCGCTCCAAAGCCAATGCCATCCAAGAATCGGTAGGAATCTCTGACGTCACAATTGATGAACTACGAGGTAACCTCAAAACTTATGAAAGCACTATTCTTAGACCTTCTTTTGGAAATGAGAAAAGTTCGACCATTGCCTTCAAAGCCTCATCTTCTAAAAGAGTAGAGGTAAGTGATTTAGAAAGCGATGATGATACTATTTCAAACGATTTAATTGAAAAGTTTTATAAGTTTATGAAGAAGGAAATAAAGAAGGAAGAACCAAGTCCTTCATGCCAAAATTGTGGAAAACTTGGCCACACCAAGTCACATTGTCCAAAACCCAAGGACAAGAAGAAGAAGAAACACCAAAGGCGCGTGACATGGGATTCGGACAGCTCGGGTGATGAAACTGCCGCCCTATGCCTCATGGCCGACGAGGAAGAAGAGGTAAGTACTCCTAACTCTTACTCTTATGAAGAATTACAAGAAGCTTTTCAAGAATTATATGATGAATTGAAAAAGTCTTCAAAAATCTCCAAAGAGGGCAAGGCTAAAATTAAAGTTTTAGAAGAGAAAAATAATTTTTTGGAAAATGACAATATTGATCTTAGAAATAAAATTAAGGAGATGCATGAAGATTCTTCAATTGATCAAAATTCCAATTGTTCATCTTGTGATTCTTTGAAATTAGAAAACACAGAACTTAGGAAAACACTAGAAAAATATAGTGTAGACAATCCTGAAATAGTTGAAGAAATTAAAAAGAAAAGGCCCAGGAAAAATAAAAGGAGTAAGAATCATGTTAGAAATTGCGATGCTCAACCTAGAAATAATTCTAGGATTTTTGTAAATGAGTCTAGAATTAATCATTTTAGACCACCTAGAAATGACTCTAGGAATTTCAACGCTTCTAGGAATAACGACTTTAGATCACCTAGAACATTTTTGGCTCAACCAAGACATATGCACAACACGAATGTTATATGTCATTATTGCAACCGGGTAGGACACATAGCACCTGTATGTTTTGCAAAACATAGGGATTTATCTTTTAGCTATGATTATTATTTGCCTAACCCCCAAGGACCCAAAAGTGGTTGGGTACCTAAAACCTATTTTTAAGTACGTTTGCAGGTGTGCTTGAAGACTACAATATCGTAGTAGATGCACCAAGCACGAAACCTTATTGCATCGAGGGGGAATTTCGGTTTGTTATCATATTTTTGATAAAAACGTAATAGTTGATATGTGTTAACGATTGATATGTCTTTGTTAACAATTGGTATCAATTATTTTTGTTGATTCATGTTTTGATAACTTTTATTTTGAATAACAATGGGTATCAATTATTTTTGTTAAAAATAATGATTGATTCATGTTTTGATGAATATTATTTTTGGTTTGAATAACAGTTGGTATATTCTTGAAAAATAAATGATTCATGTTTTTGATACAACTATTGGTTTGTTAAAAATTAACAGTTGATATGTTGTTAAGTAATATGATTTGCTAAAAATAACCGTTATTATAGTTGTTATGTTTTTGCTACCATTTGGCATCATTTTATGTTGGTATGATTTTTTTTAAATCGTCATCATGTATTTTCCTCATTGTATTTCCTATCTTATGTTTGACACTAACAGTTGGTATTCCCAAAAGGGGGAAGTGTCAAAAGGGGAATGTAGCCTGTGTATACTCTCTTTTTGCTAATGCCAAAAGGGGGAAGAAATTAGGCGATATGCATCTAATAAGGGGGAATGTCTCCACCTTCTACTATGCTTTAATTGAGGGGGAATATTCAATTAAGGGGGAATTGTTTGCATGAATTGTATGTTGAAATATAGCATGAGTTTAGGGGGAATCCGATATGCATATCTCCTATTGTTTGTCATTATCAAAAAGGGGGAAATTGTACGAAATCATTCTATCCATGATATGTGTGCTTTGGTTATATTAGCATGATTTCCAGGTATATGTTTTGATGAATGACAAACAATGAAGTCAAGTGTCAAACAACATTATTATATGACAAACAATCAAGATTGAATGCCGAGAAGCATATTGATGAATGGATTGCATGGAAAAGCCAAGACGAGCTCAAAAGTTCAAGACCGAAGACCCAAGGCATAGGTCGTTAGGTAGAACCAATGTAAGAGCAACGTTTAAGTTATCTCGTCTTTTGGCTCAACATAGGTCATCATAAATATGCATAAAATCATTTTATCAAATCATATTTATCATAAACATATTTCAAATACTTCAAACAAAATGATTTTAAAGTTTTCATTTTAACCAAAATGGTTTTTGAAGTAAGTTTTCAATTCTGGACAGTATAAGAGAATAATCGATTATGGCAAAGTGTATAATCGATTATTCTGGGAAATTCCATTTATTGGAAATTTCCGCAGAGTAAGATAATCGATTATACACTTGGACATAATCGATTATCTTGTATCCGTTGCCTTCCCAACGTTCCGTTTTATGAACGTTGAGAAGATAATCGATTATGCAAAGTGAATAATCGATTATCTTGGCATAAAATCAGCATTATTGATTGCCAATTAAGCAACGGACATACAACCTCTACCACTTATAAATAGAGGTCTTTTTGACTCATTTGATATGAACAATATCTCTCATTATTCTTGAACATATTGATAACATTTCTACATCATATTTAGAGCATCTGTTGAGCCATTTGAGAGACAATTTTGTGTTGTTCATAGAGCTTATATTATATCTCTTTATCTACTCTTCTTAGAGAGTTCTTGTTGTAAAAGAGAAAGGTTTTTGAGAAGACCATATCTTCTCATTGATTGTCGGGTTTGCTAAGTACCTTCAATCTTAGTGTGTGAAGTCTTGTGGTGCGGTATCCACGAGCATTGTGAAGTTTTGAGGTGAGGTATCCTCGAGCAAGTTGAAGTCTTGTAGAGTGTACATCTACGAGCAAGTGTAACGGTTTGTTAGGCACCCGTATGCTTAACGGAGTTAGTGTAAACTCGAGAGAGTCTCTCGGGGACTGGACTAACCACACGTTGTGGTGAACCAGTATAAATTCGGTGTGTCCTCTCCTTACTCTTTTAATTACTGCACTTACTTTATTCCTGCAATTTTAATTCCGCAAAATTTACCGACATTCTCGTGCTTCACTATTCACCCCCCCTAGTGACGGGCATAAATCCTATCAAACTTATCATGCAACAAGGACCATACACTTTCAACGGTAGGCCTATGATTCTGAAGGAATGGGACCCTAATTTTCATATTAAAAACGAGTCTATGAGAATTGTCCCAATTTGGGTCAATTTCCCTGGACTGCCAATACAATGTTGGGCTGATGAGAACCTAGGCAGAATAGCAAGCTTACTGGGTAAGCCCCTATGCACTGACAGGCTAACTGCTGAGTGTGAGAAAATCTCCTATGCGAGAGTTCTTGTGGAAGTTGATATCACTCAACCTCTGCCTGAGGATATCCATATAGAGATTCCAGATGGGAAAGCATGGATACAAAGTGTAGAGTACGAATGGAAACCAACATTCTGTCTTGAATGAAACTCATTTGGACACAAAAATGGTGATTGTCAACAGGAGAAACAACAGACTGTAAAAGCCCAGAGACAGAGAAGGAGGAAAAAGAAGGTAACCCGAGTGCAATGGCAACTAAAAGCTGCTCCTGAGGAGATAGTTGAAGGGCAACAGAATGACAAACAAGTTGAGAATCCTGCTGTAGAAAGGAAAACAAAGGCAAACAGGTTGCAGCTGTTCAAGACCCTAAGGACAAAAATCAAAACAAAATGACCAACTATGCTGAGGTAGCCAGGAGGAATACATTTGCAGTACTCACCATAGTAGAACCCCCTGATGAGAACCAACAGCAAGGAGAATGCAGCATAGAGCCAGTTGATCCAAGAGGTACTACATCCACTGTTTCCCTATGATAATTGTAACCTGGAACATTAGAGGACTAAACAAGTCCTACAAGCAAAGAGAGTTAGTCAAATTCCTGAGGACTAATAGAGTTGATATGATAGCCTGCCTAGAAACTAGGGCGAAGCAGCAAAATTCAATGGCAATATACAAGAAGCTGGGAGATGACCGGACTGTAGGAAATACCTATGTGCATGCTCTTAATGGCAGAATATGGATATTGTGGAAAGAGGTAAATGTTCAAGTGGTAATACTGGAGAGCACTGATCAATCAATTCATTGTCAAGTGAAAGACAGAAACTCAACCTTTACTAGCTATATCACCTTTGTCTATGGTCTACACACTACGCAAAAAAGAGCACCATTATGGAGGAACTTGAGAGCTATCCAGCAAACTGGGCCCTGGTTTATAGTGGGGGATTTCAACAGTCCACTGGGGGTTGAGGATAGGATAAATGGTCAGCCAGTGCATCCTTCTGAGATTGCTGATTTCCAGGGGTGTATTGATGACATTGGAGTGGGGCAGCTTACCAAAAGGGGCAGTTCATTTTCATGGAGTAATAAAAGGGATGCTGACGACAGAATATATAGCCAGATTGACTGGGCTTTTGGTAATGCTCAGTGGTTCAATTTGTACACAGGAGTGGAAGCAGTATATATGTTACCTGGGTGTTCAGATCACACTCCTATATTGATAGATACTGATATTGTCAAAGAGAGTTAAAAGACCATATAGGCTATTACTAACAGTTATGCAACAAAATGAATACAAGGAAACAGTTCAAAGAGTGTGGGGTCAACAAATTCAAGGCCACACTATGTATTCTATTTGGAGCAAACTGAGGAAAATTGAACAACAGACCAAAACTATTCATCAGGAGCATTCATCTGTGGACACAAAGCTACAACAACTGAGAGAAGGCCTGAGGGTAGTCCAAAGCAAACTGAATGAAGACTATTTCAATGAAGCAGTGATTGAATAAGAGAAGAACCTATTACAGAACATTGAAAAATGGGAAGGTATTCAAGAACAAATGCTGAGGCTGAAGTCAAGAGCAAACTGGATTCAGTTGGGTGACAGTAATACAAAATACTTCCATGCGTATATGAAGTCCACACAAGCCAGGAACAGGGTGAGTAGCATACTCAATGACAACCAGATAAGGATCACTGACCCACATCAGATCCAACAGGAGTTCATTCAATTTTTCCAACAGCTTCTAGGCACAGCAGCAGACCAGCTCCCTGGGATAGATATCAATGTGGCTAGGGATGTGCCATGTCTATCATTGAACCAACAACAACAACTATTAGCTCCAGTAACAAGGGAATAAATCAGTTAGATAATTCATAATCTCCCTAATGACAAGGCTCCTGGGATAGATGGATACCCTGCAAAGTACTTCAAACAGTTTTGGCCTATTGTGGGTGAAGAGGTTACAGAGGCAGTGCAACAGTTCTTTCAAAATGGGAAGTTACTGAAAGAAGTTAACTGCACCACTGTTACATTGATCCCGAAAGTGAAGAATCCCAACTATGTCAAGGAATACAGGCCCATTGCCTGGTGCTCAACACTGTACAAAGTCATTGCAAAAATTCTTACAAACATGCTAAAAATAGTGGTGGACTATCTGGTTGGGCAGGCACAATCAGCCTTCATCGAGGGGAGAAACATTCTGGACAATGTCATTATGGCCCATGAATTAATTAGAGCTTATTCCCAGAAATCTGTATCTCCCAGATGCATAATCAAAGTGGATATCAGAAAAGCCTATGATTCTGTTGAATGGGGATTTCTGAAAGAAGTGTTGCTGGAGTTTGGTGTACCATACAGAATGGTCACCTTAATCATGGAGTGTGTTTCTATAGCAAGTTTCTCCTTACTAGTTAATGGAGGCCTTACCAGCAAATTTGCAGCAAGGAAGGGGCTAAGACAGGAAGACCCAATGTCTCCCTATCTGTTTGTCTTAGTCATGGAATACCTCAACAGAACACTGAAGTAGTTGAACAAGAACCTCGACTTCAACTTCCATCCCAAGTGTTCCAAATTACAACTTACTCATATCTGTTTTGCAGATGACCTCCTGATGCTGTAGAGGAGATGAAACTTCCCTGAGGCTCTTACTGAAAGAGTTTGACAATTTCTCCCAGATGTCTGGATTGCAAGACAATCTGGAGAAAAGCTCCCTGTACATAGCTGGGGTTTCACAGGAAATCAAGGATAGAGTACTAGCAGAATTTCACCTAACAGAAGGACAGCTCCCATTCAAATATCTGGGAGTTCCCTTGTCAACAAGGAAGATTACAATTGCACAATGCCTACCCTTGGTGGACAAGATAGTGGACAAGATCAGATGCTGGTCATCCAAGACATTATCCTATGCTGGAAGACTCCAATTGATCAAGAGTGTCCTATTCGAGATGCAAACATACTGGGCACAGGTCTTCCTACTCCAAAAAAAAAAAATCATCAAGCTGGTGGAAGGTATCTGCAGAAATTACTTATGGACTGGGAACATGAGGCAAGTCAAAGGGCACCCCATAGCTTGGGACACAGTCTGTAAGCCAGAGGCAGCTGGTGGCTTAAATGTTATTTGCTTTGAAAAGTGGAACAAAGCAGCACTGTCAAAGCTGCTATGGGCACTAATGCAAAAAAAGGATAAACTATGGATCAAATGGATCCATTGCCATTATATAAAAAGGAAAAGGTGACTAACATGGAAGTACCAAAGCAGGCTAGCTGGCTGGTAAGGAAAATATTTGCAGCTAGGGACTGGTGGGCATATGACTGGGCAGCAATGCACTCTTGCTGCCAGAAGGGAAGTTACAGCATCAAAAGTGCATACAGGTATTCCATCCCACAGTTCACCAAAGTACCCTGGAAAAAATTGGTGATGGTGCCAGGAATTCTGCCAAAACAGAAATTCATACTATGGATGACATTGCATCGACGTTTGGCAACAATAGACAGGCTAGAAAAATGGGGTATCCACACAGACCAGGCCAGTTCTTTATGTGACAGTGGCAACACAGAGACTCATGACCACCTTTTCTTTGAATGTCTTTACTCACAATCACTGTGGCAAGGTTTACTAAGGTGGCTGAATTTCAATAGAATGATAAACAACTGGGAGCATGAACTCCAATGGCTCTCTGACAGAGTCAATAATAGGAACCCACGGAAAACCATCCTTGGAGTGGTATTCGCCGCAGTTGTATATAATATCTGGATGGAAAGGAATGAAAGACGATCAGACAGTTGAGCATGGATGCTAAGATTATGCCACTTGTCTTAATAATATGCTTTTGCCTCTCCTTTTATTATATATAGATTAGCAAGTACTTAGTATTATTGATACCTTTCTTGAGGGTTATTTATTTATCTTTTATTTTTTTAAAAATTTAAAATATAAATATCATAAAATTATCTCTATTCCACTCTTTTCATACATTCCTTTCTACTGACATACTTATTTGATTAGTTTTCAAATTTTTGAGAAGGGCGCGAGAAGTTTTGTGTAGGTAGAGAGAGATTTTCAAATCAGACTTCAAGTTGGTGTGCCGTAGTTTATTAAAAATTTAAATAAAGTAATTTTTTTACTAAATTATAATTTTGAATTCATCAAAATTAAAATTTAGTAATATATATATATATATATATATATATATATATATATATATATATATATATATATATATTAGCTACAATATTTTTATATTTTTTCATTTGAATTGAAAGTTTCTTTATTTTGTAATTTTAAAATAATTTTAAAACTCCAATTTGAAACTACTCCCTAATTTGAATGGGTAGTTTTTTTTCTTATAACTAATTATAAAATATGTATGTGTGTGTGTGTGTGTGTGTGTGTGTATATATATATATATATATATATATATATAGAGAGAGAGAGAGAGAGAGAGAGAGAGAGCGCACTATATTAGAAAGAAACCACTCCTCAATTTAAATTAGCAATTTTTATTTCTTTATTTTTTTTATTTTAAAATAATTTTAAAACTCCAAATTGAAACTATACCCAGATTTGGAGTGGCAATCCTTATTTCTTTATTTAGTGTTTTATTTTAAAATTCTAAATTGAAACTATTCCACAACTTGTATCAGTAGTTTTTTTAATTAATATTTTCCTTTTTTATTGTAGCTAATTTAATTTTTTTATTTTAAAATAACTTTAAAACACCAACTATAAATTACTCCCTAATTAGAACGTAGTTATTTTAGATGTAGAGAGAGAGACTACTATATTAGGAAAGAACTACTTCTCAATTTAAATTGGCTATTTTTATTTTTCTATTCCATTTTTATTTTAAAATAATTTTAAAACTCCAAATTGAAAACATACCCCAATTTGAATTGACAATTTTTTATTTTCTTATTTTAGTTTTATATTTTAAAATAATTTTTAAACTCCAAATTGAAACTATTCCCCAACTTGAATAGGTAGGGTTTTTTTCTTTTAGCTAATTTAATTTTTTTTATTTTTCATTTTTTTATTTTAAAATAACTTTATAACACCAACTATAAACTACTCCCCAATTTGAATGGGTAGTTATTTTTTTATACTTCGTTTTTAATATATCTAATTATTATATATTTATATTTATTAATTTAAAAAGAGTAACTAATTAATTCAAAATTTGAAATTTTTTTTTAGTTAAAAAGGTAGTTTATTTTGTGTTAACAATGCTACTTGACTTTTTGTGATTATTCCACTTGTCATAATAATATGCTTTTGTCTTTTCTTTTATTATATACAGATTTGGTTATTTTTTTAATACATGACCTATATTCTTTCCTTACTATAATTCTTTGAAAGCAAAGATCCCCCTCCCCTTTGTCCCATTTTTTTTTTTTTTTTGATTTAGAAATGTAAAACCTCTTACTTTAAACAAATCCCAAATATTTTATTGGATATCTCTAAACCTAAATTCTTAATTTGGAAAATGTTGAAATTGAGCGTTGATTAGCAGCCTAGAGGCACTTGCATGCAGTGGAGAATCAAAGACAGCTTAAACTTGATAAAGAATTCCTAGCCTTGATAAAGAATTTAGCCGAACCTGCTATCGACATTCTAGCTCCGAACCTGGCCATGAATACTCTAAATTTCAGAATTTAAGTGTCAGTTGGGGCAGTACAATAAGGTTTAAGCCAGAATTCAAGATTTAAGAGTGGGTTAATCATCATGATTAACTCTAGTGATGGAATTATCTTAATTTCTTTTTATTTTTCACTAGATTATTCAAGAAATTAATTGAGTTAAATAGTTAATCGGATTGCAGTTAATAATATCAAGAAGAATTCAAGTAGGAGTTGAGTAAAAACCTATGCTCATCTGGTTTATCCATAACTAGCGGTCTAGCACTGGCGTTTTGAATCTGCCTTTTAGCTAATACATACTAAAAAAAATTCGGAATTAGCTATGAACTTCATCGTTAATCTATCGCTAAATCACTCATAACTAATAAAGTTTCTTAATAATGTGTCAGTAAATAGGATTAAAGACAATTTTTTTTATTTAGCCACAAAATTTGTCCGTCATAACTTTTATTTTTGCTTTGTGGAAAACCTTCAAATATAACAAACATTCAAAGTCTGCCCATTTTTTTTACCCATTCTAAAACAGACGTTATTATACTGTCATCATTGGCAACAAAATCAACAAAACAGAAACGGGAAGCAGGTACATCACAAACACGGCAGCCTATAATGCAAGCATTCACTACTAAAAAATATGAATTAGCGACGGACGAATTCTATAATTAAAAAAGAAATATAAATAATTTCTTACGCGGGTTAGACGTGATAGTATAAAAAGAAAACTTAAATATCAAAAGTCCCAAATAATTAAAATCTTGGTACTTGCCGAAAGGTGATTTGCCTGCATAAAGATTACCACTGTACGGCAGTACGCATTTGCAGTGCTTAAGGAGTTGTCCTGCAAAAAATGGAAAGGATAATCACGTTAATTAGAATTAAAAATTACCGACTAAATAAACAATTGGACGTACAAAAAAGTTGAAGAGTCAATGATATTGCAAAATTTCCTCAATATTAATCTTTAACATGGAAATTGCTACTGTCAGTGCCACCAATCCAAATTAATAATCTAGAGCTCTACTAATTGGATTATTACTAACCACATAAAGTTTTCTACCTTTTCCTTTCAATAAAATTAGTTTTTTTCTGAGTGCATTACCCATCTGGTTAAGCCGGTCCAAAGACACTTTTACAATATTATCCGTTTTGAATCAAAACTAGGTACGAAGTTTTTCCAAACTGTTTCACACTATAGTATTCTTTCGTTTTAAAGGGTCATTCGGTGTATGAAATATGAAGGGTCGAACTACAAGGGAGTGATAATGTAAATAACCTACCTAATACAAGCAATAATGACTGATTCTAGGGCTCGAACTCGTGACTTATATATTATACGAAGACATTTTTAATATTGCTTTCCCTTCAATATTCCTACATCTTATATAAAAAATATTGTATATAACCAATCAATGCGAGATTTTATTGGCATGTCCAGTATTAATCACCGTATCTCCGCTTAATTTCTTTCTTAAAAAATTAACCTAAAATTTTAGAGGAACATGACTCAATTCAAGATTTCAAGCCCCTACTTCCCACTCTTCTCTCTCGCGTCAAACATCCATATGTTATGATAAGTGATAGCATGACTAAGTGGGAGATGGGCATTGCACTTTGCCCAAGAAACTTATCTCATTTCTTCTTTCATATATGTTATTCTTGTGGGGTCTAAATTAAAATTTTCAACAGATCACAGAAAAAGAAATTAGCCTATGAGAAAGATGAAAAAATTAAAAAGAGCTAGCTAGTGCAGAATTTTCATAATTTAAAAGTGCACATTACTCTTCATTCACGCAATGCATGTTCGTACACTATTGTATCAAGAAGTACTACTGTTCAAGTGTAAGCCATCTAGAGTGTTTAACCAAAAAATATAATTTGGTTAAAGCTTAAATTTTAAAAAAAAAAAATCGGATACTGATAATCAAAGAAATAGTAATATAATTGGCTTTCAAAGAATAAGGATAGAGCAATACGAAGTTGATATTTCACTATAATGTCAAGAATATTGTGTGTCTACAAATTATAAACCTTCCTCCTTTTATAGCTGACAAGGAGAAACAGATAAATCTAAATAATAAAAGAGCATTTAATGAGACGTTACATAATCATTGCTATTAAATACTGAATAACTAACGTATCAGGTATTTAATAATGAATGTAGACTACTTTTTGTCATTAGATTCTTGTCTTCAATGCCCTATTTATCCGTTGATATTGAATGACTTGATTAGATACGAGACTCGTATCTAAGATTCCCTCTCGTGTTTGTTGTCTTTTCCTCCACCGTGCCTGTTGTCTTCCGTGCCTTTTAATCATTTATTGCTCTTTGACTGTTTGACAATCCACGTGTCATGCCACGTCATCTTTAATTCAAACTCAGTTTTTTTCCAATACAGATAGTCGCCCCACTTCTCATTTATTTATCAATTAAATAATTGGGAAATGGATCCTGAAAAAGAATTTTTGTCACAATTAATGCTTATTCGACGTCTCATCTGTCTTTCTTATTTAATGCTCTATACACGTGTCATCTTCTGGTTGATTCTGCAGTTTTATTTCCATTTTTCTAGGCCTGTTCAACTTCCTCTGTTTACGAAGTGATGGTTATCTTTAATATAAGCTTTCCATCATTGCTCCCCTTAATTTTGACGGTTGTTCCCATATAAACTTTTAATTCACACTTTCCTTGTCCTCTTCTTCATCAATTTCCATCAAGTATTCACACTTCCTTTCTTGTTTTCACTTCTACTTACTTTAAAAATACCCTACAATGGCATCTTCAAACCCTAACCCCAGAAAGATTTTATTTCTCGATCAATTCCCTAATGCACCTGCTCGTATCAAACATTCAAGAGGCAGAGGAGGAAGACTCCGAAGTATGGGATCTATACGGGGTGGTTCAACTGGTTCTGTACTTCCTTCTTCTGGTTCTGGAATCAAAGGTTCCTCTTCCAAAACTCAATCTTCGAAAGGTAAAAAAATATCAGACCCTTCTACAGAACCCACAGTTGAAGAAATTACACCAAATGATTTATCTTTTGCAAGTGATAAAGCATCCCTTCAAAAACAAATTGCAAAATTGGAAAGACTGATCATTATCCTTCTCTCATAACATACTATCCCCGCCGTTAGAAAAGATTGCAACTGGAAAGAGCGCGTTCGTTTATCAATCCCTTCTATAAACCATAGAATTTCATCTTATAGAAATGGGTTTTCCTATGTTTATACCTAGCCCTTCACTTTGGGGTTCAAACCTGCCATAGATCCAGTTATCCTCAACTTTTATAGATTTTTCAACATTTGCTTAGCCTAGAGTGGACCTTTAATTTGGAGGGCTGTAGCTTGTTTAAGTTTTTTGTCTACTAAGGCAAAAGATAACTTTGCCTTTCCCCATCTTATCCACTTGTATCACCCTAGTTTATTATGCCATGGGGTTTTTACCTTAGCTGCAAGGAGTAAAAGAGTTTCGGTAAACGCCGATGACGATAAAGATCGTGGGTGGTATAGTCGTTACATTACTGTTCGTACAGTGAATTTATTGGGAGAATCAAACATTCCCTTCCCCGAGATGTGGAATTTTGCACATAAGTTTCGTTTTACTTTTCCCGTACCTATTTCACGAGATTTTGATTTTCTCTTTAAATTTATCCATTTTTTGTTTTTTTGTAGCAACCATGGGAGATGTGGAATTCGTTCCCAACTTCTGTGGTTGGGTAGATTCAATTCTGAAAGTTGCTCCTAAGGAAGATAGGACTTGGAAATCTATCTCCTCTTTACATGGGTGGACAGTGAAAACAGACAGTATATATTTCTTTTCATTTATGCTCTTTAGATATATATACTAAATTTTGATGATGAACTCAAATCCTTCTTTTTATCAGGATTTGGAATAAAAGGGATGGCAGCGGACGTTGCTATAGCCATGCGTACTACTGCCAACACCGCCCTTGGCTTGGACAAGGCTAAAACACTTTTAGCCAAAAGAAAAGCTGTGGTAATGGAAACTGATAACGAAGAAGAAGATAATACTTCTTTGGTATCTAGGCCAAGAGCTAGGAGACGTGTTGTTATGGATGAAGAAATTGAAGATTCTCCTGCCCGTACCTCTGCTGCAGTTACTTCCATTACCGAGCATGTCTTAATCCAATCCGATGAAGATCTTGCCACTAGAGACACGAGTGAATCTATTCACCGTCTCTTCGAGAGTGGTTTTGAAAGTGGGGAACTTGGCCCCATTCTCAATAAAATTTCCTTATCTACTTCCATTCCTATATCTCTAGTTTCTTCTATTTCTCCTTCAACCGTACCTGTTTCTTCCCCTTTGACATCTTCCACTGTTCTTACAACTTCTTCTCCTGTTCCTTTTTTATCCTCCGTGCCTATTCCCTCAGCTCCTGCTCTGTTTTCTACCGCTCCTGTTGTTTTCACCTCCTCTACACTATTCCTTCCTCATCTATTTCACATTCTGAACCTGGCCCAAATAACAGAGGTATGGCTATGAGAAAGGTTACTCTTGAAGTACCTGCTACTCATAGCCTTTTAAGGAAGAAAGGTGGAGCAGATGTCTGGCTCGAGCCTCTTATCGGAGATGTGGAAAGAACAAAGATTCAAAGCCACAACTGCTACACCTTGATGAATGACATAGTTCATTCAACGCTGAAGGTAAATTCCTTACGCATGATTATTTACTTTTCCTTGGCCTTAAGTTCTTATTTTTATGCCTTATGTTTATTGGCAAACTTGATCGGAACTGAGTTGATGGGGAGGATATCTATTTTAGAGAAAATGGCGCGTGAGTCTGCTAAGGCTGCTGATGATGCTAAAAGAATATCTGAAGAAGCACATCTTGAGGCTCAAAATTGGAAGGAACAATTCGAAGGTGCTTTAGGGAGCATTGAAGAGTTGCAGTCTTCTAAGTTTCAACTTGAACAGCAAGATCGAGCTTTATCCTTAGAATTAGGGATTGCCACGGCTTCTACGAGCCAAGCAAAAAAGGATAAAGAGATTTTGAAGGATTCTTTGTCAAAGTCTAATAAAGAAATCAAAGAACTCAAAGTACTAATGGAGAAAAAAGAAGAATATGCCAAAGAACTAGTACAATCTTTGAACCAGACTCGGGCTGATTTTTAGGATTTCTTCAGACAAGGTTCGTGTGTTGGAGAGTTCTTGTGCAACCTTCAATCTTCCCTTGATTTCCACTTATCTGAGCATGATGAAGAACACTTTAGCTACGTGGGGAAGGGATTATGAGAACCCGGAGAAGGATTACAATTCCTTAGCTGAGAATTTCAATTATGAGGTTAACTGGGCTTTCTTGAAATCTCGTCGTGATGCTTTAATGGAGGCTTCTCAAGAAAATTTTGACTTGCAATCTGAGTTGGCCAAAGTTTTAGATATGATTGAGAAGAATGAGCAACCTACTGAAACTCCTTCTCCTGATCAGGTAACTGACATCTCCTCTCCAACAGTCGAAACTCCCGGGGTTAAAGAACCTTTGAACTTAGAGTCAATAGCTGAAGTTATTGAAGTTACAGTTCCAGTGACCGAGGGTAACTTATCTACAACATAGTGATTGGGAATGGAAATCCCCGTGTCTACTGCTTCTCTAAAGAATGTCAATACTTCAATTTCAGCTGAGACTGCCTCTATTGCTGCTCCTTTGGAAGTTTCTACCGAGCCTAATGAGGCTGCGACTTCTAACGTTCCAATTTCCTCAGTGACTAGTGAAAATGTTTAACCTTACCTCTTTTGTTTGTTTTTGATGATGTAATTTCTTAATGAAGTCCCCAGTTTCTATAATGGGGCATCTGTTTTGAAAAAAAAATGTATTGTAATAGCAAAGTTTTTTTTCGCTTAGCTTTTTATGTTGAGAAGTTTGTATAATACTTCTTCATTTTATCCTTGTCTATTAACTGTTCCAGACTTTGCAGAATAATTTTATTTTTATCTTACTCTTGCCTATTTTTCTTTTTAGGACTTAGAGAATTAGTTAGCATTTTTATCCTTTCCAGAAAATGCTTTCATAATTCTTCTCATGTGATATCATCATGAGGAAAAATAAAAGAGGGCCCTTTTATTTATCGACACTTAATGAATAAGACGTCTCAACTTCATAATGGTGTTATCATATGATGAAAGAAATAGGAACATATGTATTTCAAATAAAAAAACTTTTGTAAAGTTTATTCATGAACTTTGATTAGTTTCTTGAGTATTACATGTATTGAAACACATCTACAACTTTTTCATATCTGTTTTATTTTAACAGATCTACAAAATATACAAGGTAAGGTTTTTCATAACCTGTTTTTGATACATAGTCATATCCCTGCCTTTACATACTTAGGAAGGGTTTAATCAGTGACTTCATTGTTCTAAAAAAGGAAAGAACACTACGATGAGTGCTTTTAGATTTATACTTGAATTCTCGCAACTCGATTTGATTTGTTAATCTTGAATTTTGCTCTCTCGTATCTATTTCTTCACATACTCGTGTGTATATAGTATAGTCCCCCAAATGTTTGAGTGGTGAAGTATGAAGCCTCGAACACTTTTGTATTTGCTCCCAATCTTTGGTCATTTTCCTGAAACATAAAAATATGCGGGTCTCGGAGGTGCGATTATAGATGAAGACTGTCTAACTCATGTGTATTTCCATCATATTAATGTAACTCTGGGCTAGGAATTTAATAGTATTCCAATTTGCCATGCAGGCCATGACTCATCATTTGGCACGAGTTAGGGTTTTTTCCTAGCATCTAAAATCGTTAATGTAATTTTGACAATTCAAAAGAAAAGTTTAACATGGCGATACTTGACCGTGGGTACTTCCTTAGAAGTAATATCTCTTTAAATGAACGGCATTCCAATGTGAAGATAAACCTTTCCATCCATTGTCTCTAGGTCATATGATCCTTTCCCCCCAATTTCTCGAATTCGATAAGGTCCTTCCCACGTTGGACTTAACTTTCATGAATTAGCTGACTTCGTAGATTGGAAAACATTTTTCAACACGAAGTCCCTAACTTTAAAAAACCTGAGACGTGCTTTTCTATTGTAATATCTCTCAATTACTTGCTTTTGAGCCGCCATCAACTTCTCTTCTCCCTTCAAGTAAGTCAAGATTTACTCGTAACTCTTCATTGTTCGAGTTTTCCTCTGCTTGAACACGTCGTGTTCTAGGTTCACCTATCTTAACTGGTATCAAAGTTTCCGCTCCATAAACCATTGAAGATGGTGTTTCTTCTGTACTTGTTTTTGCCGCCGTTCGATATGCCCATAATACCGCTGGTAATACTTCAAGCCAATTGCCTTTTGATTCTTGTAACCTTTTCTTTAGGTTGTTGATAATTACTTTTTTTGTAGACTCTGCTTGCCCATTACCTACTGGATGATACAGTGTCAACGTAATTCTTTTGATTTGCCAACTTTGAAAGAATTCTTATAAATTGTGGTCCATTATCACACACTATCTCCTTTGGAACACCAAAGCGGCAATTTATATTTCTCCAAATGAAGTCTTTAACTTGCTTCTCTCGTACCTGTTTAAACTCTCTTGCTTCTACCCATTTAGTGAAATAATCAGTAAGTACGAGTAGAAACTTTACCTGACCTTTTGCCTTAGGTAATGGTCCTATGATGTCCATTCCCCATTTCATGAAGGTCCATGGAACTATTACTGGATGTAATAACTCAGCTGTTCTATGCATGTTATTCCCATACCTTTGACATTTATCACACTTAGATACAAAATCATTCGCTTCTTATTCCATTTTAGGCCAGTAATATCCTGCTCGAATCAATGTCTTTACAAGTGATCTGCCTCCTACATGGTTCCCACAATGTCCTTCGTGTACTTCTCTCATCATATATTCTGTTTGAGAAGGTCCGAGGCCCTGGCTAATGGTCCACCAAAAATTTTACGGTAAAGGTTTCCTTGATATAGGCAATAATGAGCAGCTTTCTTTCTTAGTGCATGAGCCTTTACCTTGTCTTCATGTACGATTCTGTGCTGCAAAAAAGACACGATCTCGTTTTTCCAATCCCAAGTTAAGTGATTAAAGTTTACCTAATTTTTATCAGGTTCAAGAACGGAGTGGAACAAATGTATTATTGAAGCATTCACATCTTTCTCTATATCTGCTGTAGAAGCGAGATTGGCCAAAGCATCTGCCTCCAAATTTTCTTCTCTTGGAATTTGTATCACTTCCAAGTTTGGAACTGTCTTATTAATTCTTGTACCTTTGAGAGATACTCTTGCATTCGAGTTTCTCTAGCCACATATGTCCCCAGCATCTAATTTACTTCGAGCTGTGAATCGCTTTTGATTACGATTTGCATGATACCCAGTTCTAATGCTAGCTCTAAACCTGCAATCACAACTTCATACTCTGCTTCGTTATTAGTTACTGGGTGTTATTTTATAGCTTGTCTAATTGTTTCACCCGTAGGTGGTATAAGAACAATTTCTAAACCTGTCCCCTTTACATTAGATGAACCATAAGTAAATAATATCCAAGTCCCTAGATTAGCACCATTAAAAACTTGTAATTCTTTTTCTGCTTCTAGGTGTATGCTTTGACTAAAATCAGCGAGTACTTGAGATTTAATAGCAGTTCAAGGTTGGTAAATTATTTCGTTCTCACTTAGTTCTATAGCCCATTTTGCTAATCTCTCCGATAGTTCATGTTTATGAAAGATATTTCGTAAAGGAAAAGCAGTAACAACAACAATAGTATGGCATTGAAAATAAGGTCGTAGTTTTCTAGATGCCATGATGAGAGCCAATGCTAATTTTTCTAACTGTGGATACCTTGTCTCTGCATCTAATAGAGTTTTACTCACATAATAAATTAGTGATTGCATACCTTGGTCTTCACGTACTAAAATGATACTTACCGCTACTTCTGATATTGCTAAATAAATGACTAACTTATCACCTTCCTTAGGTTTTGCCAATAAAGGAGGATTTGATAAATAAGCTTTCAAATCTCTCAACGCTTGTTGACAATATTCATTCCACTCGATGATCTTGCTTTTTGAGCGCAGAGAAAAATTTGAAGCATTTTTCTGAAGATTTTGAAATAAATCTATCCAAGGCCGCTATCCTTCCCGTTAATCTTTGAACTTCCTTTTTATTGGTAAGAACATCAGGTATTTCTTCAATTTCTTTAATCATTCTTCTTAGGTACGACCACCGTGTTAGCTAACCAATCTGGATATTTTACCTCACGAATTGACTCGATTTTCAATAACTTTTGGACCTTATCCTGGATTGCTTGACTTTTGAAAGCTCCTTGTTTTCTTTTCTTTTGCTTAATTGGAGTAAAATATGGGTCTTCATTAAGCTTGTGAGTCATCACATCCGGTGGAATACCTGTCATATCAACATGGGACCAGGCAAAACAATCCGCGGCTTTTAAAAATTCAATTAAAATACTTTGCATGTCGGGATTTAGGTTGACTCCTACGTAAACGTTTTTCTACGACCATTATTCAAATAACACCACAGCCTCGAGTTCTTCTATTTTCATTTTGATGTTCTCATTTTCTTCAGGTTCTTGAATTACATCGGGCCTCTAATCTAAATCTATTTTTTTAGTTGAAGTTTGGTTGCTGATACCTTCAACTATTTCGAGTAATTGCTATTTCTCTTTACTCGCGGTACTCGTATCTATTATTGCATTGATACTCTTGGTTATTTGTTGATCTCCACGAATTTGACATATTCCCCATGGTGATGGAAATTTAATGACTTGATGTAAGGTTGATGGAACAACATCCATATCATGGATCCATGGTCTCCCCATAATTATATTGTATGCTATTTCCATGTCAACTACTTGAGATTTAGTTTCTTTAATAACACCTGCAGCATAAGTTGTCAGAATTACCTCACCTTTTGTTATCATACTTGAATTGTCGAAGCCTGAAAAAGTGTGCGCCTTTGGTATCATTCTATCTTCAGCTTGCATTTCCTGTAGCACTCTTAGTAGAATGATATTTACAGAACTACCTGGATCAATCAAAACTCTTTTTACATCAGTGTCATGTATAATTAAAGATATTATCAGAGCATCGTTATGAGGGGTAGTCACTCCTTCCATATCTGCATCATCTAAGCTTATACTTTCATGTTCTAAGGTTTGCCGTACTCGCTTGCTGTGTGTGATTTTCATTTTGGAAACTTTTTTTGAAGCCGTGTACGTTACTCCGTATATATCTTCCCCTCCACTGATGACATTTACTATCCTCTTAGGTGAAGGTGGTTTCGCTGGCTCCTGCCTATTTTTCATGTAGGCTTGCTTTCCCTTTTCACTGAACAGCTCCGTGAGGTAGCCTTGTTTCAACAGATGATCTACTTCACTTTGTAGAAATCTGCATTATGAGGTTTTATGCCCATGGTCATTGTGAAATTCGCACCAATGGTCTGGGTTACGTCTATTTGGATTCGACCGCATCTCTTTTGGCCACCGTACCTTATCTCCCATACTCCTTTGAACATCTACGAATTCGGCGTTAGTTACATTAAAACTGTGACCAGAAAATCATGCCATTAAATTCCTATCATCATCTCGTGACTCTTGGTTGTTTCGATCGCCTTTGAACCTAGATGAAGATCCGGTTTCCCTGTCTCTTGCCCTTTGATCATAATGCTGGTTGTTTTGTCCAGAACGTGGGTCTTTTCCTGCAGGTCCCATATATGGATCGTACCTGTTCTTACCTGACCTTTTGTCGGCTTCAGATCTTCTGGACCTGCTTCTATCTTCTCTTTGATGTTGAGATACAGTGTCTTCTTCAATTCTGAGCTTCATGCTGTACCTGTTATAAATATCATTCCAAGTAGCTGCGGGAAATTCACAAAGGCTTTCTTTATGTCTTCTCGTGGCTTCTGAACTTTTGTCATTCAAATTACTTGCAAAGGCTATTTCTGCCCAATTATCCGGTACACGGGGCAGCATCATTCTCTCATGTTGGAATCTATCAACGAAATCTCTGAGCAATTTAGAGTTCCCTTGCTTGATTTTGAAGATATCCTCCACTTTGTTTTCAACCTTCTAAGCTCCCGTGTGTTCTTTTATAAAAGAATCTACAAGCTCAGCAACAAAATTTATAAAATTTTCAGGTAAAAGAGAATACCAGGTTAATGCACCCTTGGTGAGCGTGTCCCCAAACTTTTTAACCAACACCGACTCAATTTCTTGTTTGGTCAAATAGTTTCCTTTCACTCCTGTTGTAAATGCAGTTACATGGTCACGAGGGTCCGTTGTACCATCATATTTTGGAATGTCAGGCATTTTGAATTTCTTTGGAATTGGTAAAGGAGCACCACTTGGTTTCCACGGTTGTTGCGAGTATTTATCCACATCCACACCTTTTATCACAGGTGGAACTCCAGGGATTTGCTCGATACGCTCGTTTTGCTCCTTGAGTTGTTTCGGCAAGGTCAATACCAAATTTTGAAGATAAGAATTATCATAATTACATGGTTTTCCTTCTTGCGTGTCACTAGGGGTTGCTCCATTGCCAGAATTAACTAGACCAGAGCCATGGTTTTCCAACATGTTGTTGTTTGGCGTTGCTGGTCCAGCAGAAAATCGACTAACTAAAGCTTGCAAGGCTCTATCAATTCGTAAGTTGATTATTTTCTTTAAAAGTTCATCACTTGTTTCAGTTCTTCCCTCAACATGCCCAAACATATCATTTGGAGTTACTTCTCGAGATACACGTGGAGAAGTTTGAGGGTTAGCGTTGTTGAATTCATCTTCATCAATTTGATGGTTCTGATTTTCTTGGTTGTTGTTGTCATTGTTCTTTGACCTATTGACAATAGGTTGAGTGTTAATTTAGAAAGAACGTATTATCAGATTCCCGGTAACAGAACCAATTTATTTAACCAAAAAATATCATTTGGTCAAAGCTTAAACTTTAGAGAGAAGAAATCAGGTTACTGATAATCAAAGAGACAGTAATATGATTGGCTTTCAAAGAATAAGGATAGGGCAATAAGAAGTTGATATTTCAGTATGATGTCAAGAATATTGTGTGTCTACAAATGATAAACCTTCATCCTTTTATAGTTGAAAAGGAGTAACGGATAAATCTAAATAATAAAAGAGCATTTAATGAGACGTTATATAATCGTTGCTATTAAAAACTGAATAACTAATGTATCAGGTATTTAATAATGAATGCAGACTACTTTTGTCATCAGATTCTTGTCTTCAATGCCCTATTTATCCGTTGATATTGAATGACTTGATTAGATACGAGACTTGTATCCAAGATTCCCTCTCGTGTCTGTTTTCTTTTCCTCCACCGAGTCTGTTGGCTTCCGTATCTTTTAATTATTTATTACTCTTTGACCAATCCACATATCTTGCCACATCATCTTTAATTTAAAATTAGTTTTTTTCCAATACATAGATCACTTCGGGGGTTTTTTGGTTCACATATTAATTATACAAAAGTATATATAGCATATATCTTATTCAGCAATAAACAATGATAAAGGGATTGCTATGTTGTGAATAATAATATAGCCATTATGCGATGAATAATATTGAAAATTGTATGTTGTGATAATTAATTACTTTAAGGGTATTTTTGATTCATGTATTGCTAATTATACATGTATTCTTATTTCAATCTTGCATAAAGTAATTTATAAATTCTCGCAAGTCAACTGTTCCATTAGTTATGCCGAAATTATTTTTTCTTATACGACCAACCAAATGGCACTTTAGTTATTTTAGTTCTCTAATCTAAAAATGTATTATTTTGTGATTGAGATTATTTTATGTAGTCAAGCCTTATAGCAAAGGTAAAGTTGTCCCGATATGACCCATATATCACGGATTTGTGCTGTGGAAATAGTCACTAATGCTTATATTAAGGTAGACTCTCCAAATTACACCTTGGGGTGCGACCTTATTTTCTTTCAATCCTGACGTAAATGCTGAATGTTTTGTACATATTATGGCCTTTTCTTTCACTCAAACCAAACGACTCTAAAGTAGTATCAATCACACGTGCTTTGCTTCTTTCAGTTACTCAATAGTGTTGACCTTTGAGTGATCCCAAAAGATTGGCTCTCCTTCAACTCTTATATATACCTTTTTCACTTTCATATAAACATTCACACTATGATCTCTCCTCTTCTCTAACTTCATAAAGCTACTACCTCACTGTATATTATAATAATTATATTATGCTCAAAGGAATATGCAAATAATGGATGGAAAATTTCTCAAGACATGTCAAAGAATCATACCTTGTGCAAATTGTGACAAATGCTGTAAATGGCCAATATGGCCATTTTTGCAAGAAGAGAAGACTATCCCAAGTGATGTTCCAAGGGGTCACTTGGTTGTATATGTAGGAAAACACCAAAAAAGATATGTGATCAAAATCACTTTGCTCAATCATCCACTTTTCAAGGCATTGCTAGATCAAGCCCAAGAAATTTATGATTTTACTTCAGAATCAAAATTATGGATTCGTTGTGATGAAAACATCTTTGTCAGTGTCATAAGATGTGCCAAATCTTCGAAAAATCGACGAATCTTGATTTGTTTTTTATGTTAAAATCATAGAGGTTGTGCTTAAATTTCATTCACGATGTTTGATCAATCAACTCATAGCTTAGAATGTTAACTATTAAGTTTATAAAAACATGTTGTAGAGAAAATCCAATTGTTTGTATATTCGTCACCTATGATGATGAAAAGCTTTACTTCTAGAAAGCCGGTACATTCATGTCAGAGTACATTTGCTGCCCTGATTCTTGAACCTTGTGCGTGGAAATTTTTGAAGGAAAGAATCTAGATTATCCATCACCAATTAATGTTACATATGTGATTGTACTTTACCCACTGCAGCAGTAAAGACTACTAAAAAAAATTAGAGTTAGTACCCTAAAATCTCCTAAACTATCACATTATAGTTAATTTCCTATTTAAACCATCCGGTGTCTCTAAAATTTTCCTGAACTATATTGCTCTTCATATTAAAATCAATTTGTTGCATTCTCAGAGATGCATCTAGCATACACTTATAATAATCTGAAAAGCATGTCATATGGTACTATATCTGACCATTTTACTCAGCCTAAAACTACCCAAACTATCTTTTTGTTTCAATTACCTATTTAAACTACCTTACGACCTCAAAGTCTCCCAGAACTATGTTCTCTGATATATTAAAACTCCATGTTAAATTCTTAGAGGTGTATTTGTCTAACTATATTAACTTTATGTAGTTTACTTATGATGTATTACTCTCGGATTATTGATTAATTCTAGGAGTTTTGACTAAAATAGTATTTAATGTAATGTGTTAATTTTAGGTTTACTTGTCGTTGCGCTTTGTGTGCTAGATTCCAATTGATGAAGTCCTTATTTACATTCACTTTTTTTGGGTGACTAACTTTATATTAATCCCCAAGAACCAATATTATAGTACCATAGTCAGTTTAACACAATTAGTTATCTAAAAGAAAATCAATATAAGCCAATGCTGGACTAGCTAAAGACTATAAACAAAACATAGCTAGACAAGCTAGAAGAGCATGCTATGTAACAAGACATCATGAGATGCTCTAACATTGAATATGTAGGCAGTCTCTCTAGCTGTAACCTCCCAGTTCCTAGATTTCGTTTCTAAGACCTTCCATGTTCTCTCCATCCAAATAGCATAATCACACTCTGCATAGACATTTATGCAGATGTGAGCTTGTTAAGTCCTCTCTTTGGCATTCTGAATTATCCATGCTACATGTTGGTTCCATCTAGTGGTAGACCGTGCTTGTTTCTAAAGCCATAGATGAATCATATTCCACACTGCTCTACTGAAATCACAACTCATGAACAAATGATTTCTACATTCATGATGAGCATGGCATGGTAAGCAACCCCCACTTCCAACCGAGAGGTTGTGAGTTCGAGTCTCCCTAAGAGCAAGGTGGGAAGTTTTTGGAGGGAAGGATGCCGGGGGTCTATTTGGAAACAGTTTCTCTACCCAAGGGTAGGGTTAAGGTCTGCGTACATACTACCCTCCCCAGACCCCACTAAGTGGGATTATACTGGGTTGTTGTTGTTGTTGTTATGATGAGCATTGCACATGACACATTCTAAATCAACCGCCTTTACTCAGAGTTTGCCACTGAGTAAAGGAGATATTTTTAGTGGATAAAGGAACTCCTAGATTCCTAATAATTAACTCTGGTACACCAAGCTTATGCACAATTCTGTCTCTGTCCAGCTGATGACCTCCACTAAAATAAATAGAGCTTTTCTGTTGATTGGTTTTCAATCCTGAAGCTTCTGAAAACTGTTAGAAAGTCTGGTGAAGCACATTAACTTGATTCATGTCACCTCTAGAGAATAACAACAACTCGTCTACAAGTCAGATGGGTGATCTTCAATTTAGCACATTCGGGGCGAAACTTAAAGGATTTGTTATCCTTAAGTTCATGTAATTTCCTACTCAAATATACCATGGTCATTGCAAATAGATAAGGAGAGATGGGGTCTCCTTGTCTCAATTGTTTAGCAACATCAAATGGCTTTGTAGTGTCTCCATTTACCATTACATTATAGTTGACCGTTTGCACACATTTCATTATCTAGGAAATAAACCTATTAGGAAACCTCAATTCACTCATAACCTAACTCAAATAAGGCCATTCCACTAAGTTATAGACTTTATGTAAATCAATCTTCACCATACATATGGGGAGGCATTCTTCCTTCCATAATCTTTTGCTAGTTCATGAGCTGGATAATGTTATTTGAGATTTTACTTCCTGAAATAAAACATGCCTGAGCATCATTGATAATACTAGGTATAATTTTCTGGTCCTAGCAGCCAAGATTTTTGCCATAATTTGATACGATATAGTTCAATAAGTAATTAGTCTATTCTCTTTTACTGTTAGATGACTAGGATTCTTTGGGACTAAAATGATCGTGGTACAATTAATAGCCTTAGATATTTTCCTCGATGCAAAGAATTATTTAACTACCAAAGTCACCCCTTGCAAACAATTATCTACATTTACTTTGCAGCACAATAAATAAACAAATAAAGGTATATAATGTTGTATTTCTGAAAAATCATCTTATATTACATCAATAAAATTACTCTAAACAAAATTTCACAAATAAGAAATCAATCGGCCAGCAAGTACATTTTGTAAATCTAGATTACATAAACAAGGTTCAAGAGATTCACCTTTATTCTCCACAAAGTATTAGGTTTAAGAACATTTAAGTATGTTTTCTTTTGATAATACATGAATAAATCATCTCAGAGGAAACAAGAGAGGAAATTGTTTCTTCGGAGGCAACTTATATGGAGAACTAAAGAAAACATGTGAAACAATAAGGAAAAAAGGTGTAACGGCCCGATCGGTCATTTTGAGCATTTACACTTTTCTCGTCACTTCTCGGGCATGACTAGCCCTGTATGATGTATTATGACTTATGTAAATCGTCGGTTTTGATTTTCAAGATAATCGGAATAGATTGGAAGAAAAATTCTTAGCTTGAAGCTTTAAATTCGAAAGATTTGACCAAATTTTGACTTTTCAATATTCTATCTAAGATTTGAAATTTTATGATTTGGTTATCTCCGTTAGGTGAATTTGGACTTAGGAGCGCGTTAGGAATGTGATTTGGAGGTCCGTGATATATTTATGCTTTAATTGTCGAAATTAATAATTTGGAGTTTTCGATCGACAATGAAAATCTTGATATCAGGATTGGAATAAAATTTCAGAAGTTGGAGTAGGTTCATAGTGTTATTTTTTACGTGTGTGCAAAAATTTAGGGTTTGATAGGTTTCGGTGTTGTTTCAGGAATTTGAAAGTTTCTAAATTCTTAGGCTTGAATTTGATGTTGATTTGGTGTTTTGGTTTTGATTTGAGTGATGTTATGGGATATTTTGGCATATATTGTTGAGGTCCCGAGGGCCTGGGGTGTGTTTCGGATGCTCAACGGGTCATCTTTTGGACTTAAGGAGTTGCTAGTTTACTAGTGTTCTGCAGCTAGTATGTTCATCATAGCGATCGCAGGAGGAGGTCCGCGATCACGTAAAGCAAATTGGAGGCCCGCTGGGTTAACTCTTTGCGATTGTAAAGAATGGGACACGATGCGTTCGCGTAGAAGAAATAAGGCGGCAGATGAAAGTTGGTGTTACTTTTCGCATTCGCGTGGGGTTAATTGCGATCGCGTAGGTCACGGGAACCACTGCATCGCGTTCACGTGTGGAGTAACACAGTCGCGTAGAGTAAAATATTGAGGCAGTAAAATTGTTCTTTGCGATCGCGAGGGTGTTTCCTCGATCGCGATTAAGGAAATATCTGGGCAGAATATCTAATTTCAAAAAATGAGGGTTTTGGTTTATAATCTCAAAATTCGTTAGAGAGCTCGGGAGAAGGCAATTTTTGAGGTGATTTTCAAAGAATTGATTGGGGTATGCGTTCTTCACTCAAATTTGGTTAAATCCCATGATTATTTCTTGATTGTATCATTTAATTTGGGAATTTGAGGTGAAATTGCGGCGAAATGGAAGAAAAACCGGAGAGTTGAATTGGGGATTTGAAGGTCCATTTGAGGTACGATTTTGATATTTTTGGTGTGCATAGACTCGTGAGAGGATGAGGATTCTTCGTGATGTGATTTTTATTAACTTTTGAGACGTGGACCCAGAGGCCGGGTTTGAGCAAATTTGAGGTTTTTTGTCTAAATTGTTAATTTTCATATGGGTTTCATTTCTTTAGCGTATATTGATGATAATGTATTAATTTTGGTTAGAGTCGTTGGAGGCCGAATAGAGAGGCAAGTGAATCGAGAGCTAGAGTTATAGATTTGAGGTAAGTAACGCTTCCAAACTTTGTGCCGAAGGTTCGAAATCCCAAACTATATGTTCTATGATTACCATTGCCAAGGGACGGGTGTGTGGGCATGCACCGTGAGAATTGCGGCCTGGATCATTCTATGGCACCGCCTAGTAACTCTTTCTTGTTGATATCCATGTCTCTATCATGTGATTAATTAAATTGCAGTAAAAACATTTTAGATATCCTGTTATGGGTTCACGCCGATACTGTTGAGACCTGAATGGTCATTTTTTGTTGTCATCTCATTACATTCATTGATATTCTGTACTCAATCTTGCTCAGGCATATCATATCATGTCTCAGTCTCAGTTGTTATTTTTTGGAACATCATATCATTGTTTCGAGCTAGTTTTCATGATATTATAAGCCCTCGTGTCTGAGAATTAAGAGTGATGATCGAGTGAGGCCGATAGCCTGATTGTGAGTGGCAATTATGGCATCGAGTTGCACGCTGCAACATATTATTGATATATGCCTTCATTGGCTTGTGATTGCACTTGGGCTGTAGGAGCCCCTCCGGAGTTTGTAACACACCCATGTGAGCGCAATTGATTATATTCAGGGATGGATCTTCCATTGATATGTAAATGGATCTTCTCCATGAGGTTGGTTATCCTATTCTTCGGTATTGGAGACCGATGGTATGTGATAACTGGGGATTTTGACGCATTTTATACTCCTTTTTGCTTATGCTTTGATTATAAATTCATACAAAATCGTCCCAAAAGGCTCATAAGTTGTACTTGATTGCATGTTTGATCAACAAAGTGATAAGGTGTCAAATATCAGCTCAAAAGGAGTGAAACTTGCACAAGTGCCAAAGACAAGACAAGCTCAGGCAAAATAGGTCCAGTGCGGCCGCACACCACTTTGTGCGGTCCGCACTAGGAGGTTTAGAGAGAAGGTTTTCAGGCTAAAAGGAAATGCGGCCGAACTAGATATAGTGCGATCTGCACTGGAGTCCATGCGATCACACTACCATTCTGTGCGGTCCGCAGAGCCAAGATTCAGAGAAGTTGAAGTTCGGAGCTTTCAAGGCAATACCGTCCACAGTCCATTTTGTGCGGACTGCACTAGAAGTCACTATTGCCGGAATATATTCTGTGCACTCCGTGGAGCTTGAGTTCAGAGTGCTGGATTTTGAAGCCAAGAGCCCTAGTGCGGCCGCAATCCATTCTGTGCGGTCCGCACTAACCCCGCAGGGGCAATTTTATCCAGATTTTTTTAACTTAGTATAAATAGATCCTTTTCCATTTTTAGTTATTAGATATTATAATAGCACAGCTGCGCTTGTGGGTCGACTTTTCTTAGCCATTTTGGGCAACTTTATCTAGATTTCATCATTGAATCTTTGTATTTAACTTAGCAATTAATTAATATGTGTTTATCTTCATCTATTTCTTATTTTTCTTCCTTAAATATGAGTAACTAAACCCCATAGCTAGGGTTGTGGCTCAATCCTAGAATGGATAATTGATGGGTCTTGTATTTTAAGGCTAAATTGACTATGGGTGTTTGATATTTGGGTGAATTTCATGGTTTATTGCTGAATTAGTGGTTACAAACACTATTTTGTGTTTAGTTGACTAGGGATCTACTTGAGAAAGAAAGCTAAGTCTTCAAAATTGATCCAACAAGTTATTGAGGCGTACTCAAGAGATTGTTAGCCCCAATTAAAGGGTTAAACCTCGAGAGAGTAATATTAGAATTGAACCCTTATTGCCTGTGCAAATTTATATACCCAATTGATCTTGAGAATGTCAATTGGGCAAAATCACTTGAACCACCGAGAGGTAAATAGTGGGTAAAGTCGTGCAACAGTTATATCATACTCCCCAATCATGTCAATTGTGCCTTAGTTTCAAGTACCCATCAATTGACCACCTTATCACTACCCTAATGCCCTTTAAACTATTTGAACAACCCATAGCATTTAACTATTGGTTTAATTTACAATTTGTAGTTTGTTAAAAAGTATAATTATAAAGAAAATCCCAAAAATGATTAGAAGTGTAATTTGGAACATATACGCGAACCTAAACTAAATAGATACTTGACTCTAATTCTAGCTTTCTGTGGACATCGATCCTGGCCAAACATCGGGTAAAGCTATTGCGATACTCTCTTGCTACTTATTAGTAGTGCGAAGTTGGAAGTGATTAGTATATGATGCGTACATATTCCAGGATGGATCTTTCCTGGGCCTTGTGAGCCATATACAGTACCGAGTGGTTGTGAGGTGGTTATCATTGTTGTTTATCTGGAAATGGATCTTCTTCACAAGATGGAATAGCCTTTCTCGGTAGTACTGAGTGACTGTTATCAGAGATGTATATATTTCGGGATGGATATTCCCTGGGCCATACGATCCATATACCGTACTAAGTAGACGAGCATTTGAGATTGTGGACACATGAGACACTTATCATGCTGCATTTCATAAAGCAAGTGCATTGACATGTAGTTGGAGTAGAGTTACACTTCTTTACCCTGTTCATAGCTGCTCTGTTTACTGTTCGAGCTGTTTATTTAACTGAAAACATGCCTACTTTTCTGTATATTATTTCTGTTATTCTTGAGGAGGTTGAGTTCGTCACTACCTATCAGTCCAAAGGTTGGACTTGTTACTTATTGAGTTGGTGTACTCATGTTACCCCTTGCACCTTATGTGCAGATTCAGGCGTTTTAGATCCAGTGACGATAGTTGATTGAATCTTCTGACTTAGGAGATTATTGAGGTATCTCCACGACGTTCGCAGGCCTGGCTCTCCGCCTTACTTTCCAAGTTGTATTTCAGTTGTTCCCTTAGACAATATATTAGACTATGTGTTTTCCTTAGATGCTCATGCACTCAGTGACACCCCGAATTTTGCGCTGGACTGTATCTATTTTCTTGAAATTTCTTATGTTTCAAGTAGTTCTTTAACTCTTAAAAGCTTCCATAAATGTTTTCAACCTTATCATTATTGTGTTGATTGTTGAGTTGAGGCTCTCCTAGTTTCACAATAGGTGCCAACTTTGGGGTCATGACAAAAGGTATATATAAAGAAATTAAGTAGAATAATTTTAAAATAATAAATTGAAAGAGGGTTAGGCTAATTACCATTAATTACAAGGGCCATTTTGATGGTTTTGCTTGAGCTGTCACGCGCTCCCAAGAAATTTATTACATGCGTATTGTCTGGTAAGTGACGATAGAGTTTAATATGAAGGAAAATATAGTTCAAGGGAATTTTGGAGACGACGAATAATTGGAAAAGGAAACTGATAAAAACATAATAGTTTAAGGGAAAAGGAAACTGATAAAAACATAATAGTTTAAGGGGATTTTAGGGTATTAACTCAAAATATAATTGACTAGGGACCAAAATTTAACTTAATTAGAGTTATTTATATTTTGTGATCAACTCAAGCATAGTTCAACTATGTTAACGCGATAAAAATATTTTTGTGACCTTACTATTAGTCTTATAACTTTACTTTGATAATGAGTGAAGTTCATCGATGACCATAGATGAAATTGCACATCACCTAAACAAAATGCATTGTCTTCTCATGTACTCAACTGATCATTTATTTATTGAATTTTCTATAACCTTCACTTGGAAGCCCCAATATACAATTTTTTCAATAAAAAATATCATTAATGTTAAGAATAAAATTCTATTTAGAGTGAATGTCTATCTTGATGAAAGTTTTACTTTGAGGCTAAGTCATTTTTCCTCCTATAAATAGAGGGGTCTTACTGTAACAAAATTCAATAAGAATGCTCTCTCTCTCTGTATCTCTCTCTCTCTCTCTCTCTCTCTCTCTCTCTCTCTCTCTCTCTCTCTCTCTCTCTCTTTCTCTGCAATATTGCTCTTCTTCTTTTATTATTTTATAACACGTTATCAGCACGAAACTCTACCGTCTCAAGAAGTTCTTTTGAGAAGATTAAGGTAATTTTTCTCCTCTTTTTAATTATGACTGACATTACGAAAAGAATGTTCGTTGCCCTTGAAATTTCGGGCAAGAACTATATGACATGGGTGTTGGATGCTGAAATCCATTTAGATGCAATGGGTCTTGGAGAACCATTAAAGACAGAAATTAAGCATCCACCCAAGACTGTGCTAAGGCCTTGATTTTCTTGCGCCATCATCTTGATGAAGGGTTGAAAATTGAATATCTCACAGTCAAAGATCCACTCATTTTGTGTAATGGCTTAAAACAAAGATATGAAAACTTAAAGTTGGTCTCTTTGCCACAAGCACGATATGATTGGGCTCATATGAGGCTCCAAGACTTTAAGTCTGTTTCTGAATATAATTCTGCGATGTTCAGAATTACTTCTAAATTGAAACTCTATGGAGATACTATCACTGATTATGATATGCTTGAAAAACGTTTACAACGTTTCATGCCTCCAATATGGTTCTGCAACAGTAGCATAGAGAGAAAGGTTTCAAGAAGTACTCTGATTTGATTTCTCTTCTCCTTGTGGCTGAGCAAAACAATGACTTGGTCATGAGAAATCATGAAAATCGACCCACTAGGTCTACACCATTGCCTGAAGTGGATGAGGTGTATTTCTATTATGCTAAGCGTGGAAAATGCCATGGCTCTAATCGTGGTCATGGGCGTGGACAAGGAAGAAATTTTCCTGGTGTCAATCATCACCCGAAGAGAAATAACCACCAAAAGCGGAAAGAGAAAGATGAGAAGCGAAAAGCAAATAGTTTAGAAACCGAATGCTATCGTTGTGGTGGAAAAGGGCACTGGGAAAATATTTGCCGTGTACCAAGACATTTGGTTGAGCTTTATCAAGCATCTCTAAAGAATAAAGGCCTTGAAGCCAATTTTGTCTCTAACAATAATTTTGATATCACCCACTTGGATGTGGCAGACTTTTTTGAGCATCCTGATGGGAAAATAGACCACTTGATCGGGTGAGGGATTCGTGGTTAAGGAAGATTGAGTTGTTTGATTTTATTTCACTTGTTTGTATTAGTTAGTGAATAAACTAATAGTCATTGGTATCAATTCGTATTATTTAATTTATGGAATAATGTTAGTATTCGTTCTAAAGAATGTTTCAGTATGCTTAATTTCCAAGGATTAATATATTATTTATTAAAGCATGTTATGACGTGAAAAAAAGATTTAGCTACTGGAGTTTCACAGTAGAATCTTTAACATTCTATATATGTATAAATTTAATTACGATTAACTTGTTAGTATGACTATAATATTTTATTATTTAACAATTGGATTTAGAAAAAAAAAACAGGATTCAAGTATATCATATTGAGCATGAGCTGCAATTCAATTGCCTATAGAATATAATTTTGCTCAGATACATAAGAGGAAATACGACATTCAATATTTTATCAGTTTTGTTTATTATATATCTTATGAACGTTGATCCCGTTTTAAATAGTTATACATTTTATTGTCTACTTTTGTGTTTTAGCTACTATTATTTACGCATTTATTGTTTTATATGTATGACTTTAAGTTTTCCGTATTACCATGTGACAACCTAAAATTAATGTATAATTACATATAATAATTTGAATCAGACCCAGAGTTTGCTCGAAATTCAATACAAAGTTCCTTATAGAATTATTGATTTAACTATGTTATTATTTTTTTTCTCTGAAAATACTAATGTTAATTCATATATTTCTTTTGTATGTCAAAATATGGCAAGAAAATATGGATATCTCACAAAACAAACTAGGATCAAAATTCAATTGTAAAAATATTTATTTAATTGATTCATGTACGATGCATACGATATTCAAAGAGAAGAAATATTTCTCTCATTTAACTACGTGTAAGGCAGATGTTACTACAATTTCTGGTAGTAGTAGATCAATTGAAGGCTCTGGAAGAGCTACCATAACTCTGCCTAAGGGAACAATACTTATCATAGAGAATGCAATGTTCTCCTCCAAGTCCAAGAGGAACTTGTTGAGTTTTAAAGATATCTGTCAAAATGGATATCATATTGAGACAATAGATGAGAATAATCTTGAATATCTCATCATTACAAAGAATGTCTCTGACCAAAAGAGGGTTATTGAGAAGTTCCCATCTTTATCTTGTGGCCTGTATTGGACAAGAATTAGTGCAATTGAGGCGCATTCTACCGTAAACCAAAATGTTACTGATTCCAATACTTTCGTACTTTAACATGATCGATTGAGACATCCTGGATAAATTATGATTAGACAGATTATAGAAAACTCAAATGGGCATCCATTAATGAATTTAAAGATTCTTTTAAATAATGAATTTTCTTGCACTTCTTGTTATCAAGGCAAGTTAATTATTAGACCATCACCAACAAAGGTTGGAATTGAGTCCCATGCGTTTTTGGAACGTATACAAGGGGACATTTGTGAACCTATTCACCCACCTAGTGGGTCATTTAGATATTTCATGGTCTTAATAGACGCATCTTCTAGATGGTCTCATGTTTGCCTATTGTCATCTCGCAACCTTTCATTTGCAAAATTAATGGCACAAATAATTCGATTACGGGCACAATTTCCCAATTATCCAATCAAGTCTATTAGACTAGATAATGATGCTGAGTTTTCATCCCAAGCATTTAATGATTATTGCTTATCAATTAGGATAAAAGTGGAACATCATGTAGCTCATGTTCACAGTCAAAATGGTCTTGCAGAGTCTTTAATTAAACGTCTGCAATTGATAGCAAGATAGTTACTCATGAAAACGAGGCTGCCCACTTCGATTCGGAGTCACGCCATTTTGCATGCAGCAATGCTAGTTCGTCTCAGACCGACAAATTATCATAAATATTCCCCGTTGCAATTAGTTTTGGGTCATGAACCTAATATATCCCATTTAAGAATTTTTGGATGCGCAGTATATGTGCCTGTAGCACCGCCATATCGCACAAAAATGGGTCTGCAAAGAAGGTTAGGAATATATGTAGGGTTTGAATCGCCCTCCATTATTTGCTACCTCGAAACATTGATAGGGGATTTGTTCACTACATGATTTGCAGACTGTCGATTCAATGAGACACTTTTTCCAAAATTAGGGGGGGAGTTGGTGAAATCAAACGGGAAATTTTGTGGAAAAATCCATCATTATCACATATTGATCCACGTGCCTCTATTTATGAAAAAGAGGTGTAAAAGATTATCCATTGGCGAAGAATAGAAAATCAAATGCCAGACGCATTTACGGACTTGAAAAGGACAACAAAATCACATATCCCCGCAGAGAATGTTCCAATCCGTATTGATGTCCCTATTGGACAATCTTCTAGTGTCATAGCTAATGAGTCGAAAGCACGCCTAAAACGTGGCAGACCATTAGGTTCCAAAGATCTAAATCCTAGAAAAAGGAAAGAAAATGATCAAAATGACACTACGAAAGAATCTCATGAGGAAATCCACGATTTAATAAATTCTGAGATTCATGAAGAATCCATTGAGCCCGAGACTCAAGAAAAAAAGGAACTATCAATAAATCCAATCGATATTGAGACAAATTTTTATCGAGTGGATATAGTGGTGGATTATGTCTTTGTAATCCAATCAATGTTGAGACAAATTTTAATTGAGTGGATATAGTGGTGGATTATGCCTTTGCATATAATGTTACATCGAGAATTATGAATGAATGTGAGGATCTTGAACCTCAATCATTTGGAGAATGTCGACAAAGACTTGATTGACCAAAATGACAAGAAGCAATCTAATCAGAATTGAATTCACTTGCAAAACGTGAAGTTTTTGGGCCTATAGTTCAAACACCTAATGGTGTTAAGCCTGTTGGCTATAAATGGGTCTTTGTACGCAAGAGAAATGAGAAAAACGAGGTACAAAGATATAAGGCACGCCTTGTTGCACAAGGATTTTCACAAAGGCCTGTTGTCGATTATGAAGAGACATATTCACCCCTTATGGATGCTATAACATTCCATTATCTCATTAGCTTTTCTGTCCTTCAAAAGCTTGACATGCATTTAATAGATGTGGTTACCGCATACCTTTATGGATCACTTGATAATGAGATATACATGAAAATTCCCGATGGATTCAAAATGCCAAATACACATAATTCAAAGTCCCGGGAAGTGTTTTCAATCAAATTGCAAAGATCTTTGTATGGTCTAAAGCAATCAGGACGAATGTGGTATAATCGTCTTAGTGAGTTTTTATTAAAGGAAGGCTATATAAATGATGCCATTTGCCCATGTGTTTTTATAAAGAAAACAACATCGGAATTTCTTGTACTTGCCGTATATGTTGATGACATAAACCTTATTGGAACTCCCATAGAAATCCAAAAGGCAATTGATTATTTAAAGAAGGAATTCGAGATGAAAGATCTCGAAAGATAAAATTATGTCTTAGTTTGCAAATTGAACATTTGGCAAACAGAATTTTTGTCCATCAATCTGCCTATATAGAAAAGGTATTGAAACGGGTTTACATGGATGTAGCACATCCTTTAAGTACTCCGATGGTTGTTCGATAACTTGATGTGAATAAGGATCCATTATGACCTCAAGAAAAGAATGAAGAGATACTTGGTCCTGAAGTACCATATCTTAGTGCAATTGGCGCACTAATGTATCTTGCAAATACTAAAAGGACTGACATAACTTTTTCAGTTAATGTCTTCGCAAGATATAGCTCTGCTCCTACAAAGAGACATTAGAATGGAATTAAACATATATTGCGTTATCTAAAAGGTACTACCGATATGGGCTTATTTTATGGAAATAATTGCAGTCCTGATCTTGTTGGTTATGCTGATGCTGGATATTTATTTGACCCACACAAGGCTTGATCTCAAACAAGTTATGTGTTTACCTATGGAGGCACTGCCATGTCTTGGCGATCGACTAAGCAATCAATTGTGGCTACTTCATCTAATCAAGCTGAGATAATTGCTATTCATGAAGTAAGTCGAGAGTGTGTGTGGTTGAGGTCTATAATACATCATATTCGAGACAAATGTGGTTTGAAATGTGACAAACAACCCACGATTTTGTATAAAGACAATGCAACATGCATAGCTCAATTGAAGGGAGGATCCATAAAAGGAGATTGGACAAAGCCTATTTCACCAATGTTATTTTTCACATATGATCTTCAGAAGAATGGTGATATCAATGTGCAACAGATTTGTTCAAGTGCTAATATGGCTGATTTGTTCACAAAATCTCTACCGACGTCAACCTTCAAGAAGCTAGTGCACAAGATTGGGATGCGAAGGCTCAAGGATGTGAATTGATGATCTCTTCAGGGGGAGTTAATGCGCGTTGCACTCTTTTTCCCTTACAAGGTTTTGTCCCACTGAGTTTTCCTTACAAGGTTTTAACGAGGCAACCAATAGGCGTATTTCTAAATATGTGTACTCTTTTTCCTTTTCTAGAAATTTTTTTCCACTGGGTTTTATTTTAGTTAAGGTTTTAACGAGACACATTATTTATTGAGTAGACATTCAAGGGGGAGTGTTAAGAATAAAATTCTATTTAGAGTGATAGTCTATCTTGTAGAGAGTTTTACTTTGAGGCTAAGTCATTTTTCCTCCTATAAGGGGTCTAACCCCATTGTAAATCACCCAAAATTTCTATAAGAATTCTCTCTCTCTCTCTCTCTCTTTCTCTGCAATATTGTTCTTCTTCTTTTATTGTTTTATAACAATTAATATAATTTTTTCTTTTTTTTGGGGAATTGGGGGAGGAAGGAGGGGAGGGGGAGGTCTAAGGAAGAAGGGAATTGTATCAAAGATCATCTTGTATGCTTATATCAATTTTATTTAACTCATTAGCTCTCTGAAAGGAAACATTGATCAATTTCTGAAATGCATGCAATCTAAAATATCAGTAATGGAAAACCTTAGCTTATAGCTAAAAATTCTAACTAGCCGCGGGGTAATGTTGGCACTAACAAATTATAAAGGTCAAACGTGCAACAATTGAAACTTGGCGTATTAATGTTATGGTCATCCATATTTGGTAATGTTACAGGAAAGCACCTTCCATTCTTGAATTACTATCTTAGGTAGTATGATATTGGCATAACTTAACTGAGAAGCCCATTGAAAATCAATGTTTCCCAAGTGAATCTAGTTTTGATGATTGACAAAGGAATTCAAACATGAACAAGGTTCATACACAATATACACAGACACGAGTAGATTTGCGCATAAGGGATGCACGTGAAGGAGATAAGCTTAAGTTATAATATCTGATATCTTCTGATTGAAAAGGTTGTATAAATGATAAGGAGAACCTTATCCAAGATAAGGGAGGAGTTAGAAGTTAAAGATAAATAGAACTCTTCCACCAAGGAAGAGTATAGCATTGGAACTCTAGTTATATCCTATTCTACTAATTCTATAAATTGAAGGATGTTCTCATTTTATGGATATGCATAAAAGCTGAAGTTAAACGTGAGTTCAGAGAAAAATAGCAAAGCATTTCGCAAATAATTAATGTGTGATTCAAGTGTGCGAAAATGAAGCTATATGAACAAGATAGAAGAACCAATTCGAAGTGTCTGACTTTATTCTAGTTTAGTTGTAGTAGGTGTTTTCAATTTGTACCTTTCAGCTTTATCAAGAAGCAATTATATTAGGTATTCTGATTTTTCAAATTAGAGTTAATTTAAAGTTGTCGCAACAGTTAGAGGCTGGTTGCCACAACGAGATTAGAGGTAATCCTTAGGTTTACAAAGAGTTTTGTAAATGCTATTTTGGCTCAGTGATTTAGTAAAGTGTTGGGGAAATCCTACTGAGTAGTAGGTCATGATTTTTTCATCTTTTGAACCGGGTGTTTTCCACGTAAAATACTTGTGTTATTCACTTTTCATATTTACTATTTCCGCAACAGAAGTATAAGGAACACATAGAAGAACCAAGTCCTTCTATAATCTGTGCACGTGAAAATTTGACATCACACAAATCAGCCCCTCTTATGTGGCATTGAAGTACAAAACATCAGTTGTTATCAGAGCAGGTTATCCTTGAAGAGGCTTATTTCTTAGGAGAAAATCAACATGAGTGCACTACCTGGAAACTGGGAAGAGCAATCCCCTGGTAGCCACCACTCTTTAATGGCCAGTACTACTCTTGGTGGAAAAAGAATGAGAAATCATATTATAGAAGAAGACTATGAGCTATGGGACATTTTCACCAATTGTCCACTGGCTACTTTGAAGAAAAATGCTGAAGGAGTAAATGTCACAAAGACAAGAGCAGAAAATCACTGTCGAGGACTTGAAGAAATGGGAGAAGAATGTTAAAGCCAAGAATTGGATTGTTTGTGGTCTTGGTCCAGATGAGTACAATAGAATCCAAAATTGTACCACTGCTAAGTAAATTTGGGACACGTTGCAATGACCCATGAAGGAACACCTGAGGTGAAGAGATCCAAAGGAAATCTACTATATTCTCAATATGAGAACTTTGCTATGAAGGAAGGAGAAACCATTCAAGAGATGTACACAAGGTTCACTGCAGTGATTAGAGCTAAATGAAGAAGATAGATCGAGGCGATGCTGACGAGGGTTTTGCCTATCACTTGGGAGAGCGAAATTAATGTCATTTGGGAATAAAAGAATATTACCGCTCTCCCACCGGATAGATTAATTGAAAATCTTACTACCTATAAACTTAGAAGACAAATCATAAAAGTGGATGTACCTAAGAAGGAAAAGATCTTGGCATTCAGAATCACTGAAGGTTTTGATCTTGAAGATGATAAAATGGCTATTATCACCATGGACTTCAAGAAGTGGAAGCTGTAGCAAGTCAAAATATCCTGAGAAGTAAACCAATGATGGCTGCTACAGGTGCGAAAAGACTGATCACCGCATCAAGAACTGTCCTTTATGTGAAACTGAATGAAAGAAGGAAAGAGATGAACTAAGGAATAGGAAAAAGGAAGAGGTTCAACCCAAGAAAAGCAACAACAAATGATCAACCAAGGCTATGGTCGTTGCTTGGGGAGAAAACTCATATGATGATAATGAGGATGAACAAACACTTATGACCGTTGGAGAATCTTATGAATAAACTGAGTTAAGTGTAATAATCTCAAATAGAAGATTAAATTATTGTCTAAATAAAGGTTATTTGAGTTACTTCTAGAACTAATCGATAAATCGGAGGATATAAACAATGGAAAAGAACATTTGTCAAAAGAATGTGTGATTTTGATGACTAAGTGCAAAAACTTGGAACTTAGGGTTAGTGAAAATGTATGTGAAAATAATGTTTTCGAGAACCAAGTTCATGCACTTGACTCAACTGTTCTAGAGCTTAGATATGAAAATCTAAGACTGCAATTAGGAATAGGTAAAATACATTTGATCACATACAACTCACTCTAGAAGAAAATGTAGGAATAATGAAATACGAGTAATATAAAAGGGATGAGCAGATAAGAATCCTAAAGGAGGATTTATGCAAGGACAACCATGGGCTAGACAAAATTTGTAAATGGAACCGGTCCTTCGATGAACTTTCATGGCTATAAGAATACCATAGTAGCGACTGAGGAATTGGCTTTGGGAACTTCGCACCTAAGTGGGATCCCAAAAGCAAGTACCTAACACTGCCCGAGAACAAGATTTGCACACACTGTGGTAAAATAGGTCACTATAAAAGTGAATGCACTATAAAAGAAAAGGCAAGTCAAAAGAACAAAAGAATTTGTTCAAGGGAAGAATATGTTACTAAGTTGGGAAAATAAGAATTTTATTCATCCTTTTACTATAGAAAGGGACCTAAACCAGTTTGGGTTCCTATGACTAACTCTTGATTTTCTTTTGCAGGTCCAAGTGAAGGGGATCAACCAAATTTGGTACATATAGTGGTTTTTCAAAGCATATGAGAGGAAGCACAAACCAATTCTTTTCACTTGAGGACCTTAAATGATGTCGTGTCTCCTTTGAAAATGGGAAGAAATGTGATATCATTGGGGTTGGAAAGGTAGGTAAGACGGGCTCTTACTCTATTGATAATGTCTACTTGATAGATTGACTGAAGTATCGTCTAATAAGTGTATCACAATTGTGTGATAGAGGTAACATGGTAGCATTCACCTATACAAAATACTTTGTGATTAATCTTACCACTAACAAGATGGTTTTGCAAGGAAAGAGAGAAAACAACATATATATTGTGGATCTATCCACACTTTCAGATAATGAACTCACTTACTTAAGTGTATTGGATAATGATCTCCCCCTTTGACACAAAAGAATTAGACATGACAATCTAAGTCAACTCAAGAAACTAGTCTCCAAGGACTTGGTGATAGGACTTCCTAACATTAAGTTCAGGGAAGATAAAGTTTATGAGGCTTGTGCGAGGAGGAGAATAGTAATATCCTCTTTCAAAAGAAAGAAAATTGTAAACACCACCAAGATGATGGAACTGGTCCATATAGATCTTTGTGGGCCTATGAGAACATTGAACAGAGGCGGTAAGAGATATGTTATGGTGCTTATTGATAATTATTCTAGGTTTACTTGGACACTATTTCTAATATCTAAATATGAAGCATTTGACAGGCTCACTTCTTTTGCTAGAAAAACTCATAAGCAACTAGGTAATTAACTTGCATCAATTAGGTCTGATCATGGTACTGAATATGACAATGCTAAATTTTGTGATGAGTGTCGACGCCCCCTTTCTTATAAAAGTAAAAATTGGGTTTACGACATTTGGGAGGACCACTCTATTCCATTTCAAGAATTTGATTTTGGAATTGGAGAGTCGCCACATAATGATTATAGTGTATTATGACACTTTAACAAGGGTTTGAGTTGAGGAAACCATAGTTTGGGTAAGGGCTAGAAATTATCTCGAGGGGAAGGTGTTAGGCACCCTTTAATATCCACTAGTGTGGTCCCGACCATGTTACAATTGTGACTTTACAAGTAAACAATTAAGGCTCAAATGAGGACTTGCATACAACATAACAATTAAATTAAAACTTGTGAAAGTAAGTAGAAAGAGAGAAAAAATTTGAAAGGTTTAAACAATTCTAAGCAAACAAAGAAAAAGGGGTCCTAGGTTGACGATTAGTATGGATCACTTCAATGCAATACCCAGCAATCACTCCTCAAAGAGGGGTCGCATGTGATATTAGTGCATCGATCATCATCTCCATATTCTAGCCTTCCCACCCCGTAAAGGTTACTTAAACACGTGGATTGGTCATGTATGCTTATTTCGTACTATTACTCATCCCGTCATATCAGTCCTAGAGGGTATTTAGGACTACTATTCCTACAAAGCAAGGACTAGGTTGAACCCTTAGGTTTAAAGGATAAAATGTTAGGCAACATACATAACAAGTAGGACTACATATAAAGGGAACATACAAAGGCTAATAAGAGACTAAAAAATCCCTCCACAAGTAAGCATGTAGTTAGCACATCTTTTAGCACTATTAAGGTCTCAAAGACAAATGTTTAAAAAAGCAGAATGATAGAAATAGGTAAGATTCAGTGAAAGCAGAAGGTTTAATTAAAATTGAGTGACCCGAAGAACGTTCAATTTTCATAAGTGTAACTAAAGAAGGCAGTAAGAATGCAACAGTTTAGGAATTAGTAAAGGTATAGATGTCACGACCCAAAATCTAACCATGATCATGATCGCACCTATTATGTTACAAGGTAAGCCTATTCCCAAAATATTACTACAAATTGGATTATAAAAAAAATTAATAAAACATTTCAACATTTAAATTTCTCATAAACTAAGTCAACTCTAAATATAATTAATATAAAATACAAAAATGAGTCCCAAACATCGGGGTGTCACTAAGTCATGAGCATCGAAAACTATAAACAAAGATATATAAACTGTCTAACTGTCCAAAAGAAGAAATGGCAAAATGAGTAACAAGGTCTTGCAGACACTAGCATCTACCTTGCAATCTCCACAGATAGCCGGCCTGAAGTCAACGATCACCACGCTCTAACTCACCTGGATCTACACATAAAGTGCAGGGCGTACTATGAGTACTACCACCTCAGTAGTAATAGAAATAAATAAGGAAATGAGTAGTAGTGACGAGCTAAGAAAAATAGTCCAATTGTTATTTTCACAATTTAAAAATACACAGGTAAATTCTGTAACTCAGTAAATACCACAAAGAAATTTAACAGATAAATGCAGCAATAACAAAAGTAGATGCAACTTCCATGCAATGTCACTCAATCACTCAACACTTATGAGTAGATCACTCAACACTCAACACTCAATACACCCAACACACTGCGCTCAGTAGGGGTGTGTACAGACTCTGGAGAAGCTCCCAAAGCCCAAGCGCTAAGCAGAAACAACTCACGTGCTATCATATCAATACCTGGATCCGCACGGTCAACTCACGTACTACGCAGACAACTCACGCGCTATGGTATAAATGCCTGGACCCACACGGTCAACTCACGTGTTATACGAACAACTCACGCGCCATAGTATTTATATCCTCACAACCAGGCCATCATATCAATACTTGGATCCACATAGTGAACTCACGTGCTATGCGGACAACTCACGCGCTATGGTATAAATACCTGGACCCGCACTGTCACCTCACGTGCTACGCGGACAACTCACGCATTATGGTATCAATATCCTCAGAACTACGCCCTCGGTATTACTCAATAATATACCTCACTAGCCACACGATCATCAACAAATAAGGGAATACAGCCCACATCAAGTATCACAACATATTAGCAAATAATAGAGGCTGAGGTAAACATGTACAATAATTTTATGAGTGAGTACAAATAACGTGAGCATGAATAAATCCTAAGCATGATCTCTAACATGAAGGTAGACAAGTTCAACAACAAGTAACTACGTAAATACAGATGCCGACCATATGGCATCACGGGACGGATCAAGTCTCAATCCCTTGAGGTATACACCCACATGCCCGTCACCTAGCATGGGTATCACCTCCAAACAATCACATGATATCAAATTCTCTGGGTTTATACCCTCAAAGCTCAGAGTTAAAATTGTTACTTACCTCAACCGCATAAAATTATACTCCGGGATGCCCTCGTCTATGGACTCGGTCTCTAAAAGCTCCAAATCAAACCATAACCAGATTAATACCATCACAATGTTCTAAAAATTGAATTGCACAATAAAAACAACAAAATATTCCAAAAATCCGAAATCGACCAAAATCTGGCCCCATGCCACGTCTTGAATTCAGTCAAAAAAGGTAGAATCAAAACCTTTGTCCTCTTCTGAGCCTAAGCATATAAATTTATCAAAATCGGACTTTGTTTGGTCCGTCAAATCCTCACTTAAAATTCTCCAAAACTCAAACTCTAACTCCCTCAATTTCACTTTGAAATCATCAATCAAATCCCCAAAAGCGAAGATTGATTCATGAAATATAACCAAAAACAATTAAAGAACACTTATTCCAATCCATATGAAAAAAATCAGCTCAAAAATCGCCCAAATCCGTGTTCCCCAACTCGAAATATGACCGAATGAACAAACCCTTTTTATATAATTTTTTGCCAGTTATTCTACCTCGTTTTCCCATGCTAAACGATCCCGAAACTCATATTTTATACCTCTAATGGATTCCTTGTGAAATACTAATCAAGTTAGGCTTTTGATTCACTCAATTTAACCTTATAATAAATGAGAGATATAGGTTTTAATATTTGCAAACAGTGCACATTTTGAAATACGCCGTCAGTGGCAATTTCATAATTAAAATGAAAAATCTAGCAACCTAATTCTTAGTAAAATGTCCCTAAAATCCTCATGTGATGTCCAAATTTGACGATTTTTTTGCTATGGGTTCATAATTACGATATAGATCTAATGGTTCAATATAAAAAAGAAATAGGAGCTCATTTGGTCAATATGATATCATTTATATTTGGAGAAACGACGTCGAAACATTAGAAAAACGAGCGCTACATAACCCAAATCTATCCGAAACTCACCCGAGGACCTAGATACCTCAACCAATAATTCCAACAAGTCATATATCACTACCCCAACTTACTCGAACTCGTGGAACACCCAAAACAAAACCAAAACACCAAATCAACCTCAAATTCAAGCCTAGGAACTTCTAAGCTTCCAACTTTCACCAATTCAAGCCTAATTCTACCACGGACCTCCCAATTACATTCCGAACACACTTCTAAGTCGAAAAGCATCCAACAAATCTAACCAAATCATAAAAATCCAAATCCAAATTCGTTTACTCATAAGTCAACTTCAGCTTGACTTTTCTAACTTAGCTTTCTAACTAAGAGACTAAGTGTTCATTTCGCTCCAAAACTACTCTTAACCCAAAGCTACTAACTCGATACAACTCAACAGAGCTGAACAATACATAAAGAAGCATAGATGGGGAAATGGGACTATAACTCTCAATATTACAGGCCATGTCATTACAATAGATAAACTTGTTAAAACATACATTGGAAATACAGTAGTGGTATTAAATATGCAGTAACCTGACAGGGCGAAGAATAAATAAAAAATAGCACGATTATGGACAAGCAAAAAAACCCAGTAGAAAACATGATAGAACAGATGCAAGATTCTGAGATTATCTCAAAATGGGACTGGAGTTTTAATAGAAATAGAGTAAACTTCAGAGAGGCAAACAAGGAATGGAGTTCAGAAGTTTAAAAGAGACTGAGTAGTTTGAAGCTGGCTAAAACATGATTAATTTATTTTATTAGGCCTAAAGATTTCCTAGGCATTGTATGTATTGCTTACTTGTCTTAAAAGGTGAACATGCACATTAATCCCAGTTTTAAAAGGACGCAATTGACCAAACTTGTGTTATTACATTAAACATACTCGTTAGGCATTCATCAGATTATAACTCAGACAAAAATATAAATCCTAAGTAACATGGTGTCTAATTCACGTAAAGTCCTAAAATATGGTCTCTAAATGCCAGTGAAAATGCAGCAGTAGTTTTAACAGTTATTCATTAGTCATTAGCTAGTCGTGATTACGAAATGAGTATGCCAACAAGCTGAAAGTAAAGAGTCTAAAATAGGATTACTACTATATGAGATGCATGTCCTATACATGATATCTATTGCACAAAAAAGTATGTAAAATCCTATAAGCATGTTTTCTACCCATTATTTAACTAAGCATGCATAGCCCCTCCCAATTTCACTATGACCCCAATAAGTTGTTTACAAGTTATAACAAACCATGATAGCTGAATTACATAAGTAAAGAAAAATAAGAAGTTATTCTATAGGGACTCTTCAATGAGGCCCAGTCTTCCAACCTCACTTCTTTCGAGTTTCACAACCATGGTGTGGGTGCGGCAAAGATCCCTAGGGCCCCATTGGGTCCTTGGCCATTACCAGCACCCAAACATTTACCAAACATATTGAACAAGTGTGGTGTGGAATTACCAGCCTTGTGCATCAAAGTACAATGGGTATTCAGAGATACCCAAAGCAGTGATTACACAAAAGGGGGTAGAACCTATTTTCTAAGAGTAATGAGAGTGTGATAGAGTTTTTAAAGAAATTGACTTGAGAAAAGAAAATAGTTTTTTTAAATGATCCATATAGAATCAGTTCTTGAAAGAAAACAACAGAAGAGTGTGATAGCTCTTGTAAGAAGGTGAATAAGACAATCTCATCCTAGAGTATCACACATAGTTCAGGGAAACAAATACAAATAGGGGACAGGGGACATAAGGACAAGTATTTCACATATAGGAACACAATTGCACATACAAAACATTAGAGAAAAGCATTTCGGAACTTAGACAGTCACAACAGGTTTCATCCCAAAATGTTCGGGATTGCATGCTGATAATGTACTGGGGTTAGGGATAGGGAGAACATGCATTAAGCAAATAAGGGTAGCAGTAGGCATGCTGAATTAAGATAAATATGGTTACACTAATGAACTAACACAAAGGCATGCTAGTTGTAATGAGAACAACAAAACCATAAGTCAAAGCATAAAAGAAACAAGAGAAAGTGTAATACCCTTAAACATATTGTTTTGGAAACTGTAAATCAAATAGAGGTCATACCAGTAAAAGAGCAAAAGAAAGATGCAAATATAAAGCAATAACACTATATTGGCCTTGACTTTCATCCGGTTGATAATGACCAGGATCAGAGAACAACAATAGAGAAAAAAGACAAGAGAGCAAGAGAGATTTTGAAAGTATTCAGTGGTGTTTGTAAGTCAGGAGATTGTTGAGTTTGCAAAAGATATTGGGAGAGGGGTATTTATAGTACTGGATATGAGTAAACAATAAGGCAGCAGTCCTTTAATTACGGAACTGGTATCAATAACAATCAAATTAGTATATGGACTTCCCTTTGATTAAGGAATCCAAATCAACAGTATAGAAATTATAAAGTAGGGTATAATCACATAAGGAAAGTATCCCACAATTTAAGGAACCAATCAAACCATAGGGAAAATATGTAGAATCACAATTTCAAAGCAAGTATCATAGTCCCAAAGAGGACTTGGATAATCAGTATAAAATCCTCGTGTAAGAAATCAGAGAAGCTTTAAGCGAACACAGAACGGTAGGGGAATGAAACACTAACAATGAAATTAATTCAAACTTAAGCAAAACGTCTAAAATAGTACTAAGAATCACGAGTGAGTACTCAAAAATCAGAAAATAAAATGATTTGGAAAAGGGGTTCAGAAACCCTAGTTTCAAAAAAATGGGAACAAAACATTTAAAATTTGAACAATCGTAAAGATCGAGTAGAGAGTAGTGTAAAATATATAGGTCCGAGATAAAATATCGTAAACTACAGATATTTGATAAGTTGGGTGGAGATTAGGGTTTCATAATAAACTAGTGAGAGATAAGAGAAACCTGGCTGTGAAACTCAGCAATAATGGTGTCCAAAGCACCATCGGAGAAAGGACAGAGACAAACCAGACCAAGACTTTTGTGACTATTAACATGGGGGAGGCTTCTAGGGCCTCATAGATAGAGGGAATCAATGAGGTAAAGTCTCACGGCGACTAGTGGTCGAAAGGGGTGAGGCTGGAGGCGGCCAGAGAGGCCGTGGGGTTCATTTGAGAAGAAGAGAAAACTAGAAGGTTCTAGAGAGAAGGGAGAGGGAGAGTCAGTATATATATATATATATATATATATATATATATATATATATATATAGAGAGAGAGAGAGAGAGAGAGAGAGAGAGAGAGGGACTGTCTCGGAAAATGAGGGGTCAGGAGGGAGGGGGTAGTTAGGATTTTAGTTAAAGAATTCAAATCTGGGCCGTTGATCTCATTTGATTAGCGACTCAGATTAAAATGGAGCTGGGATGAGTTGGTTAATTGAGTTATGGGTCAGTCCAATTGAGGTCGGAATTTGGTAAATTGAGGGCTAAAATTGAAATTCGAATGGGCAATAATTGCAATAAAATGAGGCTAAACGTTAAATAGCCAGTTTTTCCTTTTTAATTTATAAAATAATTAAAAATGATTTTAGAAAAACAAATTAAAATAATTGAAATAATTAATAATTTATAGATATTAGTTTAAAAATACTGGAAATAATTATATAATTATAAAATGCGGCTAATTGTAAAATAGGCTATAATTACAATTATATGCAATTTAGCTTTAAAAATACCAAATAAATGTTCAAAAATATATAAAAGTCAATTATATTATATTTTGGTTCAAATATAAGAATAAAATAAATTATTATAAAAATTTTGAAAATAATTATTGAATTTTGTAGTGTTAAAATAGACAATAAATTAGTTTTGAAAATCTTTTAAAATTTTGGAAAAATATCAAAACACTTGGGTATGCCCATATGTACATGTATATATATATATATATATATATATATATATATGTATATATATATATATATGTATATATATATATATATATATATATATATATATATATATATATATATATATATATATATATATATATATATATATATATATATATATATATATATATATATATATATATATATATATATATATATATATATATATATATATATATATATATATATATATATATATATATACATATATATATATATATATGTACATATATATCCCAAGACTAACAGATTCCTCTTCAAGATTAACCCGATCTGTATCTTCTTATATTTCTCCAGTAGATTATATTGTAGATATTCCATCAAGGGCTTCAACTTCTCAAATTAGAGATACAAATTTTGATAAAATTATTTTAGATAATAATAATATTGCTAAAGGTGAAGATCGTTTAAGTGATCCTACAGATTCTGACATGAATTTTCCAACTGGTTTACATGGATAGTAAAAAAATTGATTTTAGTCCAGGTTCTCTGGCACGAAAAGAGATTTCTTTAGAATTTTATAGTCCAAAATGGGAAGAATTTAGGAATTGGTTTTTCTCTTCATTTAATAAAGATGAGACAGAGTATTTTTCTAAAGAATTTTACAAAGAGTTAGAAGGAAATAATATTTCATTGCCATTTGTCCCATGGTTCATGATTAAATATGTGGGATATCATTTGTCAGTCATTGAACATGAGTATCATTTGTCTAATGGAGATATAATGATTTCTTCTTTACCTCCAACTCAGTCTTTTGATATCAATAGAGATGGTAAAACTATTAATTTTACTGCTTTTGCAAAATTATTTGAAAATAAAGTTGCTGTAACTACTTGTGAACATGTCAATTTGATTCTTAAACAGCAGAATTATGCTAATTATTATTTGAATGTATTAGGAGAGCATGTCATGGCATTGCATAAGAATTTAGACAATTATTTAAAACAAACACAGATTTTACAAGAAAAAATAGAAGCTTTTCATAAACCAAAACAAGAATTAAAAATTGTCAAAAATACTTTACAACCTCCTCCGGAAATAAAAAGTTTCAAAACTGATTCTACTGAAGAAATTGAACAGCTTTTAAAAGAGAAACTAAAGAATATTGTTTTTGATTCCAATATTACTGGAATTGATTTACAGCCTCAACCTGTTTTATCTACAAAACAAGAAAATTTTATTACTCAGAATGTTTCAGAAAATGATTTTGTTAATAAAATCAATACAAAATGGGCTGATAAGCCTATTCAAAGGATGTTCTATTACAATAGACCAACTCCGATGGATGTTTTAAATGAAGAAAGAGATCAGATTTTTAATAATAGTTACAGTAGCAAGGAAATTTATGAATGGAATATTGATGGTTTTAATGATAAACAAATTTTTACTACTGTGCATAGAATGTTGATGTATAGTACTATTTGTAAGATTAATAAAAATCAAGATCGTGATATTGCTGCTATGATTGTTGCTGGTTTCACTGGCCAACTTAAAGGTTGGTGGGATAATTTTTTAAATCAAGAACAAAAGAATACTATCATGAATACTACTAGTGTTATTAAAATTGAAGGGCAATTAGCCTATCAGACTACTGATCAAACAAGTACTTCTCAAGTACAACAAAATGCTGTTTATACTTTGATTACTACTATGGTTGAACATTTTTGTGGTAGATGGACTGATGAAGCAGAAACTATTAGAACAACATTACAAAATTTACGTTGTAGACAACTATCTGATTTTAGATGGTATAAAGATGTATTCTTAAGTCGTGTTATGGAATTGTATGATTGTAGTCATGAGCATTGGAAGTCTAAATTTATTGATGGTTTACCTTCGATTTTTGCGGAAAGAGTGAGAAAACATTTACGTGGTTCGCATAATAAAATTCCTTATGATTCCTTGACTTATGGGAAAATTATTAGTGTTTGTACTCAAGAAGGCTTAGCTGTTTGTAATGATATAAAGATGAATTATCATATCAAAAAGAATAGATTGAATGAAAGGAAGCAATTAGGAGAATTTTGTGATCAATTTGCTTTTGATATTCCTGGTTCTTCAAAAAAGAAAAAGAAGTTTTCTAAATTTTCTAAAGATGACAAGAAAAGAAAGTATACGAAAAACTTTACTTCTCGTGATAAGTCCTCTTGGGATAAGAAAGAAAAGAAAGTTTACAAAAAGAAGGGTAAGAAAGATTATAAAAGAAGGATTAGATGTCATAAATGTGGTAAATTTGGGCATTATGCGAATGAGTGCAAAACTCAGGAAAAGATTAAGAGTTTGGATCTGGATGAAAAAATAAAAGATTCTTTGTGTAAGATTTTATTAAATTCTGATTCTGATTCTAATTCTGAAATATCTGATTATTCTTCTACTGATTATAGTTCGGATGATTTAAGAATTCTTCATAATGAAGAATTATATTCTGATTCTGATAGATCTTCTTCAGAAGATATTTGTGCTTGCAAGAAAGATGATAGTCTATATGATTTAATTTCAAATTTTCAGGATTTGAATGTGAATATGATTAATGATGAAAAAATTATGAAGATTTTAAAGAAAATAGATGATAAAGATTTAAGAAATAAAATTCTGGATACAATTTTAAATGATGATTTTGATATTGACAACCAAAACAATATATCTTCTAATACTCCTATCTTGAAGCAACCTGATTATTATTCAACTGCCGAGTTAAAAAGGATTTTGGTCCAAAGAAATTTTCCAGAAAAAGAAACTACTATTTCTGATTTAAAACAAGAACTTGTTATTTTAAAAGAAGAAATTATTTATTTGAAAAATCAGTCAAAAATTCATGATAGAAGAATTTCTAGCCTAGAAGATAATAGGACTTTTGATTTACATTTACAAGCAAACAAGGTTGAGAATTCTAAAGCAAATGAAACTGAGATTTCTGAGACTGAGATTTCTAAAAATAGTAATACTGAGAAAATTAGCCAAGATCATACAAAAGATTCTTTTTTGACAAATATCTTCAGTGAAGATAGAAATGAATTTTTACAAAAAATGAGTATTATTACATCTAAAAAGTTTTATACTAAAATTATTTTACAAATTGATTACAATTTTAGAAAGGAATTCATTGCCTTATTTGACAGTGGAGCAGATGTAAATTGTGTTCAGGAAGGACTTATACCTTCAAGATATTTTCATAAAACAACTCATTGTTTAAGATCTGCTAATGGTAGTCAAATGAAATTGAATTATAAATTACCAAAAGCTTTTTTATGTAACAATGGTATTTGTTTACCTCAAAGTTTTATGATTTGGAAGATATTTCTTGTCCAATTATTTTAGGGGTCCCATTCATGCATGCGATATTTCCTTTGAAAAGGTGGGATCATACTAAAATAATAGGAACTTATAATGATAAAGATTTTCAATTAGATTTTATCACTAAACCATTTACTAAGTCTATAAATCAAATTGTTGAAAAATTAATTTTAAAAAATCAACAAGTCAATTTTATAAAACAAGAAATTTCTTTATTAGAAATAGATATTTTACTAAAAAATCCAAAATTACAAGGAAAAGTGAATTTATTAAAAAACCAGTTTATTGCTAATATTTGTAATGATCATCCCAGTGCTTTTTGGGATAGAAAAAAGCATGTTGTGACATTACCTTATGAAGATTGTTTTGATGAGAATAATATTCCTACTAAGGCAAGACCTTGTAAAATGAATTCTGCATATTTGGATTTGTGTAAAAAAGAGATTGATAATTTATTGAAAAAGAATTTGATTAGACAATCTAGTTCTGCTTGGTCATGTACTGCTTTTTATGTTAATAAACATGCAGAACAAGAAAGAGGTGTACCTAGATTAGTTATTAATTATAAACCTCTTAATAAAGTTTTGAAATGGATTAGGTATCCTATCCCTAATAAAAAAGATTTATTGAATAGGTTACATGGTGCAATCATTTTTTCTAAATTTGATTTAAAATCGGGATATTGGCAAATTCAGATTGCTGAACAAGACAGATATAAAACTGCTTTTAATGTTCCAATAGGACAATTTGAATGGAATGTTATGCCTTTTGGATTGAAGAATGCGCCTTCAGAATTTCAAAAGATTATGAATAATATATTTATTCCTTTTACAGATTTCATTATTGTTTACATAGATGATATTTTAGTATTTTCCAAAAATATTGAATTACATTTCAAACATTTAGAATTATTTCAAAAAATAGTTATTCAAAATGGATTAGTTATTTCTAAACCAAAAATGTGTCTTTTTCAAAGTAACATTAGATTTCTTGGTCATAATATTGGAAAAGGAACAATTACGCCTATTAATAGGACGATTGAATTCGGATCAAAATTTCCTGATATTATTACTAATAAGACTCAATTACAAAGATTTTTGGGTAGTTTAAATTATATTTCCCCGTTCATAAAAGACTTATCAAAAGATACTGCTATTTTATATGAAAGGCTAAAAAAGAACCCTCCTGCTTGGAATGATTCTCACACTGATGCTGCTAAGAAAATAAAATCCAAAATAAAAGAACTCCCTTGTTTAACTTTGGCTAACCCAAATTGGGAAAAAACTGTTGAAACTGATGCTTCAGATATTGGATATGCGGGTATTTTGACTCAATTTTCTCCTGTTGAAAAAAGAGATTATGTTATACAATTTTATTCAGGAAAATGGAATGATAGTCAAAGAAATTATGCAACAGTAGCAAAAGAGATTTTAGCTATTGTTAAGAGTGTTTTAAAATTTCAGACGGATTTATATAATCAGAAATTTGTAATCAAAACAGATTGTCAAGCTGCTAAGTTCTTATTTAATAAGGATTTTAAGCACAATGTTTCTAAACAGATGTTTGCTAGATGGCAAGCATTATTGGCTCCTTTTGATTTTGAAATTGTTTATAAAAAAGGAATTGATAACAGTTTACCAGATTTTCTTACCAGAGAATATCTTACTAATGATTAATTTTCAGTTTTGTAGGATGAGGCCAAATTGGCCAAGACCTTCCTCTGGAAGGGGAAGAGGAGGAAGAAATCAGAATAGATTTCAGACTCTAGGGCATATTCCAGCCCAGAAAAGATTTCTTGAAGAAGGATCATCGTCATCATCAAATATAAGACCTTCTTTTGCAGATTACCAGAAATATCTAGATTTTATTGCCAGCAATGCTGGAACTGCTGGGGGTAGCAATGCTACTATTCAACCCACCTCTATTGAGGATCATAAAGATTTTGAACCCCTTAATGAAGATTCTTATGCAGTTATAATTGGGAAAACTGACAATGAGATTTTTGATATAAATCCTATAAAAGAGATTATAATTTATGTTGATAACAAAGATTTTCAATGGAAACACAATCCTTGGATTGTTATGAAAAGGTATTTAAACAATGCATTATTTCCAATGCAAACTTACAAGAATAGATTGCACTATGAAATGATTTTAACATCTACTGGATCAGTAGAAATTTCTCATAACAATACTAGTAATTCTAATAAATCATATTTTTCTTTTTCCAAAATGATTATTAAGAAAATTATTTTACCAGATGAATGGGGACTAAGTACTTTAAAAGATTGTCAGTATATACATCCAATTCAAAAGATGTCAATTAATTATAATTATTGGGATTATGTGGAGGCATTTTCAAAGACTTTATTTTATGAAAATGATGATCATAAGCACTCTTGGTTTATAAAAATTTGTGCTCAAGTTTTTAAAAGTACCCAGATTCCAAGTTGGTTCATTAAATGGTGGTCCTTTTTCGGGCCTTCCCAAGGAATACTACCAGTACAGCTTAAAGAGTTATATCATCAATGGGTAGAAATTTCTCCAAGGATTATGGATTTGGACAAAGAGGACAGATTATACCCAAAGACTCCGATTATGAATTTTTTTATGGAATTTTCTGTTCCTTGGATTTACAAATGGACCATTGAATTAGGGAAAGATTCAGATGAAGTACCTTGTTTATTTAGAAGACATTATACAAAATTTTGGCCTAAACTAATCTCAAAAGGATCTGATGGAAAGATGGTTGGGCAAGAGCTATTGGATACTATTAAGACTACAATTACCAAATATGACAAAGAAATACCAGATGATGCAGAAATGGAAGAAAGTCATTTTAGAAAAATTACTAAGAAGATTCAGATAAAGAAAGGAGGATTATTATCTAAAGAAGAGCTAATTGCAGCTTACATGGAGCAGATTAAAAAAGATATTCAGAAGCAAATTACTGATGATGATGTTTTAATGGGGGATAATTTTGAAGATTCTCAAAGTGTAAATAGTATAACTTCAGAAGATTTACCGGATCTACTCAAGAAAGCTGAAGAAGAGATTTTGAAAATCAAAAAAGCCACTTAAGTTTCTAGAATGGGCTATTATGTAATTTTATTCAGTTTACTGTAGGATTATTGACTTTTATGTCGGTTACTGTGCACTTTTACTGTGCACAATATTTTCTATAAATAAGGTAGATTTCATTTAGAGGAGGTAGGTTTTTCGGAACTCTTCTCTCTCTTTCTAAGATTTTCCTCTCCCTTCTCTCTAAAATTTCCTTTTGTAATACTACTCGTAATAGTTATTGTGAATAAATAAATCAAGAAGTTCTGGTAATCAGGTACTTTCTATTTCTTTAGTTATATTATATTTTCTATATTATAATTGTGTTTTATTTGTTTATTTGCCCAATGATGGGCTAAATTCATAAGTGTTAAATAATAACTGATATAGCTTAAGTATAATCGGAAAAGGTAATGACTCTTAATGAATAGCTTGCCTTGAAGGGGTAAAGGTTGTGGTATGGGTGTTAGTTTAAATAATTTTATAGCAAACTAAGCTTAAATCATGGCGTTGGTAAGCCCTAAGAGGGGTGTTCCCGGCATGGTTAGTGAGGGATTATATCGGGTATAAACCTTGTGATTCCGTTAGTAAGTCCTGTATGGCTGGTTAAATCATACCAAACTTTAAGCAGGACCTTTTAGAGCTGTAGGACCTTTTAGGAAGTATGGGATTTATATAGTTTAATTTGTTTTAAGCAAACCACGGAACTATTCGTTATAAACCCGACCGGGAACATCCATAGGCGATTTAACCAGCCATACAGGACTTACCAACGGAATCACAAGGTTTATACCCGATATAATCCCTCACTAACCATGCCGGGAACACCCCTCTTAGGGCTTACCAACGCCATGATTTAAGCTTAGTTTGCTATAAAATTATTTAAACTAACACCCATACCACAACCTTTACCCCTTCAAGGCAAGCTATTCATTAAGAGTCATTACCTTTTCCGATCATACTTAAGCTATATCAGTTATTATTTAACACTTATGAATTTAGCCCATCATTGGGCAAATAAACAAATAAAACACAATTATAATATAGAAAATATAATATAACTAAAGAAATAGAAAGTACCTGATTACCAGAACTTCTTGATTTATTTATTCACAATAACTATTACAAGTAGTATTACAAAAGGAAATTTTAGAGAGAAGGGAGAGGAAAATCTTAGAAAGAGAGAGAAGAGTTCCGAAAAACCTACCTCCTCTAAATGAAATCTACCTTATTTATAGAAAATATTGTGCACAGTAAAAGTGCACAGTAACCGACATAAAAGTCAATAATCCTACAGTAAACTGAATAAAATTACATAATAGCCCATTCTAGAAACTTAAGTGGCTTTTTTGATTTTCAAAATCTCTTCTTCAGCTTTCTTGAGTAGATCCGGTAAATCTTCTGAAGTTATACTATTTACACTTTGAGAATCTTCAAAATTATCCCCCATTAAAACATCATCATCAGTAATTTGCTTCTGAATATCTTTTTTAATCTGCTCCATGTAAGCTGCAATTAGCTCTTCTTTAGATAATGTTCCTCCTTTCTTTATCTGAATCTTCTTAGTAATTTTTCTAAAATGACTTTCTTCCATTTCTGCATCATCTGGTATTTCTTTGTCATATTTGGTAATTGTAGTCTTAATAGTATCCAATAGCTCTTGCCCAACCATCTTTCCATCAGATCCTTTTGAGATTAGTTTAGGCCAAAATTTTGTATAATGTCTTCTAAATAAACAAGGTACTTCATCTGAATCTTTCCCTAATTCAATGGTCCATTTGTAAATCCAAGGAACAGAAAATTCCATAAAAAAATTCATAATCGGAGTCTTTGGGTATAATCTGTCCTCTTTGTCCAAATCCATAATCCTTGGAGAAATTTCTACCCATTGATGATATAACTCTTTAAGCTGTACTGGTAGTATTCCTTGGGAAGGCCCGAAAAAGGACCACCATTTAATGAACCAACTTGGAATCTGGGTACTTTTAAAAACTTGAGCACAAATTTTTATAAACCAAGAGTGCTTATGATCATCATTTTCATAAAATAAAGTCTTTGAAAATGCCTCCACATAATCCCAATAATTATAATTAATTGACATCTTTTGAATTGGATGTATATACTGACAATCTTTTAAAGTACTTAGTCCCCATTCATCTGGTAAAATAATTTTCTTAATAATCATTTTGGAAAAAGAAAAATATGATTTATTAGAATTACTAGTATTGTTATGAGAAATTTCTACTGATCCAGTAGATGTTAAAATCATTTCATAGTGCAATCTATTCTTGTAAGTTTGCATTGGAAATAATGCATTGTTTAAATACCTTTTCATAACAATCCAAGGATTGTGTTTCCATTGAAAATCTTTGTTATCAACATAAATTATAATCTCTTTTATAGGATTTATATCAAAAATCTCATTGTCAGTTTTCCCAATTATAACTGCATAAGAATCTTCATTAAGGGGTTCAAAATCTTTATGATCCTCAATAGAGGTGGGTTGAATAGTAGCATTGCTACCCCCAGCAGTTCCAGCATTGCTGGCAATAAAATCTAGATATTTCTGGTAATCTGCAAAAGAAGGTCTTATATTTGATGATGACGATGATCCTTCTTCAAGAAATCTTTTCTGGGCTGGAATATGCCCTAGAGTCTGAAATCTATTCTGATTTCTTCCTCCTCTTCCCCTTCCAGAGGAAGGTCTTGGCCAATTTGGCCTCATCCTACAAAACTGAAAATTAATCATTAGTAAGATATTCTCTGGTAAGAAAATCTGGTAAACTGTTATCAATTCCTTTTTTATAAACAATTTCAAAATCAAAAGGAGCCAATAATGCTTGCCATCTAGCAAACATCTGTTTAGAAACATTGTGCTTAAAATCCTTATTAAATAAGAACTTAGCAGCTTGACAATCTGTTTTGATTACAAATTTCTGATTATATAAATCCGTCTGAAATTTTAAAACACTCTTAACAATAGCTAAAATCTCTTTTGCTACTGTTGCATAATTTCTTTGACTATCATTCCATTTTCCTGAATAAAATTGTATAACATAATCTCTTTTTTCAACAGGAGAAAATTGAGTCAAAATACCCGCATATCCAATATCTGAAGCATCAGTTTCAACAGTTTTTTCCCAATTTGGGTTAGCCAAAGTTAAACAAGGGAGTTCTTTTATTTTGGATTTTATTTTCTTAACAGCATCAGTGTGAGAATCATTCCAAGCAGGAGGGTTCTTTTTTAGCCTTTCATATAAAATAGCAGTATCTTTTGATAAGTCTTTTATGAACGGAGAAATATAATTTAAACTACCCAAAAATCTTTGTAATTGAGTCTTACTAGTAATAATATCAGGAAATTTTGATCCGAATTCAATCGTCCTATTAATAGGCGTAATTGTTCCTTTTCCAATATTATGACCAAGAAATCTAATGTTACTTTGAAAAAGACACATTTTTGGTTTAGAAATAACTAATCCATTTTGAATAACTATTTTTTGAAATAATTCTAAATGTTTGAAATGTAATTCAATATTTTTGGAAAATACTAAAATATCATCTATGTAAACAATAATGAAATCTGTAAAAGGAATAAATATATTATTCATAATCTTTTGAAATTCTGAAGGCGCATTCTTCAATCCAAAAGGCATAACATTCCATTCAAATTGTCCTATTGGAACATTAAAAGCAGTTTTATATCTGTCTTGTTCAGCAATCTGAATTTGCCAATATCCCGATTTTAAATCAAATTTAGAAAAAATGATTGCATCATGTAACCTATTCAATAAATCTTTTTTATTAGGGATAGGATACCTAATCCATTTCAAAACTTTATTAAGAGGTTTATAATTAATAACTAATCTAGGTACACCTCTTTCTTGTTCTGCATGTTTATTAACATAAAAAGCAGTACATGACCAAGCAGAACTAGATTGTCTAATCAAATTCTTTTTCAATAAATTATCAATCTCTTTTTTACACAAATCCAAATATGCAGAATTCATTTGACAAGGTCTTGCCTTAGTAGGAATATTATTCTCATCAAAACAATCTTCATAAGGTAATGTCACAACATGCTTTTTTCTATCCCAAAAAGCACTGGGATGATCATTACAAATATTAGCAATAAACTGGTTTTTTAATAAATTCACTTTTCCTTGTAATTTTGGATTTTTTAGTAAAATATCTATTTCTAATAAAGAAATTTCTTGTTTTATAAAATTGACTTGTTGATTTTTTAAAATTAATTTTTCAACAATTTGATTTATAGACTTAGTAAATGGTTTAGTGATAAAATTTAATTGAAAATCTTTATCATTATAAGTTCCTATTATTTTAGTATGATCCCACCTTTTCAAAGGAAATATCGCATGCATGAATGAGACCCCTAAAATAATTGGACAAGAAATATCTTCCACAATCATAAAACTTTGAGGTAAACAAATACCATTGTTACATAAAAAAGCTTTTGGTAATTTATAATTCAATTTCATTTGACTACCATTAGCAGATCTTAAACAATGAGTTGTTTTATGAAAATATCTTGAAGGTATAAGTCCTTCCTAAACACAATTTACATCTGCTCCACTGTCAAATAAGGCAATGAATTCCTTTCTAAAATTGTAATCAATTTGTAAAGTAATTTTAGTATAAAACTTTTGAGATGTAATAATACTCATTTTTTGTAAAAATTCATTTCTATCTTCACTGAAGATATTTGTCAAAAAAGAATCTTTTGTATGATCTTGGCTAATTTTCTCAGTATTACTATTTTTAGAAATCTCAGTCTCAGAAAACTCAGTTTCATTTGCTTTAGAATTCTCAACCTTGTTTGCTTGTAAATGTAAATCAAAAGTCCTATTATCTTCTAGGCTAGAAATTCTTCTATCATGAATTTTTGACTGATTTTTCAAATAAATAATTTCTTCTTTTAAAATAACAAGTTCTTGTTTTAAATCAGAAATAGTAGTTTCTTTTTCTGGAAAATTTCTTTGGACCAAAATCCTTTTTAACTCGGCAGTTGAATAATAATCAGGTTGCTTCAAGATAGGAGTATTAGAAGATATATTGTTTTGGTTGTCAATATCAAAATCATCATTTAAAATTGTATCCAGAATTTTATTTCTTAAATCTTTATCATCTATTTCTTTAAAATCTTCATAATTTTTTCATCATTAATCATATTCACATTCAAATCCTGAAAATTTGAAATTAAATCATATAGACTATCATCTTTCTCGCAAGCACAAATATCTTCTGAAGAAGATCTATCAGAATCAGAATATAATTCTTCATTATGAAGAATTCTTAAATCATCCGAACTATAATCAGTAGAAGAATAATCAGATATTTCAGAATTAGAATCAGAATCAGAATTTAATAAAATCTTACACAAAGAATCTTTTATTTTTTCATCCAGATCCAAACTCTTAATCTTTTCCTGAGTTTTGCACTCATTCGCATAATGCCCAAATTTACCACATTTATGACATCTAATCCTTCTTTTATAATCTTTCTTACCCTTCTTTTTGTAAACTTTCTTTTCTTTCTTATCCCAAGAGGACTTATCACGAGAAGTAAATTTTTTCTTATACTTTCTTTTCTTGTCATCTTTAGAAAATTTAGAAAACTTCTTTTTCTTTTTTGAAGAACCAGGAATATCAAAAGCAAATTGATCACAAAATTCTCCTAATTGCTTCCTTTCATTCAATCTATTCTTTTTGATATGATAATTCATCTTTATATCATTACAAATAGCTAAGCCTTCTTGAGTACAAACACTAATAATTTTCCCATAAGTCAAGGAATCATAAGGAATTTTATTATGCGAACCACGTAAATGTTTTCTCACTCTTTCCGCAAAAATCGAAGGTAAACCATCAATAAATTTAGACTTGCAATGCTCATGACTACAATCATGCAATTCCATAACACGACTTAAGAATACATCTTTATACCATCTAAAATCAGATAGTTGTCTACAACGTAAATTTTGTAATGTTGTTCTAATAGTTTCTGCTTCATCAGTCCATCTACCACAAAAATGTTCAACCATAGTAGTAATCAAAGTATAAACAACATTTTGTTGTACTTGAGAAGTACTTGTTTGATCAGTAGTCTGATAGGCTAATTACCCTTCAATTTTAATAACACTAGTAGTATTCATGATAGTATTCTTTTGTTCTTGATTTAAAGAATTATCCCACCAACCTTTAAGTTGGCCAGTGAAACCAGCAACAATCATAGCAGCAATATCACGATCTTGATTTTTATTAATCTTACAAATAGTACTATACATCAACATTCTATGCACAGTAGTAAAAATTTGTTTATCATTAAAACCATCAATATTCCATTCATAAATTTCCTTGCTACTGTAACTATTATTAAAAATCTGATCTCTTTCTTCATTTAAAACATCCATCGGAGTTGGTCTATTGTAATAGAACATCCTTTGAATAGGCTTATCAGCCCATTTTGTATTGATTTTATTAACAAAATCATTTTCTGAAACATTCTGAGTAATAAAATTTTCTTGTTTTGTAGATAAAACAGGTTGAGGCTGTAAATCAATTCCAGTAATATTGGAATCAAAAACAATATTCTTTAGTTTCTCTTTTAAAAGCTGTTCAATTTCTTCAGTAGAATCAGTTTTGAAACTTTTTATTTCCGGAGGAGGTTGTAAAGTATTTTTGACAATTTTTAATTCTTGTTTTGGTTTATGAAAAGCTTCTATTTTTTCTTGTAAAATCTGTGTTTGTTTTAAATAATTGTCTAAATTCTTATGCAATGCCATGACATGCTCTCCTAATACATTCAAATAATAATTAGCATAATTCTGCTGTTTAAAAATCAAATTGACATGTTCACAAGTAGTTACAGCAACTTTATTTTCAAATAATTTTGCAAAAGCAGTAAAATTAATAGTTTTACCATCTCTATTGATATCAAAAGACTGAGTTGGAGGTAAAGAAGAAATCATTATATCTCCATTAGACAAATGATACTCATGTTCAATGACTGACAAATGATATCCCACATATTTAATCATGAACCATGGGACAAATGGCAATGAAATATTATTTCCTTCTAACTCTTTGTAAAATTCTTTAGAAAAATACTCTGTCTCATCTTTATTAAATGAAGAGAAAAACCAATTCCTAAATTCTTCCCATTTTGGACTATAAAATTCTAAAGAAATCTCTTTTCGTGCCAGAGAACCTGGACTAAAATCAATTTTTTTACTATCCATGTAAACCAGTTGGAAAATTCATGTCAGAATCTGTAGGATCACTTAAACGATCTTCACCTTTAGCAATATTATTATTATCTAAAATAATTTTATCAAAATTTGTATCTCTAATTTGAGAAGTTGAAGCCCTTGATGGAATATCTACAATATAATCTACTGGAGAAATATAAGAAGATACAGATCGGGTTAATCTTGAAGAGGAATCTGTTAGTCTTGGGATATCCTGGGTTTTAAAACTCAAAGTTACACTACCATCTTTACTTTGTCTAATATCAGAAATCTCCTCACTAGTAATCTCACGAGGTACTGCAGCTTCTTCAATAATCCATTCAGTAGGAAAATTTATTTCTTCCCACTTAATTAATCTACGAGTAATAATTTTTGATTTAGAAAAATTATTTTCAAACAAAACAGTCTCATGATTTTGTTCAGCAATTTTACATCTAGGAGATAAAGTATAAAGAGGTCTATAAACAATTCTAGTACAAATACACATAACTTCTGTTCCGGGTAAATAATCATATCCATTAATCTTAATATTCAAAATTAATGATTGTAATATATTCACATCAGTTAGAGCAATATTTAAATTCGGATAAGCATTAAAATAAATTGCACCATAAGCCAAGGTTGATTGTATAGAACCAATCAAAGAATTTTTCCAATTTAAATTTCTACCATCTCGTAATGCAGCAACAAAACTTTCAGGTAAGCCTTTCAATGTTAATGGCTTAAAAGCAACTTGAACTAAACCAATATGTAAATAATTGAAATCTTTAGATTTGTAATAATCTATGTCATTTTGAGATAATAGATGGAAAACTCCACTATCTTTGTCCATAGTAAAATTTAATTCTGTAGTTTTCACAGTAGTTTTTCCAGCAAATTTTTCAAAAGTTCCAATTTATAAATAGCCTCTATATTTACTTTAGGAATCACCCAAGTATTTAATAAATCTTGTTGGACAGGAAAATCTACTTGTTCCTTAATCATATTTTTAATAAATTTTGGTTTATTAAACCAAGACATAAGAACTCAAAAAGTTAAGTGTTAATTAATAACTTTCATAACCTAAATATGATCTTCCGTGGCTCTGATACCAAACTTTAAGCAGGACCTTTTAGGGCTGTAGGACCTTTTAGGAAGTAAGGCGATTTAACCAGCCATACAGGACTTACCAACGGAATCACAAGGTTTATACCCGATATAATCCCTCACTAACCATGCCATGTAAGCTGCAATTAGCTCTTCTTTAGATAATGTTCCTCCTTTCTTTATCTGAATCTTCTTATATTTCTCTTTTAAAAGCTGTTCAAAATATGATTATTAAAAATATGATTATTAAAAATATGATTTTTGGTATGATTATTAAAAATATGATTAATAAAGGTTGTGGTAAGGGTGTTAGTTTAAATAATTTTATAGCAAACTAAGCTTAAATCATGGCGTTGGTAAGCCCTAAGAGGGGTGTTCCCGGCATGGTTAGTGAGGGATTATATCGGGTATAAACCTTGTGATTCCGTTGGTAAGTCCTGTATGGCTGGTTAAATCGCCTATGGATGTTCCCGGTCGGGTTTATAACGAATAGTTCCGTGGTTTGCTTAAAACAAATTAAACTATATAAATCCCATACTTCCTAAAAGGTCCTACAGCCCTAAAAGGTCCTGCTTAAAGTTTGGTATCAGAGCCATGGAAGATCATATTTAGGTTATGAAAGTTATTATTTAACACTTAACTTTTTGAGTTCTTATGTCTTGGTTTAATAAACCAAAATTTATTAAAAATATGATTAAGGAACAAGTAGATTTTCCTGTCCAACAAGATTTATTAAATACTTGGGTGATTCCTAAAGTAAATATAAAGGCTATTTATAAATTGGGAACTTTTGAAAAATTTGCTGGAAAAACTACTGTGAAAACTACAGAATTAAGTTTTACTATGGACAAAGATAGTGGAGTTTTCCATCTATTATCTCAAAATGACATAGATTATTACAAATCTAAAGATTTCAATTATTTACATATTGGTTTAGTTCAAGTTGCTTTTAAGCCATTAACATTGAAAGGCTTACCTGAAAGTTTTGTTGCTGCATTACGAGATGGTAGAAATTTAAATTGGAAAAATTCTTTGATTGGTTCTATACAATCAACCTTGGCTTATGGTGCAATTTATTTTAATGCTTATCCGAATTTAAATATTGCTCTAACTGATGTGAATATATTACAATCATTAATTTTGAATATTAAGATTAATGGATATGATTATTTACCCGGAACAGAAGTTATGTGTATTTGTACTAGAATTGTTTATAGACCTCTTTATACTTTATCTCCTAGATGTAAAATTGCTGAACAAAATCACGAGACTGTTTTGTTTGAAAATAATTTTTCAAAATCAAAAATTATTACTCGTAGATTAATTAAGTGGGAAGAAATAAATTTTCCTACTGAATGGATTATTGAAGAAGCTGCAGTACCTCGTGAGATTACTAGTGAGGAGATTTCTGATATCAGACAAAGTAAAGATGGTAGTGTAACTTTGAGTTTTAAAACCCAGGATATCCCAAGACTAACAGATTCCTCTTCAAGATTAACCCGATCTGTATCTTCTTATATTTCTCCAGTAGATTATATTGTAGATATTCCATCAAGGGCTTCAACTTCTCAAATTAGAGATACAAATTTTGATAAAATTATTTTAGATAATAATAATATTGCTAAAGGTGAAGATCGTTTAAGTGATCCTACAGATTCTGACATGAATTTTCCAACTGGTTTACATGGATAGTAAAAAAATTGATTTTAGTCCAGGTTCTCTGGCACGAAAAGAGATTTCTTTAGAATTTTATAGTCCAAAATGGGAAGAATTTAGGAATTGGTTTTTCTCTTCATTTAATAAAGATGAGACAGAGTATTTTTCTAAAGAATTTTACAAAGAGTTAGAAGGAAATAATATTTCATTGCCATTTGTCCCATGGTTCATGATTAAATATGTGGGATATCATTTGTCAGTCATTGAACATGAGTATCATTTGTCTAATGGAGATATAATGATTTCTTCTTTACCTCCAACTCAGTCTTTTGATATCAATAGAGATGGTAAAACTATTAATTTTACTGCTTTTGCAAAATTATTTGAAAATAAAGTTGCTGTAACTACTTGTGAACATGTCAATTTGATTCTTAAACAGCAGAATTATGCTAATTATTATTTGAATGTATTAGGAGAGCATGTCATGGCATTGCATAAGAATTTAGACAATTATTTAAAACAAACACAGATTTTACAAGAAAAAATAGAAGCTTTTCATAAACCAAAACAAGAATTAAAAATTGTCAAAAATACTTTACAACCTCCTCCGGAAATAAAAAGTTTCAAAACTGATTCTACTGAAGAAATTGAACAGCTTTTAAAAGAGAAACTAAAGAATATTGTTTTTGATTCCAATATTACTGGAATTGATTTACAGCCTCAACCTGTTTTATCTACAAAACAAGAAAATTTTATTACTCAGAATGTTTCAGAAAATGATTTTGTTAATAAAATCAATACAAAATGGGCTGATAAGCCTATTCAAAGGATGTTCTATTACAATAGACCAACTCCGATGGATGTTTTAAATGAAGAAAGAGATCAGATTTTTAATAATAGTTACAGTAGCAAGGAAATTTATGAATGGAATATTGATGGTTTTAATGATAAACAAATTTTTACTACTGTGCATAGAATGTTGATGTATAGTACTATTTGTAAGATTAATAAAAATCAAGATCGTGATATTGCTGCTATGATTGTTGCTGGTTTCACTGGCCAACTTAAAGGTTGGTGGGATAATTTTTTAAATCAAGAACAAAAGAATACTATCATGAATACTACTAGTGTTATTAAAATTGAAGGGCAATTAGCCTATCAGACTACTGATCAAACAAGTACTTCTCAAGTACAACAAAATGCTGTTTATACTTTGATTACTACTATGGTTGAACATTTTTGTGGTAGATGGACTGATGAAGCAGAAACTATTAGAACAACATTACAAAATTTACGTTGTAGACAACTATCTGATTTTAGATGGTATAAAGATGTATTCTTAAGTCGTGTTATGGAATTGTATGATTGTAGTCATGAGCATTGGAAGTCTAAATTTATTGATGGTTTACCTTCGATTTTTGCGGAAAGAGTGAGAAAACATTTACGTGGTTCGCATAATAAAATTCCTTATGATTCCTTGACTTATGGGAAAATTATTAGTGTTTGTACTCAAGAAGGCTTAGCTGTTTGTAATGATATAAAGATGAATTATCATATCAAAAAGAATAGATTGAATGAAAGGAAGCAATTAGGAGAATTTTGTGATCAATTTGCTTTTGATATTCCTGGTTCTTCAAAAAAGAAAAAGAAGTTTTCTAAATTTTCTAAAGATGACAAGAAAAGAAAGTATACGAAAAACTTTACTTCTCGTGATAAGTCCTCTTGGGATAAGAAAGAAAAGAAAGTTTACAAAAAGAAGGGTAAGAAAGATTATAAAAGAAGGATTAGATGTCATAAATGTGGTAAATTTGGGCATTATGCGAATGAGTGCAAAACTCAGGAAAAGATTAAGAGTTTGGATCTGGATGAAAAAATAAAAGATTCTTTGTGTAAGATTTTATTAAATTCTGATTCTGATTCTAATTCTGAAATATCTGATTATTCTTCTACTGATTATAGTTCGGATGATTTAAGAATTCTTCATAATGAAGAATTATATTCTGATTCTGATAGATCTTCTTCAGAAGATATTTGTGCTTGCAAGAAAGATGATAGTCTATATGATTTAATTTCAAATTTTCAGGATTTGAATGTGAATATGATTAATGATGAAAAAATTATGAAGATTTTAAAGAAAATAGATGATAAAGATTTAAGAAATAAAATTCTGGATACAATTTTAAATGATGATTTTGATATTGACAACCAAAACAATATATCTTCTAATACTCCTATCTTGAAGCAACCTGATTATTATTCAACTGCCGAGTTAAAAAGGATTTTGGTCCAAAGAAATTTTCCAGAAAAAGAAACTACTATTTCTGATTTAAAACAAGAACTTGTTATTTTAAAAGAAGAAATTATTTATTTGAAAAATCAGTCAAAAATTCATGATAGAAGAATTTCTAGCCTAGAAGATAATAGGACTTTTGATTTACATTTACAAGCAAACAAGGTTGAGAATTCTAAAGCAAATGAAACTGAGATTTCTGAGACTGAGATTTCTAAAAATAGTAATACTGAGAAAATTAGCCAAGATCATACAAAAGATTCTTTTTTGACAAATATCTTCAGTGAAGATAGAAATGAATTTTTACAAAAAATGAGTATTATTACATCTAAAAAGTTTTATACTAAAATTATTTTACAAATTGATTACAATTTTAGAAAGGAATTCATTGCCTTATTTGACAGTGGAGCAGATGTAAATTGTGTTCAGGAAGGACTTATACCTTCAAGATATTTTCATAAAACAACTCATTGTTTAAGATCTGCTAATGGTAGTCAAATGAAATTGAATTATAAATTACCAAAAGCTTTTTTATGTAACAATGGTATTTGTTTACCTCAAAGTTTTATGATTTGGAAGATATTTCTTGTCCAATTATTTTAGGGGTCCCATTCATGCATGCGATATTTCCTTTGAAAAGGTGGGATCATACTAAAATAATAGGAACTTATAATGATAAAGATTTTCAATTAGATTTTATCACTAAACCATTTACTAAGTCTATAAATCAAATTGTTGAAAAATTAATTTTAAAAAATCAACAAGTCAATTTTATAAAACAAGAAATTTCTTTATTAGAAATAGATATTTTACTAAAAAATCCAAAATTACAAGGAAAAGTGAATTTATTAAAAAACCAGTTTATTGCTAATATTTGTAATGATCATCCCAGTGCTTTTTGGGATAGAAAAAAGCATGTTGTGACATTACCTTATGAAGATTGTTTTGATGAGAATAATATTCCTACTAAGGCAAGACCTTGTAAAATGAATTCTGCATATTTGGATTTGTGTAAAAAAGAGATTGATAATTTATTGAAAAAGAATTTGATTAGACAATCTAGTTCTGCTTGGTCATGTACTGCTTTTTATGTTAATAAACATGCAGAACAAGAAAGAGGTGTACCTAGATTAGTTATTAATTATAAACCTCTTAATAAAGTTTTGAAATGGATTAGGTATCCTATCCCTAATAAAAAAGATTTATTGAATAGGTTACATGGTGCAATCATTTTTTCTAAATTTGATTTAAAATCGGGATATTGGCAAATTCAGATTGCTGAACAAGACAGATATAAAACTGCTTTTAATGTTCCAATAGGACAATTTGAATGGAATGTTATGCCTTTTGGATTGAAGAATGCGCCTTCAGAATTTCAAAAGATTATGAATAATATATTTATTCCTTTTACAGATTTCATTATTGTTTACATAGATGATATTTTAGTATTTTCCAAAAATATTGAATTACATTTCAAACATTTAGAATTATTTCAAAAAATAGTTATTCAAAATGGATTAGTTATTTCTAAACCAAAAATGTGTCTTTTTCAAAGTAACATTAGATTTCTTGGTCATAATATTGGAAAAGGAACAATTACGCCTATTAATAGGACGATTGAATTCGGATCAAAATTTCCTGATATTATTACTAATAAGACTCAATTACAAAGATTTTTGGGTAGTTTAAATTATATTTCCCCGTTCATAAAAGACTTATCAAAAGATACTGCTATTTTATATGAAAGGCTAAAAAAGAACCCTCCTGCTTGGAATGATTCTCACACTGATGCTGCTAAGAAAATAAAATCCAAAATAAAAGAACTCCCTTGTTTAACTTTGGCTAACCCAAATTGGGAAAAAACTGTTGAAACTGATGCTTCAGATATTGGATATGCGGGTATTTTGACTCAATTTTCTCCTGTTGAAAAAAGAGATTATGTTATACAATTTTATTCAGGAAAATGGAATGATAGTCAAAGAAATTATGCAACAGTAGCAAAAGAGATTTTAGCTATTGTTAAGAGTGTTTTAAAATTTCAGACGGATTTATATAATCAGAAATTTGTAATCAAAACAGATTGTCAAGCTGCTAAGTTCTTATTTAATAAGGATTTTAAGCACAATGTTTCTAAACAGATGTTTGCTAGATGGCAAGCATTATTGGCTCCTTTTGATTTTGAAATTGTTTATAAAAAAGGAATTGATAACAGTTTACCAGATTTTCTTACCAGAGAATATCTTACTAATGATTAATTTTCAGTTTTGTAGGATGAGGCCAAATTGGCCAAGACCTTCCTCTGGAAGGGGAAGAGGAGGAAGAAATCAGAATAGATTTCAGACTCTAGGGCATATTCCAGCCCAGAAAAGATTTCTTGAAGAAGGATCATCGTCATCATCAAATATAAGACCTTCTTTTGCAGATTACCAGAAATATCTAGATTTTATTGCCAGCAATGCTGGAACTGCTGGGGGTAGCAATGCTACTATTCAACCCACCTCTATTGAGGATCATAAAGATTTTGAACCCCTTAATGAAGATTCTTATGCAGTTATAATTGGGAAAACTGACAATGAGATTTTTGATATAAATCCTATAAAAGAGATTATAATTTATGTTGATAACAAAGATTTTCAATGGAAACACAATCCTTGGATTGTTATGAAAAGGTATTTAAACAATGCATTATTTCCAATGCAAACTTACAAGAATAGATTGCACTATGAAATGATTTTAACATCTACTGGATCAGTAGAAATTTCTCATAACAATACTAGTAATTCTAATAAATCATATTTTTCTTTTTCCAAAATGATTATTAAGAAAATTATTTTACCAGATGAATGGGGACTAAGTACTTTAAAAGATTGTCAGTATATACATCCAATTCAAAAGATGTCAATTAATTATAATTATTGGGATTATGTGGAGGCATTTTCAAAGACTTTATTTTATGAAAATGATGATCATAAGCACTCTTGGTTTATAAAAATTTGTGCTCAAGTTTTTAAAAGTACCCAGATTCCAAGTTGGTTCATTAAATGGTGGTCCTTTTTCGGGCCTTCCCAAGGAATACTACCAGTACAGCTTAAAGAGTTATATCATCAATGGGTAGAAATTTCTCCAAGGATTATGGATTTGGACAAAGAGGACAGATTATACCCAAAGACTCCGATTATGAATTTTTTTATGGAATTTTCTGTTCCTTGGATTTACAAATGGACCATTGAATTAGGGAAAGATTCAGATGAAGTACCTTGTTTATTTAGAAGACATTATACAAAATTTTGGCCTAAACTAATCTCAAAAGGATCTGATGGAAAGATGGTTGGGCAAGAGCTATTGGATACTATTAAGACTACAATTACCAAATATGACAAAGAAATACCAGATGATGCAGAAATGGAAGAAAGTCATTTTAGAAAAATTACTAAGAAGATTCAGATAAAGAAAGGAGGAACATTATCTAAAGAAGAGCTAATTGCAGCTTACATGGAGCAGATTAAAAAAGATATTCAGAAGCAAATTACTGATGATGATGTTTTAATGGGGGATAATTTTGAAGATTCTCAAAGTGTAAATAGTATAACTTCAGAAGATTTACCGGATCTACTCAAGAAAGCTGAAGAAGAGATTTTGAAAATCAAAAAAGCCACTTAAGTTTCTAGAATGGGCTATTATGTAATTTTATTCAGTTTACTGTAGGATTATTGACTTTTATGTCGGTTACTGTGCACTTTTACTGTGCACAATATTTTCTATAAATAAGGTAGATTTCATTTAGAGGAGGTAGGTTTTTCGGAACTCTTCTCTCTCTTTCTAAGATTTTCCTCTCCCTTCTCTCTAAAATTTCCTTTTGTAATACTACTCGTAATAGTTATTGTGAATAAATAAATCAAGAAGTTCTGGTAATCAGGTACTTTCTATTTCTTTAGTTATATTATATTTTCTATATTATAATTGTGTTTTATTTGTTTATTTGCCCAATGATGGGCTAAATTCATAAGTGTTAAATAATAACTGATATAGCTTAAGTATAATCGGAAAAGGTAATGACTCTTAATGAATAGCTTGCCTTGAAGGGGTAAAGGTTGTGGTATGGGTGTTAGTTTAAATAATTTTATAGCAAACTAAGCTTAAATCATGGCGTTGGTAAGCCCTAAGAGGGGTGTTCCCGGCATGGTTAGTGAGGGATTATATCGGGTATAAACCTTGTGATTCCGTTAGTAAGTCCTGTATGGCTGGTTAAATCATACCAAACTTTAAGCAGGACCTTTTAGAGCTGTAGGACCTTTTAGGAAGTATGGGATTTATATAGTTTAATTTGTTTTAAGCAAACCACGGAACTATTCGTTATAAACCCGACCGGGAACATCCATAGGCGATTTAACCAGCCATACAGGACTTACCAACGGAATCACAAGGTTTATACCCGATATAATCCCTCACTAACCATGCCGGGAACACCCCTCTTAGGGCTTACCAACGCCATGATTTAAGCTTAGTTTGCTATAAAATTATTTAAACTAACACCCATACCACAACCTTTACCCCTTCAAGGCAAGCTATTCATTAAGAGTCATTACCTTTTCCGATCATACTTAAGCTATATCAGTTATTATTTAACACTTATGAATTTAGCCCATCATTGGGCAAATAAACAAATAAAACACAATTATAATATAGAAAATATAATATAACTAAAGAAATAGAAAGTACCTGATTACCAGAACTTCTTGATTTATTTATTCACAATAACTATTACAAGTAGTATTACAAAAGGAAATTTTAGAGAGAAGGGAGAGGAAAATCTTAGAAAGAGAGAGAAGAGTTCCGAAAAACCTACCTCCTCTAAATGAAATCTACCTTATTTATAGAAAATATTGTGCACAGTAAAAGTGCACAGTAACCGACATAAAAGTCAATAATCCTACAGTAAACTGAATAAAATTACATAATAGCCCATTCTAGAAACTTAAGTGGCTTTTTTGATTTTCAAAATCTCTTCTTCAGCTTTCTTGAGTAGATCCGGTAAATCTTCTGAAGTTATACTATTTACACTTTGAGAATCTTCAAAATTATCCCCCATTAAAACATCATCATCAGTAATTTGCTTCTGAATATCTTTTTTAATCTGCTCCATGTAAGCTGCAATTAGCTCTTCTTTAGATAATGTTCCTCCTTTCTTTATCTGAATCTTCTTAGTAATTTTTCTAAAATGACTTTCTTCCATTTCTGCATCATCTGGTATTTCTTTGTCATATTTGGTAATTGTAGTCTTAATAGTATCCAATAGCTCTTGCCCAACCATCTTTCCATCAGATCATTTTGAGATTAGTTTAGGCCAAAATTTTGTATAATGTCTTCTAAATAAACAAGGTACTTCATCTGAATCTTTCCCTAATTCAATGGTCCATTTGTAAATCCAAGGAACAGAAAATTCCATAAAAAAATTCATAATCGGAGTCTTTGGGTATAATCTGTCCTCTTTGTCCAAATCCATAATCCTTGGAGAAATTTCTACCCATTGATGATATAACTCTTTAAGCTGTACTGGTAGTATTCCTTGGGAAGGCCCGAAAAAGGACCACCATTTAATGAACCAACTTGGAATCTGGGTACTTTTAAAAACTTGAGCACAAATTTTTATAAACCAAGAGTGCTTATGATCATCATTTTCATAAAATAAAGTCTTTGAAAATGCCTCCACATAATCCCAATAATTATAATTAATTGACATCTTTTGAATTGGATGTATATACTGACAATCTTTTAAAGTACTTAGTCCCCATTCATCTGGTAAAATAATTTTCTTAATAATCATTTTGGAAAAAGAAAAATATGATTTATTAGAATTACTAGTATTGTTATGAGAAATTTCTACTGATCCAGTAGATGTTAAAATCATTTCATAGTGCAATCTATTCTTGTAAGTTTGCATTGGAAATAATGCATTGTTTAAATACCTTTTCATAACAATCCAAGGATTGTGTTTCCATTGAAAATCTTTGTTATCAACATAAATTATAATCTCTTTTATAGGATTTATATCAAAAATCTCATTGTCAGTTTTCCCAATTATAACTGCATAAGAATCTTCATTAAGGGGTTCAAAATCTTTATGATCCTCAATAGAGGTGGGTTGAATAGTAGCATTGCTACCCCCAGCAGTTCCAGCATTGCTGGCAATAAAATCTAGATATTTCTGGTAATCTGCAAAAGAAGGTCTTATATTTGATGATGACGATGATCCTTCTTCAAGAAATCTTTTCTGGGCTGGAATATGCCCTAGAGTCTGAAATCTATTCTGATTTCTTCCTCCTCTTCCCCTTCCAGAGGAAGGTCTTGGCCAATTTGGCCTCATCCTACAAAACTGAAAATTAATCATTAGTAAGATATTCTCTGGTAAGAAAATCTGGTAAACTGTTATCAATTCCTTTTTTATAAACAATTTCAAAATCAAAAGGAGCCAATAATGCTTGCCATCTAGCAAACATCTGTTTAGAAACATTGTGCTTAAAATCCTTATTAAATAAGAACTTAGCAGCTTGACAATCTGTTTTGATTACAAATTTCTGATTATATAAATCCGTCTGAAATTTTAAAACACTCTTAACAATAGCTAAAATCTCTTTTGCTACTGTTGCATAATTTCTTTGACTATCATTCCATTTTCCTGAATAAAATTGTATAACATAATCTCTTTTTTCAACAGGAGAAAATTGAGTCAAAATACCCGCATATCCAATATCTGAAGCATCAGTTTCAACAGTTTTTTCCCAATTTGGGTTAGCCAAAGTTAAACAAGGGAGTTCTTTTATTTTGGATTTTATTTTCTTAACAGCATCAGTGTGAGAATCATTCCAAGCAGGAGGGTTCTTTTTTAGCCTTTCATATAAAATAGCAGTATCTTTTGATAAGTCTTTTATGAACGGAGAAATATAATTTAAACTACCCAAAAATCTTTGTAATTGAGTCTTACTAGTAATAATATCAGGAAATTTTGATCCGAATTCAATCATCCTATTAATAGGCGTAATTGTTCCTTTTCCAATATTATGACCAAGAAATCTAATGTTACTTTGAAAAAGACACATTTTTGGTTTAGAAATAACTAATCCATTTTGAATAACTATTTTTTGAAATAATTCTAAATGTTTGAAATGTAATTCAATATTTTTGGAAAATACTAAAATATCATCTATGTAAACAATAATGAAATCTGTAAAAGGAATAAATATATTATTCATAATCTTTTGAAATTCTGAAGGCGCATTCTTCAATCCAAAAGGCATAACATTCCATTCAAATTGTCCTATTGGAACATTAAAAGCAGTTTTATATCTGTCTTGTTCAGCAATCTGAATTTGCCAATATCCCGATTTTAAATCAAATTTAGAAAAAATGATTGCATCATGTAACCTATTCAATAAATCTTTTTTATTAGGGATAGGATACCTAATCCATTTCAAAACTTTATTAAGAGGTTTATAATTAATAACTAATCTAGGTACACCTCTTTCTTGTTCTGCATGTTTATTAACATAAAAAGCAGTACATGACCAAGCAGAACTAGATTGTCTAATCAAATTCTTTTTCAATAAATTATCAATCTCTTTTTTACACAAATCCAAATATGCAGAATTCATTTGACAAGGTCTTGCCTTAGTAGGAATATTATTCTCATCAAAACAATCTTCATAAGGTAATGTCACAACATGCTTTTTTCTATCCCAAAAAGCACTGGGATGATCATTACAAATATTAGCAATAAACTGGTTTTTTAATAAATTCACTTTTCCTTGTAATTTTGGATTTTTTAGTAAAATATCTATTTCTAATAAAGAAATTTCTTGTTTTATAAAATTGACTTGTTGATTTTTTAAAATTAATTTTTCAACAATTTGATTTATAGACTTAGTAAATGGTTTAGTGATAAAATTTAATTGAAAATCTTTATCATTATAAGTTCCTATTATTTTAGTATGATCCCACCTTTTCAAAGGAAATATCGCATGCATGAATGAGACCCCTAAAATAATTGGACAAGAAATATCTTCCACAATCATAAAACTTTGAGGTAAACAAATACCATTGTTACATAAAAAAGCTTTTGGTAATTTATAATTCAATTTCATTTGACTACCATTAGCAGATCTTAAACAATGAGTTGTTTTATGAAAATATCTTGAAGGTATAAGTCCTTCCTAAACACAATTTACATCTGCTCCACTGTCAAATAAGGCAATGAATTCCTTTCTAAAATTGTAATCAATTTGTAAAGTAATTTTAGTATAAAACTTTTGAGATGTAATAATACTCATTTTTTGTAAAAATTCATTTCTATCTTCACTGAAGATATTTGTCAAAAAAGAATCTTTTGTATGATCTTGGCTAATTTTCTCAGTATTACTATTTTTAGAAATCTCAGTCTCAGAAAACTCAGTTTCATTTGCTTTAGAATTCTCAACCTTGTTTGCTTGTAAATGTAAATCAAAAGTCCTATTATCTTCTAGGCTAGAAATTCTTCTATCATGAATTTTTGACTGATTTTTCAAATAAATAATTTCTTCTTTTAAAATAACAAGTTCTTGTTTTAAATCAGAAATAGTAGTTTCTTTTTCTGGAAAATTTCTTTGGACCAAAATCCTTTTTAACTCGGCAGTTGAATAATAATCAGGTTGCTTCAAGATAGGAGTATTAGAAGATATATTGTTTTGGTTGTCAATATCAAAATCATCATTTAAAATTGTATCCAGAATTTTATTTCTTAAATCTTTATCATCTATTTCTTTAAAATCTTCATAATTTTTTCATCATTAATCATATTCACATTCAAATCCTGAAAATTTGAAATTAAATCATATAGACTATCATCTTTCTCGCAAGCACAAATATCTTCTGAAGAAGATCTATCAGAATCAGAATATAATTCTTCATTATGAAGAATTCTTAAATCATCCGAACTATAATCAGTAGAAGAATAATCAGATATTTCAGAATTAGAATCAGAATCAGAATTTAATAAAATCTTACACAAAGAATCTTTTATTTTTTCATCCAGATCCAAACTCTTAATCTTTTCCTGAGTTTTGCACTCATTCGCATAATGCCCAAATTTACCACATTTATGACATCTAATCCTTCTTTTATAATCTTTCTTACCCTTCTTTTTGTAAACTTTCTTTTCTTTCTTATCCCAAGAGGACTTATCACGAGAAGTAAATTTTTTCTTATACTTTCTTTTCTTGTCATCTTTAGAAAATTTAGAAAACTTCTTTTTCTTTTTTGAAGAACCAGGAATATCAAAAGCAAATTGATCACAAAATTCTCCTAATTGCTTCCTTTCATTCAATCTATTCTTTTTGATATGATAATTCATCTTTATATCATTACAAATAGCTAAGCCTTCTTGAGTACAAACACTAATAATTTTCCCATAAGTCAAGGAATCATAAGGAATTTTATTATGCGAACCACGTAAATGTTTTCTCACTCTTTCCGCAAAAATCGAAGGTAAACCATCAATAAATTTAGACTTGCAATGCTCATGACTACAATCATGCAATTCCATAACACGACTTAAGAATACATCTTTATACCATCTAAAATCAGATAGTTGTCTACAACGTAAATTTTGTAATGTTGTTCTAATAGTTTCTGCTTCATCAGTCCATCTACCACAAAAATGTTCAACCATAGTAGTAATCAAAGTATAAACAACATTTTGTTGTACTTGAGAAGTACTTGTTTGATCAGTAGTCTGATAGGCTAATTACCCTTCAATTTTAATAACACTAGTAGTATTCATGATAGTATTCTTTTGTTCTTGATTTAAAGAATTATCCCACCAACCTTTAAGTTGGCCAGTGAAACCAGCAACAATCATAGCAGCAATATCACGATCTTGATTTTTATTAATCTTACAAATAGTACTATACATCAACATTCTATGCACAGTAGTAAAAATTTGTTTATCATTAAAACCATCAATATTCCATTCATAAATTTCCTTGCTACTGTAACTATTATTAAAAATCTGATCTCTTTCTTCATTTAAAACATCCATCGGAGTTGGTCTATTGTAATAGAACATCCTTTGAATAGGCTTATCAGCCCATTTTGTATTGATTTTATTAACAAAATCATTTTCTGAAACATTCTGAGTAATAAAATTTTCTTGTTTTGTAGATAAAACAGGTTGAGGCTGTAAATCAATTCCAGTAATATTGGAATCAAAAACAATATTCTTTAGTTTCTCTTTTAAAAGCTGTTCAATTTCTTCAGTAGAATCAGTTTTGAAACTTTTTATTTCCGGAGGAGGTTGTAAAGTATTTTTGACAATTTTTAATTCTTGTTTTGGTTTATGAAAAGCTTCTATTTTTTCTTGTAAAATCTGTGTTTGTTTTAAATAATTGTCTAAATTCTTATGCAATGCCATGACATGCTCTCCTAATACATTCAAATAATAATTAGCATAATTCTGCTGTTTAAAAATCAAATTGACATGTTCACAAGTAGTTACAGCAACTTTATTTTCAAATAATTTTGCAAAAGCAGTAAAATTAATAGTTTTACCATCTCTATTGATATCAAAAGACTGAGTTGGAGGTAAAGAAGAAATCATTATATCTCCATTAGACAAATGATACTCATGTTCAATGACTGACAAATGATATCCCACATATTTAATCATGAACCATGGGACAAATGGCAATGAAATATTATTTCCTTCTAACTCTTTGTAAAATTCTTTAGAAAAATACTCTGTCTCATCTTTATTAAATGAAGAGAAAAACCAATTCCTAAATTCTTCCCATTTTGGACTATAAAATTCTAAAGAAATCTCTTTTCGTGCCAGAGAACCTGGACTAAAATCAATTTTTTTACTATCCATGTAAACCAGTTGGAAAATTCATGTCAGAATCTGTAGGATCACTTAAACGATCTTCACCTTTAGCAATATTATTATTATCTAAAATAATTTTATCAAAATTTGTATCTCTAATTTGAGAAGTTGAAGCCCTTGATGGAATATCTACAATATAATCTACTGGAGAAATATAAGAAGATACAGATCGGGTTAATCTTGAAGAGGAATCTGTTAGTCTTGGGATATCCTGGGTTTTAAAACTCAAAGTTACACTACCATCTTTACTTTGTCTAATATCAGAAATCTCCTCACTAGTAATCTCACGAGGTACTGCAGCTTCTTCAATAATCCATTCAGTAGGAAAATTTATTTCTTCCCACTTAATTAATCTACGAGTAATAATTTTTGATTTAGAAAAATTATTTTCAAACAAAACAGTCTCATGATTTTGTTCAGCAATTTTACATCTAGGAGATAAAGTATAAAGAGGTCTATAAACAATTCTAGTACAAATACACATAACTTCTGTTCCGGGTAAATAATCATATCCATTAATCTTAATATTCAAAATTAATGATTGTAATATATTCACATCAGTTAGAGCAATATTTAAATTCGGATAAGCATTAAAATAAATTGCACCATAAGCCAAGGTTGATTGTATAGAACCAATCAAAGAATTTTTCCAATTTAAATTTCTACCATCTCGTAATGCAGCAACAAAACTTTCAGGTAAGCCTTTCAATGTTAATGGCTTAAAAGCAACTTGAACTAAACCAATATGTAAATAATTGAAATCTTTAGATTTGTAATAATCTATGTCATTTTGAGATAATAGATGGAAAACTCCACTATCTTTGTCCATAGTAAAATTTAATTCTGTAGTTTTCACAGTAGTTTTTCCAGCAAATTTTTCAAAAGTTCCAATTTATAAATAGCCTCTATATTTACTTTAGGAATCACCCAAGTATTTAATAAATCTTGTTGGACAGGAAAATCTACTTGTTCCTTAATCATATTTTTAATAAATTTTGGTTTATTAAACCAAGACATAAGAACTCAAAAAGTTAAGTGTTAATTAATAACTTTCATAACCTAAATATGATCTTCCGTGGCTCTGATACCAAACTTTAAGCAGGACCTTTTAGGGCTGTAGGACCTTTTAGGAAGTAAGGCGATTTAACCAGCCATACAGGACTTACCAACGGAATCACAAGGTTTATACCCGATATAATCCCTCACTAACCATGCCATGTAAGCTGCAATTAGCTCTTCTTTAGATAATGTTCCTCCTTTCTTTATCTGAATCTTCTTATATTTCTCTTTTAAAAGCTGTTCAAAATATGATTATTAAAAATATGATTATTAAAAATATGATTTTTGGTATGATTATTAAAAATATGATTAATAAAGGTTGTGGTAAGGGTGTTAGTTTAAATAATTTTATAGCAAACTAAGCTTAAATCATGGCGTTGGTAAGCCCTAAGAGGGGTGTTCCCGGCATGGTTAGTGAGGGATTATATCGGGTATAAACCTTGTGATTCCGTTGGTAAGTCCTGTATGGCTGGTTAAATCGCCTATGGATGTTCCCGGTCGGGTTTATAACGAATAGTTCCGTGGTTTGCTTAAAACAAATTAAACTATATAAATCCCATACTTCCTAAAAGGTCCTACAGCCCTAAAAGGTCCTGCTTAAAGTTTGGTATCAGAGCCATGGAAGATCATATTTAGGTTATGAAAGTTATTATTTAACACTTAACTTTTTGAGTTCTTATGTCTTGGTTTAATAAACCAAAATTTATTAAAAATATGATTAAGGAACAAGTAGATTTTCCTGTCCAACAAGATTTATTAAATACTTGGGTGATTCCTAAAGTAAATATAAAGGCTATTTATAAATTGGGAACTTTTGAAAAATTTGCTGGAAAAACTACTGTGAAAACTACAGAATTAAGTTTTACTATGGACAAAGATAGTGGAGTTTTCCATCTATTATCTCAAAATGACATAGATTATTACAAATCTAAAGATTTCAATTATTTACATATTGGTTTAGTTCAAGTTGCTTTTAAGCCATTAACATTGAAAGGCTTACCTGAAAGTTTTGTTGCTGCATTACGAGATGGTAGAAATTTAAATTGGAAAAATTCTTTGATTGGTTCTATACAATCAACCTTGGCTTATGGTGCAATTTATTTTAATGCTTATCCGAATTTAAATATTGCTCTAACTGATGTGAATATATTACAATCATTAATTTTGAATATTAAGATTAATGGATATGATTATTTACCCGGAACAGAAGTTATGTGTATTTGTACTAGAATTGTTTATAGACCTCTTTATACTTTATCTCCTAGATGTAAAATTGCTGAACAAAATCACGAGACTGTTTTGTTTGAAAATAATTTTTCAAAATCAAAAATTATTACTCGTAGATTAATTAAGTGGGAAGAAATAAATTTTCCTACTGAATGGATTATTGAAGAAGCTGCAGTACCTCGTGAGATTACTAGTGAGGAGATTTCTGATATCAGACAAAGTAAAGATGGTAGTGTAACTTTGAGTTTTAAAACCCAGGATATCCCAAGACTAACAGATTCCTCTTCAAGATTAACCCGATCTGTATCTTCTTATATTTCTCCAGTAGATTATATTGTAGATATTCCATCAAGGGCTTCAACTTCTCAAATTAGAGATACAAATTTTGATAAAATTATTTTAGATAATAATAATATTGCTAAAGGTGAAGATCGTTTAAGTGATCCTACAGATTCTGACATGAATTTTCCAACTGGTTTACATGGATAGTAAAAAAATTGATTTTAGTCCAGGTTCTCTGGCACGAAAAGAGATTTCTTTAGAATTTTATAGTCCAAAATGGGAAGAATTTAGGAATTGGTTTTTCTCTTCATTTAATAAAGATGAGACAGAGTATTTTTCTAAAGAATTTTACAAAGAGTTAGAAGGAAATAATATTTCATTGCCATTTGTCCCATGGTTCATGATTAAATATGTGGGATATCATTTGTCAGTCATTGAACATGAGTATCATTTGTCTAATGGAGATATAATGATTTCTTCTTTACCTCCAACTCAGTCTTTTGATATCAATAAAGATGGTAAAACTATTAATTTTACTGCTTTTGCAAAATTATTTGAAAATAAAGTTGCTGTAACTACTTGTGAACATGTCAATTTGATTCTTAAACAGCAGAATTATGCTAATTATTATTTGAATGTATTAGGAGAGCATGTCATGGCATTGCATAAGAATTTAGACAATTATTTAAAACAAACACAGATTTTACAAGAAAAAATAGAAGCTTTTCATAAACCAAAACAAGAATTAAAAATTGTCAAAAATACTTTACAACCTCCTCCGGAAATAAAAAGTTTCAAAACTGATTCTACTGAAGAAATTGAACAGCTTTTAAAAGAGAAACTAAAGAATATTGTTTTTGATTCCAATATTACTGGAATTGATTTACAGCCTCAACCTGTTTTATCTACAAAACAAGAAAATTTTATTACTCAGAATGTTTCAGAAAATGATTTTGTTAATAAAATCAATACAAAATGGGCTGATAAGCCTATTCAAAGGATGTTCTATTACAATAGACCAACTCCGATGGATGTTTTAAATGAAGAAAGAGATCAGATTTTTAATAATAGTTACAGTAGCAAGGAAATTTATGAATGGAATATTGATGGTTTTAATGATAAACAAATTTTTACTACTGTGCATAGAATGTTGATGTATAGTACTATTTGTAAGATTAATAAAAATCAAGATCGTGATATTGCTGCTATGATTGTTGCTGGTTTCACTGGCCAACTTAAAGGTTGGTGGGATAATTTTTTAAATCAAGAACAAAAGAATACTATCATGAATACTACTAGTGTTATTAAAATTGAAGGGCAATTAGCCTATCAGACTACTGATCAAACAAGTACTTCTCAAGTACAACAAAATGCTGTTTATACTTTGATTACTACTATGGTTGAACATTTTTGTGGTAGATGGACTGATGAAGCAGAAACTATTAGAACAACATTACAAAATTTACGTTGTAGACAACTATCTGATTTTAGATGGTATAAAGATGTATTCTTAAGTCGTGTTATGGAATTGCATGATTGTAGTCATGAGCATTGGAAGTCTAAATTTATTGATGGTTTACCTTCGATTTTTGCGGAAAGAGTGAGAAAACATTTACGTGGTTCGCATAATAAAATTCCTTATGATTCCTTGACTTATGGGAAAATTATTAGTGTTTGTACTCAAGAAGGCTTAGCTGTTTGTAATGATATAAAGATGAATTATCATATCAAAAAGAATAGATTGAATGAAAGGAAGCAATTAGGAGAATTTTGTGATCAATTTGCTTTTGATATTCCTGGTTCTTCAAAAAAGAAAAAGAAGTTTTCTAAATTTTCTAAAGATGACAAGAAAAGAAAGTATAAGAAAAAATTTACTTCTCGTGATAAGTCCTCTTGGGATAAGAAAGAAAAGAAAGTTTACAAAAAGAATGGTAAGAAAGATTATAAAAGAAGGATTAGATGTCATAAATGTGGTAAATTTGGGCATTATGCGAATGAGTGCAAAACTCAGGAAAAGATTAAGAGTTTGGATCTGGATGAAAAAATAAAAGATTCTTTGTGTAAGATTTTATTAAATTCTGATTCTGATTCTAATTCTGAAATATCTGATTATTCTTCTACTGATTATAGTTCGGATGATTTAAGAATTCTTCATAATGAAGAATTATATTCTGATTCTGATAGATCTTCTTCAGAAGATATTTGTGCTTGCAAGAAAGATGATAGTCTATATGATTTAATTTCAAATTTTCAGGATTTGAATGTGAATATGATTAATGATGAAAAAATTATGAAGATTTTAAAGAAAATAGATGATAAAGATTTAAGAAATAAAATTCTGGATACAATTTTAAATGATGATTTTGATATTGACAACCAAAACAATATATCTTCTAATACTCCTATCTTGAAGCAACCTGATTATTATTCAACTGCCGAGTTAAAAAGGATTTTGGTCCAAAGAAATTTTCCAGAAAAAGAAACTACTATTTCTGATTTAAAACAAGAACTTGTTATTTTAAAAGAAGAAATTATTTATTTGAAAAATCAGTCAAAAATTCATGATAGAAGAATTTCTAGCCTAGAAGATAATAGGACTTTTGATTTACATTTACAAGCAAACAAGGTTGAGAATTCTAAAGCAAATGAAACTGAGATTTCTGAGACTGAGATTTCTAAAAATAGTAATACTGAGAAAATTAGCCAAGATCATACAAAAGATTCTTTTTTGACAAATATCTTCAGTGAAGATAGAAATGAATTTTTACAAAAAATGAGTATTATTACATCTCAAAAGTTTTATACTAAAATTACTTTACAAATTGATTACAATTTTAGAAAGGAATTCATTGCCTTATTTGACAGTGGAGCAGATGTAAATTGTGTTCAGGAAGGACTTATACCTTCAAGATATTTTCATAAAACAACTCATTGTTTAAGATCTGCTAATGGTAGTCAAATGAAATTGAATTATAAATTACCAAAAGCTTTTTTATGTAACAATGGTATTTGTTTACCTCAAAGTTTTATGATTGTGGAAGATATTTCTTGTCCAATTATTTTAGGGGTCCCATTCATGCATGCGATATTTCCTTTGAAAAGGTGGGATCATACTAAAATAATAGGAACTTATAATGATAAAGATTTTCAATTAGATTTTATCACTAAACCATTTACTAAGTCTATAAATCAAATTGTTGAAAAATTAATTTTAAAAAATCAACAAGTCAATTTTATAAAACAAGAAATTTCTTTATTAGAAATAGATATTTTACTAAAAAATCCAAAATTACAAGGAAAAGTGAATTTATTAAAAAACCAGTTTATTGCTAATATTTGTAATGATCATCCCAGTGCTTTTTGGGATAGAAAAAAGCATGTTGTGACATTACCTTATGAAGATTGTTTTGATGAGAATAATATTCCTACTAAGGCAAGACCTTGTCAAATGAATTCTGCATATTTGGATTTGTGTAAAAAGAGATTGATAATTTATTGAAAAAGAATTTGATTAGACAATCTAGTTCTGCTTGGTCATGTACTGCTTTTTATGTTAATAAACATGCAGAACAAGAAAGAGGTGTACCTAGATTAGTTATTAATTATAAACCTCTTAATAAAGTTTTGAAATGGATTAGGTATCCTATCCCTAATAAAAAAGATTTATTGAATAGGTTACATGATACAATCATTTTTTCTAAATTTGATTTAAAATCGGGATATTGGCAAATTCAGATTGCTGAACAAGACAGATATAAAACTGCTTTTAATGTTCCAATAGGACAATTTGAATGGAATGTTATGCCTTTTGGATTGAAGAATGCGCCTTCAGAATTTCAAAAGATTATGAATAATATATTTATTCCTTTTACAGATTTCATTATTGTTTACATAGATGATATTTTAGTATTTTCCAAAAATATTGAATTACATTTCAAACATTTAGAATTATTTCAAAAAATAGTTATTCAAAATGGATTAGTTATTTCTAAACCAAAAATGTGTCTTTTTCAAAGTAACATTAGATTTCTTGGTCATAATATTGGAAAAGGAACAATTACGCCTATTAATAGGACGATTGAATTCGGATCAAAATTTCCTGATATTATTACTAATAAGACTCAAATACAAAGATTTTTGGGTAGTTTAAATTATATTTCTCCGTTCATAAAAGACTTATCAAAAGATACTGCTATTTTATATGAAAGGCTAAAAAAGAACCCTCCTGCTTGGAATGATTCTTACACTGATGCTGGTAAGAAAATAAAATCCAAAATAAAAGAACTCCCTTGTTTAACTCTGGCTAACCCAAATTGGAAAAAAACTGTTGAAACTGATGCTTCAGATATTGGATATGCGGGTATTTTGACTCAATTTTCTCCTGTTGAAAAAAGAGATTATGTTATACAATTTTATTCAGGAAAATGGAATGATAGTCAAAGATATTATGCAACAGTAGCAAAAGAGATTTTAGCTATTGTTAAGAGTGTTTTAAAATTTCAGACGGATTTATATAATCAGAAATTTGTAATCAAAACAGATTGTCAAGCTGCTAAGTTCTTATTTAATAAGGATTTTAAGCACAATGTTTCTAAACAGATGTTTGCTAGATGGCAAGCATTATTGGCTCCTTTTGATTTTGAAATTGTTTATAAAAAAGGAATTGATAACAGTTTACCAGATTTTCTTACCAGAGAATATCTTACTAATGATTAATTTTCAGTTTTGTAGGATGAGGCCAAATTGGCCAAGACCTTCCTCTGGAAGGGGAAGAGGAGGAACAAATCAGAATAGATTTCAGACTTTAGGGCATATTCCAGCCCAGAAAAGATTTCTTGAAGAAGGATCATCGTCATCATCAAATATAAGACCTTCTTTTGCAGATTACCAGAAATATCTAGATTTTATTGCCAGCAATGCTGGAACTGCTGGGGGTAGCAATGCTACTATTCAACCCACCTCTATTGAGGATCATAAAGATTTTGAACCCCTTAATGAAGATTCTTATGCAGTTATAATTGGGAAAACTGACAATGAGATTTTTGATATAAATCCTATAAAAGAGATTATAATTTATGTTGATAACAAAGATTTTCAATGGAAACACAATCCTTGGATTGTTATGAAAAGGTATTTAAACAATGCATTATTTCCAATGCAAACTTACAAGAATAGATTGCACTATGAAATGATTTTAACATCTACTGGATCAGTAGAAATTTCTCATAACAATACTAGTAATTCTAATAAATCATATTTTTCTTTTTCCAAAATGATTATTAAGAAAATTATTTTACCAGATGAATGGGGACTAAGTACTTTAAAAGATTGTCAGTATATACATCCAATTCAAAAGATGTCAATTAATTATAATTATTGGGATTATGTGGAGGCATTTTCAAAGACTTTATTTTATGAAAATGATGATCATAAGCACTCTTGGTTTATAAAAATTTGTGCTCAAGTTTTTAAAAGTACCCAGATTCCAAGTTGGTTCATTAAATGGTGGTCCTTTTTCGGGCCTTCCCAAGGAATACTACCAGTACAGTTTAAAGAGTTATATCATCAATGGGTAGAAATTTCTCCAAGGATTATGGATTTGGACAAAGAGGACAGATTATACCCAAAGACTCCGATTATGAATTTTTTTATGGAATTTTCTGTTCCTTGGATTTACAAATGGACCATTGAATTAGGGAAAGATTCAGATGAAGTACCTTGTTTATTTAGAAGACATTATACAAAATTTTGGCCTAAACTAATCTCAAAAGGATCTGATGAAAAGATGGTTGGGCAAGAGCTATTGGATACTATTAAGACTACAATTACCAAATATGACAAAGAAATACCAGATGATGCAGAAATGGAAGAAAGTCATTTTAGAAAAATTACTAAGAAGATTCAGATAAAGAAAGGAGGAACATTATCTAAAGAAGAGCTAATTGCAGCTTACATGGAGCAGATTAAAAAAGATATTCAGAAGCAAATTACTGATGATGATGTTTTAATGGGGGATAATTTTGAAGATTCTCAAAGTGTAAATAGTATAACTTCAGAAGATTTACCGGATCTACTCAAGAAAGCTGAAGAAGAGATTTTGAAAATCAAAAAAGCCACTTAAGTTTCTAGAAGGGGCTATTATGTAATTTTATTCAGTTTACTGTAGGATTATTGACTTTTATGTCGGTTACTGTGCACTTTTACTGTGCACAATATTTTCTATAAATAAGGTAGATTTCATTTAGAGGAGGTAGGTTTTTCGGAACTCTTCTCTCTCTTTCTAAGATTTTCCTCTCCCTTCTCTCTAAAATTTCCTTTTGTAATACTACTTGTAATAGTTATTGTGAATAAATAAATCAAGAAGTTCTGGTAATCAGGTACTTTCTATTTCTTTAGTTATATTATATTTTCTATATTATAATTGTGTTTTATTTGTTTATTTGCCTAATGATGGGCTAAATTCATAAGTGTTAAATAATAACTGATATAGCTTAAGTATGATCGGAAAAGGTAATGACTCTTAATGAATAGCTTGCCTTGAAGGGGTAAAGGTTGTGGTATGGGTGTTATGTACATACATACATATATATATATATATATATGTATATATATATTATTTTTAAAAGTATTTTGAGTATAAAAAATATCTAGGGAAAATTTGGTATCAACAGCTACCCCTCTTTACCCGGGAAGGATGAAAGAGTTATCTGGTAAAGATATAATGGCTAATTTTGACCGAAAGGGGCGATTTGCAAGGAATTTTGACCGAGTTGTGGTTCCTGAGCTGCCTACATATCCATGAACTCACAGAAATTAGGCCATATGTAGTTCAGGATCCATTGACGAAATATGCCGATGAAGATTTTGAATGGCGGACGCAACGTTTAGGTTGCGGAAGGTAGTTGAAATCTACTAGGCCACGGGAACTGGAGTGGGATCGCTCGACGTTGCTTGCCGGTGTACCTACAAGTGATAAATACAAACATATATTGTGCATAAATTTAAACGTGACGCAAGTTCCCACTAGGCTATAAATGCTGTCTTTGAACGGGTAGGATGAAGTCCTCAGACCATGATGCCCTAGGCCATGAATCGCATAATAGAGGATTCACAGGCTATGAAATGATGTTCTCGTGCTATAGAATTGATGCCTCCGAACAATGATGCCTTTGAATAATTATATGCAAATAAAATAGGGTCCTCAGGCCATGGCATGGCGTTCTCGGGCCATGAAAATGATGCTTCCGAACAATGACGCCTTTAGACAATTTGGCGAACTTTCAGCCCATGAGATGTAGAATGTGGTGATCTTTCAGCCGATGCAAGAGGTAAATGAAAGATGGCGATGTTTCAGCCATGCAAGAGGTATAAAGCGGCAATATTTCAGCCATGCATGATAAGAAGCGACAATATTTCAGCCATGCAAGATAAGAAGCGGCGATATTTCAGCCGGTGCAGAATTTAAAATAGAGGTGGATATTTAAGCCGGTGCGACATTTAAAATAGAGGTGGCGATATTTCAGCCGGAGCAGAATTTAAAATAGAGTGGCGATATTTTAGCCGTGCAATATGGAGACAGAGCTTAGTCTCGGAAGGAAGAAGAGAAGGCTAATGCAATGCGAGTATATGCAGATGGAGACAATGCTTAGTCTCGGAATTCAAAAGAGGTAACCTTATGCAATGCAAATAGATACAGGATGGAGGTAGAGCTTAACCTCGAAAGGCGGAAGAGTAGCCTTATGCAAAAACTGCAGATAATACAGATGGAGACAATGCTTAGTCTCGAAAGGCAGAAAGGTAGCCTTATGCAAAATGCAGATAACGCAGATGGAGACAATGCTTAGTCTCGAAAGGTAGAAAGGTAGACTTATGCAAAATGCAGATAATGAAGAGAGAGACAATGCTTAGTATCGAAAGGAAGAAATGTAGCCTTATGCAATACAAAGAAAAAGGAGAATAGTAATGAAATCTCTTAGCTGATAGATGATAGATGATAACTGGCTGCTGGGAATGTTTTGTACGGATAGCAATCGTGAACAGGTGATGATTCTGAGAAGTTGCATTTCCTGAGAAAGTATGAGTGTATAAATATATCTAATGTTCTTGCGACTTTGAAAGCCTGCATACAAAGAAAATTGTAAGTTTTGTAAAGGAGGAAGGTTAGTTCGTCTTCCTATGGCCTTTGCTCGTCCTGATCGACGTTGTGTTTTCATTGGGTAGCGGTTCTAAACAAAGAAATTTTGATAATAGCCATGCATGATTTAGCAAAAATGTAATGTAAATATATAATCGAAAATAGTTTTCTTTTAGATAAACTGACGATTATGATGCGGTTCAAGACATTGCAACCTCTCTTGCTCTTGAATTATGAGGGTCCTCCTCAAAATTCTACCCCAATTTATTGGGCTGGCACTTCCGACAGCTGCGTGCAATGAATGGTTGAAATCAACTTCGAAATTTTAAGGGTCCTCCTGAAAATTCTGCCCCAGTTTCCAATAGCGGGGGAAGTGAAAATTTTATGGAATTGTGACCGAACTCATAGGGCTACCTATGTATTCCCTCATAGACGGGAATCAGGTCAGACGTCGCTCAAATTACATCATCATAAATAATTACACATAGTATCGTTTTACTGCATCTGGATTGATCTGCTTCGGCCAGACTTCTCTGTTAATTTCTGCAAGTATGGGGGCTCCTCCGATTAGAACCCCATGAACCATGTATGGACCTTGCTAGTTGGGAGAGAATTTCCCATTGGCTTCATATTGATGTGGAAATTTTTTTTCAACACCAGCTGCCTCGGTGTAAACTTCCTTGGCTTGAATCTTTTGTTGAAAGCTCTGGACATTCCATTCTAATACAATTGATAGCTGCTCGTAGCGACCTTTCACCCATTCTGCATAATCTAACTCCGCTTCTTGTATGATTCTTAAGAAGGAAATTTCTACCTCGGCGGGAATGACCACGTTTTTACCATAAACCAACATATAGGGAGTTTCCCCAGTTGATGTGCGGACTGTGGTGCGGTATCCCAATAAGGCAAATGATAACTTCTCATGCCACTGCTTATGCTTCTCTATCATCTTCCTTCGTATCTTCTTGATATTTTTGTTTGCGGCTTCTACAGCTCAATTTATCTGAGGCCTGTAGGCTGTAGAGTTCTTGTGTTTAATCTTGAATGCTTCACACATCGCTTTCATCAAGTCACTATTGAGATTGGAACCATTATCAATAATGATTGATTCCGGAATTCTGAAACGTGGGCGAAATCATCCAAAACTTTCTTAGTTACTGCTTTATATGATGCTGCTTCGACCCATTTGGTGAAGTAATCAATATTTACCAGAATGAACCTGTGCCCATTCGATGCGGTAGGCTCGATAGGTCCAATGACATCCATTCCCCAAGCGACGAACAACCATGGTGAACTTATGCAGTAAGCTCATTCAGAGGAACCTTTATCTTATCTGCCTGTATCTGACATTGATGGCATTTGGGAACACACTGGATGCAGTCCGTTTCCATAGTCATTTATATGTGGACCACAGGTCCCTGCATGAACCTCTTCTAATAACTTGGATGCTTTATTTGCCTCCACACACCTTAGTAATCCCAAATCGGGAGTCCTCATATACAAGATTCCTCCACCGTGAAAGAAGTTTTTAGACAACCACCGAAAGGTGTGCTTCTAAGTAGCGTTTTGGAATTTCTGGATATTCTGCTATTGTCAAGTACTCCTTGATGTCATGGAACCATGGTTTTCCGTCTGCTTCCTCCTCAACATGAGCACAGTAAATTGCATGATCATAAATCTTTACCGGGATGGGATCAATGAATTTCTTATTTGGATGTTGTATCATAGATGATAAGGTAGCCAGTGCATCGTCAAACTCATTTCTGGACCCTGGGAACATATTGGAATTCTGTCTTTATAAATCTTTTCCTCAACTCATGTACATGATGAAGGTGAGGAAGTATCTTAGAGTTCTTGGTTGCCCATTCTTCTCGAACCTGATGTATGAGCAAGTCTGAATCCCTGATCACTAGAAACTCTTGAATGTTCATGTCAATGGTCAGCTTGAGCGCTAAGATGCATGCTTCGTACTCAAACATATTGTTGGTATGCAGGAATCTGAGTTTGGCCGATATAGGATAATGCTGGCCGGTTTTTGATACTAGGACTGCCCATATGCCAACTTCTTTGAAATTTACCGCATATTCTCCAACCATCATAGGATTCTGCGATATCTTCTCTTATGAAGGACACCTTTTTATCAAGAAAATACATCTTTAGAGGCTCGTATTCCCCATCTACGGGGTTTTCAGCAAGATGATCTGCCAATGGTTGTCCTTTGATTGCCTACTGGGTTACGTAAACAATGTCCAATTCACTTAGCATGATTTGAAACTTGGCTAGATTGTTAGTGGGCATGGGCTTCTGAAAAATATACTTTAGCGGATCCATTCTAGATATGAGATAAGTAGTGTAGGCATAGAAATAATGCCTCAGATTTTGAGCTACCCAATCACAATAGGTGCATTCTAATAGAGAATATCGGGCCTCGTACGAGGTAAACTTCTTGCTTAGATAGTAGATGGCTTGATCTTTTCTCCCAGTTTCATCGTGTTGTCCCGGGACACACCAAATTCTCCATCCAATATTGCAAAGTAGAGCAATAGCGGTCTACCTGGTTCGGGCGGAACCAAAACTGGCGGCGTTGACAGGTATTCCTTGATTATGTCAAAGGATTTTTGACAATCATCAGTCCATTTGGTAGCAACGTCCTTCTTCAAAATTTTAAAAATGAGTTTACAAATGACAGTGGACTGAGCTATAAACCGGCTGATAGTTGAGTCTCCCTAGGAAACTCATCACGTCCTTCTTGTTCTTTGGTCGTTGCAATTCTTGAATGGCCTTCACCTTTGATGGATCCAATTCTATTCCTCGGCAACTTACAATGAACCCTAGCAGCTTTCCAGCAGCAACCCTGAATGCACACTTGGCGGGATTCAATTTCAGATTGTACCTTCTCAGTCTATTGAAAAACATCCTCAGATCTTCCATGTGATCAGTGGCTTTCTTGGATTTGATGATGACATCTTCTACATACATCTTGATTTCCTTATGTATTATATCATGAAAAGTATTAGTCATGGCCCTTATGTAGGTGACCCTAGCATTTTTCAACCCAAATGGAATTGTCTTGTAACAATACATTCCCTACAGCGTAATGAAAGCCGTTTTCTCTGCGTCTTCCTCATCCATCCATATATGATGATACCAAGCAAATCAATCGACAAATGACTGGAGCTCATACTTGGCGCAATTGTCAATAAGAATGTGTATGTTTTGCAAGGGGAAATCATCTTTGGGATTGGCCTGGTTAAGCTCTCGGTAGTAGACACAGACCTTAACCTTCCCATCTTTCTTTGGAACAGGCACAATATTGGATAATCATGTCAGATATTCCACCACCCTGAGAATCTTGGCTTTGACCTGTTTGGTAACTTCTTCCTTGATTTTCTAACTCATGTCAGGTTTGAATTTCCTGAGCTTCTGCTTTACCGGCGGACATGTTGGATCCGTTGGCAGATTGTGAGCTACAATGGATGTACTGAGACCAATCATATCATCATACGACCAGACGAATATGTCTTCATATTCCTTTAGTAACTCCTTGTACTCTCTCTTTTCTGATGGTGACAGGTGAACACCGATGCACATTTCCTTTATGTTCTCGGTATCCCCAAAGTTATCGACCTCAGTTTCATCCAAGTTAGATTTCGACCTATTTTCAAAATCCTCAACTTCTTTAATGACCTCTTCTGGTATATCGTCCTCTTCTAAGTCTATATCCGTTTGTTGCGTTATCTCGTTGTAAGCCATAATCGTCGGTTCATCATCAAGATAAGTAATAGTAATGTTGTGTAAATAAAGTAAATAATAGAGAAAAATAATAAGAGTGAGATATATAAGGAACTGAAATACTTTGATTAAATTTCATAATTTTTTTGAACATCAGAGCTCTTTTCAAAATTAAAAAAAATACGGAAAGAAAATCAGCTAGTAAAAAGTAAAATGTGATGCATGATGCTTTATTTAGCCTTGCTACCCGAAGCTTTCCTGGCCCCAGTGGTTATGATGGACCAATTATTGAGGCTTTCTGCTCGTTTTAGAGCTTGTATGGAAGGGCCTTCCTCTCCCTCATCCTAAAAAATAACACGGCAATCCATACTGTCATCTTCCAGAAATAGATTCCTTATTGCCACCAATGCCTCTTCTTCTTTTGACCCATATATGATATCTTCTGGTTGGAAAGTTTTCTCCAGACGAGGTAAAGGATGCTCCATTGGGTAGTAGGGACCATGCCGTGGTGGTGACCATTCATCGAACTCTTTCCATGTGTATTCATACCCCAAACCAACAGTAGTACCATGTTTCTTTAGCTTGATGGGTTTTGTGATTCCATGGAGGCTTTTGCCAAGTCCCTTTCCAAGGTCATATCCACACCAATTCAGGATACTCTGAATCTTGTTATCCCACCATTTATCTTTGTCCACGGCGTTGACCTACTCTATGTGATGGTAGCTTTCCCCGCCTATTTTCCTTCTTCCTCCAATCATCGGGATGGTCTAGCGACTGTAGATGAGGTTGCTACCATCGCGATGAATAATCACCTCTTGATGATTCCACTCGAACTTCACTGCCTGGTGTAGGGTTGATGCTACAGCTCCGGCGGCGTTAATCCAGGGCCGTCCTAATAATAGGTTGAAGGATGTTGGGACGTCTATCACTTGAAAGTCAACTTCGAATTAAGTTGGTCCCATTAGCAGGCATAAACAGATTCCCCAATAATGGACCTTTGGGACCCATCGAAGGCTTTGGAATTGATTGCCCCATCTCTGATCTCATGCAGGATCTTCCGCAATGTTCTGAGAGTTAATAATGGGCATATGTTGAGGCTGGATCCTCCATCGATCAGGACTCTAGTAATGAAATAATCCTCACATTGCATGGTTAAGTGCAGTGCCTTGTTGTGACTCAGCCCTTTCGGTGGCAGCTCATTTTTGTGGAAGTTGATTTTATGGATCTCCAGTACTTGCCCTACCATGTTTTCCATTTCTCCTCCAGTTATGTTGCTAGGCACATATGCCTCACTCAGTATCTTTATCAAGGCATTCTTGTGCATCGGAGCTCTGCAGAAGAGCTAGGATGGAAATCTGTACCAGTTTGTTCAACGACTAAGTACTCTGTTGCATGTATCTTCCTCCAAAGATCATTGGGCCCAATTTCAATAGGTCGTCTAGAGGCTTGTTTACTGGACTCAGCTAGGTGTTCTGGGGTGTAAACTCTGTCGGTTCTGGTCATACCTTGCGCAGCGATTGTTTCTCCAAATTTGGTTTTCCCTTTCCTTCTGGTTTCTGCTGTGTAATCCCACATTATGGCCTTTGAGTGGAATGGTGTTATTTCTGTCATTGCAACTATAATGGGCACCTTGGAGGTAACACAACAACTTCGAATGGTGCAAGTGCTTTTGGAACTCCAAACTCGACCTCAATTGGTCCGGGAACCTTTGCCAAAGAAGGTGCTTCAAACTCGAGTCATATAGACATGTTTACCTCATCATACCCAGAGGGATGGATCTGGACAACAATTGGGTTAAGTGTGACTATTGGTTTCTCACCTTCAGCAATCAATCCAATCGACCCTTTGGGGTCCCAATCATCTTCTATCTCGATCACACGAATTCCTCCACCGTTGTTGTCAAGTAGAGGGTTGTTTCAAACATTGGGAGTAGGATCCTTTACTACGATGATCTTATTGTCGATCAAGGTTTGGATCTTGTCTTTTAGTGAACGACACTCGTCAATGGTATGCCCCTTTATGCCGGAATGGTACGCACAGGTCTTGTTTGTGTTGACACATTGGGAAGGATTTTCTGGAGTGATGGAAGGTATAGGGGTGACATAACCAGCAGCTTTATGTCTTCCATACAGCTAGTCAATTGGTTCGGCGATGGTTGTGTATTGTCTGGGAGGTCTGCGATCAAAATTCGATTTGCGAAGTTTTGGCGAGTGGGAGGTGATTGGTAGTGAGAGGGTTAAACATTATAAACTTGGTAGACAGGTGTAGATTGAGAGTATATGGGTAAAGTGGGCTGATATGTGGGAGGTAACCATACCACTCTTAATGTCTTCCTCAATTCTTTCCTCTAGCTTGATGATATCGGAGAATTTTTGGCCTCCGATTAGCATCAACCTCTCATGATATTGGGGATACTGAGCTAAGACACATAATCTGTTCATCTGTTCTTCTTCTAAGGCTGTCCTGACCTTAACAGCCTCTGATCTCCAACGAGTAGCATACGCGTGGAATGTCTCTGTAGGTTTCTTCTTCAAATTCTGGATATAGATTACATTTGGTGCATTCTCTATATTGAACCTGAACCTGTCTATGAAATCGGACGCCATACCTACCCAACTTATCCACTTCTTGGGATCTTGGCTGATGTACCAAGACAGAGCATCCCCTTTCAGACTTCTCATAAAGAGATTCATACGGATCTTTACATCCTTTCTGACTCCAACCAATTTGTCACAGTATGTCCTCAAATGGACTCTAGGATCTCTCATTCCATTGAACATTTCGAACTTGGGAGGTTTATACCCCTCGAAAAGTTCAACATCTGGCTGAATAATAAGGTCCTTGTAATTCAACCCCTAAATACCTTTGTTTCCTTCAAACCCCGGACTCGACTAGTCAACCTCTTGAGTTCTGTGGCTAGGTTCTTGATAAGAGAGTCTTTGTAATCAAATTCAGGTGTGATTGAGATTTGTTGAGTATAGTGTGGTATGGTTTCCACATATATGGGGGTGTTGTGGAGAGGGTCATTTGTGATGCTTAGTGGTTCAGGGATGAGCAATGGAGGGTTATTGGGAATGTGGCATGTGTTGCAATGTTGAGTATGAGTGGGTTGTTTTTGTGGTTATGGGGTGTTCTGTGGAGGTGCAGGATTTTGGGTGTTGGGAAAGTTGATATCGGGAGTGGTAAGGGAAATGACAAGTTTGCCAAGTTCCGATCTTGATCCAGTTCTTCTCAAAATTTCAATAACTTCTGCTCAAGTTGGGTAGCACTCACCTTGGAGATTTGGATACCCTGAGTAACCTCTGTTCGTTCACCTAGTTCTCTTTTCTATTGTTCAAGTCTTCCATTTTAGCCTTGTTCTTGTTTCTGATAGGAATTGGAGGAGGGGTAGATGGAGGGCCATTGGATCTCATAGAGTATGATGATAATGCCAGAGTGCACAAACTAACCTTTTGGGAGGGGAATAAAAATAAAAGAAAAACAATAAGGTAACAAGTTAGTGCGGATCAAGAGGAGAAAACATTGCAATATTTAAACACATAGTGCAAGAATAAATCGTGTCCTAACTTGGGTGCCTCATTGTGCCTGAGGTAGACCTAGAGACAAGTTAATTTGGAGAACTTATGATACTAAATGCCTCATTTTATTGATAAAACAAAGATAAATCCCAAAACAACACTAAAATTGCAGAAAAAAAATAAAATGTCACTAATGGCCATTGGCTTTATTACATCATTAAAGCGAAAGAAAAGACTCCTAACTACTTGGTCCCAGAAGGACCTTCTTCAGGTTGAATATTCTCGTTGATCAAGTCCTCCAACTCTCGCAGATTTTCCAGTAAAAATGTCATTGCCAATCATTTTCCCTCGCCTTCCTCAACATTTTGACAGTCAGTGACTCTTTTCCTCGCTTTCCCTTCCAACTCCAGCAGGCTGTATTCCAGGTATTCAAGCTTCTCACTAGCCTTGGTGACTTTCTCTCTGCACTTGTTTATCTGGTTACTTGATGGGAGGTTCCTCCACCAGGTCAGCAAGAGTGATGGTATGTTGACCATATCGAAGTCGGGAACTTTATTCTCCATTTTCTGCAAAACAAAAAGGTTAGGCCCTCACCCCCACCAGACTCGACTATTTAATACCAATAGTTAGCATAAGCATCATTTAGTTCTCCAAATAAATGCACAGACGTGGTAGTGTCCATTTGGGTTTCAAGGAAACCCGGTGAACTTTGGACAAGGCTATCTTAAAGAGTCATTATGTGGACAACATAATTGGCTCGGCTAGTTTTGACCATGACGCATGCACAGTTAACAGAGTAAGGTTTCTATGGGGTATTAGACCGGTACCCTTGAGAGGAAAACTCAAGAGGGAAATGCACGAAACCGTCAACTGCACCGCTGATTGACTAGTTTTACCAAAAATATACCTATGCCAAATTTAGGGGGTTATAGTATTGGAAGGGTGCAACTACTCATTATAAGCGTTGCTATGGTATTTTGGTTGGCACGATTGGAATATGATGTTGAAGATGCAATTACAAGAATGAACCAAATTGTCACGTATTTGCACGTTCATAAGATAATGATTACAATAATTGCTCGTAATTACAACAGTATCGAAGTAAAGTAGTAAAAAAAGCATTAAAGAAAGAAACGACACGAAGAGCCAAGTCAGTTTAGTAGTAGAGGAAATAAAGACAATAAGTAAATTCAATTAAAGAGACAAGAAAGTCACAAATAGCATGCAATGGCAAAAGCCTAAAGAAATCCTCAGCAAAGTCGCCATGTTGTCGACGCCCGTTTTTTCTAAGAATCAAAATCAGGTTTATGACATTTGGGAGGACAACTCTATTTCCTTTCGAGAATTGGGTTTTGGAATTGGAGAGTCTCCACCTAATGGTTATCGTGCATTAGTACACTTTAAGAAGGGTTTGAGTTGAGGAACCTGGAGTTTGGGTAAGGGGTAAAAATTATTTCAAGGGGAAGGTGTTAGGCATCGCTGAAGATCCATTAGTGTGGTCCCGACCATGTTACAATTGTGACTTTACAAGTAATCAATCAAGGCTCAAATAAGGACTTGCATACAACATTCTAGTTAAATTAAAACGTGTGAACGTAAGTAGAAAGAGAGCAAAAATTTGGAAGGGTTGAACAATTCTAATGAAAGCAAACAAAGGAAAATGAGTCCTAGGTTGACGATTAATATGGATCACTTCAATGCAATACCCATCAATCACTTCTCAAAGAGGGTTCGCACATGATATTAGCACATCGGTCATCATCTCCATATTCTTCCCTTCCCACCAAGTGAAGGTTACTAAACGCGTGGATTGGTCACGAATACTTATTGCGTGCTATTAGTCGTCCTGTCCTATAACTCCTAGATCGTATTTAGGACTACTATTCCTACATAGTAAGGACTAGGTTGAACCCTTAGGTTTAAAGGACAAAATGCTAGGCGACATACATAACAAGTAGGACTACACATAAAGGGAACATACAAAAGCAAATAAGAGGCTCACAAATCCCTCCACAAGTAAGCATGTAGTTAGCACGTCTTTTATCACTTTTAAGGTCTCAAAGGCAAAAGTTTAAAGAAGCAAAATGACGGAAAGGGGTAAGATTCGGTGAAAGTAGAAGGTTTAATTTACACTGAGTGACCCGAAGCATGTTCGATTTTCAGAAGTTTAACTAAACATGGCAGTAAGAATGCAACAATTTAGGAATTAGTAAAAGTATAGATAAACTTGTTAAACATACTTTGAAAATACAGTAGTTGTATTAAAGGTGCAGTAACCTGACATGGCATAGAATAAATAAAAAATAGCACAATTTTGGACAAGCAAAACAACCCAGTAGAAAACATGATAGAACAAATGCACGATTCCCAGATTATCTCTATATGGGATTGGAGTTTTAATAGAAACACAGTAACTTCAGAGAGGCAAACAAGGAACAGAGTTTAGAAGTTTAAAAGAGGCTGAGTAGTTTGAAGCTGGTTAAAACATGATTAATTGATTTTATTAGGCTTAAAGCTGGCCTAGGCATCGTATGTATTGCCTACTTGTCTTAAAAGGTGATCATGCATATTAATCCCAGTTTTAAAAGGATGCAATTGACCAAACTTGTATTATTAGATTAAACATACTGGTAAGGTGTTCAGCAAATCGCAACTCAGACAAAAATATAAATCCTAAGTAACATGGTGTCTAATGCATGCAAAGTCCTAAAACATGGTCTCTAAATGCTAGTGAAAATGCATGAGCAGTTTTAATAGTTATTCATTAGCCATTAGCTAGTCATGATTACGAAATGAGTATGCCAACAAGCTGAAAGTCAAAAGTCTAAAACAGGATTACTATTATATGAGGTGCATGTCCTATACATGATATCTATTGCACAAACAAGTAAGTAAAATCCTATAAGCATGTTTTCTACCAATTATTTAACTAAGCATGCATAACCCTTCCCAATTTCACTATAACCCCATTCTGTTGTTTACAAGTTATGACAAACCATGATAGATAAATTAAATAAGTAAAGAAAAATAAGAAGTTATTCTATAGGGAGCATTCAATCAGGCCCAGACTTCCAACCTCACTTCTTTCGAGTTTCACATCCATAGTTTGGGTGCGGCAAAGCTCTCTAGGGCCCATTGGGTCCCTGGCCAATACCAGCACCCAAACATTTACCAAAAATATTGAGCAAGAGCAATTTGAAATTACTAGCCTTGTGCATCAAAGTTCAGTGGGTATTCAGAGATACCCAAAGCAATGCTTACACGAAAGGGGGCAGAACCTATTTTGTAAGAGTAGTGAGAGTGTGATAGAGTTTTTAAAGAAATTGAGTTGAGAATTAGTTCTTGAAAGAAAACAACGGAAGAGTGTGATAGCTCTTGTAATAACGTGAGTAAGACAATCTCAGAGTAGAGTATCACACATAGTTCAGGGAAACAAACACAAACGGGGGATATTGGGACAAGTAGTTCATATGTAGGAAAATAATTGCACATACATAAACATCAGAGAACAACATCTCAGAACTTAGACATTCACAACAATTTTCATCCCAAAAGATTCAGGATTACATGCTGATAATGTATTGGGGTTAGGGGTAAGGGGAAAACATGCATTAAGCAAATAAGGGAAGCAGTAGGCATGCTGAATTAAGAGAAAGATAGTCACGCAAATGAACTAACACAGAGGCATGCTAGTTGCAATTAGAACATCAGAACCATAAGTAAAAGCATAAAAGAATCAAGAGGAAGTGCAATACCCATAAAACATATTGTTTTGGAAACTATAAATCAAATAGAGGACATACCAGTAAAAGAGCAAAAGCAGGATGCAAAGAAACAGTAGTAACACTATATTGGCCTTCGCTTTCAGCCGGCTGATAATGAGCAGGAGCAGAGAACAACAATAGAGAAAAAGAGCAAGAGAGATTGAGAGATTTTGAAAGTATTCAGTGGTGTGTATAAGTCAGAAGACTGTTGTGTTTGCAATAGAGAATGTGTGTGTGGGGGGGGGGGGGGGGGAGGTATCTTTATAGTACTGAATACGAGTAAACAATATGGCAGCAATCCTTTAATTAAGGAACTCGCATCAATCACAATCAAATTAGTATATGGACTTCCCTCTGATTAAGGAATCCAAATCAAACGGTAAAAATCAGTCATTTAAAAGGAAAGAAAAAACAAAGTAGGGTATAATCGCATAAGGAACAAAGTAACATATAGTATTCAATAGAGACTAGGTACATGACACTCTAATTAGGGAAATTGGTCAAGCAAATCAATCAATAAATTTATGCACATATATAGGGCAAAATACCACTGTATTTCAGGGAAATAATTTCAAAATAACGAACGAGATTGAAGACCTAGGAAATCAGTATTAATCGAGGAAAGTATCCCACAATTTATGGAAGCAATTTAAACTATAGGAAAAATACGCAGAATAACAATTTCAAAGCAAGTATCACGGTCCCAAAGAGGGCTCGGATAATTAATATAAAATCCTCGTGTAAGCAATCAGAGAAGATTTAAGCGAAGAGCATAGAATGGTAAGGGAATATATCACTAACACGCAAACATGCTAATATCCAAACACAATCATACAAAGTTAGGGTTTCATCAAACTTAAGCAAACAATTTAAAATAGTACTGAGAATCACGAGTCAGTACTCAAAAATAAAAAAATAAAGTAATTTTGAAAAGGGGTACAGAAACCCTAGTTTCAAAAAAAGGGGACAAAACGTTTAAAATTTGAACAATCGTAAAGATCGAGTAGAGAGTAGTGTAAAATACAGTGGTGTGAGTTAAAAGATCGTAAAAAACTATAGATATTTGAAAGTTTGGGTAGAGATTAGGGTTTCGTAAGAAACCATTGAGAGATAAGAGAAACATGTCTCTGAAACTTAGCAATAATAGTGTCCACAACACTATCGGACCAAAACCCATTGGAGAAAGGCCGGAGGCCAAACCAGACCAAGCCTTCAGTGACCATATCGCTTGGTGGAGGCTCCTAGGGGCTCAAAGATAGAGGGAATCAACGATTTAAAGCTTCACGGCGACTGGTGGTCGAAAGAGGTGAGGCTACAGGTGGCTGGAGAGGCGGTGGGGTTCATTGTTAAAGAACAGAGAACTAGAAGATTCTAGAGAGAAGGGAAAAGGAGAGTTAGTATAGAGAGAGAGGGACCATCTTGGAAAGTGAGGGGTTGGGGGGTAGTTAGGATTTTAATTAAGGAAATCAAATCCGGGCTGTTGATCTCATTTGATCAACAACTCAGATTAAAACTCAGCTGGGCCGGGTTGGTTAATTAAGATATGGGTCAGTCCAATTAGGGTTATTATTGGATAAATTGAGGGCTAAAATTAAAATTCAAATGGGCTAATTGTAATGAAATGAGGCTAAACGTTAAATAGCCAGTTTTTCCTTTTTTATTTTATAAATATTATTAAAAATGATTTTAAAAATAGAGTAAAAGCAGTGAAATAATTGATAATGTATCAACATTAGTCTAAAAATACTGGAAATAATTTTATAATTATAAAATGCTGCTAATTGTATAATATGCTATAATTGCAATTATATACAATTTAGCATCAACAATACAAACAAATGTGTTAAAATATGCAAAAATCACTTAAATTATATTTTGGTATAAATATAAGAATAAAATAAATTATTCACTAAAATGATAATTTGGGAATAATTATTAAATTTTGTAGTGTTAAAATAGACAATAAATTGGTTTTGAAAATCTTTTAAAATTTTTAAAAAATTTCAAAATATTTGGGTATGGCTATATATATATATATATATATATATATATATATATATATATATATATATATATATATATTATTTTAAAGTATTTTGAGTATAAAAAATACCTAGGAAAATATTGGGTATCAACATTGAGCATGGCATGGATCATAATTTTTCCTCTCCTAGGACTCCACAACAACATGGAGTAGTTGAAAGAAAGAATGGGACATTGGAAGAAATTGCTAGGACTATGCTTCTTTCTAGTAAACTGACCCATAGTTTTTGGGCAGAAGCTGTGAAAATTGCATGCTACATAATAATTAGGTGCATGAACACATCTCTTATTGAGAAGACTCCCTATGAGTTATTTAAAGAGAGAAAGCCAAATATATCCCATCTCAGGAAATTTGGATGCAAGTGCTTTATGCAAAATACTCCCCCCATTTCAATTTATATGAACCCATTTGATTGGGCACGAAGTTTAAGAAAAGAGAGAAGACTTTTAAACTTATGGTGTAAAATGAAGCACATATAATTTATGTGACTATAAATAATTGCATAAAGGTATATTATTTCCAAATAGGGAAAGAGGTCATTCTTTCTGGCACAGACTAAAAAGGAAATCGATTCACATAAATTGAAACGGATGGAGTATAAAAAATTCCCAAGGTAAGTTTGATCCTAAAAGTGATGAAGGAGTATTCTTGAGGTATTCTTCACATAGTAAAGCTAATAAGCTTTATAACAAAAGAACTATGTATGTAGAATAAAGTGTACATGTGATTTTTGATGAAATTAATATTCTTTCTGAGAGGCATGAACATAAAGATGAAGCAATTAGGCTGGTGAGAAACTTAAATGAAACTACAACTCAGATTGAAGCTGCACCAGAGGAAGGAACATGAGATGGAACAGGTCCTTCCACCAAGAGCAACTTGATAGGGGAAATTGAACAAAGAGGAACTAATCCTCAAACCTCGAGGGAACTTGTCCATAAACATGTTCCTCAATAACAAAACATTGAAGGAACATCTAAGGGAAACCAAATGGTTGTGAAACTTTACAAGTATCAAAGTTCTCATCCCATTGAGAACGTAGTTAGTGATCCAACCTCTGAAATCAAAACCAAATCTTCTTTGAAGAATCTTTGTGTTTTTGATGATTCTTTTCTCTTATTGAACCTAAAAATATTGGTGAGGATTTATAGGATGTCGACAGGGAGAATGGAATGCAATGCAAGATGAACTCAAACAATTTAAGAGAAGTCAAGTTTGGCATCTGGTACTAAGACCCAAGGACAGATCACTAATTGGTACAAAATAGGTCTTCAGAAACAAACTTGATAAAGATGGAACAGTTACAAGAAACAAGGCAAGATTGGTGGTTCAAGGATACAGTCAAAAGAATGGCATAGACTATGATGAGACATTTGCTTCAGTTGCAAGATTGAAAGAAATTAGACTCCTCATCGCCTTTGCTGCTTACATGGAATTCACTTTCCATCATATGGATGCCAAGAGTGTCTTCCTCAATGGCTATCTAAAGGAAGAAGTATTTGTCAAAGTAACCTCCGGGCTTTGAAAGCAAGGAATGTCCTAATCATGTGTACAAGATTGACAAGGCACTTTATGGGCTCAAGCAGACTCCAAGAGTATGGCATGAAAGATTATCAAAATTCCTATCTTGAGCATGGCTACAAGAGAGGTAAAATTGACAATACTTTATTTTTTAAAGAAAAAGGTAAAGATCTCTTGATAGTTCAGATATATGTTGATGATATAATCTTTGGAGCAACTACTAATAAGTAAAGTAAAGAATTTGTTAAACTAATCGGAAGTAAATTTGAAATGAGTACAATGGGTGAGCTTAATTTCTTTTTTAACCTTACAAATTAAACAAAATTCAAGTGGAACTATGATCCATCAGTAGAAGTATGTAAAAGAGTTGCTTAAAAGGTTTTAAATGGAATATTCCAAAGAAATTGACACTGCTATTGCAACATCCATAAAATTGAATGTAGATGAACCTGGTTCATGTGTTGATCAGAAGTTGTATAGAGTAATGATTGGCTATTTGTTATATCTCATTGCTAGAAGACCTGACATTGTGTTTAGTCTAGGTCTTTGTGCTAGATTTTAGGAAAAATCCAAATGAGTCTCACTTGAGTGATGTCAAAAGGATCTTGAAATACCTAAAAAGCACCATTAACCTTTGTATATGGCATCCAAAAAGTAGTAATCTCAACTTAGTGAGATATGCTAATGTTGATTATGTAGGTGCTTGTGAATAGAAAGAGCACCTAAGGTATGGCACGCTTTCTTGGCTTATGTCTTATATCTTGCGCCACCAAAAAGGAAAATTCAGTGGCCTTATCTACTATTGAAGCTGAGTATGTTGTTGCTGCCTCATGTTGTGCTCAATTTTTGTGGATAAAACAACTATTAATGGACTTTAGAATTGATGTAGTTTGTATCCTCATCTTTTGTGATAACACTAGTGCAATTAGTATGACCAAGAACCTGGTTCATCACAAAAGAACGATGCACATAGATGTTAGGCATCACTTTTAGAGGGGAAACTATGAAAAAGGCTTGATCACTATGGTATTCTGTGCTACTGACAAGCAAATAACTGACATATTCACAAAAGCTCAAAGTAGATATCACTTTGAAAGAAACATGTTAGAATTAGGGATAATTAAGATCACCTAAAAGGAACCATTTCTAACTCAAAAATTTGTTACAAAATTTGTGAATTTTTGTACAAAATTAGATTAGATTTTGCTCAGTCTCATACTTTCATCATTATAATATTTTTCCATGGGCTAAAATGACTCATTAATCTCTAATGATATTATCTCTATTTTCTTGGAAAATTCAGACTTACACAAGAAGTTTCTCAATGAAGAACCTGGTTCATCAAGATTACTTGGAACGTACTCTCCACTCTGCATATTTTGGAATAACTATATTTGAATTATAATCAGGAGGAGAGCCCTATTTAATCCTAACCTCTTTGAACTTATCCATTACGAGTTGAACTAGTTTCATTCAAAGTTTCAAACAGAGTCCAAAAACACAATAATTGCATAGATTCTAAGGAGAGTCTTCAACGTCTTTTCAAACTGACTTCCAGTTTGATTAGACTTCTAAAAAAGCTGTCATCACCCAATTAAACTCCTCCTCTTTAAATTGATTAGGCCGTGGTTGTTTCTCCACTCTTAATTTTCAATCCGTCAAAAATTCTCTCTGTCATCTGCCAAACACACACAAACTTATATTCTCTCATACCCAAACACAGAAATGGCAAAATTCTCTAAGAATCCCTCATCACCATCTAAGGAAACTATACACACACCATCCATCACGCCTTCAACCATATCTACCTCTAAGAAATGAAGGTTCAAGATGATGGCTTGCAAGTTTGTCGCTGGAGGAGAGCAAATCAATAACATTAATAATAAATTGAAAGCGAGTCGAGAAGAAGAACCTTGAAAATATGATGAATCATTCAGGTCAGTTACTGAGGGGGGAGAAACTGTTTCTTCTGAAATAGAGCAGGTAAAATCTAGCCCTAAAGTTACTCCTGAAATCATCTGTGATGTTGCTACAAATTTGGAAAATAGGTTTTTTCTGGTAGGAACCGTGGCTGGGGTTGAAACTAATGAGTTTGGGAAATTTGGTGGTAAAAATAAAAAGAGAAAAGAGAAGAAGAGTGAGGGTGCTCAAGGTGATGTGAGGGGAGTGGGGAAAGGAGCGGCTGAATCTTCACCCACTCCTATTGGTTTGACAAAATAAATAGGTTTTATGGAAGTGTGGAGTGAGGAATCTGCTGGAGAAGAGGAAAATATGAGAGAAGAAATGGGAAGTGGATCTGGAGAAGCTATTGAAAGGTTGGTTAGATTGAGGAAGAATGTTCAAGAACCTGCTCCCTCTGAGCAGGAACCCTTGAAGACCTTTGAAAAAAGTGTCTGACAGTTACAATCCTCTAGAAAAGTGACAGTAGTGGAAGAAGAAGAATCTGATGTTGAGAAGAACAAGATGGTTAGTTTGGGAAGAGAACCATGTTTAAAGGTAGACTGCTCAGGTACTTGGAGGAGGAAGATATGTTGATACTGCTAGAAAAGTTAACATTGCAGGGTTGGAAGGACAAGGTCCTTCAGATGGATGGAAAACTTGATAGAACTGAGATTGTTGAGTTCATGGAAAATTATGAGATAAAGAATGGCAGAGTCACCAGTGTGGTGAAAGGGTTGACAATGAATTTTGATGAAAAGGAATCGGGAGAGATCTTAGGGGTACCTTCTGAAGGGTGCAATAATTACAGAAAGCTCAAATAGCCGAGTCTAGAGGATCTCCCTACCTCAATTGCCATTACAGGGAAGTTTGGTGACAATGAAGAAGAGCTTCAACCCAAGGCCATATACAAAAGTGAGATAAAGTCAACCCACAAAGTGCTATTCGAATTTGTTAATAAAGTTGTGCTGACGAGGCGGGAAAAAAGGTACATCGCCACATTCATGGACCCCGTCCTTATGGAATGTTTGGACAGTGGAAGGCAAATCAATTGGACTAGATTTATCATCCAACTTCTTGATAGGGTTCTGACTGGCGCCAAAACGCATGCCATACCCTATGGTTTTATTCACACTTTTGTACTTCCACACTTTAAGGTACCCATTAATAATGGAAAGTTGTTACAAGCAAGGATCACTTTGGGGCAAACACTCTGACTACTTGTGAAATTGAAGTCCTCACCACTCCCAAAGAACTTGGTTCATACAAAAGGTACCTGTGAGCAGAAAAGTGCAAGCCTTGGTGCAAGAGAGTGGGGCTAAGAATGCTAGAATTGAAAGGCTGAAGAAGAGGTTAGCAGAAGTAGAAACTGCGAGAGATGCACTCAAAGCTGAGCTTGCAAAGGAGAAGAAGAAGAAGAATGATGGAATTCTTCAGGACATGATGAAACTGCTTCAAGCCAAGAACCAAGAACATGGTCCTTCCCAGCCTTAACACCTCTTAGCCTAGTTAGACCAACCCATGACCGGGATGGAATTTTTTTGTTCCTTTTGCTTATGATCTAGTGTTTTTATTTCTCTTTATGCTTTGTGGATGACTAGTATCAATGATAATCAACTATTTTTGTGCTATAACTATTTGTTGATGTTTCTTAGATGGCTAATATCATTAGATTGCATTTGAAATATCCCTAGTGGCCATGATTAATTTCTTAAAATCTGGTTATCGAACATAATTATGCAACTTTTTGATGATGCCAAAAGAGAGAAGATAGGTTGTGTGCTTTTTTACTTTAGATTGTGATGTTTATAACCTAATGAATGTGGTCCTTGATGGTTAGTGACTTTAAAAATGAAAGTTGTTCAAATTTTGTGTTGATGTTGAGCTGAGTTGAAACAGGGATTATGCTTATGAAAAGTATAGAGTTTGTCATCATAAAAAAAGGAAATTTGTTGGCCCAAGCGAAATTGGTTTTGATGATTGATAACTCAAGCATGAACCAGGTCCATACACAGTGTACACAGACACAGGCAGATTCAAGCATACTGGATATACGTGAAGGAGATAAGTTTAAGTTGTTATATTTGGTATCTCCTGATTGAAAATGTTGCATAAATGATAAGGAGAAGGACTCATTACTCAAAGAGAACTTTATCCAAGATAAGGGAGGAGTTAGAAGTTGAAGATAACTAGAACTCTTCCGCCAAGGAAAAGTTTAGCATTGGAACTCTAGCTATTCCTGTTCTACTAACTCTATAAATTAAAGGGTGTTCTCATTTTTTAGATACGCATAAAAGTTGAAGTTCAACGTGAGTTGAGAGCAAAATAGCAAGGCATTTTGCAAATAATTCTTGTCTGATTCAAGTGTGCGAACCTAAAGCTACATGAACCATATAAAAGAACCAGTTCCCAGTGCTTGTCTTTTATTCTAGTTTCATTGTGGTAGGTATTTTCAATTTGTACCTATCAGTTTATCTAGAAGCAATTGTATTAGGTACTCTGTATATTCAAGTTAGAGTTAACTTGAAGTTGTCGTAATAGTCAGAGGCTGGTTGCCACAATGAGATTAGAGGTAATCCTTAGGTTTATAAAAAGTTTGTAAATGCTGTTTTGGCTCAGTGATTTAGTGAAGTATTGGAAAAAATCCTACTGAGTAGTAAGTTGTGGTTTTTCACCTTTTGAGTCGGTCTTTTTCAGGTAAGATACTTGTGTTCTTTACTTTCCGCATTTACTATTTTCGCAACAATAGTATAAGACACACATAGAAAAATCAAGTCCTTCTATAATCTATTCATACGATTAGACACCACACAAATCATTCCCCTATTGTGTGGCATTGAAACAAAACATCAACCAAGAATGCCATCTGTTTTTGCCCTTTGTCCCTTTTTGTATCAATTTTTCAGTAAATAATCCTCTAAATGCACGACCTAAGGTTTTTTTTTTAGCAAAACTGAAATTTTTACGTGAGAATGTTAGACATAGTCTAAAATATTGTAAGTTCTTTAACATTAGACCGCAGTTTAATAGTTTGTGACCGAACTGAAAATTAGATAAACAAATATTAGGAAGTTAACAGTCCAAGGCAAAAAAACAAAAGGAATAACTGGATCATTCCGATCTAATCCAAGACTTATTTCCCACCTTTGCAAAATAACAGAGCCCTTATGCAACTCGAGTAAGAAACTTCACTGTTCACTATGTAAATAAATTAGCAGTTGAGGATCTCTGTAAGGAGAACCTCTCTTCTACACCATTAGTACTTCCCCATAATTGTTTCTTTTTTATTTTGGGGGCCTGGCCATATTTGGGCCAAATAAAGTAATTTGGTTGTGGACATAATGTTGGAGTTTGACATTATGACCTGCAAAAAAAATTGTTTTCATTACATATTTTGCTGACCCGACATGACATGAACGACTAGAAACTACATGACCAAAAGATCATTCTCTATATTATCGATGTTATTGTCACGATCCGTTATGGCGCCCAACACATTGCTAGACAATCCTGACCAACTATCAATCACAACCCATTTTTCATAGAATTCATTACCAGCTGACAGAGTTTAAATACCAATTTAGCATATTAGAAATCTGAAAAAGTAGGCTAAATGGGCGAAAGACATAATAATATCACTACATAGCCTACCGATCCGGTGTCACTAGTCAAGCGCCTCTATTAAAAATTTGAAGAACCAAATATAGAAATAGTCTAAGAATGCTGAAAAATGATAAGATAGAAGGAGAAATCAGGTCTGCAAACGCCATGCAGCTACCTCGATGACTCTGGCGAATGCTGAACAACGGGAAAAGCTGTCACTCCGCCTCGGGAACACCTGAATCTGCACACAAGGTGCATGGAGTAATGTGAGTACTCCGACCTACTGAGTAATAATCATAAATGATGGCAAACAGTATGAAAACACGTAAAGGCACAACACATTATTGTATCAAAGCAGTAAAATCATTAAAAACCGTAAACCAATAAAGAAGTTAAATGAAATCTCTTTAAATCAAGTAAAACAAGTAGTTTAGCAGGTAAATGACAAATAGAAATCAGCCCCTCAGGCACAGTATTGATCACTTAGTATTTATTCTCAGCACTCGACTCATATCTCTCACAATAGCAGAATCAGAATAACCACTGCAGCGTGCACCCTGATCAGTACATCGTTGTGGCGTGTAGTCCGATCTGTATAGATAGCCGACTGCGCTCACTGGGGGTGTGCAGACTCCAGAGGGGTTCCAACAGCCCAAGCACTACATTGCTGCGGCGTGTAGCCCGGCCCATATAAGCATTGATGCAGCGTGCAGCCCAATCTATAACATATATATATATATATATATATATATATATATATATATATATATATATATATATATATATATATATATATATATATATTATCCTCACTGTTGGGTTCTCAACCCCTTTCAGTCATTACCCTCACATCCTCTCAGGCATAATAATAGAATCTCAGCCTACATATTCCTCTCATTTAGGATTAAGATGATAAAACCGGCTCAAATCATCTGAAATAGATAGAAACATGAATGAGGATATGATTTTTAACAAGTAAAGTGAGGAAAATCTGTCAAAATGCCCCTAAGGGTTCTACAGGTCCGCACAAGGCCCCAAACATGGAAATTAGCCCAAATCATGATAAAAACAATAAGTTTCAGTACAAAAACGTGGTAAAATCATCAATTAGGAAGGACCAGGTCACAATCCACAGTAGTAATAGACCCACGCTCGTCATACAGCTTGTGTCTCACCTCAATATAGCACTACGTTGTGCAATTTGGTGTTTCAAACCCTCAGGACATCATTTACAATCATTACTCACCTCAAACCGGCTACAACTCTTGCTCGCGACGCCTTTGCCCCTCGAATCGGCCTCCATGTGCGTCGAATCTATCAAAGATCAGAACGAATACGTCATAATAGGCTAAGGGAACAAAATCCAAGTGAAAACAATAAAAAAATATCAAAATTTCTGAAATTGGCAAAACTTGAGCCCAAGCCCACTTCTCGAAACTCAAATCTTTTTACATCAATGGGTTCTTTTTCCTTCCACGAGTTCATACATATCAAAAGTTCTCAATTTTGACCTTAAATGGTCCTTCAAATCCCAATTAAAAAGTTGAAAATCCCAAGACCTAGTTCTTCCCTTTTTAGCTTAGGTTCCATGAATTTCCAGGTTAATTTCACAATAGAACCACGTTTATGGTTCATAAAACTTAACTCCAATCAATTTTCTTTGAATCCCTCTTCAATTTCCCTTAAAGAGCTCTCAAAATACTCAGCTATGGTGGGAAAATGGCTCAAAATCGCAGATTAAATATTTTTATGACTTTCTGCCCAGTTCTAGAAATCCTTTATTGCGATAGCGACGTAAGTCTCGTGATCGCGAAGCACTAAATTTCCACTCCTCAAATTAACACTATGTGAACGTGATGATGCTGTTGCGAACGCGATGCTTCCACTTTCAGAACTATTCAAACGCGAGCCCTTATCTGCGAACGAGAAGAACAAATACACTGGATCCCCAGGTCCCTTTACGCGAACGCGAACATTACCATGCGAACGTGAAGCACAAGATGAAGGCCTTCAGCAAACGCATACCCTCAACCGCGAATGCGCAGAGCAAAACACCTGCCTTCAAATTTCCTTCTACGCGATCGCGAGGGACCTCACGCGATCGCTAAGGCTTAAAATCATCTGCAATTGTTGCTCAAATTCTGCAACTCCTCAACATAGAAATTGGTTCAATTGACCATCCGAAACTCACCCGAGGCCCCCGGGACCTTAACCAAAAGAACTAACACATCCTAAAACCTCATTCAAACTTGTTCCAATAATCGAAACACCTCAAACAACACCAAAACCATCAATTTCACTTCGAATTCAAGCCTAAGTTTTCTAAAAACTTTCGAAATACGCTTTCGATAAACAACCTAACCAAACCATGTCCAAATAACCTGAAATTTTGCACACACATCTCAAATCATATAACGAAGCTACAACAACTCTCGGAATTCTATTCCGACCCTCGGATCAAAATCTCCCCTAACAACCGGAAATCGCCCAAATACTAACTTTGCCAATTGAAGTCTAACTCCACACCGGATCTAGAAAACCAATTCCGATCACACTCATACGCCTTAAATCAACTTCCGAAGGTAAACAAACCATTGGAACTTGCATCCGAGCCCTCTAAGTCATAAGCCATTATCTGATTGACTTTTCCAACTTAAATCTTCATAAAAGAGACTAAGTGTCTCATTTCTTACCAAATTCCATCCGAACCCAAACCAATCAACTCGACCACATAAAAACACAGATAAAGAAGCATAAAAAATCAAAAATAAGGAAAATGGAGCGGTAACTCATGAGACAAGTTCGTTCTTGAACGAGTCAAGAAACATACCTGAAGCCTCAAACAACAGAGAATATCTGCTCTGCATCTACCACTCGGTCTCTTGGTTATCCTCCTTCATGGGCCGACCTCTCCATTGCACCTTCACTTAAGCTATATCCTTTGACCTCAACTTTCGAACCTGATGACCCAAAATGGCTACTGGCTCCACATTAAAGGTCAAATGTCATAACACCCTTCATGAGAAAAACCTTCAGCAAGACCTTATCACCAACCATATAGGACACATCTCGAGCTTTCCGGTCCGCATAACTCTTCTGACGTGACAATGTTGTACAAAGCCTCTCCGGAATCACCTTCACCTTCTCTAAGACATCCTGAACAAAATCTGTCCCCAATAGCCTTGCCTCACCGGGCTCGAACCAACCAATTGGAGATCTACACCGCCTCTCATAAAAAGCCTCATATGGAGCCATCTGAATACTAGACTGGTAGTTGCTGTAATAAAACTCTGCAAGCGGCAGGAACTCATCCCGTGAACCTACGAAATCAATAGCACAAGCACGCAACATGTCCTTCAATATTTGAATAGTACGCTCGGACTGTCTATCCGTCTGAGGATGAAACGTTGTGCTCTACTCCACCTGAGTACCCAACTCTCTCTGTACGGCTCTCCAAAACTGTAAAGTAAACTGAGTACCTCTATCTGAGATGATAAAAACCTGAACACCATGCAACTGAACAATCTCCCGGATATAAATCCCTGCCAGCCGCTATGAAGAATAGGTATTACACACAAGAATGAAGTGCGTGGACTTGGTCAGCCGATCCACAATCACCCAAATAGCATCAAATTTCTTCAAAGCCGAGGAAGTCCAAACAAAAAGTCCATAGTGATCTTCTCCCACTTTCACTCGGGAATAACCATCTGCTGAAGCAAGCCACCCAGTCTCTGATGCTCATGTTTCACATGCTGACAATTGAGACACCGCGCTACAAATCCCACAATATCTTTCTTCATTCTTCTCCACCAATAGCGTTGTCTCAAGTCCTGATACATCTTCGCGGCACCCGGATGAATAGAATACCGCGAACGATGGGCCTCATCCAGAATCAACTTTCTATGTCCATCCACATCGGGCACATAAATCCGGCTCTGCATCCTCAATACCCCATCATCACCGATGGTCACATCTCCGACATCATCATGCTGAACTTTGTCCTTAAGGAAAAGCAAATGCGGATCATCATAGTGGCCCTTTCCAATGCAACCATATAAAGAAGACCGAGAAACCACACAAGCAAACACTCGGCTGCCCTCTAAAATATCTAATCTCACATACCGGTTGGCCAAGTCCGGAACATCAACTGCAAGGGGTCTCTCCCCTACTGGAATATACACCAACTCCCCATACTCACTGCCTTTCGGCTCAAAGCATCGGCCACTACATTGGCCTTTCCCGGATGATACTGAATAGTAATATCATAATCCTTAAGCAACTCTAGCCATCTCCGCTATCTCAAATTAAGATCCTTCAGCTTGAACAAGTGCTGAAGACTGCGATGATAAGTGAATACTTCATAAGATACGCCATACAAGTAGTGCCTCCAAATCTTCAATGCATGAACTATGGAAGCAACTCCAAATCATGAATAAGCAGTAAATCTACTCTTCTGCATCAATACACAACCAATCCTAGCTCTTGAAGCATCACAATATACGGTATATGAACCTGAAGCTAATGGCAAAACCAATATTGGAGTTGTGGCCAAAATTGTCTTGCGATTTTGAAAGCGCTCCTCACACTCGTACGACCAAACAAATGGAGCTTCCTTCTAAGTCAACTTGGTCAAGGGCGATGAAATGGATGAGAACCCTGAACAAAACACCGCAATAGCATGCCAACCTAAGAAAGCTACGAATCTCTGTGGCTGAGGACGGTCTACGCCAACTCTGAACTGCCTCTATCTTCTTATCATCAACCTGAATACCTTTGCTGGACACCACGTGTCCCAAGAAAGCCCTTGAACCGAGCCAAAACTCACACTTGGAGAACTTTTCATAAAGCTTCTCCTCCTTTAATCTCTGCAATACCACTCGCAAATGCTCCGCGTGATCCTCCCGACTACACGAGTACACCAGGATATCATCAATGAATACAATAATGAAAGACATAACAAGAAACTCATAGTGACCACATCCGGATAAGGTCAAAATACATTGTTCATCAAATTCATGAACATTGTACGGGCATTGGTTTGTCCGAAAGACATAACAAGAAACTCATAGTGACCATATCCGGATAAGGTCAAAATACATTGTTCATCAAATGCATGAACATTGTACGAGCATTCGTTTGTCCGAAAGACATAACAAGAAACTCATAGTGACCATATCTAGTCCTGAAGGCAGTCTTAAGAATATCTAAATTCCTGATCTTCAACTGGTGATAACCCAAGCGGAGATCGATCTTGGAAAACACTCTCACTCCTTGAAGCTGGTTAAATTAATCATCAATGTGAGGCAGGGGATACTTGTTCTTAATTGTTACCTTGTTCAATTGCATGTAATTAATGCATATTCTCATTGTGCCATCCTTCTTCTTTACAAACAGAACCAGTGCACCCCAAGGTGACACACTAGGCCGAATGAACCTCTTATCTAGGAGTTCCTGAAGCCGTTCCTTCTATTCTTTCAACTCTGCTGGTGCCATACGCTAGGGATAATAGAAATGGGCTGAGTGCCCGGCACCAGGTCAATACCAAAATCAATATCCCTGTCCGGTGGCATACCAGACGGGTCTGCAAGAAAAACATCGGGAACATCCCTCACAACTAGAAAAGAATCAATGCTAGGAGTCTCAGCTCCAACATCCCACACAAAAGCTAAATATGATAGACAGCCCTTCCTAACCATACGCTGGGCCTTCAAGAAAAAGATCACTCTACTAGGAAAATAATCAGTCACATCACGCCACTTGATCCGCGATACACCCGGCATAACCAAAGTGACTGTCTTGGCATGATAGTCTAGAATAGCATGATACAGAGATAGTCAATCCATACCCAAAATAACATCAAAGTCTACCATGCTCAATAGCAATAGATCCACTCGGGTCTCCAGACCCCCAATAATCACAACATATAACCGGTACACACGATCCACAACAACGGTATCGCCCACCGGGGTAGATACGTGAATAGTTAAAGAAAGAAACTCCCGGGGCATAACAAATAATGAGAAAAATATGAGGACGCATAAGAATAGGTGGAACCAAGATCATATAATACAGAGGCATCTCTGTAGCAGACTAAAACAATACTTGTAATGACAGCATTTGAAGCAACGACATTTGTCTTGCCTGGATAGCATAGAAACGAGACTAGCCACCGCCCGATCGACCTCCCCCTCTGGGAGACCCCTGGCTGTCTGACCTTTACCCCTAGCTAGTTGGGCGGGTGGTGAAGTTACTGGAGTAGAAGTCGAGGGCTGACCCCTCTATTGAAATTTACAATCACGAAGTTGAGGACAGTGCCTCCTCTTATGCCCAAACTCTCCGCAATCATAACAACTCATCGGTGCTGGACATGGGGACTGAAGGGAACCCCTAGCACCGGAATGACCCGTCACGAGATGAACTCGAAGCTGGGAATGTGCTAAGCGATGACTAGCACTACTGAGACCCCTGATAACCACGACCTGAAGATGCCCCACGATACTCTGGACGGGCCGATTGAGCAGGCCTAAAAGAATTACCTCTATCCTACTGGAACTGGCCCCTTGAAAGAGCACTACTGAAACTGCCAGAACCTTGAGGCCTCTTGGCCTCCCTCTTATCTCGATCCTGGCGGCGAATCGTCTCAATCTCACGAGCGATATCAACCACCTCCTAAAATGTAGAACCCAATACTCTCTCTCTAGTCATCAAGATAAGAAGATGTAGTTAAGGCCATCAACAAATCTCCTGATCCTCTCACGGTCTGTCGAAACCATCCAAATGGCATGACGAGCCAACTCAGAATACCTCGCCTCATACTGTGACACGGTCATATCTCCCTGCTTCAACCTTTCAAACTGTCTACGCAGCTCCTCTTTACGGGACTGATGCAGATACTTCTCCAAGAGAATGTGGAGAACTCCTGCCAAGTAAGGGGCATTGCACCAACCGGCCTACACCTCTCATACGTTTTCCACCAAGTGAAGGCAACCCAGTAAACTAAAAGGTGGTAAATGCCACACCACTACTCCCGAGAATCCCTGTTGTACAGAGCATCTGCTGACACTTGTCAAGAAAACCCTGGGCATCCTCACCCTCAGCACCACTGAATGAAGGAGGCTGGATCCTACCAAACCACTTGAGACCACGCTGCTCATTATCTGGCATAACTGGTAACATTAACTCTTGAGCTGGTGCAACCTGCTGGGCTGGAGGTGCCCTTGGTGTCTGTAGTCCCTGCACTACCTGCTCAGGTATGCGAGCAGCAGGGGTCTGATTGATTCCTCCTGTGAAGTAACTGATATTATGGTGGCTGAAATTGCCTGAGCCAGGCCAGTGTAATATGTCAAGATCTGTGCCAAGGACTCTTATAGACCCTGAATTATGATGGGCACTGCTGGTTGCTGATTGGTGCTGCTGGAGCTTGATCTGGAGCTGGGGCAGCTGGTGGATCAGTAGGTTCTTCCCTTGCTACTCTGCCTTTGCCACGTCCACGACCGCGGCCAAGGCCTCTAGTGGCCTCAGTGGGTGGCACTGGTGGTCGTCCACCTCGTCTGGTAGCTCGCGTCCTCACCATCTATGAGAGAATAGAATAACATATGTTTAGTTCTTAGATCAACAAACTCGCACGACAAGAATTTCAAGAATATGAAGTTTGTCCTAAAGGTTCTACATTCTCTCGAGGATAAATATAGACGTCTCCGTACCGATCCGCGAGACTCTACTAAACCGACTCATGACTTGCGAGACCTATATAACCTAGGCTCTGATACAACCTTGCCACGACCCCAACCACGGTCATGATGGCGCCCAACACATTGCTAGGCAAGCCTGACCAACTATCAATCACAACCTATTTCTTATAGATTTCATCACCAACTGACGGAGTTTAAATACAAATTTAGCATAATATAAGTCTGAAACAGTAGGTTAAATGGGCGAAAGTCATAATAATATCACTACATAGCCCACTGATCCGGTGTCACATGTCAAGAGCCTCTATTACAAGTTTGAACAACCAAACGCAGAAATAGTTTAAGACTGCTGAAAAATAATAAGATAGAAGAAGAAATCGGGTGAGTATGCCATGTAGCTACCTCGATGACTCCAATACTGCTGAACAGCGAGAAAAGCTCTCACTCTGCCTCGGGAACACCTGGATCTACACATAAGGTACATGGAATAATGTGAGTACTTCGACCCAGTGAGTAATAATCATAAATAATGGTTGAGAGTATGAAAACACGTAAAGGCTCAACACAATACTGTATCAAAGCAGTAAAATCACATAAAAATCGTAAACCACTGAAGAAGTCAAACAAAATCTCTTTCAAGTAAAACATGTAGTTTAGTAGGTAAATCGCATATAGATATCTTCCCCTCGGGCACAGTATTGATCACTTAGTATTCATTCTCAGCACTCGACTCATATCTCTCATAATACCAGAATCAGAATAACCTATGCGGCGTGCAGCCCGATCCGTACATCGTTGTGGCATGCAGCCCGATTTGTATTGATAGCCTACCGCGCTCACTAGGGGTATGCAGTAGGGGTGTTCATCGGGCGGATTGGGCGGCTTTTTACTCTTAACGGTTTGGCTTAACGGTTATCGGCTTTTAAATGTATTCATCCGTTAGCCACTCGATAAAATATCGCGCGGATTGGTATCGGGTTAGCTCTTATCGGGAGGTTACCGGCAGTTTATCGGTTTAATACCTAAGGGCTCAAATGTATTCTGTCCGCACAGTACACACTACATTGTCCAATGTCCAGTTCCATTTCTACTTCTTTTCATATTTCTATTACATGAAAAACAGTAAAATACTGAAAGAAATACAGGCCTTGAAGCAATTCACAAGAGAGGGTGATCATTTTCAGTTCCAATCAGACTCAAAGTTCTTTCTAAAAGGAATAAGAAACATATGTTGGCAGCCAATTCAGTTCAGCAGAATCCAACTCAATCTCCAACTTAGTCACAATATCTTGAAGGTTATCCACATGCGTATCTATAATATGAACAACAAGATTTGATACAAGTGCTCTTGGACACTGCTTTGAGTGTTACATGGATGATTCAAGTGTTAGCAGAATATTTCTCGTCTTTGAGTACGTACCTAATGGGACCCTAAAGAGCTGGATTTCTTGTAATTACTGAACAACCATCTAGACTTCTATTTCAATAATGTTGGATGTATTGTGATTAATGTAAATGCTTAGCTGGATTACATAGATTTGGAAATTTGATGCTCTTTGCTCCTCACTGTCCTATTTGCAGATAGACATGGAAGACGGAAACTAACTTGGACACAACGTATAGCAGCTGCAACAGGGATAGCAAAGGGCCTACAGTTCTTGCATAATGGAATTGTCCCTGGTATCTTTTCAAATAACTTGAAAATAACAGATATCATGTTGGATCAGAACTTTGTTGCCAAAATTAGCAGCTACAATTTGCCTATTCTGTCGGAGAATACAGGAAAGGTTTGATGACCAACTTCCCAAAGCTCTATGTTAATTCTTCCACTAACACTTACAAAAGAAGTTTAGATATTGCTGCAATGTTAACTTATGCCACTACTGTGCATATGTGCAGGAATACTGTCACACTTTTCAAGCTGGTTATAAGCAGAGGTCCGTACAAATTACTGTAAAATTAGAGCAGCATAGTTTAAACAACAAATCACCTAAGTTTTGTGGTTGTCATGTCTATTATAACAAACACACTATTAATCAATCTTTGACATTTCAAAACTTACTAATTTAGTTGCTTAGTGGGGGCGTGGTTTGTTTTTCTAATTTATTTTTGCTATACACTTATAAAGTTGTACTTATTCATTTTTAAGGTTTTTAGTTTTTATATTTAATATATATAATTATGTAAGTAAAACTAAATTTTATATTTACATATATATATATATATATATATATATATATATATATATATATATATATATATATATTCTTAACGGGTTAACGGATTATCCGTTAAGAAAATTGAAAAATCCGCCCCCAAACCGATAAGCCGTTAATAAAAAAAATTCAATCCTTCTCCGTCCGTTAAGCCGTTAAACCGTTACCATTAAGCCATTAAGCTTCGGTTCGGTTCGATTTTCGGCTTCGGATCGATTTTGAACACCCCTAGTATGCGACTCCGGAGGGGCTCCTACAGCCCAATCGCTATATTACTGCGGCGTGCACCCCGACCCATATAAGCATTGCGGCATGCAGCACGATCCATAACATATATATTATCCTCACTATCGGGTTTTCAATCCCTCTCAGTCATTAACCTCACAGTCTCTCCGGCACAATAATAGAAGGTAGGGATCTTAGCCCACATATTCCTCTCATTTTGGATTAAGATGATAAAACCGGTTCAAATCGTCTAAAACAGATAGAAACATGACTAAGGATATGATTTTTAACAAGTAAAGTGAGCAAAACCAGTCAAAATGCCTCTAATGGTTCTACAGGTCGGTACAAGACCCCAAACATGGCAATTAGCCCAAATCATAATGATAACAATTTAGTACTACGTTGTACAATCCGGGATTTCAAACTCTCAGGACATTATTTAAAATCACTACTCACCTCGAATCGGTTCCAAAATCAGAACGAATACGTCACAATACGCTAAAGGAACAAAACTCAATCCCCGGGCCCACTTCTCGAAACTCAGAAATTTTCACATCAACGGGTTCCTTATCCTTCCACGAGTTCATATATATCAAAAGTTCTCAATTTCGACCTTAAATGGTCCTTCAAATCCCAATTCAAAAGTTCAAAATCCTTAGCCCTAGTTCTTCCCTTTTTCGCTTAGGTTCCATGAATTTCCAAGTTAATTTCACAATAAGATCACGTTTTTGGTTCATAGAACCTACCTCCAATCAATTCTCCTTGAATTCCTCTTCAATTTCTCTCAAAGAGCTCTCAAAATACACAACTATGATGGAAAAATAGCTAAAAATCGCGGATGAAATATTTTTATAACTTTCTGCCCAGTTCTGAAAATCCTTCATCACGATCGCGACCCAAGTCTGGCGATCGCGAAGCACTAAATTTTCACTCCTCAAATTAACACTATAGGAACGCGATGATGCTATTGCGAACGCTATGCTTCCACTTCAGAACTATTCGAACACGAGCCCTTAGATGCGAATGCTAAGAACAAATACACTGGACCCTCAGGTCCTCTTACGCGATCGCGAACATTACCATGCGAACGCGAAGCACAAGATCAAGGCCTTTCGCGAACGCAGACCCTCAACCACGAACGCGAATAGCAAAACACCTGCCTTCCAATTTCCTTTTACTCGAACGCGAGGGACCTCACGCGATCGCGAAGGCTTAAAATCATCTGCAATTTCAAATTCTGCAACTCCTCAACATAGAAATTAGTCTGATTGACCATCCGAAACTCACCCGAGGCCTCCGGGACCTCAAACAAAAGCACCAACGCATCCTAAAACCTCATTCAAACTTGTTCCAATCCTCAAAACACCTCAAATAACACCAAAACCATCAATTCACATCGAATTCAAGCCTAAGTTTTCTAAAAACTTCTGAAATACGCTTTCGATCAAAAACCCAACCAAACCACGTCCTACTGACCTGAAATTTTGCACACACATCCCATATCACATAACTTAGCTACAGGAACTCTCTGAACTCTCCTTGGATCAAAATCTCACCTACCAACCAAAAATAGCCAAAGTACTAACTTCGCCAATTCAGGCCTAATCTACACTGGACCTCCAAAACCAATTCCGATCACACTCCTAAGTCATAAATCACATCCCGAAGCTAACCAAACCATCGAAACAAGCATCCGAGCCCTCTAACCCATAAGCCAACATTCGGTTGACTTTTCCAACTTAAATCTTCATAAAAGAGACTAGTGTCTCATTTCTTACCAAATTCACTCCGAACTCAAACCAATCAGTTCGACCACATAAAAACACGGATAACAAAATATAGAGAAGCAATAATTGAAGAAACAGAATGGTAACTCATGAGACGACATGCCAGATCGTCACAGTTATGCATTCAATTTCTTGGATACTAACTTCTAAACGCGTCGTCTCTTTGGTTTGAAAACAAAAGACAGAAATAAATTGGAAGTCAAGTGAATACTTCTTTCCCGAAATATTTAACCTTTGCCGGCAAAAGAAATAGTATAAAAGTTAGTAGAAAAGGTTTGCTGCTTTCTTTTTGACAGTGTTGGATGATAAATGAAACTCTGCCTCCTATTCTAGCTTCTATGTTTTCTCCATGTTTTATAATAAAAGGGAAGCTAATGAAACAAACTAGCCTGAAACACTTTCTTATTGTGGAAACTATAGAATCATATCCTAATTGCAATAAACAGAATTACTACAATAGAATGTTATTCTCAAACGATGAAGAAAAGATAATTAAAAATGCCTTACAACATATGGGATGGGAAGTGGGATATGGATATACTATTATCAATTGGCATAACCAGACCAAAAATAGTATAAGAAGCAGAATAAGTTTCTTCTTAACAGAACAACATGGAAAAAGCCCACAAGAGGAAAATCCCTCATTCAAAATCAGGCTTCTCAGGGTATGTGCAACCAGACCTCTGAATGATAACATTTGATGCAAAACACCCGGCTTTGACACAATCTGCAATAGGTTTTCCTTGGACCAACTGTGCAAGGAATCCTCCGACAAATGCATCCCCTGCGATAGTATGGAACATAAATTAGGTAATTATTTTTGTATTCATGATTTGTTTACCAAATAGAAGCACTGTAGAATATAGTGTGTACATGAATATCATTAATGCAATTTGTGCCCTCAGTTCAACCAATAAGTTAATTCAACTTTAGTGGAAGAAATGCTTTTTCTAGGGTGTAACTAGAGACAGCTAGGAAATGTTACATTCTGTAAATTTAGGGAACATCCTTAAATTTGATACAAGATACAACTACTTACTATCCTACTCAATTTCCAAAAGAATCATAAAAATTTCACTAAAAATGTAATTTTTCAGAAACAAAAGGAGAGAACCAATATTGTAAAAATTGCAAAAAGATTTCTTTTCTTTCTTTGCCCTTTAATCAAGAATCTGGCAAAGAATTTTTAATATTTCAAAATTTTACATTTCTGGTTCCTACCAGCTTTAGTTTTGAATTTTCTATACAAAGACTTGAAGCTTATTTAAATGCTCTAAAGGGTGCAATTTTATGAGTACAGAGGAAAATATGACAGAATTCAAAGAAGAGTGCCAGTTAATCGGGAAAAAATATAGTTGCCGCTAAATGTATGGGTATTTTAACTCTATTGCAATAGAAACAAGCAAAACTAGCGTAAACCACATACCAGCACCGTTGGTGTCAACAAGTTTCTCCTTTGGCAAAGGAATAACTGGGAATAACTTCACCTTCCCATCCTCAGCAACAACAACTGGATCAGCACCCTGTGTAATGACAGTGATTCTCTTGTGTGTTCCTGATGCCTTTGCCCACTGGGAGATCTTCAAAGCTATTTCTTCTACATTATCAGTCTGGTCATTAAAGCACAAGTTAGCTATGTAACACACATCCAAATAAATTTGAGAAACCTGGAACAAATCTAGCACCCATTACCTCCCAGCTGTGGACTCTAGAGAAGGTTCTTGCTTCTGTCTCATTACCAAAGACAAAGTCCATATACCTGAAAACAAGAGATGCAAGCTCTAATCAGTATCTTCTCCATTCAAGTAAAATTAAAGAGGCAAGACATTGGCCTTACGGCAAGACTTTCTCCTGTTGATCCTTGAAGAACTCACAGATAAATGGTGCTGAAAGGTTCATTGAAAAAACCTGCACAATGTGGAAACATAAGTGATTGTCCGACTTAACTCAAACATAAACACTTGTCAAACGGTCAGACCTTGTGTTTGGCAGCTGCATGCTCAGCAACAAGCTGAATAGATTCTGGAGAAACAGTGAGAAAAAATCCAGCAATGTAATAGTACTTGGCCTTCTCCACTATACAGGGTACAAACACACACATTAAGTTTTATATAACATGAAAATTAGAGTTCCACGTATAAACATCACGACTAAAGATTCCCACCCAAAGCCCAGTTCTCTGGTTTTTTCAAATGGTCAACCTTGTAGCAGTTTGCAGCTGATAAGTTTGCAACCAGCGACCTGGATAAATTAATTTCCAAACATCGTCAGCTCATAAGAAGTATTTGAAACCTTGAGAAGTCATATTTTCAACCTTTACTAAATGAAAAATAATATTTTCTTCTTTGCCCTCCTTTTCAACCAGAATAAGCTATGAGTTTAATTGTACAACAGCAAGGAGGTAAGACAGTAAGCAAATTACTCTAGACTAACCTTTCGCCATCAAGGACACAGACAGCACAAGTACCCGTTGGACTCTCATCCTCGTAGTAGCAAACCTAAATGCAAAAATCATGAAATTAAAGTCTAGAAATCTGAAAATACTGATAACGACACCCCCCCCCCCCCCCCCCCCCCGCACCACCACCACCACAAAGAAAAGGCCAAACAATGAGAAGATTAGAGACAAAGAATCTACATTGACACCAGCATCTTTTGCATTTTTCTTCATTTCCTCCCCATATTTGTCCTTCCCAATAGAGCCCATGTAACTTGTTGCACCTGGAATTTGAAGCATCCACTGCAAGTGATAGGGAAAGTTATTATACTGGATTAAATAGGTCATGTAAGATTGCAAGAACCAAGGAAAAACAAAAGTGATAACACACCTGAGCTACTCTGATTGAATTTTGTGTTGCGCCTGCAATTCAGAATGAAAAGACGAATGTGTTCAGGTTGCCATGGTATCTTCAACGCAAATATCATTCAACAAAGATGTTGTTAAATAAGGTATCAAGTGACGGCAATTTACCTCCAGCAATGTATTCAACATTAAACTTGGATGTCATTTCGTCATACCTACATCATAAAATTCTTTATCAGCATTTTGCATGAACAAGCATACTCCTGGGCAAGACAAAAGATGCAACCATTTTCTTCAGCATAATAAGTTCTAGCGACTACTCTCTCTTTGTATTTGTATTCCAAACCTAAAACTACTCAACAAGGAAAACATTTGACCTTTAATATCAGAAAAATAATAGGCTCATTATTTAATCAACTGTAACCAGAAAAGTATCTTGACAACTCTTTTGAATGAGAGTTTATCGCAACAAGCCATGCACTTAAGAAAGCAATAAGCCTATCTAGAAATGAAACAAAGAAATGCTAACATTTCCAATTTATAGTGAATCCTCAGGAAATCATGGAACCATTTCTCAGTTTCCCACGACAATATGGCTTAAACCTTTTCTATTGCATATTCCATGACAATGCTAGGCAATACAAATATGACTTCCAAATTGACTTCATATTTCAGTAGGAAATAAATTGAACAAAGATCCACCCAAAATAGGCTTTTCAAGTGGCAGTGAAATATTTTTAGCTCATAAAAAACTACTTTTTAAGAATCATTCAGCACGGATAAGCAACGAGGCACTTCATTTACTATTTAACAAATGAAATCAGGAATAACAGCAAGATATATTATAATCAATCTATTCAAATAATAATAAGGAATAACTTCCTCATTGCCTGAATCAAATTGCTAGTAGTTTTCATTCTTAAACACATTAATAACCACTCTGATATCCGGACAATGGTACCCAGATGATAGTGAAGCTCGCAGCTACCTAATCCAGTCAACTAAGCTAAACTAATTAGAGGCGCAAACTTATCAAAAAAAGGAACAAGAAAAGGCTAACTGCAAATGCAATCTGCTAAGCTAGGCAACGTGGATACACACGTAGAACTAAGATGAAAGGAAATAACTTACATAGACAAGTGCTTTTCCTCAGCAAGAATTGCATTGTTTGGCTTAATGTCATACCTGAGTTAACAATCAATCATTCAAATAAGAATCTCACTGCTTAATCTCATACAAAATTTAAAAAATAAAATAAAAAATCCAAAGCTCCATGTAAATCGAATGCATTAATCCAATCGAAGATCCAGTAGTTTAAGCAATAAGTGATAAATATGTAATAAACATCTAGCATTCACCAGATCTATGAAATTAATTCAACTAACAATTAGGAAACTGAACGTTTTTTGTATAGGAAATTAGCTGAAAATGGGAAAGATGAGAAAACATTACTTGTTGAGGAAATCTTGATCGATAACAGCAGAGATATCGAGCAATGGATTGCCCATACCCAAAAGAATACCCTCAGAATCCATTTTTTGATATTTCTGTGAATTTGTTTTGCTGTTGAAAATGGAGGTTTAGATCTTAAGGTAGGTGCAATTTCGGCTTTAGGTATCAAACTCTTTATATAGAATTGCGTCGGTGTTGGTGAGTAAATGATGGTGACGTCGTTGATTTTATTGTTCAAGTTTTATTAAAAGTTTCTTTTCTAATAATAAATAGTACAACACTTCATCTTTCCATTTTAAGTGACAACTTTTTCCCTTTTAATCAGAATAGAAAGAATGACATATTTGTATGTGTTAAAATTTATTTGATTTTAATTTTTTTGTTTTAATTTTTTTGTTTGTTTGTTGTTTGTTTTAATATTTGATATTGTGATTCTATAAGCACAAAGATATTTCTACTTGTTTAATAAAAAAAATCACAGCAAATAAAACATGGAAACTATTATTAAACTAATACATTTATTAACCTAACAATTAGAATCCTCGAATAACTCCATGCAGAAAAACTAACTTAAAAAAATAGCGAATTATGTTATTATCATACAACGTTATAGCTATTTAAAGAGTCATATTTTTTCTGAATTTCATGCATGATCGCTAAACTTTATTTGTGTATCAGTAAAGTAATAAAATTATTGCTCTCACAGAAAATTATTAAACTTTACATACTTTTTTAATAAAGTCACGGAACTATTTATGTCTAGTTAAAGTCACCAAACTATGTGTTAATTGTATTCTTGGGAATTTAACACATAGTTGAGTGGCCTTTTTTTTTTTGACAAGGGAAAAGATAATATATTAATACTACCGGTTAATGTCTATTACAACACCTTCAAAGTAGCACGTCTCAAGGACGTTCAAATTATCCCACTAAGCTAGTTGTGCACAAACAATAACATCCATAGTTTTAACAAAATAGACACAGGAAGCTCTATTCGAAGCTAAATTATTTATTACATAAGAGGGTGGGTTATCCAAGAGTTGGAATTTGATTCCTTCCTTCAGTGCTTCCCTTGCCAGCTTATGGGTTACCTTGTTCCTTAAAATTATGCATGATCCTCGGCTCCTGCAGCTAGAGCATTAATAACCTGCAAGAGTTAATGATTGTTTCATGAGTGCTGCAGCTATCTTTTAAAAGTTTTATTGCCTATGTGACATTCGTTTCCACGATCAACGGGGTGAATCCCTTTGTTAGGGCAATTCTAAGACCCTCTTTGAGATCCTGAAGTTGCACATGCAGTGAAGATGTTGCTGGGCATCTGTGTTGGTAACCTAATAACCAACGACCATTATGGTCTCTGAACAGACATCCTAGTCCTCCTATTTTTTCTTTGTTATTGAAGGCCCCACAATGTTAAGTTTTTTAACTGTGGGGAGGAGGTTTATGCCAACTAATTTTGATTGCATGGGTTGGAACTGTGAGTAAAACCTCAGATTCATACTAGAACCACGATGATTCAATAAAAAAACCTAACCTAAATCAAATCAAGGATTCCCTGAGTAAGAATCCTCGGATCATCACTTATTCCCTGAATAAATAGAATCTCGAATATACTCTATAGCTAGGGCAACGGCAACATTATGGTTGAGGTGGTAATTGGTGTTTTGATGGTTATTGTTATTTCGATTAAGCCAAATACTCTATAGGAGAAATGGATAGTAATATTTCCATGATAGTAGGGTTGAGGGTTAGTGGTGTTCATATTATGCAGGGTCTCTAACCAATGTGAATTGTAAGATCTTGGGTTCGTGTTGAACCCAAACATATTCCAAATGTTCCTAACTGCATTGCACTGCAAAAAGATATGTTTTATAGATTCCTTGTACTTCTTACATACTGGGCATGTGGGATCTGTGTTAATACCAATATAAGAGAGGTATGATCTAGTGGAAAGCTTATTGTGTTGACATTTGCGTAAAAGAAACTTCATTTTGCTTGGGCAGTTGAGCTCCCAAAACCAACTAAAATCAATAGGCGATTGAGAATTGTGAGTAATATGGTTTTAGCAACTCTTGGTAGTGAATTTCCATCTCCCGTTAGGTCCCAAGAAATCTTGTCAGTGTGCCATACCTTTGGTTGAAGGGTCAGAATGCAGTTAGTAGTATCGATAAGGAGGTTAAAGTGAATTTTTCCTAATATCCACTTACCATTAGTCCAAATATCCTTTATCAAAATATTAGAATTATTTTTCTTAAGAGGACCCTCAATAAACTTTCTTAGTTCCGGAGACTTAGGGATCCAGTTGGCCTCCCAATTATTTAGTTTAGAACAAGATCCGAGGATCCATTTTATCCATTTACTACAAATGTCCCATCCTTTAATAATGCACATTCATATATAAGAAGTGTTGTGAAAATTATTTTTGGAGGCATAAATAGAAGTTAGAAGTTTTGACCAAGGCCGATCAATATTATGAATAAGTCTACAAGTAAGACTTGCTAGATTAACTAAGTTCTTATGACTAGTAGTTCTAGTTACTAGCCTACCGTGACACCTATCTTTAGTGGTTGTATCCCAGGTTACTAGGTGGATTTTTTTCGTAGTTGAGGATCCCCGATGAAGTTTCTCCGAAGCTTATCAATATGGTTGAGAATTTTTATGCGGAGGAAGTTGTAGTGCATGTTGTGATTTGCCATACTATTTAAAGTGACACGAGCTAGAGTTACCCTTCATGTCGTACTTAGGAGGTTTGATTCATAGGAGGCCAATTTCTTAGTCATATTGTCTATAATGAATTGATAATCACAGGACTTAGGTTTGTGATTAATGATGGGGTATCCTAGATATTTTCCAAAGCTTTTGCTTGTGTTGATATTGAAAAGCTGAACCAACTCTTTGGTAGTATGCTTAGGGCAGTTTCTCGACACTACCAATTTTGACTTATTGAGGTTAATTTGCTGGCCAGATAATTTGCAGAAAAGTTTAAGGCATTGGAGCATAGTTACAGGATATTTTTTATCAATTCTACACATTAGAGTTAAATTATCTGCTTAGAAAATATGAGAAAGATGATATTTGTTACTTCCTATTGATATAAGTTTCCAATAGCCTATGTCGACATAGTGAATGATATGGATGGATAACATTTTCATACATAGAATAAAGATATAGGGTGATAAAGGATAACCTTGTATGATACCTCTACTGGGAGTAAAAAAAATTACTTCTACTACCATTTAGAAGTATCGATATTCTACTAGTAGTTATGCAACTCATAATGAGAATATAGATCTTGGGAAGGAATTTTAAAAAGCGAAGAGTCCTATAGATAAAGATCATTCTAATCGATCAAATGCTTTTTCAAGATCTATTTTTAGGACCATCTTTGCCTTGATACCTAACTTCTTGTGCATTTTTTAACATAAGTTCCTAAATTATGATAGCATTATCACAAGTATGTCGTCCTTTAATAAAACTAGCTTGGTAAGGACTAATCAAACTATCTAGGAAGGTCTTAATTCAATTAGTAATTATCTTAGTAATAGATTTATAGATAGTGTTACAAAGACCAATTGGTCGAAAAATCTTCAGATTGTTTGCTTTGGGAATTTTTGGGATAAGGCATAGGTAAGTATCATTTACGACATCTGGAAGTTTAGAAGGATTGGCATATAAGCTGAGTTACTGAAGATTTGATGGAAAGCCAGTATCTTTGGAAGAAAAATAGATGTAGACTGTCTGGCCCGGGGATTTAAAAGGTGTTAAAGAGAATATAGCGTTTTTTATTTCTACGGGTGATATGTTAGTGTCAGGGTTTATAAATCAAATTGGTGATGGTTAGGGGTATCATTTTTCATAGACGACCAATCAGAATAGATATGGCTAGTAGAGAAAATATCTTGGAAGTAGGAATTAGTGTGTTCCATGATTTGTTTTGGATCATCGATCCAATTACCATTGGGTTCCATGAAGTAAACAATTTTGTTTCTCCTTCTATTATTAGTGGCACCAATGTGGAAGAACTTAGTGTTTGAATCACCTTCATTAAGCCAATTTATTCTAGACCTTATTTTCCAATAATCTTTCTCCATCCTAAGAATACTGTTATAGTCAGCTTTTAGAGAGGTTTCAAGTTGATTTAGGAAATTGTTGAAACCGTAATAGCTAGAATTTTGTATCCAATTTAGCCTGGCCAAAATTTTCCTTTTCGTTTTAAAACGATCACCAAAGGTAGTTTTGCTCCAGTTAGATATACGAAGTTTAAAGGTGTTAGAAGCCTCAATAAAGCTATTGTTATGGCAGCATTCATCCATAATTTTTGCAAATTCAGGGAGACCACTCCAATAACTTTCTAATCTAAAGGGCTTGCATAGAGACATTTCTATTTTGGGGATTAGTTTAATAAAAATTGGGTGGTGGTCCGAATGGGTAGGCCTTGGAAAAAAGCTCCACCAATTTGCTATTAGCAAAGATTTTATCAAATCTCTCCATAATACGATCACTAATATTTTTACGATGGTTGGACCACGTATATTTATAGCCTTTAAACCCTAAATTCATAAGGTTACAATAATTAATTTTTGATCAAATTTTTTCCATTTTTCTCCTATTTATAGGGTTCCCTCTCCATTTGTCATTTGCAACTAACACATTATTTAAATCACCTTTAGAAGCCAAGCATCTTCATAGTATCATTAATATTACAAATATTATTCCACATGGTATTTCTATTAGAGGTGACTGAGCTAGCATATAAATAGTAAATAACCGGTTATGGCGAATAGGGGGTACGTCAATTGATGCATGGATCTCATTATTTTTTTCGACAAAGTTACTCACAGATACAAGGCTTGCATCCCATAGAACAACCATTCCCCCTGATTGACCTTCGGCAGGAACCTCAATCATGTCATAGAAACCAAACTCATGCATGATACTTCCATGATTTTTCATTCTAGTTTCAAGTAAAGCCACCATGGGTTGGGGTAGGGGTTGAAGTTGACCATTCGTTTGACTTTCTTGGGGGAAGATTGGATTCCTCCTCAGGGATGGTACTAGTATTATTGGAATCTTTCCCACCGTTGGGTCTTGTGGTGCATGTCCATTCTGAACTTGTATAGTGAAGCTTGACAGGCTAATACGAGCCTCTTCTCCCATATTTCCTCGAAGAGATCCTTTACTTTGTCTAGGTTTTTGGATTCCACCATGAATTCCCCCACTAGGTTGACTTCCTCCTCTATTTCTTCCTCCATTTGATTTTCTGGGTTTTGATTCATCTGAGGAGGTGGGATTTCCTGGTTCATAGGACCTAAGTTTATTGGGACCTGGGGTTGCATGTTGTTCACTAGTGGATCCCAGTTCATTAGGATAGGGTTGAGAGTAGTGATCTCTTGGGGTAGGAAAAAGAAAAGGTCCAACCCCATGTTCTGAGGTAGGTAAGGGTTTTGGTTGTAGTTGGGTAGCAGATTCCACTGGGCTCTCATGGCATGGACTAGATTGTTGTTCATGCATGCTGCCGGTGGTTGCATTATATTGTTCACCCATGTATGATTTATGTAGTTGCTCATTGCTTGGTGAAGGTCCTCGGAGACTAGTTGAGTTAGGAATTGAGGACTCTGAATTACAATGAGATTCCCATGCCCATTGATGTTGAGTTGGAGAGATACTCTCCTACCCATTAATCTTAATTCTATCCAAGAAGTTGAGTAGTGATCCTGGAGGGGGGGGGGGGTTGAGCATTGATCACAGGCATGTTTGGAAGTTGAGGAAGGAATGGTGGAAGATTTTCCATGGGTGCAAAATGATGGTTCCTTAGGATTTGAATCAGCCTGAACTCGTCCTTTGATGTCCTATGGTGAGTCTCAGCATAGTTGAGAGAATATTGAGGTTGATTTAAGGAGTTGGAAGTGGGTGTAGGGGTAATGATTTCTTCAATTTGCATGGCATCTGAAGGGTTTAGCGTGTTCGGTTTAATTTATTTGATAGCATGCGTATGGTTTGGCACGTGTATCTGAGTTGGAGACAATTGTCTCAATATGTTCGTTTGCTTGGACGAGCATACTAGGGTTATTGGCTAATTGACTGATTAGGTTATTAGGGGGTGGGGGTTTAGTTGGTCAGTTATAGGAAATGAGTGGACAGTAAGGTCTTTAGGAGATATTGATAGGTAATTAGCAATTTTGTCTTCTTGTGAGAACGGATTTTCTAAGATCTCTTTTATCTTTTCTATCCGGTTCATGCACTGGCTACTAGTGGTTTTAGAGGCGCTATTGGTGGGTTTTTAGTATATGTAGAGGTGGTATTTTCTAAAATTGGGTTCTGATCTAAATCCTCTTTCTAGGAATTTTTAATAGAAGAGAATCTATATTTTGTATTAAGGAGGTTATTAGTAACTTGATTAGGGAAGGACTTTGAGAGATTTGATTTAGATAGATTATTAATGGAGGAGATATTACAATAAGACTTAGGCAAATATTTAATTTTTAGAGTTATAATATACTTACCTGTCAATGCATTAAACATTTTTACATTAATACTTGCTTCCTGGGATTTTCCAAGCGCCTCACTTGATTTAATTATCCTAGGCTTTCCGCTCCTCGGGAATAGGACCGTAGACCATTCATCCTCTTATGATGGAATAATTTTTTGAGTTTCCTTCGGAGATATGTCTGATGGTAAGGGAGTAGTATCCTTTGTTGGAGAAATTCTTTTTACACAGGAGGTTGATTTGTGACCTAGTTTTCCACATGTTTTGTAGAGAATTGGTCAGCTTCGTATTGAATGATTTGTTTGTGGGTACCTATTAGAATGTGTTTCTTTACGGGCTCTTCCATAGGGATTTCAATGCATAACCTAGCGTACCTTCCTCTCAGATAAGAGGATGTACAAACGTATATCCTCAGTAGCTTTCCTAATGCACCACCTATTCTCTTTAGTATTTCCCCAACGTAGAAGTCAGTTGGGAGTTGAGGGAGTCAAACCCAGACTGATGTGAAGGATTGTTTGGCTTCTGACATCACAAAGTTGGGTTTCCATCTTTGAGTTGATAGAAAGTAACCATAGATAAACCATGATCCTGCTTGTAGGATATGGTTCATGATCTCCTCTTTTTGAAGTTTAACGATGACGTAGCCATTTCCTAGGTCAATTAGGGGTATATGGTAATCGATATTCCATAAGGCCTGAATTTTTTGTTTCAATATTTGGTGAAGAATTCTTCTGCCTTGAAGTTTGATTATTAAGGAGTATTTCCGTGGGTGATAGATTCTTTTTCTATTTTTCAATGATATAGGAATCGAAATCGAAGGAACATTATCTTTGTTTGCTGGAGCGACAACTGGTTGTCCTTCTATGATATCCATTGGGATTGAGAATGAAGATGGAGGCTCGAGCAAAAAAATTTATTAAGTCTTCATTGTCCAATAGTTTGTCCTTGAATGTTAGATGATCTTTGGCAAATGAAACTCCCCCGTTGTTAATGGTCGTCTCCACTAAATTGCAGGATGCTTTATCCAGGAGTTTTGGTGGAATTTGAGCAGTTAATGGGTTTGAGATAGACGAGCTCATAGTCGATAGTGTTAAGACGATTTTTAGTTTTGGAGGTTTAATATAGAGAGAGGGAGGAGTTTCTCTCTCTATTGTTGAGTGACTTTAGTAAAATAAAAATAAATTTTAACTTTAGTTATATAAGTCATAAAGTGCAATTACTTTAATAAGCTAAAACATAGTTCTATAAACTATTGATTCAACATGTAACATTCAATGATTTTAATGAGACAGAAAGTAGTTGTGTAACCACATGTATAAAATTATTTCTGGTTTCCTACTAAGGAAAGAAACACAACATATAACACACACATCTACATATTGCTAGATCTATGTGCACATAAGTTGATCCTTTCACACGATAGAAATTAGACATGGCTATTCCTTAGGAAGTTTACATTTATGTTATTTTTACACATAAAACGATTAAAATCTTCAAATTAAATGCCACCTTTAATTTCAAAAAGAAGTAACTAACTGTTTGACCAAAAAGTGTTAAATCTTTTGTTAAATCAATTAATGATGAAATAAAGGGTAAATCTTAGTTAAACTTAATAAGCTCCAGATCAAATATTGTGGGATATTTGCAAGATGAATGGTGACCGGGATTGTTAAATAACAGATTTAATATTCAATGATTATCAATGAATATTGTAATATGAACATGCAATAAATGTAGATAATGGCAATAAATATAAATAAGAAAAGATCTACCACCCAATTATTGGATGATTGTGATGTTCCTTTCTCTTGTCAGCAACGTCGAAGGATGAGAAGTGAAGATGGATATGGAATCTTTGGATCTTATGAGCAAAGACTAAATAACGTGTGCTTGAATAAAATAATCAGTGAACAAGAAAACTTTTGTATATCCTTTCTTAGTCAACCTTTACAATGTGCTGCTTATCAAAAAGTGAAGATCCACTTTTTGTTCTCTATCTCTTCCTATTTATAACGAATATTCCCAAGAATAAACCTAAAAGGTAGAATATAAGGAATATCTAAGGGAACATTCCTTGTGTCCATTTCTAAGCATGTCATACCATTGCAATTATAACTCCACTTGATCGGCCTCGGCAGTGCTCCTTTTAAGGACGACCCCTCTTCAAAATGTCGTGGTCTACCCCGTCCCTGACATGATTTATGTTCTATTCTGAGTCACCAAATTTTGACCAATACAGTTAGTCCCTCCGCTTATTGAGGTCTTAATATTGCACGCCCTCGAGAAGCGGACCTGATCTGCGTCCGTCTAGGAGAAATTTGGTTATATTGATTAGGTTGAAGCAACCAAGGTCTAAAAGAGACGGTGCAGCCAGCAAGGCTGCGATTGGTGTGGCTGGCGTGCGATGTCGTCACAGCCACGCACATCATCGTTACGCTTCTTCCCCAAGCAATGGCTACGCTTTATTTGTTTCGATTTTGATGCCATTGTCTTTTTGTTGGTTCTTCCCATATTTCTTAACTAAAATTTTGCTTCTCCAATTCCATTTCCCTTTTTCTTACCGAATTGTTATATTCTTTTTTGGGCTTGGTAGAATACGTTTCATTGTCGAAATATTTCACAACCCCCTTGTATTCATGATGAAGTTTTCAATACCATTCCATTATCGGTGGCCCCTTCTCCCAACGATGAGGAACTCGTGGCTGAAGAGGATAATAGTTTCCCTACTGCGTAAGAGATAATTCCCAAAAACCCTTTGGCTAGAAATGATTTAATGAGTGAGCCTGCTCTTTCTCCCGCTCAAGTAATCTCTAAGACTAGACCGTCTCATATAGCTGACCTTCGGTCCAAATATAGCATCCCTCCCCATGCCGTGATAATTCCAGCCGGTGGCAATATCATGGAGGTCTATCGACTCGGGTATTGTGCCTTCTATGTCTACTCATTCTTGATTAGTTATACTCTCCCTCTCCTCCCACTAGTAGAGGGATTTTGTAAATTTTATAACGTCTGCCGCGCAACTCTCTCCTTACTTGTATAAAACCTTCTTTATGCTAACGAAGTATGCACAATTGGCTGGCTGTGTGGTTTATATTCTCCACCTACTGTACTTATTTTTTCCTAGTTTTTATGGAGGTACTATGATACACCCATGATATCGCGGGACCAGAAGGCTAGTAATCGGAATGGATAACAGAACGAATCGGAAGTTCTGGCATAAGTACTTCTACATCAAGACCGAGCACTTGGTGGAGGACCCGTCTTGGTTTCCTGAGCAGTGGATCATAATCGTAAGGTCTTTGTCGTACGCTCATTATATTCTTTCATCCTTTCATTATTAGCTCGCTTGTGGTTTCTTTGTTTTTCAACTGAAAGGTACGCACCCTCTCCTTTCTTCGACATTGAAGATTAGGTGGCTCGCGTGTTGCCTCACATGGTGAGGATTCATAATCTGGCAGCTTTTCACAAGCATTTGTTACCCAAGGTCTCGTCTTGTAAGTGTTAGTTTTGCTTTACATTTCTGTTGTTCACCATTGCTCATTGATGCCACCTCCTTTTGGTGCCAAGTCAGAATTTCCAAGAAGAAGGCTCCAATACCAGCATTTCGCCAAGCTATCGCATCATCTGGGATGTAATTTGCGTTGGCCGAGTCCATTCGTGGAGGCCGTACTCAAGCTTCGTCAATGAGGGATTTCACCCCTCAGACTATTAGTGTGCAAGATGAGATCTCTCCCCGGCCTATCTATCATCTTGTAGATGCGTCATCTAATGGATAGGAGACCCCATCAAGAAAAAGGTGAAGGATTAAGATTGGGAAGGCGGTTGTCACTGATGTTGAGCCGGAGAGACTCATTGCTCTAGAAGCAGTGTCTGTACTCGTATCATACGTAGAGGCCATTTATACGGCGGACACCGTCATAGATAAGAGGCCTTTTGGGGATGAGGGGTGCATGATGGCGAGGAGCTTGTAAGGACCGCAGAAGGTGGTGCGTGATCAACGGCTAGGGAAGATAGAGCGGTAGAGCGGTACCTGCGGGGGACGATGGTTCTGGCTCGAATATCGATCCTTAAAAGGTACAAGCCTTCTTGAATAGGAATACTCACGTGGAGGTAAGTATGGAGGGTCTTATCTAGCACATAATCATTCCTGTGGGTTATGACCTTTTGGCCAAGGCAGAATTGGAAGTGTCATCCTTTGGCCCTTATGCGCGGCTTCCGAGAACACGGCATTATAGATGATGTTCAATGCGGAGTTGTCACTGAGTATATATGGTATTGGCTCTGTGAGTAAGTGTTTTTTGATGTTAGATTTGTTTTGCATGTGTAATTTTCTCATACTACCTTTCTTTTGCATGTGAGACCCTTATCATAGGGATCGAGCGTGACCGGCGAGAAGAGCGGATGACGACTATCTTTAAGAAGGTGACCTCTAAGTACAGGGAGTACCGTACCAAGCAACAAACGATGGCTGTCATCTTTAACCAGGATAGCGAGTTTTAGTTGTTTCATCATGGGCTTAAATAGAAAGACGAGAAGTTGGAGAAGAAAGATAATGAGCTAATGAGAGACATCGGTCGCTGCAGCTAGCTTGAGGCAGCTATAAAGGCCAAGGAGGATGAGCTCGAGGTAAGCAAGGGGGTGACATCTGAGAATTCCGATCTTCAGGCGTGGGTGTCATCTTTAACTGCTGAACTTGGACAAAGGGAGGCGAAGGTTGTTGATCTGTAGGGCGAGTTGAGCGCCAAGGTTGACTCATACGAGAAAGGCAGAGTGGCGATGTGGCTGAAGTGATTACCTTAGAGGATGCCTCTACGTTTGTAGGTTCAACTGGGAGAATAAGATGGAGCCATCATCACTTACGGTGGCGAGGTTAGAAGAGAAGATCTAGGATCTTGAGGCAGAGTTATCTATATTGAATGAGTAGGTCGTTACCTTGAAGGCCGAGGAAGTGCGATGACAGTCACAGCTATCCACATCTCATACTTCTACTGATTTCGGTATGCTGCATGAGTTATATGAGATGTGGGTTCATGTTGAGGATCAACTTGACGTATATAAATCTTTGAAGGCTACTGGGAAGGTCTTAGAAGTGGAGCCCAAGGGTATAAGCGTCAAGGAACGTGCATCCTATGAAGCTTGTGGTTACGACCCTAGTACGTCGTGTGTAGATGAGGATCATGATACCATGGGTAGGCTTGCCTCTGACCCTTGGTACAATGATGAGTACGCCAATATGGATGATGTGGCATAAGACTATTGCACTTAGTTTTTTTTTTCTATTTGGGTGGGGCATTCTCGAACCCCTTTGTAAAATATTGTAATTTGAACAGTTGAACTGGAATGATTGCCTTTTTTTTTATGTATTTCCGCATTCTCGTTATCTTTTTATTTGCTATGTAGTGAAGTCCCTGACTTTTTTGGCCGCTTGTATTTAATGTTTTGGCATAGTCGATCGTGAATCATAAAGTAATTCGAACGAGGTCGGATGTAAAGTAATTGAGCAAGGTCGAATGTAAAAGTGTAGAATGACTTAGTGAAGTTGTGCAATGATGTTGCTTTACTCATTCATTGGATAATATTATGTTAGTTTTTTCCATACACATACTAGATAAGTTCGAGTGTACGTAGTCCCTTTATCGTTCGGCCTAGAGAAGTCGACAGGCGGAGTGATAAATCATACTTGAGCTTTGATATGTTCCCTTTGTCGCCTCATTAAAAACCTCCCCTAGAAAACCCAATTAGGACAAAACTCAGGTGAAGGGAAAAGAGTACGACTTGGGGGATGTCCGTTTTCAGACGCTGAAGTATTTGAGGTAGGCGACGTTTCAACTGTTTTGTAGTAGATTTCCTTTCATTGTATCTAGTTGGAATGATCCTTTATTTATTGTTGCCGTGATTTTTTATGGAACGTGCCAATTGGTTACTAGTTTACCTTCTATTGGGTCTTTGCTCGTCTGTGTTTTGGCCTTGAGTACATAGACTCCGATTTTGAGTGGCCGTAATTTGGCCTTTTTGTTTTGGTAACGTTTTGCTTACTATTTTTTGGCTACCATTCTTATGTAGGCCATGTCTCTTTGCTCTTCTACTTCATCGTCTTGTTTCCTTTTTTTTGTCATTGCTTGGTCCGCTTTCGTTGGAGTATCTCAAACTTGGTTCTCCGACCCTAACTGGTAAAATGGCGTCAGTCCCGTGGACTAGTGAATACGGCATTTCTGTTGTACTTGCTTTTGGTGTTGTGCGGTATGCCCATAATACTTCCGGTAGCAATTCCGACTGTAGTCCCTTGGCGTCCTTATGCTTTTTCTTCAAAATATTTAGTATTGTTTTGTTAGGATTTTGCCTGGCCGGGTGATATGGCGTGGAGAGTATTCGCTTGATGCGGTGCTTCTCAAAGATTTCAGCGGTTTTGTTTCCGGTAAATTGGGGCCCATTGTCATAGCTGATAGTTTTGGGGATGCTGAATCGGCATATGACATTTCTCCATATGAATGTGATAACTTCCTGTTCGTGTATTTGGGTGAATGCACCTGCTTCTACCCACTTGGAAAAATAGTCAGTTACCAAAAGAAGTCGTATATTACCTCGCCCTGCTGGGAGGGGTCCGACAATGTCCATTCCCCATTTGATAAATGGCCATGGCAATGTAACCGAGTGGAGGAGATTGCCTGCTTGGTGTATCATACGGCCGTATTTATGACACTCCTCACATTTTTTAACGTAGTTGGCGGCTTCCTTCTTCATTTGTGGGCCAATAGTAACCTGCCCGAATGAGGCATCTAACGAGGAATATGTTGTCGGTATGGGCACCGCAGTGGCCCTCGTGTACTTCCTTAAGGACGTGCGTCATTTTGTTTAGCCCTAGACATTTTGCCAAGGGCCCCAAATTTTCTTTGTATAGGTCGTGGTTGATGGTGTTGTACTTCAAAGCATTTTGGCTTCCATTTTGTCTGATGGGAGTGCTCTCTCCTGCAAGTATTTTATAATGCAATTGCACTAGTCCCAAGTCAAATTTACAGAGTGTACCTCAAGTTGGTCTATTGATGAGTGGATGAGGGTGACCATGTTTTCTTTCATAATGTTTTTTGTTGTTGCTGCTAACTTGCTGCTAACTTGGCGAGGCTATCTGCCTAGATATTTTGTACTTGAGGTATCTGGTCGAGTCGACATTCGTCTAATTCTAGTAGCAATTTATGAATTTCTACCTGGTACTTTTGTAGCCTCTGTTCTTTGATTTGGGAAGTCCCTGTGACTTTGTTGACAACGAGTTATAAGTCGCATACGAGGACGACTCATCGTGCTCCGCATTTGAGAGCTATCTTGTCCTACAATTAAGGCCTCATACTCGGCCTCATCGTTAGGCATATCGGGGCACCGTATGGATTGGCAGATAAATTCGCCTGTTGGGACCTCGAGTACGAGTCCTAGTCCAGATCCTGACGCGTTGGATGAACCATCAGTGTATAGGACCCATAGGTTGGGTAGCCCAGGAGAGGTACAAGAAGTTTCCTGGTCGACCTTGGGCATTATTTTGGCACTAAAATAGGCGACAAATTCGGTGAGTACCTGCAATTTTATCACTGTTCGTCAATGATATTTTATATCATGCTCACTCAATTATATGGCCCACTTGGCCAGTCTTCCCGACAATTCGAGTTTATGTAGGATGCTCCGCAAGGGGAATATCGTCACCACCAATATGGGATGGCATTGAAAATAGTGTCTAAGCTTTCATGAAGCTATGCCAAGGACAATTTTACAAGGTGGAGTACCTCGTTTCGGCATCGACCAGGATTTTGCTGATGTAACAGATTGGATATTGTGTATCTTTGTTTTCACAGACCAACATTGCATTTACCGTGACCTCTGATACGGCCAAGTATACTAGAAGGCGCTCGACATGTTCTACTTTGGCGAGTAGTCGGGGCGAGGACAAGTATGCCTTTAGTTCTCTTAAGGCCTCCACGTATTCCGAATTCCATTGGAGCCCATTGTCTTTGTTAGCACGTTGAAGAATTTGTGGAACCCGTCGGAGGACCGTGAGATGAACCTCGACAGGGCGGTTATACGGCCAGTCAGTTTTTGCACTTGTTTCTTGTTGGTTAATACTTCAGGTATCCCTTTAATGGCTTTTATTTGATTAGGGTTGACCTCTATGCCTCTTTTTTACACCAGGAAGCCGAGGAACTTTCTTGAGGTTACGCTAAAGGCACATTTTTCGGGGTTTAACTTCATGTCGTACTACCTTAGTATCCCGAAGGCCTCTTTCAGGTGGTCGATGTGATCTTCTTTCTTTTTTGATTTGACTAAATGTCATTGATGTAAACTTCCATTGTTTAGACGTGTTGATCCTTGAATATCTTGGTGACCAACCTTTGATAGGTTTCTCCTGCATTCTCCAACCCAAATGGTATAACTCTGAAACAGTACGTTCCTTGGTGGGTGATTAAAGTGGTTTTTTTCTTGGTCAACCTCGTCCATGAGGATTTGGTTGTAACCCGAGTAGGCATCCAAGAAGCTTAACAACTTGTTCCTGTTGTTGCGTCGATGAGCTAATCGATATGAGGCAAGAAAAGGAGTCATTCGGGAAGGCTATGTTTAGGCCCGTGAAATCAACGCACATCCACCACTTCCTATTTTTCTTTTTCACCATGACCACATTGGCGAACCATTGGGAGTATTTTGATTCTCAGATAGAATTGTAGGCGAGTAGCTTATCCACCTCATCACAGACGGCCTCGTTAATTGCAGCATTAAATTTTCTTCTTACTTGCTCTACTGGGGGGTAAAGTGAATTGACGTTCAACTTATGTATGGAAATATGTTTCGGGATACCCGGCATATCTGCATGAGAAAAGGCAAACAAATCGGCATTGTCAATTTATAATTTATGAAATTTACCTAGTTTTGAGAGTTTATGACCGATGTACACCTATTTGTTGTTGTAGCTATTGTCCAGTTGGATGGGATCGAGGTCCTCTACTGTTGACCGTGTAGATTCCACGATGTCAAGGTCCCTGATGACGTCTTTTTGTGTGTCGAGTTCAGCCCCCAACTATGCTTCTAAGTTTATGTGCAATCCTGAGCGATACGATAGCATTCTTGGGCTTTTCATTGTTTGCCTCGGATGCTGAATATCCCCCATGGAGTAGGGAACTTGATTACTTGATACAGTCTTGATGAGATGGCCCTCGTGGCGTGTATCCATGGTCGCCCTATGATGGCATTGTAAGTTTTGTCATGGTACATGACGTGGAACGTTGTTTCTGGGGTGATGCCCCTAACCAGAACGGGTAGCGTTATCTCCCGTAAGATTTTCTCGACTACATTATTTAAGCCTGTTAGTTTTATGCAACGTGGTACTATCAGCTCCCTCAGGTGCCCTTGGTTCAGCATGTTTACTACCTCTTGCCATAGGGCTATGCAGTCCTTAGTTTTGTGACCCCGCTCCTGGTGAGATTCACAGAGGACGTTCGACTTTTAGGTACTTAGGTCGGACTTCATGTTTTTCGGCCACTTCACCTTTGTGCCAAGCTTCTCTAGTGCATACACTGTTTCTGAAGGGGAAACACAAAAATTGTGAGCAGATAAGAGTTGAGGCATACCTCTTTCATTTCTTTGAGTCCCTGTATTTGCCTGGACGGCCCTTCCGCATGTCGAGGAGATGGTGGTATGGTTGTTCTGAATTAGGGTTGATTTCTTTCTCAGTTGAGGCGAGGGCCTGACTAATCTCTTCGACCATTGTTGCAATGGTCTTTCCGTAATTCTGTTTAGACCGATGTTAACCGTTGGGTTGGACAGTTAAGGTCGTCTCGTGTGCTCTCACCTCGACACAGTAGGAATTATGAATTTCTTCACAAGTTGTGGGAAGGTATTTCATAAGTATGCTTAATAACTTTCTGGTCACTCTCGACCCACTCGTTCAACTTATTTTGGAAAGCTTCCACCGCTATCTGCAATGACCTAACCCGTCCCGTGTATTTCTTCCCCGTTTTTCCCTTTTTACGCTGTTATATGTTTCAATATATGCAATTGGAGAATTTGGAGTAATTCGGATGGAGTTTAGATAGAAATGAGACAATTAGTCTCATTAAGAGGAAGTTAGTTTGGCAAAGTCAGCCGAACGTTGACTTATGAGTTAGAGGGCTCGGAATGGATTTCCGACAATTCAACTAGTTTCGGATGGTGATTTGTGACTTAGGAGCGAAATCGGAACTGAATTTGGAAGTCCGGTTTAGAATTAGGCTTGAATTAGCTAAGTTAGAAATTTAACGAAGTCCAGTTGATAGGTGATATTTTGATCCGGGAGTCAGAATGAAATTTTGACTGTTGCAATAGATCTGTTAGGTGATTTTTGATATGCGTGCAAATTTTCAGATCATTCGGAGCTGTTTAGGTCGGGTTATTGGAGCAAATGCAACATTTGAAAGTTTTAGTTTAACTTAGACTTGAATCCATGGAAATTGGGTGATTTTGATGTTTATGATAGCATTTTATGATGCAAGAAAGTTTGAATGAAGTAATGGGACATAGTTGTGCTTTTGGTTGGGGTCCCGAGGGCCTCAGGGTGAAATCGGATGATGAAAGCGAAGATTCTTGAAGATGCAACAGGTCTGTTGCACAAGCTTCTGGTAGTTCCGCGAAAGCAGAAGAATTACCACAAAAGCGGCCACCGCATAAGCGGTCTTGGTCTAGCTGGGCGACCGTAGAAGCGGCTAAGTCGACCGCGTAGGCGAAGACCGCGAAAGCGGTTAAGGATCGCAGAAGCGGTCCCAGTCGACTCAAGGGAGACTACAAAAGCGGTCTATTGACCGCAAAAGTGGTCTACACCGTAAGCAGTCATTGTATCGCGGAAGAAGAAACCGCAGAGATTAATAAAACAATGTTTACGATTTTCATAAGTTAAGAAAACATTATTGGACTTTGGGAAGAGACGATTGTAGGCGACCTTAAAGAGGGTCTCGAGGGTTTCTTTCAGGTAACGATTCTTGGCCTCGGATTATGTCTATATGGTGCAAAATAGTAGATTAAACAATGAAATTTAAGATTTTTAAGGCCAGAAATGGTGGTTAGGGCTTGAAGCCTAAGAGAGGGTAAAAATGGTAACTTGAGAGGGTAAACGAACTCCGTTTTTGATAAACCTTATATTTACGGACTAGCGGCGAGACGAGGAATCCAAATATGTAACTTTTTGAATTTTTCGAGAAGTGGGTCCGGGGCTCGGATTTTACCAACTTCGTAATTTTAATGTTTTTCGAATAATTTTAAAGGGAAAGGGCATTGCAAACCAGGCTACAACCAGTTAGAGGTGAGTAGTTAGTATAGAGGATGGCCTGAGGGTTTGAAACCCCGGCTTATCACATCGTGATGCTAATGTTAGGGAGTGACTCGCACCCCATGGCAGGTGCGGGGTTGTAAATGATTGGGGATTGTGACTTGGTCCGTCCCGTGAGCTGAATAAATTATCGGCGTTTGGTACGCACATTGTGTTGTTGATAATTGGGCTTACTGCCATGTTTGGGGCCTTGTGCCGATCTATAGCACCTGTCTAGAGTGAATATCTATGTGATAACATGATTGCATAATCACTGATCTCAGTCCCGTGATTAATCACCGAAAATGAAATGCTAAGTCACCTTATTTATGAAATTGATTAATTAAATTATATTCACCGTAATAATTGGAAAAATGGGAATTTAAATTGAATCTATTTATGTGACTCATATGCATATTGTGGACTGAGCTTGGGTCGGGCTGCACGATCCGCAAAGCATATATATATGTATTGATATTGCGTTTGGGCTGAAGGAGCCCCTCTTGAATATGTACACACCCCTTGTGAGCGGCGTCGACGTTAAATGGATCGGGTTGCACATTCCGCAGCAAAATCATATGCATTGCATAGCATATTTATCTGATACTTGGTTGTTGTTGTGATACTATTATGCTGTTAGCCTGTAGCTAAGTTATATGATTGTTAGTTATAGCTTTACGTTGTGGTACTTTGTGGATTTCTCACTTTCAGTCATTTCCTATACTTATTATTCACTGAGTCGGTAGTAGTCACCCCTACTCCCTGCACCTTGTGTGCAAATTCAGGTACACCAGAGGCTTAGCTGATTCTCGTAGTCTCCAGAGATATTTCAGAGTCGATGAGGTAAATGCATGGCGTTCGCATGACCTGGCTGCTCTTCGTTATTTCTCTATTTGATTATTATTATGTACTTTCCCATATATTTTGGTTTGAGTATTCAGATTCTATTATTATCCCTCAGTTTTGTTTAGAGGCTCTAGACTCGTGACCCCAGATCATATGGGTGTGCTTTTGAATTTCGTATTTCTACTTATATCATATTATTAATATTTTTGGATTATTATTTTGCTAATTTCTCAGTTTGAGACTTAAATGTTTCGTTGGAAGCAAATTGTTGGCCAGGCTTACCTAGTTTTAGGAATGGGTGCCATCACGATCGGGTTTGGGTCGTGACACTATCCCTTCTGATACTTTTGGTAGGCTCATTATTACTCTATTAAACCAAGTGAGGAAGTCCCTGATTCCCTCTCCAGGTCGATTGACTAGCGACGAATATATCATTCACACTGGCCTCCGCTTTTTTAGCCCCGATGTGGACGGTAATGAATTTATCGGTCATTCCTTCAAACATTGTTATTGACCGTGACGGTAATTGTGAATGCTAGGTTAAGACCCCCCCCCCCCCTCATTAGGGTCTCGCCAAACCTTTTCAGCAACACTGATGGTACTTTCTCCTTCAAAATTTTGTTGCCTTTCACCGCTGTGACATAATGAATGATGTGATCTTCAGGATCTGTTGTACCTTCACATATATTTAAATACGCTAGCATTTTAAAGGTCATATATAGGGCATGTAGAGCCGCCTCCTTATTTTGCAGTTGTTCGATGAATCGACCAACATCCTGTTTGGGTAGCAGCTTTGGGGCGCCCGATATCTTATCGACCCTTTGTTCCCTCATCTGGTCGCTGAGTTATTTGTTTTCATTTTCCATTTATTCCATTTTCTTTAGAATAGTTGCAAGTGCGTCATTACCCGCATCGACAACGGTGTAAGTGTTGCCTGTTGGGGGAGCGAGTTGTTCGCCGGTGGTCGCTATGGTATTTGCTTGTGCGACGTTTCTATTGTCCCTTTGAATGAGTTTGTCGAGTATGTTATTCAGCGTACTTATCAACCAATCCTCCAGTAATTTCTTCACTGCTGGTAGTGCTTCCTCAACTGTGGAGGTGGAAGCTACCCTTTCGTGTGAGGCGGTTACACTTTCATGAGAGGGAGGTGAATCACCCCATCTGGGTATAACGCTCGCTGTCACATTCTCATTGTCCACTATGTTATCCTCGTTGATGGTGTTCAAAATATTGGTAGCGAAACCTACTATTGCTTTCTGTCTTGCATATCCTATTCCTGCCATTGTTAGTTTGTGCAAACGAGGAAAACATGGCTATCACTACTCCAACCCCAATCGTGATGGTGCCCAATTCTCTGCTAGGAATGGCCGACCGAACCACAACCTTAACTACCTCTACATGCTTCATGATAAAATCAACATGGATAAATTACTAAGTCGAAAACATTGGAAATCTAAAATAGAGTTAAAATATGCGGAATCCAAAATGACAATACTACTACATAGCCCCAACATAATTCGGTGTCGCAAATCTGAGCCTCTAATACAGAGTTTTCCACCTAATACATCTCAAACAAGGAAATACGGAATAGACAAGAGATAGAGGGGAGAGATCATGGCTGCAGACGCCAGTGCAGCTACCTCGATGCTTCCGGATAAGTGCTACCAAGCTGGAAATCCTCAAAAATGTCAGAAGCACCTGGATCTGCACGTAAGGTGCAAGGAGTAATGTGAGTACTCCGACCCAGTGAGTAATAAACATAAATAAAGGCTGAGAATAAGAAATCCTGAATAAACACACTGAAGTCTATAATACAACAACTTATAACCAAGTAATAAGAAATCATTAAACCAGTGTAAACAGTTTATGGAAATGCTACAACAGATAAACAGATAAATGACAGATGAATAAGTAAAATGCAACAAATAAAATGGTATTCTCTAGTACCCACTGCTGCTTGCAGCCCGATCTGTTTATTTATCATTGACGGCGCTCATTAGGGGTGTGCGAACTCCGAGAGGGACCCCTTATGGCCCAAGTGCAATAACAAGCCATCTCGTGGCATCAACTAGGCCCTCAGCCTCAATATCCATATAATACTGCTGCGGCACGCAGCCCGATCTCATACTCAGTCCAGAAATCACATAAGCCCCTCGGGAAATAATAAAATAGTAGTTTTCACCTCAAAATGTCATTCAAAATATTATTTGAGTTTTCAAATCAGAGTAAAAGTGACTGAGTTTGTAAAACAATATTAACAATAGGACTGGATTCAAGTAATATCTCCAAAATAATGATAAAATAGTAATAACAACCCCCGAAAGGTCCTAACAGTTGGCACGAAGTCCAAATATGACAAGTAGTCCAAATTAAGATGCTAACAATTAGACTTCAACAAAATACGCGGTAAAAACATCACTTGGGATTGACCAAGTCATAATCCCCAATAGTAACCGACCTCGCACTCGTCATTGAGCACATGTCTCACCTCAATATAGCACTACGATGTGCAAATCTAGGGTCTCAAAACCTTAGGATATCATTTACATTCATTCGTTAAAAACCTTTTAAACAAATTTTTAATAGTTTCAAACGAGTGATAAAATAGTGAGTAAACATGTGAGAAAATGTAAACAGCCTCTCGGGCAAAATATATACCATAAACCGCCACTCGGGCATAATATCAACAGAACCAGTCTATCGGGCTACCTCACAATCACTCATAATCAGCCCTTCGCGCATACTATAAATCAAGAACCGCCCCTCAAGAACTAACATGGAACATCATCAGCCCCTTGGTCTATATCACATCTTACACTGGGTACATGCGCTCAATGGGGGTGTATAGACTCCGGGAGGGGCCCCTTACGGCCCAAGCGCAATATCGAGTCATCTCGTGGCATAATCAATAGACTCTCGGCCTCATATCAAGTCACCTTGTGGCGTACAACTCAGCCCCTCATCCCCATAATCATAATCAGTGCAACACTGTTGTGATAGACAGCCTGATCCCAAAATAATCCTCAGTACATAGGCCTTCGGCCCTACTTAGTCAGAAATCTCTAAAAGTCACTTAGGCATAATGAAACATGATGCTCAGTCCAAAATATCATATGAAGTGTTAAAATATAGTAGGCATGGTTGAGTAATGAAAGTAATAGAATATACCATGATTGAGTACAGATATAAGATCAAATAGTGAGGAAATAGCAGTAAAACTTTCCTAAGGGTCCAACTAGTTGGAACGAGGCCCAAATATGGAATTCAGCCCAAATATGATGATAACAACTAGTTTTCAATAAAATACGCAGTACAATAGTCATTCGGGATGGATTACGTCACAATCCCAAATGGTGCACGACCCTACACCATCATCTAGCGCGTGCGTCACCTTAAAGTAGCAAACCAATGTGAAATCCGGGGTTTCATACCCTCAGGACAGACATTTACAATTATTACTTACCTCAATCCGGTCTAAACTCTAGCCCGCGATTCCTTTGCCTCTCAACTCAGCCTCTGAATGCTCCAAATCTAGCCAAAAGCAGATTCATACCATCAAAATATGCTAAGGGAACAAAGTCCATTCAAAAATATCTAATTTATACAAAAAAATCCCAATATCGGCCAAAACCGACCCTCGGGCCCACGTCTCGAAATCTTATTAAATCACATTAATAGAATCCTTACATTCTCACGAGTCTAGACATACCAAGATCATCAAAGTCCGACATCAAATGCCCATTCAAATTCCCAAAATAATTCTCAATCTTTTTTTCTATTTTCCCCCAATTTTAACTCTAATTTCTCAAGTTAAGTGATGAAATTCAAGACTAAATTATGAAACTAAACCAGATATGAGTAAAGAATACTTACCCCAATAGCTCCACTAAAAATCTCCTCAAAGTTCACCTTCTCGTGAGCTCTCTAATGAAATTTCGAAATTATGGATCAAACCCTCGATTTTAAAAATATAAATTGACTGCCCAGGTATCCTTCATCGCGAACACGACATCACCCTCACGTTTGTGAAACTCAAAGCTTCACTGACCCAATTTCTCTCCTACGCGAACCCGAGGGCCACAAGCGGTCGCGATGACCACACAGCTCAACCCTACGCGAATGCTGAACACCAGTCGCGAACGCGTAGCCTTAACTCATGTACCTTCACGAACGCGAAGAAAAAATGTTGCTATCCTTCTCATTAATCCTTCGCGAACGCGAAGAAGGATTTCTTTGCAACAAAATACCAGAAAATCTGCCAAGTCCAAAGTCCAAAAATGGATCCATTAACCACCCGAAACACAACCAAAGCCCTTGGAACCTCAACCAAACATGCCAACATATCCCATAACATCATTCAAACTTGTTCCAACCTTCGTAACGCTCAAAACAACATTAAAATATCAAATTTGCATCGGATTCAAGTGTAAAAATTCCAAAAACTACCAAATTCCGCTTTCGATAAAAAAAAGTCTATCAAATCTTGTCCGAATGACATAAAAATTTTCACACACGTCCCAAATAACACAATGGACCTACTCCAACTTCCGGAATTCTGTTTCGACCCCTATATAAAAATCTCACCTATCAACCAAAAATTACAAAAATCCCAATTTTGCTAATTCAAGCATAAATCTTCCACGGACCTCTAAAATACAATCCGATCATTCTCCTAAGTCCAAATCACGTAATGGGTCTAACCAAATTATAAAAATTCCAATCCAAAATCATATACTAACAAGTCAAAACTTGGTCAAACCTTTCAAATTTTAAGTTTCAAACTGAGAACTATTCTTCTAAATTCATTTTGATTGCCCTGAAAACCAAAACTGACGATTTACATAAGTCACAATACATCGCACGGGGTTAGTCATGACCGAGAACTGGCGAGCAAAGTGTAAAAGCTCTAAACGACCGATCGGATCATTATAGTTCGGGATTGTTAAATAACATATTTAGTGTTCAATAATTATCAACGAATGTGGTAATATGAACATACAATAAATGTGAATAATGCCAATAAATATAAATAAGAAGATATCTACCACCCAATTGTTGTATGGTTAGGATGTTCCTTTCTCCTGTCAGGGACGTTGAAGGATGAGAAGTGAAGATGGATATGGAATCGTTGGATCTTATGAGCAAAGACCGAATAATGTGTGCTTGAATAAAATAATCAATGAACAAGATAACTTTTGTACTCCATCCGGTCCAAAATATGTGGGTTTTTTGCTTTTTTTATGATCCAAAATATGTAATTTTTCCAGATTTCAAGAATGAGTTAATTATTTTTTCCTACATTACCCTTGCAGTAAATAGTATTGGAGTATATGTTATGAGTGTTCATGTAAGAGATAGTAAAGGTAGATATGGTTAATTTTATCTCTAATTAATGTTAAAAGGTGAATTTCTTAATTTGTGTGAAAAAATTAAAAAACAACTTATTTTGGACCAGAGGAAGTATATCTTTTCTTAGTCAACCTTTACGAGTGCTCTTATCAAAAAGTGAAGATCCCCTTTTTGTTCTCTATCTCTTCTTATTTATAAGGGATATTCTCAAAAAAACCCTAAAAGGTACAATGTAAGAAATATCCAAGGGAATATTTTAGATGTCCCTTTCTAAGCATGTCCTACCGTTACGATTATAACTCCACTTGCTCGTCCTCGACAGTGATTCTTCTGAGGACGGCCCCTCATCAAAATGTCGTGGTCGACCCCGTCCATGACATTATTTATCTTCTCTTTTGAGTTGCCAAATTTTGACCAATACGCTAACAAGTAATTATTGTGTGGTTAATCAAAGTACAATTAATGTGTTGATAGTATATTTGATTAAAGATCGATCAAATTACACTAATATTATACATTTCTCCCATAGAGAGAACAAATTAAATTCCAGTTTTGTTAGGTAAATTGATAAGACTTTTTCAAATATTATTTTGAAAACCAAAATCAAACCAAACACAACGTCCACATTAGGTTACTCAGATCTCGAAATCAGAATTGGTGGGTAGGGTCTCCTTGCTTTTTGGTCTTTATGCAATATGGGGTCCTCTCACCAACCAATTCAATATTTTTATCTTTGCATACTTCTTTTTGTGCTGATCTTCAATGTGTGCAAGTGGACAAAGAAAGGAAAAAAATAGTTTCTTCATTCTACTCAAATAGTTATTGCCTTACCTTCGATACATATTTTTTGTTGCTTCCAAAAATAATGATCGACAAAATTTATATTTTTATCTAAGTATAATATATACAAATAATATACATATTTTATGTATTAATTTTGACTGACCAACTTAGGAATGTGCATTCGATTTATCGATTCGATTTTGACCCTTATCGATAATTACTTATCGATTATCAATTTGGACATATACTTATCGTTATCGTTTCAATAAGGTTTCGATTTTTTTAATTTCGATTTATCAATTTTGAGGCTTATCGATTCGATTATCGATTACACCAATAAGAAAATTTTCGAGTTAGACCCAAGGACCATTCTTTTCATGGTATCAGAGCCAGGCCCATCCCAATTATTGTTACCGATGTTGGGCCCCCATTTATGTTGTCCACGCTCCAGAGATCTGGACGTGAGGGGGGGTGTTGAGTTGTCCCACATCGGAGGGATTTGAGGTCCTTGGTCTCCTTATATGGCTTGGGAAACCTTATAAGCTAGCTTTTGAGGTTGAGTTAGGCCCAAGGTCCATTCTTTTCATGGTATCAGAGCCAGGCCCATCCCAATTATTGTTACCGATGTTGGGCCCCCATTTATGATGTCCACGCTCCAGAGATCTGGGCGTGATGAGGGGTGTTGAGTTGTCCCACATCGGAGGGATTTGAGGTCCTTGGTCTCCTTATATGGCTTGGGCAATCCTCACCTCATAAGCTAGCTTTTGGGGTTGAGTTAGGTCCAAGGTCCATTCTTTTCAGAAAGTATATCGCTACAAACACGCCTAACTAATATGCACAAAAAGAAGCTAAAATAAGAAGAACACCATTTATAACATAAATATTGTGTCAACAAGCACATGAAATGAAACTAAAGTAAGGGATCAAATGTATGCCACTAACACTCCAACGATATAAAAATAAATAAAATACATCATCACGTCTAATTATGTTTTCCATTACTTTGAACTTTATTCCCTTGAGCTTTAAATATGATCATTCCTTAAATGTAGCAGAGGATATAATAGGGCTAGGGGCGTAGGGTAAAGGAAAGGTTATTATAAAATAAGGGTAAAAAAAATTAAAAAATAATAGTGTATATTATTGATTTATCGATAAACCGATAAACCGATAAACCGAAAAGGACAGAATCGAAATCGAAATCGATAACTTGATAAAGAAAATTTCAAAATCGAAATCGAAATTGATAATTCGATAAATCGATATCGATTAACCGATAACAAATAATCGATTCGATTTATCGATAAACCGATACGAATGCACACCCCTAGACTAACTTCCTTTTGTATTTTGCCCAAAAATATAAGCAACCGTCAATGGATTCTTCTTATTTTCTTTTTTCAGAAACCTAACAATAGAAAATGAAAAATGATTTTTTTTACTAATCTATATTACTTTTGAAACTTATTTACTTTCAATATTGAAGATTTCACTTGATTACAAATTGATATATAATTTACCGTTTATATACAAAATAATATATTAAATTCCAATTTTACCCATTTTCTTTCCCCCTTCTTCCTTTTCCATGCGTTAACGGACATAGTTGACCCAAATTATTTACTTATGTAACAACATATTAGAGTAATATAATATGAACACACAATTTAAACATGTATTCACTAATTTATCTCAGCAAGGAATAGTTGAATACGATTATAAGTTTTTAGTTATGTCTCTTTTTGTCACGATCTCAATTCGCCCTCCGTAAACATGTCGTGACGACACCTAGTCCTTATGACTAGGTAAAAGATGCGAAAAAAACAACAAAACTTGCGAAAATTAAATAACCAAACTGAACATCTAGAATAAAAGAAATTGTATATAAATGTCACTTGGCATATACAACTCAATAACGAGGACGTCTACAACATCACCCCAAAACTCGGAAACTCACCGGAACACATGCTAACAGAATGTAATACACTGCTCTAGCTCTAGAATGTCTAAAACAACAATATGGAAGGAAAGGTAACTACTAAAGCTAGAACAAGAAAGAGACTCCTGGCATGCGGATGCGGCAGATGTACCTCGAAGTCTCATCTAGATCTCTCCGCCTCGAGGATAGTACGCCTGGGTGGAGGTACCTAGATCTGCACATGAAAAACATGCATATAAGGGGCATGAGTACACCACGGTGGTACTCAGTAAGTGTCAAGCCTAACCTCGATCGAGTAGTGGCGGGGAAGGCCAGGGCCCTATTGAGATAAAATATAATAAATGATAGAATAGAGATACACTATAATGAGAGTCTACGATGAGAATATAAACAGGATAGATAAGGAATACAATAACAGAAAAACCAGAAGTAAAATAACATAAGAAAAAAATACCGATCACAACAAGAATGATAACCGGGGATCTCTTAATATCCCGAGGATCTCTTGATATCCTCACCATATATGCCCGATGATCTCTTGGTATCCTCAATAGATAAGATGGGGATCTCTTGGTATCCTCAATAAATAAACCGGGGAACTCTTGGTATCCCGCACCCTCTGTCCAGAATATAACACGTGCTGGGGGTCTCCCAGGATACCGTCCCGTAGTCCAAATTTAAAACACATCATAACAGCTCAAGAATATCATAATAATTGGTAACCTCTAACAAGTAACAGTAAATTCTAGCCTAACATGTTTCATGAAATACAAACAAGGCAGTCTACGCAAATATACAAGTAAGTCAACTAAACAGGCTTCTCTAAACTAACACAGGCTAAGTTTGCAATTAGAGTAAATCATGTAAGAAAGAAACTCAATTTAAATACTTAAAGTAAAGCCGGATTTTTAATAATTAGCTCAAGTACGCATTCGTCACCTCACGTACAAGGCATTCAATTACAAAATTTCATATCCTAAGGGGAAAGGTCCCACACACAAGGTTAGACAAGCCACTTACCTCGAATCGGCTCCAAAATCAACTCAAAATCACACTTTTTCCACGAGTATCCGATTCCAAAAGGCCCAAATCTATTCAATTCAATTACATATTTTAAATAACATCTTAAACAATTGATTCTACTATTTAATTCCAAGGTAATACGCTAAATTAGGTAAAATAACCAAAAAATAACCAAAATATCTCTCAGGCCAACATCTCAAAATTGGATAAATTTTACGTATCCAGAACCCTTGTTCTCTCACACGTCTAACCATATAAAAATCTCTCAAATCGGATACCAAAAGCATACTCAATACTCAGAATTTCGGCCTAAGAAGGTTTTTTCAATTTCCCCAAAATTTGATCCTCAATTTGAATTTAAAAGATGGATTTAACTATATATTGATGGAATATAACTAAAAAGGATTAAGAAAATATTACCCAATGATCTCCTCTTTAAAACCCACTCAGAATCGCCCTCTCCGGAGCTCAAATTTGATTTTTCAAACATTTGAAATAATACCCTCGAACTTGGTATATCTGTACAGTGGTTTTCGCTTCTGTGGTCAAGGGACCGCGTATGACGTCCTGTTTCTGCGGACATTTTATCGTATCTGCACTTCACTCCTCCGCAGGTGCGGTATCACATCTGCGGTCAAAGTCTTGTATCTGCGGAACCTGCTCCTCTGCCCAAAATCTGCTCCTGTGATCTCTCAGTCGCTTCTGCGGTTTCGAAGCCGCAAAAGCGAAAATACTAGAAGCAATAAAAACTGATATCACCCAACTTTCCAAATTCTTCTGTCGCCCATCTGAAATCATCCTGAGGCCTCCGGGACCTCAACAGAAAATATCAATAACACCTAATACCATATTCAAACTTGTACAAATCCCTAAAACACCTTACACAACACCAAAAACTCGAATTAATCAATGATTTAAGCCTAAGAACCTCAAATATCATCAAAACACGCTTTCGATAAAAAACATATCCAAAACATGCCCGAATGACCTAAATTTTTCCACACACATCCCAAATGACATGACAGAGCTACTGCAACTTCCAGAACTCCATCCCAACCCTCGGATCAAGAACTCACCATCAGACCAGAAACATCAAAAATTCAAACTTCGGTATTTCAAGCCTAAATGAGCTACGAACTTCCAAAATACATTTCGAACACGCTTCAACTCCAAAATCACCTAACAAAGCTTACGAAACCCGAGGATTTCTATTCCGAGTTCGTCTTCAGACTCTTCGTCTACAGACCATTTTTCAACACTTAACCTCTCATTTAGGGATTAAGTGTCCCAAAACTCTCCAAAACCCAACACCGAACGTCCCAGCAAACTAAAATAGCATAAATGAACTTAGGAGAATCAGTTAATGGGGGATAGAGGCATAAATTCCAAAAAAAACCATCCTTCACATCCTCGTACACTTAAAAATTCGTTCGTCCTCGAACGAGCATAGAGAACATACCTGAAGTAGTGAAAAAATGAGGATATTGGCTGCGCATATCCCGCTCAGTCTCCCATGTCGCCTCTCCTGCCGGCTGAACCCTCCACAGAACCTTTACTGAAGCGATTTTCTTTGACTTTAACTTTTTGACCTGCCCGTCGAATATAGCCACTGGCTCCATAACATGGGATAGATAGTTGTCCCACTGGACTGAGCTTGAATCCAACACGTTCGACGAATTATGGTGATACCTTCGAAGCATCGAAACGTGAAATACTAGATAAACTCCTGTCATGCTGGGAGGTAAGGAAAGCTCATAATGAACCTCCTCAACTCTCCCCAAAATCTCAAAAGGGTCAATAAATCTCGGACTCAACTTCCCTTTCTTTCCAAACCTCATGACGCCTAGCACAACCAGCTCACCGACCATATATCAAAACTTCACGAACCTTCATGTCCGCGTAGCTCTTCTGTCTGGACTGTGCCGTAGGAGTCTATCCTGCATTACCTTGACTTTCTCCAATGCATCCTGAACCAACTCTATGCCTAATAGCCTGGCCTCACTCGGCTCAAACCAACCCACCGGAGACCTGCATCTCCTACCATATACAGCCTCATACGACGCCATTAGAACGCTGGACTGATAACTGTTGTTGTAAGCAAACTCTGTCAATGGAAAGAATTGATCCCAAGACCCTACAAACTCAATCACACACGCACGGAGCATATCCTCAAGAATCTAAATAGTGCGCTCGGATTGTCCATCTATCTGGGGTGAAATGTTGTGCTCATTGTCACCTAAGTATCCAAATCATGCTGAACGACTCTCCAGAACCATGATGTGAACTGAGTAGCTCTGTCCAAAATAATAGGAACTACCATGCATGTGAAAAATCTCCTGGATATAAGTTTCCACCAATCGCTCCGATGATTAAGGAGTACACACAAGGATAAAATGAGTGGACTTGGTCAGCAGATCCACAATCACCCAAATGGCATCGAACTTCTTCGCAGTTTGAGGGAGACCAACTACAAATTCCATGGTGATCCTCTCCCCTTTTCCACTTCGGAATCTCTATCCGCTGAAGCAACCTACCTGGTCTCTAGTGCGCATACTTCCCCTGCTGACAATTGAGGCATCTAGATACATATCCAACTATATACTTCTTAATCTTCCTCCACCAATAATATTGTCTCAAGTTGTGATATATCTTCGCGGCACCCGAAGGATGGAATACCGCGAACTATCAGCCTCTACTAAAATCAACTCCCGAATCTCATCAAGATTGCGTACACAAACCCGACCCCTACATGCTCAATACTTCATCATCCCCAATGGTCACCTCTTTGGCATCACCATGCTGAACCTTTTCCTTGAGGACAAGTAAATGAGGGTCATCATACTACCGCTCCCTGATACGATCGAGTAAGGAATACAGAGAAACCACACAAGCTAGGACACGACAGGGCTCCAAAAGATCCAATCTCACAAACTAATTGGCTAAGGCCTGAACATCCATCGCCATAGGGCTCTCTGAAGCTGGTAAATATTCCAAACTCCCCAAACTCTCCGCCCGACAACTCCAGGAATCCCCCACCACATTGGCCTTGCCCTGGTGATACAGAATGGTAATATCATAAATCCTTTAGCAATTCTAACTACCTCCCCTTGCGCAATTTAGATCCTTTTGCTTGAACAAGTGCTGCAACTCCGATGATCCGTATAAATCTCAAAAGGCACACCGTACAACTAATGACACCAGATCTTCAAAGCATGAACAATAACAGCTAACTCAAGGTCGTGGAAAGGTTAATTTTTCTCATGTATCTTCAACGGTTTGGATGCGTAAGCAATTACCCTATAGTCCTGCATCAACACTGCTACAAGGCTAACCCGTGAGGCATCACAATAAACTGTATAAGACCCCGAACTACTAGGCAATATCAACACTGGGGCTATAGTTAAAGCTGTCTTTAGCTTCTGAAAGCTCGCCTCACACTCCTCTGTCTACTACGATGGAGCACCGTTCTGGATCAATCTAGTCATAAGGGCTGCAATCGATGAAAACCCCTCCACAAAACAATAGTAGTACATCAAGCCAAGGAAACTGTGAATCTCAATAGCTGAGGACGGTCTAGGAAAACTCTGCACAACCTTCACCTTCTTTGGATCCATCCAAATGCCCTAACTCGATACCACGTGGCCTATGAATGCCATAGAAACCAACAAAAACTCACATTTTGAGAACTTTGCATACAACTTCTTCACTCTCAGGGCTTGAAGCCCGGTCCTCAGGTGTTGCTCATGATCTTCCCGACCCCGGGAGAATACAAGAATATCATATTTGAAAGTAGTGACAAACGAGTCGAGATATGGCCTGAACACACTGTGCATCAAATGCATAAAAGTTGTTGGGCCATTGGTCGTCCGAAATGACATAACAAGGAACTCGTAATGACCATACCAAGTCTTGAAGGCAGTCTTCGGGATATCAGGCTCCCGAATCTTCAACTGATAGTAACTTGAGCGCAAATCAATCTTAGCAAACACTTGTGGGCCCTAAAGCTGGTCAAATAGATCATCAATACGAGGAAAAGGATAAAGTTTCTTCACTGTAACCTTGTTCAACTAACAATAATCTAAGCACATATGCATACAAACATCATTTCTCTCTTCAAAAACAAGACAGGAGCACCCCAAGGTGAAACATTAGGCCTAATAAAACCCTTATCAAGCAATTACCGTAATAGATCCTTATATTCCTTTAACCCAAGAAAAGCCATACGATACGTAAGAATAGAAATGGGCTGACTGCCCTGTAACAAATCAATGCCAAAAATTAATGTCTCTATCAGGTTGTATGCCCGGAAGATCAACCGGAAACATGTTGGAATAACTCCGTACCACTGGGGCCGAAACAACGGAAGGGGTATCAACACTGATATCTCACTTAGGCTAAATACGCAGCACACCCCTTCTCAACCATACGTTGAGCTTTAAGAAAACAGATAACCCTACTGTGAGTGTCGTCTAAAGTACCACTGTACTCAACACGCAAAATACCTGGAATAGAAAGCGTCACGGTCTTGGCGTGACCATCAAGAATAGCATAATGGGGCGACAAATAGTCCATTCCCAATATAATATCAACGTTAACCATACTGAGTAATAATAAATTTTGCTTTGGTCTTAAAACCATGAATAGTAAACAAACATGACTGATAAACGCAGTCCACAACAAAAGAATCCCTCACAGGAGTAGAAACATAAATATGGGGACTCAAAGAATATCGGGGTACGCCCAAATGCGAAGCAAAATAAGGAAGCACACAAGAATAAGTGGAACAATACCTATGATGACAGAATCGGAGGCAATAACCTCAGTACAAGTAGGTGGGGTAGAAACTAGGGTTGTAACCATGACCTAAGAACTCTACGGGGCACGTTGTGGCTGAGAAGTCTATGGAGGTGCACTCCTCCCAAGAATAGGGCAATCCCTCACTACGTGGTGTGTGTCACCACACTCAATACAAGCTTTGGGAGGATGTGGAAGTGGGAACTGTGCGTCACGGGTGCTCCAAGACCCCTGAACACCTGAAATGTTGCATGTAATATGATATCCAAACTGAGCTAGCTGACCCACAAAACCTCTACCATGTCGTACTCTCCCTCCAAAATAAGGACCAATAGGCCTCCCCAATCTATGCCGTATACTCACTCCCTTATACTCTCCATCTTGAACTCGTTCGTCCTCTCTTTCCTGGACACACCTGCCCTCTACTCGGTGAGAGGTCCTCACCACCCGTTGTACTGAGGCTACAGGCTGTGTCGCCATGACACCTGAAATCTAACCAATGGGAACTCGCTACTCTAGAGTGGGGGTGGCGGGAGTCTAGGTCCCTCCCCCGATCTGTGAGGTAGTCACTACAACCTGAATTAATCCTGCCTGAATCAATGTACCAAACATGCTCAGGAATTGTGCCAAAGTCTCCTAAAGAGCTGGAGTGATAATAATTGTAGGCGTGTCAGGCCTGAACCCCGGCTAGTTTTGTTGGTGGTACCTCGGCGGCAACTTGAACAGGTGCTCTCGATGCACCACATGTGCATCCTCGGCCTCTTCCTCGGCCCCGACCTCTGACGGCTCTCGCAAGGGGTGTAGGTGTCTGATCATCTCTACTATCGTGTGTCTCGCCATCACTGAGAGAATTGAAGACAAAGGTTTAGAATTGTGACGTCCAAATCTCGCACGACGGGGAATATAATAAAGTTGAAATTTTCCTAACAGTTACATAGCCTCTCATAGATAAGTAGAGATGTCTCCGTATCGATCAACAAGACGCTAATAAACCGGCTTGTGTTTCGTGACTCCTATGAACCTAGAGCTTTGTTACCAACTTTCCACGACCCCAGTTTTCCCTCCACGAACATGTCCGGACAACACCTAATCCCTATGACTAGGTAAGCCTAAAGATGCGAAAAAAATAACATAACTTGCGGAAATTAAATAACCAAACTGAACATCTAGAAGAAAAGAAATTGTATATAAATGCCATTTGGCATATACAACTCAATAACAAGGAAGTCTACAACATCACCCCAAAACTCGGAAACTCACCGGAACTGAGGCTAACAGAATGTAGTACACTGCTCTAGCTCTAGAATTTCTAAAACAATAGTACGAAAGGAAAGCTAACTACTAAAGCTAGAATAAGAAAAAGACTCATGGTTTGCGGGCGCCGCAGATGTACCTCGAAGTATCTGCTAAATCTATGCGCCTCGAGGACAGTACACCTGGGTGGAGGTACCTCGATTTGCACATGAAAAACATGTGTACAAGGGGCATGAGTACACCACAGCGGTACTCAGTAAGTGCCAAGCCTAACCTCGGTCGGCTAGTAATGAGGAAGGTTAGGGCCCTACTAAGATAAAAAATAATAAATGATAGAATAAAGATACACTATAATGAGAGTCTACAACGAGAATCTAAACAGGATTGATAAGGAATACAATAACAGAAAATCCAGAAGTAAAACAACACAAGAAGAAAATACCGTTCACAACAAGAATAATAACCGGGGATCTCTAAGTATCCCGAGGATCTCTTGGTATCCTTAATATATATACACTAGAGATCTCTTGCTATCCCGAGGATCTCTTGGTATCCTCAATAAATAAATCGGGGATCTCTTGGTATCCCGAGAATCTCTTGGTATCCTCAATATATACACTAGGGATCTCTTGTTATCCCGAGGATCTCTTGGTATGCTCAATGTGTGTGTGTGTGTGTGTGTATACATATTTCAAGGATCTCTTGGTATCTCGCTCCCTCAGTCCATAAAATATAACACGTGCAGAGGGTCTCCCAGGATGTTGTCCCGTAGCAAAAATTCAAAACACACCACAACAACTCAAGAATATCAGAACAAATACTTAACTCATAACAAGTAATAGCAAATTCTAACTTAACATATTCTACGAAATACAAACAAGGCAGTTTAACCAATTAGAGTAAAATAGGTAAGAAAGAAACTCGATTTAAATACTTAAAGTAAAGCTGGATTTTCAACAATTAGCTCAAGTACGCGCTCGTCACCTCACGTAAAAGGCACTCAATTACAAAATATCATATCCTAAGGGGAAAGGTCCCCCACAAAAGGTTAGACAAGCCACTTACCTCGAATCGGCTCCAAAATCAACTTGAAATCCCACTTTTTCCATGATTGTCCGACTCCGAATTCCCAAATCTATTCAATTGAATTACATATCGTAAATAACATCTCAAGCAACTTATTCTACTATTTAATTAAAAGATAAGACGTGAAATTAGGTAAAATAACCAAAATGCCCCTCATGCCCATGTCTCTAAATTGGATGAATTTTACATTTCCAAAACTCTCATACTCTCACGAGTCTAACCATATAAAAATCAACCAAATCGGATAACAAAAGCCCCCTCAAAAATCATAATTTTGACCTAAGAAGTTTCTTCCAATTTGCACCAATTTTGATCCTTAATTCGAGATGGATTTAACTATATATTGATGGAATAACTAAAAAGGATTAAGAAAATGTTACCCAATGATTTCCTCTTCAAAACCCACTCAAAATCGCCCCTTCTCGAGCTCAAATTTGATTTTTCCAACTTTTATAACGAAACCCTCGAATTTGGTATATCTGCACAGTGGTTTCTGCTTCTGCGGTCAAGGGACCGCATATGCAGTCCCGCTTCTGTGGACCTTTCGCATTTGTGCTTCCTATTTAAAATCCAATTTTCGCATCTGCGGTTCACTCCTCCGCAGGTGCGATATCGCTTGTGCGGTTAAAGTCCGCATCTTCAGAACTTGCTCCTCTGCCCAAAATTCGCTTCTGTAACCTCTCAGCCGCTTCTGCGGTTCCCAAGCCGCATAAGCAAAAATACCAGAAGCTGCAAAAACTGATATCTCCCAACATCCAAAATTCTTCCGTCGCCCATCAGAAATCATCCCGAGGCCTCCGGTGCCTCAACCAAAAATACCAATAACACCTAATATCCTATTCAAAATTACCAATCCGTAAAACACCTTACACAACACTAGAAACCCGAATTAATCAATGATTTAAGCCTAAGAACCTTAAATTTCATCAAAACACACTTTCGATCAAACACCTATCAAAAATACAACCGAATGACCTAAAATTTTGCACACACATCCCAAATGACATGACGGAACTAGTGCAACTTCCGGAATCCATCCCGAACCTTGGATGAAAAACTCACTATCATTTAGGCATTTCAAGCCTAAATGAGCTATGGACTTCCAAAATACATTCCAAACACGTTCCCAACCCCGAAATCATCTAACGGAACCCTCAAATTTCCATTCTGAGGTCGTCTTCATATTTCTCTGACTACGGACCACTTTTCAACACTTATCCTCTCATTTTGAGACTAAGTGTCCCAAAACTCTTCGAAACCAACCACCGAACATCCCGACAAACAAAAATAGCATAAATGAACTTAGGGAAAGTAGTTAATGGAGTATTGGGGCATAAATGCCACAAATGACCGGCCGGGTCGTCACACTTTTCATACTCCTTAATGAATAGCTATTGACAACCTTTAAAAAGCTTTGAAGGTTTGAATTCGAAAATTCGAAAATGTTATTAGTTTGGATTTGCTATTGTAGAAAATGATTGGGAATATCCTATTAAGTTTATATCTTAATTTTGAGAGAATTTCGTTAAGATTCGAGGTGATTTTGGTTAGAATATCATATTAAAAATCGAAGAAAAAGATATAGAAAATTATATATATATTTTATATGTTGGTGTAGAAACAACATACAAAATGAATACAGTGAACATAACTGTATACAAGTTATAAATAAATTGAACGTGAATTGTAGTTTTTGACCGAATTTTATAGAAAAAATTGCATTCAAGTTGTAAATAAAATTATAGATTTTGAGCGGATTTGTATATATTTTATAAAAGACCTTTAGCTACTTTCTGTAAATAGAACAACATAAATAAACAGGGTAAATTATATATATATATATATATATATATATATATATATATATATATAGAATTTAAAAAATAAATAAATAAAGAAAAAATACCAAGAGATAAATGATTCTACTCGAATTTGAGAATAATAACATTAGAAACTAGAATAAATAAATTAGAAAAAGAATATAAAAAATGAAAAAAAGAAAACAAAAATTAAAAGACAATAGAGAATATATAACAGAATTAGATAAAGAATTAATGAGTATAGAAAAATATGACACACTGATATGTAATAAGGATAAAAGGTTAAGTACAATAAAGGTTTTAGCAAGAATCAAAAAAGAAAATTACGAAATAGAAACATTAGCTTTAGTAGATTTCGGATGTACAAGATGTATAATAAATAAAAAGATAGTTCTACCCAATTTAATCAAAACCTTAGATAAGCTAATTGTTACTATGCAGATGGACACAACCCACAAATATATACAGACATTAGAAAAATCGCAGATTAGCTTTACAAATACATCCTTATGTTTCTATAAACCTAGCTACAAGGTAGATAAAATTTGGGTGACAGACTTAAATATAAATGTAAACTTTGTGTTAGGATTAAGTTTTATATTACATAACAATATTAGTTGTTTACTCAGCAGACATGGAGTAATATTTATTTAAAAAGAATTACACATACACCAGTACAAATAATAAAAACTGCAATAGGATAAGGGCACGGTCACGACCCAAGATCCACTAGGGGTTGTGATGGCGCCGAACACCACTGTCAGACAAGCCAACAATACTTTACTAGCAATTTCTCATTTTTATTTATTTTGAAATCAGTTCCTTTAAACAAATAAATAATAAGAAATAAACTCCACTGAATAAATGCGGATATCTTTACAAAGTTTAACCACCGAAAAATCTCGTGATCATCTCAAAACCCGGTGTCACAAGTACATGAGCAATTTCTAAGAAATAATATTATACAATAACTGTACGGGATACAAATTTGCACAAAAAGGAAAATGCAATACTATGAAGGAGACTCTGCTGGCTACGGATCGTCTCGAGAGGTGCAACTCACTTAAGTCTCCGTATCAACCAGGTTGTTGCCACTAAGCCACTAGCCACATATGAAGTTTTACGACAAAAATGAACAGAAGTGTAGTATGAGTACGAAACAACGCGTATCCAATGAGTATTCTGTCTAATCTCGAAAAAGTAGAGATGAGATATCGACTTCAACACTTACAAGTGGTTCAACAAGGTTATCTCAATAATATAGCAAATAGGGGTTTTCTATAAACATGATTGTAATTCAATAGAATGAAACAAGTAAACAATCCTTTCTTTTATAGGAAATTTCCAAATTCCTTTTCGCCATTTATACATTTATTCTAAAGCCGGGAAGGAACAACATCACTTCAATAAATTCCAAGGCAAGCAACTCAAGCATGCGCAAATCATGCCGGGTTCGTACGGCCCGATCCAACATAAATATAAAATGAGTACTGCCGAGGGTCGAACGATGCCAACCATAGATGCATTTATTACCCCGCTCGCGAACCATACATATGACACGGTCAAATTTAAATAAACAATCATCATGCTCGCGAATCATACATGCGACGCGGTTACACGCAGAAATATATGCTCAAACAACCAATTAAGAATTTATCGGGGAACATTTATCCTAATAAAAGCTAATTCTCTTTTAAATATTTTATTAAATAAATGAAGTTCAGTCATTTTAGAAATTCATTTACGAATTTGATAAGATTTAAGCAATTCATCTGTTAATAAGGTTACAAATATTCAAAGTGTAGCATGCTTTTGGGTCCTAGACAACCCGGACTTGCACATAATAGTAGCTACGCCCGGATTCTCATCACCTCGTACATACGTAGTCTCCACAAATAGGAGCACATAACCAATTATTTCACCTATGGGGACAATTTCCTCTTACAAGGTTACAAAGGAGACTCACCTAGCTCCGAAGATCCATAACCGGCATTCCACACTCTTTCAAAGACTCGAATCGATGCTAAATGATCCAGAACTAGCCAATAATCATGTAAATCCATTAACATATGTTCCATTATTCATTGCAATCCAATTTACAACAATTCCTAATTTCGATCGAAAAGTTGAAAAAATTGCCCTCTGGCCCGTGTGCCCGGATTCCTAATTTTTTCAAAGATAAACTTTACCCATTACTTCACGAACTCAAATGTATAATGTACACTCAATTTCATGCCGAAAATCGTGGTCAAATTCCAAGAATATCAATCTTCTTGTTTTTCCCCCAAACCCCAAGTTTTCTACCAATTTACATGCTAAAATCCATACATAATCAATATATTTAACTCAAGATATGTGGGATTAGCATACCTTATCGTTGATGATGAAAATCCCCTCTTGAAACTCTCCAAGAATCGCCCAAGCCAAGAAAATATGAGAGAAAAGCACGAAATCCCTATTTTTAAAAGAACCATTCTACCTCCAGCACTTTCGCACCTGTGGTCCCCAGACCGCTTCTGCGGTTCTGCAGGTGCGAGCCACTTTACAGCTTCTGTGGTTTTCTTCTAGGCTCCCCTTTTTCGCTTTTCACCTCGTCCACCATAGGTGCGGTCCTGCATCTGCATCTCCATGACCGCATCTGTGGTCTCTTCACTTCTCACCAAAACTGCATTTTCGGCTTTGCACATGCGGCCCAAATTTTGCAAGTGTGGTTATATCAGTAACTAGCAACTTCACCCCTTTCAAAAATCCCATTTTCGATCCGTTAACCACCCAAAATCCACCCGGGTCCCCCAGGACCCAACCAATCGTACCAACTAGTCCCAAAATACACCATAGACTTGCTCGTGGCCTCAAATCATATCAAATAGTGCTTAAATCATGAATCGACCTTCAATCCAAGCTTTATGAACTTTAGAATTTGAAACTTCTACTTTCGATGTTCAAACCTATCAAATTACGACAGATTGACTTCAAATTTTGCATGCAAGTCATATTCGACATCACAGACCTACTCCAGCTTTTGGAATTGGATTCTGACCCCCATATAAAAAGTCTACTTCTGGTAAAACTTCTCAAAAACCTTCAAATTTCTATATTTAGTCAAGTTACTCAAAAATGACCCACAGACCTCTGTATTCACTTCCGATCGCATTCCCAACACCGGAATCACCATACAGAGCTATTCTCAAGCTCAGAATCCCAAACAGACATCAATAACACTAAAATGCACTTCAACCCAAACTTCTGAGATTTCTTAGAAAATGCTCATTTCCAAAATATGTGCCAAAACGCTCAAAGGGTCATCCGAAACCCGATCCGGGTATACGCCCAAGTTCGAAATCATCATACTAGCCTGGTGAAACCTTCGAATCCCAATTTTGAGGTTGTTTACTCAAAAATTCCATTTCAGTTAATTCTTTCAACTTAAAGCTTCCGAAATGAGAATTCTCTTTCCAAATTAACTCCGAACTTCTCGAAATTCAATTCCGACCACACGTACAAGTCATAATACTTGAAGTGAAGCTGCTCATGGCCTCAAACTGCTGAACGACGCACTAAAACTCAGAACAACGGTCGGGTCATTACATCTCTCCCGCTTAAACATATGTTTGCCCTCGAATGTGCTGAGAACTGCATCGAAGTTGTCCAAAATCACTGTTTAACACCTTGTACACCTACCCGTGCTACCACAACTCAGTTGAGCACCATAGCTCGATCAATCTGAAGATATTCGTTTTCAGTTGAGCAAATAAGGCTTAGAGCCCAATTCCAATATCCTGAATTCTCTGCTACTCTTGTTCCAATATATGCTCACCGTATCAATAACTACTCGCAACACCAAACATGACTGCATACCTTAGCTGAATTCACACCTTGCACCACTCTACTCATACAACAAAATACCATTCTCTCATTAAATTAGCCAAAATTTCACGAATCTAATGTCACATTGCACCTCATGACATACATAGCTCTTACTCTAACTCTTACAATACCACCACGACGGAACATAGACGTAGAAATTCATAACCAACTTCTGAATCAACAAATCATTGGGTCTATACTCCTGACAAGAACCACCACTTTATTCTGAATCAAATAATGGTCTTAGCTCCTCAATATCCTTCATATAATCAGATCGCACTGGTCCTAAATCCAATGATCTCGTCTCACCCAGTACGAACTGCTCAGGGAATAAGCCACCTCGCACATGATTAAAGACTCATGTGACACCACAATGTACCAATAGGCTACCGATTCGAACATGATACAAAGGAAAACGCACTCTGAAAAGAAAATCTAATTACCCCGCTTGCGAATCATATATATGATGCGGTCAACACACTAAACAGACACCCCACTCGCGAATCATACATGTGATGCGGGCACAAAATTAATATATGCTATCCTCAGAAAAATAGGAAACAAAACACATAAAAGCAGATGTAGGGAACTGTACTAAACATCACACTATTACGGTGCGCAACCCGATTTAAATAATATATCTATAGTGGCGTGCCACTTGATCCATACATAAAATTAACGTAAGGAGTTTCACACCGAGCCAGATTGCTCATTACATCAAAATACTGAATGTCGGTCTCCAGCACGCTAAGTGCATAATACCATCCATTGGGAGACATATAGCGCCACAAAAACTCAAGCACAACTGAGGTGCGATATACGATCTGAATCTTGAGAGCCATTCTGCTCATATAACATCAACTCTACGCGGAACCTTAACACATAATAAATCTAACAAGCCATCTCACAACTCACACGGTGCAATATATCAGTACATGAAATAGATGATTACGAAATAATACTCCAACTACTCTTCCATAAGGGGTGCATTGCTGACAAGAACACCTCTAGCATGATATAAGAGCATTTTCACATTTAAATCCATCCACAGACCAAGTTCATCCCAATCACACTGAGCTAGGCTAATAACCTTTGAAAGGTCTATAATGACCCCCCTTTTTTCTCATAACACACAAGAACAATCATCATAACCGGATTAATCCTTCACAGCCCACAACCCAATAATCAGGGTGCCCTCCAGCCATAAATCCTCAAGTTAACGATATCACCACAATCTTCATACTTGGTTGAACTCTTCAATCAATCAAGTGACTATATGCCACACTTATACAACCTTCCTGTGGGGCACGCTTCCACCACCTTCCATAACAGATAACAAGTCTGAACATCCAAACTACCGGCTGCTAATGCTGAAAGCGATCAAGAATCCTTAACCATCAAGCAAAGCCTTCTTCACAAAACAAAATCTCAGGTGACGCTGAAGACACTATCAACTTTCTTTAAACATTGAAACAACTCGTGATGTCCATGCCAACACGAAACTGAAATCTTAATCATCACTCCAAATTTCTTACCACTCACTACAACCATCATGCCAATATATGCTAGAGCACAATTTTCGTCATAACTTCATAACCCCTAATACATTGATACTTCAACATATAGAAACTTTTCATTAACTCCTTTTAGGAGAACCATAGCAACACACAAGTGAATTCTCATATGCAATCTCTAAGTAAAGTTCTAAGACACCATAGCCCTTCCGGGATTCTCTTACACATAATAGGCCATAACAGAAGAATACTCCTAGATAATATCAATTACGGCGGTCGACAACCTCATGCGCACCACCACCACTATGTCAATTCAACCATGGATGACCAATCTAACTTCCTCCAATTCATCTTTAACTTTCCTTAAATATAACAATAACTCCATTCAACACATAGCACACTGCATCCACACTCATCTCCAGTGACCTTGAATCATAAGACCATGTTGTCTCAAATCTCACGAACCATTCATATTTCCCAAATGCTATACTACAAGTCTAACCATCATAGAACATTCTGGACCTCTTCTCATAAGCAACTACAAGAGATTGATTCTCAGCTGTACCTATAGGCTCGAATTAAATACCACAATTTACCCCTTTGAATCCACTAGGACCTTTTATTGAGAACGACCTGCTCTGACTTGGCCCCGAATATAATCAACTCCATGAATATTCTAGCACATGAATAGCTTCCTAACGAAGCACCCAGCAGAATCACTTACCTTGAAACTCGTATCTAAACGAGGCATAAATCCTGAGTCTTTTCCCAAGTCTGAACCTGAGCCAGTAAGGCCAACTATAGCATGCCTTTAACAATTCCTTTGCTTAAATTACCACTTATGTTCTTTTCCCGTAGCTGAATTATCCCATCAGTATGCTAATAGCCAGAAACCTCGCAAGTACTTAACCATGAAACCCCAATCATAGGCAGTGGGAGTCTCCCACTTAGCTCGAAGCCACTATTAAAGGACTCTGGAAATTTACCAGGATTCCGTGTCTTATTGACAAAACCTTGCGCAATCAACCGCCAAAATTCTCGAGATCTTCATGTAAAACCCCTTTTTATACTCTGAATCACCAACCACATTGGCACGACCGATCTCTTTGTTGTACAACCAATAGAATTCTTCATAGAAGCCTCGCCAACCACGCGACCGCTAACCTGTTTTCCGGGAATATCCCACCTATGGAAATCACTTCCCGACATCTTCCAACGCAGTTGTACGGTGTACAAGCATTACGACATCAATAACCCATCCTGAGTCTGTGCTCACTCTATAGTTTCACAAGTCCATTCACACCTCGTGGACATCAATTAACTACGCGACGACATCCTTCCAATTCAAAGTTAGGTTGTATCCCTCTTCATTTCAAGTAGCTCATTTCTGTTATATCAAATCTCCTACTGCATAATAGTCCATACTTCAAATTAACCCATAGGTCCTAATCACCAATCACTAAAATTCCCAAATCATTCCCAACTCTCCTCAAGGTACATATTCATCCTAACCCAAGGCCCATATGCAACTCTGCCACTCTCCCACTTTGGCAGAACCCGTCCCTTTAATCGACTACTCAATCATTTGCTTCTCATACCTGGCCTTCTAGAAATTTCAACCACCGCTTGATACTTACCACATGTCCATCCCTTATCATTTGTTGCTCAATTGTTGCCTTAAATAAACTCTATCTTATAGCACCTGAACCTACAAAATGCTACTAACTTTAAACCATTCCGAAAATCATCTTTCTCGAGCCGTCAATATTAGAAGCATCGATTCAATCCTGAACTACCGCACCCTGCCGATCTTTGACCGTCGCCTCTTCAATACTTACCCACAGTATCTTGCTCAGAAGGTGAATTTTAGAAGATCATAACACTGGCGAAATCAGTACATTCAACAAGCACAACGACACCTCATCATAGAAGAAAACTCTACCACGCTCGCAAACACCAAGTCTCGTTACCCCATCAACCCATACCTGAACATTCTCAGCCCAATTGACTTTCCCCTTCCAAGAATAAAATACCGAATCTCTACCATTATATCAATACTGTGAAATAATCATTCATAGGCATAATGGAAACTTGTGTCTAGCCTCAGATGTCTTAGAAGTACCGCCACTTAGTTGAAACAATAGAATATCTTTCTACATGGCGACAATAATAGCTCAAACAACTCCACAGAGAGAAACACCCCGTACCACATTCATAGTACTATTACAATCCTTAAATGCTTGATTTATAACCAACGGTTCGCGTCGCGTAAGATTGAGTAGGAAGGAGACAAGATCATAAGCCGTAAGGAATCAAATTGTAAGATGAGGAATCAAGAAGAAAAGTACTCCTAATCCCCATGTAGCCTCCCGAAGATAAGTACAGGTGTCTCTGTACCGATTCACGAGACTCTACTTGACTTGCTCATGACTTGTGATGCTTACGGGAACCTAGTGCTTTGATACCATGTTGTCATGACCCACAATACACTAAGGTTCATGATGGCGCCAGACACCACTGTCAGGCAAGCCAACAATAATTTACTAGTAATTTCTCATTTTTATTTATTTTGAAATCAGTTCCTTAAAACAAATAAATAATAATTAATAAACTCCAATGAATAAATACGGATATATCTACAAACTTTAACCACAAAAAAATTCCGTGATCATCCCAGAACCCGGTGTCAGAAATACATGAGTAATTTCTAAGAAATAATGTAATACAATAACTGTCCGGGATAAAAATTTGGACAGAAAGGAAAACGCAATACTCTAAAGGAGACTCTACTGGCTACGGATCGTCTCGAGAGGTGCAGCTCACTTGAGTCTCCGTATCAACATGTTTTTGCCACTATGCCACTAGCCACATATGAACGTGTGCAACAAAAATGCACAGAAGTGTAGTATAAGTACGAAAAAAACATGTACCCAATAAGTATTCCGTCTAATCTCAAAGAAGTAGAAACGAGAGGTCGACTTCGACACTTACTAGCGGTCCAACAAGGTTATCTCAATAATATAGCAAATCGGGGATTTCTATAAACACGATTGCAATTCAATAGAATGAAGCGAGTAAACAGTCCTTTCTTTTATAGAAAATTTCCAAATTTCTTTTCGCCATTTATATATTTATTCTCAAACCGGGAAGGAACAACGTCACTTCAATACATTCCTAGGCAAGAAATTCAATCATGCCCAAATCATGCCGAGGTTGTACGGCCCGATCCGATAGAAATGTAAAATGTGCACTACCGAAGGTCGAACAGTGCGAGCCATAGATGCATCTATTAACCCGCTCGCGAACCATACATGTGACATGGTCAAATTTAAATAAACAATCACCCTGCTTTCAAATCATAAGAAATACATGCTCAAACAGCCAATTAAGAATTTATCGGGGAACATTTTAATAAAAGCCAATTCCCTTTTAACAATTTTATATACAAAATGAAGTTCAATACTTTTAGAAATTAATTTACGAATTTGATAGGATTTAAGCAATTCATCTATCAATAAGGTTACAAATATTCTAAGTATAACATGCTTTTTGGTCCTAGACTACTCGGACATACACATAATAGTAGCTACGCATGAACTCTCGTCACCTCGTGCATATGTAGCCCCCAAAAATAGTAGCACATAACGAATTATTTCACCTATGGGGACAATTCCCTCTTACAAGGTTAGAAACGAGACTCACCTCCTCCGAAGATCCATAACCGACATTCCACGCTCTTCTAAAGATTCGAATCGATGCTAAATTTTCCAAAACTGGCCAATAATTATGCAAATCCATTAACATATGTTCAATTACTCATTGCAATCCAATTAATAACAATTCCTAACTCTGATCGAAAAAATGAAAAAATTGCCCTCAAGACCACGTGCCCGGATTCCTAAATTTTTTGAAGATAAACTTTACCCATATCTTAACTAACTCAAATATATAATTTACACTCAATTTCATACCCAAAATCATGGTCAAATTCCAGAAATATCATTCTTCTAGTTTTTCCCTCAAACCCCAAGTTTTCAACCTATTTACATGCAAAAATCCATACATAATTAATATATTTAACTCAAGATATGTGGGATTAGCTTACCTTATCGTTGATGATGGAAATTACCTCTGAAACTCTCCAAGAACCGCCCCAGCCAAGAAAATATGAGAGAAAATTGCCAAATCCCGATTTTTAAAAGAACTATTCTGCCTCCAGCCTTTCCGTACCTGTGGTCCCTTGACCGCATCTGCGGTTTCGCATGTGCAGGGCACTCTGCCGCTTCTGCGGTTTCCTCCAGGCTCCCCTTTTCCGCTTCTGTGCCTCGTCCACCGCAGGTGCGGTCCCGCTTCTGCATCCCCATGACCGCATCTGTGGTCTCTTGACTTCTAACAAAATCTGCATCTGCGGAAGCAGCCCAAATTTGTAGGTGCGGTAATATCAGTAACCAGCTACTTCAGCCCTTTCAAAAATCTCATTTTCAATCCGTTAACCACCCGAAATCAACCCGAGGCCCCCGGAATCCCAACCAATCATACCAAACAATCCCAAGACACATTACAGACTTTCTCGAGGACTCAAAACTTATCAAACAATGCTAAAATCATGAATCGACCTTCAATCCAAGCTTTATGAACTTTAGAATTTCAAACTTCTACTTTTAATGTTTAGACCTATCAAATTACGTCCAATTGACTTATAATTTTGCAAGCAAGTCATATCTGACATTACAGACCTATTCTAACTTTCAGAATCAGATTTTGACCCCAATATCACAAAGTACACTTTCGGTCAAACTTCTAAAAAACCTTCAAATTTCTATCTTTAGCCAAATGACTCTAAAATGACCCACGGACCTCCGAATTCACTTTCGATCGCACTCCCAACACAAAAATCACCATACGGAGCTAATCCTAGACCCATAATCCCATACAGACATCGGTAACACTGAAACGCACTTCAACCCAAACATATGAGATTTCTTCCAATATGCTAACTTCCACAATAGGCGCCAAAATGCTCCCGGGTCATCCGAAACCCAATCTGGGCATACGCCCAAGTCCAAAATCATCATACAAACCTACTAAAACCTTTGAATCCCAATTTTGAGGTCGTTTACTCAAAAATTCAATCTCAATTAATTTTTTCAACTTAAATCTTCCGAAATGAGAATTCTCTTTCCAAATCAACTCTGAACTTCAAGAAATTCAATTCCGACAACACGTACAAGTCATAATACCTGAAGTGAAGTGACTCGTGGCCTTAAACTGCTGAATGATGCGCTAGAGATCAAAATGACAAGTTAGATTTTTACAAGCACGATTGAACGCAAACCAAAAAAAACTGCAAGAAAATTAGAAAGAATTTTGTAAAAAAATGTACAGATAAAACTACAAGGTGTATGAGTAAATAAGAATCTAAATCTTTAGTATCAGAAGAAATTAAATACAGAGATATATTAGAAAAAGACTATACTTTAACTGTGATGACCAAAAAGATCATCACTTGATTTACGAGTAAATTCTGTGTGTCGGGGCCTTAGAAGCATTTTCCTTATCTCAATATGCATGCACAGTCAGGGCGCATATCCAGAATGCTTTTATGGGGAAATGTGATGAAAATATTAATTTGGCCTTTAAAATTAAATTTAAGTTGACTTCGGTCAACATTTTAGGTAAACGAACCCCGGCCTATGATTTTCAATCTCGGAGGGACCGTAGGATATATATGGGACTTGGGCGTATGCCCGGCATTGAGTTCCGAGGTTCGAAGCCCGAGAAATAAATTTTTGAATGAAATCGTTTACGAAAAAAAATATAAGAGTTTTGGAAATTTTATTATATTTGAAATTTATGGCATCGAGCCCGTATTTTTGTTCTTGAGCCTTGTACAGGTTCAATATGACATTTAATATGCGTTTGTAAACTTTGGTAAAATTCTGACATTTCATACTTTCAAAATTTTGAGATTTTTCTTAGATTTCAATGTTAAATTCGTTGTTTAAGATGTTATTTTGGCAATCGTATTGCACGAGCAAGTCCATATGATGTATTTAGACTTGCGTGCATGTTTGGTTTAATTTCTAATGGCTCGGGTGAGTTTCAAATAGGCGTAGAGGTGATTCGAAATTAGAAAATTTGGTATTTTTGTTGTTTTTTGGTGTCCATATTTTTGTTCTATGCAATTGCATAGCTAGGTCTGCGATAGCATAGAGCTACTTCTAGGGGTCATCATTTGTCCTGTGTGATTGCACAGCTAGGTCCGTGATAGCATAGAGTTAATTCTGGGGGTCATAATTTGTTCTAGGCGATTGCATTGGTAGGTACGCAATAGCATAGATTTAATTTTGGGGGTTACCATTTGTTCTATGCGAACGCATAGGTTCCCTGCCCAGTTATTTTAAATAGTAGCAAAAAAAGATTTCTTCAAAACTTCATAACTTTTTTACTTAAACTCGAACTTGGGCGATTTTTGAAGAGGGATTTCACCAGAAAGCCATAGGTATGTTTTCTTCAATTTTCATTAACACCATTAGAATTCTAGGCCTAAATCATGATTCTTTACGGTAGAAATTGGGGATTTGGGTAGAGTTAGGGCTATTTGAATAACTAAAATTTAGACCTCTTTTTTGGGTCGGATTCCGAAACTAATTGCATATTCGAGCTCGTGGATAAATGGATGATCGGATTTTGGTACGAACCTCATATTTTGACCAAACTGGCCCGAGGGTCGATTTTTGACTTTTTCAAAAAAATGATAGAAAACCTATAATTAAGCATGGGGTATGAATTCTTTAGTGTTGGAAACACGTTCTCAAGGCTTTATACTAAAACGTGTGTTCTTATGTGTAGGTTTTGATGGATGACAAACAAGCGCAAATTGATATATGACGAAGTTCAAGTACAAGCGCACAACTTGTGGATAGCGAGATTCTAGCACAAGACAAAGTTTTATAGTTTAAATGAGTCATTCTTAATTGTGATCTTGATCCGACAACTTGACTCATGACATGGCTTCTCTCGTAAAATTATTTTTACAAAATCATGCATATTTAATTTAATGCTAAATGATTTTAAATCATGCATATTTACTTCAGTCAAAATGATTTTTAAACATGCCTCTAAAATCTGGACTAAGATAATCGATTATGTACTTATGATAATCCATTATGTTAAGCCAAGACTGCATGACAATCGATTGTGAACTAAATGACAATCGATTGTGTTAAGGCAGTGAGCATTAGGTTTTTCAAACCTGCATGACAATCGATTGTGAACCTTATGACAATCGATTGTGATGAGGCAGTGTACATCAAAGTTTTTTAAAACTCAAAATAATCAATTGTGAAGCTAATGACAATCGATTGTGAAAAGACAGTGTCCATCAGATTTTTCAAAGTCACAAAATAATCGATTGTGAACATATGACAATCGATTGTGTTGAGGCAGTGTCTTCCAGACTTTTTCAAAGTTATTAAATAATCGATTGTGAGTATATAATAATCGATTGTCACGAGGCAGTGTCTAAAATGATTTTCAAAGTCTGATAAATAATCGATTGTTAACATTGCACAATCGATTGTGAAGATGACCGTTGTCGTAAAGTTTTCAAATACCGTCAGGTAATCGATTGTTGATTTTGTACAATCGATTGTTGAAATTAAAATCTGGAAAAAAATTTTTGAACGTTGCTGAATAATCGATTGTTGATTTTGTACAATCGATTGTTGAAATTAAAATCTGGAAAGGATTTTTTGAACGTTGCTGAATAATCGATTATTGATTTTGTATAATCGATTGTTTTACGTAAAATCTGGAAATGATTTTTTGAACGTTACCAATAATCGATTGTTGATCTTGGACAATCGATTGTTAAACGTAAAATCTGGGATTGATTTCTGGAACGATTGGCAAACAATCGATTGTGACTTCTTGACAATCAATTGTCACACAGTAAAATCAGCAACTCTTAATTGGCAATTAGGCAACGGTAATGCCATGTTTTTCAACTATAAATACAGCTTCATTTCAGTGTTTTAAACACAATAACACACAACAACTGATCATACAATTGCTATAAGCTTGCATACTCTATTGCTAATCATTTTATATTCATTACATAAGTTTTGAGAGCCATATTCTTGTCCAAAGTTGTTGTGATCTTGAGCTTACTTCTTTTTACTCATATCTACTTATTAAGGAGTGTATTGTTTGAGTGTTTAGTGTTTTGTACACTTGTAAGAGAATTGCGATTCTCTTGTTGTAAGGAACTTGTGTTTTCTTGGTTGAAGTCTTGGAGTGTTGTATCTCCGAGCAAAGGTGTTAAGGCGTGTGTCCTTAAGTTGTAAAGGTTTGTTGAGCACCCGTAAGCTTGACAAGTTAGTGGAAAATCTCGAGAGAGTCTCTCGGGGACTGGCTAGCCACGTGTTGTGGTGAACCAGAATACATCGGTGCGTACTTTATTATTTATCGCACTTATTTACTTTCTGCAATTTTTTAATTCCGCAAGTTTACGCTAATTTTTATTATAACGCTATTCACCCCCCCCCCCATATAGCGTTAAGCGTATTATCTAACAATTAGTATATATTGATGTTATTAAATTAATTTGGACTAGATACAAGTAATTTGGAGGCGAATTCTAAAGAAAAAGCACTGTTTGAGGATTGAGTTGGCCGTGGAAGTTTGAGATAAGTGTTTGGTCTAACCTTAGCTTGAAGATTAGGAGTCGTGTCTTATTTGCTACATGCTAACTGTAGAGTACGACGTATAGGCATGGTGCCGAGTATCTATACGACGATTTCAAGCATACCCGACAGTCTTTTATTGTAAATTTTATGGCTCCGTTGATATTAATTCGTGCTTCATATGAGAATTTTATTGTTGTTCCCTTGTTGAAATGTTGTTGTGATATTGTTGTTTCCTTGCTGGGATGTTTTGTGATGTTATTGTTCCCTTGCTGGGATATTGTTATTATGCTATTGTTCCCTTGCCGGGATTCTTCTATGATTGGTGTTGATAAATGAAATGTGAGCGGGTTGCACACCTGTAATGGTAATACATTAAATAGGAGTGGATTGCACGCCTGCAACGGTAATACATGACATGATAGCGGGTTGCATGCCTGCAACGGTAATATATGAAATGAGAATGAGTTGCATGCCTGCAATGGTACTATATGAAATAAGAGCGGGTTGCACGCCAACAACGGTACTATATGAAATGGGATCGGGTGGCACGCCTACAATAGTATTACATGTGTACTTGTTTTTCTTATTTCCTTATCTTTTGTTAGTAATTGATTTATGGCAATCCTTACATTTCACAATTGTTATTCTATTGTTATATGTTACTCCCCGCAGCATGTTTCCCCCGCCCAACTTTAGTTGTAATTATCTGCTTCTATTTTCGCTGTATATTATTTAGTGCACATATTTATTTGGTAGTCTGATCCTAGCCTCGTCACTACTTTGCTGAAGTTAGGCTAGGCACTTACTAGCACATGGGGTCGGTTGTGCTTATGCTACACTCTACATTGTGTGCAGATAGTGACACCGGAGCATTTGGATTGGAGTGAAAGTGCTGTGTTCAGTCCATTCAGGCGACCCGAGGTAGTCCTCCAGACATCCCAGGCCTTGGCATCTCCTCCTACTTTTTCTCTTTCTGTTTTTACTTATTCAGAGAGAGACTTATGTATTTTCACTCATACCTCATTTGTAGTGTTCTTAGATAGTCTGTGACTTGTGACACCAAATTCTAGGTTTTATTGTACTTCAGATTATGTTGCAGTGTTTGGTATAATTATTAATTTTTTCATCTTTTGCATTCTGGTTACTTAATATATTCCGCTGATTAATCACTTACTATTTTAAATTCTTGGACATATTACAAAAATGGAAGGTAATGATTTTACAATATTTGGTTTGCCTAGCTTCTACGAGAAGGCGCCATCACGACCCCCGAGGGTGGGAAATCCGGGTTGTGACTAGTTGGTATAAGAGCTCTAGGTAACATAGGTCTCACCATTCACGGACAAGAATAGTAGAGTCTGAGGGATCGGTGCGAAGACATCTGTATTTAACCCCAGAGGCTTCAGAGTTAGGAAAAACTTCACATTTATTCTTTCTTGTCGTGCGGTTTGGTTTCTCAATGCTAATTGAATTTCTACTCTATTCTTTCACAGATGGCGAGAACACGCATTTCCTCATCTACCGACCAGCAGCCCGAGACCCCACCAGCAGCTCCCAAGAGGGGCAGAGGGAGAGGACCAGGCCATGGTAATAGCTGAGGAAGGGACAGAGCTTAGCCCAGAGCAGCAGCACCAGCGGCAGAGCCTTAGGTTGAGCATGATGATGAGGTTCCAGCCCAGGCAGTTCTGATGGGCCCTACTCAGGTCCTAGAGGGGTTCATTGCTACCCCAGTACTTCAGGATGCTTTGGTCCATCTAGTGGGCCTTATGAGAAGTGTCACCCGGGTAAGCTTGTTTCCTGTAGCATCAGCCGTCTCTCAGGTTAGAGGAGGGGCCTAGACTCCTGCAACTCGCAATCCGCAATAGATGGCTCCCCAGTATCATAGTCCAGCAGCTCATCCAGTTGGAGAAGCCTAGCTGGGTGTGGTAGCTCAGACTGGTGATGGAGCAGCTATGTCTGTTGATGCCTTGTGGAGATTGGATAGGTTCACCAAGCTCTTCACTACAACTTTCAGCGTTGCATCTTCTGAGGATCCCCAGGAATATTTAGATAGTTGTCATGAGGTTCTCAGGAACATGTGCATAGTGGAGGCCAACGGGGTCGACTTTTCTACTTTTCGCTTATCTATATCCGCCAAGACTTGGTGGAATGATTATTGTTTGGCTAGACTAGTAGGGTCACCAGCTTTGACTTGGGACCAGTTTTCTCAGCTATTTCTGGAGAGGCTTCTTCCTATCACTCAAAGAGAGATCTATCGGAGGCAGTTAGAGCGTCTGCAGTAGGGTTCTATGATTGTTACTTAGTACGAGACCAGATTTATTGACTTAGCCCATCATGCTCTTGTTATACTTCCCATTAAGAGAGAGAGAGAGACAGAGACAGAGAGAGAGAGAGAGGGGTATTTTAATTGAGGGACTCATTCCACCTATTCAACTTCAGACGAATAAGGATACGGAGAGTGAGACTTCCTTTCAAGATACGGCCTATGTGGCCGGGATGGTTGAGATGGTTCTATCACAGGGAGGTGGTCAGGGGTCTGACAAGAGGCCTCGTCATTCAGGCAAATTCAGTGGTTCCTCGTCTCGAGGTAGGGATTCTTTTGTTAGAGGCCATCCTCCTAGTCCTTTTCAGTCACCACTCCAGGCTTCTCACAATGCCCCAACTGGTCGTGGTTCTCACATGTAGTATTCCGATCAGCAGTCCTATAGTGCATCACCAGCTCCTATCGGTGCACCTCCGCTTTAGAGTTTTCAGAGTCGTCAACCCTAGTAGCCGAGGGCTTGTTTTACTTGTGGAGACACGAGGCACATTGCTAGATATTGCCCTAGAACACTGAGCAGTTCTCAGCACTAGAGTTCTAGTGCCATGGTTTAGGAACCGAGTGTTCCACCCCCCCTCCACCGCTTAGCCAGCTAGATAGGTGTTAGAGGTGGAGGTAGAGGTATTAGAGGTGGAGCTCAGACCACTATAGGTGGAGGCCAGCCAGTAGTAGGCCGTCCTACAGATGCAGTTCAAAGTAGTGGGCCCCACCCCGATGTTATGCTCTTCCAGCCTGACCTGAGGTTGAGTCTTCTGATGCATTTATCACAGGTACTATTCTGGTTTGTAATAGGGATGCTTCAGTTCTATTTGATCCAGGGTCTACATACTCCTATGTGTCATCTTATTTTGCATCGTATTTGATCATGCCTAGTGATTCTTTAAGTGCTCCTGTATGTGTGTCTACGTCGGTGGGTGATTCTTTTATGGTAGATCATGTCCATCATTATTGTATAGTTGTGCTTGGGGGTCTTGATACCCGAGTAGACTTGTTACTTCTGGACATGGTTGATTTTGATGAACCGAGTGATCTCAAGTAAATCTTCAAAAATACCCTGTCACCTTGAAGTTGGGTTGATCAATGTCCCAGCAGCTTTTATGGATTTGATGAACCGAGTGTTCAAGCCTTACTGGGATTCATTCATGATAGTCTTCATTGATGATATTTTGATTTATTCCCGCAGCCGAGAGGAGCATGAGCAACATCTGAGAGTTGTACTTCAGTCTTTGAGAGATAGTCAGTTATAAGCTAAGTTTTCGAAGTGCGAGTTTTGGTTGGGGCTAGCTGCCTTCCTGGGTCATGTTCTTTCAGCAGAGGTTATTAAGTAGATCCAAAGAATATAGAGGCAGTCAACGACTGGCCTAGACCCGCATCAGCTACACAGATCCGGAGTTTCTTGGGTTTGGTAGGCTATTATCGTCAGTTTGCGCAGACCTGATGACCAGGTTGACCTAGAAGGGGCCAAGTTCAGGTGGTCAGAGGAGTGTGAGGCGAGCTTTCAGAAGCTCAAGACAACTTTGACGACGGCGCCGATGTTGTTTTGCCCATAGGTTCAAGGCCATATACAGTTTATTGCGATGCATCTCGTAGGACTTATTGTGGTGTTGATGCAATATGGAAAGGTCATTGCTTATGCTTTGCGTTAATTGAAGATTCATGAGAAGGACTATCCGATCCATGATTTGGAGCTAGCATCCATTGTTCACTCATAGAAGATTTGGAGGCATTATCTGTATAGTGTGGCATGTGAGGTATTCACTAATCACAAGAGTTTGCAATACTTGTTCAAGAAGAAGGAGTTGAATTTGAGGCAGAGGAGGTGGTTGGAGCTATTGAAAGACTATGATATCACCATCTTATAGCATCCGAGGAAGGCCAATGTGGTGGTCGATGCTTTGAGTAGGAAGTCAGCCACGATTCGCAGTCTTGCGTATATTCTGTTTGGTGAGAGGACGCTTGCTCTGGATGTTCAGGCTTTGGCCAATAAGTTTGTGAGATTAGATGTTTCTGGGACAAGCCATGTATTAGCTTGCACAGTCGCTCGTTCTTCTTTGTTGGAGCGCATTCGAGATCGGCAGTATGATGATCCTCATTTGTGTCCTCAGAGACACGGTGCAGCATAGTGGTGCCAAGCAAGTTACATTAGGAGATGATGGAGTTTTGAGGCTTCAGGGTCGAGTTTGTGTGCCTGATGTGGATGGACTCCGAGAGTTGATTTTAGAAGAGGCCCATGGTTCTCAGTACTCTATTCATCCGGGCGCTGCTAAAATGTATCAGGATTTGTGGCAACACTATTGGTGTAGGAGTATGAAAAAGGTTATTGTTGTGTATGTAGCGCGGTGTTTGAATTGTCAGTAGGTAAAGTATGAGCATTAGAGACATGGTGGTTTGTTTCGGTGGATTGAGCTTCCTGAGTGTAAGTAGGAGCGTATCACTATGGACTTTGTTGTTGGAGTCCCACAGACTTAGAGGAAGTTCGATGCAGTGTGGGTTATTATTGATAAGCTTACTAAGTCAGTGCATTTCATTCCTGTGGCAGTCTCCTATTCTTCTGAGAGGTTAGCTGTGATATATATCTAGGAGATTGTTCATTTTCATGGTGTGCCCGTGTCTATCGAGTTACACTATTTACCTCGCATTTTCTGGAGAGCAGTTCAGCGACAGTTGGGCACACTAGTCGAGTTGAGCACAACATTTCATCCTCAGACGGACAGGCAGTCCGAGCGTACTATTCAGATTTTGGAGGATATGCTCCGAGCTTGTGTCATTGACTTTTGGAGGCTCGTGGAATCAATTTTTTCCTTTAGCGGAGTTCACCTACAACAACAGTTACTAGTCGAGTATCTCGATGGATCCATATGAGGTTCTGTATGGTAGGTGGTGTAAGTCGCGGAGTGGATGGTTTGAGCCGGAGAGGCTCGGTTGTTGGGTACGGATCTACTACATGATGTCTTGGACAAGGTCAGGATCATTCAGGATAGGCTTCGTACAACTCAGTCCAGGAAAAATAGTTATGCCGACAGTAAAGTTTGTGATGTAGTATTCATGGTTGGCGAGCAGGTGTTGCTTCGAATGTCGCCTATAAAGGGCGTGATGAGATTTAAAAAGAAGGGTAAACTTAGCCCTAGGGTCATTGGCCCGTTTGAGATTATTAATAGAGTGGGAGATGTGGCATACAGACTTGCGTTGCCTCCAAGTTTATCAGTCATGCGTGCAATGTTTCATGTGTCCATGCTTCAGAAGTATCACGGTGATCCATCCCACGTGTTAGACTTTAGTTCTCTCCAATTAGACAAGGACTTGTCATATGAGTAGGAGCCGGTAGCTATTCTAGACCGACAGGTTCGTCAGTTGAGATCGACGAGTTTCCCTTATGTTCGTGTTTGATGGAGAGGTTAGCCTGCTGAGGCATCGACCTGGGAGTCCGAGTCCAATATACGAAGCATTTATCCCCATGTATTACCCGACTCGGGTACTTCCTTCTTATGTCTATCCGAGGACGAACGGTTATTTTAGAGGAGGAGGATGTGATGAACCAAAAGTTCATCACTTGATTTACGAATAATGTCTATGTTCTGAGACCTTAGAAGACTCCTTATTCTTTAACTTGATTTGCGTGCACAATCCGTGCGCATATTCGGAATGCTTTTATGTGGAAATGTAATGAAAATGTTAATTTAGCCTTCAAAATCAAATTTAAGTTGACTTCGATGACATTTTGGCTAAACGGCCTCAGACCTATGATTTGTCGGTCCCAAAGGGCCCGTAGGAAAATATGGGACTTGGACGTATGCCCGGAATCAAATTTCGAGGTCCCAAGAACGAGAAATAAATTTTTTAAAGAAATTGTTTTACTGAAAATATAAGAGTTTTTGGAAATTCAATTATATTTGAAATTTATGGTATCGGGCCCGTATTTTGGTTTTGGAGACCGGTACAGGTTCAATATGACATTTAAGATGCTTCTGTGAAATTTGGTAAGATATATAAGCTGTTTGATGTGATTCGGACCCGTAGTTGTGAAAAATGATACTTTAAAAGTTTTGAGATTTTTTTTAGATTTCTTTGCTAAATTTGTCGTTTAAGATGTTATTTTGGCAATCACGAGCAAGTCCGTATGATGTTTTTAGGCTTGTGTGCATATTTGGTTTAGAGCCCTGAGGGGTCGGGTGAGTTAGGGATAGCCATCGGGGTGATTCGAACTTAGAAAATCTGCTATTGTTCCTGTTTGCTGGTGTCCAGGTTTTTGTTCTATGCGATAGTATTGCTAGCTCCGCGATAGCATAGAGTTAGTTCTGGGGGTCATCATTTGTTCTATGCGATTATATTGGTATAACCATGATAGCATAGAGTTAATTCTAGGGGTCATCATTTATTCTATGTGATTACATAGGTAGGCTCGCGATAACATATAGTTAATTCTGGAGGCCACCATTTGTTCTATGCGAACGCATAGGTTCCCTACCCAGTTATTTTAAAACAGTAGCAAAATGGGGTTTCTTCAAAACTTTAAAACATTTTCAATTAAACTCGAACTTGGGCAATTTTGGAAGAGGGATTTCACCACAAAGCCATCGGTATGTGTTTTTATACTTGTTTTCTTCAATTTCTATTAACACCCATTAGATTTCTAGGCCTAAATCAGATTCTTTATGGTAGAAATTGGGGATCTGAATATAGTAAAGGCTTTTTGAATAATTGGAATTTAGTCCTATTTTTTTGGTCGGATTCTGACACTAATTGCATATTCAGACTCATGGGTAAATAATGATAGGGTTTTGGTCTGAACCTCGTGTTTTGACCATGCGGGTCCGGGGTCGATATTTGACTTTTTGGGGAAAATGATAGAAAACCTTTAATTAAGCGTTGGGCATGAATTCTTTAGTATACATTGTTGTTGCTAAAGTAATTTGGACTACATACAAGTAATTTGGAGGCAAATTTAAAAGGAAAACCAATGTTTGAGGCTTGAGTTGGCCGTGGAAGTTTGAGGTAGGTGTTTGGTCTAACCTTAGCTTGAGGTATTAGGAGTCGCGTCTTATTTGCTACGTGTTAACTATGGAGTACGACGTATAGGCATGGTGATGAATATCTACACGTCGCTATCAAGCATGCCTGTGAGTCTTGTATTGTAATTTTTATGACTCTGTTGTAGTTTATTTGTGCTTCATATGAGAATTTTATTATTGTTCCCTTGCCGAGAAATTGTTGTGATATTGTTGTTCCCTTACCGGGATGTTGTTGTAATATTATTGTTCCCTTGCCGGGATGTTATTATTATGCTATTGTTCCCTTGCCGAACTTATTTTATGATTGGTTTTGATAAATGAAATGGGAGTGGGTTGCACACCTGCAATAGTAATACATGAAATGGGAGCGGGTTGCACGCCTGCAATGGTAATACATGAAATGGGATCGGGCTGCACGCCTGCAACGGTAATATATGAAATGGGAATGGTTGCACGCCTGCAATGGTACTATATGAAATGGGAGCGGTTGCACGCCTGCAACGGTACTATATGAAATGGGATCGGGTTGCACGCCTGCAATGGTATTACATGTGTACTTGTTCTTCTTATTTCTTTATCTGTTGCTGGTAATTGATTTATGGTGATCCTTACATCTCTATATTGTTATTGAATTGTTATCTGTTACTTCCCACAACATGTTTCCCTTGCCCAACTTTAGTTGTAATTATCTGCTTCTATTTTAGATGTATATGATTTAACTGTACAGGTTTATTTGGTAGTCTGGTCCTAGCCTCATCACTACTTCGCGGAGGTTAGGCTAGGAATTAACCAGCACTTAGGGTCGGTTGTGTTAATACTACACTCTACACTGTATGCAAATACTGATACCGGAGCGTTTGGACCGCAGTGAGGGTACTGTCTTTAGTCCATTCAGGCGACCCGAGGTAGTCCTGCAGACGTCCTCGGGCCTTGGCATCTCCTCTTATCTTTTCTCTTTCTGTTGTTACTTATCCAGAGACAGACATGTATTTCAATTCAGACCTTATTTGTAGTATTATAAGATAGTTTGTGACTTGTGACACCAAATTACGGGTAGTATTGTACTTCAGATTATGTAGCAGTTTTCGATTTAATTATTAAGTTTTTCGTCTTCCACATTCTGGTTACTTAATTAATTTCGATGTTTAATCAATTATTATTTTAAATTATTGAACATGTTAAAAAAAAGGAAGGTAATGATTTTACAATATTAGGCTTGCCTAGCTTCCAAGAGTATGCGTCATCACGACTCCCGAGATTGAAAAATCTGGGTCATGACATTAACAGGTATCAAAACAGAATTCTATAATTTTCAAAAGGGAATACAAAAAATAGGAATAATAAAAAATCAAAAGAATCTAGATAATATAATAAAAATATTAGATGAAATCGAAATAATAGGAGGAAAAAACTTTAAAACATTGGGAAAACAACAAAGTTATGTGTAACTTAGATAAAATTAATCCATAATATATAATTAAAATAGCCTCAATAGAAGCTACAAATCAATATTTAGAAGATTTTAAAACTCATATTAAAGAACTCATGAATTAAAATGTGATAAGGAGATTTACTTCTAAACATAGGTCATCAACCTTCATGGTAAGAAATCATAATGAAATAATAAGAGAAAAAGCAAGAATGGTAATAAACTATAAGAGATTTAATGATAACACTAGAACATACACATAAAAGTTACCAGATAAAACAGAAGTAATAAAAAGAATACAAGGAAAAAGGATATTGAGTAAGTTTGATTGTAAATTAGGATATTGACAAGTAAAAATGCATGAGGAAAGTAGTGAATGTGTAGCATTTACTTGTCCAGAAGGGCATTTCGAATGGTTAGTAATGCCATTTGGACTAAAAGTAGCTCCACCAATTTTTCAAGAAAAAATGGATAGTATATTTGGAGAATATAAAAGAATTGTTTTAGTATATGTCGATGATATATTAGTATTTAGTAAGGATATTTGTCATGACCCCGATTTGCCCTACGCAAATTATCGTGACGGTACCTAGTCTCTACGACTAGGTAAGCCTAACAAATACGAAAAAATTAACCAAACTTGCAGAAAAAGTAAGCAAAACCAAAACAGCTTAATGGAAACAATAGTCATAGTGCCGCTTGGCATATGCGACACAACATTCTCAAACTAAATACACTATTCCAAAACCCAGAGTCTCACGGGAACACAAGCCTTTAGAATGTCTAACAGTCTAACTCCAAAATATCTAACAAGAAAGAAAATACATAAGAGCAATGCTTAATAGCTAGAATAAAAAGGGACTTCTCGGTGTGGGGACGCGGCAAATGTACCTAAAATCTCTAGGGCAGATGCCTTCTTCAGGGGAGGTAGGCCTGAGTAGCCGTACCAGGATCTGTACATGAAAACATGTGCAGAAAGGGCATGAGTACACCATAGTGACACTCAGTAAGTGCCAAGCGTAACCTCGGTCGGGTAGTGACAAGGAAGGTCAGGGATATACTAAGTTTAAACAAAAATATAAAGTTCAACAGTATAGAACATAATAGAATGAATAAGTACAGCAGTGAAAACCACACAGAATATACAAGACGGCAAAAATTACACAGAAACAAGGTAAACACGGAAGAAAGTACAGCTTAAAACCAATAATACCGCTCAGGGATCTCCCAGGATACATCATGTAGTCCCAAAACACTCATATCCGATAAGTCTCTCGGGATACCGTCCCGTAGTCCAACTCATAATGCGCGGGGATCTACCGGAATCCTGTTTCGTAGTCCCAAATGTAAATACCCAGTACTGGAGTAATCTACCAGGTGCATTCGTGTAGTTCCATATAATTCTGCATGGGGATCTACCACAATCCACATCTGTAGTCCCAAAATAAACAGGTAAGGGGGAGCTCTTAGAATCCCACATCCATAGTCCCAACATAAATACGCGGCAGCAACAGAAAATTTAACAAAAATGGCAAATTTCATACCAAAGTAAACAAGTTATTCTAGCCTAGCATGCTGCACATAATTCAGGTAAGCAGGTTGAACAATTAAAGCAATTAAATCACTTAGACATGCTTTCCTAAGCTAACAATAGGCTAAACAGTGCAAGTAATAAAAGCATAAAAATAAACATACTAATGAATACTTTAAGAAAACTGAATATCCAACAATTTGTACAAGTACGAACTCTTCAGCTCACTTATAAGGCAATTCAGTTACCAAATATATCATTCCTAAGGGGAAGGTCCCCCGCAGAAAGTTAGACAAGACACTTGCCTTAAACCGGCTCAAAATCAACCCGAGAACATTTTCTTGCCACGAGTACTCGACTTCAAATGGCCCAAATCTATCAAATTTAATTGCATAATATAAATAACACTTCAAGTAATTGATTTTACAATTAAACTCTAACTTAATACACGAAATTATGTAATATGAACAAAACTCCCCTCAAGCGCACATCTCGAAATCGGGTGAAATTTACATTTTCAGAAACATCACACTCTACGAGTCTATACATAAAAAGAACACGATCGGAGTCCAAATGACACCTAAAATTCTGATTTAAAGGTCTCTCAAACTAAATCCCTAATTACCCATTTTTCCCAAATGTTTAACCACTAATTAGGTCTTTAATCACATAAAAACAAGTTATGAAGTCAAGGATGTTACCTCCAAGTGACTCCCCTTTGTTTTCCTCAAAAGCTTCAAACCCGAATGAAAATGGTGAAAGAATCGCTCAAATTCGCGAACGCAACTATGTATATGTTCCGGCCCAGGAAACTTTGCATCTGCGGCCCAATTTCCGCTTATGCGGTACCGCATCTGTGATTTTTCACTTAAGTCCCAATTTCGCTTTTACGATCCCTTTTATCTGCATCTGCGGCGTCGCAGATGTGGCCCTTAAGCCACTTCTGCGGTTTCAGCCTTCCCAGACCCATTCCTCTTCTACGCTCATTTTTCCCGTATCTCAAGCATCGCAACTGTGGTCCCCAAATCCGCACATGCGAAAATACTAGAAGCAGCAAATCTGAAGCTTCTTCAAAAAATCCACTCTCCATCAAACATCCGAAATCACCCCGAGGCCCTCGGGACCTTAACAAAAAGGACAAACATAACCTAATACCTTATTCAAACTTGTACCAATCTTCAAAACACTTCAACAAAATCAAATCAACCAAAACACATTGGATTCAAGCTTAAGTTTCAAAAATCTTCTAAGTCACGTTTTTGATTAAAAACCCAACCAAACCACGTCTGAATGACCTAAATTTCGCACATATATCCCAAATGACACAACAGAACTACTGCAGCTCTCAGAATTCCATTCCAACCCTTATATCAAATCTCGCTATTGAACTAGAAACTTCACAAATTCAACCTTCGGCATTTCAAGTCTAAATTAGCTACGGACCTCCAAAACACAATCTTAACACGCTCCTAACCCTGACATCACCCAACGGAGCTAAAAAATCATCAGATTTCCATTCCGAGGCCGTCTTCACACTATTCTAACTACGACCAACTTTCGACTCCTTAAGCTATCATTTAGGGACTAAGTGTTACAAAACCCTACGAAACTAAAACCGAACATCCCGGCAAATCAAAATAGCAGAAATAAACTTGAAGAAGAAATTAATAAGGGGATCGGGGCATTAATTCTAAAGACGACTGGCCGGGTCATCACATGCTCCTACACTTAATATTTTGTTCATCCTCGAAAAAGCATAGAGACATACCTGAAATAGGAAAAAATCAGGGTAACGGCTGCACATATACTACTCGGTCTCCCAAGTCGCCTCCTCGACCGGCTGACCCCGCCACTGAACCTTCACTTATGCAATGTTCTTTGACCTCAACTTTCTGACCTGCCTATCCAATATTGCCAATGGCTCCTCAACATAGGATAGTTCTTTGTCCAACTGGACTGAACTGAAATCCAATACGTGTGATGAATCACCGTGATACCTGCGGAGCATCGAAACATGAAATACCAGATGAACCCCTACCAAGTTAGGAGGTAAGGCAAGCTTATAAGCAACCTCACCAACATAACTCAATATCTCAAAAGGGCCAATAAACCTCGGACTCAACTTCCCTTTCTTCCCAAATCTCATAACGCCCTTCATAGGATAAAACCCGAAGCAGACCCGCTCTCCGACCATATAGGAAACATCACGAACCTTCTGGTCCGCATAACTCTTCTGTCTGGACTGGGCTGTACGGAGCCTATCCTGAATCATCTTAACCTTCTTCAAAGCATCTTGAACTAAGTCTGTGCCAATAGTCCAGCCTCACCCTGCTCAGACCAACCCATTGGAGATCTACACCACCAGCCATATAAAGCCTCACACGGTGCCATCTGAATGCTATACTGATAGTTGTTGTTGTAGCAAACTCTGCCAATAGCAAGAACTGATCCCTAGACACTCCGAACTCGATTAGAGACACACTAAGAATATCTTCAAGAATCTGAATAGTGCGCTTGGACTGTCCGTCCATCTAAGGGTGAAATATTGTACTTAACTCCACCTGAGTCCCCAACTCCTGCTGAACAACCCTATAGAACCGTGATATGAACTGAGTACCTCTCTCTGAAATGATGGACACTGGAATACCATGCAGACGAACAATCTTCCGAATATAAATCTATGCCAATAACTCCAAAGAATAAGTAGTACACACAGGAATGAAATGAGCGGACTTGGTCAGCCGATCCACAATCACCCAAATACCATCAAACTTTATCAAAGTCTGTGGGAGTCCAACAACAAAGTCCATGGTGATTCACTCCCACTTCCACTCTAAAATATCTATCTACTGAAGCAACCCACCCGGTCTCTGGTGCTCATACTTCACCTGCTGATAGTTGAGACATCGAGCTACAAATCAAACTATATCTTTCTTCATATGCCTCCACCAGTAGTACTGCCTCAAATCCTGATACATCTTCACGGCACCCGGATGGATGGAGTACCGCGAACTATGGCCTCCTCCAGAATCAACTCTCACAGCCTATCAACATTGGGTACACAAATACGACCATGCATCCTCAATACCCAACATCACCAATAGTCACATATCTGGCATCATCGTACTGAACCTTGTCCCTGAGGAACAGAAAATATGGGTTATCATACTATTATGCCCTGATATGATTAAATAAGGAATACCGAGAAACCACGGAAGCTAGAACCTAGCTAGGTTTTGAAATATCCAATCTCACAAAGTGGCTTGACAAAGCCTGAACATGCATCACTATAGGCCTCTCTAATGCTGGTAAATATGCCAAACTACCCATACTCTCTGCCCGACGACTCAAGGTATTAGCCACTACATTGTCCTTGCCCGGGTGATACAAAATAGTGATATCCTAGTCCTTCAGCAATTCTAACAACCTCCGCTAGTGCAAATTTAGATCATTTTGCTTGAACAATCGCCGCAAGCTCCGATGGTCAGTATAAATCTCATAGGGAACCCCGTATAAATAATGGCACCCAATCTTCAAGGCGTGAACGATGGTAGCTAATTCAAGGTTTTGAAAAGGGTAATTCTTCTCATGTATCTTTAATTGTCTGGATTCGTAGGCAATCACCCTACCATTCTGCATCAACACCGCTCCGAGGCCAATCCTTGAGGCATCACAATAAACCACATAATATCTTGAACCTGAAGGTATTACGAAAATTGGGGTTGTAGTCAAAGTTGTCTTGAGCTTCTGAAAGCTCACCTCACACTCCTCCGTCCACTTAAACGGAGCACCATTCTGGGTTAACCTGGTCATAGGGGCGGCAATCGATAAAAACCCTTCCACAAAACGACGATAGTAGCCCGCCAAGCCATGGAAACTACGGATCTCCGTAGCTGAGAATGGTCTGGTCCAACTCTGAACAGCCTCTATCTACTTCAGATACACCTAAATACCCTCACTTGATACCACGTGGACTAAGAACGCTACCGAATCCAACCAAACCCCACATTTCGAGAACTTAGCATATAACTTCTTCTCTCTCAAAGCCTGATGCACAATCCGCAGGTGTTGCTCATGATCTTCCTGACTCCAGGGTCACACCAAAATATCATCAACAAAGACAAGTACTAACGAGTCAAGATATGACCGGAACACACTCTGGATCAAATGCATAAAGGCTGCTAGGGCCTTGGTCAGCCCAAATGACATGACAAGGAACTCGTAATGACCATACCGAGTCCTGAAAGTAGTCTTCGAGATATCTGGCTCCTAAATCTTTAATTGATAGTACCTTGAGGAAAATAAATCTTAAAAAACCAGTGTGCCCTAAACCTGGTAAAACAGATCATCAATACGATGCAAAGGATAGCGGTTCTTCACTGTAACCTTGTTCAATTGGCGATAATCAATACACATATGCATAGACCCATCATTTCTCTTCATAAAAAAGATAGGAGCACCACAAGGCAATACAGTGGGCCGAATAAAACCCTTATTAAGCAATTTCTGTAACAGATCATTCAGCTCCTTCATCCCATGAGGAGACATACAATAGGAAGGGATAGAAATGGGCCGAGTGCCTGACAACATATCAATGCCGAAATCAATATCTCTATTAGGCGGTATGCCTAAACATCAGCTAGAAACATATCGGGAAAATCTCGTACTATTGGGACTGAATCAACTGAAGGGGTATCAATACGGACATCTCTCACATAAGCTAAATACGCATCACACCCCTTAACAACCATACGTTGAGCCTTAAGGAAAATAACTCTGCGAGGAGTGTAATCTAAAATACCTCTCCACTCAACACACGGTACACATAGCATAGCCAGCATCACGATGTTTTGGTGTGATAATCAAGAATAGCATAATAGGGCGACAACCAGTCGATGCCCAAGATAATATCAAAGTCTACCTTGCTGAGCAACAATAAATCGGCTCTGGTCTCAAAACCACTTAGAGTAATCAAACACGATCGATAAACATAAACAGGAAAACTCAAAGAATCCCGAGGTACAACCAAATGCGGAGCAAAATAAGAAGACACAAAAGAGTAAGTGGGGTCTAGATCGAATAGAACCGATGCATCTCTGTGAAAAACCAGTATAATACCTTTGATGATAGAATGAGAGGCATAAACCTCGGTATGGGCAGAAAAGGCATAGTATCCGGTCTGGCCTCCCTCTCTAGGGCGACCTCTACCTCCACGACCTCCACCTCTAGTTGACTAAGCAGGTGGGGTAGAAACTGGAGTTGTAACCATAGTCTAAGAACTCTGCGGCGCACGCTGTGGCTGAGAAGTCTGTGGAGGTGTAACCCTCCCAAGTTCGGGGAAATCCTCACCATATGGAATGTGTCACCACACTCAAAACAAGCTCTGGGAAGACATGGGGGATGTGGCTGGCTAGGACCAGGTCTGCTGGACTGACCTCTGAAAGCACCTAGTGCAGGAGGCGCGCTAAAAGTCGAAGGTGAATAATAAGGCTCTTGAGATCTAGGAGGAGCTGGAGCACTACTGGCTGCTGGAAGAGCTGAATGAACATGGCGAATCATATAACCCCTACCATAACAACCTGCAGCTGAGGCACGGGCACCGGAATAATGGCCCGACTCTCGAGACCTCTTGGCCTCCCTATCCTCTCTCTCCCTAGCATGAATACCCTCAATCCTCCTAGAAATGCTTACAACCTGCTGATAAGAACTATCTATCTCCAACTCACAAGCCATACTAGATCTGATTCTAGGAATAAGCCCCTCAATAAACCGGTGAACACTCATGCGAACAGTAGAAACTAAGAGTGGTGCATGCCTAGCAAAACTGGTGTAATAGACAGCATACTCTAAAATAGTCATAGTACCCTGAGGCTCCGAGGAACATACTCCCTCATGAACAGATCTGAAAACTGAGCCCAAGTCAATGAAGCAGCCTCATCTAGACTATCTAACTCATAGGTGCGCCACCACTCATAGGTGCGCCGCCACTCATAGGCGGCTCCTTGAAGCTGGAAGGTAGTGAAAGAAACCTTGCGCGATCCTAAAATACCCATGGTACGGAGAATATGGTAACACTCATCTAGAAATCCCGGAGCATCGTCTGATTCTAGACCATTTTATACATGAGGATTATACCTCTTGAACCTGTCAAGTCTTAGCTGCTCTTCCTAGGAAGCCGTTTCCATGACCTCGAGCTGAATTGGCACTACAGACGGTACAAGAATAATCTCAGGGACCTACTCAACATGCACTCACTGTTTAGAAGTGCGGGCAGTGGGAGTCTATGCTCCTCCCCCGGCCTGGGACGTAGCTGCAGCAAAGGGAAGCAACCCTGCCTGAGCCAAAGTGAAGTACATGCTCATGAACTGTGCCAGTCTCCTAAAGAGATGGAGTAGTAGTAGCATTAGGCGTGTCAAGTTCCTAGACTCTGGTTGGAACTATGGGTGGTACCTTGGCGGCAGATTGCATAGGTGCTATGGCTGCACCATGTGCGTACCCTCGGCCTCTACCCCGGCCCTGGCCTCTGACGGCTGCAGTAGGGGGCGCGGGTGCCCGATCATCTTAAGTAGCACGTGTCCTCACCATTTGTGAGAGACTAGAAGATAGAAGTTTAGAATTGTGATGTCAAAATATCACATGACAAGGAAATCAAATAAAGAGGAAATTTTCCGAACAATTACATAGCCTCTCATAGATAAGTACAGACGTCTTCGTACCGATCAACGAAACTCTAATAAACCAGATTGTGATCTGTGACTCCAATGAACCTAGAGTTTTGATACCAACTTGTCACGATCCTGATTCACCCTCGGTGAATCATTATGACGGTACCTAGTCTCTACGTGTAGGTAAGCATAACAAATGCGGAAAAATAAATGAAACATGTAGAAGAAGTAATCAAAACCAAAATAGTTGAATGGAAACAATAGCCATAATGCCGCTCGGCGTATGCAACACATTATTCTCAAACTAAGTACACTATTCTGAAACTGGAAACTCACGTGAACACAAGCCTTTAGAATGTCTAACAATCTAACTACAGAATATCAAACAACAAAGAAAAAATAGAGGGCACTGTTTAACAGGTATAATAGAAAGGGACTCCTCGGTCTGCGGATGCAACAGATGTACCTCGAAGTCTCTAGGGCTGATACATCCCCCAAGGATGGTAGGCCTGAGTAGCAGTACCTGGATCTGGGCATGAAAACATGCGCAGAAAGGGCATGAGTACACCACAACGTCACTCAGTAAGTGCCAAGGCTAACCTCGATCGGGTAGTGATGAGGAAGGTCAGGGCCCTACTGATTTTAAGCAAAAATATAAAGTTCAACAGTATAGTTAGAACATAATGAATAAGTATAGCAGTCAAAACAACAGAGGATATACAGTACATCAACAATTACACAGAAACAAGGTAAACATGGAAGAAAGTACAGCTCAAATAATACCGCTCAGGGTTCTCCAGAGATACCATCATGTAGTCCCAAAAGACATATATCGGATAAGTCTCCCAGAATACCGTCTCGTAGTCTAACTCATAATGCGGGGGGATCTACCAGAATCCTGTTTTGTAGTCCCAAATGTAAATATCCAGTACTGGGGAATCTACCGGGTGCATTCCCGTAGTTCCATATAACTGTGCAGGGGGTCTATCGAAATCCCACATCCGTAGTCATAAAATAAACAAGGAAGGGGGAGCTAGCGGAATCCCACATCACAAAATAAATACGCAGCGGCAATAGGAAATTTTACAGAAATGAAAAATTTCATATCAAGGTATACAAGTGATTAGCCTAGCATGCTGCACAGAATTCATGTAAGCAGGTTGAACAATTAAAGCATTTAAATCACTTAGACATGCTTTCCTAAGCTAACAACAGGCTTAACATTGCAAGTAATAAAAGCAGGAAAAGAAACATACTAATGAATACTTTAAGAAAAGTGGATTTCTAATAATTTTCAAAAGTACACACTCGTCATCACACATACAAGGCAATTCAGTTACCAAATATACCAATCCTAAGGGGATGGTCCCCCACACAAAGTTAGACATGCCACTTACTTTGAACCGGCTCAAAATCGACATGAGACCATGTTCTTGCCACGGGTACTCTACTCCAAATGGCCCAAATCTATCCATTCAATTGCATAATGTAAATAACACTTCAAGTAATAGATTCTACAATTAAATTCTAAGCTAGTACGAAAATTATATAAAATAACCAAAATGCCCCTCGGGCCCACGTCTTGGAATCGGGTAAATATACATTTTCAGAAATCTCGTACTCTCACGAGTCTATATACAACAAGAACATAGAAATCGAAGTGCAAATGACCCCACAAATCCTTATTTAAAGGTCTCTCAAACTCAAGCCCTAATTACCCATTTTTTATAAATTTTCACCATTAATTAGGTATTTAATCACATAAAAACGAGTTATGAAGTCAAGGATGTTACCTCCAAGTAATTTCCTTTTTTTTGCTCAAAAATCTCTCTCAAAAGCTTCAAACCCGGATGAAAATGTTGAAAGAATCGCTCAAATTCGCGAAGGCAACTATTTATATGTCCTGGCCCAGGCATTCATCTACGGCCCAATTTCCGCTTCTGCATACCACATATGCGGTCTTGAACCGCATCAGTGGTTTTTCACTTAAGTCAAGTGTTCGGTTCAGTGATCCCTTTTTTCTGATATGCGGCATTGCAGATGCGACCCCTAAGTCACTTTTACGGGTTCAGCCTTCCCATGCCCTTTCTGCTTTTGTGCTCATTTTCCCTCTATCTGTAGCATCGCACCTGCGGTCCCCGAATCCTCAGGTATGGAAACACCAAAAGCAGCAAATCTGAAGCTTCTTCAAAAATTCTAAACTCTCTGTCAATCAACTGAAATCACCCAGAGGTCCCCAGGATCTCAACCAAAAGCACAAACATCACCTACTACCTTATTAAAACTTGTACCAATCTTCAAAACACTTCAAACGATATCAAATCAACCAAAACACATTGGCTTCAAGCCTAAGTTTAAAAAATCTTCTAAACCACGTTTTGATCAAAACTCCAACTATACCACGTCCGAATGATCTAAAATTTTGCAAGCACATCCCAAATGACACAAAGGAACTACTACATCTCTCGGAATTCCATTTTGGCCTTCATATCAAATCTCTTTATCGAACCGAAAACTTTGAAAATTCATCCTTCGGCATTTCAAGCCTAAATTAGCTACTGGACCTCCAAAATACAATCCCAACACGTTCCTAAGCCTAAAATCACCCAACAGAGCTAACGAAACCATCATATTTCCATTCCGATGCCATCTTCATATTATTCCTACTACGGCCAACTTTCGTATCCTTAAGCTCTCATTTAGGGACTAAATGTCCAAAACTCTCCGAAACTCAAAATCGAACATTCCGACAAATCCAATTAGCAGAAATAAACTTGGGGAAGAAGTTAATACGGGGATCGGGTTGTTAGTTTTTAAGACGAACAGCCAGGTCGTCACAATATTAAAGAACAATAAGGACATCTACAGACAATATTTAGATTATTTGTAGATAATGGAATAGTAATTAGTAAGAAGAAAATGGAATTTATGTAAATGTTATATAAATTTTCTAAGAGTAGTTTTAGGAGATGAAAAAAATGAATTACAACCACATAGAGCTAAAAAGGCTTTAAAATGCTAGATAAATTGGACAATATTAAAGAACAACAAAAGTTTTAGGTATAGTAAATTATGTAAGAAATTTTGTAAAAGAGTTAGGAAAATAAGCAGGACTGCCTATATGCTAAGACATGCTCTACAGGACAAAAATATTTCAACACAGAAGATATTAAATTGGTACAAAAAATGAAAGAAAAAATAAAAAAATATTCCTGTTTTAAATATTCCATTAGAAACAGACTACTTAATTATAGAAACAGACGGAATTTTTGAAGGATGGGGAGCAGTTTTGAAAGAAAAATCAAATAAATATAGTGATGAGAATACAAAAAAATATGTGCTTACCAAAGTGGTAAATATAAAGAAAAGAAAATAGGAGTAGTATAGATGCAGAAATATTAGTTGTAATCTACGGACTAAAGAGTTTCAAACTATATATATTGAATGAACAAGAAGTAACAATTAGAACTGACTGTGAAACTATAGTTAAGTTTCACCAAAAGATAAATGCAAAGAATAGTAGTAGAAGAAGATGGGTAAATTTTCTTGATACTATATCAATATATAATTTTGTTTTTGAACATATTACAGGAAAAGATAATAATCTAGAAATCGGTTAAGTAGGCTTAAATTTACTGTCAATTAATAAAGATATTTTACATGTACAGCATGAGACCAACAGTTTCCAAGACTGAAAAATAAGGGAAAGGGCATTCAAGCCTCACCCTTAGACAAATACTTGCAGACAGTATTAGTGTCACAACCTGAATATTCCCACCGTCGAGATCGTGATGGAGCCTACTAGTGAAAGCTAGTCAAGACAGTTACTCTGATTAATTTACCCTTGTCATTTTTATCTATTAATAATTCACAGGTTAACATAATATAAACAGCGGAATAATAATGCGAAAGAACAGAATTAACACTTTAACTTAATACAAATACGAAAGCATAATTGAGTTCTACCCATTACTAGAGTCAGAATCTCACGGACTGTCTAATACTAAAATTAGTGGTATGAACAAAGACAATACACATCTATCTCGGAAATAAGTAAAACAGAATGAAACTAGAATAAAAGGGGATGCCAAGACATGTGGACACCTGTAAGACTAGCTCGGGTCTCCACTAGATTGAAGTCAGCAACCTCGAACTATAGTCCATAGGTCCAGTACCAGGATCTGCACAAAAAAGTGCAGAGTGTAGTATCAGTGCAATCGACCCCATGTCCTAGTAAGTGTCGAGCCTAACCAGTAGTGACGAGGCTAGTACGCGAGCATCATATAAACTTGTGCAGCTAAAATCATATACGAGAAGCAATAATAACAAGAATTAAACATGATACGACAAAAAAGGGGGAACATGCTGAGGGAAATATCCGATTATGACAATAATGAAGTAAAGCTACAAAGTAAATATCAAACATGAAACAACGGAGATAATAACACAAAAACAAGTGCACGGTATCACCCTTCATGATTTTTTTCTCATTCTCACCATAAAAATTAAAGAAACAGCACGGCATCACCTTCGTGCTTTAATTCTCTCATAATCATGACGCGGAATCACCCTTCGTGCTTTATCTCTCAATAATATGGGAAGACATCATCTTGATTGCATTAACACTCACAATATCTGCATGCCATCACCCTTCGTGCATTAACACTCTCTTATAATATCATGCACGGCATCATCCATCGTGATTTACACTTTTCCTCGCCGAAAAAATGATATAATAACATTCCGTCGAGGAATCAACAACAATATCAATAATAGAAACAATACCGTTGCGCGGCAAGGGAATCAACAATATAAACAATATCGTCCCGACAAGGGAATCGGCTGTAACCAATCTAGTTTCACTAGTTACTTCACAAAATAAACCTCAACTTGACAAAATACTCAACAATGATCAGTTTACCAAGAATTTACAATAAGTCTTGTTCCACAGTGTTAATCATCAATTTAAGCATGAACAACAGATAATAAAATCGCAACAATCTTAATATAAGACTCAAATGTATGGTTGACACCAACGTATAGATACTCGTCACCTCACCTATACATTGTACTCGAAACTAACACATAGCAAATAAGACACAACACCTATTCCCTCAAGCTAAGGTTAGGCCAAACATTTACCTCAAATTTCCACGGCAAACTCAAGCCTCAAACACCGCTTTTTCCTTTTGATTCCACTTCCAATTAAATTATATCTAGTCAATATTAACTTATTAACATTAATTGAATCTCAAGAAACCAATTCAAATGGAAAACTACAAATTTCTCAACGTTCTTCCAAAATTGTCAAAACCCAACCTTGGGCCCGCTTGGTCAAAACTCAGGTTCGAACCAAAACCCGTTCACCAATTTTCTAACGAGTCCAAATATGCAATTAGTTTCAGAATCCGACCCCAAATTGAGGTCTAAATTCCCAAATTTGTAAAATCTCCAATTCTCCTAAAATCCCTAATTCTACCCTTGAAGAACAAGATTTAGGCCTAGAAATCTACTAGGTATTGATGAAGAATGAAAAAAATGAGTTCAAGAACACATACCTATGATTTGGGGTTGAATTTGCTCTTCAAAAATCACCCTAGATCAGATTCTATGGAAGGAAACATGAAAATATGGCTTATTTCCCGTTCTGCCTCTGTTTTAAGTGCTACGGGACAGTGTTCATCGCGTTCTCGTGAGCACTGTCATGTTCATAAAGAGCTGCCAATGAGGACTTACGCGATCCCGGGGAAAGCTACATATTCGCGAAATCTAAGTCCAAACCTGCCTTCGTGTTTGCGATAAAGAGGTCGGGTTCGCGTAGGTGTTCCCTAGGTTCCCTGACCAACCCATCCTAAAGCTACGCGTTCGCGATTGACCGGTCGCATTCGCATAGAGAAGTACCCCAATGCTACGTGTTCGTGACCTTGTCTCGCACCCGGCCCAGTTTCCCCTTCATGATCATGAGAGTGACTGCGCGATCGTGAAGCACAGTGCCGCAGACACCAGATACACCAACTATACCAGATTTTCTGAGTCAAAAACACCCTGAAGCCTATCTGAAACTCAACTGAGCCGTCCGTGCTCCAAACCAAACATGTACACAACCTTAAAAATATAATAGACTCGATCAAATCGCAAAAATAACACTTAGAACTACAAGTTTAGCATTAAAATCAAAGAAAAATCTCAATAACTCTTACAGTTCCGATTTCACAACCGAGGGTCTGAGATACTTCATATGAATTTCGTATCTTAAAAAATTTTACAAGCACAACTTCAATGCCATATTAAACATGTATTGGGCTTTGGAGCAAAAATACGGGCCTGATACCATCAAATTCAAATATGTTAGAATTTCCAAAAACTCTTATAATTTCAGTTAAACAATTTCTTTCAAAAATTTATTTTCCGGGCTAGGGACCTCAGAATTCAATTTCGAGCATACGCGCAAGTCCCATATTTTCCTACGGACCTTCCAAAATCGTAAAATCATGGATCCGGATTCATTTACCCAAAATGTTGATCGAAGTCAACTTAAGTTCAATTTTAAAGGCAAAATTAGCATTTTCCACAAATTTTCACATAAAAGCTTTCCAGATATAAGGCCGGACTGCGCATGCAAATCGAGGTGAGAAAAAAGGATGTTTTTAAGTCCTTAAAATAACCTTTTGGCTCATCACATTCTCCACCTTCAAAATAACCTTTCATCCTCAAACGGACATAGAAAAGAAGTACCTGAGTGAGGGAAAAGATGGGGATATCAGGTCCACATATAGGACTCGGACTCCCATGTAGCTGGCTCAGCAGGCTGACCTCTCCACTAAACACGAACAGATGGATAATTCTTCGATCTGAACTGATGAATGGTCTAGAATAGCCATCGGCTCCTCTTCATAGGTCAAGTCCTTGTCCAACTGGACAATTATGTAGTCTAACACATGTGATGGATCTCTGTGATATTTCCGAAGCATGGACACATGAAACACTGGGTGTATAGCTGATAATCCTGGCGGCAACGCAAGCTCGTAAACCACATATCCACTCTCCGAAGAATCTCAAAAGGGCCAATGAATCTAGGGGTTAGCTTGACCTTCTTCCCAAATCTCATCACGCCCTTCATGGGCGACATCCGAAGCAACACTCGCTCTCCGACCATGAATGCAACATCACGAACCTTTCTATCAGCATAACTCTTCTTCCTAGACTGAATTGTACGAAGCCTATCCTAAATGATCTTGACCTTATCCAAGACATCCTACACCAATTCTGTACCCAACAACTAAGTCTCTCCCGGCTCAAACCACCTAACCGATAACCGACACCGCCTACCATATAATGCCTCGTAGGGAGCTATTTGAATGCTCGACCAATAACTGTTGTTGTAGGAAAACTCTGATAATGGCAAGAACTGATCCCAAGAACCTCCAAAGTCAATAACACATGTTCGGAGCATATCCTCCAAAATATGAATAGTACATTCCGTCTGAGGATGAAATGTTGTGCTCAACTCGACTAGGGTATCCAACTTACATTGTACTGCCCTCCAGAAATGCAAGGTAAACTACGTACCTCGATTAGAAATGATAGACACGAGCACACCATGAAGACGAACAATCTCTCGAATATAGATCTCAGCCAACCGCTCCGAAGAATAGGAAACCGCCATAGGTATGAAATGCACTGACTTGGTCAGCTTATAAACAATAACCCGTACTGCATCGAACTTCATCTGAGTTCGTGGGAGTCCAACAATGAAATCCATAGTGATACGCTCCCACTTTTGCTCAGGAATCTCAATCTTATGAAACAAATTACCAGGTCTCTGATGCTCGTACTTTACCTGCTGACAATTCAAACACCAAGCTACATACGCAACAATATCCTTCTTCATCCTCCTCCACTAACAATGCTTCCTCAAATCGTGATACATCTTAGAAGTGCCTAGATGAATAGAGTACTAAGAACTATGGGCCTTCTCTAGAATAAACTCACGAAATGCATTCACACTACGCACACAAATAGACATTGCATCCTCAAAACTCCATCATCTCCAACTGTAACCTACTTGGAACCCCATGTCGCATCATGTCCCTAAAGACAAGCAAATGAGGATAATTATACTGCCGATCTATGATACGCCCAAATAATGAAGAACGAGCGATTGTGCAAGCTAGCATACGGTTGGGCTCAAAAACATCCAACCTAACGAACTGATTAGCTAAAGCCATAGCATCAAAGGCAAGCGGTCTCTCACCGACCGGAATATAAGCAAGACTGTCCATACTAGCTGACTTCCTACTCAAAGCATCGGCCACTACGTTAACCTTCCCTGGATGATACAAGATGGTGATATCATAGTCATTCAATAGCTCTGACCACCTCATCTGCCTCAAATTTCACACCTTCTGCTTGAACAAGTATTTCAAACTCTTGTGACCCATGAACACCTCACACGACATGCCATATAAATAATGCCTCCAAATCTTCAGCGCGTGAACGATGGCTGCTAGCTCCAAATCATAAACTAGATAATTCTTGTCATGGATCTTCAACTGTCTCGAAGCATATGAAATAACCTTGCCATTCTACATCAACAACGCACCAATTCCAATACGAGATGCATCACAATACACTATATAAGGCCCTGAACTTGTGGGCAATACCAATACCGGCATCTAGTCAAAGCTGTCTTGAGCTTCTGAAAGCTCGCCTCACACTCATCCGACCATTTGAATTGGGCATCCTTCTGGGTCAACCTGGTCACCGGGACTGCAACATATGAAAACCGCTCCACAAACCGATGGTAATAGCCCACCAAACCCAGGAAACTTCGTATCTCTATAGCTGATATGAGTCTAGGCTAGTCCTTGACTGCCGCAATCTTCTTAGGATCCACCTGAATACCTTCTGTTGACACAACATGGCCCAAGTATGCAATTGAACTCAACCAAAACTCACATTTCGAAAACTTAACATATAACTGACTGTCCCTTAGATTCTGGAGAACGACTCGAAGATGTTGCTCATGCTAATCTCGACTGAGGGAGTAGATCAAGATATCATCAATGAAAACAATAACAAAGGAATCCAGATAAGGATTGAACACTCGATTCATCAAATCCACGAAAGTTGTTGGGGCATTTGTCAACCCAAATGACATCGTTAAGAACTCATAATGCCCGTATCGAGTGCGAGAAGCTATCACAGGGACATCGGATGCCAAATCCTCAACAGATGGTAATCAAATCTCAAGTCAATCTTCGAAAATACTTTTGCACCTTGAAGCTAGTCAAATAAATTATCAATCCTCGGTAATGGATACTTGTTCTTGATGGTGACTTTGTTCAACTGCCGATAATCTATGCACATCCTTATTGATCCATCCTTCTTCTTAACAAACAATACCGGTGTGAACATCTAATTGGTTAAGTTATTCTGTTCAATGCCAAAGTTCAAGATTACGCTCGCAGTTCCGAATTAAGAGTTCTAGAAAAGTTAGCATTGCTAGCATTGAAAATCGGTAGATTACGGTTGTGATTTTATTGTGCAAAGCTTGACAAAAGTAGTAATGTTCGAATTTTAATCATCAATATGAAAGTTCTGGGTTCTAATTGTTTTTGTTTTTAAATTCTTGCTAGTGTTATTTAACTCTTATAATGATATTGCAAAATTATTTAATTTTTTTTAAATTAAGTGTGTTTATTTGTGTATAGAGGAATTAAGTTGGTGAATAATAAAAATCGTTCCCCTGTTAATAGTTTATAATTTGGTTTGTACATAAAGAATATGTTGTGAACATATTATTAACTTAGTGAATATATGAAGAAGTCAACACAACAAAAAGCAAAAGCCTTGTACTTACTTGTAAAAACAGACTCATAAAGTTTAATATTACTAATAACATATGAACTTTATGACTATCACGTTTAAAAATTCAAATTCGTAGTTTATTCCTTCCTAATTACGGCCACGTGAAGTGACCAGAACAAAAGGCTTACCGAAAGCTGCAGTAGGTTGGATAGGAATGTCGTGCCAAGTAGAAACAGTTGAGACTCGAAGTGTGATGACTGCTTCTTTCCCCATTAATGTTGTCACTTTTCTTTTTAACTAGCATACTTCCTGGACGTAATTCCAATTTTTTTGAATACAAACTTTATGATGCATTTTATTTTTCATACGTATAAAAGTTTACAACAATTAAATAATAAAAGGATTATGTGTGCATTCCGTGTCTCGATGCCTTTAGATTTAAAATAATTATGTTATAACCATGTGTACATTACATGCATTGGTTTAATATTTAATTTCAAAGAAGTACCTTGTATGCATACCGCATCTGGGTGGACACAATTAATGAAATAAAATAATTAACTAAGTGGTAATAAATAAGCTATAATCAATAAAATACAAGAATAGTCAAAAATTGATTTAAACCTTACATTAGTCAATAAAAGCGACCGTGCTAGAACCACGGGACTCGAGGAGTGCCTTACACCTTCCCCTCGGTCAACAGAATTTCTTACTCAATCTTCTGTTTCGTAGACCATAATTAAGAGTCAAAATTTCCTTTTGAAAGGTGATTTAACTAAAAGGTGACTTGGAACACCAAAACTGAATTACAAGTGGCGACTCTAAATAACAAATAATCCCTTTTTGAAATGTCACTTTATTTGAAAAAACTCTTCTTACTCAACCTCATAATAGGATTGTGTAGGAAAAAAAGGTATGACGGCGATAGCGACTCTTCTAGGGATAATTAATAAGAATTCAAGCTTTGTATATTGATTCTTGTTTGGCGTTTATCATGTTTTGAATATTATTATGTTTGGAAGCCTAATGTGCTATTTGTCACTTATTTACCACTTTAATATTTATCTGAACTGTGATATAAACTTTAATCCTCTCTTGCACCCCTCTGAGCCTCTTGATAGGCAGTTATGTTGTGTTTGCTTACAGTATCACAAAACTTCTGTCTTGAAATAAAGCTAATTAGCCTACCAGCTTCTGGTGAAGGATTTAGTCACACATGTTAAGGCGGGAAAGCCGTTAGCTAGCCAGTGGTATTCTACTACTGGTGACGCTTGACGCTCCTCAGCTTAGGTTGTCCATCCGAGTAAGCCAGGTCTAGATACCATCTTCATTAGGATTTGAAAATTTAGAAGAACAAGCCTCAAGCAATGAATATCCCTAGTAGGCTACGCTATTTGCATCATGTGCGTTAAACTTAGCGGGGCTCGGCACAGGGGTCGGACTCGTCTAGGACATGTACCAATTTTTCGGACCAACATGTTCATCTTTATGTGCTACATATAAATATAATTTGGTAGGCTTCACTCAAATGTTGACCAACTTTAGGATAGATTGATTGAGCAGCAGAGAGAGAAAAAGAAAATTTCCCTCAAGTTTTCATAAAGTACCCTTTTTTTAAATAAAATTTTGAAGGGTTTCTAAAATTAAAAATTTCAAAATATTTTATTTTTTAATTACTTTAACTGAACTACGCGGTTCTGATTCTCATCGGATGTGAGATACGTAGGCAACCTTCATCAGATCCGGCCCCCAATTTCTTTAAAAAATAATGCAAAAAAATATTCTCATTTAATTCCTTCTTTAGAAGTCTTTCTTTAAGGCGTCAAATTCAAAAACTCAAAAAAATTATTTTCCATTTTTTTTAGAAGTATTTCTCCCAAAAATTCACAATTAAAAAAAACAAATCCAAAAACTATTTCTTTCTTTCGAAAATTACCAAAGATGAAAATCCAAAAATATGTTTTTTTCCTTGTTTAGAAGTCTTTCTTTTGAAACTTTTTAAATAAAAAAGAGATAGAGAATTCAAAGTTCAAAGATATGTTCTTTGTTAGGAGCTTTTACGATTAGATTTTTTTCTTAAAAAGTTAAAAAAAAAGAGTTAGTTTATTTTATTTATTGTTGATCTTCCCGAACTATGCAAGATCTGATTCATGTCTCTGCATGATACGTAGGCAACCTACATCAGGTTCGATCGAATTATTTAAAACTAAAATGGAGAAGAAAGTGGTGAAAAAGAGAAAAAAAAAAAAGAGGAAGAGTATTTATTCTAACATGTTTGCTGTTTTGAAATAAAAGTTAGTTAAAGGTGGTCGGTTTGTTGGTTTGCAATGGAGAGTCACGCAGACAATCCAAGATCCCTCGAAAGTAAAAGCATCTTCTCAACAGCTGGAAAAAGCACCATTGTTGTTGATCCAAGGTCATGAAAAGGCAAGTGGGCAAGTTGACAGTGAAAAAGACAAAATAAAGGCAAATGTGGGGTTGATTTTACCAGATTTGAGCAATAGGACATGGCATGTTCGGGATGATTTGATGATGGGGAATTTGATCTAGTCGTGGCAGAAGAGAAACCAAAAAACCGGCGCCAACCCAGAAACTTTCCTTATCATAAAGGAGTCACAGTAGCCGGTCTTGCTATCTTTTCTGCCTTTCGCGTTATTTCAGTGTGTCATCCAAATATTTTTATTTTACTGTCATACATTCTAATATAAACTTTTCTATCTTAAAATGCAAAGAAATGAAATCAATATTTCATTTTCCATGAATGTCTATTTTCTTAATCTTATCCATTTCTTTTTTTTCTTCTTCTCTTTTTATTTTCAGTTGTGTTAATGCAGATTTTAATAACATGACATGCTTGTGAACTTCATGTCCAGATCCTAAAACGCTGTCAGATTTCAAAAAATGTATCAAGAAGCAGAATATGTGAAGATAATGAGTGTAAGAAAATAAAATAAAAAAAGAATTGGAACAGTAAGCCTAATCAAATTCAATGAATCCGCCCTTACTTGATTGGTTTATGGCACTGAAGCCCTGATACATCTGAAGTTTAAATTCTTTCCCTTCGGATCATTCTTGAAGCCGAGATAGAGGTTGAAAATTGAGTCAAGACCTGATTGAAACATTGTCTTTGATTGATGGAAAGTGATTGGTCGGAGGTTACCATGGGCAGTTCTAGAACAAAGAATAGCCCATGCTTACAACAAAAAGTACGTCCCGAGAAAGTTGAAGTAGGGCAACTCGTCTTGAGACATATTCTCTTGCACCATGAAGAAGCTAAGGAAAATTTTGCTCCAAATTTCAAAGGTCCATACATTGTAACAAGAGTATTGCCAAATGGAGCATTGTATTTGGGAGATATCGAAGGAAGTAACCCCGAGATAACTGTAAATGTGGATGCAGTCAAAAATATTGTGTTCGACCCCTTATGCAATATTAATGTTCTCTGATTGGGATGACGAAGGCTTTCATTCTTGCTATCTAAACATTGTTAACTCTTTTGCCAACCCTTTCAGTTGGTTACTTTTCTTTGATTGCCCTCTTTGGAACCTGAAGGTGTAATTGAAAAAAAGGAAAAGAAGAAGAAAAAGATAAGACAAGCCAAAAAAAGCAAAAAAAATGAAAAAAATAAAACAAAAAACAAGAAAATAAAAAAAACAAAGTTTCCTCAACTAAGTTCGACTTGATTACGAAAGGATACGTAGGCAACCTCTGTCTAAGGTTCAGTCACACTAAAACAAAAATTCAAATTCCCCAAAAAGTAAAACTGGGGCACATATTATAATATTTGGGCAATGGTTTTGCCTGAAAGGTTCCAAAGTTGTAATTCAATCCAAAAAAATTTTACCCAAATCCTTTCAAGCCTTTCCGATCAATCGGTGAGAATGTAAAAGAATTGGAGGATACAGTTACTTAGATCAGATACAACCAAATGAGAGAAATAAAATAAGAGTCCTATTGGTGAAAACCCTCTTGGGCAATGTAGGGAAATGGTGAGTAGAGAAAATAAAAATGAGAGAGTCTTATTAGTGAAAACCTGCAAAGGGCAATATAAGACGATGGCAAGAAGAGATATGAGATATATTAGCTAGTGAAAACCCGCAAAGGGCACTGTTGATCGAAAAGAGGATCCACGGATTCATAGCATCAACACAATCATAATCAAGATTTCCCGCTTTCATGTCAAACATTGTGATGATCAGACGGTTTATACAGATCAGGCATCCAGTCCAAAAGGCATGTCATGTTCATTCAAGTATGTATGTACTCCTAGATAAGTCCGTATTTCTATTCCTAAAAAAGGAAACCTCTTATTTTAAACTCATTCTCTATTCCATTTTTTCTCTTTTTTCTTTGAATCCCTTTCAGTGTAACTCTGTTCCAAAAATAAGGCAAAGAAAATATGGCAAGACTGATTTACAGGGTTCTCGTTTGAAGAGAGCTAATACATTCAAAAGGCGCCCACCCTCAACAAAGGCATCAAGTCAACCCCGACTGTCATGCTTGGCCGATGCTTTGAAATGGAAAACTTTGAAAGAGGTCAAAACCGAAATGCTCACAAAAGCAACATAAAGTTGAAAAAGGTTAAGTACCTCCATGGCAATGTTTGGTAAAGCTAAAGGTTCTCCAGAGTCACAAATGTAGTTGGTATTCAAAAGGTAATCAGTTGCGATTAAAATTATAAAAGAAATGAGCCAAGATCAAGAGAGTGAAATAATCAAGGCCACAAACCGACCACCAGTTTAAAAATAATAAATCTTTCTTTGTTCAAAACAAGAACAAACAATATTAAGAAACAATTTGTGAAAAGATGAACACTACCAAGTGAAGTTCTCAAATCCATGATTTCCTTCCAATATACATGTAATCATATTATTTTTAGTTTCATAATAGGGAATCAACACCCTATCTTCAACACAGGGTACTATATTCTCTGGCCTCATTTTGTTGCCAACACAGGGTACTGCATCCCCTGGTTGCATTATTTTCTACATAGGGTACAACATCCCCTAGTAGCATTTCAGAGTGCCACGAGCCTCGTCTTGTTGTCAACACAGGGTACAACATCCCCTGGTTGCATTATTTTCTGCCAACACATGGTACAATATCCCCTGGCCGCATTATTTTCTTTCAACATAGTGTACAAAATTCCCTGGTTGCATTTTTTTCTGCCAACATAAAGTACTAAGTCCCCTGATTGCATTATTTTCTACATAGGGTACAACATCCCCTAGTAGCATTTCAGAGTGCCACGAGCCTCATCTTGTTGTCAACACAGGGTACAATATCACCTTGTTGCATTATTTTCTGCCAACACAGGGTACAACATCCCCTGGTTGCATTATTTTCTTCCAACACATGATACAATATCACCTGGTTGCATTATTTTCTGTCAATACAGGGTACTACATCCCCTGGTTGGATTATTTTGTTGCCAACACAGGGTACTACATTCCCTGGTTGCATTTTTATTTTCTACATAGAGTACCACATCCCCTAGTAGTATTTCAGAGTGCCACGAGCCTCATCTTGTTGTCAACACAGGGTACAACATCCCCTGGTTGCATTATTTTCTGTCAACACAAGGTACAACATCCCCTAGTTGCATTATTTTATGCTAACACAGGGTACAACATCCCCTGGTTACATCATTTTGCTGCCAACACAGGGTACAACATCCCCTGATTGCATTATATTTTACATAGGGTACAACATCCCTTAGTAGCATTTCAGAGTTCCAAGAGCCTCATCTTATTGTCAAAAAAGGGTGCAACATCCCCTGGTTGCATTATTTTCTGCCAACACAAGGTACAACATTATCTGGTTGCATTATTTTTTGCCAACACATGATACAACATCACCTGGTTGCATCATGTTACTGCCAATAGAGGGTATATCCCATGGTTGCATTATTTTCTACATAGGTTACAACATCCCCTAGTTGCATTTCAGAGTGCCACGAGCCTCATCTCGTTGTCAACACAGGGTACAACATCCCCTGATTGCATTATTTTCTACCATCACAGGGTATAACATCCCCTGATTGCATTATTTTCTGCCAACACAGGGTACAACATCCCCTGGTTGCATTATTTTCTGCCAACACAGGGTACAACATCCCCTAGTAGCATTTCAGAGTGCCACGAGCCTCATCTCATTGTCAACACATGGTACAACATCCACTGGTTGCATTATTTTCTACTAATAGAGGGTACAACATCCCCTAGTTGTATTATTTTCTGCCAACACAGAGTACAACATCCCCTGATTGCACTATTTTCTGCCAACACAAGGTACAACATCCCTAGTTGTATTTTTTTTTCAATTCTTTATTCTGCAATAGCAATAATAGTTTAATATTTTTTCAATAAATCACAAAATTTTCCTAGTGCAAACTGGGGCGGAAAATTGTGCATTTTGTTTGTTTGTGATGGCTTGTAGGTTTTTTTGCAAAGCACGAACTAGATGTGCAAAAAATAAGATTCTAGCTCTCGCTAGAGAAAGTGGAACATTTGATCTCATTACCAGCCGCAACCAGCTTTGGCGTAATGCTTGCAGAGACATAGGGTCAAGACCCATCTTCCCATCATCTGATCAAGAAAAAAACCAGCGAGAATATTTCATAGTCTGTTGCATCGAGAACATCAAGTTTCAATCCAAAGTCACTAGGAGAAGCAAGTTAAGAATCAAGACAAGACTCCGGATGACATTTAGATTGGAATTTTGTAACTCTTAGATTTCACGAGTATGTAATTTTCTTTTCATTTTGATGTAATAGTAGGAACCGCAGATCGGAACCTCGACGGAACTTCGCTCGACTCTCCTTCTAAGAATACTTCACTCTTTTTCTACTTGAACTACACGTGATACGATTCCCTTATAACTGGGTTATGTAGGCTGCCCAAAACAAAGGCCCGATCACATCTTTTCCTTTTTAAATAACAGTGAGGTCAAATATTAGTCACCGTGTTCATTTTTTTTTTGCCTGAAAACTATTCATGTTTCCAAGCAAAGAGGGGCATGTTGTGAATACCTAATTTTTTACCACACCCAAATTCTACACTATATTAGTGTAAATATTTCTCTTAAGTCTAATCTTAATACTTTAAAACTTTCATCTTACTTTTAATAGGTTTTATATTAAATAAATTCAAAAAAAAATACTAACAACATATTCACATTCATAGAGTACAAGTTTTATTCCTATTTTTAAATAAAAGAAAATTAAAAAAATTGTTTTCTTCTAATTAGAATTTTAAATGTAATCTATAATAGTATTTTTCTTAGTATAATTTAAACTTTGGGTCTTCTTATTTATATAGTTTTCTTTAAGTCTAAATTGGTTATATATATACATACATATATATATATATATACATATACATATATATATATATATATATATATATATATATATATATATATATATATATATATATATTTATATATATATATATATATATAGCTATGCATTTTACTTACTTTTTACTTAATAAAATGGGTTAGATAAAGTTAAAAAATTATAATAATACTAAAAACTAACGAAAACAAACCAAAAAAGAGAGAGAGAGATAACAAACCCATATCTGATAACTATTTCGATACCCCCACCCCTCACGTCACTCACGCACGTTGCACACACATCCACGATCAAACCCCACATATTATTGCCTACTCTAGGGGTCTAGGGGTGTTCAAAATCGATCCGAAACCGAAAACCAATCCAAACCGAAGCTTAACGGCTTACTGGTAACGGCTTAACGGCTTAATGGACGAGGAACGGATTGAATTTATTTTATTAACGGCTCATCGGTTTGGGGATGGATTATTCAATTTTCTTAACGGCTAATCCGTTAACCCGTTAAGAATATAAATATATATATTATATATATATATATATATATATATATATATATATATATATATATATAAAATTTATTTTTATTTATATATATTAAATATAAAAAAACTAAAACCCTTAAAAATGATTAACAAAAGTTTATTTCTACTTCTAAGCATTTTTAATCTCGGGATCTAGATGATATGCAGGTACTCGCCCTGTTGAGTTGTCCCACATCGGAGGGATTTGAGGTCGTTGGTCTTCTTATATGGCTTGAGCAATCCTCACCTCATAAGCTAGCTTTTGGGGTTGAGTTAGGCCCAATGTCCATTCTTATCATGGTATCAGAGCCAGGCCCATCCCAATTATTGTTACCGATGTTGGGCCCCCATTTATATTGTCCATGCTCCAGAGATCTAGGCGTGAGGGGGGGTGTTGAGTTGTCCCACATCGGAGGGATTTGAGGTCGTTGGTCTCCTTATATGGCTTGAGCAATCCTCACCTCATAAGCTAGCTTTTGGGGTTGAGTTAGGCCCAATGTCCATTCTTATCACGCCCAACATAAAGGAGATGAAGGTGATGGACAAGAAAAAAGTGAGGAGGGCAAAGCTATACTACCTCAGGGATAAAATGAATGCCCTGAAAAGACATTAACAAGCTAGGTATACTGGAATAGGTGTTTGATCTATAATTGCCTGAAGAGATCTATAAAATTCTAGTAAACATGTATGTTAGGCAGATAAACCGCCCAATAACCGCCCTATAAGAGCTAACCCGATACCAATCCGCCCGATATCTTATCGGGTGGCTAACGGATTAATACATTTAAAAGCCGATAACCGTTAAGCCAAACCGTTAAAAGTAAAAGCCGCCCAATCCACCCGATGAACACCCCTAGCCTACTCCTCCGCTCATCATCTTTCAAGCACACACATTTGATATATATTTGGCATACACTTTATTCAGAGAGGGGGGGATCGGATAAAAAAAAGTTAGCAACTAAGAGAAAAGATACTATTTTCATAGTAAAGAAAATCACTCGGCGGAAAAGTTTGATTAAGTTATTCTGTTCAATGCCGGAGCTCGAGATTATGTTCGCGATTCCGAATTTAAGATTCTAGAAAAATTAACATTACTAACTTTGAAAATTATTAGATTGCGGTTGTGATTTTATTGTTAAAAGCTTCACAAAAGGGGTAATGTTCGAATATTAATCATCAATATGAAAGTTCTTGGTTCTGATTATTTTTGTTTTTAAATTCTTGCTAGTGTTATTTAACTCTTATAATGATATTGCAAAATTATTTAATTTTTTTTAAATTAAGTGTGTTTATTTGTGTATAGAGGAATTAAGTTGGTGAATAATAAAAATCGTTCCCCTGTTGATAGTTTATAATTTGGTTTGTACATAAAGAATATGTTGTGAACATATTATTAACTTAGTGAATATATGAAGAAGTCAACCCAACAAAAAGCAAAAGCCTTATACTGTTATAAATACACTTCTATTTAAGGTGAATGTCTTTAATTAGAGAGATTCTAGAGTCCTATTATTGGTAGCTAAATCATCCTCCTCCCTATAAATAGAGGTGCCCTCTACCATTGTAAATCACTCCTAACATTCTCTAAGTATCAATAAGAAGAACTCTCTCTACTCTTCTCTCTATTGTTCTTGTTCTTGAATTATTGTTCTTGTCTTTTATATTATTTCATAACACGTTATCAGCACGAGACTCTACCGTCTCAAGAACCATTCTCGAAAAATCTAAGGTATTTCCCTCTTCCTAATTTAATTTTCGATTATGTCTGACATTACGAAAAGAAAGTTCGTTGCCCTTGAAATTTCGGGCAAGAACTATATGACATGGGTGTTGGATGCTGAAATCCACTTAGATGCTATGGGTCTCGGAGACACCATCAAAGATAGAGAAAAAGCATCCACCCAAGACTGTGCGAAGGCCTTAATTTTCTTGCGCCATCACCTTGATGAAGGTTTGAAGATTGAATATCTCACCGTCAAGGATCCACTCATCTTGTGGAACGGCTTAAAGGAGAGATATGACAACCTGAAGTTGGTCACTCTGCCACAAGCACGATATGATTGGGCTCATCTGAGGCTCCAGGACTTTAAGTCCGTTTCTGAATATAATTCTGCAATGTTCAGAATTACTTCTAAATTGAAGCTATGCGGGGATAATATCTCCGATTATGATATGCTTGAGAAAACGTTTACAACGTTTCATGCCTCCAATATGGTACTGCAACAACAGTACAAAGAGAAAGGCTTTACAAAGTACTCTGAATTGATTTCTCTTCTACTAGTGGCTGAGCGAAATAATGACCTGCTCATGAGAAATCATGAAAATCGACCCACTAGGTCTACACCACTGCCTAAAGCAGATAAGGTGCACTCTCATTATGCCAAACATGAAAAAGGTCATGGTCATGGTCGTAAACGGGGTCATAGCCAGGGACGTAGACAAGGAAGAAATTCCAATGAAGTCCGTCAACCCCCAAGGAGAGATAACCGCCGAAAGCAGAAACGGGGTCATGAAGATCCTAAGGCAAATGGTTCAGAAACTATATGTTATCGTTGCGGTGGGAAAGGGCACTGGTCAAAGACTTGGGCTATACCAAGACATTTGGTTGACCTTTATCAAGCATCTCGAAAGAGTAAACGCCCTGAAACGAATTTTGTCTCTGACGACAACTTTGACATCACCCACTTGGATGTGGCAGACTTCTTTGAGCAACCCGAGGGGAAGATAGACCACCTAATCGGTGATGGATCCGTGGTGAAAGAAGATGGAGCTCTTTGATTTTATTTTACTTGTTTGTATTAGTTAGTGAATAAACTAATAGTCATTAGTATTAGCTCGTATTAGTTAGTTCATGATGCAATGTTAGCAGTAGTTCTTTAGAATATCTTCAATATGCTCAAATATCAATAATATTTTTATTTTCCAGTAGGGGTAATCGACTAGCCTGAAAAACTAGTCGATTATCTACTATTTTCGCATTAAAGCTGAAAAATAATTGATCAACAATCGATTGTCTTTGTCTAACAATCGATTGTCGTTAAGACAGTGTAATCTGGAATTTTTCAAAAATCATCCACAATCGATTGTCTTTGTCTAACAATCGATTGTCGCTAAGACAGTGTAATCTGAAATTTTTCAAAAATCATCCACAATCGATTGTCTATGCCAAACAATCGATTGTCGTTATAACAGTGTAATCTGGAATTTCTCAAAATAGCCAACAATCGATTGTCTATACTTAACAATCGATTGTCTTAAAACAGTGTGCTCTGGAATTTTTCAAAATAGCAAACAATCGATTGTCTATACTTAACAATCGATTGTCTTAAAACAGTGTGCTCTGGAATTTTTCAAAATAGCCAACAATCGATTGTCTATGCATAACAATCGATTGTCTTAAGACTGTGATCTGAAGTTTTTCAAAATAGCAAATAATCGATTGTGTGTGTTTAACAATCGATTGTCAATGTTTAACAATCGATTGTTTGTGTTCAACAATCGATTGTTTGAAGAAAATGCTTAAACTGAAATTTTCAAACTGCAAAGTAATCAATTATGGATAACATATCTGATTTTGTTAGTCAACTGTTAGCAGCAGATTTTGAAAATATTATGTGACACAAACGAATTGAACTTGTTTATTCTTATATTCGTGTATCTCTTTTGTATGTCAAACTATGGGATAGCAAATATGGATATCTCACAAAGCGAACTTGGATCAACGTCCAACTGTAAAAGTATTTGCCTAGTTGATTCATGTACTACACATACAATACTCAAAGAAAGGAAATATTTCTCTCAACTAAATATGTGTAAGGCAAACGTTACTACAATCTCTGGAAGTAGTAAATTGATTGAAGGCTCCGGAAGAGCAATTGTAACTCTGCCCAAAGGCACGACGTTAATCATAGAGAATGCAATGTTCTCCTCCAAGTCTAAGAGAAACTTGTTGAGTTTTAAAGATGTACGCCGGAATGGCTATCATATTGAGACAATGGATGAAGATAATCTTGAATATCTCGTCATCACAAAGAATGTCTCCGGCCAAAAGAGGGTTATTGAGAAATTCCCGTCTTTAACTTGTGGCCTGTATTGGACAAGAATTAGTGCAATTGAGGCACATTCAACAGTAAACCAAAGGGTTACTGATTCCAATACCTTTGTACTTTGGCATGATCGATTGGGACACCCAGGATCGGTCATGATGAGACGGATTATAGAAAGCTCATATGGGCATCCGTTAAAGAATTTCAAAATTCTTTCGAATAATGAATATCCTTGCACTTCGTGTTATCAAGGCAAGTTGATTATCAGGCCATCACCAACAAAGGTTGGGACTGAGTCACCCACGTTTCTGCAACGTATACAAGGGGACATTTGTGGACCTATTCACCCACCTAGTGGGTCGTTTAGGTATTTCATGGTCTTGATAGACGCATCCTGTAGATGGTCTCATGTGTGCCTGTTGTCATCACGCAACCTTGCGTTTGCGAAATTAATGGCACAAATAATTCGACTACGAGCACAATTTCCAGATAATCCAATCAAGTCCATTAGACTGGATAATGCTGCTGAGTTTACATCCCAAGCATTTAATGATTATTGCTTATCAATCGGGATAAAAGTTGAACATTCTGTAGCTCATGTTCACACTCAAAACGGTCTTGCAGAATCATTAATTAAACGCCTGCAGTAGATTGCAAGGCCATTACTTATGAGAACGAGGCTGCCCACTTCGGTATGGGGTCACGCCATCTTACATGCAGCAATGCTAATTCGTCTCAGACCGACGAATTACCACAAGTATTCCCCGTTGCAATTGGTTTTGGGTCATGAACCCAATATATCCCATTTAAGAATTTTTGGATACGCAGTATATGTGCCTATAGCACCGCCATCCCGCACCAAAATGGGTCCGCAAAGAAGGTTAGGAATATATGTTGGGTTTGAATCGCCCTCCATCATTCGCTACCTCGAAACATTAACAGGCGACGTATTTACTGCACGATTTGCAGACTGTCGATTCGATGAGACACTTTTCCCAAAATTAGGGGGAGAAGTTGGTGAAACCAAACGGGAAATTTTGTGGAAAAATGCATCATTATCTCATCTTGATCCACATACCTCTATTTGTGAAAGAGAGGTACAAAAGATTATCCATTTGCAAAGAATAGCAAATCAAATGCCTGACGCATTTACGGACTTGAATAGGATAACGAAATCCCACATTCCCGCGGAAAATGTTCCAATCCGTATTGATGTCCCTGTTGGACAATCATCTAGTGTCATATCCAATGAGTCGAATGCACGCCTGAAGCGTGGCAGACCATTAGGTTCCAAAGATCGAAATCCTAGAAAGAGGAAAAAGAACGATCAAAATGACACCACGAAAGAATCTCATGATTTAACAAATTCTGAGATTCATGAAGAATCCATTGAGCCCGAGACTCTGGAAAATACGGAACTATCCCTAAATCCAATTAATATTGAGACAAATATTAATCGAGTGGATATTGTGGTGGATAATGCCTTTGCTTATAATGTCGCATCTAGCATTATGCAAGAATGTGAGGATCTCGAACCTCAATCTGTTGAAGAATGTCGAAAAAGACAGGATTGGCCAAAGTGGCAAGAAGCAATTCAATCAGAATTGAATTCGCTGGCAAAACGTGAAGTTTTTGGCCCTATAGTTGAAACACCTAATGGTGTTAAGTCTGTCGGCTATAAATGGGTCTTTGTACGCAAAAGAAATGAGAAAAACGAGGTACAAAGATATAAGGCACGCCTTGTTGCACAAGGTTTTTCTCAAAGGCCTGGTGTCGATTATGAAGAAACATATTCGCCTGTAATGGATGCGATAACCTTTCGTTATCTCATAAGTTTTGCTGTCCATGAAAAGCTCGACATGCACTTAATGGATGTGGTTACTGCCTATCTGTATGGCTCACTTGATAATGAGATATACATGAAAATTCCCGATGGACTCAAGATGCCAAACGCGCATAATTCAAAATCTCGGGAAATGTTCTCAATTAAATTGCAAAGATCCTTGTATGGTCTAAAGCAATCTGGACGAATGTGGTATAATCGTCTTAGTGAGTACTTGTTAAAAGAAGGCTATATAAATGACGTCATTTGCCCGTGTGTTTTTATAAAGAAAACAACATCGGAATTTGTTGTACTTGCCGTATATATTGATGACATAAACCTTATTGGAACCCCTATAGAACTCCAAAAGGCAATTGATTATCTAAAGGATGAATTTGAGATGAAAGATCTCGGAAAGACTAAACTATGTCTTGGTTTGCAAATTGAATATTTGGCAAACGGAATTTTTGTTCATCAATCTACCTATACAGAAAAGGTACTGAAACGGTTTTACATGGATGAAGCACATCCTTTAAGTACACCGATGGTTGTTCGATCACTTGATGTGAACAAAGATCCATTCCGACCACAAGAAAGGAATGAAGAGCTACTTTGTCCTGAAGTACCATATCTTAGCGCAATTGGCGCACTAATGTATTTTGCAAATACTACAAGACCTGACATATCCTTTTCAGTTAATGTCTTAGCAAGATTTAGCTCGGCTCCTACGAGGAGACATTGGAATGGGATCAAACACATATTGCGGTACCTAAAGGGAACTACCGATATGGGCTTATTTTATGGCAAGAATTGCAGCCCGGATCTTGTTGGTTATGCTGATGCTGGATATTTGTCCGACCCACACAAGGCTCGATCTCAAACGGGTTATGTGTTTACCTGTGGAGAAACCGCCATATCTTGGCGATCGACTAAGCAATAAATTGTGGCTACTTCATCTAATCATGCAGAGATAATTGCTATTCATGAAGCAAGTCGGGAGTGTGTGTGGTTGAGGTCTATAATACATCATATCCAAGACAAATGTGGTTTGAAGTGTGATAAACTACCCACAACTTTGTATGAAGACAATGCAGCATGTATAGCTCAATTGAAGGGAGGATTCATAAAAGGAGATAGAACGAATCATATTTCACCAAAGTTATTCTTCACACATGATCTTCAAAAGAATGGTGATATCAATGTTCAACAGATTCGTTCAAGCGAAAATATGGCTGATTTGTTCACAAAATCTCTACCAAAGTCAACCTTCAAGAAGCTAGTTCACAAGATCGGGATGCGAAGACTTAAGGACATATATTGATGTTCTTATCAGGGGGAGTTAAATGCGCGTTGCACTCTTTTTCCCTTACAAGTTTTTGTCCCACCGGGTTTTCCTTGCGAGGTTTTTAACGAGGCAACCAATAGGCGCATATTCAAACATGTGTACTCTTTTTCCTTACTTTAATTTTTCCCATTGGGTTTTGTTTTAAGGTTTTAACGAGGCACATCATTGAATAGACATTCAAGGGGGAATGTTATAAATACACTTCTATTTAAGGTGAATGTCTTTAAATATAGAGATTCTAGAGCCCTATTATTGGTAGCTAAATCATCCTCCTCCCTCTACCATTGTAAATCACTCCTAACATTCTCTAAGTATCAATAAGAAGAACTCTCTCTACTCTTCTCTCTATTGCTCTTGTTCTTGAATTATTGTTCTTGTCTTTTATATTATTTCATAACATATACTTACTTGTAAAAACAGACTCATAAAGTTTAATATTACTAATAACATATGTACTTTATGACTATCACGTTTAAAAATTCAAATTCGTAGTTTATTCCTTCCTAATTACGGCCAAGTGAAGTGACCAGAACAAAAGGCTTACCGAAAGCTGCAGTAGGTTGGATAGGAATGTCGTGCCAAGTAGAAACAGTTGAGACTCGAAGTGTGATGACTGCTTCTTTCCCCATTAATGTTGTCACTTTTCTTTTTAACTAGCATACTTCCTGGACGTAATTCCAATTTTTTTGAATACAAACTTTATGATGCATTTTATTTTTCATACGTATAAAAGTTCATAACAATTAAATAATAAAAGGATTATGTGCGCATTCCGCATCACGATGCCTTTAGATTTAAAATAATTATGTTATAATCATGTGTATATTACATGCATTGGTTTAATATTTAATTTCAAAGAAGTACCTTGTATGCATACCGCATCTGGGTGGACACAATTAATGAAATAAAATAATTAACTAAGCGGTAATAAATAAGCCGTAATCAATAAAATACAAGAATAGTCAAAAATTGATTTAAGCCTTACATTAGTCAATAAAAGCGACCGTGCTAGAGCCACGGGACTCGAGGAGTGTCTTATACCTTCCCCTCGGTCAACAGAATTCCTTACTCCGTTTTCTGTTTCGTAGACCATAATTTAGAGTCAAAATTTCCTTTCAAATAAAAGGTGACTTGGAACACCAAAACTCAATTACAAGTGGCGACTCTAAATAACAAATATTCTCTTTTTGAAATGTCACTTTATTTGGAAAAATTCTTCTTACTCAACCTCATAATAGGGTTGTGTAGGAAAAAAGATGTGTGACAATTGGCGCACCCCAAGGCGAGATACTAGGCCTAATAAATCATTTATCAAGCAAGTCCAACAACTATTCTTTCAATTCTTTCAACCCTGGAGGGGCCATACGATACAGTGCAATAGAAATGGGCTGAGTGCCGGGAGTCAAATTAATGCAAAAGTCAATATCCCTGTCATCTGGCATCCCCACCAGGTCTGAAGGAAATACCTCAAGAAACTCATGAACAACGGGCACAGAATCCATAGAAGGAACCTCAGCACTAGAATTACAAACATACACCAAATAAGCCAAACACCCTTTTCAACCATACATCGAGCCGTCATATAAGAAACAACCCTACTGACAGAATGAGTGGGAGTCCCTCTCCACTCCAATCCGGGTAAACTCAGCAAGGCTAAGGTCACAGTCTTGGTGTGACAGTCCAATACAACATGATAAGGGGATAACCAATCCATCCCCAAAATGACATTGAAATCTATCATATCGAGAAGTACGATATCTACACTAGTCTTAAGAACTCCCAATAACAACCACACACGAACGATAGACACGATATACCATAATAGAATCATCCACCGATATAGACACATATACAGGAGCACTCAATGAATCACGAGGCATAACCAAATAAGGGGAAAAATAAGATGACACATACGAATATGTAGACCCCTGATCAAATAGAACTGAAACATCTCTACTGCAAACTAAAATGGTACCTATGATAACTGCAGAGGCCTCAGCCTCACGTCCGGCTAGAATAGCATAACATCGGGGCTGGGCCCCACCACCCAAAACTACATCTCGATGACAGCCTTATGTTAGCTAGCCTCCACCTCTAGCTGCCTGACCTTCACCTCTAACGGCATGACCTCCACTCTAACGGCATGACCTCCACCTCTAATGGTCTGGCCTCCACCTCTAACACCTTGAACCCGACCTTTAGCTAGTTGAGCGGGCGGTGGTACACATGGTGCTGGAACCATAGCACGAGAACCCTGATGCTGAGAACTACTCGGGGTTCGAGGGCAAAGCCTAGCAATGTGCCCCGAATCACCACATGTCTAACAAGATTTTGGCTGTTGAGACTACTGACCCTGAAACTAACCCTGAAGGCCGAAATAACCACCATAATATCTCTGGAGCGGAGGTGCACTGGTAGGAGCTGGTGGTGCATGGTAGGACTACTTATCAGAATATTGCACATAAGAACCAAGGCCACCTAGAGAACCGTGAGAAGCCTGAAGTGCTGAATGAAATGTCCTGGGAGGATGGCCCTTACCGAAAGAATCCATGTTTCCAGAAGAGGCACCACTAAATCTGCCAGAATGACAGAGCCTCTTGTTAGACCCCTGACCACTCCCTTGTAATATATTAGACCTCTTTTTAGACCCCTGACCACTCCTTTGTAATAAAACCATCTCAACTCGCTTGGCCACATTGGTTGCATCTTGGAAAGAAATCTCACTCCCTGTATCCTTAGCCATCTGCAATCTGATAGGCTGGGCTAGTCCCTCAATAAACCTCTTCACCTCTCTCTCTCTCTCTCTCTCTCTCTCTCTCTCTCTCTCTCTCTCTCTCTCTCTCTCTCTCTCTCGGTAGGAAGTATAATAAGATCATGATGGGCCAAGGCAATAAATTTGGTCTCATACTGAGTGACAGTCATAAAACCCTACTGCACACGCTCAAACTATCTTCGATACTCCTCCCTATGAGTAATAGGAAGGAACTTCTCCAAAAATAACTGAAAGAACTGGTCCCAATTCAAAGCAGGTGACCTAGCAGGTTTAGCCAAACAATAATCCTTTCACCAAGTCTTGGCAGAACCTGACAGACAAAAAGTAGCAAAGTCGTCCCCAATTGTCTCCACTATCCCCATGTTCCGTAGAACCTCATGACACCTGTCCAAATAGTCCAAGGAATCCTCTGAAGATGTACTTCCATAGGTAGAGTGAAGAGCTTGGTGAACCTATCCAGCCTTCACAAAGCATAAACAGACATAGCTGCTCCGTCATCGGTCTGAGCCACAACACCCGGCTGAACTACCCCAACTGGCTGAGCTGCTAGAGTCTGAAACTGAGTAGCCATCTTCTCTAGAGTGCTAGTACAGGGAGTTTGTGCTCCTCCCCCATCCTGAGAGATGGATGGTGCTATAGGAAGTAAGACTTTCTAGGTGACACTGTCCATAAGGCCCACTAGACAGGACAGAGCATCCTAGAGTACCGGAGTAGCAATGAACCCCTCTGGGACTTGAGCTTGCCATGCTGGAATGGTCTGGCTGGAGCCTCATCATCAAACTCTATCTGAGGCTCCGCCGCTAGTGCTTCTGCTCTGGGGTGAGCCTTGCCCCTGCCTCGGCCTCGTCCTCTGCCCCTCGTAGGAGATGCCACTAGGGGCTCGAGCTGTTGATCAGCAGATGAAGAAGCAAGTCTTCTAGCCATCTATGAAAGAACAGAGTAGAAGTTCAATTAGCATTGAGAATCAAACCGCGCGACAGAGAAGAATAGATGTGAAGTCATTCCTAAACTCCGTAGCCTCTATGGGATAATCACAGATGTCTCCGTACCGATCCCTCAGACACTACTAAGCTTGTACATGAATTGTGAGACCTAAACAACCTAGAGCTCTGATACCAACTTATCACGACCCAAATTTCCCCAACCGTGGTGTCATGATGGTGCCTACTAGTGAAAGCAAGAAAATCCAATTACTCTGATTAATTTACCCTTTTTATTTTTATCTTCTAACAATTCACATGTTAACATAATATAAATAACGGAATAATAATGTGAAAGAATAGAATTAACAATTTAACTTAATACAAATAGGAATTCATAATTGAGTTCTACCCAGAACTGGAGTCACAATCTCACGAACTGTCTAACAATACTACAAATAGTGGTCTAAACAAAGAAAATACACATCTGTCTTAGAAATAAGTTAAACAGAATGGAACTAGGATAAAAGGGGACGCCAAGTCATGCGGACGCCTGCAGGACTACCTCGGGTCTCCACTGGACTGAAGGCAGCAACCTCGAACTATGGTCCGTAGGGTCCAGCACCGGGATCTGCACAAAAGAGTGCAGAGTGTAGTATTAGTATAACTGACCCCATATATTGGTAAGTGTCTAGTCTAACCTCGGCGAAGTAGTGATGAGGCTAGGACGTGACAACCATATAAACCTGTGCAGTTAAATCATATATGAAAAGCAATAATAACAAGAATTAAACAGGATAAGGCAGGAAAAAGGGGGACATGCTGAGGGGGGATATCGGGTTATGATAATAATGAAGCAAAACGACAAAGTAAATATCAAACTTGAAACAATGGGGATAATAACACGAAAACAAGTGCACGCCATCACCCTTCGTGCTTTTACTCTCTCATAATCATGGTACGATATCACCCTTCGTGCTTTTACTCTCAATAATATGGCATGACATCACTCTTAGTTCATTAACACTCGCAATATCGGCACGACATCACTCTTCGTGCATTAACACTCTCTCACAATAACATGCACGACATCACCCTTCGTGCTTTACACTCTTCCTCAACCAAATAAACGAAATAATAACATTTCGACAAGGAATCAACAACAAAATCAACAATAGAAACAATACCGTCCTGGCAAGGAAATCAACAATATAAGCAATCTCATCCCGGCAAGGTAATCGGCGATAAACAATCCAGTTTCAACATTTACTTCACAAAATAAACCTCAACTTGAGCCAATACTCAACAATAATCAGCTACCAAGGATTTATTATAAGTCTTGTTCCAAAGTGCTAATCATCCATTTAAGCATGAACAACACATAATAAAATCACAATAATCTTAATACAAGTCCTACGGGCATGCTTGACACCAACGTATAGATACTTGTCACCTCACCTATATGCTGTACTCGACACTAACACATAAAAAATAAGACACATCACCTATTCCCTCAAGCTAAAGTTAGGTCAAACATTTACCTCGCATTTTCACGACTAAACTCAAGCCTCAAACACTGCTTTTTCTATTGATTCAACTTCCAATTCAATTGTATCTAAACAATATTAACTTATTAACATTAATTGAAGCTCAAGAAACCAATTCAAATGAAAGGTACAGATTTCCCAATTCTTCCAAAAAAAGTCAAAACCCGACCCCGAGCCCGCTTGGTCAAAACTTGAGGTCCACGTGAGCACTCTCGCATTTGCAAAGAACTGCTAGGACTTATGTGATCACGGAAAAAGCTACACATTTGCGAAGGCTTAGCCCAGCCCTGCCTTCATGTTCGCGATAAAGTGGTCGCATTCGCGTACGTTTTCCCTAGGTTCCCTAACTAGCCCATCCTAAAGCTATATGTTCGCGATTGATCGATCACGTTCACATAGAGTAAACACCCCCCCCCCATACTCCACGTTCGCGACTTTGGTCTCGCGTACGCATAGAGTAAAATCCTCCCCAGCCGGTTTCCCCTTCATAATTGCGAGGGTGACTACGCGATCGCGAAGCACAGTGCCACATACACCAGATACAACAACTGTACCAGATTTTTCTAAGTCAAAAACACATTGAAGTTTATCTGAAACTCAGCCAGCCCCTTGGGGCTCTAAACCAAACATGCACAGAACTTTAAAAACATCATACGGACTTACTCGTAAGATCTAATCGCCAAAATAATACTTAGAACTACAAGTTTAGCATCAAAATCAAAGAAAAATCTCAGCAACTCTTAAAGTTCAACTTTCACAACCAAGGGTTTGATTCACGTCATATGAATTCTGTTTCTTACCTAATTTTATAAGCACACTTAAATATCATATTAAATCTGTACACGGCTCCAAAACTAAAATACAGGTCTGATATCATCAAATTCAAACATCTATAAATTTCCAAAATAATCTTATAATTTCAGTTAAATAATTTTGTTCAAAAATTTATTTCTCGGACTAGGGACCTCGGAATTCAATTTCGGGCATACGCCCAAGTCCCATATTTTCCTACAGACCTTCCGGGACCATCAAATCATGCGTCCAGATCCCTTTACCCAAAATAATGACCAAAATCAACTTAAAGTTAATATTAAAGGCAAAATTAGCATTTTCCTCAAATTTTCACATAAAATCTTTTCAAATATACGCCCGGACTGCGCTAGAGGTAAGACAAAAGGAGGTTTTTAAGGCCTCAAAATATAGAATTGACTTTTAAAATAAGTGATGACCTTTTGGGTAATCACAATTAGGTAACCTTCATTTTAAGCCACAATCTTTTGTAGAACAGACTAATATGGATAGGATAAGTTTTGAAAAATATAACTTAATGTTTTTTCCACTGTCAAACATATCATTTAGAGTTCTACTAGAATATGTCATAGATAGGCCTCAAGGATAGTTAATTGATAATTTAAGATAACATATAATAAAAAAGACACTAAAATTTTATAACAACTCTTAATGCTTTAGGACAGTATTTTACAGACAAAAACCAAGAAAAAAATTTAGACATGGTTAGAAGTGCTAGACTCTATTAAAGATTTAGAAAAACTGCTTTTCAAAGGTTTTAATGACTTTACTAAAGCATTAGACTATACAAGAAGAATACGAGGACCAAACTACTATATCTCCCCAGCACTCAAACAAAACCCAGAAAAAATTCCCAAATATAACATCCAAAAGAAAACTATAAGATAATATTATGTGACCATTTCTCATCAATGACAGAAGCATTCAAAAGAATAAACCAGAAGAATGAAATCCTGGTATACGGAAAAATAAGATTGATGGAGCAAGTGAAAGTACTAGAACAGAGTATACATGCATTAAAATTTGAATTAGCTCAATCTCAGACTCAAGTTATTTCTTAAAAAATGAATAATAAGGGTGTGCATTCCTCAATAAAAGCAACAAAATTCACTAAATCGGATAATGATACAACTAGTCAGGTTCAAATGGTAATCTGTAAGACACATCAAATTCATTTATGGCTATCACTTTTCAAAAAAGTAAAGATGAAGGTTCATCAAGACGAAAACTACCGAGAATACTAACACGGAGAGAGGTATTAAAAAGGAAGGGAACCATTTCTAAAAAGAAAAAAAGAGAGAAAATAGAAGACATAATTAAACAGACATTAGAAAATCTTTTCCAAGAAAAAGAAAAACAAGACAAACATATGATTAAAAATTACATTCTTAATCCAAGTCCAGAAAGGTCTCAAAGCTCAGAGGATGATAATTACGAAGATGAAAACTACCTAAATTAATAAGATGCTCAAGATCCATATGAAGATGATTCAGGAATGTGTTTTAATTCTATAGCTCTACATAACTTAGACACGTAAAAATGAGCAAGGCCTCAATCAGAAGCAATTGAGAGCAACAAAGACAAGGAAACTCAAAAACAATAATGCAAGAGACAAGTGAAAGGAAGAAGCGACATAAATAAAAGCTACAAGACAATTTGAATGGAAGAATTGACATAAAGTTGTGCTATTTTGAGTGGAAAAATAGTTACAAACAACAAGAGAACCTCTGCTCTAGTTATGTGAAGATGGGACCCAATGAAGCACCCTACAAGGCTAAATAAAAAAGATTTTTGAAAATATTTGAAGTCCATTTTCAAATCCGCTTCAAAGACTTAGCTATAAAAAGAAGAAGTAAAAAGAAGAGAATGGACACATGAAGAAGAAACACTCTGAAGAAATACATCCAAACATTCAATATTCACTCTCCCTTCATCACCTACCATTCTCCAAAACCTTGTATTATACCCTTTTTAAAATATTTCCTTATGTATGCCTTAGTAGTTCCTACCTCAAGCCTGTAAAACAAATAAATCCTTATGCTTAAGTTTAATTCCCGAGTACAGTAAACTTTTTTGGGCATGTAAACATGTAAGTTACTATTTTTATCTAAATTATGTTTTTAGATATTACCCCTATTTTTACAATTTTATGTTAATATGTATAGTTTTATATTTTTTATTCCTCAGTCATTAGTTTATAAATAACTTTGACATCACTCTTAGTATATGGTTATCTTTCTGATTTCTTAACAATTTTGATGGATTAAATAATAAATTCCTAGGAGAAACCAGTTAAGTCAAACCCAAAAAATTAACCAAAAATAGGTATATATGTTTAACCATGGCCAGGGTGAGGTTAAAGAAAAAATAATTAAGAAAAAAATTATTTCTTTAAAACGTTGGGAAGAAGAGATAAACAGAGTGAAGAATAAAACAAAGAGTATAGAAGGGGTAGTTTCAGTTCATAATTTTGATAATACTGTAACAATATAAGTTTATATAATAAGAGAGAGAGAGAGAGAGAGAGAGAGTAGGATTTTACAACATAAGACTTTAATCACGAAAAAATTTTACCACGTATATTCTTGCTTTTTACCTTATAAATTTTACCTTACCATAAAAATAAAAATAAAAATATTTTAATGCCTATTAATTTCCCTAAATATAATTCAGAAATATTTGCTCGAAGCCTAAACACAAGTTTAGAAGAGCTTAAGCCACACACCAAATTTTATTTGATAATAGATTTGGCCATACATTTTATATACTTAAAACAAAATAAGAGAATTTGTTTAGACCTATACAGAAAACAACTTCATTTGATAATTTTACTGCTACCCTATCATCTATGAAGATTAATTCTATATGAAAATTATATATATATATATATATATATATATATATATATATATATATATATATATATATATATATATATATATATATATATATATATATATATATATATATATATATATATATATATATAACTAACACTCCCAAATGAGGAATAAACTTAAATACTTCCTACTTGGATACTGATATGTTCAAAGGAAAGGCAAAGAATTTAAATATGTTAAGAATCGAATTCTAATTAGAGTGATGTCTATCTTGTAGAGAATTTTACTTTGAGGATAAGTCATTTTTCCTCCTATAAATAGAGGGGTATTACCCCATTGTAAATCACCCCAAAATTCAATAAGAATTCTCTCTCTCTCTTTCTCCTGCAATATTGCTCTTCTTCTTTTATTATTTTATAACACGTTATCAGCACGAGACTCTACCGTCTCAAGAAGATCTTTGAGAAGATTAAGGTAATTTTTCTCCTCTTTTTAATTATGACTGACATTATGAAAAGAAAGTTCGTTGCCCTTGAAATTTTGGGCAAGAACTATATGACATGGGTGTTGGATGCTGCAATCCATTTAGATGCAATGGGTCTTGGAGACGTCATTAAAGACAGAAATAAAGCATCCACCCAATACTGTGCTAAGGCCTTGATTTTCTTGCGCCATCACCTTGATGAAGGGTTGAAAATTGAATATCTCACAGTCAAAGATCCACTTATTTTGTGGAGTGGCTTAAAAGAAAGATATGACAACTTAAAGTTGGTCACTCTGCCACAAGCACGATATGATTGGGCTCATCTGAGGCTCCAAGACTTTAAGTCTGTTTTTGAATATAATTCTGCAATGTTCGGAATTACTTCTAAATTGAAACTCTCTGGAGATACTATCACTGATTATGATATGCTTGAAAAAACGTTTACAACGTTTCATGCCTCCAATATGGTTCTGCAACAGCAGTATAGAGATAAAGGTTTCAAGAAGTACTCTAAGTTTATTTCTCTTCTCCTTGTGGCTGAGCGAAACAATGACTTGTTCATGAGAAATCATAAAAATCGACCCACTCGGTCTACACCATTTCCTGAAGTGGATGAGGTATATTCCCATTATGCTAAGCGTGGAAAAAGCCATGGTTCTAATCGTGGTCGTGGTCATGGCCGTGGACAATGAAGAAATTTTCCTGGTGTCAATCACCCCCCAAAGAAAAATAACCACCAAAAGTGGAAAGGGAAAGATGAGAAGCCAAAAGCAAATAGCTCAAAAACTGAATGCTATTGTTGCGGTTGAAAAGGGCACTAGGCAAATATTTGCCGTGTACCAAGACATTTGGTTGAGTTTTATCAAGCATCTCTAAAGAATAAAGGCCTTGAAGCCAATTTTGTCTCTAACAATAATTTTGATATCACCCACTTGGATATGGCAGACTTCTTTGAGCACCCTGATGGGAAAATAGACCACTTGATCGGCGATGGATCCATGGTTAAGGAAGATTGAGTTGTTTGATTTTATTTTACTTGTTTGTATTAATTAGTTAATAAACTAATAGTCATTAGTATCAATTCGTATTATTTAATTTATGGAATAGTGTTAGTATTCGCTAAAGAATGTTTCAGTATGCTAATTTTTAAGGATTAATATATTGTTTATTAAAGCATGTTATGACGTGAAAAAAAAAGATTTAGCTACTGGAGTTTCACAATAGAAGCTTTAACATTCTATATATGTATAAATTTAATTACGATTAACTTGTTAGTATGACTATAATATTTTATTATTTAACAATTAGATTTAGAAAAAAATAGAATTCAAGTCTACCATATTGAGCATGAGCTGAATTCACTAGCCTATAGAATTAATTTTGCTCAGATACAGAAGAGGCAATACGACCTTCAATATTTTATCGGTTTTGTTTATTATATACCTTATGAACGTTGATCCCGTTTTAAATATTAATACATTTTATTGTCTACTTTTGTGTTTTAGCTACTATTATTTACGCACTTATTATTTTATGTGTATGACTTTAAGTTTTCCGTATTTTAAACTATGTGACAACCTAAAATTAACGTATAATTACATATAATTGTTTGAAATCAGACCCAGAGTTTGCTCGAAATCCAACCAAAGTTCCTTATTGAATTATTGATTTAACTATGTTATTATTATTTTTTCTCTGAAAATACTAATGTTAATTCATATATTTCTTTTGTATGTCAAACTATGGGAAGCAACTATGGATATCTCACAAAACAAACTAGCATCAAAGTTCAATTGTAAAAATATTTGTCTAATTGATTCATGTACGACGCATACTATATTCAAAGAGAAGAAATATTTCTCTTATTTAACAATGTGTAAGGCAGATGTTATTACAATTTTTGGTATTAGTAGATTAATTGAATGCTCTGGAAGAGCTACTATAACTCTGCCTAAGGGAACAATACTTATCATAGAGAATGCAATGTTCTCCTCCAAGTCCAAGAGGAACTTGTTGAGTTTTAAAGATATCCGTCAAAATGGATATTATATTGAGACAATAGATGAGAATAATCTTGAATATCTCATCATTACAAAGAATGTCTCTTGCCAACAGAGGGTAATTGAGAAGTTCCATCTTTATCTTATGGCCTGTATTTGACAAGAATTAGTGCAAGTGAGGCACATTCTACCATAAACCAAAAGGTTACTGATTCCAATACTTTCGTACTTTGGCATGATCGATTGGGACATCCTGGATCAATTATAATGAGACGGATTATAGAAAACTCAAATGGGCATCCATTGAAAGAATTTAAATATTCTTTTAAATAATAAATTTTCTTGCACTTCTTGTTATCAAGGAAAGTTAATTATTAGACCATCATCAATAAAGGTTGGAATTGAGTCACCTGCGTTTTTGGAACGTATACAAGGGGATATTTGTGGACCTATTCACCCACCTAGTGGGTCGTTTAGATATTTTATGGTCTTAATAGACGCATCTTCTATATTGTCTCATGTGTGCCTATTGTCATCTCGCAACCTTGCGTTTGCAAAATTAATGGCACAAATAATTCGATTACGGGCACAATTTCCCGATAATCCAATCAAGTCTATTAGACATGATAATGCTGCTGAGTTTTCATCCCAATCATTTAATGATTATTGCTTATCAATTGGGATAAAAGTGGAACATCCTGTAGCTCATGTTCTCACACAAAATGGTCTTGCAGAGTCTTTAATTAAACGTCTGCAGTTGATAGCAAGACCGTTACTCATGAAAACGAGGCTGCCCGCTTCTGTTTGGGGTCACGCCATTTTGCATGCAGCAATGCTAGTTCATCTCAGATCGAAAAATTATCACAAATATTCCTCGTTGCAATTAGTTTTGGGTCATGAACCTAATATATCCTATTTAAGAATTTTCGGATGCGCAGTATATGTGCATGTAGCACCGCCATATCGCACCAAAATGGGTCCGCAAAGAAGGTTTGGAATATATGTTGGGTTTGAATCACCCTCCATTATTCGCTACCTCAAAACATTGACAGGGGATTTGTTCACTGCACTATTTGCACACTGTCGATTCGATGAGACACTTTTCCCAAAATTAGGGGGACAAGTTGGTGAAACCAAATGGAAAATTTTGTGGAAAAATCTATCACTATATCATCTTGATCCACGTGCATCTATTTATTAAAAAGAGGTTCAAAAGATTATCCATTTGCAAAGAATAGCAAATCAAATGCCATACGCATTTACGGACTTGAAAAGGATAACAAAATCACATATTCCCGCATAGAATGTTCCAATCTGTATTGATGTCCCTATTGGAAAATCTTCTAGTGTCATAGCTAATGAGTCGAAAGCACGCATAAAACGTGGCAGACCATTAGGTTTCAAAGATCGAAATCCTAGAAAAAGGAAAGCAAATGATCAAAATGACACAACGAAAGAATCTCATGAGGAGATTCACAATTTAATAAATTCTGAGATTCATGGAATCCATTGAGCCCGAGACTCAAGGAAACAAGGAACTATCAATAATCGATATAGAGACAAATTTTAATCGAGTGGATATAGTGGTGGATTATGTCTTTGCATATAATGTTGCATCTAACATTATGCAAGAAAGTGAGGATCTTGAACCTCAATCTGTTGGAGAATGTCGACAAAGACTTGATTGGCCAAAATGGAAAGAAGCAATCCAATCAGAATTGAATTCACTTGCAAAACATGAAGTTTTTGGGCCTATAGTTCAAACACCTAATGGTGTTAAGCCTGTTGGCTATAAATGGGTCTTTGTACGCAAGAGAAATGAGAAAAACGAGGTACAAAGATATAAGGCACGCCTTGTTGCACAAGGATTTTGACAAAGTCCTGGTGTCGATTATGAAGAGACATATTCACCCGTTATGGATGCTATAACTTTCCGTTATCTCATTAGTTTTACTGTCCTTGAAAAGCTTGACATGCATTTAGTGGATGTGGTTACCGCCTACCTTTATGGCTCACTTGATAATGAGATATACATGAAAATTCCCGATGGATTCAAAATGCCAAACACACATAATTCAAAGTCCCGGGAAATATTTTCAATCAAATTGCAAAGATCTTTGTATGGTCTAAAGCAGTTAGGACGAATGTGGTATAATCGTCTTAGTGAGTATTTATTAAAGGAATGTATATAAATGATGCCATTTGTCCATGTGTTTTTATAAAGAAACAACAACGGAATTTGTTGTATTTGCCGTATATATTGATGACATAAACCTTAGTGGAACTCCTATATAACTACAAAAGTCAATTGATAATTTAAAGAAGGAATTCGAGATGAAAGATCTCGGAAAAATAAAATTATTTCTTGGTTTGCAAATTGAACATTTGGCAAATGGAATTTTTGTTCATCAATCTGCCTATATAGAAAAGGTATTAAAACGATTTTACATGGATGGAGCATATCCTTTAAGTACTCCGATGGTTGTTCGATCACTTGATGTGAATAAGGATTCATTCCGACCTCAAGAAAAGAATGAAGAGCTACTTGGACCTGAAGTACCATATCTTAGTGCAATTGGCGCACTAATGTATCTTGCAAATACTACAATGCCTGACATAACTTTTTCAGTTAATGTCTTAGCAAGATATAGCTCTGCTCCTACAAGGAGACATTGGAATGGAATCAAACATATATTGCGGTATCTAGAAAGGACTACCGATATGGGCTTATTCTATGGCAATGCAGTCCTGATCATGTTGGTTATGCTGATGCTAGGTATTTATCTGACCCACACAAGGCTCGATCTCAAACAGGTTATGTGTTTATCTGTGGAGGCACTGCCATATCTTGGCAATCGACTAAGCAATCAATTGTGGCTACTTCATCTAATCATGCTGAGATAATTTCTATTCATGAAGCAAGTCGAGAGTGTGTGTGGTTGAGGTCTATAATACATCATATTCGAGATAAATATGGTTTGAAATGTGACAAACAACCTACGAATTTGCATGAAGACAATGCAGCATGCATAGCTCAATTGAAGGGAGGATTCATAAAAGGAGATAGGACAAAGCATATTTCACCAAAGTTATTTTTCACATATGATCTTCAGAAGAATGGTGATATCAATGTGCAACAGATTCATTCAAGTGAGAATATGGCTGATTTGTTCACAAAATCTCTACCGACGTCAACCTTCAAGAAGCTAGTGCACAAGATTGGGATGCGAAGGCTCAAGGATGTGAATTGATGCTCTCTTCAGGGGGAGTTAATGCACGTTGCACTCTTTTTCCCTTACAAGGTTTTGTCCCACTGGGTTTTCCTTGCAAGGTTGTTAACGAGGCAATCAATAGGCACATTTCTAAACGTGTATACTCTTTTTCCTTTTCTAGAATTTTTTCTCCCATTGGGTTTTATTTTAGTTAAGGTTTTAATGAGGCACATTACTTATTGAGTAGACATTCAAGGGGGAGTGTTAAAAATAGAATTCTAATTAGAGTGAACGTCTATCTTGTAGAGAATTTTACTTTGAGGTTAAGTCATTTTTCCTCCTATAAATAGAGGGGTATTACCCCCATTGTAAATAACCCCAAAATTCAATAAGAATTCTCTCTCTCTTTCTCTGCAATATTGCTCTTCTTCTTTTATTGTTTTATAAGAAAATAGTATTACAATTAAATAAGAATGCTGATTATTACATTTCTTTGATTTATTATCTTGTGTAATTTTGGATAGACGATGGTTTAGTTTGGATCGATTTTTTCCTAAAAGGAAATCAAACCAAGTAAGTCCATTTTTTAAATATTGGAACCAAACCAATTAAGTCGATTTTTTTATCGATTCGGTGTATGTCGATTTTCGTCAATTTTTTCGATTTTTTTCTTAAATATGAGACATACACTACCAAGCATGTATTCCGCCAATTGTATTTTCAACATAACACTATCAAACCAATTGATCTTTGAAAAATCTATTATTTACCAAAATATGTTGATGATGATTGAACCAACTAGTGATGAATAATTTAGGAATCAATTAAAAATAGATTATTCTTAACATGAAATAAATTCTTGTATTTAGCAAAAGAAAAATACCAATCAAACTAAATTATAAAGGCAAAGAACTAAATTATAATAATAGCAAAGAACTAGAAAAGTGCAAACTATTAAAATATAACATAAATTTTTAGAAACTTTGTGCAAATATATATATATATATATATATATATATATATATATATATATATATATATATTAATAAATTTTATATAGCTACTTTTATATTCAATTTGGTTCGAAAAAGGACAATACTACTAATGATAGTGAATGAGTAAATTTCAAGAACATATAAGCACATTGTGACTTTTCATTTATTTTAACTGAAAAGAGACTTATATAACTACAAACCAACATATTCAACAGAGTTTACATCTAATCAACCCCAAAAAGAAAAGGTAAATAGAAAAATAAAAAGTAATTGTCAAACATAAACAAAGATCTTGTTGTTTGAGAACCAACTTCTAACAGATTGGAAGAGGTGCACCATTCCATTCCTTGAGACATTCTAACAATGAATCAATTATTTGTCCATTGCACATTGCTGTGAACACTTTGTCACATTCTTCACCTGGTGACCTGACTTTTTCTCCTGTCAATAATTCAGCTCCAAGTTCTTCTCTAACAAACCTGTAGAGTGGATAAGATCTGCATTCCTTTATCCTGTTGGCAATTGCAGGGTTCCCATTTTCCAGCGCGATTCTTGCACTCTCGACTTCTTTTGGCAACACGGCCTTTAACTCGCCTTCAAAAGCTAGTATCTTTTGGAATATTGAGCTGTTTGCGTCCTTCTCATTTTCGCCATTTTCTAAGGCGTGGTCGACGAGGACTTGCCTTAGTTTCTGCATCAGTGGGTAGTTAGCGCTGCAGGCGTCATCAGCGTATGCAAAGACGTATTCCCTGTCCACGACTCGAAGCAAGTCCTTTTCGCAGAATCTTGATGGATGAAGTTCTCCATTGGCACCCATCGTCAAGGTTCTCTTAGCGACTTGGCTCACCGTGTTCTTGACTGCATTCCTCAGATTTTCTTCCAAATGCCTCAAGTCTATCGCTTGGCAAAGTGCGACTAGATATGTGGATGACATTAGCTTTAAGATGTCCACGGCTTCAGCTGTTTTTCTAGCTGAGATTAAGCCCAAGGAGTTTACATCTTGGTTGTGTTGCTCGGCACTTTGTACGTGGTTAGTCACTGGATTTGCCAAGAATTGAAGTTCTGAACAGTATGAAGCCATGGCAATCTCAGATCCCTTGAAACCATAGTCCAAGCTTGGATTCCTTCCTGCTGTCAGATTAGATGGCAACCCGTTGTTGTAGTAATCGTTGACAAGCTCGGAGAATTGGGCAAACATCAATTTCCCAATTGAGGCAAGGGCTAATCTAGCATTGTCCATAGAGACACCAATTGGTGTGCCCTGGAAATTGCCACCGTGTAACGCCTTGTTTCTTGAAACATCGATCAAAGGGTTGTCGTTCACTGAGTTAATCTCTCTCTCAATCATCTTGGTTGCAGAACGGATGACCTCAATTTGAGGGCCAAGCCACTGGGGTGATGTTCTGAGGGCGTAACGATCTTGCTTTGGTTTTTGAAGAGGATCCGTTTCGTGAAGCTTCTGAGCCGCCTTCACATAAGAGCTACCATCCAAAATATGTTCCATAATAGCAGCAGCCTCAATTTGTCCGGGGTGATGCTTCAACTTGTGTGTCAAGTGGTCAGTGAACTCGGGCTTTCCATTCATTACCTCAGCAAAAATAGCTGAGAGAATTTCAGAAAAGAGCGCGAGAATGTTAGCATCAAAGAGAACCATTGAGGCCAAACCAGAACCAACTGCAGTGCCATTAACAAGAGCAAGGCCTTCCTTAGGCTGCAACTCGAAAAATCCAACGTTAACTCCAGCAACACGGAATGCTTCTTCAGCATTCAGGGTCTCACCATTAGGTCCAACGGCTTTGGAATTAGGCCGACCTGTGAGTAAACCGGCAATGTAGGACAAGGGGACGAGATCACCAGAGGCGGTGATTGTTCCCCGAAGGGGCAAACATGGAGTGACATTGTGGTTAAGCAATTTGGTGATTGCTTCCAAGATTTCAAATCTGATGCCAGAGTACCCTTGAAGTAGTGTGTTGATCCTAACTAGCATAGCTGCCCTTGTCCCTGATTGTGGTAATGTGTGACATGACTCTGTTCCATTGCCAAAAACTCCAGCATTCAAGAACCTGCCATAACAATATCATCAAAATTAGATACACCCAATCTCTCTATATCACCACCCATATATCATAATCATTCACGGTAAAAACCAAGTTTTTCTCGGAACCGATTTTTATGTCATATTATAATATATATTCTCTATAGCAGCACTTCACTATAGCACCAAAAAATATTGAAACAAATACGGTTATTATATAGAAGTTTGACGAACTACTGTGAGCGGTCTAAATGTCACATTTATTTCTTTCTTCATATTGCTCCCTCTATTGATAAAAAAAGGCACTCCTACCATCATTTCAGTGATTCGTAGGCTTCCCTCAGCTCAGTCGCCAGACAACATCAAGGCATAGTAACTAAATCAATCTATAATATTATTGGATAGCAGTTGGAATATGCCATAAGTAAGAATTATGTAGAAAAAATAAAAGAAACACTTAAAAAATGTGTGTGTCATTATTATGTCATTTTGAAGTAAAACAATTCCAAGACTTTAAAAAAGTGGCCTTTTCGCCAAAATCGAACAAATGAAGAACAAAAAGTAGCCAAGATTTCTAAATGTTTATTTTAGAAAAGTGACAATTTCCAAAAGGAGAAAAAATAGTGCTATATTTATTGGAATTTGTTATTTATAGGATTTGGTAATGTAAGAAGGTAGCACATGGCACGACACTGAGCCCTCTGAACCAAAAATGTAGGAAAGGCTAAACTGTCAGCACGTGCCCACATGTCACTTAACTCATCTCTGTATGGCTCCAGCTAGGGCAACTAAACTATACCACAAACTATTTCGGTAAAATTTTATTTAAATCGAATGTATACATAAAACCTATAAATATAAAATATATGTTTGGCATATTACATTTTTTAAACACTTTAATTATATATTTTCACGTTGATTTGTTTGTTTTTAAAGTTAATCGTTTAGTTAGAAATAAATACATTTTGGTGGGAGTGAGTATTTATCTTTCTTACCCTACAGGCTACATGAGTCCGCCTATTTTCTTAATTTACAGTAAAGAGTTTTTGCGACGAAGGGTTAGGCAGCTACTAACAAAGACTTTTAGCACACAGTGAATTTTTAAGTCTATTTACCATGTCAAAATTGACCTTCCTACTTGCAAAAACTGGACAGTTTTGTAACATAAAAGTGGCTATTAATCAAAAAGAGATAGTATCGTTTTTTTTTTTCTTTTTTTTGTAAGGAAAAGACATGGTATCTGATTTGAATAGATTCTAACTATGTTCTGTAAATGTAAACAGTGTTGACACTTCCAAATAACACATCAGATAAGAACCAAACAATAATAACAAGTAGAAACGACACGAAGTAGCCACTCTAAATTTAAATATTAGCCAGTGTATTTTAAATTTTAATTTTTCAATTTTAATTCTCTGAACAAAAACATCCTGAATTATTAAACTAAAAAATTTAATTCAAAATTAGAGCCAAAATAAATAATGATTAATTTTTAAAAATATCTTGAGAATGACTATTCGTGCACTTGCCCCTAATAAGAAATTAAGAATCAATTGCAAAGAACAATAGTAACATGCTTCCTGTGTATTAAGATACTTGTCTACTATCCTTTTTTTGTCCAATATCTTATTTTTCCGTCTATTTCTGTCAAATTTTCTAAGAATAACATATTCCTATAATTCCCATAAAAACAAGTAAAATTCATAAGATCTGTCAGTTCTTCACTAAACCTTAGACACAACATATTTAAAAGGGTAAAATATTAATTACTATTATATGTTAAGCAAAATTAAGTTAGATGGAAAGTGGTTTACCTAATAAGTTCTTTTTGAAGAGCACCACCATTCTTTGTCCTCCTATGTGAAGTAGCACCAAAACCAGTAGTAACACCATAACTATCAGTTCCTTTACTCATACTATCCATAACCCAATCACTACTAGCTTTAACACCAGCTCTTGCTCCTTCAGAAAGCTCCACTTTTACAGTTTTAGCATTATCTTTTGCAGCAATAGCCGCAACTTGAGCCACTGTCAAAGTCTCACCTCCAAGTTTCACCACTGGTTTCCTAAACTCAGCCACCATTTTCTTCACTTCATCCAAATGGCTTCCTTTCAATGAATCAGCTGTCATTTCCCAGTTCAATGGGTCCACTTTAACGCAAAAATCCATTTCTTGGTTACTATTTTGTGCAACACCAGCCATTTTTTGTGTAGATGAAATGAAATGATTCAAGAAAATGGACAAAAGTGTAAAGGGGTTGGTTTGTCTAGTGAAAAATTGAAGGTATATTTTGGAGCAAGAATTGGGTTATTAATTAAATGTGAGGATGGGTAGAAAGATCCTGGTTATTGAAGCTAAGAATTGTTGTATAAATAGAGGGATGGGTACAATGTTTGGTAGGTGAACAAAATAAGGGATCCCTTAAATGATTAATATGAACCGTTGATTAATGTGTGAATAATTTCTTGGTAGGTGAACATAGGGGAAGATTAATATAAACCGTTGGATTAAAAATGTAATGTGCGGTTGAGATATGAAAACAACGTGGGTAGAGGATGTAACGTGACTTTCAAAAGTTTAGGGGGTTGGTGGATTTGAAGAAAAGGTTTGGTGCTTTGGGGTTGTTGAAATACTAATCAAAATGGGATAAAATTAGGGATTTAATATAAGATTTGGATCTTTTAATGGGTAGGGGTTGGTGAATTTGTGAAAGGAAGTTGTTTGGGTTGTTGAAAGACTCCTTATAACTTTTAACTCAAATAGAAAGAAAAAAAAAAGAATCAAACTCATATAGCTGACCATTCAATTATTTAAATTTTTATTTATATATATATATATATATATATATATATATATATATATATGTATGTATAATATTTGTATAATTTATGTATAATATGTATAAATAATATAATTTCATATCTACCGATTAAAAAAATAAACAATAAATTTGTTCAACTATTTATATATGTAAAGATTAAGAAAAAAGAATTTCACATAAATTTTTCTCTTTCTTTCAAAAATGTATTCCTGCATATCTATTTATGTGAAGTAATTTAATTGGACACGGAGTTTAAGGGGGAGAAAAAGATTTTTTGAATTTGTGGTGTAAAAATATATATGTTTTTTGTGTAGTTATAAATTATTATATAAAGATAAATTTGTTATAAAATCTCCTATTTTAGGTGAATGTCCATAATTAGAAAGATACTAGGATTTACTCCTCCCTATAAATAAAGGGGTCTTCTACCATTGTAATTAATCCCTAACAATCCCAAGTATCAATAAGAATACTCCTCTCCCTACTTCTCTCTATATTGTTCTTGTCTTTTATATTATTTCATAACACGTTATCAGCACGAGACTCTACCATCTCAAGAATCGCTATCGAGAAAAACTAAGGTATTTCTCTCTTCCTAATTTAATTTTCGATTATGTCTGACATTACGAAAAGAAAGTTCGTTGCCCTTGAAATTTCGGGCAAGAACTATATGACATGGGTGTTGGATGCTGAAATCCACTTAGATGCTATGGGTCTTGGAGACACCATTAAAGATAGAGATAAAGCATCCACCCAAGACTGTGCGAAGGCCTTGATTTTCTTGCGCCATCACCTTGATGAAAGTTTGAAGATTGAATATCTCACCGTCAAGGATCCACTCATCTTGTGGAAAGGCTTAAAGGAGATATATGGCAACCTGAAGTTGGTCACTCTGCCACAAGCACGATATGATTGGGCTCATCTGAGGCTCCAGGACTTTAAGTCCGTTTCTGAATATAATTCTGCAATGTTCAGAATTACTTCTAAATTGAAGCTATGTGGAGATAATATCTCTGATTATGATATGCTTGAGAAAACGTTTACAACGTTTCATGCCTCCAATATGGTACTGCAACAACAGTACAGAGAGAAAGGCTTCACAAAGTACTCTGAACTGATTTCTCTTCTACTTGTGGCTGAGCGAAATAATGACCTGCTCATGAGAAATCACGAAAATCGACCCACTGGGTCTACACCACTTCCTGAAGCAGATAAGGTGCACTCTCATTATGCTAATCATGAAAAGGGCCATGGTCGTGGTCGTAATCGGGGTCATAGCCGTGGACGTAGATAAGGAAGAAATATCCATGATGTCCGTCACCCCCCGAAGAGAGATAACCGCCGAAATCAGAAACGGGATTATGAGGATCCTAAGGCCAAAGGTTCAGAAACTATATGTTATCGTTGCGGTGGGAAAGGGCACTGGTCAAAAACTTGCCATGTACCAAGACATTTGGTTGACCTTTATCAAGCATCTCGAAAGAGTAAAGGCCCGGAAACAAATATTGTCTCTGACAACAACTTTGACATCACCCACTTGGACGTGGCAGACTTCTTTGAGCAACCCGAGGGGAAGATAGACCACCTAATCGGTGATGGATCCGTGATGAAAGAAGATGGAGCTGTTTGATTTTATTTTACTTGTTTGTATTAGTTAATGAATAAACTAATAGCCATTAGTATTAGCTCGTATTAGTTAGTTCATGATATAATGCTAGTATTAGTTCTTTAGAAAGTATCAATATGATTAAATATCAATAATATTTTTACTTTCCAGTAGAGGTAATCGACTAACCTGAAAAACTAGTCGGTTATCTCATATTTTCGCATTAAAACTGCAAAACAATCGATTGTCTATGTTTAACAATCGATTGTCTTTAAAACAGTGTGATCTGGAATTTTTCAAAAAATAGTCAACAATCGATTGTCTATGTTTAACAATCGATTGTCTTAAAACAGTGTGATCTGAGATTTTTCAAAAATTGTCAACAATCGATTGTCTATGTTTAACAATCGATTGTCTTAAAACAGTGTGATCTGGAATTTTTCAAAAATTGTCAACAATCGATTGTCTATGTTTAATAATCGATTGTCTTAAAACAGTGTGATCTGGAATTTTTCAAAAATAGTCAACAATCGATTGTCTATGTTTAACAATCGATTGTCTTAAAACACTGTGATCTGGGATTTTTCAAAAATTGTCAACAATCGATTATCTATGTTTAACAATCGATTGTCTTAAAACAGTGTGATCTGGAATTTTTCAAAAATAGTCAACAATCGATTGTCTATGTTTAACAATCGATTGTCAATGCTCAACAATCGATTGTGTGTGTTTAACAATCGATTGTTTTATGAAAAAGCTTAAACTGAAATTTTCAAACTGCTTAGTAATCGATTATGGAAAACATATAATCGACTATCTGATTTATTTAGTCAACTGACATCAGCAGATTTTGAAAATATTATGTGACACAAACGAATTGAACTTGTTTATTCTTATGTTCGATAGTCTATGTTTAACAATCGATTGTCTTAAAACAGTGTGATCTGGAATTTTTCAAAAATAGTCAACAATCGATTGTCTATGTTTAACAATCGATTGTCAATGCTCAACAATCGATTGTGTGTGTTTAACAATCGATTGTTTTATGAAAATGCTTAAACTGAAATTTTCAAACTGCATAGTAATCGATTATGGAAAACATATAATCGACTATCTGATTTATTTAGTCAACTGACATCAGCAGATTTTGAAAATATTATGTGACACAAACGAATTGAACTTGTTTATTCTTATGTTCGATAGTCTATGTTTAACAATCGATTGTCTTAAAACAGTGTGATCTGGAATTTTTCAAAAATAGTCAACAATCGATTGTCTATGTTTAACAATCGATTGTCAATGCTCAACAATCGATTGTGTGTGTTTAACAATCGATTGTTTTATGAAAATGCTTAAACTGAAATTTTCAAACTGCATAGTAATCGATTATGGAAAACATATAATCGACTATCTGATTTATTTAGTCAACTGACATCAGCAGATTTTGAAAATAAACGAATTAAACTTGTTTATTCTAATGTTCGTGTATTTCTTTTGTATGTCAAACCATGGGAATTAAATTGATTGAAGGCTCCTGATGAGCAACTGTAACTCTGCCCAAAGGCACGATGTTTATCATAGAGAATGCAATGTTCTCCTCCAAGTCTAAAGAGGAACTTGTTGAGTTTTAATGATATCAGTCAAAATACTCTCCTCCTAGTCTAAAAGGAACTTGTTGAGTTTTAGAGATATCATTCAAAATGGATATCAGATCGAGACAATACATGAGTATAATCTTGAATACCTCATTTACTCATGAAAACGAGGCTGCCCACTACGGTTTGGGGTCACGCCATTTTGCATGCAGCAATGCTAGTTCGTCGGCTGCCCACTTCGGTTTGGGGTCACGCCATTTTGCATACAGCAATGCTAGTTCGTCTCTGACTGACGAATTGACACAAATATTCCCCGTTGCAATTGGTTTTGGGTCATGAACCTAATATATCCCATTTAAGAATCTTTGGATGCGCAGTATATGTGCCTATAGCACCGCCATCCCGCACCAAAATGGGTCCGCAAAGAAGGTTAGGAATATATGTTGAGTTTGAATCGCCCTCCATTATTCGCTACCTCGAAACATTGACAGGAGATTTGCACGATTTGCAGACTGCCAATTTGATGAGACACTTTTCCCAAAATTAGGGGGAGAAGTTGGTGAAACCAAACGGGAAATTTTGTGGAAAAATGCATCATTATCTCATCTTGATCCACATACCTCTATTTGTAAAAGAGAGGTACAAAAGATTATCCATTTGCAAAGAATAGCAAATCAAATGCCTGACGCATTTACGGACTTGAAAAGGATAACGAAATCCCACATCCCCGCGGAAAATGTTCCAATCCGTATTGATGTCCCTGTTGGACAATCATCTAGTGTCATATCCAATGAGTCAAATGCACGCCTGAAGCGTGGCAGACCATTAGGTTCCAAAGATCGAAATCCTAGAAAGAGGAAAGCAAATGATCAAAATGACACTACGAAAGAATCTCATGAGGAAATTCATGATTTAACAAATTCTGAGATTCATGAAGAATCCATTGAGCCCGAGGCTCTGGAAAATACGGAACTATCCATAAATCCAATCAATATTGAGGCAAATATTAATCGAGTGTATATAGTGGTGGATAATGTCTTTGCTTATAATGTCGCATCTAGCATTATGCAAGAATGTGAGGATCTCGAACCTCAATCTGTTGAAGAATGTCGAAAAAGACATGATTGGCCAAAGTGGCAAGAAGCAATTCAATCAGAATTGAATTCGCTGGCAAAACGTGAAGTTTTTGGCCCTATAGTTGAAACACCTAATGGTGTCAAGCCTGTTGGCTGTATATGGCATGAATGATCGTTGGTCACGTACCTATTGTACGCCAAAGTATTTTGGAAATATGACTATTAAAGGACAACGATAATGCAAGAAACATATCTTGCATATAAGTTTGACATGACCATAATGGTATAACTTTCTCTTTAAGAAAGATATTCACCACATGAATGTTGATGAATCTGTGGTAGTACAAAATTAATTGAGAGCTCTAGAAGAGCCAATTATTACTATGATGGAGAAACACAATTGAGTATTGTGCTGTAGTGAGTCTCAAAGAAACTTATTCAGTTTCCAAAGTACACGCGAAAGCGCTGATTATATTGAGACTATAAATAAAGGAAAGATTTGATATCTTCTATTACTACAACTTGTAGTGGGATAATTTGTATATGAAAGCTACCCGCTTTATTCTCCAGTTTGTACTACACAAACAAAAGAATGCCACAATAAAGTGGATATCTATTGGTATAAAAACCCATGTCATAATAAACCTGAAGTTTATTGATAAGTGCACATGTCATGGTGTAAATTTGAAGTTTACCAATATTGATAATATATTCAGTTGGCATTTGGGTTAGCCATCTCATTTTAAGTATGATGTGCAAATTCACATGGGTGAATACTAAAGAACTAGAAAGTTCTTTACGAATTCTCTTGTATTACTTGTTCTCATTAATGAACTGACCAACTAAAGAGTTCGGGTTGAAGCCCCTAAATTCTGGAAATATCAAAGGTGAATATGGGCCCATTCACCTGCCATGTATACCACATATGATGCATCTATGAAATGGTTACATGCGCAATTGTTATTGACCCGCAGCCTGGCCGGTGCTTGCGAGGTAAATTGCTCAGTAATCTAACTTCGAGCATAATTTCCAGATTTTCTACTCAAGATAGTTCATCTTGATAAGTTGGTTTATATCAAAGTTGGTTTAGCAAGATAATTATTGAGTGCCTCCACTTAATAGCTAAACTGTTTCTTATGAGAACAAAGTTATATATATCAATTTGATATACAAGAGTATATTCTCCCCTCACAAGTGGTTCAGGGTCAGGAACCCAATAATTTCATCTTATTATTAATATGCTGTGTATATTGACATGATAATGCACAAAGATGATTTCCCAAAGTTGAGGAAACAAGTTAGCTTTTCTAACATGAGGGGGAGACATGATAAACGATTGAGAAAAGGTTACATGGGAAGAATTATTATTTGTATATGTAGATCCCCGAATATCATGATATGAACCTGAAGTTCATAAAATGGATAATTTAATTGCAACATATTGCAAAGCATGCTATACGCATTTGCTGACCCAAAGAAAGTGACTATATTCTCACTACAAATGCTCATATTAAGTCCCAGAAGGACAAAGTCTTTGATACGCTTAAAGCGTATAGACAAATACTTGATTCCATGTGAAAGACATGTAGATTTAGACATGTAGTTCAAATACTTGAGAGTATAAAAGTCAAAGGTATGTATAATCAGTTTTCGATATCTTATTTGTTTAGCATGACGTGAAAACTTGATATGCATCTAAAGTCTATTATGTGACTTACATGACTTAACTTGAAAGATTTAAGTTGCTTGAAGCATATGCAATTCTTGGTCCTGAAGTACCACATCCTAAGTACAATTTGTGTACATATGTATCTTGCTATAACTATAAGCATGATGGCATCGAGAGTACATCTATGGAGATATTGAAGAGTCATTCCACCACATTATATGAAGATGTTCATATCTATCAAGAATGATGATTTCAAGGTGCGGAATATTTATTCAAGTCAATATGGTTGATTTATTTATCAAACATCTACCAAAGATCGTTTTGAAGATGGTGCACAAGATTGGAATGCAAATGCTCAAAGATATAAATTGATGTTCTTATCAGGGGGAGTTAATGCGCGTTGCACTCTTTTTCCCTTACAAGGTTTTGTCCCAACTGGGTTTTCCTTGCAAGGTTTTTAACGAGGCAACCAATAGGCGCATATTCAAACATGTGTACTCTTTTTCCTTCTCTTTAATTTTTCCCATTGGGTTTTGGTTTTAAGGTTTTAACGAGGCACATCATTGAATAGACATTCAAGGGGGAGTGTTATAAAATCTCCTATTTTAGGTGAATGTCCATAATTAGAAAGATAGTAGGGTTTACTCCTCCCTATAAATAAAGGGGTCTTCTACCATTGTAATTAATCCCTAACAATCCCAAGTATCAATAAGAATACTCCTCTCCCTACTTCTCTCTATATTGTTCTTGTCTTTTATATTATTTCGTAACAAAATTATTATTAAATACAAGAAGGTTTTGTATAGTTATAAATTATTATATAAAAATATATTTATCTATCTATACTATATTAAAAGCATGAAGGCTCTTAGCGAAATGTCGTTCGTCTTTTTTATCCTTTGTAAGTGTATTTTAAGCTGGATAAAATTGTAAATATCAATAAAGTATTTTTGGTGAGAAAAAATAAAATTATGTGTGACCAATAAAAAGGAGAAAGGAGAAAAGAATAAGTGAACTACCACTTCTTCAATTAATATTCATAACATAGCTTGATTTTCGTAGGTTAAAAAAAGGAAAAAGGAACTAAAAGGAGAATAAGTAGGAAAAATTTGATATCCCTATAAAGAAATTCCAAAATTTCGATGGATTCAAGAGAATAAATTATGCCTATTAAAGGGCGTTGTTATTAATTTTCAATGACACTACTTCTCTCGGTTAAAAATTCATTATTGCTTTAAAACTGAGTTTCTTTGTCTTTTACGTTATTGTCTTTTATTGTTGATTGCTGCTTTAACTTGAAAACAATCTTGCTTCTTATTCTCTTTTATATGTTATTTTTAGTTTGTAATATGAGAAGTTTGATATTTTCATTAGGGTTGCTCAAATCTTAACAGATGATTGTGATGTTAGATATATGGACTTATATTTATATACATATAAATAATATATAGATTAATTATATGTTATGTGCTATCTTTTGGTTTGGCCTAAATTGGTGGTCTTATGGACATTGTTAAGGGGGCCAATATATTGTCATATAAAGTGTAGGACTAATGTGTAGATACCCAAAAGGGTAACCTTAGTTAATGATGGGCTAACTAAGGTTACATATATGTAACCATGGTTACATGCTTATGACTTTTGAGTTTCATAACTCATGTGTTATAAGTAGGGGTTATGGTTCCCATAAAAATGCAAGACATTCTCTTCTTCTTCCACCCATTGAGAGAGAGAACCATTGTTGTCTTGCATATCAAGTGGAAAACCATTCCTCAATTTTGGTCTTGTTTAAAATTCTTGTGAAAGCCAAAACTTCAAGAAGGAACAAGGAGCTTTCAAAGCCAAACATTTGGACAATCTTCAAAAGGACCAAGGATTTCCACTTATGGATTCAGGTACGCTTCCGCTTATGTTGTTATTCCAAATAATTCGATATGAAGGCTATTATGTTTTAGTCGGATTTATAATCCTAACAATTGGTATCAGAGCCTCCTTCATATTTGGATTATTTGGAAGTTCATGAAATTCATGTTATATAAAACTTCATGTTTAAATTAAGATAGAATTTTGATTATGAAATTCTTAGTACCATGATATAGCATGATTTCATGAATGTTATGTTGTTGATGAACTTTGGTGTTTCAACATCTTGTTATCTCTATATGAATTGAAATATTGAAGTTTGCAAAATTTTGGTTGTTGAACAACAAGAAACTTAAACAAGGAATTGTTGCTACAAATAACCTTCAGTGACGGCAACTCCAGTTTCCAGTTTCAATACATAGTCGCCACTAATACATTTAGCGGCGACTTCTATGGGTTTAGTGGCAGCGTTGGTCGCCGCAAAAGGTCCTGGAATAATTTTTAAAGTTCACCAAAATTTTGCAAAACAGTAACAGAGAATAATCGATTATTTTTTTAAAATAATCGATTATTGCATTTTGTTCATCAAAAATTTTTGAAACAGAACCTGAGGATAATCGATTATTGTTAAAATAATCGATTATCTGGAGTTTTTTCAGCAAAATTGGAAATTCCAGAGAGTCAAGATAATCGATTATCCTAAAAGGATAATCGATTATCCTAGTTTTTCAGCAAAATTTGAGATTCCAGTAGGCCCAGATAATCGATTATCAGGCTCAGATAATCGATCATCTGGCCATAAATTGCAGAAACGTTTTGTTTTCTGGCTGTTTAATGAGGACATAATGTAAGAAACGTTTTTCATAATTAATGAAACGTTTTAAGTATTAAGTTTTCAGATTTTTTAATTGTACATTAATAATATGTCAATTAATATTCAGTTTTTAAATTATTAATGTTTTATACATTAATATTCAGTTTTTAATATTAATTATTTTTTAGTCCATCATGCTTCAGATTTTGGTATTATCCAAATAAGATTAAAACAATTAATATTCAGATATTACATGTCAAAACATGTAACATATTCAGTCAAGATGCAATGTATGGCTTAAGGAACTATATGATTTAGCATCTAATATTTTAAATTAGTCAATTGAAGCATTATGTTGCCAAAGTAACCTCTTTTGTGTAGATTGATTAATCTTGAAATATAAGATGACTGTGGATGTTAGTCTTCCATGCGTTTAACACCGGCCCAAAGGAAGGTTGTTATTTGGCAGGAATTCGAACATGCTTGTGGTGATAAATATGTGACAATTATTCGGTTTTCCATTTGAATATTAAGTCGGCCCAAATTAAGGCTTGATATTTGACAGGAGTTTATTGTCAATATTTGATCACTACACCAAGAGTACCACTTACAAGTTGATTTTCTGTCCAAAGACTAAAATTAATGTTGTGCTAGGTATCTTGTAATGGGATTTGCCTATTTTGAATCTGTAAACTAATGTTAAAGTTCAAGTAATTGTAAGCATGTAATAAGTTATCCTTGTTCTATTTTTAGTGAATTCTTCAGCTGCTTCGATATCTGCTAATATAAACAGCATCCATGTGCTTAACGGCACAAACTTTAAGGAATGGAAAGAGAACATTATGATCGTTCTCGGTTGCATGGATCTAGACCTTGCACTTCGGATTGAGCAACCTGCTTCTCTTGAGGATACATCTTCTTCTGATGAAAAGAAGGAGATGGAGAAGTGGGAACGCTCAAATCGCATGAGTCTAATGATCATGAAACGTGCAATTCCAGAATCATTCAGGGGCACTATGAATGATGAAAGTAATGCCAAAGTTTTCTTTGAAAACCTTGAAAAGCGTTTTGCACAAAACAAAAAGGCGGAAACAAGTACTCTTTTGAGTAAACTTATTTCCATGAGGTATAAAGGCAAGGGAAACATAAGGGAGTACATTTTGGAAATGTCTCATCTTGCTTCGAAACTTAAGTCACTCAAGCTGGTATTACCTGAGGAACTGCTTGTGTACTTTGTTTTGATATCTCTTCCTGCACACTTTAATCAGTTTAAGGTCAGTTACAATTGCCTGAAGGAGAAATAGACTCTTAATGAGCTCATTGCACATTGTGTGCAAGAGGAGGAAAGGATAAAGCAAGATAACACAGAAAGTGCTCATTTGGCATCCTCTTCTAAGGATACTAAGAAGAGGAAAGGTAAGGAAGTTGCGGTTGCAAGGCCCCACAAAAAGCAAAATAAGGAACCTAAGGTTGAAACTTCAGAATCAGGTTGCTTTTTCTATAAGGGGACTAATCATGTGAAGAAAGATTGTACCAAGTACCACGCTTGGCGTGCGAAAAAAGGTACATCTCTTTCTCTTGTTTGTTCTGAAGTTAATTTAATTTCGGTACCTAAGGATACTTGGTGGGTAGATTCTGTTGCTACTACTCACATAAGTATATCTATGCAGGGTCGCCTGAACTGCCGAAAACCAAATGATGGTGAAAGATACATCTATGTGGGTGATGGCAAGAAGGTGCAAGTTAAGGCTATTGGCAAATTTAGGCTGTTGTTTAAGACTGGTTTTTATTTAGATTTGAATGAGACATTTGTTGTACCATCTTTTAGACGGAATTTAATTTCTGTTTCCAAATTGGACATATCCGGTTATACATGTTCATTTGGTGACAATAAAGTTAGTCTCTTTCAAAATTCAAATCTTATCGGTACTGGTCTTTTATCAACATATGATAGCCTATATTTGGTTGATATAATAACCTCACATAATGAAACTTTTCATACAAGTTCAAGTAGTACCAAAAGAAAATTAACTAATGAGAATTCTATATCACTCTGGCACAAACGTTTGGGTCACATATCCATTCAAAGAATTCAGAAACTCGTGTCATGGAATTCTTGATTCTCTTGATTCCTCAAATTCGGATATTTGTGTTGAGTGTATCAAGGGTAAACAAACAAACAAGACGAGATTAGGAGCTAAGAGAGCTTCGGACGTCTTAGAATTGATACATACGGATATTTGTGGGCCATTCCCTACTCCTTGTAGGAATGGTCAACAATACTTTATCACATTCATTGACGATTACTCTCGTTATGGGTACCTATATCTTATTCATGAAAAGTCCCAATCCATAGACGTGTTCAAATCATATAAGGCTGAAGTTGAAAATCAACTAAGCAAAAGGATTAAATCCGTTAGATCTGACCGTGGTGGTGAATACTATGGTAGATATGATGGTTCAGGTGAACAACGTCCAGGGGCATTTGCTAAATTCCTAGATGAGTGTGGGATCGTCCCTCAGTATACTATGCCAGGCAGTCCTACGATGAATGGTGTAGCTGAGAGACGAAATCGGACCCTTAAGGATATGGTAAGAAGTATGATTTGTCATACTACTTTGCCAGACTCACTCTGGGGAGAAGCATTAAGAACCACAGCTTATATTCTTAATAGAGTTCCAACTAAAGCTACAATCAAAACCCCATATGAACTTTGGACTGGGCATAAACCCAGTATTAAGCACTTACATACTTTGGGGTTGTCCAGCTGAGGCAAGGCCTTATAGGCCGAATGAAAAGAAACTGGATGCTAAAACGGTTAGTAGCTATTTTGTTGGATACTCTGAAAGATCCAAGGGGTTTAAGTTTTATGATCCCACTTCTAGAACTATTTTTGAGACGGGTAATGCTAGGTTTTTTGAGGATATTGAGTTTGGGGGGTGGGGAGATAAAGTTGTTAGAGATTTTGTCTTTGAGGAAGAACATGTGTCTTTCCCTCAAGTTGTTGATCTTGGTCAGGGTGTTCTCATTCCTGACACGGATCACACAACTCCAGTTCAAGACTATCTCGAAAATCTCCCCAATCAAGTTCCTGATATTACTAATGAAAATCAAACTCAACAACCTCAAGAAACTGAAGTGCCATTAAGGAGATCCACTAGAGAGAGGAGAAATGCAATTCCGGATGATTATATTGTATTTCTCCAAGAACAAGAAAGTGATATTGGACTTGAGGAAGATGATCCAATCAACTTCCGTCAAGTCATTAAGGGTTCTAACTCTCAAAAGTGGATTGATGCCATGAATGATGAGATGAAGTCTATGAGCGATAACGGCGTTTGGGAGCTTGTTACATTGCCCGGAGGTATTAAACCGATTGGTTGTAAATGGATATTTAAAACCAAGAGGGATTCAGGGGGCAATGTCGTTAAGTATAAAGCTAGCCTTGTCGCAAAAGGCTACACTCAAAAGGAAGGCATTGATTATAAAGAGACTTTCTCTCCAGTTTCATCGAAAGACTCTTTCAGGACTATAATGGCACTAGTAGCACATTTTGATCTTAAACTTCATCAGATGGATGTTAAGACAGTGTTTCTCAATGGTGACATTGAGGAAACAATTTATATGGTGCAACCTGAAAACTTTGTTTCGGAAGAATCAAAGAAAAGGGTTTTCAAATTAAAGAAATGCATCTATGGGCTCAAGCAGGCTTCCCGTCAATGGTATTATAAGTTTCATGCAGTCATTACATCTTTTGGTTTTGAACCGAATATTGCTGATGACTGTATATACCATAATTTCAGTGGGAGTAAGTATATTTTTCTGGTTTTATATGTCGATTGTTGGAAATCATGTATATCTATGATGTGTGCGCTTTGGTTGTATGAGCATGATTTTCAGGTATAGGTTTTGATGAATGACAAACAATGAAGTCAAACGTCAAACAACGATATAATATGACAAACTATCAAATGGCGAGAAGCATATTGATGACGGGATTGCATAGACAAGCCAAGTCGAGCCAAAGAGTTCAAGACCGAAGACCCAAGACGTAGGTCGTTAGGTAGAACCAATGTAAGAACAACGTTTAAGTTATCTTATCTTTTGGCTCAACATTTAGTCATCATAAATATGCATAAAATCATTTTATTAAATCATATATATCATAAATATTTTTAATATACTTCAAACAAAATGATTTTAACGTTTTCATTTTTAACCAAAATGGGTTTTGAAGTAAGTTTTCAATTCTGGTATACACAGTGTATATCAATGGTATATAATCGATCCGTTGTCAAAGTTTTGAACACTGGAACATAATCGATTATATGAAGTACACAATCGATTATATGAAGTCAACAATCGATTGTCTACTTTTAACAATCGATTATTTTGAGATAGTGTGCAACCGGTTTTTAAACATCAAAACAATCGATTGTTTTGTCATACAATCGATTACCGACAATCGATTTTCACTTTCATACAATTGATTATATTTTGACCGTTCCCACAGAATCTTAAATTGATTTTTGAACATTGAAGAACAATCGATTATTCAGGTTTAACAATCGATTGTTTAGCCTAAAATCAGGAATCTGTTTTTTGAACGTTGGTCAGACAATCGATTGTCACCTCCAAACAATCGATTGTTTGAGCACAGAATCAGGGATTTGATTTGTCAATTAAGCAACGGTCAGCACTACTTTTTCACCTATAAAAAGAGGTCTTTTGAGCTGATTTTAAACACACAACTCCTGCATATATTGATATACATATTGATCATTTTCAAGCATCAATTTAGAGCATTTGTTGAGCCATTTGATAGACAACTTTGTGTTGTTCATAGAGCTTATTTTGTTTCTCTTTATCCACTCTATTGAGAGAGTATTTGTTGTAAAAGAGAGTTGTTTTGAGAAGAACATTTCTTCTCATTTGTCGGGTTTGCTAAGTACCCAAAGTCTTAGTGGTTGAAGTCTTGGGGTGAGGTATCCTCAAGCAAGTGAAGTCTTAAGGTGTGGTATCCTTGAGCAACTGTAACGGTTTGTTAAGCACCCGTAAGCTTGACGAAGATAGTGGAAATCTCGAGAGAGTCTCTCGGGGACTGGACTAGCCACGGGTTATGGTGAACCAGGATACATCGGTGCGTTTGTTCTAATTTATTTACTTATCGAACTTATTTATTTCCTGCAATTTTTAAATTCCGCAAGTTTACGCTATTTTTTATTATAACGCTATTCACCCCCCCCCCCCCCCCCTCTAGCGTTAAGCGTATTATCTAACAGACATACTGCTTGCCTGTAATGATATAGTATTATTGCATGAAACTAAGAAATTACTTTCAAAGAAATTTGAAATGAAAGATCTTGGTGATGCCTCTTTTGTATTAGGAATTCAGATACAACGAGATCGCTCCAAAGGTGTTCTCGGTCTGTCACAAAAGGGCTATATCGATAAAGTTCTTAAAAGATTTGGCATGCAGGATTGTAAACCAGGCAACACCCCTGTTGCTAAGGGAGACAAGTTTAGTCTCAAACAGTGCCCAAATAATAATTATGAAACTTCGGAAATACAGAAGACATCTTATGCTTCGGCTGTAGGTAGTCTGATGTATGCTCAGGTATGTACTCGACCTGATATAGCATACATTGTTGGGATGTTAGGCAGATATCTAAGCAATCCGGGAATGGACCATTGGAAGGCAGCCAAAAGGGTCATGAGGTACTTACAGAGAACAAAGGATTACATGCTTACATATCGGAGATCGGACCAGCTTGAGATCATCGGGTATACCGACTCCGATTTTGCTGGATGTCAGGATAGTCTGAGGTCTACATCAGGCTATATTTACATGCTTGCTGGCGGTGCTATCTCTTGGAGAAGAATTAAGCAAACTCTTACGGCCACTTCCACCATGGAAGCGGAATTCATGGCATGTTATGAAGCATCCAATGAGGCATTATGGCTGCGGAATTTTGTTAGTGGATTGCGCATAGTTGACAGCATTAAAAAGCCAATCATGTTATTATGCGACAACAGATCAGCAGTCATTTATGCTAACAACAACAGTAGTTTGACGAAAGCAAAACATATGGACGTCAAATTTCGGGTTGTTAAAGAAAGAGTGCAGAATGGACAATTGTGCATAGAGTACATAAGTACAAACTCCATGATTGCGGATCCGCTCACTAAGGAATTGACACCAAAAGTATTTCATGAGCATATTGCTTGCATGGGTGTCAAATCAGTTAAGGATTATGAATTTTAGTGGGAGTTTGTATTATACAATTATGTATTGTCCATTATATTCAGTAATTCAATTTTAAAATTATATCTGCAGATATTCAGTTTTAAAGTTTTTGTACTATTAAAGTTTATGATTGATCTCAATAAAGAGAACCAGTTGGAAATAGACATTCTATTTCAGACCACACTTTATGTTATTTCCATGCTACACACCTATACTTGATCCATGTCGTTGGTTATATTGATATACGTGATCTATGTTGGTTCTAGTTATGAAAGAGTAACTAAGAGCTCTTAGTTCCTATGTTGGTATGATTGATGGACTGGATTGTTCATGACAATTTTATTATAATAGCAATTTTGAGCTCATAAGGTTATATTGTAACATATAATGCTAAGGTTTGTACATATGTATGAGTATATCGCCCAAGTGGGAGATTGTTAGATATATGGACTTATATCTACATACATATGAATAATATATGGATTAATTATATGTTATGTGCTATCTTTTGGTTTGGCCTAAATTGGTGGTCTTATGGACATTGTTAAGGGGGCCAATATATTCTCATATAAAGTGTAGGACTAATGTATAGATACCCAAAAGGGTAACCTTAGTTAATGATGGGCTAACTAAGGTTACATATATGTAACCATGGTTACATGCTTATGACTTTTGAGTTTCATAACTCATGTGTTATAAGTGGGGGTTATGGTTCCCATAAGAATGCAAGACATTCTCTTCTTCTTCCACCCATTGAGAGAGAGAACCATTTTTGTCTTGCATATCAAGTGGAAAACCATTCCTCAATTTTGTTCTTGTTTAAAATTCTTGTGAAAGCCAAAACTTCAAGAAGGAACAAGGAGCTTTCAAAGCCAAACATTTGGACAATCTTCAAAAGGACCAAGGATTTCCACTTATGGATTTAGGTACGCTTCCGCTTATGTTGTTATTCCAAATAATTCGATATGAAGGCTATTATGTTTTAGTCGGATTTATAATCCTAACATGTGATTCAAACTCCTTTACTGCTTATTATTGATATCTCTTTTTATGTTCTTAATTTGGTATTGTCTAATATTTATGCTTTTTTCCTCCAAATTTTAGGTTGCCGGTTCAAAATTTTATAAGTTTTTGGATTCTTTTAAACTAACATAACAAAGTATATCGAGGTAACTTATTATTTATTTTGTTTCTCACCAAACAAGATATGAATTACTCCTTAACATGTGAGTCCCTTATCATTTTTTTTATAAAATATTATTGTAACCTTTGAAAGATTTTTCTTGATTTATATTTTGTTTTTGATGTTTTGTAGGATTTTGGAAGAATTATTTCCGCTTAATTCTTTTCACTATTCACCATCCAATTCAATTATTTTAGTATAAAAGATTATATCGGTTTATAATTTGGGTTAAAGAGGGTTTACATTTGAGAAATTATCTATCTACTAACATAGTATCAATATGATATTGTGCTACTAATATTCAAGTTTTCTTTAGCAATAACTTCTTTCAAAATCATTAAGGCTAAGGCCTTTTCCTTTTTTATTCCCGATTCAATTCAATTTTCGTTTAACAATAGAAACTTATGAATATTTAGTACTTTAAATCAGATAAAACTTTAATTACCTTATTTGAACAATGTAACATAGTTATTTCTTGCATATTACTGTTACACATTTAAAACTTCAAATGAGCTAATATTAAAATTTTGGTTTAACAAAAAATAAATTAGTTCCTTTAGTTTAATGTTGAGAAATATATATAGGATGATTAATTTGTTTTTGTTTTCGAAGAGGACAGCTAGCCGAAAGATTTTTTTCTTTTCATAATTTGCTTTTCCAACACAATAGGATTCTTATTTGTTTCTTTATGGTTTGGAATATGAGCCAATACATGAGTTATTTTAAAATCTTAGTAAATAATAATCTATTAAATGTTTATATTATAATTTTAACCAACACAAATTGCGAAAGGACTGCAATGTTGATGTTAGCTCCTTTTTTACTCTTGCGGCATCAGCCAGTGAGACTTGACCACAACAACATTGCGTTGAAAATATTCAGGAATCAAGTTAACACACGGCTTTTACATTTTATTCTATCCTTTTATAGTATTTTTATAATTCTTATTTGGAGATGTTTGTTGTGTTGACGTTATTTATTGTAATTTATTACAAATTAAAATTGCATAAAGAAAATAAGTCAATACTACTACCGTATAAAAGATTATTTTAACAATTCATGGTTGAGACTATTGTTTAATTTAGAGAAATTAATGACACTATATATATACAATAGTAGCATAAGTAAAAGGTAATCATGTTCATTCCAATATCGGCTCTATATTAATTGATTACATATATCTCTTTTGAAGAGTCATATTGCTAGAAACTACAGAGTGCAAGAATACAGAAAAGTATTTATTTTACCTTGTAGAAGATCATTACTGCAACTCATGTTTATGAGGTACACAGGGGTTTTGGTCACTGAAGTGAAAAAAAGAACACACATCAAGTATATTGTCTATGATTATATGATACAATAACACAACATAGTATTATCTCAACAAACACAATATTATATTTCATCTTTCTATCTTTAGAAGACGCCTCATTACCTTAAATTCAATTATTGCATCTATGTAATAATATTTATTTTCCATTTAAATAAATGTTACATGTATTTCGATATAAGTCGTTATTACCCATAATTCGCATTATTTTATATTTATATATTATTTTATTGAAACACGCAAAATTCACGTGCAATGTACGTGCACTAATTACTATATTAAAAGTACGAAGGCCCTTAGCGAAACGCGTTCGTTTTTTTTAGCCTTTAAAAATTACTTTAACATTAGACAAAATAGTCATTTAATTACTTACCTAATATTTGGAAATATATAACTAATTATTTTTTTAATATTTAGGACTTCAAAATCAACTAAATTTTGTGTGTTAAAATTCTTCCTTATTTGGACTACATAAAATAACATATTTATATTTCTTATAAAAGGCTATTAAACACGGAATGTAATGAGAACTATTGCTTCTTCACAAGTTTTCATATATTTCCTTTTTTATTTTGTTTTTTATTGTTTTACTCAATTTAGACCAAATTAGATTAAGACTAAATTTATTAGTTAACTTAAAAGGTAATACAATTATGAACAATAAGTATATGAAATTACGTCGTCCTATGCATTTAAATTCGACTCTTCTATTCCTGATATAAACATTCAGAATCAAATAAGAATTATATTTGAGCTACAAAAGCACTGTAAACATTCATATTAGACCGAGAAATGATAGAAAATCTAGAGAGAGAAAGCAAAGAGAAGTCATAGCATTTCGGAACTCTCTGGAAGATGAGAGATGTTATTACAGAGAAAAGAAAGAGAAATGAAATACTCGGTAGGTGAGAAAAATATCTCACCTACTTATATAAGCTTACAGACGGACGGTTCGGGTCGGGTGATCCGGCCCAAAATTAACTGATGACAATTGGGCTCAGATACAAATTCATCACAGCCTAGTTACAATATAATTTACAACGTATACCATTGATATACCAAAATTATACACTAAATATACACAAAAATGTACAATCATATACAAGACTAAATCATGTATCATCTCTTATCTCAACAACCCCCCCTCAAGTTGGAGGGGGAGACCACCTGCAACTTGGTGAGCAGCGGAAGAAGTAAAGTGCCAGGCATGGGCTCAGTGAGCAAGTCGGCTAGCTGACGAGAAGTAGGCACATGAAGCAACTTGATAAAACCAGAAAGCAACAAGTCCCGAACAAAATGGCAATCCACCTCGATATGTTTCGTACGTTCATGAAAAACATGATTTTTAGCAATATGAACAGCAGCCATACTATCACAATAAACATAAATAAGAGAGGAAACAGAGACCCCAAGATCAGCCAACAAGCGAGAGAGCCAAGTCAACTCAGCAACAACCTTGCTAAGGGCTCGGTATTCTGCCTCAGCAGAGGAAAGAGAAACAATAGGCTGTTTCTGCGATTTCCAGCTGATCAAACAGCCATCCAACAGCACACAAAATCCAGTAGCAGAGCGCCTAGTATCAGGGCAAGCAGCCCAGTCACTATCAGAATACCCGGTAACAGAAAAATCAGCATGAGCAGAGTAATATAAACCCAAGGAGGGAGTGCCTTTAAGGTATATCAGTACATGCAGGGCAGCAGTCATATGGGGAAGTCTGGGGGCTTTGAGAAATTGACTCAGATGCTGGACTGCAACGCAAATGTCAGGCCTAGTATGAGTCAGGAAGAGCATCTTGCCAACAAGACTCCTGTACTGGTCAGGAGAGGGCAGGAGGTCACCAGAATCAGCATGAAGTTTGACATTGATGTCCAAAGGGGACACAACAGAAGAGACATTGACACAGTCAAACTGATGCAGCAAATCAGAAATATACTTGTGCTGATTTAGGTGCATCCCACCAGGGATAATAGACACTTCAAGGCCCAAAAAATAATGCAAGAACCCCAAATCCTTGATTTTAAACTGTGCATCCAGAAACAGTTTCAGAGCAGTCAGTTCGTCACTGTCATCCCCAGTTAGGATTATGTCATCCACATAGACAGCTACCACCACAAAGGAGCCAGGTTTACCTTTGATGAACAGGGAGTAGTCATTCAAAGAATGTTTATACCCTCTGGAATAAAGAGCAGAAGACAATTTGGCATACCATTGTCTGGATGCTTGTCTCAGCCCATACAAGGATTTCTTGAGTTTGCAGACCTGAGGAGGAGAAGGAGAAGAAGGGGAAGAAACAGAATCAGAAGCAGAAGGAAAGACGTCAAACCAGGAGGGAGTTTTATGTAAACATCCTCATCCAAATCACCATGAAGAAAGGCATTATTTACATCAAGCTGAAAAAGAGGCCAATGATTCTTGACAGCCACAACAATAAGGCACTTTACAGAAGCATTTTAATCACTGGAGAGAAAGTTTCAGTAAAATCAATCCCCTCAACCTGGGTGTCACCCCTAATAACCAACCTGGCTTTATACCTCTCAACACTGCCATCAGCCTTGTATTTTATTTTGAAAACCCATTTGCAACCAATGGGTTTCTTACCAGGAGGAAGTGGGACAACATCCCAAGTATGGTTAGTGTCCAAAGCTTCAAACTCCTGTCTCATGGTAGCTTGCCATGCTGGAACAGATGCAGCCTGAGAATAATAGAGAGGCTCAGATTCCAAAGAGGAGGAAGATGAGCCAGAGAAGGCAGGGAGTTGACAAACATAATCCTTAAGATAGGAAGGAGGATTATGTGGTCTGTGAGACTTTCTAGGAGCAGGAACAGAGGGAGAAGGAACTAAAACAGAAGGGGAATTAGCAGGACTGAAAGGAGTAGGAAAAGGCAGATGCACAGATGTGGGAGAAGAGGGAGGAGAGAGAGGAATGGGAGAATCAGAGGCATCATCATGTTCTCCAGAAGGAATAAAGGGAAAAGAAGAGGTAGGAGGAGGAGCAGAAGGAGGCACAAATTTAAAAGGAAAAACTGATTCATGAAAGAGAACATCCCTGGAGACCAAATATTTCTTAGATGCAAGATCATAGAGCCTATAACCCTTTTTGCCAAAAGGATAACCCAGGAAAACACAAGGAATGGCTCTTGGCTTTAACTTGTCCCTTTGAGGGATGGGAAGAGTGGCATAGGCAAGGCAACCAAAAGTCCTCAAGTGAGTATAGGATGGAACTTTCCCATAAAAATTTTCATGAGGAGACTTATTATGAAGCAATCTGGTGGGTATTCTATTAAGAAGATAGGTGGCAGTCAACAAGCAACCCCCCAAAAAGAAACTGGCAAGCCAGATTGAAAAAGCAAAGCCCTATAGGTTTCAAGAAGAGTTCTATGCTTTCTCTCAACAATACCATTTTGTTGAGGGGTGTGAGGGCAGGAGGTTTGATGTATGATCCCCTGACTGCTAAAGAAAGAAATACCCTCATTGCTAGAGCCCAATTCTAAGGCATTGTCACTTCTAACAGTCTGAACCACAGCATTAAATTGGGTTCTGACCAGAGAAAGAAATGACTTAAGCATAGAAAAAGCATTATTTTTGGATCCCAATAGGTGTGTCCAAGTGGCCCTTGAAAAGTCATCAACAATTATAAGAAAATATTTGCAACCAGATGAGGTTGGAGTATGATAAGGTCCCAAGGTGTCCACATGAATCAGTTGAAAAGGCCTAGAGGTTCTAATGGAGCTGTCAGGGAAAGGAAGCCTAGTCTGTCTGGCCATGGGAAAAACTGTACAGGGAAAGGGTTGTTTGGAAGCAAAAGGAAAAGACAGACTAGAAATGCATTTCATATTTGCAAATGGAGTATGTGCAAGTATTAAGTGCCAAATGTAATTCATATCAGATGCAAAATCATTATTACAAATGGAACTATTTACATGAGAAGGCAAAGGAACAACCTTGTTATCAGACAAGATGTCATCATTACAAGAAACAGACACAGAAGAAGGCAATGCAACAACTTTGTGTTCATTACAAGAAGCAGATACAGGACAAACAGAAGTAGAAGAACAATTAACAGAGGGAGAAGGGGAAGAAGGAACCCAAGCTAGTTTATACAGGCCAGCAGCTTCTCTACCAAGATCCAGTGGCCTCCTCAGAGAAGGGTCCTGTATCATATGTAGTAAGCAGGAATGTTCAGTGAACATAACTATACAATGCAACTGCTTCACTAACTTGTGAACAGAAATCAAGTTGTGTTTAAAAGAAGGAACTAGCAGTACATTGTGAACGGTGATGGAAGGAGTCAAGGCAAAGGAGCCAGTGCAAGTCACTTCACTTAATAGCCATTTGGAAGAGTGACAAGATATGGCAGAGTTAAAGGTATAATGTTAAAAAGTAGTTGTTTATCACGGGTCATGTGATTAGAGGCACCTGAATCTATAATCCAGGTGACAGAATTAATGTGAGTAAGCAAGCAAAGTTTGGAATCAGAAATAGGGTTCTCAGTTAACATAGTACCAGCAAAGTTTGCAGCATATATGGGAGGAGGAGTTTGAGTAGTGGATTCCCCCAACTTGGTCTGGTGTAATAAGTTCATCAACTGATCATAATCATGTCTGCTCAACCCTGGTATCACAGAGCTTTGGCCATCTAGTCTTGCAACAGATTGATGGCTAGCAGGAGGATTCCCTTTCCATCAGAAATAGAAGAATCCAGACATGTACTCAGATGAGCAGCAGCAGGCCTCCTTCCCTTGTTAAAGGTGGCACTTTGTGGATACCCATGGATCTTGAAGCACTTATCAATTAAGTGTCCAGATTTTTTACAGTATCTACAAAATAAAGGTCCCCTGGCTTGGTCAAAATTGACTCTCTGTTGGTCAAAATCGACTCTCTGTCTAAAAGAAGGAGGAGGAACAGACACTGTGGCCTTGCTAAATCCAACAGGCTGCCTGTTTGTATGTACATTGAAAGAGACAGAGGCTGGATCAAAGTGAGAGGAAGACCGAGCTTGTCTTTGCTTCTCATCATTGAGGACCATATTATAAACATTGTCAAGAGAAGGAGGAGGCTGCATCATCAAAAGATTACTCCTGACCCCCATATAAGCTTCATTCAGACCCATTTAAAACTGAAAGACCTTATTATCATCACATTCCTGAACTACACCATCTTTTGCAGCACATACACACCTTTGACCATGATTAACACACATAAAATCAAGTTCATCCCACAGACCTTTTAGCTTGTTGAAATAAGAAGCTATATCTAAGGACCCTTGAGAGGTGTGGGACAACTCTCTTTTCAGTTCAAAGATTTCGGTCCTGTTTGCAGTGCCATATCTGGCCTGGAGTTGGGACCATATGCTCTGTGCAGTGTCAGAGTACTGCACAGATTCAGCAATTGCAGGGGAAAGGGAAGAATTCAACCAAAAAATCACCATGTTGTTGCACCTATCCCACAACCTTTGTTGAGCCACATTGGTGGTAGGTTGGGAGTATGTGCCATCAACAAAACTGATTTTGTTTTTGGCTGATAAGGCAACAATCATTTTACTTCTCCAGCCCCCATAACCACTACCCGAGAAGGGAGTGGAAACGAGAGATACCCCAGGGACATCAGAAGAATATACAAAAAGGGGACTGGAAGAGTCTACAGAAGGGGAGGCACCAGTACTTGTGTTAGAAGCCATAGTCAATGAACCGGCTTAAATGAACAACTTTTCAACAAACAAAATACAACCAAAACAGGTATTCACACACAACAACCAACAAATAGAATACAGTCAAGTCAGGTATTCACAGACAACACCAGATGCTCATAAGTACACAGTCAAATAATCACATATAATACCGAAGATAAGGACAGAGTTACCCTCCTTCTTCGCGACCGGAGAAGATCGGCCTTCAAACAACAGAGAAACCCTAGGTGTAACCTTAAAAGCAACTTTACTGGAAATGTGGTCAGGAACGTCGGAGAGGCACCCAAAACGTCCACTGAGTGAGAATCGAGCCACCGGAAGGCAGTAAAACTTCAGGTTAAACCACCAGAAACCCTAGAAGCCGATAGGTCACCCAAAATCAACCAAAAATCATCATAAAATCTTCCAGAATGTTCAGGAGAAGTAAATACACTCCGATATCACGATGAAAGACTCAGAAAAGTCTCCGATAGGTCGAAATCTTCATCGACCGTGAGGTCTCAGAAATCACCCCCAAAAACCTCGAAACAGACTTCATCCAAGACCACGAAGCACATAGAAACATAGTCGGATCGTCGTCGAAGCTCTGATACCATGTAAACATTCATATTAGACCGAGAAATGATAGAAAATCTAGAGAGAGAAAGTAGAGAGAAGTCAGAGCATTTCGGAACTCTCTGGAAGATGAGAGATGTTATTACAGAGAAAAGAAAGAGAAATGAAATACTCGGTAGGTGAGAAAAATATCTCACCTACTTATATAAGCTTACAGACGGACGGTTCGGGTCGGGTGATCCGGCCCAAAATTAACTGATGACAATTGGGCTCAGATACAAATTCATCACAGCCCAGTTACAATATAATTACAAAGTATATCATTGATATACCAAAATTATACACTGAATATACACAAAAATGTACAATCATATACAAGACTAAATCATGTATCATCTCTTATCTCAACAAGCACATATATAAAAAAGAATTTTAATATATTGCTGTAAGTTTACCTTTTTCAATTGTCTTCATTAAGATACCATTCAGGTATTTCTATGGCTAGAACTTTTTTTTCGTAGGATTTGTTTTCGGTTTGCTTTTCTTCTGTAGTTTTGCGTGATTAATTTTTATTTTCCTCTTTAATTATAGTTGATTCTTTGAAAAGTTAGTATGAGCATCGTATTATTATGATTCATATCGGATAAAGATTTACATGTTTAATTTATCAGTTTTGTGTATTCTATTACGTATATTTTATAGTCCCTAACTTATTGAATAGGTGCTTGTTAATTTTCATGTAGAGCTTCAGATTATAAATTTATACCTTATGAGAAAAAAGGTATTTGATCGCCTGAGAGTTACTTAACATTGCTGGAATAAAATATATTGTTTATCTGTATTTATTTATATACAATTTGTCGTATATGTGAATAAGAATATCTATAAAGATTAGATTGTAGTTTGATAAGGCCGTGGATGCTTCATCATATGATTTTAGACCTTTCCACCATTATTGCTTGTTGTTAATGTTAAATATAACAAAAAATTGAGAATTTGTTATAAATAGAACTCTATTTAAGGTGAATGTCTATATTTAGAGAGATTCTAGGGTTTACTACTTGGTGGCTAAGTCACCACCTCCCTATAAATATAGGGGTTCTATTCTATTGTAAACCATCCTTAAGTATCAATAAGAATACTCCTCTCCCTATTCTCTCTATATTGTTCTTGTTCTTATATTATTTTATAACACGTTATCAGCACGAGTCTCTAACCAATCGAATTACTGAGAAGCTCCCGTTCTCCGGTTGCCGCCTCTCCGACATCCACCGCCGGCGGCAAGTTTTCCGGTTCGCCACCTTCGTCATCACCTAGAATTTCTATACGGAAAAATAGAAGAGATGGTATCATCATAAAGTAATGCAACGGGATGGAAACTCAAGAGGTATATTTGAAATCACAACATTTATTGGTATACCTTAAAGGTAAGTAATTTACTTTTCCCTTTTAAATTCTTGAAATTCTACGATTTGATTTCATATACAAACATAGACAACAAAGTTTGATTATAACTCTAATGGAGTTTGTAAGGAATTATAACCACGTGAAGTAGTAAAAGTTCTATGTCTTGCCATGATTAAATTCATGTATGATTGTGGGCAAAGAATTGAAAATCCGTCCATTGAATTTGCTCCATTCCCTTTAGAGAATGTGGTAGCAGTATGTGATAAGTCTGAAAGAAGACAAAATCCGTCCAATTGAATTTGCTCCATTCCCTTTAGAGAATGTGGTAGCAGTATGTGATAAGTCTGAAAGAAGATAAAATTATTACCATGAAGGTATCAATGAATGTGGACGAGGCAATAGACGGAATTATAATCGTCATCATTGTGATAATGAGAATAATGAAGATTCTCAAAATAATCTTTCACTTTATGAAAGTAATATTTGACATGAGATTGTATATAACACATACAGATGATTATAATCCATTCCCTGAAGTGAATGTGATAATAAAGCCCGTAAGTATGAACACGCTCTTGATGTAATTTTGTTTTATGTCTGACATTATGAAAAGAAAGTTCGTTGCCCTTGAAATTTCTGGCAAGAACTATATGATATGGGTGTTGGATGCTGAAATCCATTTGGATGCAATGGGTCTTGGAGACGCCATTAAAGACAGAAATAATGCATCCACCCAAGACTATGCTAAGGCCTTGATTTTCTTGCGCCATCACCTTGATGAAGGTTTGAAAATTGAATATATCACAGACAAAGATCCACCTATCTTGTGGAATGGCTTAAAGGAGAGATATGACAACCTGAAGTTGGTCACTCTTCCACAAGCACGATATGATGAGAATCCAAAAGCAAATAGTTCATAAACTATATATTATCGTTGCGGTGGAAAAGGGCACTGGGCGAAAATTTGCCGTGTACCAAGACATTTGGTTGAGCTTTATCAAGCATCTCTAAAGAGTAAAGGCCCTGAAACCAATTTTGTCTCTAACGACAATTTTTGACATCACCCACCTGGATGTGGCAGACTTCTTTGAGCACCCTGAGGGGAAAATAGACCACTTAATCGGTGATGGATCTGTGATGAAGGAAGATGGAATTGTTTGATTTTATTTGTATTAATTAGTGAATAAACTAATAGTCATTAGTATCAGCTCGTATTAGTTAGTTTATGATATAATGTTAGTATTAGTTCTTTAGAATGTTTCAATATGCTTAAATTTCAAAGATATTTTTATTTTTCAGTAGAGTTAATCCACTAACCTAACCGTTAGTCGATTATCTAATATTTCGCATTAAAACTGCAAAACAATCGATTATGTACTTGTTAACAATCGATTATATTAAGACATAATCGATTATATATGTTTAACAATCGATTATATTAAGACAGTGTGATCTGAAGTTTTTCAAAATAGCAAATAATCGATTATGTATGTTTAACAATCGATTATATTAAGACATAATCGATTATGTATGTTTAACAATCGATTATATTAAGACAGTGTGATCTGAAGTTTTTCAAAATAGCAAATAATCGATTATGTATGTTTAACAATCGATTATATTAAGACAGTGTGATCTGAAATTTTTCAAATTAGCAAATAATCGATTATGTATGTTTAACAATCGATTACATTGAGACAGTGCTTAAACTGAAATTTTCAAACTGCAAAGTAATCGATTATGGAAAACATATAATCGACTATCTGATTTAGTTAGTCAACTAATCTCAGCAGATTTTGAAAATATTGTTTAATTATGAAGCAACGGATTAAATTTGTTTATTCTCATGTTCGTATATCTCCTTTTTAATTGATTCATGTACCACACATACGATATTCAAAGAGAAGAAATATTACTCTCATTTAAGTATGTGTAAGGCAGATGTTACTACAATTTCTGGTAGTAGTAAATTGATTAAAGGCTCCGGAAGAGCAACTATAACTCTGCCTAAAGGAACAACATTTTAGAGAATGCAATGTTCTCTTCCAAGTCTAAAAGGAACTTGTGGAGTTTTAAAGATATCATTCAAAATGGATGTCAGATTGAGACAATACATGAGTATAATCTTGAATACCTCATTTACTCATGAAAACGAGGCTGCCCACTTCGGTTTGGGGTCACGCCATTTTGCATGCAGCAATGCTAGTTCGTCTTTGACTGACGAATTATCACAAATATTCCCCGTTGCAATTGGTTTTGGGTTATGAACCCAATATATCCCATTTAAGAATCTTTGGATGCGCAGTATATGTGCCTATAGCACCGTCATACCGCACCAAAATGGGTCTGCAAAGAAGGTTAGGAATATATGTTGAGTTTGAATCGCCCTCCATTATTCGCTACCTCGAAATATTGACAGGGGATTTGTTCACTGCACGATTTGCAATTCGATGAGACACTTTTCCCAAAATTAGGGGGAGAAGTTGGTGAAACCAAACGGGAAATTTTATGGAAAAATGCATCATTATCTCATCTTGATCCACATACCTCTATTTGTGAAAAAGAGGTGCAAAATATTATCCATTTGCAAAGAATAGCAAATCGAATGCCAGACGCATTGGTATTGAATATACCACACTCACCCCTAGAAGGAGGTTTGAGATGATATATGAAAATAATGTCATTGTTATGGTATGAATGATCGTTGGTCACGTACCTATTGTACGCCAAAATATTTTGGAAATATGACTATTAAAGGACAACGATAATGCAAGAAACATATCTTGCATATAATTTTGACAATGACCATAATGGTATAACTTTCTCTTTAAAAGAGATATTCACCACATGGATGTTGATGAATCTGTGGTAGTACAAAATTAATTGAGAGCTCTAGAAGAGCCAATTATTACTATGTTGGAGAAACGCAATTGATTACCAATAAGGTATTGTGTGGTAGTAAGTCTCAAAGAAACTTATTCAGTTTCCAAAGTATATGCGAAAGCGATTGATTATATTGAGACTATAAATAAAGGAAAGATTTGATATCTTCTATTACTACAACTTGTAGCGGGATAATTTGTATATGAAAAGCTACCCGCTTTATTCTCCAGTTTGTACTACACAAACAAAAGAATGCCACAATAAAGTGGATATTTATTGGTATAAAAACTCATACCATAATAAACTTGAAGTTTATTGATAATTGCACATGTCATGGTGTAAATTTGAAGTTTATCAATTTATTCAGTTGGCATTCGGGTTAGCCATATCATTTTAAGTATGATGTGCAGTAATAGAGAATTCACATGGGTAAATGTTAAAGAACTAGAAAGTTCTTTACGAATTCCCTTGTATTACTTGTTCTCATTGATTAATTGACCAACTAAAGAGTTCGGGTTGAATCCCATAAATTCTAGAAATATCAAAGGTGAATATGGGCCCATTCACCTGCCATGTATACCACATATGATGCATCTATGATATGGTTACATGTACGATTGTTATTAACCCGCAGCCTGGCCGGTGCTTGCGAGGTAAATTGCTCAGTAATATAACTTCGAGCATAATTTCCAGATTTTCTATTCAAGATAGTTCATCTTGATAAGTTGGTTTATATCATTGTTGGTTTAGCAAGATAATTATTGAGTGCCTCCACTTAATAGCTAAACTGTTTCTTATGAGAACAAAGTTATACATATCAGTTTGATATACGTTGTATACGAGAGTATATTATATTCTCCCCTCACAAGTGGTTCAGGGTCAGGAACCAAATAACTCCATCTTATTATTGATGTGCGGTGTATATTTTCATTAACACCATAATGCACAAAGATGGACTTTCAAAGTTGAGGAAACAAGTTAGCTTTTCTAACATGAGGGGGAGACATGATAAATACTTGAGAAAAGGTCACATGTGATGAATTTTCATTTGTATATATAGATCCTCGAATATCATAATATGAACCTGAAGTTCATAAAAGGATAATTCAATTGCAAAATATTGCAAAGCATGCTATACGCATTTGCTGACCCAAAGAAAGTAACTATATTCTCACTGCAAATGCTCATATTAAGTCCCAGAAGGACAAAGTCTTTGATACGCTTAAAGCGTATAGACAAATCGGTTTCAAAATAACTTCTTAATAAGAAGATGAGCAAATGATAAAAGTGATCATAAATGGAAGAGATACAATTCAAGCGGAATTGATTCCATATGAAAGACATGTAGTTTTGGACATGTAGGTCAAATACTTGAAAGTATAAAGTCAATGGTATGTGTAATCAGTTTTCGATATCTTATTTGTTTAGCATGATATGAAAACTTGATATGCATCTAAAGTCTATTATATGGCTTATATGACTTAACTTATATGTCAATCCATTGAAGTTGCTTGAAGCATATACAATTCTTGGTCCTGAAGTACCACATCCTAAGTGCAACTTGTGTACATATGTATCTTGCTATAACTATAAGCATGATGGCATCGAGAATACATCTATGGAGATATTGAAGAGTTATTCCACGACATTATATGAAGATGTTCATATCTATCAAGAATGATAATTTCAAGGTGCGGAATATTTATTCAAATCAATATGGCTGATTTATTTATCAAATCTCTACAAAAGATCGTTTTGAAGATGGTGCACAAGATTGGAATGCAAATGCTCAAGGATGTGAATTGATGTTCTTCCAGGGGGAGTTAATGCGCGTTGCACTCTTTTTCCCTTACAAGGTTTTGTCCCACTGGGTTTTCCTTGCGAGGTTTTTAACGAGGCAACCAATAGGCGCATATTCAAACATGTGTACTCTTTTTTCTTTTCTATAATTTTTTTCCATTGGGTTTTGTTTTAGTTAAGGTTTTAACGAGGCACATTATTGAATAGACATTCAAGGGGGAGTGTTATAAATAGAACTCTATTTAAGGTGAATGTCTATTTAGAGAGATTCTAGGGTTTACTACTTGGTGGCTAAGTCACCACCTCCCTATAAATATAGGGGTTCTATTCTATTGTAAACCATCCCTAAATCAATAAGAATACTCCTCTCCCTATTCTCTCTATATTGTTCTTGTTCTTATATTATTTTATAACAGAATTTAACTTTTGAAACATTATATTCAAGTCATTTTCTTCAAAGAAGTTATAATAGTCGAGAAAATCGTACTAAAGAAGTTTCAAGTTAGGTAAATGTCTATATTTTCCCAATTAAGTGAGGATGCTTAACAATTTTGAAATAAGAAATGTGCAACATCTTTTTATAATCTTTTTTGAGATTGTGATACGGATTTTACTTATATTCATATCAATATCAATGGAATTTAGACTTGAAAGAAATTAAAATTCAGTAGAATTAACATGGAAGACATTAGAATTTGATGGAATATTTACTTAAAAGGTAAACTTAATTTCTTTGACTAAGATGATTGAATAGTTCTATGGGACATAGTTTTTATTAGCATGAAATATTCATGTTTTTAAATAATAATAATAATAATAATTATTATTATTATTATTATTATTATTATTATTATTATTATTTTGACTATATATATATATATATATATATATATATATATATATATATATATATATATATATATATAAAATACGTGTTAGAAATCTACTAATAAAATTTGAGATCTAATATTAAGTCTTCAAAGAAAAAATGAAGATTACTATAATATGTAAATCAAACTTACAACATACTAGATTAAATATGAAAATATATGTAAATTAGATTAGTACGACATGCTTACGTTTTTGAAAATTATAGTAGTATTTTAATTTTGAAGTAATAAGGACTATAATGTACTTTAAGTTAATTATTTGAATAAGTTGAATACGTATTGTAAATTTATAAACATATTAAATCACAAATCCAATTAGAATACTTGAAAAGTAAAACATAGATAAGATAAATTTATATATTGAAATTAATAGAAATAAATTAGATACATTTATTCATAAGTATTTTAAGGTAGTAGTTGAAAGAGCTAAAAAAAAACATAGAGAACGAAGGTATAAATTGATATTCCTTATTGAATTAGATATACAGCATTGATATTCTTTGTTGAAATAAAGTTACACAATTATTTAAATTTAAAATTAATATTTATAGAATTTCTTAGAAGTTTATAATCATTTAGATAGGTTACACGTGCAACGCGCGTACCGTAAGACTAGTACTATATTAAAAGCACGAAGGCATTTGGCGAAATGTCATTTGTCGTTTTTATCCTTTAAATTTTAATTTTACATTAGATGAAACGGTCATTTAATATTTCTAATATTTAGGAATAAATATTTGATTAGTTTTCTTATATTTAACAATAGATAATTAATTATTTTCATAATATTTAAGATTTTTTGCATTCCTTTTAGGTTTTGAAGTCCATTTTCCTTTCATAGTTTAACATGTTTATGCATTCCTTTTTCTTATTAAATTTTAACGGATTACATGTAAGCATGTCCGGTTTTAATTTTTTTTTAATGATTCGGAGACCTTTCCCTCTCCTTGTTGTAGCATGAGAAAAGATTTCGCGAGTGTAGCTATCTAAATACAAGAGATATGCAATTATGCATACTATGTTATTTCCTTACCATAAATAATTATCTCTCTACTATAATTGTATCATTAAATTTGAATAATATATCGTATATAGCATGAACACGAAGACGTCATATTTGTAAACTTTAAATCACAATCTTTTTTTTTTTAATTAAATATAATTTCATTTCATCAATAGATCAAAATATTACAGAGTTTTCCAGTAGCCGTTGACTAACTATTGCTACAAACAGTCCAAAAAGAAAACACTCCCCTATGCTCTATTGACACTAAATTAAGACAAACATATAATGCTTCTCTTCGTTTTCCTACGGGTAGTGATCCAGTCTTCGCAAAACATCCTTCTAGTGTTTAAGAGAGAATGTGCACATGAACCGCTATTTCTTTGCATGTATCCTTTATACCTGAGATCCCGCCTTGGAATCTAATCTTGTTTCTTTCCCGCCACAGACAGTATACTAACATTCCAAACACACTGGTGGTTATTTCATCATGTCCATTTTTCCTCTTTGCAATGTTGTTAACCCAGTCGACTTCACTGTTCCAATCGCAAATGATTCTCTTGTATCCTAGCCATACGAGCATTATATTCCATAGTCCCCAAGATATCGGGCAAGCAAAAAAGAGATGGTCAAAAGATTCATCTACTTGCTTGCAGAACACACATTGTTGAGGAATCTGTATCCCAAATAGCAGTAGCCTCTCCACTGTTGCCATTCTTCTGCGCAGTGCTAGCCAAACGATAAATTTGAATCTTGGGTGTAGTTTTGGCTGCAGTACTATGCTTTTCCATTGTACTTTAGGGGCTTGAGGGAGCTGGAGTCTGTAGAGTTTGTTTATGTTGAATAGTTCTCCTTTCTGTAGCTGGATCATTCGAATTTTCAGGTCCCCCTGTATACCCTTGGTATTTGTTATCATTAATCTGGTCTCAAAGATCTTTCTCACAGCACACACTGCTGTTTTCGGAGTAGGTAACCCTCTACGGTGTTGTTCTTTATGTAGTACGTGTGCATCCATTTAATCCACAGGCTGTCCTTCTTCATTGTTACTGCCCACAAATGCTTTGCTACAGCTGCCTTATTCCAGATTGTTAGGTTCAGAACATTTAGGCCCCCAGCACTATATGGTAGACATATAGTTTCCCATGCGACTAATGCCTTTTTGGACACATTTGCCGCACCCATCCACAGAAAGGATCTGCATATTGCTTCAATCATCTTCATTACCTTTTCAGGAAGCAGGACAATTTGGGACCAGTACGATTGCATTCCAAATAATACTGTCCGGATCAACTGTAGCCTACCGGCATAAGACATGAGTCTTGATGTCTAGCAATTGATTTTCTGTGTTATCTTCTCTACTATTGGCCAGCATTGTAGTACTGATAATTTCTTGGAATCCATTGGAACGCCAAGATATTGAAAGGGAGGGACCCTTCAGGGAAGTTCAGTTCTTTCATGATTTCCTCCTTTGTCCAGTTTGAGACCCCTGCTATATATATAGCACTTTTGTCTGCATTTGCTTCCATTCCTGATGTTTCCGCAAAGTTTAGGAGCTTTTGTTGTATAAGTCTCACAGATTGGGTATCAGCCTTGCAGAATAGTAGTAGATCATCCGCAAAGCAGACATGTGACATTCCTAGCTTCTTACATCGAGGATGGAATTTGAATTCCTTTCTTCCCATCATAGACTTGAGTTCCCTGTTCAAATATTCCATGACAATTACAAATAGATATGGGGACATTGGATCGCCTTGTCGTATACCTCTTTTTCCTTTAAATGGAGGTGTCAGCCCCCCATTGGGGCTTAATGAGTATGTGACAGAAGAGATGCATTCCATTATCCATTTTGTAAATTTGTAAGGAAAGCCCATGTCCAGCAGCAATCTCTCTATAAAACACCATTCCACTGTGTCATAAGCCTTCCTTAAGTCAACTTTTAATACACACCGCAGGGATATTCCTTTCCTATTATATCCTTTAAATAATTCCTGAGTGAAGAGAATGTTGTCTGTTATGCTTCTGCCCTCAATGAATGCCGATTGTGAATTGCCAATCAAATCACCTATAACTGTCTTTATTCTTGCTGTGAGCACTTTGGTGATTATTTTATAAAGTGTTGTGCAACAGGCGATTGGTCTATAATCTTTGACAGTAGTAGGATTTTGTGTTTTAGGAATCAGTGATACTGCTGTGCTGCATACACCTTTGTGCATCTTGCCTGTTGTAAAAAATTATTTCACTGCTGCATAAACATCATCAGCAACTATGTTCCAATGTCGAGTGAAGAATTCGAATGGGAAGCCATCTACTCCTGGAGCTTTGTCATGTGGCATATCATTTATTGCCTGAGTGATTTCCTCATTTGTAACTGGCTTAATCAGAGACTACTTCTGCTGGTTGTTTAAACATGGTCCCTGTTGGATGATGACAGTGTTTGGACATTTACAGATAGGTTTTTGTTCTCCCAGAATCTTGCAGAATTGGTCTAGGAATTCTTCTTCCACTTGTTTAGGATCAAATAGTCTTTCCCCTGAATCAGTGTATGCGGAACCAATTTTGTTCATGTTTGTTCTCTGCTTCAGTTGGGCATGGAATTATTTGGAGTTTGAGTCTCCACAGGTGATCCACTGTGCTCTGGATTTTTGATGCAGAATCTGCTCCTCAATGTTGCTCCATTTCTGTATTTCAGCTAAGGTTGTCCTTTCTTGTTCTATCAACTGCCGGTCCATGTTTTTGCTTCTCAATCCAAATTGAATTACTTCTAGTTTGTGTCTTGCTGCATTGAGTTGTGTTTTGTATGATGCTATGTAATTGTTCAGTTCTTTTAACTCCCATTTCAAATCTTTTAGCTTTTTCCATATGGTGTGCATGCTGCCAGTTTCATCCTTTCCCCTCTGCTTCCAAACCATTCCTACTATATCAGTGAAGTCAGTGTGCTCCATTACAGGTATGTACAGTTTGAAAGGTTTAGGATGTAAGTTGGTTCTATGGTTTCCAGTTTTGCATTGTATTAGTATAGGAGAGTGGTCTGATGCCCCTGGATTCAGGTAATCAGTTTCAATGTGACTATACTGTTGCATCATGTCACATTTCCAAAAGTCCAGTCTATCCTGCTATACACCCTTCTGCTGGGTTGCTGTTTGTTGCACTAGGAAAAGTAGCTGCCCATACTTTTCAATTGAGTAAGTTGAAGGGAGTTTATTGCTTCCTGGAATCCTCTGAGTTCATTTTGTGTCACTGGTGAACCAATTCTGTCGTGTGTATGATTAACATTGTTGAAATCCCCACTGATCAACCAGCATTGTTGTACAGAAGCTCCCAGATGTATCAGTCTATCCCATAACTGCTGTCTTTTTTGGATGTCATTGCTTGAATACACCACTGTGAGAAGTGTTTTGAAGGTGGTACCTGTTTGCTTAACTTCACAGTGAATGAATTGTTCATCAGACATCAAAATTGTCACTTCACAGCTGTGTTTCCATAATAGCCATATCCTGCCATTCGAATGTTCATTGTAGTTACAACAGCTGCTCCAACCTCCATAGACAGTGTTTAATATTTTTCTTGCTTTGCCTTCCTTTACTCTAGTTTCTAGACACCCTATGACCTCCACCTTATGCTTCCTCAGAAAGATGTTTAAGTCTTTCTGCTTATGAGCCTTGTTCATGCCCCTGACATTCCATGTGCAGTGTATCATTTAGGGGTGAAGCTGGTGGGCCAGCGTCCCCAGGATTGTCTACCATCTGTAGAGGATTGAATCTGTTACTTGAAAACAATTTGCAAGTATCTGTTTGCTGTTCAATCTTCTCCTTCTGTTTCACATTTGCTACTGCATTTAGACAGTTTGTACCCTCTGTTTCATTCTTTTCCTCAATGGTATGTACCTGTTGAGTTGCCATTTGTTTTTATTTTATTTTTGGAGTCCACCTCTTAGCAACCCTGAATTTTGTTTCAGCTGTTCTGGTTTAGGCTTGCTCCTGTCTTCCATTGTGTTCTGTTGCTCTTCCTTATACCAACAGTCAGCAGACTTATGCCCAAATCTGATACAGTTTTCACAGAATTTTGGTTTCCATTCATATTCTATTTGTTGCACAATGAGGCCTCTGTTGGTCTGAAGCTCTAAACTGTCTGGCAGTGGCTTGGAGATGTCAGTTTCAATCAACACTCTGGCATAGGATACCTTCTCCTAATCAGCAGTGTATTTATCAGTGTATAGAGGCTTTCCCACCACACTTACCAGTTTACTTAATACTGCATTGGACCAGAATGCTAATGGTAACGCAGGGAAATTGATCCACAGTGGAACTACAATAATATTAGCTGGATCAAATTTGAATTCCATTTGCCATTGTTGCAGTATCATTGGCTTGTTACGAAATGTGTAGGGTCCTACTTGTAACACTCGATTCTTATCCTCCGCATTGTCAAATCTGAATATATAGTACCCATCATCATGATACATTATTTGAGGCTGGTCGACAAAATTCCACAGGTTTGCAATAAAATTTTCCATAGTCTTCTCATACGGGGATTCACCAAGTACATACCCTATCAATGCATTACTCCAATAATTCTCTAAGTCATTGGTATCGGCTTCGTCAATTTGAACTACAAATCTCCCATCCCTTAGTGCAGGAGGGACGTAGGTTAGGGCGTTACCTTTTTAAGGGCTTCTATTGGATGTTGTTTTCTTTTCAAGCTCCCTTGTTTCTGCTACCGGTGGTTTGCTTTGTTCATTTTCTGCATGCGCCGAGAATCGCAGTCGCCGGGTTGCCTGTGACAGAGTATCCCTTTGTTGAGGGATTTCCCTACCCTCTTCAATTTCGTCCCTAATCGGTTGGAATTGTTGAGGCATAAAGCTTCCAAGAGTCAGTGGACTCAGTCGCTGCTGGATACCGGACTCAGGGGTTACGATCGCACCATTCTTTTCGGCATCTTCTGGGTTGTGGTATACTGTAGGTGCGGATCCCATACCCGTTAACCATCGATTTTGTTGGTTTATTGATGGTGTAACTTGCTGATGTTCATCGCCAATTGATTCTGGTACTAATTGTTGCTTCTTCTTCGTCTTAGCCATGTCAGAAGTGCAATCTAGCTTCCTGCTAACATGCGCCGGCGAGCTTAGAGAGAGAAAACCAATCAATAGTGTTCCTTGCTTCTAACCTTAACCTAAATCACAATCTTTGAATGCTCTTCTCCTTCCTTTTTCCAATTATTTTTTTTGTAATTAAAATTTTTTATTATCATTAAAATTATAAACAACTCACAAACAAAATAAAAATAAAATTTGTGCATGGGATAGTAACCCCAGTACTATAGAGATAACAACCAACTTTCCCCGCTACCATACAACCGGTACTTAACTTGAATAAAAGTTCAATTCCTATATTTTCCTAACCGTTTTTTTTTTTTGCATCCCCGTTTTCAATATAGTTTAAAATATTAAAATATTATTCTAATTAAATTAGACTTACTTTCTAAGTCCCAGTTTAAATAAAATTTGATTATACAGACACAACAATTTTAAGTTGAATTATTAACTGATAATTAATTATTTATGTTGGACAATTCTTTTATTATAGAGTTAATTATACACATCATATTAATTATTTTTAGGAACTTATACTTTTACAATTTTATAATTCAAAGATAAATTTTTAACATATTTTTACTTTTGAGATAAGGTCACGCGCAAAGTACGTATATTAATACTAACTACTGTTAAATACAAGAAGGGGTCTTTCTTTTTACTAATTAAAAAATAACTAAATAAATTTACATAAATTGAAAACAGATAGAACTGTAAGAACCGTTAACTTGCATATCAATAAAACAAAGGAATATTTGAGAATTATTTTTGTTTTATTCTTCAATAAAAACGATAAAGACAAAACTGACTTGACATGTTTTTGTCGTAGTATCATAATAGGCCATTTCTCTAATTCGAAGCTAAGATAGACATGTTTTAAATTCGTGTTAATCTTCTTTACTCTATTACCAATTTTTGTATATATCGAGAATTGTAGTTATTATGTATTTCCTGAGAATTTGAAGACCTTCATTTCTTTTTGCCTAACAATGTTATCATTTAGGCATGGAAAAATGTCATCTTGCCATGTTTTTTATTTGTTTCCGAATAAAGAAGCATTCAACTTTATAAAATAAGCTTGACTTAATATTGGTATACTTTAAATATAGAAATAGAAACATTTACACGACAAAAAGACTTAACATATTAGGTTTGGATTTGACTTCCACGATTCCCCTTTATCCTTTTCCTTTTCCGAATCCAACTTCATAACAATAATAATAACATACTATTTAAATAGGCAAATCAGATGAAGCTCGCATCCTAAAGGAGTGTAATATAAATAGTCTATCTTAACGGAAGCATCAATCACTTAATTCTACGGCTCGAATTTGTAACTATTGATCCAAAATTGACTTTACGTAAGTTTCTAGTGCACTTAAATTAGGAGAACAAGAAAAAGTAGTTCTAAAAATTCCACAAGATCACATACAATTTAAAAGGACAAGATCTACAGATGAATTTTGGGGATCCCATGAAAGAATATAATAACAACAAATTTGGTAACAGTTTAATATCCTCTTTGGCCAAGTTTCTTCGAGCTAAAGTTACTTTTGTTTTTCAACTTTGTTTTGAAATAAAGTATTTGGTTGAGCTTTTAGAAGAAAAAAATTAAGTTTGATTAGAAGCAGATCAAAATAGTTTCTTTTTAAAAATATTTTTATAAAAAAATATTTTTGAGAAAAAAATACTTAAAAGCAGTTTTTAAAAGTTTGGTCAAACGCAAATTGTTATTCAGAAGTGCTTTAAATAAATTAGCCAAACACAAACTGTTTCTCAACAAAAGTACTTTTAAAAAAATACTTCTAAAAATAAGTTGATTTTTGCAGCTTGGCCAGACATGCTATATAAGTTTTATGTATTAATGACGTATTTATACCATTAAGTTACTTATAAAAAAAATTTAAGTACATTTTTATGATAAATATGTAATAAATTTTCTATAAAAATAATAATTAACTAAGCACTTATCGTGGAAAATATTTACATATTATATATATATATATATATATATATATATATATATATATATATATATATATATATATATATATATATATGTATATGTATGTATGTGTGTGTGTATTATTATTTATTAATATGTTTATAAATTAAATTCATTGGTAGATAGTGGAGGTTTATATACTAAAGAGAGTCCATCAGTTTAAAAAACCAGTTTGCCATACATTAGTGCATTTTTTATTTATTTTTTTATAATATAATATTTCCTTTCTATAAAAATATATTAGTTTGACCGAGAATTGGACTAGTCAAGAACGCGTGCACGAAGTGCAGCCTACATGCATTCCACGTAGACAGTCTTCAGCCTTTGACTCGCGTCTGTGGAAGATTTCATTTTAATAATATTTAAACTTCCGATAAATCAAATCACATAATTCTCTTTGGAAAAAAAGTACGTAATTCTTCAAATTTTTAACTTTAATAATGTAATCTTTTACCTATAAATTAACCCTTTTAATTAATAGTTGATATTTTGTTTCAGTAGTACTTACATGATACACATTTTTTATACTAGTTTTAACTCATTGTTTTGTCAAATAATGTTAGTTAATTAAGTATGATATGATTGGTTTATTAGAATATAATTAAAATTTTAACAACCATTACAATAAACGAGTGAGTTCCAATTATATTCCTTTTGTACATTAAATCTTTTTGAATATACTAGGAAGGTTGTTAGAAACTTAATGGCCTTGACTAAGACATAGGTCCAGGTGAGGATACTTCAAGTATGGTACCCTTTGTTAAGAGTACTAATTTGAACTTTAATCTGTCGTATTATGTTTTTGTTTATATTGTGATGGGATAGATAAGATCCTATCACCTAAAATCAAGTGTCTCGGGTTCAAATCTTGAGCATGAAAGGGAGTGTTTCTCCTTTAATGATCTTACGCGATACAAATTCATATTAATAGGGAACTCAATAAGTATCATGAATATCGAATACTGAGTTAGAAACAAGAAGAAATAAGCTTCTTTCTCTAAAAAATAATTTTTCCTTTATTTTTTCCACCTTATATTACCAAAATGTAAATGTTTTACTTACTTCCCATTGTGTCTCAAATCCCGTGCTTATGATTTGGAAGAGAACACATCTCAGATTCTCAGCAGCAACTACTTATAAGTTTCTCAGTTATATTCCACATGTATTTTCGATCCCTAGAAATGAAGTTTCCTTTAGCAATTATGCTCAAAATTGCAATCTCACTCAAATTTCCCATTCATTTCAAGGTTCTTACTAACAAATTTTGTTGAGCTACAAGATTATTTAGCTTCAAATCCTATACACATACATTGAGTTTCTGATGTATATTATTAATGTATATTACTTATATATCATGTATATCTTGTAGTTGGGCTAGAATGTATGTTTGAGCCCATTTTTGTTTGGTTTTAGTTCTGGCCCGATTTGGTCCACTTATGTAATATATACACCGACCCCTATTGGATTAAAGGGTCAGTCGGATATTTTCATTTTGAAGCTCTTTCTCTTTCTCTGAAACTCTCTCTAGAAGCTTCTACCTAACCGACTCATCTTCATCTCCTTCTTCAATTTTCGTCTGAATTTCTTGATGTTTTCATGGTATCAGAGCAGGACGATGATCCGACTATACTTTCCTGTATCTTGTTATCTCAGTCGAAATCTCGTTGGAAATTTTTGGGTGTTTCTGAGATATTTGGTCAGTGATGATTCCGATCTAAATCGGGTGTTGATCTGAGACTTTTATCACGATAACTGGTTGCATCTTCACTACTCGGACGTTTTGGGTTGGTTTTCCGACATTCTCAAGTCGATTCCGGCGAGGCTTCAGATTTTAGGGTTTTCGCTGGGTTTCTGCTGTTCGGAACTGGCATTTTTCTATTAATCGAAGGCCGATCTTCTCCGGTCGCGAAGAAGGAGGGTAAATATGTTCCTATTTTAGGTGCTATATGATTTACATGAGGTTTTTGATACAACTTTAGTTTTTCAAAATACTTGCAGAGATTATATTTTGACTTTGAACTCATTGTTCTTCACGACTGCTAACATGAGTAATAATACAACTCCTGTTGATCCTACAAGTCCCTTATTTCTTTACTCTTCTGATGTTCCTGGTGTTTCTCTTGTGTCCACTCCCTTCTCGGGTAGTGGTTATGGGGGTTGGAGAAGGAAAATGATTGTAGCGTTGTCTGCTAAAAATAAAATTAGCTTTGTTGATGGTACATGTCCCAGACCAGACACTAATGTGGCTGAACAAAAGTTATGGGACAGATGTAATAATATGGTGATATCCTGGTTGACTGCTTCCTTATCCCCTCAAATAGCTGAGAGTGTGCAGTATTTTCTGATACTGCACAGAGCATATGGGCACAGCTCGCAGCTAGATATGGTACTGCTAACAGAACCAAAAATTTTGAACTAAAAAGAGAACTCTCTCATACCTCTCAAGGATCTCTAGATGTAGCCTCGTATTTTAACAAACTTAAAGGACTGTGGGATGAATTAGGAACAATGTGTGCAAACCATGGACAAAGATGCATTTGTCCTGCCATAAATGGCATCATACAGTAAGATGATGAGAATAAGGTTTTTCAGTTCCTTATGGGCCTTAATGAAGCATACATGGGGGTAAGGAGTAACCTATTGATGATGCAGCCTCCTCCTACCCTTGACAGTGTCTACAATATGGTCCTCAATGATGAGAAGCAGAGACAAGTCCAGTCCCTCTCTCAGTTTAATCCAGACTCTATGTCTTTTAGTGTCCACACAAACAAAAATTCAGCTGGATTCAATAAGCCCACGGTGCCTAATTCTTCTCGTTTCAGACAAAGAGTTAACTTTGACCAAGCTAGAGACTCTTTGTTCGGTAGATACTGTAAGAAATCTGGGCAGTTAATTGATAAGTGTTACAAGATTCATGGGTATCCACAAAGTACAACATTTAACAAGGGGAGGAGATCTGTTGCTGCTCATCTAACTGCTGGTGTGGACTTCTTTTCTTCTGAAAGAAATATGTCTGTTCCTCATGGAAATCCTCCTGAAAGTCATCAACCTGTTTCACACAATGATGGCCAGAGTTATATGATACCTGGGTTGAGCAGACAACATTATGAACAATTGACGACCCTGCTGCAACAAACTCAGTTAGGGGACTCCACTGCCCAGTCTCCTCCTCCCATGTATGCTGCCAATTTGCTGGTACTATGCTAACTGAGAGCCCTGTTTCTGATTCCAAAATTTGCATGTTAACTCACATTAATTCTACCACCTGGATAATAGACTCAGGGGCATCTAACCGTATGACCTTTAATATAAAGATTTACTCTTCAATCTCACACCTTTAACTGTACCCTATCTTGTCACTCTTCCTAATGGATATAAAGTGAAAGTGACATGCACAGGATCTTTTGCATTAAATCCATTCATCACTCTTCATAATGTCCTACTTGTTCCTTCTTTCAAACACAACTTGATTTCTGTCCACAAGTTAGTAAAACAGTTCCATTGCATAGTATTGTTCACTGCAACTTCCTGTTTCCTTCACATGTTACAGGCCCCTTCTCTGAGGATGCCTCTGGATCTTGGTAAAGAGGAGGCTGGTCTGTACAAGCTTGCTTGGGTGCCACGTTCCACTTCTTCTAATTGTTGTTCTTCTGTTTCTGTATGTTCTTCTTCTTCTAATTCTTGTAAACCTGACTGTTCTAGTCATCAAGCTGTTAGTTTACCTTTGAATGTAAACAGCTCCATGTGTAATAATATTGTTGCCACTGACATGAATTACATTTGGCATTTGAGGTTGGGTCATATCCCTTTTGCAAACATGAAACACATTTCTGCTTTATCTTTTCACTCTGCTTCTAAACAACCTTTTCAGTGTTCTACCTGTCCTATGGCTAGGAAAACTAGACTTCCCTTTCCTGAAAGCACAACTAGTACATCTAGACCTTTTCAATTGATTCATGTAGATACTTGGGGCCCTTATCACACTCCCACCTCTTCTGGCTCTTGATATTTTCTCACAATAGTTGATGATTTTTCTAGAGCAACCTGGACACATTTGTTGGGGTCTAAAAGCAATGCTTTCTGCATGCTTAAATCTTTTCTCTGTATGGTTAAGACCCAGTTTAATGCTAATGTTCAAACTATTATGAGTGACAATGCTTTAGAATTGGGATCTAGTATTGGTGGTGCATCCTTCTTTAGCCAACATGGCATTATACACCAAACCACTTGCCCACAACTCCTCAACGGAATGGTGTTGTTGAGAGGAAACATAGAACTCTTCTTGAAACCTGTAGAGCTTTACTTTTCCAATCTGGTTTACCTATCTCTTTCTGGGGAGATTGCCTATTAACTGCTACCTATCTTATTAACAGAATACCCTCCAGGCTTCTTCATGGTAAATCCCCTTATGAAATCTTGCATGGTAAGGCACCCACTTACTCCCATTTAAAGACTTTTGGCTTCCTTTCCTATGCTACTGTCCCAACTCCTCAAAGGGACAAGTTGAAACCTAGGCCATTTCATGTGTTTTTCTGGGGTATCCTTTTGCTAAAAAGGGTTATAGACTGTATGATCTCAGTTCCAAAAAGTGCTTCGTGTCCAGGGATGTTATCTTTCATGAAACTTCTTTTCCTTTCAAATCTGTTTCTTCTGTCACCTCAACTCCTCCTGTTTCTCCTTCTTCTTTTCATTTTGTTCCTTCTCTTGAACATTCCCTTTCTAAGCCAGATTTCTCTATTCCCATCTCTTCCTCTCCGCCTTCACCTTATGTTTCAAATTCTCCTTCTTCCTATCCAATTTCTAGTCCTCCTTTCAACCCTGACATTTCACCTCCTACTTTACCTTCTTCCACATCAACTGCTGTTCCCAGGAAATCTAGAAGATATCACAATCCTCCTTCTTACCTTAAGGATTATGTTTGCCATCTTCCTGCTTTCTCTGGGTCTTCTTCTTCTCCTATGGAGACTGAACCTCTTTATTACTCTCAAGCTGCATCAGTTCCAGTATGGCAGGATGCCATGAGAAAGGAGTTTGATGCTTTGGATGCCAACTATACCTGGGATGTTGTTCCCCTTCCTTCTGGCAAGAAACCCATTGGCTGCAAATGGATTTATTAGATCAAGTATAAGGCTGATGGTAGTGTTTAAAGGCACAAAGCCAGACTTGTTATTGGAGGGGATACTCAAATTGAAGGGGTTGATTTCACTGACACTTTTTCTCCTGTGGATAAAATGTCCACTGTGAAGTGTCTTATTGCAGTGGCTGTTAAGAAGCATTGGAAACTTTTCCAACTTGATGTTAACAATGCTTTCTTGCATAGTTATTTGGATGAGGAGGTTTATATGAAGCTTCCTCCAGGTTTATCTATTTTTGTCTCTTCTTCTGATTCTGTTTCCTCTGCATCTCCTCCTCTTGTCTGTAAGTTGAAAATTCTCTCTATGGGTTGAGGCAGGCATCCAGACAATGGTATGCTAAGCTGTCTTCTACCCTTTATTCTAGAGGCTATACTCATTCTCTGAATGATTATTCTCTGTTTATCAAAGGCCAGCCTGGTTGTCTGGTTATTGTAGCAGTCTATGTGGATGACATTATCATCACTGGGGATGACAATGATGAGTTATCTTCCCTGAAGCTGTTTTTGGATGATCAGTTCAGGATCAAAGACCTTGGGTCTTTGCATTATTTTTTCTGGGCATTGAGATGTCTGTAGTTCCTGGTGGGATGCTCCTTAATCAGCATAAATATGTTTCTGACCTATTGCATCAGTTTGACTGTATGAATATTTCTCCTGTTGTTTGCCCTTTGGATCTTAATGTAAAACTCCATGCTCATTCTGGAGACATTCTCTCCTCCCCTGATCAATATAGGAGCATTGTTGGTAAGCTCTTATTTTTTACTCACACCAGGCCTGCCATCTGCTTTGCTGTTCAGCATCTGAGTCAATATTTGAAGTGTCCCAGAGTCCCTCATATGACTGTTGCTTTACATGTTCTCAGATATCTTAAAGGGTCTATGCATTTGGGTCTGTTCTATTCTGAGAGTTCTGATTTCTCTGTACATGCTTATTCTGACAGTGATTGGGCTGCCTGTCCAGATACTCGCAGGTCTGTGACTGATTTTTGTGTTATTTTGGGTGGCTGCTTGATTAGTTAGAAGTCTAAGAAACAACCTGTAGTCTCTTTATCCTCTGCTGAAGCTGAGCATAGGGCTCTCAGTAAGGTAGTTGTTGAATTGTCTTGGCTTTCCCGATTGCTCACTGACGTTGGTGTTTCTGCTTCTCTCCCTTTTTCTGTTTTCTATGACAATGATGCTGCTATCCATATTGCCAAAAATCCTATTTTTCATGAGCGGACCAAGCATATT